>JALMGA010000007.1:4942500-6174375 GCA_023333525.1 Aspidoscelis tigris stejnegeri
TCTTTCTTTCTTTCCCCCCAAAGTAGTTGCTCCACTTTTTTTTGGAAAGTTTGTGCAGCTGCAGATGGCAGGAAAAAAGATCCAAATGGCATCTACCACCGGTGTTACTATCTCAGACATGTGATTGCAGTAACACAAATGAAAGCTGAATTGAATGTGAGAAGAAGTTAGGCAAAATTGCTTTAATTTGAGTTAATATTGTTCTAATTTGAATTTCTTACTTAATCATCAATTGAATTAATTAAAGACTTTTTAAAAAAGAAGGGACTGAGGAAGGTGACACAAATAATGATTTTTTGGGGTAGCTTTCCTAATGCCATGCTTCCCTGGACAGAAGCCCACAATTTGGGGGCACAAGGGCAAGTGAGCCAGGCCGGGGAAGGACCAATTTGATCTCCACAAACTGTGCTCTGATCTGCAGACCACCATTCATATACAAAGATTATGCCTCACGTACTTGCCAGTGCCCAGACTGGAAGACACAAGGTGAAGGTCAGCTCTTAAAAAGTAACTGGGTGAAGTTTATGACTTTTGATAATTGTTCTTGCTTGGTATGTGCACAAACATTTACCCCATACCACTGGTTTGTTTGCTTCTTTGTACTTCTATCCTTCCTATACCTGAAGGTCGCAGGTGGTGCAATGCTCAAATATTTGAGAAGGAAGGAAGGAAGAAAGGAAGGAAGGAAGGAAGGAAGGAAGGAAGGAAGGAAGGAAGGAAGGAAGGAAGGAAGGAATTATTGTGTTTATAACAATATCAGGGAGTGGAATGTCTAAATTTCATTTATTATTTTTAAAGCATACATTTGTGAGATCATTTTGACAGAACCTGCACTAGCAATAACAAATGATTATTTTAATTACGTATACAATGCAGAGAACATTGACACATTAACACAAATGAGGAGCACAAAATAATGGATTAGTATTTGGCCTCAAAGCATTAATCAGTGTGATTAATAGGTTAATTCATTAATCTCAGATTTAAATGCAGATCCTAAATTGGATTTTAATCACAGTGGACCCTGAAAGAGGATTCAAGTGGCAATGCCAGTGTTGTAAAACAATCTATTATTATGTATTTCCCAATTTGCAATTTTTGTGGTAGGTTTCAAACACCAAATGATTTGTTTGCAGTGCCTAGTTTAGGCAAAGAAGTATTAGCTTTCCTTAAGTGGAGGGTGGTGTAGAACATTGTAAGTTCACTTCTGTTGAAATGAGAGCAATAGCTAATTTAATAGGTTATTTCTTTCAGTATTTATCTAATTTATCTGTAATTTAACTTATCCATCTATTATTCTGCAATGCATAGAGATTGGAAAAGTAACTTTTGTGGGTCTAGCGACCATTATTAACAAGTTGCTGCTTGGCTAAAGGTCATAGACAATGTAGTTAAAAATGATTTTTTATATATATAAAAAAGAAACATAGGTATTATAAGGTGGTTCTGCTCTGGATTAAACACACATGATGTCTTCTACATATTTATCTTTTTTACCTGAATTGCATTTAGAGTGCTGCTTAAACAACAGGAAAGCTTTCTAAAATCAGCCTGGAATTCTTTTCAAATGGCTTCCTTTTCACCCATTGAATCCAACCAGAAGCTGATGCAATCAACCTTCTGCTAGCTAGACCATCAAAAGCCATGGAGGTTCTCCAGAAGCATATTGGATAAAAGGGAAGAATTCGGACTATCCTAGCCACCTGTCCCTCCTGTATTATTAGAGGCTGCATAGATTTGTATTTGGGGCCTTTCTATCTACTTGTTATTACATATCATGGTGGCCCAGCCCCTTGCTGGTCCATCTCCATCTACAATAGATGAGGACAGATCCAGATTAAGAGGCCCTTAATCCATTTTATTTTTGGTAGACTGTAGTTGTTCTTAGTCATCAGAGGCATTAGGTGAATGTCTGCAAAGCTCATGCAAGGTTTGTAGCCTTGAGGGGTGGGAGGCATGGACTAGATTCGAGTAATCAGTGGTTCTTGCTGTTCCACATCCACTGATCCAGATCTGTAGCAGGTCAGTGCAAAAATGGCCAGAGTTTAATCTTCCATGGAGATTAGAGGATGTAATATACAAGAAAGTTAAAGGACCTGAAACTTAAGCCTGATACCAGCCAGAGTGTTAAAATAAAAAAAATGGATCTTCCTCCTCTGTCTTGCCCAGTTTCTGATGTGAACCTTAGGAACAAGACCTTGGGTGACTGATGTTGTCCACCTCTAGTTCAGACCTTGTTTGCTTTATGACCAGCTCCACCTGTTGAATGTCCTCATAGCAGGGGAGTTGACGAGAAATGAAAGTGCAGGTTCATTGCTGCAAGGCCAGCTCAGTGCCAATTGCTGACTCAGTATACTAGGATGCAATATACTAGGATACCCTGACTTCAGTTTGCTTCCTCACTTGTTGGAACAATGAAGTGCATTTGCCTTCAGAGTAGGAAGAGATGCAAGCAGGAATCCAGGAAATCGTTGTTATTATTCTTAACCATCTCACTATTCTTTTCCTGTAGCAGACCTACAGCCTTTGGGACTTTCCATTTCTTGAAACTTCTTGCAGGCCTTAACACTGAAATCATCGTTGGAATTATCTGCTTCCTGCGTGCATCCACAATAGTGCGGAAACTTAAGATGATTTCTCATCCTTTTTGGATACTTCTAGCTTTTAGGATATCAAACCATGGGGTCCTTCCTACCGTTCTTCTGAGTCTATCAAAGTCTGCTTTTACTGAAATCAGTCTTGAGGCTTTGCTCTTCTCAATTCATATTTCCTACCATATCTGAAATTCTGGTGACTGGAAACTTTGCTTTTTCAACCATTCCTTCACTGTTAGGTCCAGGATAGGGATGTGCACGGATATTCAAAAATTCAAAAATCCAATTCAAATCCGACGAATATTGACATTCGGATTCAAATCAGATTTTAAAATGTTAGAATTTGCATGTTTGGATGAATTTTGGATTTTTGAAAATCCGATACGGATATTTGAATAATTTGAATGAACAGATTAGTATATCGTATACAAATTTTCCCCCAAAATGTGAATTTGTGCTTATAATGTGGGATGAAAGTGCGATGCATACAAGTTAAAAATGGGATGCATACAGAATTGTGCAAATTCATATAATGGATATGAATGTTGTTGACATTCGTATATTCAAATTCAAATTGGATTTTTGAATGTGCGGATGCAGATAATCCAGATTTGAATTGAATTTTCAGGAATTTGGATTTTTAAAATTCAAACTGAATTGAATTTTTGGATATTCGATTTGACTTGAATTTGAATGCAAAAAAATACATTCATGTAAACTCCTAGTCCAGGATACCAGCCTGCCTTCTTGTTCTATATACAAAGTTGCCAAGAGGCTTTTGTTGTACCTGGGACTTCCAGAAGAATTCAATTTTTAACATCTGGATAGTTGAAATTCTCCATAGTTGCTGTCTCATTCTTCTTTAATAGTTTGGTTGTCTAATGCAGAAAGACATTGGTTACGTCGCCACTTCAAATGGGATGTGGCTTCATTCTGGGCTTCACCCAGAAGCCACGTCCCATTTGAAGTGAAGTCATAACCATGGAGAAAAGCCATCTTCCAGGTCTCCATTTTGGAGTACAAGAACACAATTTCCAGCTGTTCCTCCACACACCCTGCAAGCTAGGAAGGTAATTTTTACTTCTTTAATTTAGTCATTGGCCATTACACATGTTCCAAGGTGTGGAATATCACATTTCTGCTTGAATCTATGTACAATAGCATTGCACGTCTGCTGTTTTTTGCTCTGTTAGACACATAGGATGAAGGGCTGGTATACTCTGAAAACTTTTGGACTGAGTGACCAAAGTTTGGCTTGACAAGCAACAAGTTGAATAAGAGCAGCATTTTGGGCAAGTAATATTTTAAGCCTGAACCAGCGACAAACAAGAATTTCAGAAAGATGACCTGATCAGAATTTTGGAAGGAAGACACAGTTTTGCTTTAGATCACCTCTTATCACCTTGGAATTACTACATGGCAAATTCCATGTGCCACTGAATTCATGAAACTATGCATCCAAAAAGAGCATGATTTTATTTTTATATACAGATACTAAGTTACTGAAACGAGCATAATAAAAAGGCAAAATAGAATAATGCAAGCCAATTCAAAAAAGAATAAATATCTCAGAGACCAACCCAAGGTTAGCTGCTTTAACTGTTTTCCATTTTATTGTCAATAATTTGAATCTTTTGAAAGTGAAGGCCGACATTTTTATTGCACGTTCTGCTTAGCATCGGACATCTGAAGTGGCATGGCTGGAAGGAATTCACTTTTCCCCCTTATAAATTGTGTTTTGCAAAGTGAAAGGCATAGTAATGAATGATAGAAGAAGGTTCCCCTTTTTCCTATTTTCATTTTTCTTCTTTACCCAAGAAAGGACCAAATCATTCCGAAAAACACATTAAGAGTCAATGACAAAGTAATAGAAAACGGTGGCATTTGGAAATATCTTTCAGGCAGAGTTGCCTAAGTGTTACTTTTCAAAATCCATTCTCCCGATGTAGATAAAGCTGAAAGCAGATCGACCAAGGCAGCTCATATGTCCTTCTGCTGAATGCCACGATCTAACTTATTTGCCTTCTACCTCACTACTGTGAACGCTTCTGTGGATAAATCAAAGGCCATTTTGGATATGACTGCTCCCCACTCGCATCTTTAAATACCTTGCCAAGTAATCAGTTCACAACACACAACTCATTTCTCCCATACAATCACAAAGTCTTACTTGGAGGAAACAGTCTGAGAAATTTCAAGAAGTTGTTCAGAAATACTTTTTAAAGTTTTGTCTGTATCTTTGTTCTTCCAGGCAGATGTTGTTGGACTACAATACCAGTCTTCTATTAACACTGCTTGTGCATCATGCTAAAAATCAAATTCTACAACATCTGGAGGATCACAGGTTATTTAGCGATAGCATTATTAGGGATAACATTTATGAAAATGTTAGTACCAGTGCTAATTGCCATTTATTTTAAGTCTAACATGTAAAAGTTATCTACTAGACATAGGTCTGCAAGATAATATTCACACCAATTCTATTAAGATCAAGGTGGAAACTCAGGGTGGAATTCCAGTTTGTCAGCTTAGTTGGAAGCTTTCAGTATGCCAAGATTGAAGACCTCAATATGCCAAGAAATATCCTTTGGATCTGATCTGAAATAACAGATATAAACTTTCAAAAACCCCAAAAGAACAAAGTACATTTGTACCAAATGCTTCTTGGATGTCCTTGGTCGCCTGTAATGCTGATGGAACCCATAGTCAATCTAATCTAACATAGATGTAAAGCAGTAGCAATCCTTCATTAAAATCCTGATAGAAAACCATTGTCCTAACATGATACCCTAAAGTCCATGTCACTGTCATGGAATTCAGCTTGGGTGGGACCACAGGAAAACAAAACAAAACAAAACACCCTTTGTCCTCCTCCTGCCTACCCTGTAGCAGTAGAACCCTGAAAGAAGACCTCAGGTTATCTTTGAAAATGGAGAATAGTGTGGAGCTGAAAAAAATCCCAGAAAACTAGTTTGACCAGTGAACTAGTATGAGCCAGTCCAAATCATGGAGTTGTGAAGAAGGCAAACCTTCATTTACTGGTGGAGCCATTTTAGCCATACATGATCAAAATTGGTCCCTCAGGAGTAGTGATCTGCAATGAACATTCATAACATTCAAAATTTGTAGGAATTTGGCTGAATTCAGGCATTCAAATTCAAATGGAATATTTGCATACTCAAAGACTGACGTTCGAATTTGAATGGAATGTTTCAATACATTTGTACAAAGCTTCATTGCGGATTTGTATGGGATTTGTGTGGGATTCATATGGGACTTGTATGCAATTCATATGTGATTCATAGCTAACGTTCATATTGAATTTGTATGGAACATTTGTATCAAATTCAAATCCTACCAGGTTCAAAGGGATTTATTCAAATAAATATGAATTTTCTTGCATTTGATTTAATATGAATTGAATACAAAATGAAAAATAAACAAATAAACAAAATCATGCACATCCCTACCCAGGAGCTGTTCATTCCCTCAGGGTTGGTGCAGTTCTTGGGCTGGAACAGCCTTCATCATGCAGACGGAACTGTTCCAGTCCAAGTCTTGCTATGCATTGGACCAGAGGGTGCCTTAGGGTGCTTCTGCACAGGCCCTTAGAACACATATAAAGACACATACAGGACACATACAGAACACGTTAAGACTTACTTTCTGCCCTGGAGGCTGGATCTGGGACTCTTCACGGTGGCGGCTTCCACGCTCTGGCAGGCGACACCCATTCTTAATGGGTTCTTGCTGCCAAAAGATCTGGCCTCTGGGAAGACCTTGAAAATTAGGTCTTCCATCCAGCCTCTCACCTCGATCCATTCGGAAGCAGGATGCTGGTGGCTGCCATCTAGAGAAGGGCGGAAGCAGGCCAGTCTGTCTTCTGCCCTTCCCCCATGCACCATGCGCCATGTGCCATGTGCCATGCACTGCCGGGAACGCACAGTGACTGGCAGCTGTATCCTCCAGTCCCGCAGCTCTGGGGGTGGCACGGGAGGCCAGATCCCCTTTGGAATGGGTGTTGCAGCTTCCCACAGCACTCACGGGATCCAGCCAACCCAATCCAGCCTCCCCGCATGTGTGCAGACGTGCAGGAGGCCTCCAAGGATCCGCACCTATTGCTGGGAAATGGATTTTCTTAAATCCGTTTCTCGGCAGCAGGTGTGGAAGCACCCTTATACATTTCTTGTGACAGAACATTCCACATCTTGACCACAGATGTGGCTAGTGCAGTCAAACCAAAGCAAATAGCTTCTTCTTCATTATGCTTCCATTTTGAAGACCTCCTGCAGCTAATTGGGTCATAGGCCTAAATAAATATGTGACATTTAGCCAGCAGTTATTTCTCCCAGTCTGATAATATCCAATCATTTGTATGAATCTGTCTCTGTAAAATTTTCTCCACTATTTGGGTTAAAAAAAAAGTGAAACCCAGCTGTTCCCTTGAGCCATGAATACCTTTCTCTTGCCCCATAACTATTTGATCTCCAATGTGGTTATCCTGCTCAGAATTACACTGAGGACAGAAAGCACCTTTAATCCTTTCCCCTTTGTAAGTGTACAATCTATTTATTCAGGGAATGCCTACAGTATATTGCAGTTCTTGTACAGCATACAGAGCTGTGAATGATTGAACTAATTTTGTTTCTGGATGAAAATAAATCCTTCACCTTTCATGTAGACTTCAAAGTGAATCCCATTATGAAGTTCCCCGTCTATTCAAAAGGCTTTCATTAACTGATTCACATTGTCCTACTGCAGAGGCTGCCTGTATAAGCCACGTTTTGCTCTTCCCATTTTTCATCCTGAGCTAGGGTGAAACACCCTAGTCGGGAATATGCAGCCTGCCCTATTCTGGTTTAGGTTGCTGTTGATGCAGGAGAGGGTTATCCATGTAGGGATGGTCCATGTGATCCCAGCCACACCACTGGCACTTGAGGCTGGGCCAGCTTCAGAGTCAGTGCTGGAGCCTTAGAAGGCCAGGAGTAAAGAAGAAGAAGAGGATTAGGAGGAGGAGGAGGCTTTTATACCTCACTTTTCTCACCATTTTTAAGGGGACTCATAGCAGCTGACAAAGTTTTGTATTCTTCTCTTCTTTCTATGAAAACTCAGAAAGAGAACTGTGACTAGCCCAAGGTCACCCAGCTGGCTTCATGGAGGAATGTGGACTCAAACCAGAAGACCGCTGGATAAGAACCCAAAACTCTAACAACAAGACTAAACAAGGTCCTAGCCTTTGGGGGGTTTTTTGGGGGGTGTCATTTTGTTGGTTGTCCCTGTTGAGTCTTCCACACATGGCCTAGTGTATCAGATCACAGTGAGTAGCCTACCAGTGACCTCTTCTCTTAGGTCAAATGGGTGAGAAGGATAGACCACCATTTTGGGCGCCCTATTCTCTTCTACTGTTTCATTTGTACAGATGAAGATTTGTGACAAGGTCTGGAACATTCCCTATCTTTCATCAGTGGGTGATGAGAAGAACTCCGAACTCTGGCCTAGCACATGATAATATCCAATGCAGAAGGGGCCATAGTTAGGACCCTTCAAACCTTCTAGATCTGGAATTTATTTGTGTATGTACACATATATCAGTTTTTAAACAATTAAACAAATATTTCTATTTTTTTCTTTATCTATCTGCATCTTCCCTTCTTCTTTTGGTCAGCCTTTTTTGTATTCCAGCAGCTACTCATGATGACAGTTATTTGCCATTTTCATGTCATTTAAAGGTTGGCTGGTTTGCTTTCTTTAAAAAAAAATCTTCTGATCTACTTTCCTGGAGTAAACAAGAGGCAGCAACAGAAGAGTTCTGAATTAATGAATACAAAATAATAATCAAATAAAAATCAAAAATCAATATTTTGCTTTAGTTTCATATTAGTTAGATGGGGAAGCCCCAAATTTATTTATGTATACACTGGAGTAAACTCTACTTTCAAGCACTT
Source organism: Aspidoscelis tigris stejnegeri (assembly GCA_023333525.1). Lineage (NCBI taxonomy): Eukaryota > Metazoa > Chordata > Lepidosauria > Squamata > Teiidae > Aspidoscelis > Aspidoscelis tigris. The sequence goes on from JALMGA010000007.1 coordinate 4,951,040, forward strand.
ATAACATTTTACAGTGTTACACTTATCTCAAGTGAGGTCACAAAAATATAAAAGGTTGTAATTACAAATGTGCCAAGCTAGTTCAAGACTGAACCAGGGGCTGCTCAAAAGGTTCACATTTGCAATCAACAAAAGTTGATTGGTAGTTCAGAACATGAGAGGTGTGCTGTCTACATGTTTGGTGTTCTGGATCAGCCTCTTTTTTCTCTACCTTGGTCAGACCTCATCTAGAGTACTGTGTCCAGTTCTGGCCACCCCAATTTTTAAAAGGCATTGACAAACCAGCGCAAATCCAAAGGAAGGCTACCAAAATGGTTAGTGGTCTAAAAACCATGTCCTACAAGGAACAGTTGATGGAACTAGGAATGTTTAGCCTACAGAAGAGAAGACTGAACAGAGACATGAGGCCTATTCGCACTTGGCCTTTTTCTGGAGTATATCTCAGGATAGAGTTCTGTGGTCCACATGCTAATGCAGACTCTGGCAGACCTCACTTTGGGCCTACTGGAGCCTGCACTAGCATATGGACAGCAAGTCCCTATTCCAGGATATATTCCAGAATAAAGCCAAGTGCGAATAGGCCCATGATCAAGGTCTTCAAGTATCTGAAGGGCTGTAACAGTGCAGAGGGATTGTCTCTATTCTCACTTGCACAAGATGGGAGGACTAGAAAACACAGTATGAAACATCAAGGGGGTCAATATAGATTAGATATTATGAAAATCTTCCTGACAGTGAGGACGATCAGTCAGTGGAATAGGTTGCCACTGGAGATCACGGGTTCTCTTTCACTGGAGGTCTTCAAGCAGAGGCTGGACCTACATCTGTCTGAGATGGTTTAGAAAATCCTGTACTGAGCAAGGGTTTGGACTCAGTGACTCTAGTGGTCCCTTCCAACTCTATAATTCTGTGATTTTATGTATGCTGATAAACACAATCATGTCTACCAGTGATACAAAACAAGGCCTCCCTGTTTGTTATCATGCTCTCTCTAATGCAGACATAGCAGACCAGCCACTTAGATCAACATAAATAAGGATGCTTTTAAATGCAAAAAAGGGCCATAATTTGTGGCATAAATTTTTGGGTTGTTCAAGAATGGAAGGGATGTTCACAATGTGCATCTTCAACTTCTGAAAGGCTCTGGGATCCACCAGGATGATAATTTGTTATTTGGAGCTCGAGAGCAGGTTGCCTTTTTGGGTTTTAGCGTCAACAAGAAGAGAGTGTTCGTTCAAGAATCAAATGTCAGCACTGAAGCGTGGAAGTGGGGGGGGGGGGGTAAACAAAGAGTAGATGTGGGAGAAACTGTACAAGATTTGACTCCAAGGCTCTGAAATTGAGTTAAGGTTTACTACTGGAGTCAGTTCTCCCTTGGGGCTAAGTTGCCATTTAAGATTTTCTTCCTCCTCTCCTTACTTTTATAGTATAATTCCACTTATACTGGACTAAAGGTCAGCAGGCAACATAAAAAAAAGAAAGAAGTTTCATCCTGGAACTGATTTCTGTTTTAGAAATACATAGGGAAAAAGGGAGAGAAACTTTCATTACTTGAAGAATGCATTCTTTTGCTTTTGCTGAAATCGTCACTTAATAAGCAGCATCTGAAATTACAGGAGCCGCAGATGCCTTTTCAACAGCACTGGGGCCCTGGTCACACCTATATGAGACAGGACGTCCTATTCATAATTCAAACTGAGGTTGTACCAGTTCTGTTCACACCTAGAACATTATAGGTTGTCCTCAGACCATTCTTGCTCTGGGCTGCATCAGTCACACCTTTCTCCATGATTGACCTGAGCCTCCTCCATAGAACTCTTGGCTCTCCACCCCTTTTCCTGCGTCAAATCTATTTCCTTTCTTATGGGATGCTGTTGTGTCACTCAAGGAAGGCGAGGGGGGTGTTTGTGGTTCTTTTTTAACCCTGTTCCCCCACACCCATGCCCCCTTCATTTTTCATTTGCTTTTGTTCTTTGTGCATTTTTTAAAAAATAATAATTATAAATTTGCGTAAAAACTCTGGATGGAGAAATCAAACACATATACCGAGAAGAGAAAAGGAGGTGCCTCACAAACTCCATGTGTGCACATTGGCTGAAAGGAAAGACTGGATCACACCCACCATAGCACGGTTCAGCCTCCTTTAGCCCATCCCCTCACATTGAGGAAGCAAAGATGGCGTGGAATGCCAGGATGGGCTGAATCCTCTGAAAACGAAGACTCTGGTTAAAAAGATCTGACGGGAGTAGGACAGCTTGGAAAATGAATGGAATAAAAATGATATGAGTAACAAGACCTGAGGATGACCTGAAGTTGTCCTAAATTAAAGGTGTGACCAGGGCCTGGAAACTCAAGATTGAACAGATTGCAAGAAGAAAAACTAACTGCTGGACAGAATGAATACCCTGCGAGATTCCATGAGATCAAGAGAAGAAAAAGAGGTGGGCATCCATAGGGTATCTGGGGTAATGGGGTAATGTTTTTTTTAATAGATTTTTTTTTAAAAAAAGCAGTAATCCTTGGACATGCCACATTGTTCTGCAATGTGCAATTATGGGCCAATTCAGAAGAAGAAGAAGAAGAAGAAGAAGAAGAAGATGGTTGGTTTTTATACCCTGCTTTTCTCACCCTTTAAGGGGACTCAAAGTAGCACAAACAGACACCTTGTGAAGTAGGTGGAACTGTGAGAGATCAGAAAAAGAGCTGTGACTAGCCTGAGGTCACCCAGTTGGCTTCATGGAAGAGTGCTGAGTTTAGGAGTGTGGAATTGAACCAGGAGACTACCAGATAAGAGTCCTACTTTCTCATCACAAAACCAAACTGGGCCTTCATCCAGCAGTGGTGGTGGTGGTGGTGAAAACTTCTCCAGGGCTCGTTTTCAGGAGTATGAGTTACTCCAAAGGATGATTCAGAGTACAGGAATGAGCAAGGGATTTTGACTTAGCCCAATTCCACTTCATGAACCCAGAATCATTTGTGTTGCTCCTTTTCTGGAGATCTTGTTTTACACAGGATTTTAATAGCAGAAGCCTAGAAGGTCAACAACAATGGTGACCCCTTGAAATGAAAAGATTAACATTGTTATCGATTGGAAGTGAAAACTGGGTGGCTGGCACCAAAGCGTGAGAAATTCGATCGTGGAGAAGGGTTGGGATTTTTTTTTTAACATCTTTCCCCTCATTCACAACAAATAAGGTTTATGGATTGAAAAAAAAAGGAGTTTGTCCCATTAAACTAAGTCTTTTCCAATCTTTAAGCCGCCTGCAGACCCATCTGCAAAAAGTCTGAGTCATGGGTTTTTCAATTTAGTTTGTTAATAGCTTGCCTTTCATAAAAGCATCAGGCCCAATAACAGGAATACCTAAATCAATACGATGATGCAGTCATGCTTTGCAGAAGTGATAGTTTTGAAATAAATATATACTGTTCATCCAGGTCCGTGTGACATCAAATTTATATACTCAATAAGAAAGCATAATTAATGGCCCCAAACTGTATTTCCCTTCTGCTGTTTCAGATACCAAAGAAACCTGGAGAAATCTCTCTCTCTCTCCATCTTCTCTCTCACAAATAGACTGAGCTCATAAAAAGGAAGGAAGGAAGGAAGGAAGGAAGGAAGGAAGGAAGGAAGGAAGGAAGGAAGGAAGGAAGGAAGGAAGGAAGGAATGGCACAAGATTTCTGCCTAACATCACTATTTCCCATTGTCCCTACCAAAAATCTTACACAGATTTTCTTCCTAATGGATTTTATGAACAAACAAGAGTTGATAGGATGTGTAATTCAGGGCATTAATTCCATCTAATTCAAACTCAACACAATCACATATCCAGTTTTCTTAGGAAGGTCTTAGAAATAGCCAGTTTTCACCCAGCCCTCTGCTATCCAGGATCCTAAACTGTACCCTGTGAATTTCAAAAAGCAGCAAAATCTTCTCCATAATTATGATAAAGGATTAAGCACCTAAGCAATTTGTTTCTGGGGCATTTTTGCACTTTCCTTCTTGTTCCATGGATGTGAAAGGAGCCCAATACGAATGTGCACAAATATTAAAAATTATCTGTTTCAATTTGGACAAATTTCAACATTTGTATACGAATTAAATGTCAGGACTTTGGGATTTGTGAATGTGAACAAATACAAAAATTTTGAGTTAGTCATACAAATAATTCATACATTTGTATCTGTACAGGTACAAATGCATCTCACACATACCTGTACGCCCACGATCAAACACTTGATTGCTGGCCGGTTGTCTTGTGGGTGCTGCCGTCTTGAGTGAGGCGCCCTCTGTGACTGTGCATGCATCAGTACCATCGCTATGACAACGCTGATGCTCTGCACAGTTGGAGTCACATTAGGGGTGTTCTTCCACTGTCACTAGAAGTACCCGTTAAGTACCCATTAATGGGTACAAAATGCCATTACGTACTCATTAATGTGTACTTAATGGGTTCTTTTAGTGACAGTGGAAAAACACCCCAGGGGGCCAACGGAGCTGCCAGCGCTAGGAATGTGGATAAATACTTGTAACATTCAAAATTCACATGACTTTGGCTGAATCCGGACATTTGAATTCAAATCGAATGTTGGCCCATTTGAAAATGGACCGAATTCGAATTGGAGTGTTTTGATAGCTTTGCATGAAGCTTTGTATGGGACGTGGATGGGATGTGGATGATATTCATATGCATTCATGTGGGATTTGTATGGGACTGAACACAAATACAAATCGAATACAAATCCTACCATATTTGAAGGGAATCCATTCGAACGAATACATATATTGGGTGTTTTTCCACTGTCACTAAAGTACCCATTAAGTACCCATTAATGGATACAAAAATGCCATTTCGTACCCATTAATGGGTACTTAATGGGTACTTTTAGTGACAGTGGAAAAACACCCATTCTTGCATTCAATTTGATGCAAATCAAATACAAACCAAAGAAACCCAACAACCTCACCACTCATGCACATGTCTAGCCAGTGGGCTTGTCCAGCAGCTCCAATGATCTCCCTGGCCAGCAGAGGTGCAAATGGTCACCACTGGATGCTTCCATGTAAGTTGTGGTATGGGTTGGTAATGTTGTGGGGCATGACCTCTTTAAAAGGGTTCTTTGATGTCCTGAGCCCACTAAACTGGCCCAGGAAGGAGTGTGGAAGGTTGCATACCTTGGTGGTCTGATTAAGCAGAAGGAACTATTTAAGCGGAACACAGAATTGTGCTGCTGAAATGGATCCCTCTAGGGCTCCAAGCTCAGGAAGTTTCGTTCCCGGCCGTCAGAGCCCTTGGAACTTGCTGCAAAGCTCACAAAGTTTTGGAGCAGCCCTGGGTGATGCAGGTCCTATCCCAGAACAGGCAGTTCAAGTGCAGATGACCTTCTTCCATGCCAGCTGGAGGAGTTCCAGCTAGAAAATCCAGCAGAGAGAAGTGCAGAAACAGCCATAGAAGATCACAGGGTTTTTATCACACATCTGGAGGCGGTCCAAGGCAATCATTTCATTAGCAGAAAGGAATGATAATCCTACTCGCAACTGTTCTGCATGTATGCATGGATGTGAAAGCCTGAAGAGGTCACATCAACTTTCAAGCAGGTTTGTCATTCATATATTTCACCACTTCAACAGAAAGTAAGAAAAATAAACTTTTCCCCTTCCAGAGGTTTCTCATCCCTATCAAGCTCGCACAGTTTCTATGGTATTTGGTGGGACTCATTAGGCATGTTCATGATTTTATTTATTTATTTATTGGCATTCAATTCAAGAAGAATCAAATGTTCAAAAATCCATATTTGCATGAGTAGAACGCGTTCAAATTCAGTTTGATACGAATCTATTCATATGTATTCGTGCAAACATCCGATACATATCTGCTACAAAGAGATACGCATTTGCTGCAAACAGATATGTATCTGCATATGAACAGATATGTATCTGCTGTGAACAGATACGCATCTGCTACGTTTCCCCAGCTTAACAAATGTCTTAACTATTTGAACAAATGTCTGGAAACATTCGTATTTGTTTAAACGTTAGCGTATGAATATTGTAACATTCGATTAGAGTTTGAATGTCCAAATTCAGCCCAATTCAGCCAAATTTTGAATGTTGCAAATATTTGTGCACATCCCTAGGGCTTATTTCTGAGTAGATGTGCACAGGATTGAATCCATCATTATGATTTAGGCTCAGAAGATGGGGCAGGAAAGAGGCATCTGGAATATTTTAAAAAGGCGGGGAAAAGAAGAAAGGTGAGAAAGGGCACATGGAAAGATTAACAATGTTTGGCCTCTTTATCTGAGGAATAGAGCATGAGACTTTAAACTTTGCTTCCTCTCTTCCCCGTTGGCATTGCCCCGGGAGCAGTTTAATTAGAAGGAGAGGTTTCTTTATACGCAGCCACTTTCGGTACTAACAAACAGCAAAGCACATGGGAGGGAGGAAGCACACTCTGAAGGATATATGCAGATTCATTTACAAATAACACCTTGCAAATATATGAGGATGGGGGATTTTGTTTGTTTGTAAATTTCAGTGTCAAAGTCTAGTCCAAGGAGCTGAATTAAAGTTTTTCATCATCTAATTGTCTGTCTGGGGTGTCTTGGTGACAAATGCAAAAGTCTCCCGGAGCCAGGCAATTTGCAGGATGCAACAGGATGTGAAGGATAAGGAATTGTTCGCTGCTTTAGGAAGCTAAATAAAATAACTCCACCACTTCTACTAAACACACAACACACACACACACACACACACCGCCCCAATCCATCACTCTTTGCATTTTCCTAGCAATCTTCAGCCTTTTTCAATGATACTGAAGGCCACTGTACACAAGGGCTCTTTTTAGCCATAACCAGATAGACAAGTCTAGCTTAACAGATTATGGATGAGGCGTATTTCTCCCTAAGCCATTGAGAAGGGATAATAAGCCAAGTATTTAAAAAGAAAAGAAAAAGAAAAAGAAATAAATAACAGGAATATTTTAACCAGATTACAAAAGAAATCCATGTACATTGTGGGTTCCACCTACCCCTCAACATACCTATGAACATGATGGATAAATGGTGGGATGTGGAGCAAAATGAGCAGCTGGTGGAGCAGCATTTACAACACACACACATTTCTGCAATTTGGCTTTGAGTTACCTCCATATGTTTTGGAGGTCAGATTCTTTACAAAATACACTGCTGCTAGACTGTATCATAGTCCACATCTCTGCTTGCACTGGAGTATGATTTGGATAAGCATTTAAGCCACTGTGCGCCTATTCACTTTTGGTGAACAGGGGAAGCCCATGGATGCTCTAAGATGGAGCATCTCCATTGGGCAGAGGCATTTCCAAATGTGTCCACAACTATAGTATCTGTGCCTGGGATGTGGCTAGTATGCACCCCTTTGTACCTCTTCCAGGAGACAGGGGTGGAGGACAGGGTGACACAGACACAACTGTGTGTCCTGTTGCCTGGTTCACATGGCAATGACACCATGCCCATCTGTTGTTGTAGCAGAGAGATCAAGGTAAATTTTGGATACATCAGGCACTGCAAGGTGAACCTGAGGCCTCTTTGCACTTCAGTGAAAATGGTGTAGAATGCTTCAGACTTAAGGGCTGTCCCGGCACTCACAAGTCCAACCCCTGGCCTCCCACCATTGGCTCCCTTGGAGCCAGAGGTGAGGAGGTCTGTCTGGTGCCTTCCCTGGGATCCCGTGAGCTGCATGGGCCCAGAGCAGGCCCATGCAGGTGGTGGGACCCCCACCCATCCCCACCCCACCTACTTCAGGGGTGCGCGCATGACCGCTGCCAATGGTGGGAGGCTGGGGGAGGGGCCCAGCTGTCACAGAGGGAGAGCATGCGAATGCTTTCCCTCTGGTACAGCTGGGAATGGCCAGGGATGGGCTGAACTTCCTGGGATGGTTTCAGAGCACAATTTTGTGCTCTGAAACCCAAACGGGTGTAGATGCATTGGCCGAGGTGGGACGGCTCAGAACAGAGCCACCAGCCCAGAGGAGCAAATGCTCCATCCCAACACATTCTACACGCATTTGAAAATCCCTAGTGTGAAAGACCTCTGATGAATAATACTTGGACAACTCTAGTCATTTGTCTATGGGATTTACTACCAGAGAGGTTTGGATGTCCACTAGCCTAGATAGCTTTAAGTAAGAGTCAGACAAATTCACGTAGTATATGAGCATCCATGGTTAGTAGAATCGATGCCAAACACCTTTATATTGGAGAGGTAAGTAGGATGCCTCTAAAGGCCATTTGCAGGGAGTCAAGAGCAGGTGAAGGTTTTGCCTTCACCTTCTGCTTGAGATGCCTAGAAGCAATTGGTGGGACTCTATGAGAGACAGAATACTGGACTGGATGGCATGTATCAGGTTTCCTCTTATGTTATTATTACATTATTAGGTATGGAAATATTTAAATTATTTTGGGAGTAGCAATCATTATAATGACTCTTAAGATCTGTGGAAGTTGTAATATGGTTTATATAATATACACTTAAAAATCAATTTGAAATACAAACTGTATTTGTGACAATAACTGAGGGAGGGAGGGAGGGAGTTGGCTTTTCTACCCCACTTTTCTCACCCATTTAAGGGAACTTAAAGTGGCTGACAAATTTCTATTCTTCTCCCTACAACAGAACATCCTGTGAGGTAGATGGGGCTGTGATTGCTCAGAAGAAAGCTGTCACTAGCCCAAGGTCACCCAGCTGCCTTTGTGGAGGAGGATGGATAAGAGTCTGGCTCCCTAACCACTAGGCCAAGCTGGAAGGAAAGAAAAGGTTGCTCATGGGACATGTAAAAAGGAAGTGGTTATGGTTCTATGGCAACCAGTGATTCCCCTCATGTGATACCCCTCATGTAGGTGCCCCCAGGACTTTTTAACCTTGGCCACTTCACTAGACCCATTTTCTCAACAAAAATGTGCAGCTAGATTAAAAACAGCTATTTTTTGTTTGCAGTTGTGAAGTGCAAGATGATCTGAATTGATTTAGCTATTCCTCAAGATTTTTTCATTCAGGATAAATCTGAAACGTGGATGGATTTTTTATATATATGTGTATTATTTGCTCATCTTAAATGCCATAAATTTTGATACACCTTGCAAAATAGTTGCTTATATCTTTCACTCCAAAGCTGCTAGCCTCAGCTCCACCCTGAATTACACATAGAACACAAACACACTTTCTCACACACTTGAGTGCTTTCCACAAGTAAATATTGGTTTATGAAATGCCCTTGCCAAACCCATTTTGCATAAGTATATGTTGATAAATAAGGTAGTTCAAGTATGCATTACACATAAGGCATCTGTTTTCTTCCTTTTTTAAAAAGAAGGTTTTGGATTTTATAGACTGTAAAATATGGATATTGCCCTATTTATCTTACTCTAGCTTTCTGGAAACTTGACGGCAAGGAATGGAAAGATATGGTGTTCACTGGAAGATCAGAACAATGTGAACGTCTTTCCTCCTACAAAATATCATCCAAAACAATCTAATACCAATGTACAACTGGGTTTTTATTTTGCAAATATATTATTACCAAGTCCAGAAAGGTTTCCTAATCAGTGCTTTTGATTAAATTATTTAAAATTTAGTACATTGTGTCACAATAAACACCACTCAGAAGTAGGGATGCACATGAATGTTGTTTTTTTACTTTCGTTTAATAATGAATCAAATATTAGAACATCTATATTCATTTGAATCTAACCCCTTTGAATGTTTCTAGAATTCTATTCAATACAAATTTGTACGAATATCCAATACAAATGCTTACAGATCCTGGATATGGGTCCTGGATACAGATCCTATGTGATATATGATAAGGCCCATGCCTTAAGATCTGGAGCTGAGGCCCTCCTGGTTGTCCCACCGCCTTCAGTAGTGAGCAGGTGGGCACCTGGGAAAGGGCCTTCTCAGTAATAGCCCCCAGGTTATGGAATAGTCTCCCCCTTGAGATGTGTCATGCCCCTTCTCTGTATATATTCAGGAAGGAGGTGAAAATGCACCTCTTTGCCCTGGCTTTTGGCTGATGTGAGGATGTGATTATACTATCCCCCCCCCCAAAGGCAGATACTATTATTTTAGTATTTTAAAATGCAGAATCTTTTAAATGTTTTTATGTATATTATTGGTTTTAATGTTGGTTTAAATTTGTTGTTTTAAAGGCTGTTACCCGCCCTGAGACCTTTCTCTACCTGCTATCTTCACCTCCTGGGAAATTCAAAGAGTCCATAGTGGTACTTTAAAACCTTGTACCATCACACTACGGGGAACCCTTTTCAGTGGTACTACAGGACACACAAAAAATACTTCACTACATGCTACAACCTCATTGATTATACCTGTCCTGTAGAATTAGAGACAGAGGTTTATTGCTAGTAAAATTGCAAACAGTAGTTGAAAAAAATACATGCACTGGCTGACTATGTTGAAAATAACAAAGAACAGGTGCTGGTAGAAGTTAAAAATCAAAACTTACAGAAAGTACAAGAAACAAAGCAAAGTCAGAAAACCAGCAAGGAAAAACACAATTCTATACAGAAAGTGGAGATAAATTCTTCCAAAGCTGTGGTACCCAGAAATATTGTTGAGTGCTAGCCATGATAAACATATCAGCAGTGAGTTGATACAATACATTGACACAATGTAGACATAGAGTCATTGGTGAAGAGGATCTCTAAAGACATCCTTGAGTAATGCATCACCAAAAGCTAAAGCTAGCATTGTCCTTAACTGCAACCCTACTGTTGCATATAGAATTCTCTATTAGAGAGGTGCCAAATTAGTTCAATTGGTTCACAAAGGCTTACACTGAACTGAACAATCAGTTGTTTGGATGCCCCAAAATTTGATCAAATCAAAAAAGTCCCCTACTTGCACATGCAGCTATTTGACAAACTACTTCACAATTGCTATGTTTTTACCCTTGTATTTAGCCTTCCATTGTAAAGGGCAATGGGAAAAAGTGCTATCTCTGGTTCCCGAACCAGTTCAAAATTGGACAAAAACAATTGATTCACCATCAGACTGAACAAGAAACATCAGCCAATTCTTCATTTTTGCGGAGGCTACCCTGACCGTTTCTTAAACATTTGTTGGCATTTGCACATGATTCTAAACCCCCAAGAATATGCCTATCCACTGCGGCATTTCTCTATCCCTAGTGCTTGGCTCAACCCACAAGAAGATTCTCTTCTACCCTTGAGTATCTGAAGAGAAAATGCAGTGGTGTGCATGAACGTCTCCCATTATTATTCCTCCAAGGATTCCATTGCTTTAATATTTTTGGATTAACTCATGATCAAACATTGATGAATCACACTATTTTACTGAAAAGCACAATCCTTAAGTCAACCACCTAATCTAAGAGTAGAAATTAAACTCTAAACCAACATAAACACATTACAAGTCATTAGTGTAATTAAAAAGGAATGTATAATTAAAACATTTGTGTATTTTAGTTCAAATTCATCGTCGGTCGGAAATTTTAATGAACTGTACATCAAAGAAACCCCTAGAGTCAGGAGGATGAGTTTAGCATAACAAGAAATGCATTTTCCCCTTCACTTCAGCAAAGGAAATTCCTGTTCCCACTGGCTTTGAGAACTGGGCTGTCATTGGCTTAACTAAACTAATAATGATTCTAAATGGTTATGATCGCTTCAATGTTTTAAACCAATGTTATCTTTTTTTTTATCCCCTAAGAATCATGTTTTTCATAATTACTTCTCTTTTGTCCTTTCCTTAAGACAAATGATTTTGTAATTAGTGATGAAGGAACCAGTGATCACCTCCAAGACATCTGTCAAATTGTGATGAAATATTGGTCCCTGTAGCTATATTTAAACTTTCTGCCTAATAGCCTCTTGCTTTATTTCGCTACTACATCTCTGTGGTACCATAAGCAGGATACCCTAATGATCAAGTTCTATAAAACACAGAGCAATTAGATTGTAAGACGTATTGCTCCCAAGAAAGGCCTTCTTCCACATAATGTATTTCTCACGTTTTGTCCCTGTACTTTCTCCTAACCTCTTTAAGTTCCCAGATAGAATAATTGCATATTAAACCCAAACCTTATCAGCACGCACGATTTATGAGGCACAACTTCTGTGCTACAACTTCTGGTTTTGTTTCTTTATTGGTGCTCCATGTAAACTCTCTCTTGTGGCTGAATTACAGATCCGTCTCTCTCGTCCATAAAACATCATTATTATGAATAGCGATGATATAGAAGAATGATATGGTCCTGAAAAACAAACATGGAAACTTTAAAGAGCACACAGTATTTGAAAAGTATCAGAAACTGAAGATGCAAGTAAGAAATGTCTCCTCCTCCTCCATCTTCTTTCCTAACCCTAAAGCCAACCCCAACCCCAACCAAACCCTAACCCTAACCCTAACCCTAACCCTAACGAACACTAACACTAAAACACTAAGATTAACACTAACCCTAAAACCCTAGCCCTAACCCTAACCCTAACCAACCCCAGCCCTAGCCCTAACCCCAGGCCTAGCCCTAATGCTAAAGCTAATGCTACCCCCAGCCCCAGCCCCAACCCCAGTCCTAACCCTAACCCTAAAACCTTAGCCCTAGCCCTAACCCTTACCAACCCCAGTCCTAACCCTAACCCCAGCCCTAGCCCTAACCCTTACCAACCCCAGTCCTAACCCTAACCCCAGCCCTAGCCCTAGCCCTAATGCTAATGCTAACACTAGTCCCAGCCCCAGCCCCAACCCTAGCCCCAAGCCTAACCCTAACCCTAAAACTTTAGCCCTAGTCCTAGCCCTAACCCTAAACAACCCCAGTCCTAAACCTAACCCCAGCCCTAGCCCTAGCCCTAATGCTAAAGCTAATGCTACCCCCAACCCCAGCCCCAAGCCTAACCCTAACCCTAACCCTAAAACCTTAGCTCTAGCCCTAACCCTAACCAACCCCAGTCCTAACCCTAACCCCAGCCCTAGCCCTAGCCCTAATGCAAAAGCTAATGCTACCCCCAGCCCCAACCGCAACCGCAACCGCAACCGCAACCCCAGCCCTAACCCTAACTCTAACCCTAACCCTAAAATCCTAGTCCTAGTCCTAGACCTAACCCTAATCAACCCCAGCCCCAGCCCTAACCCTAATTTCAGCCCTAACTCTAACCCTACTCCATCTCCTTCCTGTGAAATTTTGCCTATGTGACAACTTTTGAGAATATATTCTGGGTTTTGTCAATAGATAAGGTTGTATATTTTGATTAGTACTGAACAAAACTGAACTAAAATAACATGCTCATCATTTCCAGTAATGCTAAAATGCCAGTCTAAAACAATTATCCCTAAAAGAACCATCCCTAAAGAACTGCATTGGTTGCCTATTTGCTACCGAGCCCAGCTCAAGGAATTAATGTTAATTTATAAGGCCCTAAATGGTTTGGACCAAAAATATCTAAACAAAAACCCTCCTCCATAACAGATCTGACATGTCCTAAAATCTGCTGATGAAACCTTCTTGATGGTCCCACCAAGGGATTCAGGACATGGGAGCTCCTTCTTGGTATTAGCCTCCAGGGCATGCAACAGTCTCTCCTCTGAGGTGTGTCAGGCACCTACTTTTATATATAGAGAGATGCCAAGTGAAGATGTATGTGTTTATGGTGCTACAGGAACAATATCCTCTTCCCAGGCAGACACTGCTTGATTCATTCTGTTTTTTGTGCTTTTATAATGATTTTATTGTGATCTGCCTTGAGACCTTTGGATATAGGGTGGCATGTTAGATAGGTAGGCAGGTAGGCAGGTAGGTAGGTAGGTACAGTGGATGGATGGATGGATGGATGGATGGATGGATGGATGGATGGATGGATGGATGGATGGATGGATGGATGGATGGGTGGGCGGGCGGGCGGGTGGGTGGGCGGGTGGGTTGGTAGTTAGGTAGGATAGATAGGAAGATAGGAAGATAGGTAGATGGATAGATGGATAGATGGATAGATAGGTAGATAGATAGATGGGTAGATGGATAGACAATTCAATTAATTTAGTTTGCTTTTGAAAACCTAGTTGTGCATGTAGTAGTGTTCAGACTGTGTACCATTCACTTCTAAGGGACTTGATTTTTTGCAGTCACTCATCCGGTGAACCTACACCCTCCCATCTTCACAGAAGTACTTCCAGCACTTAAAAGGATCACCTGCTGCAACAAGGGAATCAAACCGGAAGTACATATAAAGCAACCCTAACAACTTTAACTAATTCTGTGTTTCAGTTCTTTAGAAAATCTCTTGTAAATCAATTCTTCTCTTAAAATTCTATGAGCAGCATCACAGAGAATCCACTCTGGACACAAAGCAAATTCTAAAATTGTGTTGAGATCTCATATGCTTTTGTCAACAAGAGATAAAGTTGTTCCACGTATAAATTTTTAAAGCTGGAATCTTCCCTAAAATTGATACATTTTCAACTCCATCGTTACAGTGCAGTGCATAAGTTATGGATTGGTAGGGCTGGCAACACACAAGGTACTTTGGATGCACTGGCCGTGTGTGGTATCTGCTGGGGCTCAAAACTCTCCATCTACTATTGCAGCCAAAGGCCTTATTTGTGTACCTGCAAGGCAATGCAGGAGAAAATGTTCTGTATAGGCTAGTTCTCTGGTTACGGAGAAGGCAGATCCAGTTTGGGGTGATGGGGGAGGTCCCTCAATGCACTATTGGAAATGATGCCTCCATATCTCCATTTTGGAGCAGGGAGATGTTAATTCCAGCAGACAATTATGGTGTCTCCATGCCGAGTATGAAACCAAACCCTACAACTGTGGCCCCTTTGATGGTGACCCATCCATAAAAAGGGGGTGGCATGGTGACCATGAGGTGTCCATTGCTGCTGCTGCAAATGGAGTCAGCAGAGGGCATCTTTTTGAACATCCATAGGCAGCTCTGTGTAGAAGTGGGGTTGTGGTTATAGTTTACTTCTGCTCCAGCACCACAATATGGCTACCACAGCACTGAGCTAAACAGTTTTTGAACAAATTGGCTGGGCATCCTGAATAGCAAATAAACCCAGGAAATGGTCCATAGGGGCCAGATGTTTCATAGCTGCGCCATTAATGGCCTTGGGTGTGGCTATGCATGAATATTCATAACATCTAAAATTCCTACTTATTTGGCCAAATTTGGACATTCAGATTCAAATTGAATGTTTCAATACATTTGTATAGAGCTTCATATGGGATTTGTATGGGATATTTATGGGATTTGTATGCATTCATATGCATTTGTATCAGATTCTTATGGGATCTGTATGAGATTGAACATTGATATTGAATTCAAATCCTGCAACAGTCAAAGGGGATCTATTTGAACGAATATGAATTTTCTTGCATTTGATTCAATGCAAATTGAACACAAAAAAAGCATTCATGCACATCCCTAGACATTGGCAGCAAGCAATGCACAAAAAGTGTGTTCCTAACCTTCTGTGGAATTCTTGACAACTACTTTTAGCTGTTGCCAACTTAAGAATATAGAGATAGAGATAGACATGGAGATACACATGCATGCACACACACACAGTGATACCTTAGTAGATAATATTTCTTAAAGAAAAAGAAATATGAACGTTTCTTCTCAGCTTCTCCATTAATATATCTAAGCAAATTTTTACTTGATTTAAGATGCAGTGATTTCTTTTTTGTGGGGTGGAGGATAAATATAGAATGTATCAGAAGCAAGTAGCCAGCTTCGTTGTTAGAATTCTTTCCCTCCAATAGCAATAGTAGTAACAACAACAACAACAACAACAACGTTATGAGTTATGACTCTGAATAATGAATAGTTTTGTAAACACATTAAACGAGTATCCACCACCCACCAGAAGATCAGGAAGGAAAAGGAAATGAGAGAAAGGACATAAAGATCTAAGAAAATTGTTGAGAAGGTTCCATCTTTCATTTGGTCTCCGAGGAGGCAAAATCCAGCAAACGACCTTTGAAAATGATCTACTTTAGATTCACATTGGAAAAAGTCATCCTTCAAATATCTTGAATCTTGAATATGTGTTTTCACAGGTCGAAGGTAAGAAATCAAGAGAAAACAAAATAATTCACTGCTGAAAACAGTTTTCGACCTGGCTAAAAAATGAGGTTGTTATAGGAAATAATGCCAAAAATTGAAATCTTCCCGCTATTAGTGCCCAATTTATTATTGACTTATGTCTGTTTGTCTCCCAGAATCTGACATTTTAAAGCATCTGGACTTCTATTTATTTAACTATTTAATTTCTTATTTGCATTTGAATCCCACCAAAGAGAAAGTGTTTTCCCATTTAACCAAAGGCCAGGACAAAGAGGTGCATCTTCATTGCCTTCCTAAACATGTAAAGTGAAAGTGCGTAATGGTGATCTCTGAGAAGACCCCCTCCCAGGTGCCCACCCTTTTTACTACTGAAGGTGATGGGGCAACCAGGAGAGCCTCCCCTCCAGATCTTAAGGCATAGGCAGGTTGGTATGGAAGAAAGCATCCCTTTTAAGTTACACACATATACCAAATGTGCCATTAGAAGAAGAAGAAGAAGAATTGGCTTTTCTACCCCACTTCTCTCACCCATTTAAGGAGACTCAAAGTGACTGACAAAGCTTTCTATTCTCCCCACAACAGAACACCCTGTGAGGTGGGTGGGGCTGTGAAAACTGTGTCTAGCCCAAGGTCACCCTGTTGGCTTCATGGAGAAATGTGCATTAACCAAATTCATGTATCTGGTTCACCATCAAACTAAACAACCATTTGCTCAGTTTGACAGTGAGCCCTTTATTTGAATTAATGGGTGCTTGTATTTGAGAGAAGGTTTTATTTTCATTGAAACAAAGATCTATTCCAAGGGTAAAACCACAGCAAACATGAACTGTCCAATCAAATTCTTCATGTGCACAAGTGGAGGACTGGTTTGATTTGACCAAATTTTTGGATTCGAACAACAGATCGTTTAGTGCAATAGTGCTATGCTAGCACCTGGGAATTAGCTGGTTTGCTGCAACCAAATCTGTCTGGCATATCTCTCCCAGCAACACGCACTTTTGTATTGTGTGAAGATGTTTCTCCACTACCATCACATTTTCATCACTTTGTAGTTTCATGTGAGAACATATAGTGGAATAATATTGCCAGTAATAAACTGGCTTTTGTCCAGGGAGTTTTGGGCAATGCCATAAGATCTGAATGATAGCAAGATTTCTGATCATCACATTCTGTCAATGGAACTTACTTTTCTTTTCTTTTCTTTCTTTTTCCTTTCCTTTCTTTCTTTTTTACAGCAGACACATCTGTCCTGCAGATGAATTTATTTCCTCAACCTCCTGGTGCAGTATTGCATTTGAGTTGTCACTTTTGATTTATCGTTACTTTAGACATTAAATCTCCCTTTGCATTTTTATTGGTTTCATTAAAAACATTCTGCTCGTCTTTTTTCATTTATAACCTATTGCAAAGGGGGGAAGGATGGCTTTATTCAAGGTACATCTTATTGGCATCTCCTTCCTTTCATCTCTTTGGAATCTCGTCCAATTCCTCGCCCTCTCCCTCCTTTCCCCTCACTCGCGTTTCTTCCTAGTTACAGAACGCTTGCGGTGCTTCCAAGTTTGTCAGACACGTGCGCCTGAAATCTAACTAAAAGTTCTGTGCTAATCAATGGGAAATGCAGCTTAGATATTTCTAAGAGAACGGAGGTGTAGAAGCATTTCTGACAAGAATCAGGCTGCATAACTGACAAGTTGTCAATCTAATGATAAAAGAAAGATATTGTCGTTGCCAGTGAATGGTTCTTGCTTAGGTAAGTGTGTTTCTTGAAAATTTGGCTCTTCAAATTTGCATGTACTAAACGGGATGTTACAAGGCCAGAAGCATCATTCATGCAGGCTCATAATGTACCCCCCCCACACACACACACAGTTGTCATGTGGTTTAAGCATCCAAATAGTTGGACCCTTAGGGGCCTAGGAGACCGTACAGATTCACTTCCAATTAGGAATGTGAACGAATATTCATAACATTCAATGTTGTCTGAATTCAGACCAATTCAGACATTTGAATATGAATCAAATGTTACAGCATTTGTACATTGGCACTCGTATTTGTACAAATGTTCCAGAACATTCATGAACCGGGGAGATGGGAAAGCGGCTGTGCCAGAGTGCAGTCGGCATGGATTGAGAGTGGATTCAAAGTGGATTCAGGGTGGATTTGACACCTTCAGAGCTGACATGTTATGGGATACTTATCAGATATGTATGCAACTGTATCGGATATTTGTACAAATTCATATAAACACATTTGTATCAAATAGAATCCTACCACAATCGAAGAGGATCTATTCAAACGAATATGAATTTTCTTACATTCAGTTCAGTACAAATTGAATGCCACATCGCTACTTCCAATCCCTACTTCCAGTCAAAGCACGTTGTCAAAACAGCTTCATGAAATTACTTATTAGGAAACCTGTTGACCTATCTTTTTGAGGGGTTCACAATGTCAGAGCACCCACCCACCCTCCCCCACTATAAAAATGTGGGGAATGAAGAGAGGCAGCATACCAATGTGAATAGGGATGTGCACAAATATTTGTAACATTGTTATTCATGTGAATTTGTATGAATTGGACATTCGTTCATGAATCGAATGTTACAATATTCGTATATTAACATTCGTACGAATATGAATGTTTCTGGACATTCATACGAGTAGTTTGGACATTCGTTAGGTTGGGAGTGGGGGAAAACGGAGTGTCAGTCGCATCCACAGTGGATCCAGATTGCTTTCAAAATGGATTGACAGTGGATTAAAAGTGGATTCAGGTCAGATTTGATGTTTTCAGAGTGTGGATGACTTATGGAATTCTATCGGGCACGTATTCATTCATGCTGGATACGCATCGGATACATGCAAATAGATTCACGTTGAATAGAATTTTACCACACTTGAATGTCATCTATTCACATGAATATGGATTTTTAAACATTGAATTTGTCACAAACTGAATGTCAAAAATGATGTCTGTGCAAGCTGTTTCTCCAGCACTCCAATGGATAATGGCCAAATTTGGGTATCATTTCCAGGGCTTCAGGAAGTAATCCATGCAGAATGTCACTATCTAAACTGAAGCACCCTCACAGCAGCACTCTGGCAATATTGAGGGTCTGCAGGAGAATTAATTGGGTCTTCATATGGTCATTCCTACCTCTGGACCACTACATGCACAATTTGAGCCTCCCTCCCTGGAACCTTACTGCAGCTCACCCCATAAGGAGGCAGTCTAACTCACAGTCTACACTTACCTGCTGTAGATTTGGATCAGTAGATCTGGAATAACTGGGCCCATTGATCTGGATGGCAGGGTGGCATGAACCAGATCAGCACCCTTTGTGCTGATGGCACTGATCCAGCCCACACTTCACTGTGGTTGTGAAGCTGATGTGAGCTTCGTAGATGCCTCCCCACTATCCCGGAACACAAGGTGTGCTTTCTGCATGACACCCTTGTTCCAGAACTAGTCCCTTAATCGTCTGGAAGACCCAATTAGACACTTCTAAAAGAGATCTGAATTAAGAGATTTGGCTCCAACTAGTGTAGATAGAGCCAGATTAGTACGAATAGGGCTTATGTGATCTGGATCATTCCAATTGGCTGGCTGGTGCTACTCCTTTTTTCCAGGGCTGTGATTGGACAGCACTTGTAGAACACTGGGATTGACTCAGGAGCCTCTTGGCCTCTCACAGTCACACCCCATCTGCTCCAAGTTGCCTCTTTTGCATCTACAAAAGTGACACATGAACAGAGATCTCAGGATAAGGAAAAGTTACATATATCTATATCCCACTCTATGCTCCTTCCTGTCCAGGTGGATCATAATAAGATAATATAGGACCTTTATTATCTCATACTAGCTTGTGGAAGGAAGGCCCTGGACCTTTTCCAAGCACAGGGTAATATCCTGTATGGAAAGAACCATGGGTCTAAACACATCTTCTCACTCTCTTCCTTGACTCTGGCCCATAAGACTCTTAAGTCTCTTCCCTTTCCTCCTAGCAGTATGGTATCTTATTAATCTCTCTCTCACCTAACTTAAAGTTGCACTCACTTTCTTCTAGTCCAGGTTTTCCGTGATATATTTTACACACAAGTTAAACAGACATGGTGAGAGTCTTGCTGCCTTTCCAATTGGAAATCAGTCAGTCTGTACATGATCTGTTCTGGATAGGGATGTGCATGAATATTTGTCACATATAGAATTCAGATAAATTTGTATGCATTTCTACATCCACATTCAAATTGAATATTAGCTATGTTCAAAGAGTGACATTCGAATGTGAAGTGAATGCTTTTGTGCATTTGTTCGATGCTTTGTTATATTCGTGAATGTGGGAAGGTGGCAAAGTGGCTGCCCAGTCACATCTGCAGCGGGTTCAAAGTGGATTCAGAGAAGATGTGAAACATTCAGAATGGATTCAGAATGGATTTGGAATGAATCAGGAGGGAATTCAGAGGCACAGCTGGCAGCAGGGATTCAAATAAGATTCAAACAGGACTCAAACAGCATTCACAGCGGTTTCAAAAAGGGGTGTGCATGGATATTCATATGAATCCATATGAGTTCAGACATTCGTACACAAATTGAATGTTACGACATTCGTACGTTAACAGAACATTTGTACAAGTAAGTATGCATTCGTGTAGGATTCATATCCAGGATCCGTATCCAAGATCCGTATCCAGGATCCATATACATTAGTACTGGATATCCGTATGAATTCGTACAAATACATTTGTATTGAATAGAATCCTACCACATTCGAAGGGGATCTTATTAGAACAAATATGAATTTTGTAACATTGGATTCATTACAAAACGAATGCCAAAAAAAAACACATTTGACACCACATTCAAAGTGGCTCTGTTCTAGAGATGTACACAAATATTCAAAACATTCAAAATTTGTTAGCACATTCGAAGATTGCCATTCAAATCGAATCCAACATTTTCACACATTCAAATGAAGCTTCGTACGTTACTCATATGCAGTCGTATGTGATTCATATGGGACGGAACATTTATGTTGAATTCAAATCCCATGACATTCAAGGGTGGTCTATTCAAACAAATATGAATTTTCTTGCATTTGATTCAACACGAATAAAATATATATATATATATACATTTGTGCACATCCCTACTCTATTTCCACAAATGCAAATTTTGTTCTCATTCGCTTTGCTGCAAATCAAACATGAAAAAAAATCATGGACATCCCTATTTCTGGATGTTGCTTCTTAGTCAGTAAGCACGTTCCTCATCAGCTCACTCAATGCACATCTGGCAAAAAACCTTCCAGCTGGCAGCTTTCATATGTGGCCTCTGTGGTTGGGCTGGAGTGGGTCACAGAAGTGTGGACAGTCCTCGACATGTGCCATTGTCCACCACTCCAGATTTGGCTCATATTGCTCATTCCAAGCCAAGGCTGGCCTCTGAATCAAGCGTGTGTCATGTGGAAACAGTCACTGATTCCCTAGGCTCTTTCTTAAGGCAAATAAATAAATGTCTTCAAAATGTCTCATTCACACTTCCCAAGTACAGCTGTTGCTCATGTCAGAAAAATTGAAGAGAAAAGATAGAGTGTTGGAGAACACCACCCTGTTACCTTTTCTTGTCACATGAGCTAGCACTCTCTTCCTCCAGGGATTGGCTGGCAGGGTCACTCGGCTCTATTTTGCTCTTCCAAATAAGCCTATTATATAAAGATTGAGATACTGGGATTAATCATAGCCAAATACAAATGTAAACTCAAATAAATAAATAAATAAATAACATGGGTGTGAATCCTCAGGAGTGAACGGAAAAGAAAAATCTTTTTCTTTCTTTCTTTCTTTCTTTCTTTCTTTCTTTCTTTCTTTCTTTCTTTCTTTCTTTCTTTCTTTCTTTCTTCCTTCCTTCCTTTCTTCCTTTCTTTCTTTCTTTCTTTCTTTCTTTCTTTCTCTGACAGCTGCCTGGATCAATGATTTAAAGTAGGCTAATAAGTGGCATTGTTGCATGTATCTGGCTTACATGCCCTAAAACAGCCAGGAAGAAAGATCTGCAGCAGCAAGAGTTGCTGCTGGATGTTGTAATAGAAAAGCCAGGCTGCTCTACCAGCAAGAGCCCTGGTGATCCACCATGTGCTAAGCCAGTAATGGCAGACCTGAGAGTATGGAAAACAGAAAGCGGGAAGAAGAAAATGGGACCAGAGTAAAAGTGGAAAAAGAAACTCCAGTTTATTCTCGCAGGACTTTTTATACACAGCAATCCCAAAGAGCGTGGGGGAAATTACATCAAAACAACATCAAGGGAGGTGATTGGAGGAAAAGCTGGTGTCTTCCGGGTCAGAGGTCCTTCTGATGTTACATCCTATGGCCGGAGGTGGGGAATATCCTCAAACAGGAAAAAAAAGTGTTGTTCTTTTAAAGCCATGTGCTTTGCAGATGCCATAATGCCCAAAGGCTACTGCATGGAATGGAAAGAATTCAGCTCCGTGGTGGTACTGAGTGTGTACTACAAGCTTATGAGGACGGGAAATAGCTGCTCCTTTTACTATGAGGCTTGAGAAATGGAATGCTGCAGAAAAGGAAGACAGGGGAAAAGCTGTGCAGCTTTTGTGGTTATTACATTGCATTTGATATGTGTGTGTGAATCCACACTGGATAAGGTCTTGGCACCAAATATCTTATGGGGACAGCTTCTTCCATATTGTGTCCAAAAGATCTGCAGAGGAGGCCCTCCTGGTTGTACTGCCACTCTCATCAGCAAACAGGGTGGGCACCCGGGATAGGGCCTTTTCAGTGGTGGCTCTGAGACTCTGGAATAGCCTCCCTTCTGTGGTGTGTCAGTCACCTTCACTTTACATGATCAGGAGAGCTGTGAAGCTGCACCTCTTTACCCTGCCCTTTGGCTAAGTAAGGGAACAGCTTTTCATCCCCACATTCAGGCACTGTTAAGGTTTTAATATGTTCATTGGATGCAGACCAATAAGCTGAATCCTCACAATGTGGAAGGAACTGTATGCCATGGAGTCCCAGATCCAGGAAGTTAGGAGCCAGCCTATTCTCAATGGGACTGCTTTGCTCCAGGATGAACAGCTTGTGCTGGAGAGGAAAGTGAAGTCTGGATGCAATCTACCCACACGTCACAACAAGCTGGTGTGTTTCCAATGCTATGGTTCTATGATTTCAGCTGACTAAAATGCTCTGAGCCACTTCAGCCCAGATCAGCATCCTTAAGATGAACAATGGCAGAACCCCTTAAGCATAGTGGGGCAGGGGACAGTAGCTGGACTGGCCACAAGGATAGAGCAAGGGCTTCCCTTAAAAACATAAGAACCTAAGAGGAGCCCTGCTGCATCAGGCCACAGCCCATCTAGTCCAGCCTCCTGTCTGACCCAGCGACCCAGCAATTGCTTCTTGGCATTCCCAAGCAGAAGACAAAGGTGAAACCTTCACCTGCTCTTGAATCCCTGCAACTCCTTTCTTTTCTCCAGCACATCAACCTAACAAGATAACAGCGAAAGACTCCGTCTACCTGGCATAATAGGGAAGCATCAGGGTGAGGGAAGACATGGGGACAAAGTGCACCAGAACACATGTCTGGATCTATAGCTTTAGCCTTCGCAGCTCGCATGGAAGAGATGTGCCACAAATGCGGTGCTGAACCAGAGCATAAGGAATAAACTACTCTCTGTTCTAAAGCAATGTGCTAATTTTCTTTAGATGCCTGGACATTCTGGACCCACTCAAGCATTTTAATTTTTTAATCTTCTTTTCCACACAAGAATAATTAGCACAATATGCCTAGGGTTTCTTTGTCTGTGGGACTAATTCTGAGCATCGGTGGCCATCGCTTTCTCTTTGTCATTCCATCAACAAGCCTGTGTTTCTGTGGAGGTTTAGAAAGAGTTTCAGTACTAAATGGCTGTATTCTAGGGATGTGCATGGATATTCGTAATATTGGAAATTCAGCCGAATTTGGACATTCAAACTTTAATCAAATGTTACAATGTTTGTATGCTGATATTAGAATGAATACAAATGTTTTTGGACATTTGTATGAATAGTTTGGACATTTGTTAAGCTGGGGAAATGTATCGGATACATACTTATTTGTATCAGATACGTATCTATTCATATCAGATTCATATTCATTTGTATCAGATATGTATCCATTTGTATCAGATATGTATCGGATACATATTCATTGGTATCCAATACGTATCGAACACTTATACAAATACATAAGGTAGATTCGTATTGAATAGAATTTTACCATATTTGAATGCAATCTATTCATATGAATACAGATTTTCAAAAATATGATTTTCATTTCAAATTGAATGCCAAAAAAAAAATAAAAACTATGTACATTCCTGCTGTATTCTGACATACTAAATAATGAGTTTAGAGACCAGCGTGGGACTTCAACATCCTGACAGTTTTTGAAGATTCTGTGTCTTTTATGGACTAAAGTTCCTGAAAGTGAACTAAATTATTTGAGGATTAAATGAGTTTTTGGTCCATTTCAGTGCCTTATCCCATTTTATTTTGCATTTTATTTATATTTGGGGATGGAACAATACTTTTGGGGGCACTCTCCCCATTTCCTCGTATCCAATTGAAAGTGTTGTACACAGGAAGCTGAGAACTTCATTATTGGGGAGAGACAAGAAA
Source organism: Aspidoscelis tigris stejnegeri (assembly GCA_023333525.1). Classification (NCBI taxonomy): domain Eukaryota; kingdom Metazoa; phylum Chordata; class Lepidosauria; order Squamata; family Teiidae; genus Aspidoscelis; species Aspidoscelis tigris. The sequence goes on from JALMGA010000007.1 coordinate 4,975,781, forward strand.
ACATAAGAGAATAGAAAGAGAAGTTTGGCTGTATCTGCTTTTTCTTCCTTTCTCTCCAATCCTTGCAAGGTGGATAATGTATCCTCCATTTTCTTTCTGTTGTATCTGTGCAAGTAAAAGGACATATTAAGGAATAAGGGAAGAAGAAGAAGAAGAGTTGGCTTTCCTACCCCACTTGTCTCACCCATTTAAGGGGACTCAAAGTGGATGGCAAAGCTTTCTATTCTTCTCCCCACAACAGAACACCCTGTGAGGCAGGTGAGGCTGTGAGAGCTCAGAAGAGAGCTGTGACTAGCCCAAGGTCACCCAGCTGGCTTCATGGGGGAGGGCAAAATCAAACCCGGTATTCCCAGATAAGAATCTGTCTCCCTAATCTCTAGACTGAACTGAAATAAATAGGGATGTGCACAAATATTTGTAAGATTCGAAATTCATATGAATTTGGCTAAATTCAGACATTCCAATTTGAATCGAATGTTGGTACATTCAAAGATTGATATTTGAATTTGAATTCAATATTTTGATACATTCGCATGAAGCTTCATGTGGGATTAGTATGGAATTCATATGCTCCTTGTATGCATTTGTATGGGATTTGAATGGGACTGAATATTCATATTGAATATGAAAACTACCACATTCGAAGAGGATATATTCGAATGAATACAAATTTTCTTGAATTCAATTCTATATAAATTAAATTTAAAAAATGTGTGCACATCCCTAGAAATAAATGGCCACATCCCCATGCAAGCCGTTTGGGTCTGATTGGGCTCGCATTGGACCGGGTGTAGGAGTGAGATTGATTGTTGGCTGTCTCCATGCCACTCCTGGTAATGCGGGCTGGATGCAGCCTAGGCGTGGATTCATCTCCCCACCCCCTCTCCCCACCCCTGTGTCACCCACTGCAAATGCCACATCCCCCCCCCGTTAGTGGGACCAAAAGGAAAAAATAATATATTTTATAAACCAAATCTACTATGAGGTTTGGCAGCAGTTGAGCAGTTTTGTGCACCTCTGCTCCACCTGGGAACCACAAGAGCACCCAGCAAGCTTAAAATGGACAAAATCAAGCCATTATCATGTCCTCCTTGGAGATCGGGAAATGGGGGGTTGGAATACTTGTATAAAAGAGTCTCCTGGGGCAGCAAAGGCCATTCGATCCCCTCATCATTTTGGCTTTAACATCATTTACTACCCCAAAATCTCAGCAGTTGTTATCTCCAATGCACAGGGCAGGAACAGCAAGTACAGTACATGAAACTCCACCTCCCACTGACCCAAGTGCCAATCTCCTCCCCAAATAGCCTGGGACCATCCCCATGCGCAGGCTCGGCTTGCAAAGCAATGTGTGCTGACCCCCCAAACCGTGCCCAGACCTGTTTTTTCCAGTACCAAATCTGGCATGGGTTTGGTCCTGTTTTGGGCAATTTGGTCCACAGAAATTGGACCATATCAAAAGTGCATGGGGACAACCCTTGCCAAACCCGATTTTGATTCACACCAAAACATGCATGGGGACGCACCCAATGTTTCCCTTCATTCACCTCCAAGAATATTGATTTCCTCTGCCATTCCTCCTGTTCCAATTTCTCACTCCACTGATGTCATGGTTTGAAGGATAGACCGGTGTCCAATTACTAACTCTGTGGAGAGGGGGTTGTGATGAGGGGAGGAGACAGGGGAGGAGACAGGGGAGGAGAGAAAACAAGAGGTTTCTCCATGCTGAACATGAGAAGAAAGAGGAGTTGGAATGAACAAGTACATCTTGAATCTGTTTTATTAGGCAACTGTGGAAACGATCTGAAATCATATTGAGTGCGCATCTGCAGAGAAGTTGGATTATCCTTGCTGTGTCAGAACATAGCCAATGAAACCAACAAGCAAGAAACACTAGTTGAGGGAATGGCTTTAAAGGGGCTCACCAAAGTTCTTATCTATTCCTACTCAATGGTTATATTTGGACATCATAGAAGGGGAATTTCAACGGTGCCTTGGAGAGATAGTGTGAAGCCCTTATGTTCCCAAACCTTCACCAATCCATCTTTTGTAGCACAGCATATTTAGAAGAGGGGGAGGGGAAGATTGCTGTGTGAACAATCCCCCCTGTTACTCGTCTTCGTTCTTTCTCTCTTATTGCTCCTTATTTATGGAACCGTCTTCCCATCCACATCTATTCTTTAACCTCCTTACAAGCTTTTTAATCCCAATTAAAAACTTTTTTATTCGCTTTGGCCTTTGGCCCTGATAACTGAACTTCCTTTTCACTTGTTCTATTCTAATATGTTCATGATTATATTATGTATTATTTTAATTTTACTGTTCTAGTAATTTTAACCTTTCCTTATATGTATCCTTTTATTGTACTGTTTTTTAAATGTTTGTAGTTTGTACAGCACTATGTACACATAGCGCTCAAGAAATAAACTTTAATAATAATAATAATAATATTGATGATGATGATGATGATGATGAAGATAATGATGATGATGATAGGCTGTGTTCAGATAAAACAAAAGGGGTGCCTCAGAAGTGACTCAGAGAGACAGTGTGTGGCCCTGGTATGCTTAGCCCTTTTTTAATGCACCTTTTCTAGCACAGAAGGTGCCTCAGATATGTATATTGTGTTTGAACACAGCCAATGTGGTCAGCAACTGTTGTCTCTTTTGAGTTTTATTGGCAATAGCAATGTTGGCTTCACTAAAGATTCCTTAAAGATTCCCGGCCTTCTATTCCATTTCCCCCCCCCCCCCCACACACACACACACCAAAAAAAAGAAGGACTCATATTGTTCTCTTCTTCTTGCATTAGCCAATTCATTAAAAAGAAAGAAGGGAAGAAGGCAGAAGGGAGGAAAGAAGGGAGGGAGGGAGATGGGGAAAGGAGACGGAATTCAGTTTCCCCATGATTTTCATTTGAGAGATTTCTCATACATATCACATCTTTAGCCAACTTTGTAGGCCAGCTTTCCCTAAATTTTGTGTTTCCTTTAAGGCGCCATCCCCCAGTCCTTGGTTTTGTTCAGGTACTTGCTGTGAAGCTTAGCCATGAATTGTCTTGGGGGTTTTGTTGGGTGGAACATAAAGGGTTCGTGGGTCTGTGCATGTATTTGAACCTTTGAAATGCCTGGGCAGATGGCACAGGTCTTTGAAGTGACTGTATTCAGTACCACCACCTTGTCTCCTTGGTTTTGTGCCCATGGCCTCTCAGACCGGCAGCATTTGGCGTGCCCACTTTGCTCTCATTTGTGGCTTTAGTTGTCTCAGCAGTTTACCTGCCCAAGTTCATCCATTCAGGAACTAAAAAGTTAGCTGTGCAACTTTTATTTATTTGTTTACACCCTGCTGAGAGTTGGCATTTCAGTCTATGGGTTTGTGTAATTGCTAGAATTAAAACTGATTAAATTAAATAGCTTCTCTTTTCAGGTTCCACACATCCTCCCATCTCTCCCCCCCCCTCACACTTTCCCTTGCTTTACTTTTATGGACAGAGGTAACCGTGATTCGTGTCTCGTCATGCCTGACAGGATTTCATTTCTTACTCGGCAGGCGGTAAGGAGGCAGGTTGAAAAGCAAAGCCTTCTGCCTCCTTCCTCCGATACAAGAGGAAACAATTACCTTCTCAAGAGCAACCTGAACATTAAACATTTCTCTCCATTGTCTTCTTTTGAAAGCAAAGTCTGTGCCATCCGAAAATGCCCGAGACACTAAGCAGACACAAGTGTGCCCAAATTTAGCTTCCCTCCCCTTTTCTGGTTGTTGTTGTCATGTGAAATGCCACAGTCTAAATAAGTACCCCCTAATCTTATGGATAAAGCCCAGAAACGCTCGTATGCTATAATGAAATGCCTGCGTTTCTGAACAGAGACCTCTCGGTCACCCACTGGTTTCTCTTATGAAGAAGAAACAAAAGAAACTGCAGGCATCCACAGCTCTGCTGATTCTCTTCACAATGCAAATGTCCACTTAAAAACGCCGCGTTCCCCAAGTCAGCATTTGAACCAAAGCATAAGTATTCATCATAATCTTGTACATTTGTGTAAAAGGGACAGAGAGAGAGAGAGAGAGGAAAGAAACTTGTGGGAATATTCACAAAATGGAGAAAGATGTACACACACACACCCAAAAAATAGAAGTTTGTTGGAAGCAGAGCTGTTTAATTCACAATATAAATGCAACCTTCCAAAATTTCACTTCCTGGAGGAGGGGGAGGAGAGGATTGAAACTGAGATGTTGAGTGCCTTCAGAATCCCTGTCTACTTGGATTTTGCATTTAGCATTTCTAGCTGCTAAATGCTTATGAAAAAGGCACATTTTAGGAAGTGTGCTGTCAAGCTACATCGTATCACTGAAATTTGCTTGTAATAATGCATTTATTAACTAAAAGGGTGGCTCCTCCCTCTGCCTGTGCACACATTTTAAGTACAGAGTGTGACAGAAGTGCCCTACATTGAACTTTGGTTTGAGAAAGGGAGGCTGCATCCATATGCATTAAAAAAGGAGAAAAGAAGCATCTCAGAAGCTGCTCAGAGGTGGTCCCATAGCCTCTAGTCCACATTGAAGACCAGAGAATGCTTTCCATAGTGCATTTCCTTGCCTTTAGTGTGTGTTGGAAGTGAGTTGGAAATATTACCTGCCACATGTATCCATTTCTAAGCTGCTATTCTTAGATACTGGTGGGCGGTGGGCAGCTGTGGAACTTAATGCAAGCTTTGAAGTCAGGGGGAATCAGATGGCACTGACCTTGATATGGTCCGGATCAGTGGGTCTTCTGGTTATTCTGGGCCCACTGATCCAGATCAAAGCAAGGAAAAGGCAGATAATGGATCTTCTATGCATCAGATCTGTAGCAACTGCTTGAGAGCTTGGATAGCTGCTGCTAGCCAGAATACAGTAGACTAAGGCTGTAGGCTAAGGTTTAATCCAGCTTCAGTCTACTTTCAAAGTGAGAGAATATATCAGCAAAGTGACAAGCTGTTTTCTTTCAGTGTTAAATAACTAAGAAAATTCACCTTTGATAGATAATGTGGAAAGAAAATTACTGGTCACTTTGCTGTGGTGTTCTCTTTGCTCTGAAGGTGGACTGAAGCTGGATTAAACCTTAGGTGTGACCACAGCTGAGGTGAACAATTAGCCTAATTAAGCATGGATAATGTTTCAAGCAGATCTATAAGGCTCATCCAGAGTAGGGATGTGCATAAATGTTTTTTTTTTAAATTCAGTTCATACTGAATCAAATGCAAGAAAATTTGTGTTCATTTGAATAGATCCCCTTTAAATGTGGTAGGATTCGTATTCAATATGAATGTTCAATCCCATACGAATGCATATGAATAGAATATGATTCCCATACAAATCCCATGGAAAGCTTCATACAATGTATCAAAACATTCACCTGGCATTCGAATGTCCGATTTTGGCCAAATTTGTATGAATTTCAAATGTTACGAATATTCATGGACATCCCTAATCCAGAGGAAGCTGAAGGTGATCCAGCAAAGCTACTGGGTAGGGACATGCACAAATGTTCTAAACATTTGAAATTCAATTGAGTTCAATCAAATGTGGACATTCAAATTCAAACAGAATGTCTACACGCTCTAATTTAAACATTTGAATGAATTTCGAATGATTTGAAATATTCGAAAGTACAGATAGGTATGTATTACACATGTATCTGTAGAAATCTCATACGTATCTGTACTCATTTGCACTGATAATATGGAATGAAAATGGGATGCATATGGGATAAAACGGGATGTGTACGAAATGCGTACAGATATGTATAACACATAACAAAACACTGTCAACATTCGTATCTTCAAATATGAATGTTGTTGACATTCGTATCTTCAGATTCGAATCTAACATCCAAACGAATAGATTTGAATGTATTCTATTCAAATCAGATTTGTTGCATTTGGATTCTAAACATTCCAATCAAACTGAATGTTTGGATATTCAAATTGACTCAAATTCAAATGCAAAAAAATCAAAAAAATCATGCATATCCCTACTGTTGGGTAAAATCCATTGCAGTGTTCATTTAAACAGGCAGAGAATTGCCTTTGATAGATGCTTTTCCGAAAGGAAAAATAAACAGGCAAGCAAGAACAAGGAGAAGGAGGAGACGAAACAAAACTCCAAGCCATGGGGCTTTGTAAGCCTTTCACCAAAAGCTTTTTGGATGCAAATCCCGGTGACAGCTTTATCTCTTCAGCTGATTCCTAAATCCATCCAGAGTCCCCAAAACAAATTGTGATCACTCTTTCTTAGTGAAGTTGACTAAGAAGAGAGGATTGGCCATTGCAGGCAAGAGATTTAGTGCACTGTGTTCCCACCCCTCCATGTTTTCAGGCAGTCACACTTACAAGGAGACACAGAAGGGAAAAAGATATTCCATGTAAGAGCCTGATGGGATGGACAATTTCAACCCAAGCTTAGAACACAAATATGGAATCATTCCAAAGTCCCCCGCTTAGAAGGCATAGAAGTGATGCTGGTAAAACAAAGGATAATCTTGCTAAATTGAATTATTTAGGAGATTCTTCCATTTTATGTGAATGTGAACCCAACATCTGCATTCCTGTGCAAAATGTCCTGTCTCATGTGCGATGGAAGAACTGCTCAGTGCCACAGATAATGCTGTCACTGTTGCTCGTGTTTGGCCAAAAATTATTTAACTTTATCTTTATTTGTCCTCCCTATTTTATCGGCACTATTTCATCCCATTTTTAATGTTTTTGATCTGAATGTTGTTTTCAAGCTCATTTATACATTCTGTTTGTTCCTTTTATGGTTTGTTTGGCTGAACGCCATGCTTTTTGACACAAAATAAACTTACTTCTTCCTCACTTTTGCTCCAGGTTATCCTTTCCTCCCCCTGCCTTTTGAAACATGCATCTTAAAGCATGCATTTTTGCACAATGATTCCGTTCTTGTGCCAAACAGACGTCTAGGGTGACATTGAGATACGGCTTCTGTCTGTTTGGCTCCAGTTGCAGCATTATGCATAATGTGGAGACTGCTGCCCACATACCTCAGCTCCCTGCAGTCCAGTTTTAATGCCATCCTTTGAAACTGGTATTGGGGAGAGTGTTTTGAAAAGCGCTGAGGGTCCTGTAAATGATTGTGCCCCTGAAAATCAGCCTCCATTTACAGGTGCTTGGGTCTGCCAATCCAGCCAGATTCCTCCACAGCTGACTCCTGCCCATCCCTTTGTGTATGCATCCAATGAAACAGGAGAGATAGTGGATTTTTCTTCTTTCTGCACAAGGTCAACAACTAATGTTGTAGGACAAAGACTGGGAAAGAAAATTCTCCAGAGGAAGGAAGGGAGGGAGGGAAGGAAAATTAAAGGATATTATAAGGAGAAAGCTAAGGAAGCCTTGACCAGCCTTCTGGAAGGCAAGGGGTTAGGAGAAGGAAGAAGAAGTTTTGGCTTTTATACCCTGTTTTTCTCACCATTGAGGGGGCTCAAAGTGACCAACAATCCTCTTCTTCTCCCCACAACATGCACTCTGTGAGGTAAATAGGGCTGTGCAGGCTCAGAAAGAGAGCTGTGACTAGTCCAAGGCTACCCAGCTAGCTTCATGGAGGAGTGTGGAATCAAACCCTGTGACTACGAGATATGAGTCCTGTGCTCCAATCACAAGACCAGAGTAAGAGCCTTCACTTATTTGCCCTTCCCTAGGGGCTGCTGTGAACGGCTGCTGCCTGATCGATCACACTGTGATAGATCCACCAGAATGTGTAATGACAACATTACATAATAAATCCTATTCCTTTTGTTTCATTTTGTGGGTGGAAGATAATATGATGACATCATTACAAATACCAAAGGACTCATTGGAGCTGAGACCATCATGCAGGCTTTGGTCATAGGTGCTTCCAGGGTGCTTCGTTCAGAATTTGCGTAACTATTTTGAAAGGTCCAGAGGAGCCAAATGTGCATCTCTATCCATAAGGATCTGGTCAGCAATTCTGAAGACTGGTTTTATGATCCATGGAATAGTGGGCCGCCCGCCCGCCTGCCTGTCTTTCTGTCTGTCTCTCTTGCACACAAACACAGATGCGTACATGCAAGTTATTCCACACACGAGAGTTCGTGCAAGCATATACAGTACATGAATACACCTAGCCACAGAAAAAGTGCTTAATGTTTCTCTTTTAAATGTTCACCCTCCACTGGGTTTTTGAAAGAAAGAAAGAGAGAAAGAGAGAAAGAACACTTTGCTTTAAATGTAACGGTTGCTTCTCAGAGCAAAAGAAAGCTGAAGAGAAGGGGGGCACTGATACCCTAAGGGGAAATTTCATCTCGGGAGTACTGACCTTTCCAAGAAAGCAAATTAAATTATCTTTCTCATCTTTTACTAGGGCTGTGACATCATTAAAATTCACGCTACATACCAGTGTACTTTGTTTTGTATTCATAACCTTAAACCAAAATTAATCAGCTGTCACATGAAGTTAACATAGTTGTTAACGGTGTCCAACCAAAATACACATTGTTTCTGGGCAAGGGCAAGGCAGCATTTGTGGGCATTCTTTTCACTCTGCTAAATATCAGGGTGAGAATTTTGTCTGCATTTAACAAGTTCTAACAGTGGTTTTGAGCCCCAGGATAGCGCAAGTCAGAACAGATCTGTGATGCTTTTTGCACTGAACAACAACCCTTGCTCTGATGTTAAGAAGGATGAGCCATGGGTTGATTGTATAATAATAATAATAATAATAATAATAATAATAATAATAATAATAATAATAATAATAATAATAATAATAATAATAATAATAATAATAATAATAATAATAATAATAATAATAATAATAATAAACTCAACATTAAATCAGTTATCACTAGTCGGGCCCTTCCCAAGCGCCTAGGACTGAGTGATGTATCGGCGAATGATACAAGCAGATCCCAGCAAAGTGGCTTTCTGTACCTGCCAGATGGATATTCTGTGGATGCCAATGCTCTTCAAGTGCCCACTAAGATCTTTTGGTACTGCCACCAGTGTGCCGAGAACCACTGGGACCACCTTTGCTGGCCTATGGCAGAGTCGCTGCTGTTCTATTTTCAGGTCTTCATATCTGGTAAGTTTTTCTAACTGTTTTTCATCAATTCTGCTGTTGCCTGGAATAGCAATGTCAACAATAAACACTTTGTCTTTCTCCACGATTGTGATGTCTGGTGTGTTATGTTCCAGTGTTCGATCAGACAGGAGTCGGAAGTCCCACAGTAGTTTGGCTTGTTTGTTTTTGACCATTTTTTCTGGTTTATGGTCCAACCAGTTCTTTGCCACCAGCAAATGGTAGTTCTGGTATAAGTTCCATTGTACCGTTTGCGCCACTGCGTTGTGCTTCTATTTAAAGTCTGCCTCTGTGATCTTTTTGCAGCAGCTTAGAATGTGGTCGACCATTTCATCAGCTTCTTTACAGAGTCTGCACTTTGGGTCTTCCTCTGCTTTCTCAATTCTAGCTTTGATGACATTTGTTCTGATGGCTTGTTCTTGTGCAGTGAAAATTAGTCCTTCTGTTTCCTTCTTCAGTGTTCCATTAGTCAGCCACAACCAGAGACGTTTTCGCATTACTCCCGTTCCATTTGGAACGGGAGTAGGACGGGAAGATTAAGACAGCTCACGACGCTTTCACCTTTCACACACAGGAGCGCAGGAGCGCGTGTAAACGCGTTCCGGCGCGTCTGTGTGCGAATGCTCAAAGCATCGTGAGCTGTCTTAGCCGGCAAAGGCCGGCCAGGGGCGCGGAGACAGCCGCGGAGGCAGATCGGCAATCAGCTGATTGTCAAACAGCTGATTGTCGAAGCCGCGCCGGCGTCGGAGGCAAGCCCGCAGCTGTTAGGGAGGGAGAAGCAGGCGCGAATGCTTCTCCTCCCGAACGCCTGCGGGCGGCTCGTCCGCGTTCGAATGCATGTAGAGCACTTTAAAGTGCTCTACATTTCGAACGCGAGAAAGACAGCTGCGGACACGTCGGAGCGCAAGCCCCGCTCGGGCAATGCGTATGCCGTGTCCGCAGCTGTCTCCCACGCGCACCGTTCAGCCCCGTGCGAAAACGTCTCTGATCTATTCAATAAGTCCAGGGTGTATCCATGGCTGATGGGATGACTCAATGTAATCTGACAAATTACAATGCCCATTTGAGGGTCGTTTGGTGAAGATATGCCTTAGGAGTACCTTCAGAAAAGCAAAGACCAAGAAGAGAGTGATCCTCAAATTATGTCTCCAGAAGCTCCTTCAACCAATCCCATGCCAAATCCCAAGTTTACATGCCATTCAATGACTCTGGTGAGTCTGAGAGGGAAAACCCTAGTGCCCGGGCAACTCAGAGTTCATGTCTTCATGTCTAGGTTCTTCCTCTTGCCTTCTGAGGCAGAAAGAGGGCAACTATTATCAACAACACTTAGAAATAAAACTGTGGACACTTTCCTGGCAGTTCAAGGAAAGGCCTCACAAACAAATGCTATTCAAGCCAAAATCCAATATCTTTCTGACAATAGTAAATGTCGGTCAGGCAAACCAAAGTTGAAGCTGTTGACCACTTAATCAGTGCATGTGGTAAAAACGCTCAAACTGAATATAAACAGTGACATAGCAAAGAAGCAAAAAGTATGCACTGGAATCTGTTGTGTGTGCATGGGTGGGAAAGGTTTAATCTTGGGGGAAAATCTTGGGAAAATGCACCTGAAACGAGGAGATGGAAGAATCAAAGAGAAACCAAGGGGTGTGGGGAAACCTTACAAAATATAATGTGCAAATAAAGGTTGAATGATTATGGGTGGAACAGTTGTAGCCTTGGGACCAAGTCCTAAGAAATTTTGGGGGGACAAAAAAAGATAATTTTAATCTTACCAAACATAAGTCCTTTATTTTTGCAAATGTCAGGCAGCCTACAGTCAATGGTATGTTAATGATTCTTACATCTAAACCATTGAGTTTGATCCAGTTCTATGGCTGTGAATTCTTATGCAGAATATTTTTTTTTTAATAGTCACCTTAAATGGTGTTTGATATTCACTATGGCTTCACAGCTCTTCAAAGGGGGATGATGTAAGTAGTGATGGAGCTGCAATAAAGGCAAACACCATCCTAGGATGCATGAAGAGGAGCATAGAGTCTAGATCATGAGATATAATTATTCCTCTTTACCTTGGTCAGACCTCATCTAGAGTACTGTGTCCAGTTCTGGGCACCCCAATTTAAAAAAAGGCATTGACAAACTAGAGCAAGTTTAAAGGAGGGCTACCAAAATAGTTAGTGGTCTGGAAACCATGTCCAGGAGCTGCTAAAGGATTAGCAATGCTTAGCCTTCAGAAGAGAAGACTGAGAGAAGACAAGATAGTGGTCTTCAAGTATCTGAAAGGCTGTCACAGAATGGAGTGATCATCCCTATTCTCACTAACACAAGCTGAGAGGACTAGAAACAAGGGAGAAACTTCCAGGGAGTCGATAACAGATTTGATATTAAAACTTCCTGACAGTGAGATCAGTAAATGGAATAGGTTGCCATGGGGGGTTGTGAGTTCTCCCTCACTGGAGATCTTTGAGCAGAGGCTGGACAGACATCTGCCTGGGGTGGTTTAGGAAATCCTGCATTGAGCAGGGGGTTGGATTCAATGACTCTAGTAGTCCCTTCCAACTCAATGATTCTATGATTCTTTGGGCTTATGCCTAGACACACACACAAACACAAACACGAAGGGAAAGAGAGAGATCACAGTAAGTGCAAACTTTCTGTGATCCTGGAGGTAGTTCACAGGAATCTTGGTGTCTTCTGCTTGAGATGCCCATGAGCAATTGGTGGCCCTCTCTGTGGGAGATGGGCTGTGGCCTGATCCAGTTCGGCTCCTCTTATGTTCATATGTTCTTAATCTTAACACATCACAAGACACGTGTGAATGATCCTAGATGGGCATCCCATGCCTTCTCCCGAATGATTCCCCAAGCTTATCTTCTGCTGTTTTATATCTCTCAAACAAACGTTGGGGCTGAAAGCAGAACATGCACCTCTGATTTCTCCCCTCACTGGTATTGTTACCTTTCTTCTACTCTAGCAGCGGCTGCAGGCAGAGGGCACATTGGAAGCTCTTGGAGTGATCCATTCATCAGCTTTGTTTGAAGCTGGTGGAACAAGAGCAAATTTCCCTTTATTGATGGTTCCCTGTGCTGCCAGCTGTGCCCATGTGTGCTGGCCACCACTGTTCTGACACCTGGATCAATTGCACCTGTGTGACCCAAATCACTCGGGGAGAATGCAGCAATAGAGATGGTCATGCAGCCCATCAGCCATTAAAAAAAGACCACAGGAAAGTACATTTTGACACTGCTGAAAAGGTTCAGAGCATCGTGGCGACAGCGTGATTCATTTGCCTCTGTCTACCTCATCTTTTCTATTGTTATGCCTATGGTCTATCCTATCATCTTGAGGATAATGAGATTCACTTGGTACCGCTGCCATATGTTTCTTTCTTCAAGCTCAGAAGATCCTGCGTTCTGCTTCTCCAGGGCTGGGGGGCAGCTGTTAGATCAGATTACCTGTGATGTTTCTTCAAACCTTTTATGAGGGTATATTCAACAATTCCAGCTCACACTATTTAAATTTAGCAGAGACAATTTGCAAGCTCCTATTATGGAGGGAGGGAGGAAGTGGGGGGGGGAGGTGTTGGGGAGAAAGGGAAGAATTGTTGGACACATTTTTCCAACATCTCCACGCTCCCCTGTAAACATTTGCTTATTTGAATCAATCCCACATTGCTGGAATCAAATTATTTAAATTATTCAAGATCTAAATGTGCTAAAATCCATGTGGGCCCAGTTTGCAGTGCGTTTTATGCCTATTAGGCATTCTAGCCAGCAGGCAGGAGAGAAAAGGAACTGGGCAATTGCCAAACTGCGGAGCAGCTTGCTTTGTGTACATACCAATGGAAGAGCGGCAATTTGTGTTTACAGGCTTGAGTTCTCCTTTCTTCCTCTCCTATGACACTTTGCCCTATGCCAGGCAAGTGTAATGCTAGCACTTAACAAGTTAGTGCTCAACTTGACCCCCATCCCCGGTCAAGCAGCAGGGTCTGCTTAGTGTTGGCTACACATCCAGACCACAAAAGCATAACTGGCTTGTCACGCACCAGGGTGGATGCCTTCCAAGCTTGCTCAACAGAAGAATAGCATTTTCTTTCTCATAAATAAATAAGTAAATTGTAATAAGTTATGGCTCCTTAAGAAATTTATCTATAAACAGCTTCTAAGAAGAAGAAGAAGAGTTGGCTTTTCTACCCACTTTTCTCACCCATTTAAGGGGACTCAAAGCGGTTGACAAAGATTTTCTATTCTTCTCCCCTCAACAGAACACCCTGGGCCTTTCTGCACTTGGCCTTATTCTGGATTACATCCTAGAATGGGAACCTGCTGTCTGCATGCTGATGCAGACAGCGGGAGCCCCCAGGTGAGCCCTGCCACATTCTGCATTAGCTTGTGGCCAGCAGACTGCTATCCTGAGATATATTCCAGGATAAGGCCAAGTGCAGAAAGGGCCCCTGTGAGGTAGGTGGGGCTTTGAGAACTCAGAAGAAAGCTGTGACTAGCCCAAGGTCACCCAGCTGGCTTCATGGGGGAGGGTGGAATCGAACCTGGTATTCCCAGATAAGAGTCCAGCTCCCTAACCACTAGACCAAACTGGCTCACCAAACTGGCTCACCAGTGAAGCCAGTAAATACACACAGTAGCAACTGAAGACTTTGTGTGCCTCTCCCTCCAGTTAAGGGCAGTATGCTCAGTCCCAGAGCAAGCAACTAGGGATGCGCACAAATATTCAAAATATTCATTATTCGTATGAATTTGGACAAATTTGGACATTTGTATATTCATTGAATCTCCAGATATTTGGATTTCTGAATTTGAACGAATACAAATATCTCAAGTTATTCATGCAAATAATTAGGATATTCTTATACGTATGGGTCCATACACATCTTGTACATACCTGTACACATCTCGTATGCATTCGTATGCATTCATATGTATTAGGGTTATGCACGAATGCAATTTTTGGGATTCAAGTCAACTTGAATATCCGAAAATTCAATTCGATTTGAATCTTTAAAATTCAAAATCATCCAAATTTGATTTGAATTAAGCAAATTCTAATCTATTTGTTTGAATTTCCAATTCGAATTTGCACTTACGAGTGTCAACAACATTTGTATCTGCCCGTACGCATCACTATGCCTCCGGTACGGATCCATCCATGTCCATATGCATCCCATATTCATCCCATACACAACCCGATTTCATCCTGTACAGGTCTGTACAAATGCGTAAGGATGTGGGAAAGATGCGTACACATATGAATGTCCAAATAATTTGAACAAATAGATTCAAAAATCCAAAATTCATTTGAATGTTTAAATTTGAATTTACGGGCATTCGATTTGAATTTGAATGTCAAAGTTCAGATGAATTTGATTGAATTCCGAATGTCTTTGAATATTCATGCACATCCCTAGTCCCCATCCGTACAGGATAAAAATAGGATGCATATAGAACATATACGGATGCATATGGACACTTATAGGATACATAGGGGTACATACGAGATGTGTATATATACCTATACAGATACAAATGTTAAATTTTTAGGGTGTTCTTAAATGTGCATCTTGTTTTAATCTGTACCTAGTTTTAATCTGTGTCTTGTTTTAATTTGTATCCTTTGGGTATGGGGAAGCATAGAAATGTAAATAAATAAATAAATGTCCAAATTATTAATATTAATACATACAAATGTATTCATGTTGAATTGAATCTCTGGACATTCATTTTTTTCATTATTCAGATACATTCCAATTTTCAAATATTCAATTTGTCACAAATTGAATTCAAAAATTGCATTTGTGCACAGCCCTACAAGCAACCTGTTCCACACTGACCCAGGTTGCTGAAAGAGCAGGATAGGTCAGTCCTCATTTGGATGGCTCATCCTATTCCAGTCCTCTAAGGAGACCCCGAAGGCATTGCTGAGGCTCTAAAGGTCAGGAGCAAAGGTTGCTGGCTTGTGGAGATTCCAGCCAGGGCATTTTCAGGGTGAGTCCCCTTCCAGTGGTCCTTCCTAGGGTGTCATCATAAAGGGTTCCTTGTAGTATACTAGATCATAGGACCATTCATTGTCTGTGCTCTAATATACAGAACCTGGACTGGTTGTAGACCTCTTCATTGAGGTCTACAGTTTTGCCAGATTACAACCCCACTTTGGACATCCTAGGCTAGTCCATGTTTCATCCATTGTGGATGACTGGGGTGGCTGGGTATTTTAGTCTGCATTAGCCTGCATGTAGTAGCCCCATATTCAGAAATGAATACCAGAATAAGGAACATTTTGAACTTGGCCTGGAGACCCTTTTGGTGAATTGTGGGAACATGTTGTTTGAACTACAGACTGCTGTCCTGAGGAGTCCCAACCCATCCCCAAGCTTTACTTTCTGTGGATCGTTTAACAGCTCTCCACAAGACATCCTGTGTTGTTTGGAATGGTCTTCAAAGATCCTCCCAGGCTGATCATTCACACACATAACAAAGCTTCAAAAAAAATATATTCACTTCACATTCGAATGCCAGTCTTCAAATGTAGGCAACATTCAATCCAAATTCAAATATACAAATCTGAATGAATTCAATCAAATTTTTAATGTGGCACAAATTCGTACATATCCTGTACTGGTGGTCCATTCAGGGAGTGCATCAGCATTTGAAGAGTGGATGCCTCCTTCTGCACCTGATCTTTGCTTCAGCAGGATGGTTTTGCAAACAGGCCCTAATATCCCGCCCGCCCGCCCGCCCGCCCGCCCGTCCGCCTGTCCGCCCGCCCGCCCGTCTGTCCGTCCGTCCGTCCGTCCGTCCGTCCGTCCGTCCGTCCATCCATCCATCCATCCATCCATCCATCCATCCATCCATCCATCCATCCATCCATCCATCCATCCATCCATTCTCTCTGTCTCTGTGTCTCTGTGTTGGTCCCTCCATCTATCTGTTATCTTCCAACACACTGATACTCTGACCTACTACCTCATGACACCAAAAGCTCACAAGTATTTGATATATTTTAAAATTTGATTAGAATGTGCATACACAAAAGGGAAAGAAAGAATATAAAACTAAGCATAACCAATCAAAGACCACATCCTCCATATCTCCTGCAACTAGTTGTTGCATCTGTCCTCCTCACACTTTCTTCAAAGTCCTAGATGTTAAGCCTGAGACACAGAGCTTTATGTCATCCAAATGCAATGCAAACGATGCATGAATTCATAAACCTCTGAGTTAATAAGAATACGTGTCCAGATAATTTCCATCATGCACGTAGAAGGTGTCATTAAAGGCTGTATTTTGCAGTGCTTATGAGGATAAGCCATGATGTTTGCCTGGGAGATTCTCCAGCAGGGTTCTGAACTCTTTGAGGGATGAAGGTAATGTAGGTAACGTAAGGAGCAGAGATAATTTTGGAAAATGACCATCCTTTTTTTTTCTAGTTTGCTGAGAAAAAAAAAGAAAGCAAATCCCAGTTGCTTTCTCAGCATGGGGGTTTATATGAATCCTTCAGATAAAGTTTTGCTCAGCTTACCTTAAACCACAGGATATACCAAAAAAAAAAAAAAAAAAAAAGCAAAATCTTTTTGAGATGCTTCTTTTTACCAGTGCCTTCAGATGAAAATGCAATTTTCCTTCTCCTGCAGGCACCACACTATGTTTTAATTGCATTTTAATGGTAGTAACCTGCCCTGAGATATCAGAGCATAGGGCTGGATATAAATGTAAATAATAAACAAACAAACCAACCCACAAACCATGGGTTGTCTGAAATTTAACCAATTCTTCTTGCTCTCTCCTCTCTGTGTATGTTTACGTATGGTAATATCTTCTACAAAATTCTTCAGGAATTTGCCTGTAGGAAATAAAGCAATGACCAGGAAGGGTGGGAGAGAAAGGGAGGGAGGGGAGAAGGAGGAAGGGAGGGGGAAGGAAGGAAGGAAGTAGTGGAGGGAAGAGGTGAAAGGGAGGGAGGGAAGGAAGGAGGGAAGTAGTGAAGGAGGGAGGAGGAGGGGCGGCAGGAAGGAAGTAGTGAAGGAGGGAAGGAAGCAGGGAAAAGGGAGGAAGGGAGGAGTGAGGGGGAAGGAAGTAGTGAAGGAGGAAAGAGGTGAAAGGGAGGGAAGGAAGGAGGAATGAGGAGGAAGGGTGGCAGGAAGGAAGTGAGGGAAGGAAGGAAGGAGGGAAAAGGGAGGAAGGGAGGAGAGAGGGGGAAGGAGGGACATAGGGAGGGAGAGATTTGTGAGAGAGGGGAGGGAAGGAAGGAAGGAAGGAAGGGAAAGAGGGCGGGTGGGCTGGCGGGCGGGTGGGCTCTGGGGACTGAGGAGAATGAAGACCAAGCAAGCCATATAGCAGGATTGCATCTCGCCTTTCAGGGGAGGGAACGGCAGGGAGGATCGCAAGCAATGCCTTCTCTTTATCACGCGAGCAATTACTGGCAATTTGTTCTGGCCAGTAAAACTTCTGATATTATCATGGTTGCTGAGTAATTTATCATCAAAGTTTAATGTGGAAACAGGTGACTGTGTAATCACCAATCTAGGAACAGAAATAGAATCGTTATTATTTCTGCCTGAAGAGAGATTTCTCTCTCATTTCTGCCCCCACCTTCCCTTTCTGTCAATTGACTTAACGGCCAAAAGGCTCTTCATCACATCACCATGAATTATAAAACCTCTATTAAATATTCATAAAAGTTTTGAAATGAATGTGCGATAGAGATGAAAGCTAAGCTAATTTAAATACCTACCAGACCTGTCTTAATTACAGAGGTAAAATGAGATATAAAAATTATAGCAGCAAAAAAAAGGGGGAAAATGCAAATGGATCAATCTGTATATTACATGAATCCACTTTGGAAGCAGTCACACGGAATATCATTTATTACCAACAGCGTAGATATCTAAAGGAAAAATGCCCTAGTGTATAGCTTTTTTTTCTTCTTTTTTTGAGGAGGTGGGAGAAATAAGCTACACTTTGTATTTCAGTTATGGTCTTCTTGAGTTTTTGTAGCTAACAGGGGGAAAAATGGAATGCCTACTTTCCAAAGAGCAGTTAACATACCTAAATAGGTGCACTGTGATAATGGAAATTGCAGCCCATACCATTCATACAGCCTGAGTGATGAACAGAGAGAAGGAACCTTGACTTACATTGGTTGCTTTTGGTTCCTTGGCCTACATTGGTTGCACATACTAGCTTCACATGTACAAATGTACTCAGCTGGTACATTTAGTGGGATCTTTGCACTTGATCCACACATAGGGGCCCATCGGAAGATTTGACCTAACCATAGTTTAGGAAGAAACTGATGCCAAGACAACAAAACAGAATCCAGGACTTTTCTGGGGTCCAGGAAGGAGCCTAATGGGTCTGACTTCCACACATTATTGAGGGATATCACAAACTTCTCCTGTTACACTTCATCCACATGGGATGGACTTCAGAGTGAATGCTCACACTCTACCAGTAGACTGTGACATTGAAGACTACCAGGATAGTAGTGGGTCCATGGGGGACCCTTTTAGAACATAAGAAGATGAGAACATAAGAGGAACACTGCTAGATCAGGCCGCAACTCATCTAGTCCAGCATCCTGTCCCACACAATGGCCCACCAATTGCTTATGGGCATCTCAATCAGAAGACAACAGCAAAACTTTCACCTCCTCTGTAATCACTGCAAAGGGCCTTTAGAGGCACTCTGCTTGTCTCCCCAGCCCGGAGGATGTACTCAGACATTGATCCTAGTAGTCATTGATACACCTGCCATCCATGCATTTGTCTAACCATTTCTTAAAGCTATCTAGGCTGGTTGCTATCACCACCTCTTCTGGCAGCTTTCCAGGAACTATTACCAAAAGTGACACTAGAAGTTATGTGCCACTGAAAGCCCCTCCCTTCTAAAACTTGTAAAGCCAGGAATGAAAGTTTCTGCCCTTTGGAAACTCTAGCACTAGCTCCAAGGGCTGTCCTAGCCTTTAGAGACAATGGCCAGGGTTGGGACATGATGGGACAGGACATGGAAAATGCAGAGAGCCCTGTCCAGTTCAAGCTGCAGCCCATCCTAATGTGGGATGAGTTGCATATCCTGGCTGAAAGCATCTTTCCCTGCATTGGGTTAGCAAGGACAAATGTAGAAACAGCCTCAGAATCCAAGAAGTCCTCCTGTTTCCTTAAGGAATAACGGCCAATTTCAATTTTAGAGATACTAAATGGTTGGTTAAGCGAATTATTTAGACAAGGTAGACTGTGATAGAAGAATCACCCACCATGGAGGGAGGAAGAGATGTTGGACAAAATGGAAGATATTAATCACCAAGAGAAGAGGAGTTATATAAGAACAGTCTGCCAGAGATGGGCATTTAACTACACATGGTTCCCCAGGCTGATAATGCGAGGAATGGAAGCCCATAAGAGTGAACAATTTCAGGTATTTAAGCAATCTGTAAAGCAGCAAAGACTAAAGGGTGAGACATCTGGAAAAGGGAAAGGAAGATTCAGATTCTTCCTATAGATTCTTCCCTTCCTTCTTTCTTTCAATGGTTGACTCTGTAAAATAACAATCAGGAGAAACCCAATTATTTATCATTATAAAGCACGCATGCAAACTTAGAAAACTTTGCAAATCGCTATGCTGGAACAGAATGGACATTACACTTCAGAATTTGCAGTCCTAATTATCCTAATAAATGATATTGATAATGATAATGATGATAATACTATTTTGGGGTACTTAATGGGTACTTCTAGTGACAGTGGACTTCGAGTCAAATCTAATGTCAAAACATTCAAGTGCTGATGCAGTCCCCAACCATGGCAACCTCAGACCTGCAACTGGATATTGCTATGGTGATCAGCCTAAGTCACATGGCTGAACCACCACAGCTGCATCACATGGCCAACCCATAGCTTTGCACCCAGAAGATGGGACCAATGCTGCTGATTGGGAGCTCACTAGTTACTCTGGTCAGGCTGCAGACACAGTTTTCCTTGTCCGCAGCTGGTGCAGACTGGGACAGCTAGAGAGAACTCTGGAACTTTCTGGAATGCAGGGTGCAGATGGGCCTCCCCTGGGGCAGCTAGAATGACTTCTGAAAGGTAAATGGAAACAGACCCATAATCTGGAATAAGGTCCAGTGCAGAAAGGGCTAGGGGTGTTCACAAATATTCAAAGGTATTCAAAATTTGATCAAATTTGTCCAAATTTTGACATTCAAATTTGAATTGAATGTCCATAAATTTGAATTTTGGATCTGTTTGTTCAAATTATCTGGACATTCGCATGTGTACGGGTTCATACATGATGTGTACTTGCAGATCCATATCTTTCCTGCATCAGTATGCATTTGTACAGATTCATAAGGGACATAAGTTGCATATGGGATCACTATAGGATGCATATGGACATGTATGGATGCATATGGGCACATACAAATGTTGACACTCATAAGTGAAAATTTGAATAGAAAATTCAAACAGAGTTGAATTTGCTTAATTCAAATCAAATTTTATTCAATTCAAATTTTAATGATTCAAATCGAATCGAATTTTCAGGTATTCAATTTGAATCAAATCAAATTTTCAGGTATTGAATCAAATCCCGGAAATTGCATTTGTGCATACCTCTAGAAAGGGCCATAAACATATACAGTAACCCAGTTCTTCATACATATGAGTTGTGGCTGGCTGAAAGTCATGCTCGTCTCATCCTGGACAATTGACACTCACTTTGCTCAAAGAATATTTGTCTTGGTTATGTTTCATTTAAATTTCAGCCATGATGAAAAAGGAAGATCACTGGCAGCCATTATTTTTATCAAAGTTGCACTACATTCTTATACTTGTCTTCCTTCAAACACACACATACACACACACACACACAAGAGATTGTGGCAGAGGCAGAGGGATGAATGAAAGAGCAAGAAGAAATACTATAAAACATGAAAACATACAGGAAAGCCGTCTTTTAAGAAGAGAGAGAGAGTGAGAGAGAAGAAAAATCCATGCCAAACCTCTCTAGTTAAATCTTAACTAAAGCGCCGACAACAGATATTTCATCTGTCATATCAAAACATTCTCAATACCAGCAACCAATACAACAGTAAATTCTGGCCTGCTATTAATGTCAGCCCATTTATAATTTTTGGCCTGAAAACCCACAAAAGGCAGGTGACGGGGTGGTATTTCACCCTTGCTATTGAACGGAATAAAAATGACTCGGCTCTCCAAATGGAAAGAGCTTTGTTGGGTGTGGCAGAGACAAAAGTAAAATGTAATAGTTGCAGAAACTGCTGCCTTTACCAGGAAAACTTGAAATAATGGAGCATGGCTTGAATACCCTCTGTGAAATGTTACAAGCTTTTCTTTTTGCTTTTTTTTTTTCCCCTGGGAAATGTTATGAGGAAAGCACTGAAAACCTTTCTCCCAGAACCAGGAATAAATTGAACATGAACTTGGTCCATCAAAAGGCTTTTCTGTAATTCCTTCCCATGTAACCACTGCAACTGAGGCAAAGGGGGAAATCCCAGGACAAATGAGAATTTGGGTGGAAGAGAACTTTGCTCTCCGCAATGTTTTTTAACTCAGTCTTGACTGTTGATCATTGGTGTATATATGTGCAAAAGCAAGAGTCTCATTAAAGATCTTAGAAGACACCACTGGCTATTGCTTTCCATTGTGAGGAATGTCAGCTTTCTCCTATTCTTTTCTAGGGATGGGCACGAATGCTGTAAACATTCAAAATTCGATCAAATTTGATTGAATGTGGACATTCAAATTCAAATATAATGTCTTCATATTCAAATTTAAGCATTCAAATGAATTTTGAATGTTCCAAAACATTCATTTGAATGATTTGAAATAGTCGAAGGCACATAAGAACATAAGAACATAAGAGAAGCCCTGCTGGATCAGGCCTCACCCCATCTAGTCCAGCATCCTGTCACACACAGTGGCCCACCAAATGCTCATGGGCATCTCAAGCAGAGACAAGAACAAACCTATTCCTGCTCTAGAATCCCAGCAAATGACCTTAGAAGCGCCCCGGTCCCCACCCACCCCCTAGCCTGGAAGATGTACCTAGGCGTTCATTCTAGTATCCATTGATACATCTGTCATCCATGAATTTGTCTAACCCTACCTTGAAGCGATCCAGACTGGTAGCTGTCACCGCCTCTTCCAGCAGCACATTCCATAAGCCGATGACCCTCTGGGTGAAGAAATACTTCCCCCTGTCAGACCTTACTCTCCTACCCATCAGCTTCATAGATGCCCCCTGGTTCTAGTATTGTGTGACAGAGAAAAGAAATTTTCTCTATCCACCTTTTCTATACCATGAATGATTTTATATACTCCAATCAAGTCTCCTCTCTTAAACGCCATATGAATATCATATGTATCTGTACGCATTTGCACTTATAATATGGAACAAAAACAGGATGCATACGAACTCCGTACAGATAAATATAATACATACAAATGTTGTCAACATTCGTATCTTCCAAATTCGGATCTAACATTTGAATGGATAGATTAGAATGTATCCAATTCAAATTGCTTTTTGTTGCATTTGGATTTTAAACACTTGAATTGAATTGAATGTTTTGACATTAGATTTGACTCTAATTCAAATGCAAATATACGCATGCCCGTATTCTTTTCCTGAGTACTTTATTTGGTTACTTAATCATAATAGGACCTGGGGTGTTTTTGCACTTCCCTTCCCATCTGCTGGATGGGAAAGGAGTGTGATTAACCAACGTTGACCAGCGCTTGCACTTTGAGTGCTAGTCAACTTTGGCTGTTCCCCCTGGTGATCGAATACTTACCTTATTCAATATAGGGCCTGGTCCTCCTCTGAGCACTGCTATTTTGGCTGCAGCACCCTCTACGACTTCCCGTGTGTCAGTGCTGTGACCTTGACAATGCCAAGGCTTTGCTCACACACAGTCATGTCTATGGTCATCTGAGGTGCCAGCGCACTTGTGGGGCTCCTCAAATGACCTCAGCGCAGTGGAAGAAGAGCCAATGCTCCTGCCCTGGATGCTTGAGTTAAGTCTCCGCTTAATGTTGGTTAGCGTGTGGAGCACAATTTTGTGCCCCACTCCTAATCAACAATTAGTGCACTTCTGGTGAGGGCGAGCACACTTGGAGGCTGAAGCAGCCTTCTCTGCATTCGTATGCTCTTCACCAGAGGTTCACTAATCCTGCACTAGAGGCCATAGTGCAAATAGGCCTCTGGTGTCTTTTTCTGCAGCTGTTAAATTTACTAAAAAGTCTTTGGTGAGGAACTGTATACATTTCTGCACTTGGTCCTCCAGGACAGCTGTGTAGTGCATTCACACACCGTGGGGCCACTTCTGTTCTGGAGTGGCTCCCAGCATGCACAGCCATTCCTGGTCTTCCAAAGCTCTGGAGCAGTAAAACAGCTCCACAGCTTCACTAGAAGCCCCTATAACGCTCCTAGTAGGGATGAGCTCAAAGTCAAATTCCCCCATTTTTTATTTTTTGCATTGAAACAAAAGTGAGGGTGTTCATAGAATCATAAAACTCTAGAGTTGGAAGGGACCTCTGGGGTCATCAAGTCCAACCCCCTGCTCAATGCAGGATTTCCTAAACCATCCCAGACAGATGTCTGACCAGCATCTGCTTGCAGACCTCCAGCAAAGAAGAACCCACCACCTCCCCTGGCAACCTATTCCATTGACTGATCGTCCTCAGCGCCAGGAGATTTTTCCTAATATCTAATCTGTATTGACTCCCTTGAAGTTCTATCCCTTTGTTTCTAGTCCTCCCATCTCATGCAAATGAGAATAGGGACGAGATCCCTCTGCCCTTCAGGTCCGAACCTTTGAACAAAACATACAATTGTTTGAATATTCACACTTTTGTAATTTTATACTAATGGAAAAAAAAAGCAAATGTGAATGTTCAAGTGTTCTAATAACTCCTTGACAAAAGAAATTTTTGGACGTTTGTTTTGATTGCAAAATGTACATGAATTTTTCATATCTCCCTATGTAGGTGGGCACTTTACTGATTTCTGGAAGCACAAAATAACACTACAACATATCAGGCCAGCTGATGATGATGTTTGGTGAGGGGTAGGAAGTGGCCACGGTAAGGTCTTTTTTTGTTAGATCGCACATTACTTTCCCTCAGTTTGGTCTAGTGGTTAAGGAGCTGGACTCTTATCTGGGAACACTGGGCTCGATTCCGCCCTCCCCCATGAAGCCAGCTGGGTGACCTTGAGCTAGTCACAGCTCTCGCCTGAGCTCTCTCAGCTCCACATACCTCACAGGGTGTCTGTTGTGGAGAGAAGAATAGAAAAGCTTTGTCAACCACTTTGAGTCCCCTGAAATGGGTGAGAAAAGCCAACTAAAAAGTGGTCACATTAGCCAAAGTCCAGGGCAAAGAGGTGCATCTTTACTGCCTTCCTAAGTGTATACAGGGAAGGGGCATGACACACCATGATGGGGAGACTATTCCATAACTTTCTTAAGCCTTCTTAAGTCTACATTTGGCTGCATCCGCACCTCACTAACTTATTCTGATATATTTGGATATTCCGGAATAAAGCATGGCTATTCCAGAATAAGTAACTGATGTCTGGGTGCAGCCTTTATATATTTTGTCTGTAAACTCAAAATAATGGGAGACCAGTCCTAACGGTCTTCTGCAGAAACTGCTGAAGACAGTACAGATGATCTGTCCACATGGCTGATGCTGGGTATCTGAAAATAAGCTCTCTCATGTGTCTTAAAAGCATTGCTGGGGGGGGGGGAGAGGGGGTAATAAATATAGAAAAGTGGAGGCAGAGAATAAAGACTGTGCCTGAAACCCAAGCACTTCTTTGCTTTTACAGTAAGATATTGAAGTCCTCAGTGTAGCAGATTAAATTATCTGCCATCTGTGAGATGAGCATAAAAGAGGCATTTTTAAAACAAAACAAAAAGACGATGAAACACCTTGCATTTCTTTCACATAATTTATAACAATATTGCAAGCAAACATCTGAAACCTTCTGCACGCCGCAGCATAGTTTAGAGTGATCCACTCATTTGGGTCAAGCAGGAAAGAAGAAAGAAAGAAAAAGAAAGAAAGAGGAGTGAGTGAGTGAGTGAGTGAGTGAGTGAGTGAGTGAGTGAGTGAGTGAGTGAGGGAGGGAGGGAGGGAGGAAGGAAGGAAGGAAGGAAGGAAGGAAGGAAATTAAATATAGTGTAGTTCCATTCTGCTTTTTTGCTGCAAAGGCAATTGGAAAGGAAGAACATAGAGTTCCATTCTACTTTTCTCTCTCTCTCCCCCCTGTTGTTCCATTGCAAAACTGTGTGTCAAACCTCTCAAGAATTTGCTATGTAAATTAAGCAGGGCAAATTGGTTTGGGAAGGGGGGGCGTTCTTTTCTTTTGCAAAGAAACAATACTGGTATGTCAACTCGAGCCAAGATGCAATTGGCTCCTTGCTTATTGATGAACAAACAACTAGCAATTCACTCGTTGCCACGTGCCAATGCAAGAAATCAAAAATGGCAACCAATGGGGGGCCAAGAGGGGGGAGACAACAAATAAAATGCACACCAATGCTGTTTTTGGCCATGTTGTTGGGTAACTGTGGGTTTATCAAATATTGACAAACAGGAAATGATTGTGATCAATCACTGTCGGAGTAGAACAGGTACCCTCCTCTCTTTTACAAATGATCCAATTAAAGGAAACATGTTGGCTATAAAAGTCAAAATCAACAATGCACTGTACGCTGACAGACCATCCAACATATAAAAATCAATAGTGCATTCTTCTTCCAGCAAGCACAAAGCAACAGTAGCAACTTTCCCACCTCTTTAGTCAAATATGACACAGTATCAATCGATCAAAACTTAGTACTTATTGAACACTGGCTTCTGAAGAATGCAAAACATATTGTTCTTTGCCTATTTTATTTCAATAAAGTTTAACTTAAAGGCATGATGCTTGCCAGGCACCCAACGCACTCGGGATAAAACATTATTACTGCTACCGCAGGTGGCTGCGTCCAAATAGATGTGGACAGCAGCCTTTTTCTTTCCCTCTTTCTCTATCCAGATCCATTAGCAAAAACTAGAGACCTTTTTGCACTACAGCCAAATGGCTGTAGTGCAGGAAGGCTAGGACACATAGGGACAGATTCCCCATTCACACCTAGGCAGGTAAGGGGTGCAGGTCCTTTACCTGACTAGGTGAGAATGGGGAATCCTTCCCCGTTTGTCCTAGCCCAAAAATGGAGAATCCATCCCCATGTGTCCTAGCCCAAAAAGGCAGGCAGGTGGTCCAGAGTCCCTGCCCTCGGCTGCTGCCATTGGGTCACAGTCGACTCAGTGGCAGGCAGCTGGGGTTCAGTGGGGGTTCAGCCTACATGGGGCACTGTTGCCTCAGTTGAGGCAACTGCACCACATGGATGCCCCCTGGGACCACCCCCCAGCAAGGGCCACACACTTCCCTGCAAACATGCACACACCTTACCTGCTAGCCACCTTAGACCCAAATGGCAAGCCTGGGGGCGGGGCTTGTGAGTTTGGTCTGTGGTGTTCGGCACCTGTGCGTGTGATTGGTCTGTGGTGCATGCCTATACAGAATGCCTGGAATCAAACCAAGCATTTGGCACAGGCGCAGACTGCTGACCAATCACTGGCCGGGGCACACACAGGCACAGAATGCCACAGACCAAACTCACAAGCCCTGCCCCCAGGCTTGCCAGTGCAGTCTGTGGCGACAAGCAGGTAAGATGCATGTGTGTGCTTGTGTGAGGAGACGTGTGGCCCTGGGTGGGATGTGAGCCCAGGGGTCCTTCCTGGGGCGCAGCCACCTCAATTGAGGCAACTGCACCCCTTGGAGGCCAAATACCAGACTGTCCGGTTGCGCCTTCCCCTCAGCCATGTGATCACTTACCTTTTTGGACCCTACGGTCCAATGTGGTGGTCACACAGCCAGCCAGGGTGATGTGCTGCTCTGCAATCAGTGTACCATTGTGCGTGCCAGTGCATGGACCAAAGGGTTTGAAAAGGTAAGTGATTGCATGCGTGTCTGGCAGGAGGCTTGGGCCCCTGGGTGGGTGTGGTGCCTAGGGGGTCCCTGAAAGCTGTAGCTGACCTGATTTGGTTGGCTACAGCTCGCGGGACCCAAGGTCGGACCATCCTGATCTTCCCCCTCCCCCCAAAGGGGCTGTTGGCCAGAGGGCCCAAAAGGGCCCAATGGCTGCAGGACAGAGCCCACAGCTGTCCAGCAGGGAGACTGTGAATGCTCTCCCTGCCGTTCAGCTGTGGGATGGCCTGGAATGGCCTGGAATGGCCTGGGCGAGGTGTAGAGCAGTGTTTTGTGCTCCATGCCCAGAACACAATTAGGGCACCCTGGGATGGGATGGGATGGTTCCAGACAGAGCCGCTAGCCCAGCAGAGCTAATGGTCTGTCCCAGGGCTTGCCTAATTGCGTTCCACTGACCTAGTGTGAATAGGTGTTAGAGCAATAGGAAGGAGCAGTTAGAAAAAGGCTCTGCAAAGTGGGCTTTTGTTTGCTTAGTTTTAGGGATTTGCATGAAATACCAAATTTCCCCCTTCGAATGCGGGGGACTTCAGCTTTGCACGTGAACATCTGGTGAGCCCCCACCCTTCTATTCCAGTCCTGTCTCACCCCCTACTCACCTGATGCTGCTACCACAGCTGTGGATACCATTACATCCTCCTCAAGGCCCAAGTAGCCCTTTCAGAGGTGTGTACACACCTCCCCCATCTGGGAATCTGAGAAACAGTGGCAAAGGATGTGGCCATGGTCACATCTGGGGACAAGGAGACATGGCTGGGGATGCGGATCTATTCAATTTGCAGTTGAATGGCAAACTTTTTATGAATTTATAAGTTTTGAATTGTATGAATATTCATGCACATCCCTACTTTAATATCAAATAGAATTTTACCACATTAGAATGCAATCTATTCATATGAATACTGAATGTAAAAATAAATAAATAAATAAATAAATAAATAAATAAATAAATAAATAAATAAATAAATAAATAAATAAAAATAGCTCACTGCTGATTTAAAAGACCCGGATTAAAATCTACAGTAAATTGTGCAGTGGGAACCTGCCCTTAAGGGGAACACATTTGACTTTTCTCTGAAAAGCACTGTTCTGGAGTTTAACTTTTGTCTGAATGTTTTCTTCTCTATTATACAAAGCAGAAACAGATACATGTGCAACAAAAGGTGGTTCCGCACTGGGTGGTTAAACCCATTTAACCACCCAGTTAAGACCCACTTTAGACGCTTCCCTACTTACCTTCCCCACTGGAGACCCTTCCAGGTGGCTGCTTCTGCATTTTGGTGAGTGAGGTCCATTTCTAAAGTGGGTCTCAGCGCCAAAAACTGTTTTAAATTGAAGACCTAAAAAATTAGGTCTTCAATCCATTCCTTCGCCTGGATCCGTGTGGAAGCAGGACGCTTCCACACATTGCCAGGCAAAGGGATGGATGTCCTGGCAGCTGCCATGTTGGGAGGGGCAGAAGCGGGACGGCCTGCCTTGGAACCCCCTCCCTCATGCGCTGCGCACTGCCGGAAACACGCGGTGACTGTCAGCTGCCTGCTCCAGTCCCATGGCTCCAGGGGCAGCGTTGGTGGCATGGGAATCCGGCTGACTTTTCGAATTGGTGCTGTGCCTTCCGCGCAGCACCCAGGTGATCCGGCCGCCTGATCCGGCCTCCCCACACATGTGCAGATGTGGGGAGGCCTCCTTGGATCCATTCCTATTTGGGACAGATCCTCTGGAGGACTGCTCCCCGAAAAACGGATCTTCTTAGATCTGTTTTTCAACGGCAAATGTGGAAGCACCCAAAGATGCTTCTTTTGTATGAAAGTTCTCTTCATTAAAGTAGCCTCTTTTTAATAAATGCCTCTTCCCCATACACACTTTCTCCTTACTTTCACCCCTTGCAATGTGATGCTAAGTGCAGAGAAAGAAACCACTGATGGAAAAGACCTGGTCTCCTCATTCCTCCATTAAGAGTATTCCCCTACGTCTATTTTTTACCACTTTGTGTCAAGCATTCTTCTTAATGACTCCACTGACAAGACTCGCAGCTTTGAGAAGCCATAATAGATCATAGCGTTATAGACCGTTTCTTTTGAAATTCAGTGGAATGTGAGAATTGCTTTGTGGCTTCCCTTAAGGTTCACTGAAAAGATATCTTGGGCCAGTGGAGCTGTTTTGTCCAAAGGTCCAGGCAGAGGGTGTGTGAAACTTCTTCTATTATTTGAACTTTCTCGTCTCACCTAAAAATGTTCCTGAATTTTCATAAGGAATCAGAGTAACTCACATCTTTGCATGATCTTGTTGGGATGTTTCCTGTTATGAGGCCTGGGGCCTATTTGCACTATGACCTCTAGTGCATGATTAGTGAACCTTTGGTGAAAAGCATATACAACGCAGAGCAGGCTGTTACAGCCTCAAAGCGTACCCGACTTCACCAGAAGTTCACTAACCATTGATCAGGTGTGGGGCACAAAATTGTGCTCCACATTAACCAACATTAGCTAATCACTTACCTCAAGCATCCAGGACAAGAGCACTCACCCTTCTTCCACTGCTCCAGGGTTGTTTGAGGTGGCGCACAAGTGTACCGGCACCTCAGATGACCATAGACACAACTGTGCATGTGACAAAGTGTCAGCATTGTCAGGGCAATGGTGCTGATGCACACACAGTCATGGAGGGCACTGCAGCCAAAATGGCAGTGTCCAGAGGAGGAAATATTTGATTGTGGGGGGAGGGAATGGCCAAATTGACTGGTCCTACAAGTCTGAGCTGTAGGCATCGTTGGTTAATCATGCTCCTTTCCTGTCCAGTGGACGTGAAGGGAAGTGTGAAAATGCTTCTGATCTGCTTCTCGTTCAGCACTAACTGAAGAGTGTTGTTCAGACCCATCTCACTCTTCTGATCACTACCTGATCATTCTCGCCTTAGGGAATCTATGGCTTGAAAGAGAAAAGCAACATAAGAACATTGCAAATGTCCCACTGTATAAGATGTGTGGACTATTCCAGCCCAGTAGTTTCATCCTACAATGGCCAGCTAGTCATTCAAGCAGAACATGGGCTCACAACTTGCTTTGCCTGCACCCTCCCAACGAGGGATGTACGCAAATGTTCAAAACTCGAATTTGTTTGAATTTGTACATTTGAATTTGAATTGAATATTTAAATTCAAATTTAAACATTAGAACGAATCTTGAGTCTTTCAAACTGTTCATACAAATTATTTGAACGTTTGTATGTGTACATACAGCATCTCTTTCAGCACTAACTGAAGACTGTTTGGTCTAGTGGTTATGGAGCCAGACTCTTATCTGGAAATACCAGGTTCGATTCCGCCCTCCCCCACGAAGCCAGCTGGGTGACCTTGGGCTGGTCACAGCTCTCTTCTGAGCTCTCACAGCACCACCTACCTCACAGAGTGTCTGTGGTGGGGAGAAGAACTGAAGGTTTGTCAGCTGCTTTGAGTCCTCTTAAATGGGTGAGAAAAGCGGGGTAGAAAAGCCAACTCTTCTTCTTACACTGTCAATTTCTATAAGGACATTGTAATATTATTATGAATATGTTCAGGACCATTTTAAATCTATTCCTAGCATGCTATTTGACAGCTTTCTTTTTTTCAAAAATGCATTTCCAGTTGTTGTGAATTACTGCCCATAATGTGTTGTATCTACGACTGTCCAATGTCCTAGATGTTCTGAAGTTACCTGCCATCAGGATGCCAGTGACAGGAAGCAAATGAGATTGATCAGTCTGTTTTCTTTGTTCCGGAGTTGTGCACTGCAATAGAGGAGAGAGGAAAGGCGTAGCAAAGCCTAGCCTCCAGTTCTGCCAAACCACTGTCTCCCCAGCTCAGTGGCTTGGACAGTTAAATGGTCCAAATTATTTTAGAGCCAGATCAGCTTGGGTACAGTGGACGACCCAATTGACCCAACTGCTGAGACTGGGAGATAGCAGCTTGGCACAACAAAAGAGTGGATTGTGCCAAGCTTTCCCTCCACTCCTTGGACAACTCATTGCCTGTTTCAGCTGCTGTATTAACTACATCCCAACCTGGAAAAGTATAACCAATTCACTGGTGATATCATGTTTGGATTACTGTTCTGCAGTCTGTGGCTATATGAAGATGGACAAAGTGTGTTATTGCACTGGCCCTGCTGTGATCCGGACCAGTGGGGCTGGACCTCTGAGGCCCATTATTTCAGACCATTGATACAGGATCATCAGTATGACAGTGTTGGTCCACACTAGTCCCTCTAGTGTTTGCATACTCAGTAGTTAGGATGTGCACAAATATTCAAGATATTTGTTATTTGATCAAGTTCAGACAAATTCAGACATTCAAATTCAAATAGAATATCTAGACATTTGTTTTTTAAAAAAATATTTGAATGAATATGAATATTTTGAAATATTTATATGAATAATTTGGACATTCGTATGTGTATGTACATATCTGTATGCACCTTATTCATATCCATACCCATCCGTACGGATATGTACTGTCAGAGAAAATGGATCCAGTTTTCTTGAAGTGTAGATGCGCAGATTGCAGTGATGTCATGAACTGGAAAAGGCTGCAGGTCAATTGTTGCATATAACAGGTTTATTTCAGTGCATGTAAAGGAAAAGCCCTAACTAACAAACAATGTGGGAGAGGTGAATGGAAGTAAGAAAATAATATAGGCTTACCAAACATCAGCTAGTACTAAAACAAAAACAGTACCTTCCTTGCATTCTTTGTAATACACTCTTACACAGGAACTAGGGATACAAAAATGGCATAACAGCAAATATGGGTTGCAGGATATCAGTACTTATACAGTAGGTAAGCACACAACTGACCTACCTAGCTGACTCAAAGCAGCAGTGCTAAACATCTCCCTGCTGTACTTAATTATAACCAGGTGAGTTCAGTTGGGCCAGAGAGAGATCCCCAAATACTTAGCTAACCTTTAATTCCCTGACATGTACAGGATAAAAATGGGATGTGTACAGATGCGCATGAGATTCATATCAAATATACATCAAATATTCACATGAATAGATACAAATATAGTGATTCAGTGATGTTTCAACCTTAGCATGTTTCAGTTGGCACAGTGATTTCTCCAACAATGGGCTTCCATATAGGGTGTTTTTCCACTAGCATTAGAGTACTCATTAAGGACCCATTAAGGAACCTTAATGGGTGCTCTAGTGCTAAGTGGAAAAACACCCATACAGTTAAAATGTGTGCACCTCTACTTCTGGGGAAGCTTCAAATCTGACTGGTCATGTCCTCTACTCCCAGGTGGCCTATTAGGTCTTAGAGTCATGCTGGCAAGCTGATATAAAGCCACACTGCTATTGTCTGTGGCACAGTGAGGGTTGCTGGGAAATACAGGTATGGAAGGCAGGGTAAGGCTACAAACAAAATGGGGGAGGGGAAGGGAAGGACACAATTGAAGTTGTGAGGGTAATTAGAAGAGTTCCTTGTGCCCCCTTCCTATGAGGAGAACCCCCCAAATTTTCAATTTCATTAAGTTTTAACTTTTAAATCTGTTGTGTTCAAACTTGTACCACATTCAGTAGCATTTTTCCCTTCATTCAGTTAATTCCTTCATTCTTAATCTCCCATTGCTATATAATAACTATTCAACGATACAGAAACATAGAATCATAGAGGTGGAAGGGACCTCAAGTCCAACCCCCTGCTCAATGCAGGATTTCCTAATTTCCTATGTTGCTTAACTCATCTCCAAAGATAAAACAATTTGGCTTCAGGAAATTGAAACCTGGATAACAAAGATCACAGGCATTCAGTATGCCCCTAATAATTCACATTATCTATATGTTGTTTCCATGTGGACCATGTCAGATGGCTGGAAATGACCTGATGATCTTCTCTGCTGCAAAGTAGTTGGAGACATGTGTCTCTCTCTACTTGTTCTTTATGGAGGATTGACGTGAGTATTTTCTCTGCATTTGGAGTTATGTGTGCCATGTAAACATAGGGGCTTTTCAAAACTTACCTTCCTTGGGACGGTTAAGTCCCCATCCCAAACCTAACTGGAACCAATCTTGTATCAGTTGAAGTGCAAATGCTCACATCTGGGAGCGACCACCTTGCTGCAGCACCAGCCATGATGGGTCATTTCTTTGGTGATTGGGCGAGGCAGTGTGCACTTGTGCAGCTGTAACCATGCCACCCTGCACCCACACAGCCTTTGCACGGAAGTAATGTGAAGACTTTGCACGGTACTGTACTAGGGGCAACCGTAGATTCTCCTAGTATAGCTGTGGAGCAATTTTTACTGAATCTCAGCTACTGAAGATGGGATGGCTACGCACCTTCTTTATTCAGCTTTTCTTTGTTTTGCATACTAACAAAATTCGAAGGCAAAAATACTCGCAAACTGAAATTCTGGAAAAAGGAATGGAGGGAGAGAAAAGGAATGATTGGAGGAAAAGGGAAAGGGAAAGGAAGGAAGGAAGGAAGGAAGGAAGGAAGGAAGGAAAAGGGAGGGAGGGAAAGAGAGGGAGGGAGGAATGAAAGAAGGAAAAGGAAGAGAGAGGAGGGAGGAAGGGAGGAAGGGAGGGAGGGAGAAAAAGGGAGGGAGGGAGAAAAATAAATCATAGACTTTGTATCTATTGCAATTAGTTATAGGAATTGTCCTCACATTTCCTTCAAACTCCATGGTGTTAATCCTGAGACACAGAACTTTGTGCCATCCAAATGCAGTGCAAACAATGTATGGATTCATAAATCCGCTGAAACTTAAAATGATGACATGAACTGATCCTGCAAACCATGTTGCCACACAAAGTGGCAGAAACGACTAAGTCTTCACAGCACTAACACGCTTTCAGTCGCTCTACTAACTTCTGAAAGGCAGAAAAGTTCTCAAGCCAGCAGAAGAAAGCTAAAAACAAACCAATAACAAGCCTTGTTTGGCAGATGGCAATCTGAAATTGGAAAGAAAAATATGTCGGCTTGTCTCATTGAGTAATCTCATTGCTCAGAGGGGTCATCTGCCACTATTGCTACTTAATGAAAGCAGTGGTCTCACTAATAGCATATTGCATATTAAAAACATTATTCAAACTCCTCATTAGGTTATTTTGCTTCAGTCCTCTAGATGAAAGATTTAAATGCATGAGCAATTTCTTCAAAAGGATGTTTGAGGTACAAAGACTAGCTTGTGTGAAGGGGGAAGATGGATGTGAGAATTTGCTCGTGCTTCATATTCAATACTATTGACCTACTCTGTAATCCCAGTCCCACTTTTGGGAAGGAAGGGAGGGAGGGAAGGGAAGGGAAGGGAAGGGAAGGGAAGGGAAGGGAAGGGAAGGGAAGGGAAGGGAAGGGAAGGGAAGGGAAGGTTGTCCACACCCAGGAAGCCCTGCCTGCTGCTTCCAGAGAACCCCCAGAAGCAATGCCTAGGCTCCAAAGGCTGGAAATGAATGTTTCTGTTCCTTGGAGTTTCCAACCATGGGCATTGTGGGGCCAGACTCACTCTGAACCTGTTTCCTGGAACACCACCAAAATGGATCCCCTGCATGCCTTCATAGGCTGGTTGTAGAACTTGATGTCATGGTCTACAGATAGGGTGCTGATAACCCTTCCCTTTCTATGACCCATGGTTATGACTTGTAGCAAATTGGGATTAATAAGGTGAGGCCAAAGAAGACCATAGGAATATTGGGACTTTGGTCAAGCAACCACAAGCCTGTATATGTAAGGGAATGTGGTAAGATTTGTATTCAATCCCATACAAATCCCATACGAATGCATACAAATAACAAAGCTCATAGAAATCCTATACGAAGCTTCATAAAAATATATCAGAACATTTAATTCAAATTTTAGTGTCCAAATTTGGTCAAATTCATGCAAATTTTGAATGTTATGAATATTTCTGCACATCCCCAGTATATGTTTCTTTTTCTGCCCTTTCTTCTCCTCCTTCCTTTATGCCTGCCAGGCTGGGCAGAGAAATAGGCCTTTCAATTAAGAGCAATGGCTTGAACTGGAGGTGAATTTGGGTTTTGGTATGTATTGACTGCACCCAAAAATGTCAATACCTGTAATTAAGACACCTTTGGTGCTCAGAACAACTTTATAGTGTAAACTGGCAAAGTATAAATCTCTGGAATAGGGATTTGCACAAATGTTCTAAGCATTCAAAATTCGATCAAATTCGATCGAATGTGGACATTCGAATTCAAATATAGTGTTTTCACATTCGAATTTAAACATTCAAACAAATTTAATGATTTGAATGATTTGAATGTATGTATCTGTATGTATGTATGTATACAAATCATATGTATCTATACATTTGGGCTTATAATATGGAATTAAAATGGGATGCATATGGGATAAAACGGGATGCGTACGAAATGCATACAGATACGTATAACACATACAAATGTTAACATTCGTATCTTCAAATGTGAATCTAACATTCAAACAAATATATTTGAATGTATTGGATTCAAATTGGGTTTTGTGGTGTTCGGATTCTAAACATTTGAATCAAATTGAATGTTTTGACATTTGATTCGACTTGAATTCAAATCCAAAAAACCCCCAAACATTTGTTCACATCTCTACTCTGGAATGCTTTTTGCAGGATTACAAGGAACACTGGAGAAAGGGTGGCATTTGGGTTACTGGGGCCCTTTCCACACTTGGCCTTATTCTGGAATATATCTCAGGATCAGGGTCTCTTATCTGCATGTTATTGCAGACTACAGCAGGTCCTAGTGTCATAGCCTGTATTAGCATGTGGACAAGAGACCCCTATCCTGAGATATATCCCACAATAAGGCCAAGTGCGGAAGCAGCCTGGTTGTCTTACTGTTTTATGGGCGCTAATCCATTATCTTATCACTGTCCAGCCACCTGCATCACCACAGATTGGATTTCTCCTTTTAATGTCTTTTCTTACTTGTACTATGTAATATGTACTTTGTCCACTTCAAATGTGATGGTTAATTTGGGGTTCTGGTGGACAGTTCAATGAAGGGGTCAGCCCAATGCACATCAGCACCCAGAAAAGAAAAAGAAAAAGAAAAGCTAATTCAATGCTGGGAATAATTAGTTAGGGGATAGAAAACAAATCAGCGTCATTTTGCCTCTTTATAAATCTATGGTTAGGCCACATGTGGAAGATCATGTACAGTTCTGGTCACCACACCTGAATAAGGATATTGTGGAACTGGAAAAGGTGCAGAAAAGGGCAATCAGAATGATTGAGGGTCTGGAACACCTCCCTTACGAAATCAGACTGCAACGTTTAGGCATCTTCAGCCTGGAAAGACAGCATTTAAGATTGCAGGATATAAAAGCATGAATGGTATAGAAAAGGTGGACAGAGAAAATTTCTTGTCTCTATTACACTCTATGAAGCTGATGGGTAGGAAAGTCAGATCAGACAAGGAGAAGAGCAAAGAGGTGCATCTTCACTGCCCTCCTGAACATATAAAGTGAAGAAATGGGACTTCTACATTACTACAGAGAAAATAATTAAAATATTAAAAATAATATACTGTTAAATAATCTGCTATTTGCAGCAAAAGCTATAGCAAAAGCTTGGAAATACCCTACTAATTTAGCAACTGATGCTTGGAATCAAACATTATGGGATATCTTCTCAAATGAACTAATTACCAACTTAATATTCTTCAAGGTCCTATTCATAGACATTGGGAGTCCACTTTTAATGGCCAAAAAACAACTCCTCTCAATATGTAGTTGTCCAGTGTTTTAGATTATTGTTACTATTAGAGGTCATATTTTTATTGCTGTTCTTTTGTATAGTTTTTGGTTAACATTTATGTTTTTCATGTTGATGTTTTGCTCATGTGGCATATGCTCCTCTTAAAATTGAAAAAATTAATTAAAATGAAAAATGTAAATATAATAAATAAATAATAAGTAAGTAAAGCAAGTAAGTAAATAAGTGAATAAAATAATAAAATAAATAATAGTCTTTTTTAATATTGGTTTTATTGTAATCTGCCCAGAGACCTTGGGATATAGGATAAGAAAGAAAAGCAAGCAAGTAAACAAATAAATAAATGAGAGAGAGAATACAGAGAGAAGAAAGGATATGAATTCAAGTAGCACAGGAAGGATGTGTGTGTAGGTAATCTTGAGGTCTGTGTTCTGCTAAATGTATTAGTGCAACATTTCTTCTGCAAGAGGTGAGATATATAATGAAGCTGACAGTGTTGTTAGCATCCTAGATAAACCCTGGCTCTCTTTGAACACGCCTAATTCATTTTGCTGCAATCCCCACATTGGCTGTAAAGGTTTAAAAAGTAATTTATGAGGTTTCTTAAATAAAAAAAGACAAACTTATTAAAAATAAATCTTCTTATAATCTCTTTGGACGTCTCTACTGTACATGGCATTTTTGCATCCCAGGGAGGCGGGGGGAGGGGGGATCCTATTTGAGCCGTCCTGATGTAATCCTGTCACAAGGATGCCTTTTGATTAATGAACAACTGCAAAACAAAATGAATGCTTGTGTTAATACTGCATGGGCGAGGTTTTTATTTTTTGCCTTGCAGGGGGAAAATAATCCTTTAGGGGATGCATCTGAATCAGTCACAGATAAATCGGGCAGCCCTGGACACATCCCAGATATACTTCATCAACAATGTCAAAAATAAGGTGTCCATTTTATGACCCATGGTTAAGACTTGTTATGACTCTTGCCAACCTTTTCAAGGACAGTTGTATGGGGTGGGACCCAGTGAGGGCACCCAGTTGAAGAAGGCTAGGATTAAATGCCTCCACCTCGGGACAGGATTCATGGAGCAGCCTCCCCAGAGTTGTTGGGTGTGACAACAAACAGTACACACTACATTGCCCTGTGACAGTTACGAGGCAGTTTGATCAATCTTGTCCAAGATCAGAGAAG
Source organism: Aspidoscelis tigris stejnegeri (assembly GCA_023333525.1). Taxonomy (NCBI): domain Eukaryota; kingdom Metazoa; phylum Chordata; class Lepidosauria; order Squamata; family Teiidae; genus Aspidoscelis; species Aspidoscelis tigris. The sequence continues at coordinate 5,013,845 of JALMGA010000007.1, forward strand.
CATTTGATAGTGGGGGTAGCAGGCTATATTGTGGCAGCTCAGCTCAGTCAGCCTTTTTGAAGGATAGGAATGAAAGTTCCTACCCTCCAAAGTTACCAGCCAGATCTTCTTAGTCAGGCATGCAAAAGCAACACAATTTCAAGACCTTTTCCTGAAGCCTGGGCTGAATTCGCCCTTCAGCCCATAGCATGCAATTAGGCAACATCTGGGCAGGTGTATCTGCACTTGCAGGAGGTGTTTACATGCCAGAAATGCCCCCTGCCTGCCCAGAAGTTCCCTAACTGCACACTAGCTGTGAAGCATGAAATCTCCACAAGCTTACTAAGCTTTACCAAAGACTTACCTGAAGCGTCCAGCAGTGACCATCTGCACCTCTACTGGACAGAGAGGTCAACAGAGCTGCCACAGAAGTGTGCTGGCAGCTCCACTAAACTCCTGATGTGACTATGCAAAGCATCAGCATTGTCACAGCAATGGTGCCAAAGCATGCACAGTCGTGGAGGGCGCCATACTCATGATGGCAGCACCCTGAAGAGCACCAACCCCAGGACTGATCACAGGTATGTGACTGATCATGTGGGTCATGGTCTGTTGGTGACTAGAGCTCGCAAGTGTGGCCACTAGTCAACGTTAGGTGATGATGATCCTGTCCCACCCACTGGAAGGGAAGTGCAGAAACACCCCTGGTGAAATGACACCAGACTCTTTGGTCTCATTAGACCAGACCAGACACTTGCAACCACCTGCACATGAGTGATTGGGTCAGTCTACCATCAGAGAGCTTGTGGGAGATAGTGGTCTTTCCTTGGACTAGACTTCAGCACTATTTCCTCACCTGGGCTTGTTCCAGTTCCCATGACGATGCATCATTTCCATGGGAGGCATGGCCTTTCAGTTGACAAGTCTGGAATGCAGTTGAGAGGTTCTCTGGCAGCAGCTGGCTTAGTCCAGCAGCCTTGTCAAGGACCTCAGAAGGGAGGGAGTCCCAAAATATCACCAGAATCACTGGTAGGTTTTTATTCAAGCAATAACTGGAAATGGTGGAACCCCAAATGTTTTCAGTCCTGGACGCAACAGGCAAGGAAGGGGATGGGAAAGGTAAGGGTTGGGATGTGTATGGTGCATGATTTCACATACCACCACTAGTCAATGATAAGGTTACATCTGGTAAGTTGGGGTGTTTCTGGGTTGAAAACTCCCTCCTGCAAGTGCAGATGCTCCTTACCAGATGTTACCCTATCATGAACTATGGGACCAAGTGTGAATTGGCCTGTGGTTTTATTATACCATACCAGGCAAATAAGTGTGAAAAGGCCCTTTGTCTGGCCCACTTTTCTTAAAGTGGTTCAAAATAATCTAGCAATAGGCAAAACAAACTTTGATAGGTTATTGCATCCCCATCCTATATTCATTTCAAAGGTAATACAAATAATGCACATTTTCAGTGTTTTCTGTCTTAAGAATGAAGGGAAAATATAACTTTTTACTTAAATGAATATCATTTTACTGCATCCATTAACTTACCTGTACCATATAACCAACCACTGAATCACAGTGAAATTTATAGTTGAAATGTGTTCAATGTTATACATAAAATAGGTTATCTTTGTTCATCCTAGTGATACATCAAGCTGTTTGATTTCAACACTTGGGGCTATAAATGTATGTTTTATGGAGTTATGGGACACATTATTATTAGTTTGTTTTAGATATTCCATAAAATTCACTTTGTTTGGTTCAGTTTAGTCTAGTGGTTAGGGAGCCAGACTCTTATCTGGGAATAATGGGTTTGATTCTGCACTCCTCCATGAAGCCAGCTGAGTGACCTTAGGCTAGTCACAGCTCTCTTCTGAGCTCTCACAGCACCACCTACCTCACAGAATGTTCTGTTGTGGGGAGAAGAATTGTCAGCCGCTTTTGAGTCCCCTTAAATGGGTGAGAAAAGTGGGGTAGAAAAGCCAACTCTTTTTCTTCTTCTTCTGCAGGTCTAAAGTTTGGAATTTGTTGTTGTTGTTGTTGTTGTTATACAACAGTAATACACGGTAAACAAAATCACTATACTGGCTTTGGTGTTACACATAACTCGCATTTGAATGTGGTAAAATTCTATTCGATATGAATCTATTTGTATGTATTCGTACGGACGTTCAATACATATCTGATATGTATCTGATACAAATAGATATGTATCTGATACAAATACAGATTTGATTCAAATGGATATGTATCAGATACAAACAAGTACGTATCCGATATGAGCAAATACGTATCTGATACAAATGGATATGTATCTGATAGGAACAAATGGATACGTATCCAATACATTTCCTCTGCTTAAGAAATGTCCAAACTATTCATACAAACCTCCCGAAACATTTGTATTCATTCGAATATTAGCACCCGAATATCGTAATATTCAGGTCGAGTTTGAATGTCCAAATGTAGCCGAATTCGGCCAAATTCAAATGTTACAAATGTTTGTACACATCTCTAGTGATTACACCAAGACCACCCAGCTGGTTTCATGCAGGAATGTGGAATTGAACTGGGAGACCGTCAGATAAGTGTCCAACATTCTAACCAGAAGACCAAACTGGTTTACAATGCTTGTTTCCATTATGAAAAAAAAGTCTCCTCCAAATGTTGAAAGGTTTGCAACTCTTGGAATTTGCACTGGAATATACAAGATAAATTAGACGCACTGCATTTCCAAAGCAAAAGATCAGTTTCTGAATTTTGCACTTGCAGGGAACGAAAGAAAACTGCTGAACAGCTTGAGTGTTTTCCTCCTTGGTAGCTCTAAAGCTCGACTCTCTTCCTCTCCTTCATTTCAGAAGTATGGTTATTCTGTCTCATTGGCCCTCAGGGCTGTCTCACTGCCTCCCCCAAAACACATCCATCTCTGACTCTGTGTCTTTCTTAGCTGTGGTGGGAGCAGTTATGCCTCCGCTATCTTCCTGCAATTTCTGAGCGATTTATTTAACAAGAAAATGGTGCATAGTTGCTGTGTTACTGACTATTATGGAACCTTAAGCATTTGGAACCCATTAACCTGATGTGAACAGTAAAACAGAAGTAGGAAGAGCAGCATGTGATAGATCCAGAAAGCATGCCCATTTCCAAGCACCGCAATGCTTTGTAGCCATAATAGACACCTGTGATCTGTTTGGACAGATGGAAGTGAGGGAGCACCATGTACTCTAATTGCAAGGTACCATTTTTCGAGTCTGCGTGCCGCTAAACCTTGTCTGCCCAAATCTAGCAACCTTCGGGGCCACCAGATGCTGATCCTATCACAGTCTTCTTCTTCACCTTGCATATTGTGTGATTCCAGGCAGGAAGGGAGAGATCTCATTCTCATACAGTTAATTCTTGCATAATATGTTTTTCTGTAGAGCAAGATGGCTTTTATGTGACTGGGGGAAAAAAATGTGAGTTACTTTGCGCAACGCGTTTCTGTTATAACATTCTTTTAGGGGTGTGATCAAATATTAGTAACATTCGATATTTGTACAAATTTGGACATTCATATATGACATTTGTACATTGATATTTGTATTTATACAAATGTTTCAGAACATTTGAATGAATGTTTCATACACTCGTGAAATGGGGAGGTGGGAAAGCGGCTGCGCCAGTCACATCTGCAACAGATCCAGAGTGCATTCGACATGGACTGAGAGCAGATTCAAAGTGGATTCAGGGGTGTTCAGAGTGGATATGTTACTGGGTACGTATCAGATAAGTATTGGATATGTGTGAATTTGTATTGGATGTCCATATGGATTCATATTAACACATTCAAATTGAATAGAATTCTACACATTCAAAGGGAATCTAGCGTGTCTCCAGACTTAGAAAAACTGTGCAGCGGAATGCACAGACAATGTACAGGCTTCACACCTGACACTGCGTACCAGTGGCATATTATGCTGCCATTACTTCATATTTTCCTACCATAGGATGATCTCAGGTAAGTTTGAATGTTCCCACCAGTCTGGACAGGACAGCTCTGCTCTCATTGGCTGCCCCTTCCCATGTGACGCGAGCCTCACCCCGTGCGCCATGGAAGTTTCGCAGCTCCCTGAGAAGGAAGCCACGGGGGCTGCAGAATTCTGGATGCTGGACCCTTGCTTCGCTGCAGGTAAGCTGCAAAGTTTTATATAACAAAGTATTTAATCTGCTAATCTGGAAGCTGCCCTGTTTGAACAGATATGAACAGATACATATCTGATATGAATAGATACGTACCTGATACATTTCTCTAGCTTAACGAATGTCTGGACTATTTGTATGAATGTCCAGAAACATCCGTATTTGTTCAAATGTTAGCATAAAAATATTGTAGCATTTGATTTGAGTTACAAATATTCATGCACATCCCAATTCATTGTCTACCCAACATTGGCATGCAGATGGCAGAGGCCTAGATCAGACTACTGGTCTGCCTCCCAATGTGGAAAGAGCTGATGTCTGTGTGGCTGTCTCTGATACAGAAGGGAGTTCAGCAGCTAACTTCTGGAAGGCAGTGGGGAGATTCGGGCATATGGGATAGAAATATACAATTAAAATCAATCAGTCAATCAATAGATAGAGCCAGTTTGGTCTAGTGGTTAGGGAGCTGCACTCTTATCTGGGAGTAGTGGGTTTGATTCTGCCCTCCTCCATGAAGCCAGCTGGGTGACCTTGGGCAAGTCACATCTCTCTTCTGAGCTCTCACAGCCTCACCCACCTCACAGGGTGTTCTGTTGTGGGGAGAAGAACAGAAGGTTTGTCAGCCATTTTCAGTCCCCTTAAATGGGTGAGAAAAATGGGGTATAAAAGCCAACTCTTCTTCTTTAATTGATCAGTAAAAGACACTCTTTTCTGGACTCAGCTGGCCAATTTCTGTAGGACTAGCCTGCAGGATTAATTAGTGGTTCTGACCTATTTAAGTTCTATTTTAACAATTATTGTAGTACTAGGCTTCAGTTGTCTTTTTATAGTGCTACCCATTTGGGCATCTTATGTTGAAAGGGTACTTTGTAAATCCAATAACTAAAAACAAAGTGGAAACGGATAGGAAACACATCAAGAGACGTTTTCCTTTTATTATTATTTGAAAGGATGTCTACTTCTGGATTGCCATTCAAATAACAACACTTGTACTTAATTGCCAGATATTTTTTTTTAACTTATTAAAAACTATAATCTGTTTAGTTAGGCTGAAGGTCTTTATTTTGTTATTTTCCAGTAAAACCAACAGTAAAAAAACCCTCTGTACTGCAAAGTAAATCATTGCCACCTGGAGTAGGGGTTTTTTGGGTGCCCATAGCTTTTCATTTTTGCTAGCTATTTGCCATACATACCATATATCCTGAATATATGTTTTCTCCTACGCTAGCCTTGGAGTGTATGAGGAAGAAGTTAGACGAGTGCACTGCAAAGAAGTTTGCAAAATTAGTTCCAAATTTGGAGGCTCCCTAATTTTCAGTCTGCATAGGGGATCAGAAAGCTGCAATGTAAACTTAAGTGTATAATGTGAAGCGAACTAATTTATCTCCCAGCCCTAACCTCTCCCTGGTAATACTGTCATACGCTATAGCTGATCAGCAATTTGAATTCCAGTCTCCTGAGCAAAATCTTAATGTTGTGACTGTCAGCTGATCTTATTAAATTGAGTATTATACTATGTATTGCTATTTAAGGCATACATGGGATTCAATGAACAAGAAGAAGACAAGAGTGATTATTATAATTGTTCGGTAATAATAGGGACTGTTAGGGATTGGCTGTGGCTCATGGTAGAGCAAACTGCCTGGAACACAGAGGGCCGCTGGTTCAGTCCTCAGTATCTCTCTGGAAATAGGCAATGGCAAACCACTTCTGTATTCCTGCCAGGAAAACTGCGTGGAAAGGAAGGATTCTGGAATCGTTGTAGCTCAATGGTAAAGAGGCTGCCTGGGAAACAAAGAAGAAGAAGAAGAAGAAGAATTGGCTTTTCTACCCCACTTTTCTCACCCATTTAAGGGGACTCAAAGCAGCTGACAAATTTCTGTTCTTCTCCCCCCAAGGGTAGGTGGGGCTGTGAGAGCTGAGAAGAGAGCTGTGACTAGATCAAAGTCCCCCAGCTGGCTTTGTGGAGGAAGAAGAAGAGTTGGCTTTTCTACCCTGCTTTTCTCACCCATTTAAAGGGACTCAAAGTGGCTGACAAAGCTTTCTATTCTCCTCCCCACAACAGAACTCTCTGTAAGGTAGGTGGGTCTGTGAGAGCTCAGAAGAAAGCTGTGACTAGCTCAAGGTCACCCAGCTGGTTTCATCGGGGAGGGTGAAATAGAACCCAGTATTCCCAGATAAGAGTCCAACTCCTTAACCACTAGACCAAACTGGCTGATAGGTTCAATCCCCTCCAGTCTCCCTGCCAACAAAACTGCATAGCTGTGCCCATGGAGTATGGGAGTGGCTATAGCCAAGTGGTTGCGCAAACTGTCTCAGAATCAGAGGGTTGCCAATTTGGTCTTCAGCATCTCCTCAGAATTAAGCCATGGCAATCCACTTCTATACCTCTACCAAGGAAACTTCACGGAATCTCTCAGCCATGACCTGGCTACATCCAACAACAAATAGTAATATTAATAACAGCAGATGAAAAGATATGTTTAGACCAGAGGGATTTCCGCACTGCAACGCGTTCCAAACGGAACGCGTTCAGGCGGGAAGATTAAGACACTTCCGGGTGCTTTTACCTTTCACACACAGACGCACCGGAATGCGTTCCGGCGCGTCTGTGTGTGAAAGGTAAAAGCGCCCGGAACTGTCTTGGCCGGCAAAGGACGGCCAGGGGCGGGGATTCGGCCGCAGCGCTGCCCGCCCATTGGGTGAGAGCACCCAAGGGGCGGGCAGCGCTGTCAAGCCACCCGCCCCGTGCTTCGCGCCAGCTCTACGGGCTGGCACGAAGATGCCCGGGCACCCGGGCACCCATCATGGGGCCCGGGGCAAGGCCCCTATGGGGCCGGACCCCTTTGAAGATCAGAGCCCCTGGCTCTGATCTCCAAGGGCTCGCCCCGCGCCCCCATCGCGGCCATCTACGGGCTGCAGGCGCCTGGATCTAGGCGCCTGCAGCCCGCAGATGAGTCCCACCCCCCCCAGTCCCCAAAACCCCCACCCTCCGGCCCCCATCGGGCCCATCTACGGGCTGCAGGCACCTGGATCTAGGCGCCTGCAGCCCGCAGATGAGTCCCACCCCCCCCAGTCCCCAAAACCCCCACCCCCAACCACCCTCCGGCCCCCATCGGGCCCATCTACGCTCTCTAGGTGCCCACAGCGGGGCACCCAGAGAGCGAAGATGTTTCCCCCCCTCCCCCAGGGCCCTGGGAGGACGCGCGCGCGACGGACGACTTACCTCGTCGCCGTCCAGCGTCGAACTGAGGGTGGCATTGTGGGAGCGCGCAAGACGCAGCCCACCTAGGCCCCCTATTGGACAAGCAGTTCACATGAACTGCTTGTCCAATAGGGGGGCTAGGGGGGCTGCGTCTTCCGCGCTCCCACAATGCCACCCTCAGTTCGACGCTGGACGGCGACGAGGTAAGTCGTTCCTCGCGCGTGCGTCCTCCCAGGGCCCTGGGGGAGGGGGGGAAACATCTTCGCTCTCTGGGTGCCCCGCTGTGGGCACCTAGAGAGCGTAGATGGGCCCGATCCGGGCCGGAGGGTGGTTGGGGGTGGGGGTTTTGGGGACTGGGGGGTGTGGGACTCATCTGCGGGCTGCAGGCGCCTAGATCCAGGCGCCTGCAGCCCGTAGATGGCCGCGATGGGGGCGGGGGGGACCCTTGGGGGACCGGAGCGATGCGCTCCGGCCGCCCAAGGCGTTCCTCACCCCCAGCGAGCCCAACATCGACCTCCTGCCACCCCAGAAAGGGGCGACAGGACGCCGATGCTGGTGGCTCCTTCCCGGGTCCGGCAGCGCCATTGGGGCTGCCGGACCCGGGAAGGAGCCACGTCCCGGCGGCCGTCGGAGGCGACAGACGGGACGCACCGAATCGGGGTTCCCCTGTGCCATCTGCCAGGGTCACTGACCCTGGCAGACGGGAAAGGCGAACCCCGATTCGGTGGGTCCCGTCTACCGGCTTCGCCGCGCCGGCGCAATCGCCGGCCCGGCAAGTCGGCCTCTGGGGGCGTGCCGACGGCTGTCAGGGAGAGAAGCGTGCGAACGCTTCTCTCCCGGAACGCGCCGGGGCGGCTCGTCCGCGTTTGAACGCATGTAGAGCACTTTAAAGTGCTCTACATTTCGAATGCGAGAAAGACAGCTGCGGACACGAGGCGGCGCAAGCCGCGCTCGGGCAATGCGGATGCCGTGTCCGCAGCTGTCTCCCACGCGTTCCGAACAGCCCCGTGCGAAAACGTCTCAGGTCATACATACCCATACAATCACAATGACCTCTTATACTCTTCTTTAAATAGGCTCAAGGTAACATGGGTTGCTGTTGCCACAACACTATCACCACTGTGAAAGATCACAAGCATAGACTGTTTGCTGTTGGTTAGAAGCCTGTTGCCTTCCCTACAACAAGGGATCTAATTTTGAGCAACACATGTGCATTGCATGTCAAAGGGTCTCAGTTTCCATCCTTGGAGTTTTTGGAGTCCTCCTGCTCCAAACCCTGGGTAGACATACCTATATATATTCATGGACTGGCAGCCACTAAGCTGTCTCAAGTGTTTCTCCATCTCTGATAACAAAAAGGGGCATCGCATCATGCATGCTCTAGGCTTCAAAAAAGGATGGAATACCTGGGTTGGCTCTGCTCACTGCAAATGATGGTCCAACATCATTCACCTTCAGTCTTTTGACTGCTGTACCAGTGCGGCAATCAAAGGGACAATCTCATTCTACTGCACACTTTAAATTTTCTTTCTGAATAGTCTAATATCAACAGTGATGGGTGGCAGTGATTCATGCAATGGAACTAGCAGAGTGGGGAAGGAGGGGTGAGGATCCCTTTGGAGGTTCGTCCTTGATTTATCCAATCTACATTTTGATGTGCAGCACTCGGATGCTCCTGTGGGTGTTACTATTATTTATTTATTTATTTATTTATTTATTTATTTATTTATTTATTTATTTATTTATTTATTTACTTATTTGTATTTCTATCCCACTTTATACCTGAAGGTCTCAGGGTGGTTTACAATATTATATTAATCTTAGACAGGTTCCTGCCCTCAGGCTCACAATCTAAAGAGACAAGAAACAAAAGGAAAATGGTGTGGGAGGGAACAGGGAACAGCCAAAAGCGAGCACTTGAGGTCTTCAGTTCCAATTCTTCTGTTCATTTCTTATTCCTGGAATTTTCCTGTTCTCTTTACTTTGAATTTTCTCTTTACTGATGACAAACTGGATGATGGTAGAGATGGTCAGCTGGCATCTGCTCAGCCCCGCCCTGCTCAGCCTCAGGACCAGACGTTTCCTCAACTGGTGGATCGTCTGCCTTAGTCTCTTTGCCATCTTGTGATGGGAGCAGTTGGAAGAGGGAGGAGGCACTTTTGTGAGCAAGGTGGCAGACCTCCTCAACCTGCTTCCTCTCTTCTGCTCCTCTCAGGTAAGGTGGTTCACAGCCTTGTTATGATGGCAGTTGGAGGAGGGAGGGGCACTGCTGGGGGCAAGATGGCAGAGCAGCCCAGCCTGCTGCCTCTTCTACACTCCTCCCAGGCAAGATGGTTCTCAGCCTTCAGGTGGTAGTTGGAGGAGGGAGGGGCACTGCTGGGGGCAAGATGGCAGAGCAGGCCAGCCTGCTGCCTCTTCTACACTCCTCCCAGGCAAGATGGTTCTCAGCCTTCAGGTGGCAGTTGGAGGAGGGAGGGGCACTGCTGGGGGCAAGATGGCAGAGCAGCCCAGCCTGCTGCCTCTTCTACACTCCTCCCAGGCAAGATGGTTCTCAGCCTTCAGGTGGCAGTTGGAGGAGGGAGGGGCACTGCTGGGGGCAAGATGGCAGAGCAGCCCAGCCTGCTGCCTCTTCTACACTCCTCCCAGGCAAGATGGTTCTCAGCCTTCAGGTGGTAGTTGGAGGAGGGAGGGGCACTGCTGGGGGCAAGATGGCAGAGCAGGCCAGCCTGCTGCCTCTTCTACACTCTTCCCAGGCAAGATGGTTCTCAGCCTTCAGGTGGCAGTTGGAGGAGGGAGGGGCACTGCTGGGGGCAAGATGGCAGAGCAGCCCAGCCTGCTGCCTCTTCTACACTCCTCCCAGGCAAGATGGTTCTCAGCCTTGTGATTAATATTGTTTCCCCCTTCCGTATCTAACAGCAGTCTCGGCACGTGGGCAGGGGAGTGTGTACAAATGCAATTTTCAGATTTGATTCAACTTGAATATTTGAATGTTCAAATTCAAACAAATAGGGAAAAAACTAACGTATTCAGATTTGAATTGATTCGAATACATTCATATCTATTCGTACAAACAGTCGATTCATATTTGAAGGTACGAAAATCGGCAACATTTGTATGTGTCCGTACACATCCATACTCACCTGAACGCATCCCATTTTTATCCCATATGCATCCTGTTTCCATCCCATACGTATCTGTATGTAATGCCTATGTATCCGTACACATACGAATGTCCTAATAATTCATTTGTTCAAATGTTAAAGAATGAATGAATAGACAGTCAATTCAAATTCAAATGTCTGAATTCAAACAAATTCGATCAAGTTTTGAATGTTTCAAATATTCTTGCACATCCCTGGGCAGGGCAAGTTTCACATATAATGCTAGCAAAGGATGGACAAAGGCTGTTGTTCAGTGAGGGAGTGCTGGCTTTGTGAATAGAAGGTCACAGGTTCAGTGCCCATGAACTTCATATAGGGTTGGGGAATAACTTTAGAGTGTTATTGACAGTACAAAACAGTGATGTGTCTCACTCTGTCCATAACCAGAGGCCTTTCTGCATTTGACCCTGTAGTATACTTCGGGGGAACCTCTGGAGAGGATTATCTGCACTTACAGGAGCTGCAATTGCACTTACAGGCTCGTGCAATTGCAGAAGCTCCCCTCACATTCACTACTGATGGTGCAGCAAATCATACAGCACACACATCTAAGCTCTTTCCTTTCCCAGCCACCAGAGAGGTCATTTGCACCTCTTCCTGGTGCCGGGGGTCATTTGAAGTGCCAAGCATGTGTCCTGGCACATCAGGTTACTTTGGAAGCTTGCCTGCATGCACAGTGTATCATCGTTGTCCTGGTGATGGCAAACATGTACTGGTGCCAGCATCTGAAGAGAAGATGGTGGCACCCAGACACGCATCTGGACTCAGGTGAGCATCCGGAAGCATGTGGGGGTTGGTTTGCTAGTACACGCTTGGGCCAGTGCACTATTGCCATTCCCCAGATGAGACAGGAAGTGCAGAAAGGCCCGAAGCTTACTAAAAGTCAGTGATGATCCAGCAAGTACTCAAAGGTTCAGGACTACACGGACCTAAATGGCTGTCACACTTGCAGTTGTTCTGTCCAGTTACATGGATGTCAGTAATACATGCAGATTATGGAAATCCTTGCAACCCCCTAATCACACAGACTGAGACACTTATTTGCATCCTCTTCATAATTCAATTTAATTTTTTTTGTCAAGAGTTGTGAATGCTCCATGTTTGCTTTAATCAGAATGTTGACATTTACACTGAAGCCAATTTCTCTTTTTCTATTCCGTGTTTTGTTTAACCACGGCAAGTGACAGCAAACTGGAGCGAACAGACTTTTCAAATTGGCTCTGTGCCCAGAAAGCATCATTTCTCTTGTAGCTGTTCAACACCCCACCATCGCCACCACCCCCTTTATCCTAAGCACGGAGAGAGGAAATGTGAAAACATTGTCGGCGAACACAGGAGTGAGGTGTTAGTGCTCTTAGATAAAGATTTGTGTTGTATTTTAAAACGAGATTGCTGTACAGTTTCAAGCTATTAGCAGGAACCTATTACACCGTTGCTTTGGGTCCTTGGAGAGATATGCTTAGTGTATTTCAGTAATTCAAAGCAAATGGAAAACCTACATGTGAAAATATTTAATAGCAACAGCACCAAACGCTCAAGGCTGCCGCAAAGACTGAGCAAGTGCGCCGTGGGTTAACTATTTCCTTTCTGTCACAGCAGGATTCTAAGGCAGCTGAGAACTGTGTGGCACCACATCTTGGTTGTGCTCAACTCATCATGTTCAGCTCTTTGACTGAAGAGGCTGATTTATTTCTTCATAGAAACGCAGGATAACAGGACAGGGATATGCAAAAGTCACATGTATGTGCACTCTTGTCACACGCCTAGGATCATGGAGAAATGGGAAGAATAGGGAAGGTGAGAGTGCAGCATCAGAGGTCCTCAGTGTGCCTTGCCAGAACTTCCTTCCTGCTGCATTGGATTGGGCTTAATGTGCTGCCTGTTACCAGCATGGCAGTCAAGCAAACCAGCTAAAACACCTAGCTGCTTGTCATAATGTGCATCAGTTTTGTGGGTGTAGATCATACCACACAGCTGTAAAATCCTGTGTGGCATGATATGTAGATGCATCCATGATGGGTCCATGCAACAGGCCCAACGAGGGTGCTATGGGGACTATTTTAGATGTGAGTTTGGCACTATTACCACATACAAGCAGGGTCTTTAGGATTACTGGTCTGGTTTGACTAAGATTGAAACCAATATCAAGGAAGGAGAAATACTTGGCATATAATTTTTTTATTGAGATTGACAAGGCACGCAAGGAAAACATTTTCAATTTTGGGTGAATTAGTCAAATGGTAAAAGAAATACTTGACATAGAATTAATGGCAAGACACATTAATCACTTAACACATATACTGAGAGAAGAAGAAGAGTTGGCATTTTTTTACCCTGCTTTTCTCACCCATTTAAGGGGACTCAATGTGGTTGACAAAGCTTTCTATTCGCCTTCCCATGACAGACACCCTGTAAGGTAGGTAGGGCTGTGAGAGGTCAGAAGAGAACTGTGACTAGCCCAAGGTCAGCCAGCTGGCTTTATAGAGGAGTGTAGAATCAAACTCCTTATTCCCAAAAATACTCTTAGGGAAATATTATATATGTTTGCTAGAAGATCAGCAATTTCTCATTTGAGTTCCTTAAGAACTCTTGGATGAATGCCATCCAGTCCTGATGATTTGTTAACTTTTAGTTTAAGACACTAGATACTTTTTGGCCCAGCACCAGTTAAAAAATTCCTGTGGACATTTACATTTTGAAAGACAATCATTCACAAAAAAAAAGTTCTCTCTCTTGCTAATGCTTAGCAGATACAGGAGGAAACTGAGTTTCTAGACAGAATGTTAGAACTTTTCAGTTGTTCTTTCACGTTTAGTTCATCAGTCTTTTAAGGTTCCAAAGGTGCAATAGCACCTGGCTGAATTATATGCTGGATATGGGATAATAATAATAATAATTACATTTCTAGCAAGCACCAATTAAAATGTTTGAATCAGTTTGATGAGTGCAGCATGGAAAACATATTATGGCAAGCTTACAGGAGGGTACAAGATTATAGATCACAAATCAGACCCTGGTGAAAATTGCTTTGCATTTAACAGTGAGCATGTGGAATTGGAGATGTACATGAAGTGAAATTCAGTGGTTCCGTTTCTATTGCAACAAATACCCTTGCTTGAACTGTTTCTTTTGTACAACAGAGTGATCCAGTTTGCAGGTGAACCAGAAGAAACCACCCTAGGTTTATTATGGTCTGCTTCTTTAAGTAGCATTGTCTTCATTTGGGTTTGATTAAAGCCAAGCTTTTGAGAACAACAGAATGGCTGGGTTCACATGCAAACTACGCAAACCACTCAGTTCAATGTGGACGATGACCTGACCAAAAGTAGGGGTGTGCAGATTGTTCCCCTCCCAGTTTGCTTTGCTTCTAGGTGGGTCTACCATTGAAAAGCATTCAGAAACTCAAGCTGGATTGAATAACAGCAGCCAGGTTATTAACTGGGTTAACAACCCAGGGACTGTACAGCTCCCTTACTGTAAAAGCTCCATTGGCTACCAATTCCATTCCTTGCACAATTTACACTGAGTTTTGTTGTTGTTATTTTTTAGGAGGTTGCTCTTTTCCAATTCTGAGGTTCGTCCTTTAAAAAAAAAATCTCAAAATTTGATTCAACTGATACAAAAAAATCTTACTTTCATGAGAACTTCTACATAACAAATAAACAACTATTGACTATTTACTTAATAGCAGCATTGTGATTGTTTTACACAGTTACTTGCAGCATAATATATATATTTCTTTATATCCAAAGCAGCAACCAATAGTTTTAATCTGTTAATCTGGAAGCAACAGTGAGTGTTTTAACTTATACAGCACTAAACGGCTTGGAACCAGGATATAGGGACATGCTAGAATATCCTAGGGATGTACACGAATATCTGAAAATTGGAAAATTCAATTCAAATCCATCGAATGTTGCCATTCAAACTCGAATCGGATTTTCAAGAATCCAAATTCGCACATTCAAACTCAATTCAGATTTTTGAAAATCCAATACGGATTTTCGAATAATTCGAATGTGTAGATTTGTATCTGTCGTACATGAATTTGCATGGAAATTATACGTATCTTGCACTTATAATCCATGATTAAAATAGGATGCATACAGATTTTTACAGAATCCATACACATACGTATAACAGATAGGAATGTGGTCAGCATTCAAATCTTTAAATACCAAACTAACACTTGAATGTACGGATTTGAATAATTTGGATTCGAATCTGATTTTATGACATTCGAATCTTAAATATCCGAATTGAACAGGATTTTTTGACATTTGAATCTACTCAGATTCAAATGTCAAAAATACATTTGTGCTCATACCTAGAATATCCAAAACATTCAAAATTCAATCAAAGTAGTTTGAATTTGAACATTCAAATTTGAATCGAATGTCTATACATTCATTTTTTAGCATTCAAATGAATTTGAATGTTTTGAATCATTTGTACGAATTATTCAGACATCTGTATGTGTATGGATAAGTTTGCATTACATATGTATCTGTACACATCCTAGTCGTATCTGTACACATTTGTAAGGATACTTACGGGATGAAAACGGGATGTGTCCAGACACATGCAGATGCGTAGAGACACTTGCAAATGTTGTCGACATTTGTATCATCAAATATGAATAGAATATTCATATGAATCAATACAAATATATTCAAATCAATTCAAATATGGAACAGGCTGCCACGGGAGGTGGTTGGTTCCCCTTCGATGGAGGTCTTCAAGCAGAGACTGGACAGCCATCTGTCTGAGATGGTTTAGGAGATCCTGCCTTGAGCAGGGGGTTGGACTCGATGACCCAGGAGGTCCCCTCCAACTCTACCATTCTATGATTCTATGATTCTACATGTTTTTTTCTCTATTCGTACAATTCAGGCATTCGAACATTCAATTTGAATTGAATGGAATGTCAAAAATTGCATTTGTGAACATTCCTACCAGGGTACCTACATGATCGTCTTGTCCTTTATGAGCCTGCCAGGCTGATGAGATCAGCCACCAAGACCCTTCTCTTAGCTCCACCACTTTCCCAGATTCAGTTGGCAGGAACAAGAGTGAGGGCCTTTTCAGTGGCTGCTCCTAAACTGTGGGACTCCCCATGGAGGCTAGGATGGCCCCCTCTCTTCCTGCCTTCTGGAAGCTGGTAAAAGCATTTCTATTCCGGAAGACTTTTTATCTTTTATCTTTTATTGCTTGGCATTGTTTTAATAATATGCTTGATTTAATTCCACTGTATTGTTTCAATCTTGTACCTTTTTGAGAAAAAGGTGGGATATAAGTGAAATAAATAAATAGATGGGATGGAACTTCACATTTGTGCAAATGGAACCTCTTCAAGTCTGCATCCCCATTATAAGCTTAATTCGGTTTCCCTAAACTGAAATAATAGAACCGGATGCAAACGCAAATTTGCCTGTTCCCATTACTTTAAACTTAATCACATTTGATCCGGACTCTGAGGATCATACGTGGCGTACGTGACTCAAGTGGTTACTTTTTAAAAGTTGCTTTTCGGGGCGGCCCTGCCCTCTTCCTCCTGGCATGAACGCGCCACCCATAATGGACCCCTTCACCGAGCCTGGTTGGGTGGCTGCCACTTGCCTGGATGGAGGAAAACTGTCAGCAGGCAGCCAGCAATTCTCCCCATTGCCCAGGGCACACAGCAGCAGCGGCAACTCAAGCAAGGGGGCTTCAAACATTCACACATCTCCCAGAACCTGCAGCTGCTTTCCTTTCCCTTTCTAAAGGTCAGGACTCCAAAGAGCTAGAATTGCGCAAAATTGCAACATTGTTCTCAGGTGTGAAGTGCCTGGATTGCTACAGTGTAGCGGCTGCTGTGAAGGTTGGATTTTTACACAGAAATCACTGTCTTTGGAAGCAAGCTATTGGGGGAGGGAAACCCTAAACATGGATTCTCATCCCTTAAAACGGTACAGTCCCCACAGTAAAAAATGTAACACGTATCAAGCGCACGATCTGGAGTGAGACCTGTTGAAATGAGGGTTAACATTTACAATGCTTTGGGGCGATTTAACATGCTGAAAGCGTATTAAGCCAAACTGACGTGGGGTCTTCGAGGACTGAACCCGCATTGAATCTGAAATAAGCTTGCCATGGGGATTTGCCCCAAATGTGCTAGGCCTCGGAATTGGCTTCAAAGCTCCGAGTGAGTCCAGACTGGGGGATACTGAACATTCTGATCCGCATTCTGATCCACATCCTGATCCACATTCTGATGCACACCTGACGCCCAACACTTTATGCCACCTCTACTCCAGAATTACCATCAAATCTTGCTCTGCAGTATCAGGCAAATGTGAAGTTTCCTGCCAGTCTGACAGGACGGTGAGAAGCAGCCAACAAGAGAGATGGCTGCCCCATCCCACATGACACGCACCTCACCACGTGCTCCACGGAATCCCCCAGCTGCCGCGGAGCAAGCTACGGACCTCTGTTTGGAGTGGGGACAACGAGCCTGGGAGGGACCTCTGCCGTAACCAGTCACACCTCTGAATCTGTTCAGAATCCATTCCGAATCCACTCCGACTCCATTCTGAAACTTCAAAGAAAGGCATGAAAGCATTTGCTTGGCATGCAAAGGCTAAACCTCAAATAAAGCCAATATTTGATCTGAATGCAAAGTTCCAAACCTTTGCAATTCCTTTTTCGCCCATCCCTATCTGAAACCAAGTTGGTGATTTGCTTTAAACCTTTCTTTGCTTGCAGTGATTCAAGCTTCTGTGATTCTATGTGTTTCAGTGCTAATATGGAATGTCAGTGCTTAATATTGTCTCATTGTTTTAGACAGTATTCCGTTAATATGCATGTTGGCGTATGAACCGCTCCTCTTCGTGGCAAAGTGATAGGACACACTATTTTTATTTATTACCGGCTTAGAGCAGTAATAACATTCTCAGAAAGCCGACTAGACAAAATGAGTCAAAGGCAATGTAGGAATATCTCTAGGAGCCAATGGGGAAGAAGTTATAAATAACTTTTCATTATCCTAATAATAACTTGTGTGTGGGAGCATTTCTCCAACCTTGACCTTGGTTTAAATAAAGAGAATTAATAATAAAATAAAAGGAAATCAGTTTTGTTTTACAATGGAGGCTTATAATTCAGTTCCGTAAAGGCCCTTCCGTGCATGAAACAGCATCTGAAAAAGAAGGAAAGGGAAGCTATAACAATGCAAAGATGCTGAGCTAATATATAACGGTCTCCTGGAGTGAATGATTGGAAAGCAGCTAATAGCAGAAAGTTTGCAATGGTACAAGATTATCCTCTGATAATTCTTCAATTCTGACTGTGGATGTCTGATAATCCTGTGAGCCACTAATCTGTAGCATCTGAATCCATAAAGAATGACACAAAAAAACTTTACAATCAATTATAGTTACTGCTACAGAGCCATTAGCAAGCGGGTGAAACAAATATGACCTTTTAAAACTTCAAAGTCACAAGGGAAAGCAGGGGGAAATGGGAGGATAGGGGAAGGGGGAGGCGGAAATCGCCATTTCTTGAAATACGCTGTAAATGCTTGGCAATTTACAATCCTTCTTTTCACTCTGGAAAAGATTTGTAGTGTGATTGTCTTTGGGGAAAGTTCACTTCTCTTTCTAATCGGATTAATCAAAACTTAGCAGGGACTACACTAGTTTAATTGAAGGCTGGAGGAGGGGCGAGAGTTGAATGCTTTTTCTTTGGCTTCAAAGCAAAATGTCTGTAAGATTTCTGCCTTCCGTGAGTTTCTTGCTGGATGCTCTTTCATTAATTGCCCTACAAAGTACTTCTGCCACCAAATGTTTAGCTTTACAGACAAAGTATCTGCTGAGCAGCTCCAAGTTGCTCCTACATTTTGACATTTGAAGGGGACTCTGCTCCAAGCTAATCAAGATACTCTGGGGGAATCGATACATTCAAATTTAAACCTTTGAATGAATTTTGAATTCTTGAAACATTTGTACGAATTATTTGGACATTTGTATGTGTATGGATATGCATTCATTGCATATGTATCCATGCACATCTGATTTGTATCTGTACACATTTGAGTACGGACACATATGATTGTTGTCAAAATTTGTATGTGTAAATACGGATTGAACATTTGCACAAATAGATTCAAATCTATTCAAATTGAATTGAATGTGAATACATTCAAATTTTAAACATTGAAATTGATTCAAATTTTCAGATATTCGATTCTAATTGAATCAAATCCTGAAAATTGCATTCATCCACACCCTTAGTAATCAGGTCCAATGGAGTTAAGAATGGGATACTAAAAAGCTGAAGAGAGAGAAGCTCTGCAGAAGATTGCAGGATGGACCTATGGCCATGTCTCCACCTGCCATCTGAGAGACCCCCCTCGCAAGCTGGCCAGTAAAGTACCCACTGTCACCGCATCTCCACACATGATTGCATAAGTCACCACATGATGAGCACATCAACCCAATTCCAACTGTGATCATTGACAGAGACACGATTGCTACAGGGCACAATTGTGCACCTGGACTCCCTTTTCAGAAAACCAAGTTCATCCAGCCTGACCTCGCCATCCACACTTCACGCTAGTGGTCCAGCATGAGGCTTTACAAGCTCTTGAAGTGCAGATCACTTCCTCTAAGCTTGATCTTCACCTGACCGGTATTGTCTTATTATCCCATACTGGCCAGGTGAGTGTTAACAGCCCTTCAGAGGTGTGTTTTTTAACACACATGAATGTGGTCTGAATATAGGACTATGAAGACTCTGTCCTTGTACAGTGTACCAAGTGCACTATAAGCGTTCAGTGTTATGTGGACATCAGAGACGTTTTCGCACGGGGCTGAACGGAACGCGGAAAAGACAGCTGTGGACACATCATCCGCATTGCCCGCGCGCGGCTTGCGTTCCGACGTGTCCGCAGCTGTCTTTTCCGCGTTCGAAATGTAGAGCACTTTAAAGTGCTCTACACGCGTTCCAACGCGGACGAGCCGCCCGCAGCCGTTCGGGAGGAGAAGCGTTCGCGCCTGCTTCTGTCTCCCGAACGGCTGCGGGCGCGCCTCCGACGCCGCGCGGCTTTGACAATCAGCTGTTTGTCAAACAGCTGATTGTCGATCTGCCTCCGCGGCTGTCTGCGCGCCCCTTGCCGGCGTTTGCCGGCTAAGGCAGCTCCCGGCGCTTTGAGCCTTCGCACACAGACGCTCCGGAACGCGTTTACACGCGTTCTGGCGCGTCTGTGTGTGAAAGGGGAAAGCGCCCGGAGCTGTCTTAAGCTTTCCGCCTGAACGCGTTCCGTTTCGAACGCGATGCAGTGCGGAAATGCCTCAGGTAAAAGCAGGTAATGGAGTAGACAAAAAAAATCTTAGCAAGGTTGAAAAAAGCAGAAGACAGTGGAAAGGATGGATGAAATCTAAAGAATCTATAAAAAAGTCCGTTGAAGAGCTATAAGTCCTTTTTTCAGGGTAAAGGGAAATACTGGGCACTTTTTCTTACCCTTCACCAAAAATCAGACATGAAGATATGTTTCTGTTTAGTCTGAACTGAACACCCATTTCTTTAATTTGGATTCATTTTTTTTCTTCTTCTAACAACCATGGTGTTTAGTTTGACTTGCACAGCTTCACACACCTTTGAACTTGGCTCAAAATGGATGTGTTTGCTTGTTTTTTAGAACACCACTTTGTTTGGTTTGAATCTGAATTCCATTTTGAAAAGTCAAGGTTTTGGTTCAAGCCAGAACCTTTCAAACATGCCCTGATTGTTTTGAACCCTTCTGTGGGGATGGGGGAGATATTGAGATGGTCTGCCCCTGGAGACTTATGGAATCTGAACAATTCCTGAATGCCATGGGGCATTCCCCAGCTGGCAAGGCTGATGCTCCTGTTGAAGGTCTGGCCTCTCTCTGGAATTGGGAGATGAACAGGACTATCAACACGATTGCTCACAAGTACTCTCAACATACAGATACGTACAGATTCAAATCATTTAAATGAATGTTTTGGAACATTTGAAATTCATTTGAATGTTTAAATTCAAATGTGAAGGCATTCTATTTGAATTCAAATGTCCACATTAAATCAAATTTGATCAAATTTTGAATGTTTAGAACATTTGTGCTCATTCCTACCTGAAGGTGACATAAATTTTTCATGCTCATATATTGAAGGCTGCAGGAAGGGCAGGAAGAATGAAAATGGTGGAAAGGAAGGGTAATTTGTCTCCATTCCCAGTGTTATTAAATCCACTACTTTTTTCTCCAAACTTGCTTTTTGATTTGCAATATGAGGAAAAAGAGGTTAATCAGGATCTGAAGTGATTCAAGATGTATGATTAACTGTCATTATATCAGCCCTGGGAATGAAATTTCTGTCTACTCAACTCTTCTTGCTCAGAGCCACAAAGTAAATGCCAACGTTTTTAGTTTACAATTCTCTGGTGCCCCTCTCTCTCTCTCCTGTCTATTTAGATGGGGGAAGGAGAAAGAGAATATCCATAATAATTGCTTAATTTGAGTGGGAATTGTTTTCTGATCAGCAGAGAAATTTGGAATGAATTCCTTCTCTACACATAAACATGCAATGAGCCCTCCTCCACCTGTCGAAGCAAGGCACATGGTCACCTCTTCTATGACATCATCTTGTATAACTGCTTTTTCTTGGCCATATTAAGGAAAGGTTCCTTCACTTCTTTAATATGGTTTTTAACAGCATAGTTTTGCTGTTACATGCTCAGCAAGACACTGGAAAAAAGTGGTGAGAGTTTGACTCCAGCCACGCTTGAAGGAAATAGGTTTTATGGACACTTTTCAGTTCGATGTCTGGCCTAGGTGTCACCCTCAGGTTGCCCTGGTCACCCTTTTAGAAAAACCTCTATTGGGGAAAAAATGGGTGGGGGTCTCCTTGATCTTTCAGGTAGGGTAGGGGTGTGCATGGAAATATGTGAAATATTCATTATTCATACAAATTTGGATGAATTCAGACATTCATATATAAATCAAATGTCCAGAAAGTCATAGTTTAGTATTCATACTAATACAAATATTTTGAATTACTTGTACAGATAATTCGGACTTTTATATGTACACGGATAGGTATGGGATGCCTATGGATGCCTACAGATGCGTACAAATGCGTAGAGACGTGTACAAGTTTTGTATCATTGGATACATTTCAAATATTCGAAGGAATAGATACAAATGTATTTGTATTGGTTTGAAAGTCCAGACGTTTGTTTTTCTTGTACGAATTCAGATTTTCAAAAATTCAAATAAATAGATACAAATTTGTTTGTATCCGTTTGAATGGCCAGTCAAAAGTTGCATTTGTGCATAACCCTACTTTCAGCAGATCTTTCAGGAGTGAAAGTTCCCAGCTTCTCAAATTGCTTGCCAGGACATGTCTTTACGTGGTGGTAGGGACATTGAAAGTTCAGTTCACATTCAAAAATTCAATCAAACAGCTGATGTCCACGTATATTCAAATCAAACCAAATATGTGGTTGTTTGGATATCCAGAAATTTGATTGAACTGAATCACTTTGCTGCTCATGAACATATATAATTTGATCAGTGAGCTCTGACTATGTCTTTGCAGTTGATTTTTACTTTTATTTTTGAGGGTTTTTCCTTTTAAAAAAAAAGTTTGATGGTGAACTTCTATGGAATTTGCTGCTAGAAGAGGTGATAACAGCAACAAGCTTAGATAGCTTTAAGAAAAGGTTAGAATAAATTAATGGACAACAGTGCATCAATGGTTACTGGAATGGATGCCTAAGTACACCCCCAAAGGCCATCTGCAGGCATTTGAGAGCAGGTAAAAGTTTTGCCTTTGTCTTCCGCTTGGGATGACCATAAGCAATTGGTGTCAGAAAGGGTGTTAAACTAGAAGGGCTGTGGCCTGATCCAGCAGGGCTCCTCTTATACTCTTAAATGAACACACATTTTTTGTCATGCACATATCTACTGGGTGCCAACAAATGGCCCATTTTTGGAACTCTTTCTGGGAACCAGTTAAATGGTGATGGGTTCCAGATGCTTGCTAGCCTGGGAAAGTGTAGGAGACCACTTTCTTGGTGGAAGCCCTGGGTCTACTTTCGTTTCAAGGCCTGTTCCACAAAGACAGGCTGTTCAAAGAGTGGATCTGCCTACTGGTACTGTAGAAATGCTATCAGACTGGATCTGGTATATTTCCAACACCACATGTATACAGTACGCCCATTGGTCAAGCCACTATCCCCATGTCTTGAAAACAGAAATTGAGGTAATAGAGCCAGAATGGTAAACCAAACAATTTGAGGAGTTTTGTTTGGTTTCTAGGTGATCTAAAGAAGAGGCTTAAGGTAGATCCAGGAATCTTTTGCTTTGCCTTTTGGCATTTGCCACAAACTCCAATTGTCTCCAGAAGCTATTTATACCAGATGTGGAAAACTGAATGTAAAATTCTTAGCCACAATCTATGAGATGTTTGGGGGGGTTGGAGTACAAGCCCTTAATCCTACATCATGGATCCTGTAGGTAAATATTATGGAAACTGTAGTTCAAAGAAGAAGAAAAAGAAGCTCTCCAAGGTCTGGTTAGAGGTGACACTTTTGCCAGAAACTAATGCCTCTTTAGTAACTGAAAATGAACCAATAGATCGATAAGATGTAAGATGTAAGTTAATGGTTTGTTCTGGAAAGGAGGGAACTGGCTTTGAAGTAGTTATAATGGATTGTCGCTGCAACAATATATTGTAAGGAAGAAGTAGTTGCCATTATAAAGGATTTTTATTTTTAAAGAAAAAGCTGGCATTGTTTGTGAAGGTCTCTGAAAGGCGTGCCTAGTAGGAAACTCTGAACATCTTGTTCCTCCAAAGGCACAAGGTGAAATATGACCACTTGTTTCTTTCTGTTGGATTTTCTTTCTCAGCAATACTGTATCATTATTGCTTTAAAAAGCATACACCACGACCAAACAAATAGGACAACCATGATTAGGGCAGCCAACATCTTTCTTTCTTTCTTTCTTTCTTTCTTTCTTTCTTTCTTTCTTTCTTTCTTTCTTTCTTTCTTTCTTTCTTTCTTTCTTTCTTTCTTTCTTTCTTTCTTTCTTTCTTCCAAACATTTATTCTCAACTTTATAACAATTCAGAAATAGCTTTGTGGGATTCATTACCAGAAGAAACACTTAATTGGGAGTGATGCAGAAGATGTCACTAGGCACTGTGGCATTTCTACTGATAATAGCCAACTCTGGGGAGAATTTTCAATCAGATGGAAGCTCTGGGATTTGAATAATTTCCTCTGTGCTGGGAGTCCTTCATCCTACATTACACCACCCTCCCGAATCTTCCTAGGGAACAAGTTCAATATCAAAATTCAGAGTTTCTGCATGTCAGGTTTGCCCATTGAGCTGAACATAAGTATTATGATCTCTGTGAAGGTGTCAACATTTATAACAACCCATCCCCACCATATCTGTGCTCTTTAGTAGGCATTGCAATTAGGAATATGCACAAACAGGTTTTTTGAAATTAGATTTGTAGCAAATTGAATGTTATAAAACTTGTGTTTGTTTGAATAGATCCCCTTCAAACGTGGTAGGATTCTGTTCGATATGAAGTATCCATATAAATTCATATGAATATCTGATATGTATCTGATACAAATGAATATGTATCTAATGCAAACAAATACATATCCAATATGATCAAATATGTATCCAATATGAATGAATGCATTTCCGATACATATCCTGTAGCAAATCTGTGCTCTGAAAGCATCAAATCTGACCTGAATCCACTTTTAATCCACTTTCAGTCTGTCAAATGCAATCTGGATCTGTTGCAGATATGAAGTGCAGTCTCTTTCCCACCTTCCCAGTTTAGTGAATGTCCAAACTATTCATACAAATGTTCCAACTATTTGTACAAATGTCCCAAACATTCGTATTTTTACAAATCTTAACATATGGATATTGTAACTTTCAATTTGTGTATGAGTGGCTGAATTCATCTAAATTCACATGAATAACAAATGTTACAAAGTACACATTGTCTGCATGGCAGTAGAGTAGCACTTCCAGAATGGAATCCTTCTCCTTTGAATATAACCTACGGTGTCCACACAGCCTACATGTTAAGCACCCATCGACATCTGTCCCAATATGATTCATGCAGACACGGGCATCTATGTTTTGATCTGGAACTATGCCATCCAGATTTCCCAGCCACAGATTTCAACAATCTGGATCTGATTAATCCAGATTAAAATTGGTAAGTGTGGGAATGGCCATGATATGCCTAGAAAAAGGCTGTTGTCCTTTGTTCAGATCCAGCACAGTTCTCTCTATTTTCTTATGGGTCATTCCAGGAAGTGGGGAAATTTACAAGGTAATGCTTTTGTGGAATCTACTGAGAATATGCCATGATGCTTCTGTGTGTGGCAATCATCCATGCTCCAGAATGTAATCACCTGTCTAAAAGCAAGGTATAGTTTTATATGAGCTCATGACAATTTTCTAGAAAAGTCCACGAAACACTCATGTTCAGGTGCAGCACACAGATGGCTGTGAGACTCTCGACACAGCTAGGCATCAGGGTTTCTGTTTGCATCTGATCATTTGCCATTGGACCGAGAGCTGAAAGATGGACCCGATCCAGCACACTCGCTCTCGCTCTCCAGCAAACTCATCATCATGAGAACATTACTGTATGGACTCTCAGTGAGAAATTCCATGTGCCAAGAAAAGCAGAATACTGTGACCTCTGAAAGTCATGCAAATTAAAGATATTTGCATATTTTGCTCACTTGGCATAATTCTGTTTCTGCTGATTATGAGGAGTGTGAAAGAGGCATGTAGGCACTGAAGCATCTACTCTATGCTCATTGTAAACCTCACCCAGCCATCCCTCGGGCTTGAGATGCTACGAGGCATTGCTGATATACTTTGAAGCCATAGGAGCTAGAAACTAGCTTCAGGGGGTGGTGGAGAGCAGGAGAGCAGATCTTTTTTGTGTGGATGATTGGGAAAGTAGTGTTTAAAAAAGAAGCAAGGTGTCTCATACTTTTTGTGATACTACTGTTACTGCTACTACTACTATTTAGGAATCTTTATCTGTTTGTTTGAAGGCTATGGGCTTATTCACTTGGAACAGGGAAGTGCACAAATACTTGTAACATTTGATATTCATATAATTCATACAAATTTGGACATTCATATACAAAACAAATATTATGACATCTGTACATTGACATTTGTATTCCTATGAATGCTTTGGAACATTCGTGAACCTGGGGAGGTGGGAAAGCAGCTGTGCCATTCACAGCTGCAATGGACCCAGGGAGCATTTGACACGGATTGAGAGTGGATTAAAAGTAGATTCAGAGCATATTTGATGCTTTCAGACTGGATATATGGGATACATGTTGGGAAAGTATCGGATACGTATGTGTTTGTAGCGGATATTCTTATGGATTTGTACAAATACATTCATATCAAATAGAATCCTACAGCATTAGAAGGGGATCAATTTGAATGAATGCAAATTTTCTTACATTTGTGAACATCCCCAACTTGGAAATCTACATATGGCCTTTTTCAAGATGATGCCTTGCTACCTGGTTAGCTATTTTTCAGCAGTTCTTGCATTATAGGTGAACATCTTAGGACACTGTGGGACGTGACTTGCATAAGATTCTGCAAACTGGGTGAAACCTGGACCATATTGTGTCATGAAAAAAAAAATCACTTGCAAAAATTCAGTAGCCTAGTCTGAGAAGAATGGGGTTCTACAAATTAAAAAAGAAGTAAAAAAGAAACCAAATGGTAAAATATAGATGCCAAATGATAGTGAAAAGACATTAATGCCATACTTAAAACCAGTCCTTGAGGTTTTGTCCTAAACCGGGGATTTGACTTCATCATCTCTGCTCAGCTTTGATAACCAGAGCCAAACCTTCTCTTTAGTGCAGCAACCTAACAGCAGGTGTTTTTCCACTGTCACTAGAAGTACCCATTAAGTACCCATTAATGGGTAGGTAATGGCATTTTTGTACCCATTAATGGGTACTTAATGGGTACTTCTAGTGACAGTGGAAAAACACACAGAGACATATACCAAAGATGTCACGATCCCTTGCAGCTTAACACTGACCGTGGACCTACTGTGAATCCTCACTCCTGCCCTGAAATCTAGGCCTTTTCCGCCCTTACCTCAGCTAATCTCTATTAGCTAGATCCAGATTAGCTAGATCGAGATCAACAACAGCTTGTTGAATGTACAGAGGTTCAGTTCTGCCTCACACACTTCATTCAGACATAATAGATGCTAGTTTCAACAACCAGACTCCCTGTGCATCTGCTATCCACCGTGAATAGCATTCAGGTAGGACCAGTTCAGCTCATCCATACTTGTGTTCCATTCTGGTTGAAGATGAATTGGTGGGACAATTTACTGGCACCTTTTCTCAGTATCATAAATAGGAATTTGTAAAGAAAGAAAGATTCATTGAAAACGTACAGCATGTTAGAAGAGTTTATTTATTTTGCATTTATAACCTTGTCTCCACTAAACATCCCCAAGGTGGGTAACATCAATTTTACTAATTTTATTACTACAGCTCATTATAAAATTGCTAATTATTAAGATTAAATTATAGAAGCTCCAGCCACCTAATTCAGTATGAATCTTCCTTATGGCTGATGTAATGAATGTAATGGAAGAGCTGGTTCAACTGAAGGACTGAAACCGGAGTAAATCAGCAGTACTTTTTTTCTTCATAAATTAATATTAATCAAAGTTGTACTTGCATTTCTGTAGCTCATCTTAGTTGAAGAAAAAGTCCGAACACTACGGCTGCAAGAAGGAATTGTACTTTACTTGGTTTTTCATGCTTTTACCATTTAGATCCTTGTTCACAAACTCTTCAAAGTAGACAGTAGTAGAGAAGATTTATACTATTTATGAGACACCTCATAAAATAAATTCTCTAGGTGTCATACAGGATTTTAAAAAGTTACAGTGAAAACCATACTATAATAAAACCACAATAAGTTGAAGAGACAACCAGCATAAAACCCCAAATACAAAAACTGCAAAATAAAATATCTCATACGGCAGAGATGTAAGGGTTGTTTCATGCCATCACTTTATTGCGTTTTTGTCATCTTTGGTTAGCTCATCGCAAACACACTATCCCATCACCAAGGGCATTCAGACCACAAGTTTTTCTCTCAACCCTCCCACTTTCTTTCTTTCTTTCTTTCTTTCTTTCTTTCTTTCTTTCTTTCTTTCTTTCTTTCTTTCTTTCTTTCTTTCTTTCTTTCTCTTTCCTGCTCCCTCCCCCTTTTTCTTTTTTTACTTCCTCCTTTTCTTTCTTTTTCTTTTTCTTTCTTTCTGCAACAAACACTTCTCAAAAGTTTTACAATATTAAGATGCTGGATGTGCCAAAATCCTTATTTGTATGAATAGATCCCCTTCGAATGTGGTAGGATTCTATTCAATACAAATGTATTTGTACAAATTTGTACAAATATCCGATATGAACAAATATATATCCGATATGTATCTGACATGAACGCATACAGTATGTATCCAATACATATCTGACATGAATGCATACATATCTGACCCAAATGCATATTTATCCCATATGTATCCTGTAACAAATCCACTCTGAAAGCATCAAATCTGACCTGAATCCATTCTCGATCCATGTTGAATGCAGTCCATTGCAGATGTGACTGGCACAGCCACTTTCCCACCTCCCCGTTTAACTAATATCTGAACTATTTGTACAGATATCCAAACTATTTGTACAAATGTCCAAGACATTTGTATTCATACGAATGTTAATGTATAAATATCATAACATTTGATTCATGTACAAATGTCCGAATTGGTCCAAATACATACCAATAATGAATGTTACAAATATTCATGCACAACCCTAATTAAGATTACAGGATGCGCTTAACTATGTAGCTAGTGGTTTCACTTTTATTAGTACTCTTGTAATTCTCCTCCAAAGCTGTGATGTGGAATCTCCCTAAAAAAGTTCCTCCATTTAAATGTTTGTCCCTTTTTTATATAACTAAATCAATCAGTGTCGCCAACAGAGGGGTGTGCAGGAGGAAATCCCATCCACTGCTAGCAGCCAGCCTGTGAACTTCTCTTGAAGTCCACACGGCAGTGTTTGCTTGTGAAAGAAAGAAGCAGTGAGAGCTAAAATGACGATGTGGAGAGTTGCCTCCATTTTCCACAAACCAGGTGCAGGTGGATGCAGTTTGTTTGGCATTAGCAGCTGCGACCTCGCCTCCACTGCCCTGTCTATGCATGAAGCCACACTCACTAGAGACAGGGACCAGTTTTCTCAAGGCATTTCCCCTCACTTCAAACTACCCTCCCTGTGGTTGATCCAGCAACAACATCTAGGCTCAAATAGTTGGAAGAGTTAACTCCTCTCCAAGAGCCAGGTGATTCATGAAAAAAAAAAAAAGTGTAAACACAATAAATGTCACAGATACTGAACCAAACACAGCATGCTCCACACATTAACCAATATTTACCAGACATTTACGTGAAGTGTCCAGGGCAAGAGCATTTGCTTTTCTTCTAGTGTTCCAGGATTATTTGAGGTGCCGCGCAAGCACCCTGTCACGTCGGATGACCATAGACAAGACTCACACTGTGCATATGAAGACATTCAGCATGGTCAGGGCAATGGTGCTGACACACACACAGTTGCAGAGGACCAAAGTGGCAGCACCCAGAGGAGGACCAGGCCCCAGATCAAATAGGGTAAGTATTCGATCACAGGGCAGGGGAGGATGCAGAGAAAGTTGGCTAGCACTCCAAGATGGTTAATTGTGCTTCTTCCCTGTCCAGCGGATGGGAAGTGAAGTGTAAAATTGCCCCAGGTGAGAGGCTGTATGTTGCTTTGACAATCTGGGCACTGTGAATGGCCACACTGCTGGTCATGCAGCCATATCTCCTCACTGAACCACACCTGGAGGAGGTTGCAAAAATACCTCCAGCTCCTTCCAGGCAGAATTTGGACTGCTTTTTAGCATCCCAGAGCAGGGTCATTCCAGTGGGAAGAGCTATCCCATTCCGGGTCAGCTGTGACCGTGGAGCAATGCAGACACCCCTGACCAGCAAGCAGGTAGAACTGGTCCAGCTAGATAGTCATTTGCTACTCACTGCATATCAGTGGCTGTGGCAGCAATAGAAAAGAAAAAGAAAAAAGAAGTAGGGTAGAGGAGACTAGAGACCTATGTTTTTCATGCATTTGTAGCACCACTTTGCAGAATGAGATCTAGAGGGCAATCCAGGTTTGGGTTTAATAGACTGTCAGCCAAATTAAGGAAGGAAATAAATTAAGGAGTCTGGGATGGAGGAAAATTCCTTCCCCGCCCCATTTGCTTTGCAGGACCTAGAATACATAGGACTTTGCAAAACACAGGCAAGCCTCAAACAGTACATTGAGAAATCCCAGTCAACTCTTATTGCTTTCAAGTAAAATGTAATAAATCTTAAGAATGGAGGGGGGGGGGCTGAGGGAGAGAGCGAATATGCTGCCAGTGTCAATAATATTTACAAACACAAATGAAGGATTTTGCCATCCTGCTGCTGCAATATAGTCACATAAAGACGGTGTCTCAAACAGGGAGAAAGTGCTCTCATTTATCATGCTCAGTTTGGGAAAGTCACTGTTTTCAGACACTGTGGTGCCTACCTTGGGTAAGGTTATAGCTCTGTAATTCAAGAGCTTAATTGTCACCGGAGGACTCAGCCTTGTATATTGCAATATATCGCCAAGGGTGAGTGAACTGGTTTATCTATATACTGGCTGAAAACTCATGTGAGAAAATATATCAGCTGTGCAGCGTGAGCTTTGCATGCCAACAGAGTTTCCAAATCTGACTCCCAGAATCTCCAAATATAAACATCTATGAGGACAGGATGGGCCTCCTCACCAAAGAGGTATCTTCAGACTGCTTTAGGTGACAAACATGGAAACCACCGTGCAGAATTTCTCGCAATTCTTTTCCCTTGTTCTTTGTCTTACGTTCAGAGGTGACCAATTCAAGGCCACACAGGTGTTGACAAACACAGCTGTTTTGTGTCCTAAGCAGCCTCACCGATGGCAAGAAGTGATTTCCATACAATACCTCACAATCTTGGGAAAATAATCATAAAATAAGTATTTTAAGAGTATCTATGTTTGCATAGACCTTACTTAGACCTTTGGGCATAGAGCGAGATGAAAATGCAAATAAATAAACTTCAAGAATTATATATATATAAAATAAAAAATACATTCACGTTTGGATGTTATAAGCTACACACCCACAAACAGTGCACATCAACCATGTAAAACTAATACATAAGTACGCAACATTCAGTTTGCAAATTTTCAAACAACTTGCTGCACAGTCTTATAATGGATACTGACAAATGTTCTGTCCAAGGATGTTGCCAGATGTGTTTTGAACCCTATCATGGGATGTTATTCACTGGCTAACAATAATACAAAAGTCTAGAATGATAAAGCATATATCAATTCCTACATCAGTTTCTAGTTGAGCAACTTTCCTGCAGGTGTGCATGAAGAGCCAACACTAAGAACTTGGAAAATAATTAATAGTTAATAGCTGCAGCAACAACAACACTCCTCCTCCTCATCTTCCTCCTAATAATAATAATAGAAGAAGAAGTTGGCTTTTATACCCCGCTTTTCTCACCCTTTAAGGGGACTCAAAAGTAGCTGACAAACCTTCTGTTCTTCTCCCCACAACAGACACCTTGTGAAGTAGGTGGGGCTGTGAGAGCTCAGAAAAAGAGCTGTGACTAGCCTAAGGTCTCCCAGTTGGCTTCATGGAGGAGTGCTGAGTGTAGGAGTGTGGGATTGGACTAGGAGACCACCAGATAAGAGTCCTACTTTCTCATCACAAAACCAAACTGGGCCTTCATCCAGCAGTGGTGATGGTGGTGAAGACCACCTCAGTAAAGCCTGGATTGCTATCATGAGATGTCACAATTTATTTATTTATTTATTCATTTGTATTTCTATCCTACCCTATACCTGAAGGTCTCAGGGCAGGTTACAATATTGTATTAATCTTAGACAGGTCCCTGGCCTCAGGCTTAAAATCTAAAGAGACAAGAAAAAAAGGGAAAAGATGGGGGAGGGAACAGGGAACAGCAAAAATCAAGCACTTGGGGTTTTCAGTTCCAGTTCTTCTGTTCATTTCTTATTCTCTTTACTTTTAATTTTCTCTTCATTGATGACAAACCAGATGATGGTAGAGAAGGTCAGCTGGCATCTACTCAGCCGTCCCCTGGTCGGCCTCAGGAACAGATGATTTCTCCACTGGTGGATCAGTTGCCATAGTCTCTTTGCCATCTTGTGAAGAAAACAGTTGGAGGAGGGAGGGCCACTTCTGGGAGCAAGATGGCAGAGCAGCCCAGCCTGCTGCCTCTTCTCCACTTCTCTCAGGGAGGACGGTTCGCAATTCCAAAAAACACTCATGATTCACCATAGATTTGTGGTAGAAGAAATGCATAAAATGCATGCAGAATATTCAGAAAAGGCCAGCTTTCGATCTGGGAAATAGCTGCCACTTAGAGGCATAATGGCTTGGGAAAGCCAAAAATTAGGAGGCCAGACTCATTGGAAATTACCTTGATGTTAATGGATAGCAGAAGGGACTGCCATGGTGTGGTGCATAAGGCCAAAAAGAATTGGACATGACTGAACAAATGAATGACAACAACACATCAGCTAGAAGATGTATGTGAGTGCCATTTCCCAGCTGCGAAGGTCTCCCTCCTCCCTGCCCTCACTATGCCTGCTCTGAACCCACTACTATTAAGAGTGATACAAGCACAGGGATACTCTTTAAAACACAAGCCTTGAGAGATAGATACCTAGTAGCAAGGCTGTCACAGCAGGGGAAAACTTACATACTTATATAATGTTGTGTTGGCTTATTAAAAATACATAGAAGTAAGTTTCAACATTCACGAAACAAATGCACAAATGTTGATTTTTGGAGTGATAAAAACCAAGTTCGATTTTTCATGGTTTCCCCTTCCTCATTGGCCTGATGCCCCCTGGAGGGTCATTTCTGGGTGAGTGCTGAATGCTTACACCATTCTTGTTGGCTTTCATGTGCAACTGGTTGTCACAATGAGGCAAGATTCTGTCTTACACGGGCCACAGGTTCAATTCAGCCGAACATTTTACATCTCCTTATGAATTTCCTTCAATTCCACCTCCTTGTCCCAAACTCAAGGATCCACATTTTATTTAAAAAAAGACAAAGACGGGAAGGGAAGGGAAAACATGCTGGCAATATTAACAAATGGAGAGTAATCTTCTATATGTGGGAGAGAGAAAACAATATTTCCTCTCTTCTTCTTTCTCTCCATACAGCAACAACCTGTGTCCTTTTAAGTAAATATTTTTGTAATAACTCCCAAGCATAAAAAGGAAGAGGGAGGGAGGGGGGAGAGAGAGGGAAAAATCAGTTCTATTAATTTCTTTGTGGTCTAATGAGCCTAAAGGTTCATTATGCTATCTGTTTTTTCCCCTCTCCCTTTCTCTCACCGAAGGAATGGTTGAATAGAACTATCTGGCTTAGAAGATGAGGCTGAGTGATTATTGTAATTCATAGGGCCTTAATTAGCTGCACAAACCATTAGCTACAATTAGACCATTATAAAACACTTGATATGCTGTGTCAACCAAAGGGCCTCATTTATTTCTTGTGGCAGGGACTGTAGGGAGGAAGGGGGGGCAAGCGAGAACTGTACAGCGGAGCATGCTAATAAAGACTGATTTTTGATTTAAGATGTTGCCGATAGAGCCTCTGAATTAATCTCAATAGCTGTCTAATTTGTGTCGGTAGATGGTATATTTATTGTAAAATGACACCAAAGCTAAATGAGTTACCTGAAGCACGAGAGTTAATGTCAGTGCCTGCGGGTTTGCCTCCATATGCCACAAGGCTGTGAAACAGTGGGGGTGAGGAGTCCCTATGGAGTGATGCACCTCATCTGTCTGTCTGGGGGGGGGGGTATATGTGTATGTGTATGTATATATATTATATATGCAGCAACCCACTTAATGAGCCAATAATAATAATAATAATAATAATAATAATAATAATAATAATAATAATAATAATAATAATAATAATAATAATAATAATAATAATAATAACAATAACAATAACAATAACAATAACAATAACAATAACAATAACAATAACAATAACAACAACAACAACAACAACAACAACAACAACAACAACAACAACAACAACAACAATAACAGCAACCAATGGGTCAGGAAAATATTGAAGAACATAAGAACCTAAGGGGAGCCCTGCTGGATCAGGCCAGAGCCCATCTAGTCCAGCATCCCATCGAACCAAATGCTTATTGGCATCTCGAGCAGAGACAAGAGGCATTTTCGCACTTCACTTATTCCATTTGGAATGGGTGTAGGACGGGAAGCCTAAGACACTTCAGGACGCTTTCAGCATTCACACATAGAAGCGCAGGAACACGTGTAAATGCATTCCGGCGCGCCTGTGTGCGAATGCTCAATGCATTCTGAAGTGCCTTAGCCGGCAAACGCCGGCAAGGGGCAGGGAGACGGCTGCCGAGGCTCCCGCAGCCGGCAAAGCAGGCAATCAGCTGATTGTCAGCCAGCGCCGGCGGGGGAGGGGAGCCTGCGGCTGTCAGGGAGAGAGAAACATGAGCGAATGCTTCTCTCCCCGAACGGCTGCGGGCGCTTTGTCCGTGCCAGAACGGATGTAGAGCACTTTAAAGTGCTCTACATCTCGAATGCGCGCAAGACAGCTCCGGACACGTCAGAGCGCAAGCCCTGCTGCGGCAATGCGTATGCCGCATTCGAGGCTGTCTTGCACGCGTTCGAAAACCCCGTGTGCGAAAAAGCCTAAGGACAGAACTTCTCCAGCTCTCGAATCCTAGCAAATGGTCTTAGAGGCATCCTGCTTGTCCCTCCAGCCTGAAAGATGTACTTAGGCATCCACTGTAGTAGCCATTGATACACCTGTCATCCATAAATTTGTCTAACCCTTCCTTAAAGCCATCTAGGCTGGTAGCTGTTACCACCTCTTCTGGCAGCAAATTCCATAAACCAATGACCCTCTGGGTGAAGATCCGACTCTCCTACCCATCAGCTTCATAGAGTTCCCCTGGTTCTAGTGTTGTGTGATAGAGAAAATAAATTTTCTTTATTTTATATATTTGCTTTATGTTTTGGGACTATGTGGAAAGTTCATTGTAAACATGGACACATAAAGTACATTGCCTATCAAAATATTCCTGAAGAATATGCAGAAACCATCTTAAATTCATTTGCTTAATGGTTTGAACCAGCGCTTGTTTGGGAATACTTGGACAATGGCAAGAATGTGCACGAATATTCAAAATTCATACAAATTCGACTGAATTTGGACATCTGAATCTTAATCAAATGTTGGTACATTTGAAGATTGACATTTGAATCCGAATAGAATGTTTTGATGCATTTGTATGAAGCTTCATATGGGATTCCTATGGGATTTATATGGGATAAGTATGGGATTCGTATGCATTCATTTGTATTCATATGGGATTCAGAATGAATTCGGATGGGATTGAACATTCGTCTCAAATTCAAATCCCACTGCATTTGAAGGGGATCTATTTGAAGAAATACAAATTTTCTTGCATTCAATTCAATACAAATTGAATAATAAAAAAATAAAATCATGCACATCCCTAGGCAGTGGGAAGGCAAATGCATTAATGAGGTTGATACTCTGCACATTTGCTCCTCTTGGATAGAAGCCCATTGAATTCAACTGCATTTACATTGCCTTGTTTCATATTGCCCTAGGCTTGTTTTGTAAGATTATTTTTATCTGTGTATTTTGACCGGGAAGATCAATGAGAGGGGTCCAATGGGAACCTCACCCCCACCTCCCATGTCCTTATTGAAGTACTCTGTGGGCTGGAGAAAATAATACTCAATATACATTACACATACTAACAGAGAAAAATCTATATGACAACTTTTTTTTGCAAAAATATATTGCAACAAGGAAACAGGAAAGTTATGTTAGTAGTTGTCCTGACACGTGTCTTGGGAAAATATAGCTCATGAGGATGTCCCTCTAGTTGGGATCTTCTTCCTAGAGGATTAGGAAAATCCCAAAAATCTCCAGAGCTGTTTTGGTGCTTAGAAGCATAGGACAGCAAAGAGAGAGACCCCAGAGTCTGTTTCCTTCAAAAGAAAAATGATTTTTAAAAAAATAATAATAAAAAAGAAAAGGCAAACAAAATGGCATAGACACAGAGAGGGATGCTGCACAGAGCACCACTAACCAAATCTCACCAGGAGGAGATCTCCTGGTGATGTGCAATGGGGATAGGCAGATAGAGGGATAACTCTGGTTGTCAAAAGTACAAGGCCCTGGCACAGGTTTTCACATAGGATACGCTGCTAGACAAGGTTTGGAGTCCAGAGCTGCCTTTTCTCAGACAGAGGGAAGTACTGTAGCGATGAGAAAGCAGTATCAGGTCCCTAGCCTACTCTCCAGTCCTAGGCTAGATAGAGGAGTGGAGTGGGAGAGAGAAGGGTTTTTCTCACTGTCCGGCCTTGGAAGAGGGATTGGCAGCCAAGATCCAGATGGACCTGGGCAGCTTCTTGCTCTATCTCCAAGGCAGAGGAGGCTTTGTGCAGGTTTGGAGGATCAGATAGCTGGCTGTGGCTTGCTGAAGCAGGATAATGGCAGGTCCAGGTATCTAGGCAGGACTGCCTGGTGATTTCAGCTAGTGTAGAGTGATTTTAGCAGGAATGAGGCAGAGTGGGAGTGACAGAAAAATGACTGTGGAATCTTTGAGCCCAGAGGCTTCTTTTATCCTCCCAAAATGTAGGGGGTGAACCAATCAGATTTGAAGTGGGAAAATTTGAATCTGGGAAGGCACAGAGCCAGATTGCTTCAAGGGGTCCCAACGGCTAAACTCCTGACCTGGCTTGCTGCTTGATGAGTCAAGTTTGTCTTTACAATAGCTAGCACTTGAGATAAGCAGCTGTTTCCAGCTGGGCATCTTGGCAAACAAAAAGATGTCTGGGTGCTAATGATTTCCTATTGCGGTGCTAGATAGTTATGTACATGTAGAACTCAAGGACTGATCCATTGTTTGTCTGTTTTAGCATTTCAAGAAGTTCTGTTCCAAATTCTCCTGAAAGCATCCTTTATAGAAGCTTTATTTCTATTTTGATAAGCCTGGTTTGGACTTACGATATTATACACCCATAGCTACTCACATCCAGCTTTATGCCAATTAATAAATGCCAATTATCACACTTGCCATAAGACTTAGAGGGCAGCATTGCCTGATACTGTCTGCTGGTTTTACCATGACTCAGAAAGAGGAGAGGGTTGGGGGAGTTCATGGGCTTATCATTAGCACAAAAGGTATCAGAGCTGGTTATAATAAAATCAGCATAAAAACAAAACAGGTAAGCTAAAACAATAACAGCACTTGGCACTTGGAAGGGGGGCATGTTATTCTCTCAGCCAAAGGCCAGGATAAAGAGATCCATCTTCACCAAATGACTGAACATCTACAATGAAGGTGTCTGATTAAAAATCTTAGATAAACATAACTTTATACATTTGTTCATCCCTAAGGTAGCTTGTACTTAACCTATGTAAACAAAAACTGCAAGCAAACAAACTAAGATGTTATAATGTCACCTTTGTGGCCACCTAAAAGCCTCCATTCCAGGGATGTATGTGTATTTTAGTTAAAATTTATTAATCCTTGGCCCTTTCCTCACTTAACCTCCAGTCCAAGATGGGGCCAAAGGGCCTGTTTCTGCACACTATCATGGGACAGTACAGGTCCTCCCCCACCCCCTGGAATGCTTTGACCATACTAGGAGTGCGCATGAATGCAATTTTCGGGATTCGCTTCAAATTGAATATCTAAAGATTCAAATTGATTTGAATGTTTAAAATTTGAATGTATTGACATTCAGTTCGAATAAATACATGCGTATCTATTTGTACACATCTGTACGCATCCCATTTTTATCCAGTTTTCATCCCATACGTATCCATACAAATGTGTACGGATACTGATAAGATGTATCTGTACTCATACAAATTTCTTACTAATTCGTATGAAGGCTTCAAAGGATTCAAAAATTCATTCAGATGTTAAATTGGAATGTAAAGACATTCCATTCAAATTTGGATGTCCAAATTCGATTGAATTTTGAATGTTCTGAATATTTGTGAACATTCCTAGTCCACACAGGGTGGAAGACAGAGCAGGAGAAGGCAACCAAAATGGTGCTCTAACCTGCTGTACTGGCAGATCTTGACATCAATTTCTACTGAGACCATAGAGGAATCTTTTGGGTGGTGTTTCAGGAAGGACTGCTGAAAAGGTGTCTCTCCAAACTCCAAAGGACAGGAACAAAGGGTCCCAATCTTCAATATTTAGAGCTGTAAATAAGCAAAAGAAAACCAAGAACCTTCTTGATGGAAGGGTAAGTTGATGGTCTCCTCTGTACCATCTTACAAATAAATCCCTTTCCATATAGCTAAAGCTCACTGCTCTGTCCCTTTCTCCTTACTGAACATAGTTGCATCTCCTTTATCTAAACCAACCCTGCCACAGATTGGTTTTGCAGCTTATCTGAGGCAAGAGGACTTCAATTTGGTGTTAATGGGTATTTCATAAAGGTGCCATGTAAACAAGAAACAATTGAAACTTCGTTGGTCTGGAGTTTAATCCCCATGTCTTCAAAACAGCAGAAATGTTGGAAAAGAAGGTGGAGAGAAAGGCAGAAGAAAAAACAACAACCTGTTTTCTGTGCTCAGATCTGAACCAATACATCTCCTTTAGCACAGTGTTAACAGCTTCTCATTGTTCTAAAATTAGACAAAGGTCTCCCTGGAATTGACATCTATCAAAATCTGAGTTCTTTCGGAAAAGAAAAAGAAAAGTCGTAAAAAGCCTGCATAAAACATTGAGCAGCAAGGATAAATAATGCATGACATAAAATATTGCATTAATATATTGACAAATATAGACATAAAGTATTAATGTGATTATGGATCACCAAGCCCAACTGTCTGTTTTCACCCCCTCTTACCCCTCTTCATATTCATAAACAAAGCAAAAAATCACTTCTTCCCACAACATGGGTGAGTATGGTTATTTTTTCTGGCTGCCAGGTAAAAAATAGGAAAGCAAGGCAACATAGCCTCTGCCTGACAAGATCTAGGGTTACCCTTTTCCCAACAAGACAAAAGTTATTTGGTCTGTTAATAAAACCCCAGAACACTTCTTCTTGTATCTTGGTACAGTTAACTATGTACCTGAGAACAGAGTGGTACATAGGACAACTGAATGAGCACCTTCCATCAAGCTCCCAGCATTGACCCCTCTCTCTCAACTGTCACCATACAGACTACGAAGGAGCCATCTTGCCTGTGGGATTTGGACAACTGGGTGAGCACCTTCCATCAAGCTCCCAGCATTGACCCCTCTCTCTCAACTGTCACCTACAGACTACGAAGGAGCCATCTTGCCTATGGGATTTGGACAACTGGGTGAGTACCTTTCATCAAGCTCCCAGCATTGACCTCTCCCTCCCATCACCATACAGACTACGAAGGAGCCATCTTGCCTGTGGGATTTGGACAACTGGGTGAGCACCTTCCATCAAGCTCCCAGCATTGACCCCTCTCTCTCAACTGTCACCTACAGACTACGAAGGAGCCATCTTGCCTGTGGGATTTGGACAACTGGGTGAGTACCTTCCATCAAGCTCCCAGCATTGACCTCTCCCTCCCATCACCATACAGACTACGAAGGAGCCATCTTGCCTGTGGGATTTGGACAACTGGGTGAGTACCTTCCATCAAGTTCCCAGCATTGACCTCTCCCTCCCATCACCATACAGGCTATGAAGGAGCCATCTTGCCTGTGGGGATTGGACAACTGGGTGAGTACCTTCCATCAAGCTCCCAGCATTGACCTCTCCCTCCCATCACCATACAGACTACGAAGGAGCCATCTTGCCTGTGGGATTTGGACAACTGGGTGAGCACCTTCCATCAAGCTCCCAGCATTGACCCCTCTCTCTCAACTGTCACCATACAGACTACAAAGGAGCCATCTTGCCTGTGGGATTTGGACAACTGGGTGAGTACCTTCCATCAAGCTCCCAGCATTGACCTCTCCCTCCCATCACCATACAGGCTACGAAGGAGCCATCTTGCCTGTGGGATTTGGACAACTGGGTGAGCACCTTCCATCAAGCTCCCAGCATTGACCCCTCTCTCTCAACTGTCACCATACAGACTACGAAGGAGCCATCTTGCCTGTGGGATTTGGACAACTGGGTGAGTACCTTCCATCAAGCTCCCAGCATTGACCTCTCCCTCCCATCACCATACAGACTACGAAGGAGCCATCTTGCCTGTGGGATTTGGACAACTGGGTGAGTACCTTCCATCAAGCTCCCAGCATTGACCCCTCTCTCTCAACTGTCACCATACAGACTACAAAGGAGCCATCTTGCCTGTGGTGGATGGAGGAGAAAAAGAAAATAAAAGTATTTTACCACTGCAAGGACACTGTTGCTGCCAGAGTGTCCCTCTTCCCTCCCACACCATTTCCCTTTTGTTTCTTGTCTCTTTAGATTGCAAGCCTGAGGGCAAGGACCTTCCCCCAAGAATCCCAACTTGCCCTCCACACGTTTGAGTTTCAGAGCATGTTCCAAACTGTCTCAGAGAGAAAGCATTTGCATGTTCTCTCTCTGTGACAACTCGGCCCCTCCCCCGGGCTGCTCCCATTGGCTCCTATGGACCCAGTGTGGGCAGCCCAGGTGCCTTCTTTCCCTGCATTCCTGCTTGCTCCTGAACCCCAGATCAGGCTCGGGGGGGGGGCAGGAATGCCATCCAAAACCCCCCAACCCATCCCCAGGTTCACGCGTGTGTGTGAATGGGGCTTACCTTCTCCTGCAGGCCCAATTCTGTGTAGACTAGGCCGGGCTGTTCTGAGCATGCTCAAGGGGTCAGCCCTTCATTGGTCGCAACTGGCCATCTGAGCATGTGCGGGATGTGCATTTTTCCCACCCCCATCCTAGATAAGAACATAAGAAGTTATTAAGGATGATAGAAGGCATGATCCAACAGGAAAAATAACCATTTTTAACTCTGCATTTGTATGAATGGCGCTCCATGAATGTGGGTGGGTAGAGGTGTGCACAAATGCAGTTTTTGACAGTCGGTTCAATTCAATTTGAATCAAATATTTAAATATCCAGATTCATACAAATAGAGAAAAAAGAATCTATTCATATTCGAACCGATTCAAATACACTCATATCTATTCGTACAAATAATCAGTTTGCATTTGATGATACAAAATGTTGACAACATTTGTATGTGTTTGTACGCATCCGTACACATCCCGTTTGTATCCCATATGTATCCCATTTTCATCCCGTGTATATCCGTACAAATGCATACAGATACAAATAAGATGTGTATGGATATGTATATATGTATATATATGAATAATTTGTATGAATGATGCAAAACATTTAAATTTATTCAAATGTTAAAAAATGGACATATAAATATTCGATTAAAATTTGAAAGAATTTGAATGTTTTCAGTATTATCGCACACCCCTACAAGTGGGTTTGATTTCGCTTCAAATATTCAACATTTTTTTTCATGAAGGGAAGAATCAGAGAAAGCTGTCAAACAGTCCCAAGCGTACAAAAGACAATGGAAAAGCTTCATAAATAAATAATGCAGGCTGAAGTAGCAATGCCAAAATATTTGGACCATCTGATAAATTATCAAGCCAGAAAATAAAGACAAAACAAAACAGTAAATTGTGGCAAAGCAAATGTGATGAAACCAATCCCTACTCCCCTTCAACTCCAGCATTTTAAGCATCACAACACAAAGTTTTGTTGTTTTACAGACCAGTTTGAATCAATGTTAAGAATCAATGGGGAAATCCCTTCTTTGCGAGTGATTGTGGACGAATGCAAACAAAATCAAACTGAACTGGGTGATCTGACACATCGGAACAAACCTCTTTTGGTTATATTTGAGCTGATCCTTTTTGAATGGGGAACGTCTCAGTTCAGACTGTGTCCGATCAGCCAGCTTGATTCCAAACAGATGAATGAATGAATGAATGAATGAATGAATGAATGAACTTTATTGATTAGTCATACAATGGCATCAAGTTTACAAAAGATAAAAACTCATAAAACATACAAGGATAAAAACAAAAACAATAAAAAAACATCATTTGTCTGCATTAGAGATGTATATGAATGTTTTTTTTGGCATTCAATTCAAAATGAATCAAACATTTGAAAATCCGTATTTGAACAAACAGATCACATTCAAAGGTGATAAAATTATATTCGATACGTACCTGATACAAACAGATACGTGTCCGATACATTACCCCAGTTTAACGGATATCCAAACTATTCGTACAAATGTCCAGAAACATTCCTATTAGTTTGAATATTAGCATATGAATATTGTAACATTTGATTTCAGTTCAAACATCCCAATTCAGACAAATTTCACATGTTACGAATATTCGTGAATATCCCTAATTCCCATCACCCTTACAAGACACTCTATTCAACTCAATGAATAATTTCTTAAATTGGGCAGCCTTTACAGAGCCACAGGTGAAACTTGAATTGGTTTGGCACAACTGTGTAACAGGAATGGGTTTCTGTACGAGGGAATGAAAATGATTTTAAATGATATACATATTCATTTAGTGTTTTTCTCTTTGCCCCCCTTCTCTTCTAGGAATGTCTTCTTTCAAAAAATAATAAGTGTCACCAATTTCTGGCATGGACTAAAACTGTTATAACGATCTAGAGCAATTAATTTAAAATGTACTCACTGCCCCCCCCCCCCCCGGCCCAGCCTACTTGCTAAATAAGTGTAAATTCCAGCTTCATTAAAAAACATTTATTTACTCAGGGGACCATAACAGCTGTTTAGACAGGTAAATATATTTGGAACCATTTTAACTCACCCCCACATTACATCTATTTCTACTAAAATATTCTTTAAAAAATAGAAAGAAAGAGAATCTATTAACTTACAAGCTGTTCATTGCCATCTTGAAAATATAGATGTGACACATACGTTTTGCACATTTAAATAATATTTAAATAATGCCTCTGAATTCTTCAGGATCCAGGTTCGTTTTTCCCCCTCCATCCATCTCATCTCCAGAATTGGACAATTTCCCATTGAAGTTGATAATTTTCTGTAGTGATTTTATGGGATCAAATGTACCCCACATAGTAAGTTAACAGAAGGAGGAAATAAGTACTGTGTCACAGTCGCGAGCTGTGACCTAAAAACTTGGCTCTGGGAAACCTGGGAGAGGCAGCCTTTGGCTACCTTGGTCTTGGCTGCAGCTCTGAAAACTACAGCAATGGTTGGTATCAGCTATTGCTGGTACGATTCACCAGGTGTTTTGATAGTTAATCCCTTATTTATTTACCTATTTATTTATTTGTATTTCTATCCCGCCCTATACCCAAAGGTCTCAGGGCGGGTTACAATATTATATTAATCTTATTCTCCACTGGCACAAGATAAGGGACCACCACGTGCTTAAATGGATGGAATAGAGAGAGATTTATTTTTCTGCAGAGGTTTAAAAAGCAATCCAAAATGGGGCATGGGGGGAGTGATGTAAAGACACAATCCAGGGAGGTGATTGGTGGAGCTGGGTCAGGCAGGCAGATCAGAGAACCTTGGCGATGTCACATCCTGTGGTAGCAGAAAGGGAAGCTGTATGCCATGTGCTTGGGACATGTGCTTTGCAGACGCCATAATGCCCAAAGGCAACTGCATGGAGCAGAAGGAGTCCAGCACCCTGGTGGTGCTGAGTGTGTACTGAAAGCTTATGGGGCAGGAAAATAGTTGTGCATTTTACTCTGAGGATTGAGAAATGGAAGGCTGAAGAAAAGAAAGCCATGGGAAAAGCTGTGCAGCTTTTGTGGTTGCTACAGTACTGTAACCAGAGGAACTAGCTTTCTACAACAGGTGGGTGCCCTAAGTTCTCAGCAGTCAAATTCAGCATATATTCTATTTCTTGTGTCAATAGGTCGCCTGGAGGATTCCACTCGTCATGCCTGCATTGCAATATAATTGCCTTCTTCAGCTTTTTTTAGATTGTCATCTGCAGGAACAACCTGACCATACGGACCATCTAGGTGATTTCCTAGGAAGACAAGCATCAGGCAGCAGCAAATTAGATGGAAGAATTATTCCCCCTCTCCTGTTTGTATTGTTAGGTAAACACTGATCGTTTTGTTGCTTCTTTGTTTAGAAGTGCCTCACCATAAAAGCAGGCATAGATAGTAAAATAAGAGGACAACATGACTGGAATATGCATTGAGGCCAAGTTCAGCCTCCCTGAAGTGGCAGGAATGCCCAGTGGGTCATTATCTTTAGGAAGTTCTGCAGATCCAGATGTGGTGAAAGAAGACTAAATGGAAGTTTGTAGTCAGATCTTCATTCTTCACCCTCCATCTTCATGGTTATCACGTTAATGAAGGTTATCATGTTAATAAACATCTCCATGGCATTCCAGAACTGACCAGAAGTCTATCTAGTACAGCATGTTTTGTCAGTTTCTCAGCAGGCAGAATGCTTCTAAGGCCATTTGCTGGGATTCAAGAGCAGGTGAAGGCTTGCCCTTGTTCTTCTATTTCATTAGTGGGACAGGATGCTGGACTAGATGGGCTATGGCTTGATCCAGCAAGACTTCTCTTATGTTCTTATTCCCATCCTAGATGCCTCCGAGAAGATTGGACAAAAAAAAACTGGACAACAGAAAATAGAGGAAGCAAAACTCAGTTCTGTCTGCCTAATTCTGTCAGTTCAAGCCACCAAGAGTATTGTTAAAACAAATTTGCTCAGCGCTAGATGGGTGCATGGTGTCATGTCTCCAGAGGGAGAAACTAAATGCAAATTGCCTGGATTTGGTAAACATTCTATTTTTATACATGTACTTTTTCATTGTTATTTTGTTCAGCTCTCTAGTGATATCAATGATGCTTTCCAATTCAACATCTGCAAG
Organism: Aspidoscelis tigris stejnegeri; assembly: GCA_023333525.1. Lineage (NCBI taxonomy): Eukaryota > Metazoa > Chordata > Lepidosauria > Squamata > Teiidae > Aspidoscelis > Aspidoscelis tigris. Next base: position 5,058,549 of record JALMGA010000007.1, read on the forward strand.
CCTGTCACCTGTAACATATCCTCCCCCTAAGCCTCATCAGATGCTTTATTTTATTTTATTTCTCATCCCATTGAGGGGAAAGACCATTTTTTCTGCTTGCTAATATACTTCCCAAAAAACTTAAAGTGGGCCATAAGAGCAGAAAGTTGGGAAACTTTTCAGTCCTCATTAAGTAGTGATGTCAGATGAGTCAGGACAGAGAATCTAGAGACAGGAAAGAAAGAAAGAAAAATCCAACCGAAGAAAACTGAGCAAAATATATACAGAAATAAAATTTCTGTGCTCCATCTGTATCCTGCTCTGAACATCATGTTTCCACCAAATGAAATCCACATTATTTCCGGGCATCAAAATAATGAAGCGCTTGACCTTTAGGGTTTCAGAGTAGCCTAAGAGAAAAATAAGAGAGAGAAAGAGAGAGTGGAAAAGTAGAGGACTTCACAATGACCATAAGGGCAGCAGGTGTATAGGAGAGAAATGACACTGGTTCACAACAGCTGACGATCTAATCTTGTTCCTCACCAACAGGAGATGGCCATTGGAGCTGGTCCAGTGAGAGAGAAGCAATGGATGCTGAGAGGTCATAGGTTTATCTAGATGACCTTAGGCAGAACAGGAGCAACCTAACTAGAAAAAAATAATTCAGCATGATTCACATCCATCTGCTAACATGGGACCCAATGTGTTTTATGAGTGGAAGTACAAATAGTGGCAATGTGAAACATTACATTTTGAATGCTTTACAAAGCTTTTGAAATGGCTATACCTTTCTTATGTGAGGGCTAGAGATATGCAAAGTTCAGTTTCTGTTTGAAAATTAAATTGGATAGTTCATGAGAACATAAGAGGAGCCCTGCTGGATCAGGCCACAGTCAAGTAGTCCAGCATCTAATTCTGCTTTTCCAACCTGGAGGAAGCATTTAGGCATCCATTCTAGCAACCATTGAAACACCTGTCCTCCATTAATTAAGAGGGGCCCTTCTGGATCAGGCCACAGTCCATCTAGTCCACCTTGCCATCTCACATAGTGGCCCACCAATTGCTTCTGTGCATTTTCAAGCAGAAGACTCCCTGCAAAAGACTTTTAGAGGCACCCTGCCTGTCTTATGTCTGAACATGAGGTTGAACATGTTCAACATATTGAACATGGGTTTGTTCAAATATCCGGAAATCTGAATGAACTGAACCAGTGCAGCACTTGTGAGCACAAATGATTTGATCAAACAGTTTGTGTTCACTGTATTTTAGTCCTTGAAAAAGACCCCCAATGGAAAAGAAAATGAAAATAAATGTGAACAAGCATTTATTTGAATAAATGGTTCGCTGTTGAGCCAGACAAATAATAGTTAAAAAATTTCAAACAATAAAAGTTAAAGAAAATATAAATATAAATGAGAATACATCTATGATTTTAAAACAACAAAAATACAAAAAAATTGCAGGTAAGTGTGGAAATGGTCTAAGGGAATAGCTACCTCTTTGGGCATACTCACACTTAAACTCTTAGTGAGCTCCAGTCCACTGATGTGTCCATACCTGAGGCCTATTTTCACGAGGGCCAGAGGAACGCTTGTAGGACACCCTGGGCTAGCTAATCAGAACGGCCAGCACCCAGATGTACAGTGCTGCCAGCCCGGCTTGTCACTTTGGAACCAGCAAACATGAGGTAAGTGCCTTGCATGTTTGTCCCCATGTAGACCTATGCTGGAGGGTGGGGGTGGGGCAGCAATCAGACCCCGTAGAACTCACAGGAACTCAGGGAAGGTACGTGACTGGCCTGCCCACCCCTGAGTCGAATTCGACCCAATAAGGGGCAGTCCTGGAAGTTGTGTCCCAAAACCACGCTAGTCTTTTTGGGCTAGGCCACGTGCAGATGGATTCCCCTTTTGCACATAGGCAGGTAGGAATGTGTGCCCAGGTGTTCCTTACTTGCCTAAGTGTGAATGGGGAAAGCATCCTTGAGTGGTCTAGCCTTACTGCACTACAGATGCTCACCTGTAGTGGTAAAAGGCCTCTGGCTACCACTGCAGGATACCCAGGAGCTGTTCTGCAATGGACTGATGAAAAGCCTATAAACCTGTGTGCCTCGAGGATAGGACATTCTGCCTGCATTCACCTGAGGTGCATTCAGACACAGCTAAAGATCTGGGTTTAATGTCAAGCAGCTATTGATTTAACAGAACAATTACTATACCTATTCTCAGCTGTACCTTGCTATTATACATATGAACAGTGGTTTTAAGGATTCTTACCATAGAGTATCACATTATTCTGTGTGGGTTTTTTTTTTCTGTGTGGGTAAGTGAACATAAGAACATAAGAGAAGCCCTGCTGGATCAGGCCACAGCCCATCTAGTCCAGCATCCTGTCACACACAGTGGCCCACCAGATGCTCATGGGCATCTCAAGCAGAGACAAGGACAAACCTTCTCCTGCTCTTGAATCCCAGCAAATGGCCTTAGAAGCGCCTCGCCCCCCCCCCACAGCCTGAAAGATGCACCTAGGCATTCATTCTAGTAGCCATTGATACATCTGTCATCCATAAATTTGTCTAACCCTACCTCAAAGCCATCTAGACTGGTAGCTGTCACCACCTCTTCTGGTTGCAAATTCCATAAGCCGATGACCCTCTGGGTGAAGAAATACTTCCCCCTGTCAGACCTTACTCTCCTACCCATCAGCTTCATAGGGTGCCCCCTGGTTCTAGTATTGTGTGAAAGAGAAAAGAAATTTTCTCTATCCACCTTTTCTATACCATGCATAATTTTATATACTTCAATCAGGTCCCCTCTTAAACGCCGTCTCTCCAGACTGAAGAGGCCTAGACATTGCAGCCTGGTTTCAGAACCAGGTGGCATCAGAACTAATTAGACCTCAACTTTACCTGAGGACAGGTGGACTAGAAATGTGCATGAACAAAACGATAATGTTCAATTTGCAATCAAAGCGAATGACAGAAGATTAGTTTGTACATCAAATCATTTCTTTGAATGTATGAACGTATGCATTTGCAGTTAAACATTTTTGCATTTTTTTCTTACCATTGTAAAAGCCTATTTTCATCAGTAAAATACTGCAGAAGTGTATAACATTTAATTAAATATTTGTACTTGCCAGCAGGGAGCGTTGTTTTATTGGTCTGAACGTCCAGACGTTGCTAATATCTGTACTTTTGATTTGATAAGTTTGTGAATTCAAATATTTGATTGAGATTTTGGTTGTGAATTTGTTCATGAACATCCCTAATGTGGACCCATCAGAAAGTAGTTCACACTGAGCATACTGGAAAGCACATGAAGAGAAGGATCTTATTGCACAGAGTATCGACTATGAGTCTCGGTGAACCATTTTCCCTCTGGAACCACTCTACTCTGGATTTCAAAGCAATGTTTGGAGGTGGCCCTATACTGACAACAAATGTGTTGATTTCTTGTGTTGAACTCACTCTCCCTGCCAAGATCTTGTTAGCACTCCTTGTTCACTCAGCCTCTGCTTACAAGCTCTCAGCAGGTCAGCCTTCTCCAAATGACAAGCTGGAATGCAACTAGTCTTAGAGATTCACATTTCTTTGATGCTTTGGCTTGGTTCTATCCAAAAGTATATTCAGAGGAAGGAGGAGAGAAAGGCACACACAATGGCTTCAAATATAACAACAACATGCATTTGCTTAGGGGAGGAAAGACCCTGGAAAAAATGTGAAATGAACAAAATATGAATATGAAAATTCATTTTAATTAGGAATGTGCGCAAATGTGCAAGAAAAATTGTATTTATTTGAATAGATCCCCTTCAAATGTGGTAGGATTTGTATTCAATACGAATGTTCAACCCCATACGAATCCCATATGGATGCAAAAGAATCCCATATGAAGCTTCATACGAATGTATCAAAACATTCAATTCAAATTTGAATGCCAATCTTCAAATGTGCCGACATTGAATTCAAATTCAAATGTCCAAATTTATTTATTTATATAATCATATTTATATCCCGCCCCATACCCAAGGGTCTTTGGGCGGCTTACAACATTTAAAAACGAACTTATTAAAACTGTATCAGACTATACTAAAACCAGTGCATGGTTTAAAATCCAGCATAAGAATAAGAATAAAAATGATACAAACATAGTTTAAAAAACAGTGGTGTTTGCAAGGGGGGAAGCGTAGAGAGCATTTAGCCAAAAGCCTCAGTGAAGAGGTGCGTCTTCACCACCTTCCTGAATATAAACAGAGAAGGGGCCTGATGCACCTCCAAGGGGAGACCATTCCACAGCTTGGGGGCCACTACTGAGAAGGCCCTCTCCTGGGTGCAAACCCGCTTAGCTGCTGAAGGTGGTGGGATAACCAGGAGGGCTTCTCCTGCAGATCTTAAGACATGGGCAGGTTGATATGGGAGAAGGCGCTCCTTTAGAATGCAGCCAAATTCATACAAATTATGAATGTTATGAATATTTATGCACATTCCTAATTTTAATATAAGATGAGAAGAAATTTGAAATTTGAGAGGTTTACTCATTCTTGCATTGAACTAATACAGTAAAAAAAATGGTATAGAAATCTTAACTAGATATGCCACAAAAGTGGGGAGTTGTCTATTGTCAGTCTAGGGCCTTTTCACACCTTTTCTAGGATGGCATCCCAAGGAAATGAAGATCAGGGATAGATCTGGCATCTGAACTTTGGGATGCTGGATCTGTCCCAAACCTCACTAGTGGTTCCTCAACTGCTGGTGAGGTCCAAATCATGGCAATGGCACCAATGGGCATGCACAACTCCATTGCCACAGTGACCGGGTGATGTGGCATGTGACAGCACCTAAGCTTCATCGTCACACACTCCATTTGCATCTCTTCCAAGTGGAGCGTACCTGGCTGTCCCAGCCCAGTGCTAATACAGCAGTAAAGTTGTAAAAACTGTTTCTCACTATGCGCATGGAGAACGCTCTCACACCAGAAGTGGATCCAACTGGTGTCGATGCACCATGTGGGAGTCAGTGTCCTCCATCTTTCCACCTAGTGCAAAAAGTTCCTCACTGTCTGAACGACCCCACATTTTTGATTTTTGCTCCCTGGACAACCTCAAGGGAATCTTCAAGTCCTTGCTTCTGTCCTACAGATCCAAAGCTAATACCAGTCTTACCATTAGCAATTATGGATAATCATCAGCCAAGGAGTGACCTTGTTTGATGAAATCCACAGTGCAGTTTTCTACAGAAGCCGGTGACACATGCTGCTGTGAACAACAATCAGCAAAAATCAATTTCAGAACCATCATGTTCCAGCAGGTTATTTAAGGCCGATTATTTAAAGCCACCTTTGCAAATTGCAATGGAAAACAATGCAAGCCTTCCGTTGTTTTTTTGTTTTGTAATTTAAATGGAATTGTTTAATAGATTTACTTATATATCATTTTAATTATCTCCTCCCCTTTCCTTTGTGCTTTAAACATAGAATAATTCCATAAATTGAACTGAAATCCCTTCTTTTTTTGCTGGCAATGGGAGGGTGGAAAAAGGGACCTACGTTTGGAAGTTCTGCTTGGGATCTTCTACTGCTGTTACCTGAACTGGACAGAAGCCATTGGCATGTTTAATATCTCATTGGCATGTTGTGTTCCAATTAACATCACCTGGAGTCCAGTGGAGTGACTGTTTTTTATGATGTTCCACCTTGACCCAGAGGGCAGTTTTACACTGGCTTGGTATACTGGACCAACAACCATACTAGAATGGAGATGTGCACAAATATCCATAACATTTGTTATTTGGACAAATTCAGACTTCGTACACAAATCAAATGTTATGACATTCATGCATTAACATTCGTACAAGAACATAGGAACATAAGAACGTAAGAGAAGCCCTGCTGGATCAGGCCACAGCCCATCTAGTCCAGCATCCTGTCGCACACAGTGGCCCACCAAATGCTCATGGGCATCTCAAGCAGAGACAAGGACAAACCTTCTCCTGCTCTAGAATCCCAGCAAATGGCCTTAGGAGTGCCCTGGTTCCCCCCCCCCCCCAGCCTGAAAGATGCACCTAGGCATTCGTTCTAGTAGCCATTGATACATCTGTCATCCATAAATTTGTCCAACCCTACCTTAAAGCCATATAGACTGGTAGCTGTCACCACCACTTCCGGCAGCACATTCCATAAGCCGATGACCCTCTGGGTGAAGAAATACTTCCCCTTGTCGGATCTGACTCTCCTACCCATCAGCTTCATAGAGTGCCCCCTGGTACTAGTGTTGTGCGATAGAGAAAAGAAATTTTCTCTATCCACATTTTCTATACCATGCATAATTTTATATACTTCAAACAGGTCCCCTCTTAAACGCCGTCTCTCCAGACGGAAGAGGCCTAGACATTGCAGCCTGGTTTCGTAAGGGAGGTGTTCCAGACCCTTAATCATTCTGGTTGCCCTTCTTTGCACCTTCTCTAGTTCCACAACATCCTTTTTGAGGTGTGGTGACCAGAATTGTACACAATATTCCAAAAGTGGCCTCACTATAGCTTTATAAAAGGGCAAAATGACACTTGCTGGCTTATTTTCTATTCCCTTCCTAATTATTCCCAGCATTGAATTTGCTTTTTTCACTGCTGCCGCGCACTGGGTTGACACCTTCATTGAACTGTCCACCAAAACCCCAAGATCCCTTTCCTGGTGTGTTGAAAAAAGCTCAGACCCCATCAGTTTATAGACGTAATTTGGGTTCTTGGCCCCGATGTGCATTACTTTGCGCTTGTAAAGATTAAAGCAAATAGTTCGGACATTGATTAAACTGGGGATAGGTATAGGATATGTAACCCATACATATGCATTCATATCCGATATGTATCTGATACATATGTGTTTATGTCAGATATGTATGCTTTCATGTCGGGAATGTATCAGATACGTATTCATTCATATTGGATATTCATATGAATTCGTATGAATGCATTAGTGTCAAATAGAATCCTACCACATTTGAAAGGGATCTAGTCAAACCAATATGAATTTTCTAACATTTGATTTGTTATGAATCAAATGCCAAAAAAACCATTTGTGCATGTCCCTACACTAGAAGCCTCCCTACTCCTGGCATTGCTTAAGGGAACTCCCATCCCCTGGGATCCCACTCTCTTAGAAGTCCCTCTGGGAATGGGACCTCAAGACATGGAATGGAGGCTCCAAGTATGTGTTCTGGTTCAGTATACTGTCCAGTACAGCATCACATTGCTGTGGGTCTTCTTTTTCGTCATAAGCTGGGTCTACACCTCAAAGCAACCTGGCTCCAGTACTGGGCACAAGTAGCTATAGCAGGAGGAGACTATTACACCAGGCTTCACAACCACAAAACATATTTTGCAATGTTGACAGCAACTTGTAGTGGGACTGGTATGAGTGTAAACAGGTGAATGTGGAGCTGAATGGGAGAATCTTGCCTCTATGCTGCACTGCTGGGTAACAGTGGTATGTTCATTTATATGATGGCATGACTGTAGTAAGCAGGACCTATGTCAAGGAATATGTAGGACCTTTACAGGATGAAAATGGAGAATTGGTCAAAAGTGAGATAGAGAAGGCAGAACTTCTGAATTCCTAGTTTGTATCTATTTTCTCTCAAAAAGGAAATGAAACACTAGCTGGTCTTCATCGTCCCTATTCTCACTTGCATGAGATGCGAGGACTAGAAGCAATGGGATGAAACTTCAAGGTAGTCGATATTAGGAGAAACTTCGTGACAATGGGGGTGATCAGTCAATGGAATAGGTTGCCATGGGAGGTAGTGAGTTCTCCTTTGCTGGAGGTCTTCAAGCAGAGGCTGAACCTAAATCTGTCTGGGGTGGTTTAGGAAATCCTGCATTGAGCAAGGGGTTGGACTTGAAGACCCTAAGGGACTTTTCACACTAAGCTGATCTAGATGGCCTAACATACTCTGGGATGCTATATTTGCATACTCCGGTGCTGTGTCCATCTTGGAACGGCCCAGACCATGTGCAGCAGTCCCAATTGTCTTTACTGGAAGCACCACGGCCACTCTTGGTAAACTCCTGGGTGCAGCCTATGGACTATTTGTACTGCTAATGATGCTTGTATAGATGTAGGTCACATTTTACTGCTCTACAGCTATCAAAGATGAGCATATTTGTGCACCCTGGAAGCAGCTCTGGAATGGAAGCGGCTCTGCAGTGTGCCTACACTCTGTGCTGAAACACATTGGAATGTACAAGGGATGTGCATGAATATTAGTAACGTTCATTATTTGTGAAAATTCATATAAATTTGGACATTTGTATACATTCGTACATGGACATTCATATGAATATGAATGTTTCGGAACATTTGTATGAAGCTTTGGGATATTTGTAAAATGGGGAGGTGGGAAAGTGGCTGCACCAGTCACATTTGCAATGGATCCAGAGTAAATTTGACATGGTTTGAGAGTGGATTCAAAGTGGATTCAGGGTGGGTTTGATGCTTTCAGAATGGACATGTTATGGGATATGTATCAGATACATATCAGTATGTATGGGATACATATCGGATATGTATGCGTTCGTATTGGATATTCGTACAAATTCTTACAAATATAGAACTCTACCACATTCAAAGGGGATCTATTCAAACAAATATTCAAAACAAATCAAATGCAAAAAAAAGAAAAGAAAAGAAACATTTGTGCACGTACCTAGAATGTACCCATTGTCAATGTGAAAAAAGACCCTAAGTAAAGAAAGGTGAATTTCCTCAGTCTGAAGACACAACAAGACAACTTTCATCAGAGCATCCTCTTTCCCATCATTTTCTGCTGAAGATGACAGCAAGCTGAACATACTTGAGGCTGGGAGGTGTCTTAGGAAACACCAGATACTAGGGATGGGCATGGATATTCAAAAATTAAAAAAATCTGATGCAAATTTGACGAATATTGACATTCAAATTCAAATCAGATTTTCAAAAATCCAAATTTCTGAATTTGGATTCAAATCCAGATTTTTGAAAATCCAATATGGATTTTCGAATGATTTCAATGAATTCAACATCGTATGTCACGTCCGAATATCGGGTCCCTTTGCGCATATAATACGGGATGCAAACGGAATGCAAATGCAAAAAAACCGGGATGAGAACAAATTTGAAAATTGGATACAGACGTTCCCGACAGTCATATCATTCAATTTGAATTGGATTTTTGAAAATACAGATCTGGATAATCCAGATCCAAATCGGGTTTTCAAAAATCTGGATTTTTGAATTTCAATTCGAATTGAATGCAAAAAATGCATCGGTGCACATCCCTACCAGATTCCACTCGAAACAAAACATTTCAAGGTTCCCTCTGTATTTGTCTTTTGCTTTCAAGTGCTCCTATTTACATATAGCCTACTTTCAAAGCAGATACCTTTTAAGAACATCAATTGGTCGATAAATCTATGCCTTTAATAGGGAAGTACGCCTGTGCACTCTCTACAGGGTAGTTGTTTCATTTTACATTGGCCAGGATTTGCAATAAACCGCTGTACACAAAAATGTTTATACCACATTGATTGCCTGCCCCGGCATATCTGATGATTGGGACATGCAAAAGAAAGAAAAAGGAAAAAAAAAGTCTTTTTCTTAAGGTTTTCAAGGTCAATACACAGTCTGTTTTCCTTTGTTGATATAAATGGCAGATATTGCTCCATTCTTCTTCCCTCCCCCTTTGCCTCCCCCACCTGTCATTCAGATAGCAGAAGGCTGGAAATGTTTGCCAGACTTCAGCATCCTTGCATCAGGAAAGAGAGCTAGGAGGAAGGCGTTTGCATAAAGTGATGTTTCCTGAGCAACACTAGGAATGGGCCACCCTTCTTAATCCTGGATCAAGATATTGGTCTTTCTCATTGGTAGTTAACTCTTCGAGCACAGCCAGAAGCTTTTAGCTTAGGCTGCATCCACACAGGCAATGGGAGAAGCGTGGTGCGGGTAGAGGCCCAAGAGGTGTGAAGACCGAATGGAAGCCAGCAAGTGCCCTCCAACATGCCCTTCCTGTGGAATGAGAAGGGGAAGGAGGGGGGAGGAGGAGGAGGAGGAGGAGGAGGAGAAGAAGAAGGAAAAGGAGGAGGAGGAGGAAAGGAAAAGGAGGAGGAAGAAGAGAAGGAGGAGGAAGAGGAGGAGGAGGAGGAGAAGCAGAAGCAGAAGATAGAGAAGGAGACGCAGTAGGAGGAGGAGGAGGAAAAGGTAGAGGAGGAGGAGGAGAGGAAGAAGAAGGAAAAGGAAAAGGAAGAGAAGGAGGAGGAGAAATAGTAGGAGGAGGAGGAAGAAGAGAAGGAGAAGTAGTAGTAGGAGGAGTGTGATCAAGACCAACTCCAACTAGTGGTCTGGTGGTTGTGCTATATTATTGTTTTGTGTTTTGTATGACAATAGTATAATAAAAAACAGATATTTAGGATGGCATTCTGCAGGTCTTGGTTCTTTTCCTGTCTTTCTTTCAGTAGCTGCACAGCTTATGGTTCCAGAAGGCAGTTACTAGGCCGAACTTAAATGTTTACATTAACACACATCTTTTTCTTCTTGCACTCCTAGCCTATGAGTTTTAACAAGAGGATCTGTCTTATACAAAGGAAAATCATTAATCCATTGAGTTTAGAGATATATTTTACTGTCCTTGTGCAGTGGTTTCCCCAGAAGATTATACGTAGCCTAGATGTGACACCACTGAGCTACAATGTATATCATGTGTGTGCTTGTACGCTTGGATTTTCCTTCAAGGCATGCCATGAAGCAGATACATAACGAATACATAGCATCCCATATGTGAAATAGCATAGGAAAAGTCTGGGATGCTACGTATTCGTTATGTATCTGCTTCATGGCATGCCCCGAAGGAAAATCCAGCCCCATGCAGGACAAAGGGGCACAGAATTCCAGATTTCTAGATGACCTGACTGAAATACATAAAATTGTGCACAGTGTGAAGGAGGTGGGTAGAGAGAAAAATCTTTTCTCTATCACACAACAGTAGAACCAGGGAGCACGCTATGAAGAAATGAAATTTAGAATCATAGAATCATAGAATGGTAGAGTTGGAGGGGACCTCCTGGGTCATCGAGTCCAAGCCCCTGCTCAAGGCAGGATCTCCTTTAAACAAATTCATGGATGATAGATGTATCAGTGGCTGCTAGAATGGATGCCTAAGTAGATCTTTCATGCTGGGGGTATAGGCAGGATACCTCTAAGGCCATTTGCTGGGATTCAAGAGCAGGAGAAGGTTTGCCCTTGTCTCTTCTTGAGATGGTCATGGGCAATTAGTGGACCACTGTGTTGAGACAGGATGCTGGACTAGATGGGCTGTGGCCTGATCCAACAGGGCTCCTCTTCATATCTGAGCATGTTGTGTGACTTCAGAGTCACAGAATTCTGAAGCATGGAGCAAGCACAGAAATATTTCAGCTTCAAAAGTTCACTCTCCTCTTCAAGGAGAGCACCAGTCATGGAGAATGGAGTTCTCTTATTTCAAAATGCATGCCATGAAAGTTATCCTTGCAGGTCTTCATTTTGAAGGATATGTGCACTTCACCCTCAGAGAACACACACAGTGCATTGTTAGATATTTGCTGCCTGGTAAATCTATTCTCCATGGTTTATTTTTATATCAGATCTTCATTAAGTGAGCTCCTCTATATAAAACCTGACTTTCAATGGCAGTTATTATTATTCTCTATATAGCAATAAGCACAATTATTTATCTTCCAAAGTCCTCTTCTGTATTTCTTTCTTTCTAGCTTTTGTAGCTTCACAAAGAAGTACCTTGGGGTCGGAGGAAGGGAGCTTGCAATATAGGCACATTGATCCACGCCAGAGAAGTATTAAAAAAGGAGACAAAGCTACTCATTGGACAGGAGTGATAGGATGTGTGTTCCTCTGATAGAAGGCAGGAGAAAAACAGAACATTGCCCAGAGGCAGCAAAGAGAGCTGAAGAGATACCTTCAATGCAACACGAAGTTGCCCTGGGGTCCCACAGCTGTGATCAATTGTTCCTTTCCCTTCCACTTTGGGTATCTTCAGACTTCTTTGCTGTTGTGTCCAGCCGGGGAGCATTTGCACCTCTGCTGGATGAGGAGGTCAATAGGGCTGCTGCGCAAGAACACTGGCGACCATGCTGTCATCCTGATGTGACTGCAACTGTGCAGAGCATCAGCGTTGTCATGGCGAGAGCGCTGACGCACATGAAGTCACGCAGGGAACTGCAGCCAAAATGGCGGTGTCTTGAAGAGGACTGATCCTGCAGTCATATCAAGGTAAGTATTTGATCATGGGGGAGGACAACAAGAAATATTGACTAGCGCTCTGAGGGCTATTTATGTATTTATTTTCATGCACATCTTTAGTCTGGAAGAGTGCCATCTACTAAGTGATGTTCAATTGGTTGCTATACCCAATTGTTCACAAGGCATCATTCACAATTCATTTGGCTTAGAGCAGTGATGGTGAACCTTTTGAGCTCGGTGTGTCAAAAATTTGCAAGAAAACCCAGCTTAACTTGGCTGCTGTGTCACATCTAGAAATATCTATAATTTTGTGATATTTGTAGCTCTAGTAAAAAAGTTATATTTTTGATATATGTATTTTATTAAAAGCAAAAACAAATCTTTACATTAGTGACTTTTGTTGCTGGATTTTGTTTGCTAAATCTTCACTTGAAAGTTGGCATTTCGTACACTTCAAGAACAAGCAAGCACTACACGCCCAGGTGCCAGGGTGACCAGGCGTGTCACCCAAAAGGTCTTGGCGTGTCACCTGTGACACGCCTACCGTAGGTTGGCCATCACTGGCTTAGAGTAAAGAGAAGGCTTATTGGCACTGTCATTGGGGCAGTTGTACAGCTTGATCTTTCTGTGCATGCCCCAGTATGCTATGGAATCCAAGGTCCCTGAAAGTAATCTTGAAGTCTGCTACAAGATTTCCATAATGACCTTCCATTTAGATTTAAGGGCCAAGTAGAAATATTCCCCACTCATTTGTCTATCTGTATCTGTATCATCTCTCTACCTACCAACCTACCTACCTACCTACACTATCCTATCCTATCCTGTCCTGTCCTATCTATATCATCTCTATCTATCTCTGTCTCTATCATTTCTATCTCTGTCCATATCTTCTCATTGCCAGATCTTGCATCTTCTACCAGAAGTTTTGGAGTTTGAGAGTCCTGGTCTTAGGACTCTGAATACAGACGCCTGATGTTTGCCTTGAGATGTGTTGAAGCCATTCTTCCAGTGTGGGTCTCACTGCTCCAACTGCTCCTATCTCCACTGGGTTTGCCTTTGCCTTTGCGTTCTGCATCTTCTCCAGCTCTTCTCACAGCCCTGGTCTTTCTCTAGTCTCACATATTCTTTCCTCCTGATGTTCCCATCACTTGGGACTGCTGCATCTATTGTCACCCCTTCTTTCTCTCCCTCGTCTAGTACTTTCCCAATTATAATTCATTCTGTATTGTATTTCCTCCAATGTCCTTTTTTTGGAAGCTCCACTAAGCCAAATTCTACTCTTACAGGCATTTTTAACCTGTGCGGTCCCCCTCCCCCAGCAGAATCAGCAGAACCGACGAGTCGCCTTGGAGTTTGCATCAGTCCTCCGAGGCCAAGTGGTTTTTGCTGTTTTCTCTCCTGATGCGAAAAATCACATTTTCGCGAACGCTTTCTGTACACAACATTTTTCTTCCCCTCTTCTCCCTATCCGCACCACCTGCTCCAGGAAATATATATTTCCCACATACTGCTCAAATGAACTAATCTATTTTCACTATGTGTCCTTTTTGGCAAAATATCTACAGTATTTTCTCTCATAAAGACAAATTCTTTTCTTTCCCGGGTCTTCCCCTGGCTTTCCCCCCCTCCCTTTATTATTATTAATAAAAATCGTCTCTGGTTTATGTTTTGTGGGAGAAGGGGAGGGGGTCCCTTAAAACAGTCTTGTGACTAAACACAATAGAGTTGCATAGAGTTTGAGATAATAGAATTTTTCAGGAAGCTGAACATTTTAGTCTTATGCTTATAAACAACTTTTTTTTAATGCAGTGATTGTTATAGGAGCCAATATTTTACAGAGGGATACATCCTCTGAAGTGGATAAGAACATAAGAGAAGCCCTGCTGGATCAGGGCATAGCCCATCTAGTCCAACATCCTGTCCCACACAGTGGCCAACCTATTGTTTGTAGGCATCTCAAGCAGAAGATAGACAAAACCTTCACCGGCTCTTGAATCCCAGCAAACGGCCTTTAGGGTGCTTCCTCACTGAGCCTTTAACACCCATTAAGCACACATTTTAGACACTTTGGAAAACCACGTCCACACAGCAACACCCATTAGAGACACATCAGAGACGTTTTCGCACGGGGGAAAACGGAACGCGAAAAAGGCAGCTGCGGACACGTCATCCGCATTGGCCGCGCGCGCCTTGCGTTCCGACGTGTCCGCAGCTGGCTTTTCCGCGTTCGAAATGTAGAGCACTTCGAAGTGCTCTACACGCGTTCCAACGCGGACGAGCCGCCCGCAGGCGTTCGGGAGAAGAAGCGTTCGCGCCGCTTCTGTCTCCCGATCGCCTGCCGGCTCGCCTCCGACGCCGCGCGGCTTTGACAATCAGCTGTTTTTCAAACAGCTGATTGTCGATCTGCCTCCGCGGCTGCCGGCGCGCCCCTGGCCGGCGTTTGCCGGCTAAGCCAGCTTCGGGCGCTTTGACCATTCGCACCCAGACGCTCCGGAACGCGTTTACACGCGTTCTGGCGCGTCTGTGTGTGAACGGGGAAAGCGCCCGAAGCTGGCTTAAGCTTTCCGCCTGAACGCGTTCGGTTTCGAACGCGATTCAGTGCGGAAATGCCTCTTGCTTCCTACATCTGCCTTAATGTGTGGATCTGAAGGTCTACACATGTACTACATATTCTGTAACACACAACACTAGAACCAGGGGGCACTCTATAAAGCTGATGGGTAGGAGAGTCAAATCGGACAAGGGGAAGGATTTCTTCACCCAGAGGGTCATAAGTCTAAGGAATTTGCTGACAGAGGTGGCAACAACAACCAGCCTAAATGGCTTTAAGGAAGGGTTAGATAAATTAATGGATGATATACATATCAGTGGCTACTAAAACACATGCCTAAGGACATCTTCCAGGCTGAGGAGGCAGGCAGGATGACTCTGAAGGCCATTTGCAAGATTCAAGAGCATGTGTGAAGGTTTTACCCTTGTCTTCTGCTTGAGATGCCCATAAGGCAATTGGGACAGGATGCTGGATTAGATGGGCTGATCCAGATGGGGTCCTCTTATGTTCTTATCTACACATCTGCATTAAGGGCCCATAAAGAATGGGTCAAATAAGTCTTCATTTAAAATTTCACAATGCATAGTCCTTCAATGCCATATCAAAAGCATAAAGTGTTTTAATATTTTACTATTGAGGTTCTTTCTTTCTTTCTTTCTTTCTTTCTTTCCTTTTTATGAAGTCCTAATTTTTATTTTGTAAAAGAAGTGGAGAACTATTCTGATAGAAAGTAACAGTGGAAGTAAAAAAAAATCCCATATTATATTCTAGCATCTTTCAGAGAGAACAAAGATGAAGGGCTGACAAGAGAGAATGTTAGACTGTCACTAGAGTTATTAGAGGTATGGGCCTGCAATTTTGTAAATTTAAAGTAAGGACTTTCTCTGCGCAGAGGCAGACAGGCATTAATGTCTGAGCCACATCCAGTTTAATAACTTGTAGACACCTCAGCAGACAGCATCTGTCTTCCTCTGTGGGATGCCAACAAAACAGGTAGACACAGTCACACTTCACTGGCAAGAGGAACAACCTTCAAAATTTCCACCACTGCCTTTGAAATGAAGAGAAACACTGCTAAAGGAGAGGAAGAACAAGGAAGGGCTATAAAAGCCAATAGAGCAAAGTTTTGTTATCACAAATGGTCCACAAACAGAAAATCAATTATGCCAGGCAAGCTCTGGCTGTCCAGAAAGGATGGACAACAAGGAAATGAGAACCTGGGGCATTTCTGCTCTTGCTTTCCAATCTGTTGGATGGGAAAGGTGCATTAGAGCCTAACATGTACTAGTGTTTGCACTTAGGAAGGCCAGAGCACCATAGCCTAGCCCATGTGCAACTGGAGACTTTCCTGTGTCTGGTTACACATCTGATCCTCCACAGGGTGTGGCCATTTGGGTTGCAGTGTCCTACGCAACTGCATGTGTGCCAGCACCATCATTATGGCAACAATTATGCTCTGTGCATGTGCAGTCACATCAGAGGTACACTTTCATGGTACCTCAGATGACCCCTCGGACCAGATGGTCACTGCATTGACACAGCAGGTAGGCTTTCAGTCGCATTAGGGTTAGTATGCTTGTGGTGCATGATTTTGTGCACCACAGCTAGTCTGCAATTAGTATGCAATTAGTCAACCTCTGGGCAGACAGGGGGCATTTCTAGGCTGTAAACACCTCCTCCAATTGCAGATGCACCTGCCCAGAGGTTGACTAATTGCATACTAAGAGGCCAAGTGTGAATGTATATGACCTGTCTGGTATTAGCAAATAAATTTAAACAAAAGGTAGAATATAAGTTTAAACAATATTTATTTATTTCATTGCAATTGCATCCTGCTCTTCACTATAGGTTTCCAAGGGAGGTGTTGCAGCAATCAATAAAAATAAAATAAAAATGCATGAAGACACCCAAACCACGAGACATTAGACATTCGTACATAATTGAAACAAATATGAAAATGCCCCATTTCGGACATATATTAAGATATATTTACTTCTGCCTAGCAGTTAATTCATCTTCTTGGATTCTAGAAGGTTTGATGATCAGACACTGTATGAATGTGTGTGTGGCCTGACACTATTTTTGAAGATTTAGAAAAACAGTGGTTTAGGAAATCCTGCATTGAGCAGGGGGTTGGACTTGATGACCCTAGAGGTCCCTTCCAACTCTATGATTCTATAATTATTAAGAAGGCTCACTAGATGCCTCCATGGCTATATACATAGAAGGTTTTAATTAGTTTCACAGGCCTTCAAGTTGTATCATGATGCATGTTTATATTCTTAGGAGTCTTAAATTTCATAAGATTAGTTTTGTGGAATAGCACAAATAATTGAAATTCCTCTGGACTACAAATCTCACAAATTTTATTAACCAGCACCTCCCTGTCTATAGTAGACATTGGCCATGCCTGTATTAGGTTGTTAGATTGACCCAGGGGATCAGCTTCCTCACCCCAGCTGTCCTATGTAGTGGCCTACCAGGTAACAATGGGCCTATTCACACTACAGTCTGTAGTGCATGATTAGGGAACTTCTGGGGTAGAGCATCCACACCTTGAGGTAGCTGCTACAGACTCCAGGTGCTCCCTGCCTTCCCAGAAGTTCCCTAATCATGCACTAGGTGTGGGCCACAAAATTGTGCTCCACACCTTTACTGACCATTGGAAGTGTGTGCCTAATGAGCATTTAGATGGTGCAACTCCAGCCTCAATTTTGGAGGCAGGGAAACATTTGGGCCAGAGCAGCATAAGATAACCAACACTGTGTGTAAATGGTCTTTCTGGCTCAGGAGAGTGGAAGTTATCCTTTGGGAGCAGAAGTTTCCTGACCATTTATTTTTATTTCAGTTTGTTTTGGTATCCCTGTTGAAACCTTAGGCATTTCCGCACTGCATCGCGTTCGAAACGGAACGCGTTCAGGCGGAAAGCTTAAGACAGCTCCGGGCGCTTTCCCCGTTCACACACAGACGCGCCAGAACGCGTGTAAACGCGTTCCGGAGCGTCTGTGTGCGAAAGGGGAAAGCGCCGGGAGCTGTCTTAGCCGGCAAACGCCGGCAAGGGGCGCGGAGACAGCCGCGGAGGCAGATCGACAATCAGCTGTTTGACAAACAGCTGATTGTCAAAGCCGCGCGGCGTCGGAGGCGCGCCGGCAGCCGTTCGGGAGACAGAAGCAGGCGCGAACGCTTCTCCTCCCGAACGGCTGCGGGCGGCTCGTCCGCGTTGGAACGCATGTAGAGCACTTTAAAGTGCTCTACATTTCGAACGCGGAAAAGACAGCTGCGGACACGTCGGAACGCAAGCCGCGCGCGGGCAATGCGGATGATGTGTCCGCAGCTGTCTTTTTCGCGTTCCGTTCAGCCCCGTGCGAAAACGTCTCTTGCTATGTGAAGTAATCTGAAGCTTTTTCTTTAGGACTGGCAAAAATAAGCATCTCTTATGATTCAGATAGCAAACATCTACACAATTATTTTGGATCACATGTGGCTGAAATCAATGATGCTTACAGCCAGGCAAAGACATTTATTTTGTCCCATATTTTGAGTCAACCGGTGCTCTGTCCCTGTTTGTTTATTCATCTATCTCCTGCAATGCTAATGCAAACTTTATGCACTTGCATTAAAAAAAAGCTTTCTCCAGTAAAAGGTTGCATACCATAGGGCCTGTCTGCACTAGGGCAATCAGGATGGCCCAGTGCACTCTGGGGTGCAGCAGATACAGTGCACAGTGTTTGGGCCTATTTGCACTACAGCCCATAGCGCATGATTAGGGAACTTCTGGGGAAGAGCAGCTGCACCTTGAGGAGGCTGTTGCAACCTCTAGGCACTCCCTGCCTTCCCGGAAGTTCCCTAATCATGCCCTAGGTGGGGAGCACAAAATTGTGTTCCACACCTTTACTAAGCTTACCCAGGGACTTACCAGAAGCATCCAGTGGCAAGCATTTGCACCTCTGGGGTGCTCTGGGGTTGTCTGAGGTGCCACACAAATTAATCGCATGGAGAAGAAAAGCACATAAAAAAAAAGAGGGGCTTGGAAGTGGTGGAGAAGGCTTAAAAAAGAACCACAAACACACACACTCGCCTCCCTTGAGTGACAGAACACCATCCAATAAGAGAGGAGGTAGTTTTGATGCAGGAAAAAGGGTGGAGAGCCAAGAGTTCCATGTACAAGGCTCATCCAACAGATGGGAAAGGTGTGAGCAAAGCAGCCCAAGGTGGGGACAGCCTGAGGACAGCCCATGTGTGACCAGCACTGGTGCAGCCTCAGGTCAAATTAATGAATAGGCTGTCCTATCTTAGACTTGTGTGACCAAGGCCAAAGTCACCATCCCCTGATCTATAAACTAATTGGACACCTTTCACAGCCATAAACTGCAACAAGAAAGTCTAGTCCTTTCCCAAGTCAGATTTTTGTCTTAAAAAATGAGCTGTTGGACAATGACATCACAAAACGGGAGCAAAATACCAGTTACTTAAAAAATAAAAACCACCCCTGCTTGAGAGTTTTCCAGTAGGAATGTGCATGGGTATTCAAGATATTAATTATTCAATCGAATTCAGATGAATTTGGACACTCAAATTCAAATAGAACGTCCAGATTTTCATTTTTTAGTATTCGAACAAACACGGATATTTTGAATTATTCATACGAATAATTTGGATACATACTAGCAGTGTGCACAAATGCAATTTTCAGCATTTGATTTGATTCAAATCAAATCAAATATTCAAATGCCAGAATTTGTATCAATAGAGAAAAAATGAGTGTAATAAAATTTGAACCGATTCAAATACATTTGTATCCATTTGTATGAACATTTGATACATATTTGATGATACAAATGTCAGCAGCATTTGTTTGTATCTGTTACGCATCTGTACACATCCCATTTTTATCCCGTATGCATTCCGTTTTCATCCTGCATGTGTCCGCACAAATGTGTATGGATACAAATAAGATGTGTACGGATACATATGTAATGCGTATGTATCCGTAAACATACAAATGTCTGAATTATTTGTACGAATTATTCAAAAATTTGTATCTACTCAAATATTAAAAAAACAACGTCTGGACATTCAATTTGAATTTGAATGTTTCAGTTTGGCCAAATTCGATCAAATAATGAATATTTAAAATATTCTTGCACAGCCCTAATATGTACACATCCTATGTGTATCCATATGTATCTTATTCATATCCGTATGCATCTATACAGATACGTATGGGATGAAAACAGGATGCATATGTATGGGATTCATATAATTAAATATGTGTCAAATATTTGGATGAATAGATACAAATGTATTCGTATTGGTTCGGATGACCAGACATTCATTTTTTCTTTATCCGCACAAATTTGGATATTCAAATATTTGATTCAAATTGGATCGAATTCAAAAATTGCATTCATGCACTGCCCTACATTTTAGGGGTATGGTGGCTGGTCTCCGAATGTCTTTCCATACTCTGACCTTCTGTCCTCCGGCTAAATATTTTCCAGCTGTTTATTTCCTGGAAAAGTTTCTCCACAATCCTTTATCTACCAACTGCAATTTAAAAAAATGGGGGAAGGAAGAAAGATTTTATCAAGCCAGGAGTAAAACAAAGGGACCTCAGATACAAGGGACATTAACTGCTAAAGATATTATGAATCACAGGGCACCTATTTTAAATAAATGTTCATTGGTTCATTTAGTTTGGGGATTTGCAACATACATCAAAACAAGGAACTTTGTTCTGCATGCAAAAGTGAACAATAATCATAATCATAATCATAATAAAATAAGGATAAACTAGTCACATACCCTCGAAAGATGCAACGTGAATGGCCACCCCACATTATCCGAGTCAGGAGATGCCAGTGGAGGTAACTCACCCAGGCCTGTCTTAGCCAAGAGAAGAAGCAAAACCATCACTGTGCAAGAAAAGGAAAAGCACCTTGTTTAACTTCCTTTGACTTTTAGAAGGTTACAGACAAGGTTGGCAGTGTCAACACATCCAAAATGATTTATCTGGAGTTTCGGAAAACTCTCAATAAAGTTCCACATGACAGGCATCTGTTTAAGGGGAAAGCTTCAGGGATCTGCTGTAGGACATGATGAAACTGAGTACAGGACTAGTTGGGGAGGGAAAGAAATTGAACACAATGGTTACCTGCATGATGGACTACTGTATACTGCTACTTTTAATTCCTGGAAGAAAACAAAGAGTTTCTTATGATAGTTGAGGTGGTTCCAGTACTTTTATATAGCATAGGGACAGGAGAACTCCCTTAGTATATATTAAAGCCAGAGTACAGTAGTCTATGACAAATAAGATGCCAGAATTCCTGAGCATTTGACTTTGGCTGAATGAGAACATTGACCTCTCCTGACTGCTTCTCCAGGGAGTCAAGATCTCATTGGACTTGCTGGGGGTTAGTCTTGGCACCTTGCAGATGAGAATCGTTGGCTCATGGGCTCACAAGTAAGGATTTGCATGAAGCCAAATTCTGTTTCATCCATGCACACACTCACCTGCCCTTGCCATCCAAGTGACATCATGCTCCTCATAGGCCTTGTGGAATTGCAAGTGCACTTCCCACATCCAGGAACCATGGTGATTCCCAGAAGTGGCAGGTGCGCATGCAACTCTGGAAGGTCTACTTGGGCCTAAAAGGAGTGTACAGCAGTGGCAGTGGAAGGTAAGGGGGGGGTAGCTTGGGGGGAGAGGAGGATCGGGTGGGGAGATCCGTGTGAATATGAATGCTTCCGGTCATTTGTATGAATAGTTTGAACACTTGTTAGATTGGGGGTGTGGAAAAAAAAAAGAATGCTAGTCACATCTGCAATGGATCCAGAATGCATTCGACACAGATCAACAGTGGATTAAAAGTGGATTCAGGTTGGATTTCATGTTTTCAAAGCCCAGATATGTTATAGATATGTATCGGATACATAGTCATTTGTATCATATATGTGAGCCAGTTTGGTCTAGTGGCTAGGGAGCCAGACTCTAATCTGGGAATACTGGGTTTGATTCCACCCTCCCCCATGAAGCCAGCTGGGTGACCTTGGGCTGGTCACAGCTCTCTTCTGAGCTCTCACAGCCCCAACCACCTCATAGAGTGTTCTGTTGAGGGAAGAAGAATAGAAAGTTTTGTCAGCCACTTTGAGTCCCCTTAAGTGGATGAAAAAAAGCAGGATAGAAAAGCCAACTCTTCTTCTCCCTCACAGGGTGTCGGTTGTGGGGAGACGAACAGAAGGTTTGTCAGCTGCTTTGAGTCCCCTTAAATGGGTGAGAAAAGCCAACTCTTCTTTTCTTCTTCTTCTATTAGTTTCTATTTGATACGTATCCATTACAGATTCATTCGTATCAGATATGTATTCATTCAATCCAATACGTATCAAATATTCATATGAATAAGTATGAATAGATTTGCATCAAAGGCTGCTTCTGCACAGGGGCTAATAAATCCGGATCTACTGCACCCAGATTTAGTAAAACCGGCTTCCAGAGGAGCCGGTTTTACTGAATCCGGATCCCCGGTAGATCCGGATTTATGGGGTAGCTCTGCATCTAAGAGAACGCACAGCACCCGCCTCCCATCCGTGCTCCAGGGCCCTCCCCTGGCCCGCCATGCTTGGCTCCTCAGAGCCAAGCATGGCGAGCCGGGGGACCTCGCTGCTGCGGCTCGCCCTCACCCCAGAAGTGGCAGATCACCACTTCTAGAGCAAGGGCGAGCTTCCATAAAGCCCACCCTTGCCCAGCCGGGGGGGGGGAGCCAACGGAATCCCCTCCTTACCTGTTTGGCGTCACCCTGATACTGAGAGGAGGATCCCAGGATGCAGCGCGTTTGCGTCCTTTGCGCCTCCTGAGTGGCCGGGGCTGCTACTGGCAACCCTTGCCCTCAGGAGGCGTTCTGCGCAGGCGCGCTGCCCTGACAATACATTTCTTTTAGGACCAGTGTAATGTCCTAAATCCGGGTGCAGTAATGTTTATCCATCCACAGTAGCAGTCAGCAGTCATGTTACTGCATTCTGTCCCAGCTGCACCTACCAGTCCATTTTCAAATGTAGACCCACCGTAGAGGGTGTCACAGTAGTCAGTTCTGTAAGTTACTGGAACTTGGATTATGTGGCCAGGCCATCTCTGTCCAGAATGTTCTGTAGCTGGTGAGCCAGTTGAAGCTGAAGTAGGCAATCCTTGCTACCACCTCCACTGGAGATTCAAGTGTCAGTGAGGACCCCAGAAGTACAACTAGTTTCTGCACCTGTCCCTTCCTGAGCAATATAACTCCATTCATGATGGAACACCTCTCTACTTCAGGAACTCAAGATCTTGTAACACACAGTACCTCCACCTTATTTGGTTTCACCTTTAATTTATGGCCTCCATCCAGTTTGCATATCATCCACCTAATTCAAATGGAATGGAATGGAAAGACATAGCTGGGTGTCACATTTTGATGTCTCCTCACTCTAAATAGTCCAATGAGCATTTCCAGCATCTTCATATAAATATTAAAGAGTGTGAGATATAAGATCAACCCCTGAGGGAACCCAGAAGTTAATTCTCAGGGTGTTGAACAAGAATATTCCACAACCACTGTTTCATATTGACCTTGGAGATAGGAATAGAATCATCACAATGCGGTGCCTTCAACTCCTAAATTCTGTAACCTTTCAAGAAGGATACCATGACAACGATATCAAAAGCCACAAGGAGATCCAAGAGAAGCAGTGATAGCACTCTCCCTTAGTTTCTTCTGGAGAAGTTATCAAAGAAGGCAACAAAGACAGTGTAAGTGCTGAAACTAGTCTAAACATTCAGCTGCCTTCAAACATGTCTAATTTTGAAGCTGCACCATCTTGCCTCAGAAGTGCATGTTAGCTTCTTGAGGGACAGAAGGCCTCTGTCTTGAATGGATGTGAACTGTCACATATTGAAGAATATGGAGAACAACACCTTCTTTCAAGGAGCCATTGATTTCTCCCTGGATTTACCCACTCATGCCCTTCTTAGTAGTTTTTTATCAATCAAGAGGAACAAGAGAGCATGTTGCTACCCAACGCCCAAGAAGCAGTTTACCTCATCCTCAGTCCACAGTAACTGAAACTGATCCAAAATAATTGGACCTGACAGTTGTCTGGATGCTTCTCTCAGATTATTTTGAATGGTAGCATTCAATCTCTTACAAATCTGAGTGATTATATTACATGGCCACCACTGGCCACATAATTCAAGTTCCAGTAACATACAGGATTGACTACTGTGACATCTCTATGGGACTGCCTCCTTTCATAGCCACCTAGTGGCTCAACAGGCTGGTGCCCATATAGTAACATCTAAATGTGCACCAGCCTGTGAGTTCAAATCCCCATAAGGGAAGTAGAACTCTGATTACAGGCTGTGGGCACCTGATGAGGTGCAAATACAGTAAAACTGGTCATGTCCTGTCTGGGCCAGTGATGGTCATGTAATGTAGTCTTAACACCACAGGTTGTTTCGATACTATACCTGATGAGTGTCCTCTATAGTAGAGGACCTAGCTATGAAATCAGCCCAACAGCTGGCAGGCCCATGCAGTGGGTCCTGTCTACTGAGAGTGTGTACACCTGTGCAGACTGTGGTAGATCACACCCCAGGCCTGGCAAAGTGAGTGATTGCGCGTGTGTGTGGGGGGGAGAGTGGCTCATTCCCGGCTTCTGCAGTCCCATCATGATGGCAGGAGTCAGTGAGACACCCAGTTTGGCCTTCCCTCACACCTTTCCAGGGCAGGGAGAGGAAGGACTGTGTCTGTTTATGGGTCGGAGGATGTGGGGTCCCTTGGTAGAGCAGCCCCAGCTGAAGCACTGAATGGCTAGGGCCGGTCTACTGAGGGATCCCACATCCCCCAGCACATTGGGGCAGATTGTCAGCCTCTGTGGGGCTGAGCTGCCTAGATTTAGGTGGCTCAGCCCCACAGACGGGCCCCAGGACCACCCACCACCCACCCCGTGGCTTGGGAACGCACGTGCGCTTGCACCTACCTGCTGGCTGTCCTGGGTCTAAGTGACACGGCTCAGCTGGCACCTACCTTGATATAGTTGTAGGCCTCAACATCCAGTATACCAGATCAGGGATGCAGAAGGCATACCTCTGTGATCTGGAATACCATATGAGGACATTTTTGGTTGCACAATCAGATGCACTGCTGAACTGGGCCCTCTGGGGGCTTGAGGACTCTGCACTGGCTCTGAAGCTGGACTAGTCCTTGGATTCAGCAGTGGAGGCCAGTATAGGACAGGACAGTGCGAACATGCCTGTCCCATGCCAAAAGGGACAGCATACGAAGGCCAAACAGCCTAATGTACTAAGTTTTACAGAGTGCTGAATTAAACAAAATCAATGTCTTCTTTCTCTATTTAATAGACTGGGCAAATGAAAATGGAAGATAATAGGACATTTTGTCAATCAGTGTCCTCTTTTTATTCTCTACATGATGTACAGAAAAAAAGTTAAAGAAAAAAGTTGTATTACTGCCAACGGTATTCAAGAAGTACATTTTGAATCGCTATTCTGCCTAGCCAAGCTGATGTTTTAAAAAAGAACATGAAAGTCACACTTAGCTTAGGTTTCCAGAAAAGAATACTCAGGGAAGCATTATTTTATTTTACATTTATGGGGTGGGGGTGGGGGTGGAACATACCACCCCAAGTTTCTTTACAGCACAGAAATAAGAGAAGTGGTTCAATAATGTTGCCTCCAGACATGGTGCAAAACCCAGGATTGTCCTGGGCATTCTTCTTTTTCTGAGCCAGTTGGGTTTAGTGGTTAAGGAGCTGGACTCTTATCTAGGAATACTGGGTTTGATTCTGTTCTCCTACATGAAACCAAATGGGTGACCTTGGGCTAGCCACAGCTCTCTTCTGAGCTCACACAGCCCCACCCACCTCATAGAGTGTTCTCTTGAGGGAAGAAGAATAGAAAGTTTTGTCAGCCACTTTGAGTCCCCTTAAGTGGGTGAAAAAAGCAGGATAGAAAAGCCAACTCTTCTTCTCCCTCCATGAAACCAGCTAGGTGACCTTGGGCTAGTCGCAGCCCTCTTCTGAGCTCTCACAGCCCCACCTACCTCACAGGGTGTTCTGTTGTGGGGAGAGAAACAGAAAACTATGTCAGCCACTTTAAGTCCCCTTAAGTGGATGAGAAAAGCGGGGTAGAAAAGCCAACTCTCCTCCTCCTCCTTCCTCTTCTCATGTGTGTGTGTGTGAGAAAAAAGCGATGTTTGCCTATCCTTATTTTCAAATTGATGTCCCTATTTTGCTTCCTAAGAGAAGGGCTTGGATTGAAGTGAACTAAACCCCTACTGTTCCTCTAATAATTACTCTCAGCCAAAGTTATTACAGTTGAATGTTTATTCTGTGTTCCACACAACTTCCATTCTTGTAGTTCCATATATAGCCTTCTCTAACATCGAAAGGACTGGAGCCTGTAGAGGGACATAAAACCTCAGAATTCAGTATTTCCCCCATAATTGCATTCAATTACTGACACAGTAGCTGGAGGAGCGGTCTTTGTTCTTGTCAATGTTAACATTGTTCAAGGAAATGCACAGGATAGACTTTTGTCCAGCTCAGTAGAAGCACCAAAAGCAAGCCAGGCCAGAGCTTCCTAGCAGACTTGGTCCCTTTTTGCTCTGAGCCTGATTCCAGATTGCATTGTAGAATAGGGACCTGCTAGTGGTTAGGGAGCCAGACTCTTATCTGGGAATACCGGGTTCGATTCTGCACTCCCCCACAAAGCCAGCTGGGTGACCTTGGGCTAGTCACAGCTCTTTTCTGAGCTCTCACAGCCGCACCTACCTCACAGGGTGTTCTGTTGTGAGAAGAATCGAAAAGCTTTGTCAGCCGCTTTGAGTCCCCTTAAATGGGTGAGAAAAGTGGGGTAGAAAAGCCAACTCTTCTTCTTCTAACCATATGCTAGTGCAGTCTATGGCAGGGTTCACTCTACCCTGTAGTAGTTGTAGTAGGGATGTGCACGAATATTCAAAACATTTGAGATTCGATTGAATTTGTTTGAATTTGAACATTCAAATTTGAATCGAATGCCTATAAATTCAAATTTAAACATTCAAAGGAATTTTGAATTTTTGAATCTATTTGTTCGAATTATTCAGACATTCGTATTTGTATGGGTACATACATGATGCGTACTTGCCCATATGCATCTTTCCCTCCTCTGTATGAATTTGTACAGATCCATATGGGATTAAAACAGGATGCATACGGGATTAATGCAGGATGTGTAAGGATGCATACAGACACATTCAGATGTAGTTGACATTCACAAGTGCAAATTCGAATCAAAAATTCAAATGAACAGATTTGAATTTGCTCAATTCAAACTGAATGTGGGTAAATTTGAATTTTAAAGGTTCAAATTGAATAGAATTTTCAGATATTTAATTCAGATTGAATCGGATCCCAAAAATTGCATTCGTGCACACTCCTAGTCCATAGTAACATGTGGAAGATAGGCCCCGAGTCTTGAGATATAATCTGGATTAAAGCCCGGTGCAGAAAGGAACTCTGTTGTCTATTCTGAAGACCTCAAAGGATGCTAGGACTTGAGAGGTAACTGTAGCATGGTCTTTGGAAGAGCACATCTGGACCTCCAGCATTTGCCTGCTCAAAGCAATGGTTAAGCAGAGGTTGACTGAAGAAGAGCATACAGATGCTTTATGAACATTGGTGAATTCTGACCTTAAGGAGAAATCTCCATTCATTGAGATTTACTTCTGAATGCATCTGAATGCAATGTTCCTTTGTCCTATCACCATTTTTTTTCTGCCTTAGACTGTAATTCTCCGAAGCCGAAGGGTGAAAGAGTGAGGATGGACAAGATGAAGTTTTTGGTTTTGTTTTTCCACTTAGAGGATTGGTGGTCTATGGACTTTACTACCAAAAGAGGCAGTGACAGCAACCAGGCTGGGTAGCTTTAAGAAAGGATTAAACAAATTCATGGAGGTCAGGTGTATCAATGGGTATTTTTCCACTGTCACTAGAAGTACCCATTAAGTACCCATTAATGGGTACAAAAATGCCATTTAGTACCCATTAATAGGTACTTAATGGGTACTTCTAGTGACAGTGGAAAAACACCCAATATCTACTAGAATGGATACCTAAGTACTGCCTCTAGGTTGGAGAGGCAGTCAGGATGCCTCTAAACTTAAGACCATTTGCAGGGATTCAAGAGCAGGTGAAAGTTTTGCCTTTGTCTTCTGCTTGGGAAAGTCTAGAAGGAATTGGTGGGACGCTGTGAGACAGGATGCTGGACTAGATGGGTTGTGGCCTGATCCAATAGGGGTCCTCTTAGGTTCTTAAGTTTGATTGTTTGGTTGTTTTGGGGTTGTTTTTATACCCAAGGGTCATTGGTCTATGGGATTTGCTGTCAGAAGACGTGGTGACAGCAACCAGCCTGGATAATTTTAGGAAAGGATTAGAGAAATTGATGGAGGTCAGGGGCACCACCACCAATGGCTACAACAATGCATGTCCAGGTTCTGCCTCCAGGTTGGAGAGACAAGCAGGATGCCCCTAAAGGTCATTTGCAGAGAGCTGAGTGCCAGTGAAGGTTTTACCTTTGACTTCTGCTTGAGATGCCAAGAAGTAAATTGTATGCCAATAAGTAAGGCAGGGTCAGCAAGGACCCTGTTATGTGCTTATGTTCTTCTGACCATCCCAAACTTTGTTCCTATACTTATTTAGGACAGTGAGCAGAGATTTATCTCTTTCCCTTTCTTTTCCCCCACCCACACATACCCTCAACCAGTTGTGTAGCACATTAATTTTCAGGAAGCTATGGGGGCTGCTTTACTTGATTATCATGATGAGCTGCCTGTTGTATTTCCACGTATGTGTGAACATGTTTTTTTCTCAGACCAAAGTGGCATCTGTTTCTGATTTGTTATCTGTTCTCTTAATATCAAAGGCTTTCAGATCACAGCTGCACTGAAGCGTCCCCCTCCCACCGGCTGTTTTTCGAAGCAGCTTTTTTGCTTCATTGCAACAGTTTATTTTTCTCCTTTCTTTCTTGATCAAGTGTTGCAACATTCTGTGTTTTGTTTTGTTTTTAAGTAAGTTTAGGGGCAGTTTAACTGCAAATTAATCTTGTCCGTGCTCTAAAGTACTTCCTGCAGAGGCCGTTCTCAATTCCAGAAAGAGTTCTGCAATAAGCATGTTCTATTGTTTCCTTCAGTTGAAGAACTGCCCACTGGACACATTTGTCATCTTTATAGGTATTTTCAGAAGAGGACTGTACAATCTTCTCAGTTCCAAAGTGATGTTGTGCACCCAGAATTTCAGTAAGAATTCATATTTCCAAATGGTTTGCAAACAAGCTGGTGTGAATCCAAATATAACACATACCACCTTCTTCAGTTTTTAAGACCTTGGCCCATTTCGCACTTGGCCTGCTAGTGTGGTGTGTCTTCTGTGAAGCACCATCTGAACTTGAAGGAGGCATTTCCACACCAGAAATATCTCCTGCTATCCCAGAAGCTACCCTAATGTCCACTAGCAGTGGTGCAGGAAATCTT
The DNA here is from genome assembly GCA_023333525.1 of Aspidoscelis tigris stejnegeri. Classification (NCBI taxonomy): domain Eukaryota; kingdom Metazoa; phylum Chordata; class Lepidosauria; order Squamata; family Teiidae; genus Aspidoscelis; species Aspidoscelis tigris. The sequence continues at coordinate 5,087,894 of JALMGA010000007.1, forward strand.
GCCCTACATGTGTCCTATTCCTTACTTTTCTGGGCCACCAGAGAGAGCATTTGCACCTCTTCCAGTGCTGGGGGTCATCGGACATGCTTTGCAAGCATGCTGGCACATCAGGTGACCTGGGACACTAGCGTGTGTGCACAGCACATCACTGTTATCCTGGTGATGGTGCCAGCACGCACAGTTGTGCTGGCTCCTGGGACAAAGATGGTGGCATGCAGACACATGTCTGGACCTCTAGTAGGTCTAAGGACATGTGGGAGGAGGGTCGGCATGCACTAGCACTTGCAAATGTGAATGTTAGGGCACACCAGTGGGAGTGCACTATTCCCATACCCCAGATAGGACAGGAAGTGTGAAAAGAAACATCTCTTGTTCAGCAACTAGGATGCTGCTTTAAGACAGGCTGTGTCTTCATTATGCAGTAAAGACACCTTAACTGGGGTCTCAGGGCAACTGGGTCATTTTTGGACTTCCCTTCCCATCCACTGGATCGGAAAGGAATGCAATCATCCAATGTTAACTAGAGTTTGCACTTGCAAGTACTAGGCAATGACAGCCTAAGCCGGTCCTCTTCTGGGCACCACCATTTTGGTTGTGGCACACTCCACAGCTGTGCATGCATCAGCACCGTCACCATGATGGTGCTGAGGCTCTGTGCACTCACAGTTGTATCTATGGTCATATGAGGTGCCAGCACACTTGCATGGCACCTCAGATGACTCTGGTGCACTGGAAGAGGTGAGAATGGCCACTGCCTGGATGCACCAGGTAAGCTTCTAGTTAACATTGGTAACGGTGTGGAGCACAACTCCTTCCTCTCAAAATTCAACAGGGATCTGTTTTGTGGGAACTGAAGCCCATCACACTCTGTCCCACGTCCTGGTGTGATAGGGATTGGGGTGATTTCACACTTCCCTTTCCTTCTACTGGATGGGAAAGAGTGTGATTAAGCAACATTAACTATTGCTCACCCTCCCCCCCCCCCCGCAGTCAAATATGTGATTCAATCCTCCTCTGGGCACCCTCCACAACTGTACACGCAATTGTGTTTATGGTCATCCAAGGTGCCAGACCACTTGCACACCAGTATGACCCCAGAGCACCAAAATAAGAGCAAATGGTCACTGTCTGGACACTTGAGGTAAGCTTTCAGGTAACATTGGTTAATGTGAGGAGCATGATTTCGGGTTCCACAACTAATCAACGATTAGTGAAGTTCTGGTGAGCGTGGGCACACTTGTAGGCTGTAACAGCCTACTTCACATGTGGATGCTCATCACCAGAGGTTCACTAATTATGCACTGGAAGCCATAGCGTGAATAGGCCTCCGGTCACGTGTAAAGGCTTTTGATTGGAAATTTGTGAAAACGATGAGATATTAAATCTGCCATACTGGCCCACCCTTGTTTGCGAACCCTTTGGAAATGTAAATTTTTGCAGAAATTTTGGACTCACAACATCACTGTCAGTAACTTCACCCATGGCCATTGGTTTCTCATTCCATGCCCACTTTATCTGCTTTCCACAGTCACATCTTCTTTGAAATAAACAGAAAGAACTCTGGGGGCTTAAAAAAATTGAATGCTTCATATATTCCAAAATCCATATTGAACATATAAAAGTGATTGTTTTGCATAATAGTCTTTGGAGAGTTCTTAAATCTGTGTATATACACTGTTTAAAAGTAAATTAAAATGATTCCTTAATGAAATACAAATCAGGAGCCCCTGGAATACCTAATCATTCTATTATCCATGCAGTGAATTTTTAATGCCTGCTTCCACCTGATTATTTTTGATATGTCTGTGTTGTAAATTAAAAGCTATATAAATCATTAATATGTTGATATAAAGATCAGCAAGTTTCCTACGCTCTGTTTGACTCATTAGGGCGTACAATTTCTAAGTCACCTTTCTCCTCCTTTATTAAAGAGATTCTAGATTTATTTCAACTTTGTTCTGGCAACTGTACTGCAATTGGAATACGCAGCTGGTTTTTAATTTCTTAGATGCTCTTACTCACTCAGGATTTTTCAAGTTATCCATATGTGTGGGCCATACATTAAATTTTGAAGGTGGGCAGTTTTGTGCTGCTTAAGGCCTTTTCTCCACTTACCTTGCTTGGTTTGGATTAGTGAATCTGGATTAGCTAGATCCAGAACAATCAATCACAGACAGAGGTATCTGCATTGAGTGCACTTTAGAACAGCAAATGCATGCTAAGGAGAGGAAGAGGAGGAGGAGGGGGAGGAAGAACTGGCTTTTCTACCCTGCTTTTCTCACCCATTTAAGGGGACTCAAGGTGACTGACAAAGCTTTTTATTCTCCACCCTACAACAGACACGCTGTGAGGTAGGTGGGGCTGTGAGAACTCAGAAAGAGAGCTGTGACTAGCCCAAGGTCACCCAGCTGGCTTCATGGAGGAGTGCAGAATTCAAACCCAGTGAGTACAAGACATGAGTCTGGTGCAGATATCTAAGTTCTGTTCCACATCAGCAGATGCAAAGTGCAAGTACCCAATGCAATTGGCTCACATTCCTGTCAATCAAACTGTGCATCCAGGTGGTGGGGACAAGGTGCCTTTGAAGGCAAGGTGAAGACAACTTGGCCATAGATGTGTGTGTGAGTGTCTTTGCGGGCATTGTGAAGACACCATTGTTGTCAAGAGAGCCACTGTGGCAAAGGCATTGAGAAGGTGTCTTTCCAGTCATGTTGTAACTACGCATGCCCCTTGACACCACATCCACATTCTTCCTTGATCTGTTCTATATGAAGAGGTCTCTTTCTTGATCTGGGTCAGTCCATGCTAGACAGACGTAGACCACATTTATCAGGCAGACAAATAATTCAGATTAGTGAGCCCTTAGTATGGATCTGATCTGAATTAAAACCAGACTCATGCACATGACATGCACTAAGGGACTCCTTCATTTGGATCCACAAATAAGCACAGAAAGAGCTTTAATCCCATTGGGCTGGTTCAGCAGCCCAGTGATGCCTGTCAAAAATAGACTAATGCACCTGCACCATAATGTGCCGTGGAGTGAGATATGATCACTAAACAGTGTCATATACTGTTCCACTGGTGGACTTCTTATAAGCAATCCATACATGTTCCACTGTAGTGTACAGGTCCACAGAAAGTGTGCATACTACACATCTCTGTGGGCTGGTACACTATTTTGGCCAGAAATAAGTGGCCAGTTCTCATTGTAAGAAGCTCGGGTAGGGGCTGTACCAGAAGCTACCCTAGAGGCTACTTGTGGTGGTGCACAAAATTGTGTACCACACAAATCCTCAAACGTAGCTTTCCTGGCCACTGGAAAGAGCATTTGCACCTCTTCCAGTGTTGGGGATTAGCTGATGTGCCACACAAGTAGTGCACTGGGACTTCAGGTAACTGGAGAGGTGATTGGGCATGTACAGCCCATCACCGTCATGCTGGTGATGGCAATAGCACAAGTGCAATCGTGCCAGCCTTCGAGGAGAAGATGGCACCCAGACATGTATCCAGGTCCAGGTGAGTGTCTGGGCATGTGGGGGGGGGGTTGATTTGGTGTGCACTAGCATTCCATCCAGAGAAAGTGCAGAAGGAGCTTCCCAAGGCTTAACTAGCTCTATGTTAGTGCGAGTGTGGAGCACATTTCAGTGCTCCATGCTCGCATTGCGTGTGGTCAACTCTGGGACCCTCTGGGATGTGTGAAGCTGTTCCTGGAGCAAAAGCAGCTCTGTGACGTGTGCATGATGCAGAAAGGGAGGGCAGCAGCAAGTAGGGATGGGCACATGTATTCGTAACATTCAAAATTTGTACGTATTTAGCCAAGTTCAGACATTTGCATTCAAATCGAATGTTGACACATTTGAAGACTGACATTCAAATTCAAATAAAATGTTTCAATACATTTATATGAAGCTTCATATGGGATTTGTGTGGGATTGAACAATTCATATCAAATTCGAATCCTACTACATTCAAAGGGGATCTATTACAACTAGTATGAATATTCTTGCATTCAATTCAATACAAATCGAATATAAAAACCCGCACAAACATTTGTGCCCATCCCTAGCAGCAAGTGTTATTAGAACTTTGTTTTTTCTGCTCTGCAATTTCCACCCCTCCAAGAGTGGAGGGATTAGGATCTTGTGCCCTTTGGTCTGTCCCATGTCACCTATACCAGGGCATGTGAATTCTCACCCAGTCTATCAGTGCAAGTCAGTGATGTTGCAGAGGTTACAGCCAGAAAGAACCTGCCCTCATTTAAAGAAGCAACCCAAAAGCCACACAGTGGTCCATGTGGAAGGAAGCATTCCCATTTCACCTCTAATCCCTATTAAAAATTCATCCTGTAAAAGAATAATAATAAGATAAAACGATAATGATTTTTTGTTAGCTAGCCTTTTGCAAGTGGGAGAAGGCGAGAGACACAGAGAAAGAGAGATCCCCTATCAGTGAAATATTTATGAAATGAAATCTCTGTACCGCACTCGCAGTGCGCTTCTTTCCTCGTTACTTTCCCAGCTGTTTTGTAATGTATCCAATTAAGTTGCCCTCCAATTTACTCATAATAGTAATAATAACAACAACAGTTTCCCAGAAGGAACAAGGTGTCCCCAAGGAGTGATATTTTTCTGTCTCTTCCCTCTGGTACAAACCATGTGCTCAATTCAGAACATTTTGTAGTCGCTGGATGGTCGTCATCCCACCCCCCCCCACCCCACTTCCCTTACAGAAAGTCATCCTGGCTCTGCTGAGCTATTAAAAGCTGTGATACACAATGTTCTATCTTCCTCTCATACTCGAGTGTTGCTGAGAAGTATACAAAGAGGGTGAGAGAGAAACAGAATGGGGTGTTTAAACAAAGGCGACTCCCATGGAAGTATTTGATTTCATTGTGCAACTGGGGACCCTTAAATGCTGTGTTAATGGTAAACAGCCTCTCAGCAGCTTTTTACACATTTGGTTTCAGCTAGTTGCTTCCCTGTGAACAAATGTAGTGTGAATTCCATGTGGGCTCCGAGTGGCTTTAATCTACTCTTGTATGATAATTTGTGACAGCCTCGTGATTAAGGAGTGGGCCCAAATGACTTGTCTCATTTTCACGAGTGTTGAAAAGCACCTTCTTCATCCAGCCAGCCTCGATATCCGCTGCAAATGTCTTTATGCTGATTCCCCTCTTCCTTGCTGTCACTGTCCTTGGCCTAATTTTAAGCACTCACTAGCATCCTGGAAGCCTGTGTGTGTATGCATTGTGGCCTTTCATTGTCTAGTCTGGCTTGCTTGCTTCTATTAGTGGTGCTTGGAGATTCTGTTTAAGCGAACCAAGATTATTGTACAAAGCAGAACATTCTTAATATCTTCATATCTGACGCAGCTCTCGTGCTGGGCCCTTTCTCCACTTACTTCTTAATCCAGATCCAAGAGCTGCTAAGAACACATTGGCTGTTTTTGCACTAGCAACAAAGACCCCATTAGAAACCCAATAGGTATTCAGTTGTTATGGATCTGTCACGTACCGTCTGCACACAAGACCCTTTAACAATCCCATTAGGACCCCATTCTGAATGTGCTGCACCCACGAGTGCTGGTGAAATATGGATTTAATGGGGTCTTCAGGCCCTTAAATCAGGATTAATGATAGACCCCTTTAAAGGTGTCTTCAGTCTGGTCTTCCACCATGAAGACCGGATCAGAGGCCATGTGTCCGCACATGTACTGGGGCAATGGAGTCCTGGGGTGGGCTTAGAGGCTGCCATTTGCACTGGGGCAGCTCTGGCTATGTAGGCAGCTATGAAGCCATGTCTCTCTGTCATGCCCTCTGTAACAGTAAGTGACCCCTGATCGATGGCTACACTAACTGGAGTCTCGAAATGGGTGCTACAGTGTCTGCACAGCAGCCTAGTTTAGTACCCATTGGAATCAGATGCTAGATGGCCTGTGCAAACACATGGGACTCTCACCTCGGTGCAGACCTTCAAGGACCAGATTCAACGAGGACCGCATCTCAAAGATCTGGATCTTCTAAACCTGGAACAATGAAGGTACATGCATATTGAATGTGAATCCTACCACATTTGAAGAGGATCTGTTTGAACGAACAGAATTTTTCTTGCATTTGATTCAGTACAAGTTAAAAAAACAACTACACTCATGCGCATCTATATACTGAAGCTGTGTCTCCATTACACAGAAAAGGAACCTTAATCAGGTCCTCAGGGCTGATGGTTTCCTTTAAGAGTAATAGAAACTGGTCTCATTTATGATGCCTTTACTTCATAGTGTACACACTGCCTCTGTATCTGTAACTATGAGATTTTAAACTATTGAATTGTCCTGTTTTATACATTTAGGCCATGTCCCCATGCACTCCGTTTAGTGCGAATTGGAAAATTTTTAATCCAGGTGCAGGGCCAAATTTGAATTGAGCCGTTCCCATGCATTTGCTGATCGTGCGGGCTCAATTCGACTATGGGTGTCCCCATGCAAACTGCACTAAACCCCCTGGACGGGGGAACAGCATCTTTTTCTCTACACACACACACACACACACACACACACACACACACACACCGCTCTCCCGATTGGAAGCTGGGCTGTTGTCACCAACCTCTGTGCCACCCACTGTAGTGATGGCAGGGAAATGCCATCCAAAACCTCCTTCCCTGTTCATGGCACATAGGGCCAAAAGGCAATAAAAATATAATATGAAAATAAAATGAAAAACCCAGATCGTTCTGCAAAGCTGTTACGGGGTTTGGCAGCAGTTTACTGGAGGTGCGCACCTCCACTCTTGTGCTAAATTAAGCCATTGAAATTATCATGCCTGGCTTGGCGATCAGTGCCCTGGACAATGGGGAGAGGAGGGGAAAGAATTGCTGGCTGCCCACTGCCTTTTTTCCTCCATCCAGCTAGGCTCCCTGAATGGGTCCCTTATGGGTGGCGCGTTCATGCCAGGAGGAAGAGGGCAGGGCGGCTACAAAAAGCAGCTTTTAGAAAGTAGCCACTTGAGTCCCCCCTTGAGTCACGTACGCCACATATGATCCTCAGAATCCGGATCAAATGTGATTAAGTTGAATGTAATGGGATCAGGCAAATTCGTGTTTGCATCTAGTTCTGTTATTTCAGTTTAGGGAAACGGTTTAAGCTTGTAATGGGAATGCAGCCAATGTCTACCCAGACACAGAAAAATAACCTTAACAAACAGTTTTCTGAACATATATATATAGCCACCCTGATGAATACCCGGTTGATTGGCCACTTTGTGGGAAATCTTTGCTTATTTAGTTTTTGCTCAATCCAGCTTAAAGGGGCATCTCCAGAGCTATGAAATCCTATATGTTGAAGGGTTGTCCTCTCTGAGGCTTCAAGACAAGGTGATTACTGAAAGATGGGGGGGGGGGAATCTTGTTACAGAACCAAATTTGCCCAGGGGCCATCTCTTTAAGCTTGTCTGATTGCACACTCAGATTGCCCAGCAAGAAGCCAGAACTGAGTTGGAAGCTCATGGTTCAATAATGGAGGCGTGTAGAGGATTCGTTCATTTCTGTTATAAAGCCCTTGGAGTAAAAGTGCCTGGAGATATTCATGAAATGCCTAAGCACCATTTCCCTCCTCCCTTCCCTCCCCTCCCCAAAGTTCACACTGAAATTTTGTTCTGACAAGATTAGCAACAAAGAAACCATGAAAAGAGAGATCAAGACTACTGAGCAGATTGTAAGAAGTAATAATCAGGCCATCAAAGAAGAGATACAGATGCTGACATTTAAGCAGTAATCCTCACCGCTGAAGAGCTTGCACCAGGAGAATTTATTTTTCTGGCATCTTTAACTCATCCCAAGATGCAAACAAAGATGCTGGATTCCGTCAAGGATTTCTCTTCCCCCCCCCTCCACGCACACGCACACCTCAATGCAATGTACGGGTAAGGCAAAATAAGCTTTTATCAAAGATATCAAAGGTATTCTTGTGAAGGGGCACTTAAAGCTGCCAGAGACTTTTGCTTAATGCACATGGCTTCTTGGACAAATCATTGGATACCAAGGGAGGGAAGGAATAATCCCTTTAGTACTTGCAATACATATTTCACAGGAAGCATGCATGTCTGGAGATCGGCAGACACACCCTGGTGTAGGGATGTGCATGGATTGTTTCTGGCATTCAATTGGAAATAAATCCAATGTTTGAAAATCTGTATTCGTACGAATAGATCACATTTGAATGTCGATTAAATTCTATTTGATACAAATCTATTTGTACATATTCATATGAACTTTCAATATAGATATGTATCTGATACAAATAGATACATATCTGATATCAATAGGTATGAACAGATATACATCTGATACAAACAGATACATATCTGATATGAACAGATACATATCTGATAGGAATAGGTAGGTATATGATACATTTCCCCAGCTTAACAAATGTCTGAACTATCCATACCAATGTCCGGAAACCTTCGTATTTATTCAAATGTTAGCATATGAGTATCGTAACATTCAATTTGATTTGAATGCCCGAATTCGGAAAAATCCAGATATATTTTGAGTGTTAAGAATATTTGTGCAGATCCCTACTCTGGTGCCATGTCTGATGAAAGACATCACTCTGAGAACTAGCACCTTGTCTGTGGTGCCTTCAGATGTTCTGTGAACCAATAGCAGATAGACAAAAGTACCTAGCAGGACATGGGGAGAGTGTTTTGGTGTAGCGTAGGGATGCAAACAAATATATATTTTTTGGTTTTCAATTCATTGAATGCAAGAAAATTCTTATTCATTTGAATAGATCTCCTTGTGGTAGGTTTCTATTTGATATGAATGTATTTGTATGTTCCAAAACATTCATACTCATACAAATGTTAATGTATGAATGTTGTAATATTCTATTCGTATATGGATGTCCGAATTTGGCCAAATTTGTACAAATAACCAATGTATCTGTTTGTATCAGATATATATCTGGGCACCGCCATCTTGAGGTGCCCTGATACTCTGCACAGTCGCGGTCATGTCAAGAGGTCATCGTAGTGAGGGTACCATAATAGAAAGTACAATGGGATCATTCTAGCTTGCTATCAATGTGACCATAAAGGAGATAAAGAAAAAATATATAGGAGAAATAGCACGAATAAAACACTTGAGGAAAAGGGAATTATTTATTAAATTAATATCAAAATGGCATAACCCCCCTGCACAATTAGCATATATGATTCTGAATTAGGGATGTGCACAATTTTTTGTTTTTTTTTTTGGCATTTGACTTGTAACAAACTGAATGTTAGAAAATTCTTATTTGTTTGAATAGATCCCCTTCAAATGTGATAGGATTCTATTTGACACAAATGTATTTGTACAAATTCGTATGAATATCTGATACGAATGCATACAGATCCTGCATACAGATCCTGAATATGGATCCTGTACAAACACATACATATTAGATATGTATCCTATGCCAACACATATGTACCGGATACTTATCCTATACGAATGCATATGTATCAATAAATATTGATACATATCCAATATGTATCCCCAGTTTAATGAATGTACAAACTATTTGTACAAATTTTAATGTATGAATGTCATAACATTCTATTTGTGCATGAAGATCTGAATTTGTACGGATTTGCACGAACAACGAGTGTTACGAATATTTGTGCATATCCCTATTCCGAATATTACTTCTCACTGTTGGAGAGGATGTGGTCTAAAGGGAACATATTATCATATGTGGTGACTATGCCTCAAAATCATACCTTTCTGGAGTGTGGTATTCAAAGAGATTACAGAAATAATGTGGATAGATGTCAAAATGTACCCAGAAATGGCCTTATTACAGGTATATAAAGGTACATATATTCAGGAAAATAAAAAGTGTATGTTGGAACAATTATTGAATGCTGTCTTATCAGCATTCTTGGAAAACAATGGAAAAGTGTAAATCTGATACTTGGTATCATTATATTATGGATCAATTTAAATATGATATAGACAAAAGAGGCTTAAATTCATGGGGGGAATATAAGAAACACAGTCAAAAATGGTTGGAGGGACTTATACATTGCTATACCTGACATTAATAATAAATTGAAAAAGGGTATTAACAAAATTCTTATAAGTCTGAATGAAGGATTAGTTTGTTCTGTTTTCGTGTGGATTTTATGTTTGCATTTTTATTTAAAGTTGTAAGGATGAGATGGAATGATTATGTTGTTTACATTTATAGTGTAATATTATTTAAGATACTATTTAAGATATTGTACAACTATGTAAAAACTTGTAAATTGTCTTTTTTAAAAAGGGAGAGGGTCATCGAAGCTGCCAGACACTTGCACAACAGCTCCAATGACCTTCCTGGCCAGCAGAGGTGCAGATGCTCACAGGCTGGACATGACAGATAAGTGTCTAGGGAAGGTTAGCATGCTTGTGGAGCATGATTTCATGCTCCAAAGCTAGCATGCAATTAGTCAACCTCTGGGCAGGCAGGAGCATTTCTAGAGTGTAAACACCTCCTGACAGTGCAGATGCAGGGGCCCAGATGTTGCCTAATTGCATGCTATGGGCTGAAGGGTGAATTCAGCACTTAAATGTCTTGGGTGCAAGTTACCTACAAGATCACTATGTACCACACATCCTTTCTCCTCAGCTTAATCAGGCTTTTCAGTGGTGGCACCAATGCTCTAGAAATGCCCTCCCAAAAAAGTCTGCTGTTGCTTGCTATGCATTTTGATGTTTGGTAACAACCTTTTCTTTGTGATTATCCAATTAGACATTTTAGAGATCCACCTGATTATTTTTTGCTTTTATTATAGATTTTTAATTAAATTATTTTCTATACATTTTATTTTATTTTAAACAAGCATATATTCCTAAATGTATACCTCTGGAGAACCTTGTTGAGCAGTCACAGAGGTTCAGTAAATAAATAAATATTTAATTATTATCAATATATTGCAATTATATACGAGGGATGTGCATGGATATTCAAAAATCCGATTCAAATTAGACAAATTTCGATATTTGAACTCAAATCAACTTTTGGATTTTTGAATAATTTGACTGAATACAATGTTGTATATCGGGTCTATTTGCGCTTATAATACAGGATGCAAAAAAGATAAATATGGGATGCAAACGGATTTGAATATCAGATACGAATGTTCCCGACATTCATATCATTCAATTTGAATTGAATTTTCAAAAATACAAATCCAGATAATCCAGATTCAAATCAGAATTTTGAAAAATTGGATTTTTGAATTTCAATTTGAATCAAATATTGGAATATTCAATTTGAATCGGATTTGAATGCAAAATTGCATTTCTACACATCCATATTATATACTTTTTATTGTCTATAAATACTTTCATACAGTTTTCAAAATAAAAATGCAAGGAAATAGGCGAGTTTCATTTTTTGTTTTTTTTTAAAAAAGGTCGTAAAATTCATAAATAAATTGATGCATGCAATTGTACGTGTTTTAGAAAAACCCTGAGTTCTAACTTATTTGATAGTCTGGTTGGAGGCATCCCCAGCTGAATACGAGAATTGGTTCTTTAGCTATGATAACATTAATTCTCTCTCTGACCCCAAACAACACCAGAAGAATTTCTGAACATTCATCTTTTGCCAGATGCCTGATCACAAGTCTGACTTACAGTGTTTGGTATAGATAGTGAAATGCCACACATTTTGATTATACAAAGCTTGAGCTGGTTTCCCATCCAACTTTTGTTTAATATTAGATAAAACACACAGCACAGAGAGATAGCCGAACAGTATATTATTTTAAGATGCTACGTTGAGCAAATGTTATTACCTATTATCCAGCTGATCTTGAGATAACTGGGACTTTCTGAATAAACTTTGCTTTTAACCAAGAAAGAAAGAAAGAAAGGGGGGGGAGTTGCACAGTCCACTTTAAAATCTAATTCCAAGAAAGGTCTGTGTGATTCATCCTTCCCAGCTCCAAGGCAAACAGAATGATTGGTAGCACATTCATAATTCAACATGGTTAAATGCCAAGGGCCGAACAGAAAGTGCCCTCCGTACCTGCATGAGCAGAATGACATTCATGGTTGATTCAGCTCCTCGAAGCAAGCAGTGTAATTGGAAAAGCCAAGGGAAGTGACCCCAGTCTCTGTGTCCTGCTGATGTCAAAATGCATTCACATCACTCTGACAAGTGGCCACTTTTGGAAGGTTCCTTTGAATAGGTCTGGCTGGGAAGAAAGGTAGCAACTTGTACAGGGCTTGAAATCAGCTACAGTTCAGGTAACTCCTGTTGAGCATGGAGCAAACATTTAATAATTGGAGCCACGTAATGGTGGTGGCCTTGCTGCTGACTCAAGGGACCCAGGAGATGTTCTTTCTTATGTCAAAAATAGACCTTGCGATCCCTTGGCAGAAGACTGAGTGACATTTGGAAATCCATTTAGCATGCATAAGAAAATATAACCACGGCTCCCGTCTGGAAGGTCTGCAGGATGAAGCCTTCCTAGGCTCTCTGTCTCTGACCATCAAAGTAATTGATTTATGAAAGTACTGAAACATGGATTCCCCCACCTTTGAAACACTTGCATGTGCATACACACACACACACACACACATATTTTCCACTTGGGGGACCATCTATGTTTGGGGAGTTTGTCTTCTTGAGGTTCTCCTCTACTTTCTCACCAGGCATTCCCACGTGGCAGCCAAGGCCAGCAATGTCCTGCATAAATTCAATATATATAAGCCCTGCTGGATTGAGCCAGTGGCCCAGCATGTCTAGCAGACTGTTCTTACAGTGGCAAACAGTTGTATATGGAGGTCTATGAGCAAGGCAATAAGTATGTGTGCTGCCTCCTATAATAAGAGAAGTTCTCACAACATTCAGGGTTAGTTACTATCAATAGCCTAGTCCATCATGCAATGATCAAAACTGTTTTTGAGCAGTGTAGCTTTCTGCAGTTGACCAATGGTGATTTTGTCAACACTGATTTGTTTTAATTGGTACCCAAGGTCTTTTGGGATGGCACCTAGTGTGTCAGTCACTGCTGGTACCATATTTGGCTATTTTCTCATGCTGTTTCTCATTAACTCTGCTGGCACCAGGTATTTATCATCATCATCACCACCACATTTTCATAATACCTTTGGAAAACCAAGTAAAATGGATCATATATTGCAGATTTATCCAGCAAGCCCCTATTGTACAAGCAACCGTAAGAATCACACACATTATTACTGCATTCCCACAAGGGGAACTTTTCAGGAATGCATTATTCAAGTTTGATGTATAAATCTGGGGTCATTCTGTATAAATACGTATTTCCACTTTGCAGACAGTTTTCACAGAACAAATTCCATGATACAGAACTGAAATTAAAGAAACCAAAGGTATTTTTCAGAGATGATTTAAAAAATATTACTAAATACAATTAGTGTCCTTAGCCACTATAGCTTATGGACGGAAAGATCTACTACACTATAAGAAGAGACCAGATGGACCTAGGAGAGTGAAGGAAAAAAATTCAAAGTATAACTAAATGGCTATTCTAGATGTGCAAATAGGAATAATTTTGCTCTCCAGGAGCTGGGAAGTGAGGGAAGGAGTATGTAATATAACAATGGAATATGAATGTAGATTGTAAGCCAGAAGGCAGGGACCTGTCTAAGATTAATATAATGTTACCCACCCTGAGGCCTTTGGTTATAGGGTGGTAGAAAATAAATATAGATAAATAATAAATAAATAAATAAATAAAATTTTATATGTTAAATAGGACATAAATAGGGTCTTTTGTAGCAAAAAATTTGAGGTTTTTTTTGTTTGTTTTTGTTTTGCATTTAGACACAATTTAGTGTGTTGACTGAATTTTTTGGATGAATTTCTTGCCACTCTCAGCGAACTTTCATATTCTCCTCACTGTTGAAAATGCAGCTCTGAAGATTTTTTAAAGCCAGTTCTACCTTAATAACAATAATAATAATAAAAAAATGCAGGTGACCCTACTTAATATTTTCATTTTGTCCTGTCACAACTCTCATTAGTGACCTCTGTGATAGGGTTAGCCAAGAGTGGGGACAACTTATTTTATCCTACATTATTTCCTCATTCAGCTCTTCAGCCCATTCTCCACTACAATTATCAAGCAAGTGGGGCATCCATTGAAGTTGCCATGGCATGTGAAGATTCAGTGATTAAGATGGGACTTACTGTATCACAGTAGGTGCAGGTAATTCCGACTGAAGTAGGTGCAGTAGATGTAGGCCAGACAGACTAATTATTTTGCAAATGAGATTAGCATGCACTTAGCCATTCATAAGTGGACTTTTCACTGAATGGGTGATGCACATTCTTGATTAGCATTTGATTACTGTATGATTGCACAAAAGGGCACATACAGAACAATGGTGAATGGGCAAAGCAAACCATTTGTAGCCTAAGAGTTTCCCTCAAATTTTGTCCGTCTCTGACAGGGCATTTGTTTGCGCTTTTTTAATTTTGAAAAAAAAAATCTGCTCAAAAATTAAAAGAATGATTAAACATCTCTCTAAACACAATTCCCGTTACTATTGACAGAAAAACCAGTTTTATTGAAGAACCACAAAAATATTATTTATGATTATCTATTTACCTGCTAAGGGTGTCACCAACCAAAGACCCGTAAGTGCAAAAATGTGGCCATTTTACAAGTAGGCCTCACTGAAGAGGTCTACAACCATCCTCTCCCATCATCGGTACTTCCACACCTGGTCTGATAGATCTTTGAAGTCTAAGAATCTCCTCCAAAGATCATTATTAGAACCCCATCCAGGAGGTAAGCAAACTACCTCCATATACTGTATTGTTCAGTCCCATCCTTGTGCTCCAGATGTGACAAAGGGTTGAGAGAGGCCTGGACCAATCACTGGCAGGAGTGGATGTTGCCTGAAATGTATAGGCAATTAGCTGTGAGTAACTGGGTCTGGACCTGGACAGATGGCATCCTCACCTTCCTAATGCAGACAGTACGTCACATCTTATCCCAGAACATGATGGACCAGGATAGATGGATCACTATAAATAATTCAGTGCAGAAATGGCACAGTATGGCATGGGCATAATTTTGCAAGGCGAAGAGGCTTAGGAACAGATATAAGGTATTTCCGCACTTACCCCTTGAAATCCGGATTAAAGAAATCCCTCCCTGGGAAGATCCGTCTGAAAAAGGGATGGATCCAAATGAGGTCTAACACTTCTGCACTCACATGGGAAGCACAGATAGCAAGGAACACTTCATGTGTTTGCTGTGCGGACTCCGCAGCACCGATATCCAGAAGAATCAGGCTTCTCTGCAGCCCTGAAGCCCAAGGAGCTGCATGATTGGAGCACTCAGCCATCAGTCACTGCTCATTTCCCTACCATTCAGCGGCATGCCTGATATTCCCATGGCTGCTGTGGTGCTGCTGCCTCACTCAACATGGCGACTTCCTGCTGCCTCACTCAACATGGTGACTTCCTGTCCTGCCCACATGCATCCCCCCCCCCTCCTGTCCCTGTGTGGTAGCATCTTCCTTTGATGCGGATTTTGCGAGCAGGAACAATTTCAAGACCTAATTTTTCAGGTCTTCCCAGAAACCGGTTTTGGCAGCCTCTAGACCCCATTAGAGATGGGTCTCACGTGAGGCTGTGCGGAAGCGGCATCTTTGAACGGACCCTAATCTGTCCTGCTGTGCAGGAGGTACCTTGCACATGTGTGCCATATGTGTCCTTATCGGGTGTTTAATGGGGTTTTAAGGGCCAGTGCAGAAACATCCATAGTGCCATGAGTTCCTCCATCAGCATGGTCTTGCGGTTAGAGTGTGGGACAGTTATCTGGCTACAAGGAGGAATGTGAAATAAAACCCAATGACTACAAGATATGAGTCTGGCGCTCTAACCACACAAAGCCAGGTGGGTGGCCTTGGGATCATCACAGCTCTCTTTCTGAGCTCTCAAAGCCTCACCTGTCTGACGGGGTGTCTGTTGTGCGGAGAAGAACAGAGGGGTTGTCAGTCTCTTTGAGTCCCCTCAACGATGAGAAAAGTGGCGGATAAAAGCCAACTTTTCTTCTTCATTTTCTGTTATTACAGTCTAGCTTGGTCACAGGAGTCTGAAACGATGGTGAATGGGCTTGCCACAGCAATATTCTGGTCTATCCTCAGCCTTATTGGTCTCTCCATATAATATCATTTCCATGTTCTTCATATTCACTGTTCTTCATCAATTTTAAGGCATATTTATTCATTCTGACCTCAGAATCTTTGCTCCAGTTGTGAAACCAGATCTTCATAGAAAGCTGAAAGGTAATTCTGCTCTCTCTGAGTGCATTTAAATGCTCTGTCTGAATCCTTCGAAAACAAATCTCTATCTACAAGGAATCTTTTTGTAGCTGTTGGGAGTTGGTGTAGTCAAGTGGCAACTATGAAACACCTTCAATTTGGGGTTGCAACAACACTTGTAACTACTGGCAAAACGACACTTGGTAACATGTAAACATTTAACATGTGCCAAAGGAAAATAATAACTGTGACTATGCCATGGAAACAAGAGCCCTTTTCATACTACAGCCGGAGAGTGTGAATGTTCTCCCTCCCGTACAGCTGTGGTACAGCCCGGGATGGCCGGGAATGAGTGTAGAGCATGGAAGGTGAGTAGGCCACCCTGGGATGGGATGGGGTGGTTCCAAATGGAACTGTCAGCCCAGCAGAGCGAATGCTCCATCCCAGGGTGTCCTACTCGCGTTCTGGAGGCCCTAGTGTGAATAGCCCTCAGGTTTTCTTAACAGCCAGAAAACAATAATTATCTATAATTCCAGCCAACCCTCTGCCCTGTCAGCTATGATGCTGAACAGGGAAAAGCAACCCATTCTCTGTTCACAGTCGCAGCTTGCAGGGCAGAGGCTTGGTTTTACTCCCTTTTCCAGGCAAGCAAGCACAATTGTGGCTTTCTTGAAATGGGAGGAGATGGTGCTGCTCCCCCATGCAAGGGTTTTGCATGGTTTGCATGGGGACGGTTGTATCCACATCCAGCCCGCATCTAGCATGTGTTACTGGGGATGGCATGGGGATGGGCAACGTTCAATCTCGGTCCTGCACCCGGTCAAATACAAGCCCAATCAGAATCAAATGGCTTGCATGGGAACATGGCCCTAGATGCCCAGATACTGCCTCCAGGTTGGAGGGACAGGCAGGAGGTGAAGGCCATTTGTGAGGATTAAAGAGTAGGTGAAGTGGCTTTACCTTTGTCTTCCGCAATTGGTGGCTGTTGTATGAGGCATGATGCTGGATTAGATGGGTTGTGGCCTGATCCAGCAGGGCTCCTCTCACATTCTTATGTCTGTAGCCTTTCAAGAAATCAAGTAAGTCCAATTATATGCCCAACACAGTTAGACCTTGCCTCACAGGAAACCTGTAGGAGGGGACTTAGTCCTTACCTCCAGATTGCTTTTAGTGAAGTAGCTAGCCTATATCTATCTGGAACTGAAACAAACAGCACATGAAATCCAGGATGTGATGTTGTTGCAAGAAGAACACAGTAGACCCCAGAATATGATCAGAGACTTTGAGTGCACAAAAAGGACAGGCAGGAAATTGGGTTGTTTAGGTGAGAAAATGAAGAAAATAAGGAAATTGGACAACATTTAGATTGCACTAAATACGTTGCACTAATCCAATCGGGTAATTAATTCACATATCCACTTTTTCAGGTACTCCTGTAGTTGAACTTATCCAAGGTATAAACCCTTAACAGTTTAAGCATGGCCTTCCTGCAACAATTTCAGATCATTAACTTGTTAATGTAATAACAACTTTTAACAGGAAAAATCTTGTAGCCACGGGGTTGGATTCTTCACTCCTATGTGAAGCCAGCTGGGTGACCTTGGGCTAGTCACAGCTCTCTTCTAAGCTCTAACAACCCCACCTACGGCACAAAGTGTCTGTTGTAGGGAGAAGAATAGAAAAGCTTTGTCAGTCACCTTGAGTCCCCTTAAATGGGTGGGATAGAAAAGCCAACTCTTCTTCTTCGTCATCTTCTTCTCCTCCCCTCTACCCCAAAAATATCTCACCCAAAATATTTCCTGATAACTTCTTTCTTTCTTTCTTTCTTTCTTTCTTTCTTTCTTTCTTTCTTTCTTTCTTTCTTTCTTTCTTTCTTTCTTTCTTTCTTTCTTTCTTTCTTTCTTTCTTTCTTTCTTTCTTTCTTTCTTTCTTTCTTTCTTTCTTTCTTGTCCTTGCCAGGAATTTGTGAATTTGCTCATAATTTCTCCCCACATCTTTTGGGTTTAATTACTCATTTGCAAGAGAACCTTCTGCCAACTCAATCTTCTGATGGAGCCCAAAACTACAAAGCACACAGCAAACATCTGGTGAGGTTGGAAAGAGGTTTACAGTTCAGGAAAGCATCATAATTTCTTTTTGAATTTTAATTTTCCTTCCCCCCTTCCCTTATTGCTTCCAAGGTCAGAGAATAGATGCAAAACACTTCCCCCCCCCACTTCCCTTCTGACAAAAATAACTCAATACTGAAGTAGGCTGTCTAATGTTTATTCTTTCCATGATATGGTGAGGAAACAAAGAATTTTCTCATTCCTCAGCTCTTTGCGATAAAAGAAGGAAAGAAAAGTTAATCCACTTTTAAAAACATTACATTTCCGGTTGAAATATTTTCAAATATGGCCATGAATCAGAAATCAAACTCTTGGCCAAGTTATATTTTGTGTTTCAGTTGCAATGCACTAAAAACAAAACAAAACAATGTAGAATGCTACATGCTTGCAAATAAATTTATACAAATAATGATACATTTTAAATAAGCAATTTATATTTTAAAGGAAGAAAAAAACCCTATAGAGACAATTTGTTTGTCCAGTGATTTTACAATGAGGAAAATAATTGCACATTTGGAGACAAGGGCCCAGCCTACACTGGGGCCTATTCCAGATTATATTCCAGGATAGAGCCTTGCCATCTGCATAATAGTGCAGACTACAGCTGAAGATATTGGAATAAGGTCCAGTGCAGGAGAGGCCAAAAAATTGTACGTGCACCAGAGAAGCCCCCCCCCCAAATGAGTTTTTGCTAACATGGCACCTGTGCAGAATGTGGACACAGTTCACTCTCACCAACACCATTTGTTTGTATAGTGGTGGCAACAGTGATGGAGAGCAGTGGATGCCTTCAGAGTTGTTTGTTCCCCACTTTATACAAGGGTGTTGCATGTTTATGTGTATGGGCACTTGTAGGCCATTCAGCACTTTTCTCAGTGTTTTTCCAGGGGCAGGTACCCCTACACACCTGAGCTTCCTAGGGACTCTCTTTGCTACAGTTTTAAATGCTACAGTGGTTAAAAACACGTGGGATAGAAGAAGAAGAAGAAGAAGAAGAAGAAGAAGAAGAAGAAGAAGAAGAAGAAGAAGAAGAAGAAGAAGAAGAAGAAGTTATTCCTCTTTACTCTACCTTTGTCAGACCTCATCTAGAGTCCTGTGTCCAGTTCTGTGCACCCCAATTCGAAAAAGTCATTGAAAAGCCAGAGCAAGTCCAAAGGAGGGATACCAAAATGGTTAGTGTTCTGGAAACTATGTCCTACGAGGAACAGTTGAAGAATCTAGGAATGTTTAGCCTATAGAATAGAAGACTGAGGGCCTTTCCGCACTGGCCACGTAATACCCATTAAGTACACATTAAGCACACGTTTAAAACACTTGCAAAATTCCTGTCCACACTGCAGCTCCCATTAGAGACACTTTGGGGAGTACGCTTCTGTATTGACGCCCGCGAGATGTGTCTCTAATGTGTGCTAAGAGGCCCTTAAACTGGTTTCCCGGAAGACCTGATTGGAGGTAGCCTTAATGGGTCCTCGTGCAGTAATTCCACATCCATGTAGGATGCTTCTGCACAAGGACAGGAAAAGTAAATGGGCCCTCCCCCCGGCCTCCCTGATTGGCTCCTCTGGAGCCAGCCATGGAGAAACAGGGGCTTCCATTCCCTGGGATCCCCCTCACCCCAGAAACTGCAATTCCAGCTTCTTGAGCCATGGGGGCTTCACCTTACACCCCACTACCCACCCTGGGTCAGGCATGCACAGTCACCTCCTTACCTGCAGA
Source organism: Aspidoscelis tigris stejnegeri (assembly GCA_023333525.1). NCBI lineage: Eukaryota > Metazoa > Chordata > Lepidosauria > Squamata > Teiidae > Aspidoscelis > Aspidoscelis tigris. The sequence goes on from JALMGA010000007.1 coordinate 5,108,019, forward strand.
CAGTCAGGTCAATTCTGGCTGTCAGGGCCCACCATGCTTTGTGCATGGGTGCAGCAGGCCTCCCCATTAGCCAGCCACGTGCCTGGCTTCAGCAGGCCCTCGGTGCAGGGATGCGGGGCTGGCTAATGAAGAAGAAGGAGAGAGTTGGCTTTGCTACCCCACTTTTCTCACCCATTTAAGGGGGCTCAAAGTGGCTGACAAACCTTCTGTTCTTCTCCCCACAACAGGCACCCCATGAGGTAGGTGGGGCTGTGAGAGAGCAGGAAGAGAGCTGTGACTTGCCCAAACTGGTCCATGGAGGACTGTCATTGATACGAGTCCATCTCTCTAACCACAAGACCAATGTGGCAACTCCAATGTCCAAACAAGGCATAATTTTTTCAACTGTACTGAGAAGAGTTTATAAATCAACTCAGAATATGGTACCATATTCCCTAGCTGATATCCCCCTCGTTTCCAAATATGAGCTCCGTTAGCAAATGCAAATTAAGGTGGAAAGGAAATTAGCCAATTTAGGCTTTAGACCAAACAATATTGGTAACCTTTACTGTAAAGCCTTACTATCCCATCACCTCACACGTAATTTCTGATATTTTATTTTCCCCTCTCCTGTGATTAATAGTTGTGCCCGCCCAACTGTGCTGCGGTATCTACCAATTTAAAGCTTTTGTTCCTATAATCTGCTACCACAATCCAAGAATGATTATAGATAGAAAACTTGCCTGCAGCTACCACAAATTTCCAAAGACTTTTCTCTTTCTTTTGTCCTCCTCTTGCTCCTAGGGAGTAACATATAATGTTTCCCTTCTCTTTTTCTCTTAGGCTGTGATCACACCTTCACTGTAAACCTTCTCCAATCCATCCCCAGATCTGACTGTTCACAGCTTTTCATTTCTACCCATTTTATTTCTAGACTTCCCTGAATGGAAGGTTGAAAATCCAGACATAGAACAGATAGAAAGGAAAAGGTGGAAGCAGTCAGTCCTGAAGACGGACTGAAGAAGGTTTTAAGAGGCCATAGCCGTAGTTTAATTTTTAGTATTTCTTTACTTCATTTATTGATTTAGTCTTTTTACAAATCACTTTGAGACCTCAGGTAAGAGAAGTGTCCTAGAAATATTTTCACTACATTGAATACATTAATGGGTGTTTTTTCACTGTCACTAAAAGTCCCCATTAAATACCCATTAATGGGTACATAATGGCATTTTTGTACCCATTAATGGGCACTTAATGGGTACTTCTAGTGTCAGTGGCAAAACACCCAATACCTGCCTAGTGAAGAGTCACTGGAGAAAATTAAGTTGTTGGATATATCTCTTAATGGGATATAATAGTGTTGTAATATAAGGATGCCATGGGGTTGAACTTGATCCCTGAACTAAGGGGTGTGTACAGATGGGGTTTTTGACATTCAGTTCATAACAAATTAAAAGTTAGAAAATCTGTGTTCGTTTAATAGATCCCCTTCGAATATGGTAGGATTCTATTCAATACAAATGTATTTGTACAAATTCATACGAATATCCGCTATGTATCTGATATAAATGAATGCATATTCAATAGATATCCCATAACAAATCAGCTTAAGGAATGTCTGAACTATTTGTTCCAATGTTCAAAACATTTGTATTCATATGAATGTTAAAGTATGAATGTTGTAACATTTGATTTGTGTACAAAGGTCTGAATTCATATGAATTTGTATGAATAATGAATGTTACAAATATTTGCACATCACTACCCTAGACACTTCAGCTCTCTTCTGATCTCTCACAGTCCCACCTACTTCACAGGATGTCTCTTCTGGGGAGAAGAATAGAAAGCTTTGTCAGCTGCTCTGAGTCCCCTTAAATGGGTGAGAAAAGTGGGGTAGAAAAGCCAACTCTTCTTACTATTGTATCTCTATCTTTCTTTCTAGGTTGAGTATTAGTGACATCAATGCATTATAAAATGCACTATCTTTGGGGAAATTGTTCCTAACTATGTGTAAAATATAGAACTATCCACCATAATACATGTTATCACAAGAGTTTTGGACTAATAAACAAAACAAAATAGGGATTTAAGTGTGGGGAAAATAACAGCTCAATTAATACTCATAATCATGTCTATAAATATGTATAAAAGTGTTTTAAAGGCCATCAAATTTTTGTCCACCCCAAAATTGTTTGATAGCCAAACCAATAAACTAATCTGTGGTAATTAGACTTTCTGCTTCAACTTGTCCAGAACCAAGTAATGCTGGAATCCTTCCTTCCTTCCTTCCTTCCTATGCTTATCCCAAAATCTTTTAAAACATGTAGTACTGCAAGTGATTCCCCAGGGAAAAGTACCAGAAATTCTTGAATTAGATGGAGTTAATTGTAAGAAGAACTCATAGAATGATCCTTCAGAATGTGGCAGGTGGGACCACGTGCTCATTAGAAGCTTTGCTTTTGTTCACGTAGACCATATTCTATTGTGTAGCCAAAGTGAACAGGCAGGTGGATACACTGCTTCCAGCTTGTGTCTGGCTCAACCTTCCCATTCTACAGATCAAGATTCAGAAGTTCTCCCTGGATAGTTGGAGCACTGGAGTTGGTTCTTTATCCATGGGTGCCATAATCATCATAACTATGAGTATTCTGCTAGTTAAATAGGAAACAGGACAGTAGCATCCTGCAGTAGAGGAATTTTATCATTTCCAAGCCCTGGGAAGACAGCCCCAATCGGGCCTCTAAAAGTGACAGAGACAGAGAGGCTAAAGTTTAAAAGCAACGAAGTTTTACAGCCAGAGTTTATTTATAGCTTCACACATACAAAGCCACTGCTATTTCAGGGGTGGCAGCACTATTTTTTATGTACGTCAGTTTTGAATAGTCCAGACACAGTAAAAGTAAAATAAAGTGAACCGCATGTCTTGAGAAACAAATTTAAATTGCAATGGCTTTGAGAATAAAGTATACATTAAAAAAAAAAAAAGAAAAAAGAAAAAAAGAAAAAGGGAAGGGGCTATAGCTCATTTAATTTGCAGAATAAATCTCCCTGACGAAAATCTCCGTTTTGGGGATGGAAACAATATTAGACAAGGAAAGGAAGATATACACCCTAGACTAATACGCATATATAAATATAAATAAAAGAAATGTATACATTTATGTTCAATGCTATATGAAGATAGTCATCTATCTTGGAGACCTATCCATCTATATTAAAGTTATCTGGGACATTGACTTTTCTCCCTGGTTGCTTGCGAGCAAACAAATGTGCAGAGGAACCTTTGATTTTGACATATCAGCTGTTTGTGTAATTTTTTCATTACGTTTTCAAGGAAAATGATTCTGGAAGAGGAAAAAAATATTTATTCTCTGACACCCCAATTTACATTCCTGTTAAAAGCTTGCTTGCTGAAAGTATTATAGAAGGTCAACTAAAGGGATGCCCTTCTGATTCTGCATGTTTAATGCTAACTAATGCATGCATCAACATGTCGGTGGTGCATGAAGGTGCATAATACTCACATGACCCCAGGGCTTCCTAACAGGTCACACCTGTTATGAGATAGGACATCCTATTCATAATTTGAACTGATGTCGTACCAGGAGCCTTTTCGCACAGGGGTTTTTCGAACGCATGGAGGGCACGTCGGAATGCAGCATTCGCTCTTGCGGGCGGCGGGATCCATTCCAGGCCGCCCGCAAGCGTCCCGACGTGCCCTCCATGCGTTCGAGTTTCAGAGCACTAAAAAGTGCTCTGAAACCGTCTCTGCACGTTCCGACCCGTCCCAGAGAGAAAGTGTTTGCACGCTCTCTCCCTGTGACAGCTCGGCCCCTCCCCCGGGCTGCTCCCATTGGCTCCTATGGAGCGAGGGTGGGCAGCCGGCTGCCTTCTGTCCCTGGGTTCCTGCTCGCTCCCGAACCCCAGATCGGGCTCCAGGGGTGGGCAGGAACGCCAGCCAAAAGCCCCCTACCCATCCAAAGGGTCTTACCTTTTCCTGCAAGCTCCATTCTGTGTAGGAAGGCTGGGCTGTTATGAGCACGCTCGAGGGGGCAGCCCCTCATTGGCTGGGCACCCGCACATGCTCAGATAGGCAATAGAAGCCAGGCAGGTGCCCAGCCAATGAGGGGCCGCCCCCTCGAGCGTGCTCAGAATGGCCCCGCCTTTCCACACAGAATGGAACTCAAGTGGCTACTTTTTAAAAGCTGCTTTTCAGGACTGCCCTGCCCTCTTCCTCCTGGCGTGAACACACCACCCATAGCGGACCCCTTCACGGAGCCTAGCTGGGTGGCTGCTGCTTGCCTGGATGGAGGAAAAACGGCAGCGGGCAGCCAGCAATTCTTTCCTCTCCTCTCCCCATTGCCCAGGGCATGCAGCAGCAGCGGCGGCAACTCAAGCCCCCTTCGCCCGTCACTCTCACAGCCTTTAAAACATTCACACATCTCACCCAAACTTCGGCTGATTTCCTCCCTTTTCACATTTTTAAAGGTCAGAACTTTCAAAATTGCAACATCGTTATCAGGTGTGAAGTGGTTGGATTGCTACAGTGTAGCGGCTGCTGCTTTAAGGGGTGGATTTTACAGCTTGCTTTGGAAGCAAGCTATTGGGAACAGTTCCTACAGTAAAAAATGTAAAACGTTTCAAGCCCACGAACCGTAGTGAGACCTGTTGAAATGAGGATTAACATTTACAATGCTTTGGGGTGATTTAACATGTGTAAAGCCTGTTAAGCCAAACTGACATGGGGTCTGCGAGGATTGAAAACTGTTTGAAACTTAAATAAGCTTGTAATGGGGATGCAGCCCTGAAGTCTCAAGTTCAAGAACCATTGGTGTAGAGTGGAAGTAGATGAGTAGATGTTCTCTGATGGCTCCAAGCAGAATACATATGGGTTATCCTCATCATGAGTAGGTGATTTCCACCCATCACAGTTTACCATTGGGGCTGTTTCTGTTGCAAGACTAAAGCAGCTGTGAAACTTTTCATGTAAGAACATTGGGGTTTGGGAGGTCCCAGACAAGGAGCTAGTGCATCCTCCACTAGCCAGTTTGGTCTAGTGGTTAGGGAGCCAGACTCTTACCTGGGAATACCAGGACTGATTCTGCCCTCCCCCATGAAGCCAGCTGGGTGACCTTGGGCTAGTCACAGGTCTCTTCTGAGCTTTCACAGCTCCACCTACCTCACAGGGTGTTCTGTTGTCAGCCGCTTTGAGTCCCCTTAAATGGGTGAGAAAAGTGGGGTGGAAAAGCCAACTATTCTTCTTCTTCCACCTCTTTTGGTACCTGAGACGTTTTCGCACGGGGCTGAACGGAACGCGGAAAAGACAGCTGAGGACACGTCATCCGCATTGGCCGCGCGCGGCTTGCGTTCGGACGTGTCCGCAGCTGTCTTTTCCGCGTTCGAAATGTAGAGCACGTCGAAGTGCTCTACACGCGTTCCAACGCGGACGAGCCGCCCGCAGCCGTTCGGGAGAAGAAGCGTTCGCGCTTCTTCTGTCTCCCGAACGGCTGCCGGCGCGCCTCCGACGCCGCGCGGCTTTGACAATCAGCTGTTTGTCAAACAGCTGATTGTCGATCTGCCTCCGCGGCTGTCATCGCGCCCCTTGCCGGCGTTTGCCGGCTAAGCCAGCTTTGGGCGCTTTGAGCATTCGCACCCAGACGCTCCGGAACGCGTTTACACGCGTTCTGGCGCGTCTGTGTGTGAACGGGGAAAGCGCCCGAAGCTGCCTTAAGCTTTCCGCCTGAACGCGTTCCGTCTGGAACGCGATTCAGTGCGGAAATGCCTCTGGATGAAGCCCCAATCAACCTCCACATCTGCTTGCCACAAAGGTTCCTTCCTTCCTTCCTTCCTTCCTTCCTTCCTTCCTTCCTTCCTTCCTTCCTTCCTGTCTGTCTGTCATCTGTATTTCTCTCTCTCTCTCTCTCCTTTTGTGACTTTATGGCACTAACCACATAATCAAGGATCAAATGCTCCCAAAAAACAGCAGCCAGTTTTTCTACTTCTTATTCTTTCTTCCCAAGTGTTCCGGCCTCAGGCATCAGCAGTGTGATGGGAAGATCTTCTGTCCTTGCACATTTCCTTCCTCTTTGGTGGCTACAGGGTCAACGAAGTACACCACATTAGTCAGACTTGTTAAAGAAGACACTTTTATCAGTGATAAAAGGGCCTGAATATTCTCTTTAGTTTCTCCCTCTCCTCCTCCTCCCTCCCTTCTTCTCTCTCTCTCTTACATACACCACTCTTTCCAGCACACCCTTATGCCAGACTTAATGGATGCCTGAAATGTAATGAGACATTGATTCTGAACCAGAGCTGACAAAAGCTTATGAGACTCAGAAAGGGTCACTTCTCACTTAGCTGGTTGTGGCAAAAGCTTCCATTCTGCCTATAAAACATTTGAAATACATAACCCTTCAGATGCGGAACAGGAGGAACAGAACAAGCAGGAAGAGAGTGGTGTGCTTGTGTTCTTTATTGGAAGAAAGAGAGATAGAGGGGGAGAGAGGGAAGGAGGGAGGGAGGGAAGGAGTGCGAAAGAAAATTTTGCCTCTCTCTTGTGATTTTCACAGCCAAACTGTGAGGTCAGATATAAGAAGGAATATTTCACAGGATTCTGTCTTGAATATGTGACAAGGAAGACAGCAGGCCTCCAATGTATGCAGGGCGTATTATCTGCCTGGGACAACTGACAAAGCATTTCTTTCCCCCTCTTCTGTCAATTTGAAGGAGCCGCTAATTCACAAACGATATCGTAAGCACATTTAAACCGTCTTCGCATTTTTCTCATGCTTCGTGAAAACAGAGATAATAACTGGTAAACCAGCTGTAAAATTAAAAGAACGAGATGTTGCCAATAAAGGCCATCATTTCGGGGAAATAAATTTGTTTCTTGGAAGCTGTGCGCTGGAACGTATGCTTGAGGTGCCCACAAGAAAGAGCAATTCAAGCGGAGAGAAAATTGATCTTGCTCCACTGGTTTATGTGAAGAGAGCAAGGAGGAGGGGTGGGGGGAGAAAGAGAGAATCACCAACAGGTTATCACTTAATAACTCTCTAGTTTTCCTGAATATTGAATCAATATGGCAGGATCACTCAGAGTCATCAAATCCTGAAGCACAATGTGGAAGAAAAATGTAATTCAGGGACATGCACAGCAGGAGCAATAAATACCTTCAAAGTAGGGAGTTGCTTGGGAAAGCAGACAATTCATTGCTAGGCCATGTCTTCTATGCAAAAGGCAGTTGGCATCTCCAGGGAAAGATGCCGAGAAATTCCACTGGTCTGCCATATACGGTCCTCAGCTAGGTGGCTAATGCTGTGACTCCATACAAGGGTCTCTAGGCTCTGTCTGCACAGGGCCTTGATGTTGACCAAGGGCCTTCATGGCCATTTTCTGGGTCTCACTGGTCTACATGATAATACAGATCTGTGGCACCCAGCTCCTGGAGGTGTACTCCCTCTGCATTTCATGGAGTGTGATCCCAGTCAGGGATGTTCTGATTATGCGTCCCAATACTGGAAAATTGTTAGGAAAATTGCTGCCCTATCAGCTCTCCTCCATTTATGAGGGTTTGAGTAAGCAAACAAGCTAGAGACAAAAGATTTCTTTTTTCTATATTGCAATATAGGAAACCTGCTCTTCGAGCATTCTTCCAGGACACAAAGTTCTCACACATAACAGCATGGCTTTTATCTCTGTCCTGGCTGGAAGTTTACAGTCTTCCCTATGCACCTCTTCACTCGTTCCAAAGTTAATTTGCATCTAATTTATTCAGAGTAAAGAGGAGAAGTACATATAAATTTCTCATTAGGCATGTGCAGTAAAGGCAAAAAAAATCACCCTAGTTCAAACAGGGTTCAGCAGACCAGAAAGAACCGGCTGTGTCCTTTGAATTAGCAGTTTGATAAAAACTGTCTGCCAGTTGTCAGCCTTTGCAAGCATAGTCCTCACATCTATTAAGGGAAGAATTTCAGCAGGGCATCCCCTAGAGACCCTGAGCCTCGGACCTTTAGTTCCTAGCCCTTGGAGGCCTTGGTGTCTGGCCTTAAAGTGTGCAGGTTGGTCATGCATATAACATTGATCCCATCCATGGCTTTTTGTCATTCAAATCATCAGGCATGGCTGTTCCAGAACCATTCATTCTGATCATTTCATTTTCATTTTCATTTTATTTGTATACTGCCTTTCCAAAAGAAAATTTCCCCAACGCGGTTTACAACAAACAGAAAATACTCAATGCAAAATAATAATCAAAGCATAGTAAAAATACATTATAAAAAATTGTCCATCATACAAAACATTGCAAAACAAGCCAAAAACACACATAAAAAAATCAAGGCAGCTCCAAGTAGAGTCTGGAGCAGCTGACCAAAGGCCCCAGTCTCACAAAGAATCAGCTCCTCCAGGATGTCCATGCCCAGAAGAAGAAGAAGAAGAGTTGGCGTTTCTATCCCGCTTTTCTCACCCATTTAAGGGGATTCAAAGCGGCTGACAAACCTTTCTGCACTGGAAAGGCCCATAACCTGGAATGAGAATTCGTGACTCTTTTTTTAGTTTTTGTTTGTTTTAATGATGGTATGAATTACACATTTGTCTCATAAGTGGAGGACTGCTTTTGTTTGATTGAATTTCCTGGTATTCAAGCGAACTCATGTGCAGTTCGAAGCAAACAGCCTCAAATGCAAACAATTTGATTGTTTTCTTGAACACAGACTGAACTTTGCACATCTCTGTCTCCAAGACAATGAGTTGAAATGCAGAGTTTTCATCTTCAGTGGAGAAATAAGAAGATCCACATTATTCATATCTGTGGGATGAAACTTTGACAACAATTATCGTTTTAAGACAGCTGGAATGGGAAAATATTCCAGGAACTTAAATGCTGTTAGACTACTGCAAAACACTTCTTTGATGTGAGATACTTGAGGAGGTGTAGGGCTCAGATGTTCTTCAGAGATGTGGCTGTCCATGAGGACCCTTTGGGCCTTTCTGCACTGGCTCTAAAAACGGATTTAGAGCCAGATGTGGAAAGGATTTACACGTGGCTGTCGCATAGGGGCCGAAATTAGACCCCTTTGAGCAAGCCACGTCCGCATATCGGCAGGTTTTTAAACCATTTTTGCCACCAAAATCCTACCCAGATGTAAGACCTGAAAAAATCAGGTCTTACATCTGGCTTTCCCCCTGAAAATGGTTTGGAAACAAACGTTTCCGCACCAGAGGGGGAAAAGCCAGATTGCCAGCGCATGCCCAGCTGTCAGAGAGAGGCAGAGCGCATGCTCTGCCATTCTGACAGCTGGGCAAGCCTGGCAGCCAGCTTCCCTGCCTTCCCGCTGGCCAGAGAACGGAGAATCCTCTGTTCTCTGGTGAGGGCAAGGCACCCCCACTCCTTCTGTCACCCCAACCCCACGAACAGCCCCATTCTATGTACCAGATCGCCTCCATTTCACCTCCATTTCGATTGTGAGTCTCGGAGGGACGGCAGCAATCGCACACGCATGCGCCATTGCTCTGACGGCCCTCCAGGCAGCTCAGGACTACATTTCCCAGTGTCCCTGGGCTGCTGGGGCCGTCAGAGCAATGGCGCGTGCGTGCGCGATTGCTGCCGTCCCTCCAAGACTCACGATCGAAATGGAGGCGAAATGGAGGCGATCAGGTACGTAGAATGGGGCTGTTCGTGGGGTTGGGGTGACAGAAGGAGTGGGGGTGCCTTGCCCTCGCCAGAGAATGGAGGATTCTCCATTCTCTGGCCAGCGGGAAGGCAGGGAAGCTGGCTGCCAGGCTTGCCCAGCTGTCAGAATGGCAGAGCATGCGCTCTGCCTCTCTGATAGCTGAGCAGGCGCCAGCAGGGCCGATTTGGGATGGGTGCTGGTGCACTCGCACAGCACCCATCCCAAACCGTTTCCCAATCCAGCCTTGCTGCTGTGGCCCTGCGCGTGTGTGTACGCGCGGGGTCTGGGAGAAACCGTTTCTGCTCGAAATGGATCTCCCTTTGAAAACATTTTGCGGAAAGGCCCTTTGAGGTCAGTCTGCTCTCTAGCAGCTGAACCATTTAGCTGAAGCACTAAGGAATAATTCTACTCTTTCTATTTTCTTTCTATTTTTTTTCATTTCATTTTTATTTTTAAGGATTCAACTTATGAGTTGGGATTCCATACACATCAGGGCAAAGGACAATGGTGGGCCTTGCTTCATCTAATTTTAGAGTTAAGTGACCTGATCTGCTCCTCTTTCATTTTGCTTATGAACTGAAATGCAATTCCTCAATGAATTGCACATTTCTCACAGATACAAAGTGTGCATTTTATGGGGAGATGGATGAAAATTGCACTGCAAATTTCAAATCCATTTTACAGGGAAGAATATATGCAGAATAGTGAAAAAATGTATTTTGTTTTGATTCTTAAAAAGCATTTGCACATAATAAATCAAAATATAACTAAGCACCACCAAAAATGAGAGGGTACAAAATTTGTACTGTCAGCCTTAAGCCTTATCTAAAATAGGGATGTGCACAAATATTCGAAAACTCAAATATCCAATTCGAAATCGACAAATGTCGACATTCAAATTTGAATTAGATTTTTGGAAATCCAAATCTGAATATTCAAGAATGAATAAATATGGATTTTTGAAAATCCAATGCGAATTTTCAAATGATTCAAATGTGTATATTCGTATCTGTGGTATATGAATCTGCACAAAAAATATATGTATCTTGCACTTAAAATACAGGATTAAAACGGGATAAAACAGGATGAATACGGATTTTTATGGAATGCACAGAGATACATATAACAGATCCGAATGTTGTTGACAGTTGTATCTTTAAAAACGAATCTAACTTTCGAGCGTACGGATTTGAATTGAATAAGACATTTGAATCTTAAATATCCTAATCGAATCGGATTTTATGACATCTGAATTTACTCGGATTTGAATGTGCACATCCCTAATCTAAAATGATCTGTAGCTCCAGCTATTTTTAGTTTTTTTTAGTTTAGTTTAGTTTAGTTTAGTTTAGTTTAGTTTAGTTTAGTTTAGTTTTGAAGCCATGGCAACTGTGCCATTTCCAGAAGAGAGGAGATGGAGGAGGAACGGAAAAATATATTTCACTACTATCCCTCTCCAGGTAGGATGCCTCTAAAGGCCATTTGCAGGGATTCAAAAGCAGATGGTTTTCCCTTGCCTCCTGCTTGAGATGCCCAAAAGCAATTGGTGGGCAACTGTGTGAGACAGGAAACTCATGGAGGTCAGATGTATCAGTGGCTACTAAAATGGATGCCTAGGTACCACCTCCAGGTTGGAGAGACAGGCAGGTGGCATCTAAAGGCCATTTGCTGGGAATCAAGAACAGGTAGAGGTTTTGCCTCTGTCTTCTGCCTGAGAATGGTGATGCCACATTTGGAATATTGTGTACAATTCTGGTCACCACACCTCAAAAAGGATATTGCGGAACTGGAAAATGTGCAGAAAAGGGAAACTAGAATGATTAAGAGGCTGGAACAAAATTCCTTATGGAATCAGACTGCAACATCTGGTCCTCTTCAGTCTGGAAAGACAGCATTTAAGAGGGGACCTAATTGAAGTATATAACATCATGCATGGTATAGAAAAGGTGGATAGAGAAATTTTCTTTTCTCTATAACACAACACTAGAACGAGGGGGCACTCTTTGAAGCTGATGAGTAGGAGAGTCAGATCCGACAAGGGGAAGTATTTCTTCACCCAAAGGGTCATCGGTTTATTGAATATGCTGCTGGAAGAGGTGGTGACAGCTACTAGTCTAGATCGCTTCAAAGTAGAGTTAGACAAATTTATGGAGGACAGAGGTATCAATGGCTACTAGAATGGATGTTCATCTTTCAGGCTGGGGGGATGCTTTTAAGGCCTTTTGCTCAGATTTGAGAGCAGGAGAAGGTTTGCTCTCATCTCTGCTTGAGATGCCCATGGGCATTTGGTGTGCCACCATGTGCAACAGGATGCTGCACTAGATGGGCTGTGGCCTCATCCAGCAGGGCTCCTCTTAGGTTCTTAAGTAGAATGTCCAGAAGCAATTAGTGAGCCACTGTATGAGACAGACTACTAGACTAGATGGGCAGGAGCCCCAACCCACAGGGGCCCTCTTATATTCTCTTAATTTAATAGGGGAAAAACTATTTTTCCTTTGCAGTTCATATAAAACCTATAATATTAACACCACACAGCCATGAAATATTGCTGACTCAAGGAGTATATATGTATTCCTGACAAATGACAAAAGGAATGATGCCTCCTTAAATGTCTGGCAGCCTCTGCGTTCCATTTGTTGAATTCCTGTAGGGGTATCTGGATTGGAGCCAATGATGGGTAAAAACTCCCCCAAAAGTTTATAAGTGAGAAAAGAAACTTCCATCCATGTGGAAACAGAACTAAAAAGAGTGATTGCTTCCTCTTACTTTCCATTAGTCCTTGATCTCTGGCAGGCTGGAAAAAGTGGAGAAATCTGCACATTTATCACTATCTCCATGGCAACTTATGAAAGTTAACTGAGGCTTAGGCACTTCTTGTTACCCGGTATTTCAAGGAATCTCTACTTCGCTGCATTACATCTCCTTGCTTTGCCCCATTGTGATGGTCATATCAATATACTGTTCTGAATAAAATATAAAATAGGGACTTACTGATAACCGAGAAACTAACTTGTCACTTCAATTTGTCGAATTGCTTACAGGAAAGAGATCCCTCTACAGAAAGGCTTCAGTTAAGCCTATGGTTCTTTGAATTTTGGGATATAGCTCCGGATTAAATCAGCCAAAGTGGTGCTGGAACTCTGGAAGCCAGATCCAACTCTTTTGAAATGCACAATGACTCTTTCTGCATGGAGCTTTCATCCTCACATTAATGCAGAACAAGAAGGAATTGCCAATTTCTGGGCCAACTCTACCTGCGTTAGATGGAGTTGATCCCTTCAAGAGGTCCGTAATCTGGATTCTGGTAGTCCCACTAAATCTGTACTACCAGAGGAACCAGCCCCCTGGTTTGGAATAGGGAAAGTTTGCAGAAGGCTCTCTCCCATGTTTGGGGATACCAGGGGGTGTTTCTCAATGACACACCATTGCTCCTGCATCTCACAGGCCCTGAGGCTAGGAACGATCATTGCTAGCCTTTGGAATTATGGGAATGCAGCTGCAAATAGGGATGTGCATGAATATTCATAACATTTTATATTCAGATGCATTCAGACATTGTATATGAGTTTATTTACTACTGATTATTGAACGTTATGACATTTGTACATTGAGATTCGTATTCATATGAATGCTTCAGAACATTCATGAAATGGGGTTGGGGTGGGGCAGAAAAACGGCTGTGCCAGTCACATCTGCATTGTATCCAGAGTGCATTCAACATGGATCGAGAGCAGATTCAAAGTGGATTCAGGGCAGATTTGATGCTTTCAGAACAGGTATGTTATGGTATATGTATCCGATACATATCCAATATGTATGCATTTGTATTGGATATTCGTATGAATTCGTATGAGTACGTTAATATGGAATAGAATCCTAAAACATTTGAAGCCGATCATTTTGAATGAATACAAATTTTCTTACATTCAATTCAATATGAATCAAATGCAAAAAAAAAAAAAAAAAAATCATTCATGCTCATCCCTTCCTGCCAAGCTTTCATAAGCTTCACAGCTGTGTTGTAAGTTAATCCTGATCAGTGTAGACAGTGTTGATCCTTCCTGTGCTTCCTAGTGATCCAGATCAGTGGGTTGGGCTATTCCAGGCCCATTAATCCAGATTTACTGCAGGCAAGTGCAGAAGAAGCCAATGTCCATAGAATCTGGTCTTCATGACACTTTCCTCTGCTCTTTTCTACTGCATGACCTGGGACAATTTATTCTGTTTTGCATTTTCAGATTTTGAGAATTCAGAAGCGGGTAAGGGCTACGGGAGTTGCACATTGCCATGGAGGCTCCCAGCAGTGATAGGACTAGATTAGGGTCTGCTGCAAGAGGAAGGTTACATGAATCACACTCTGAAATAGCACCATGCGCTCTGCATGCCTGCCACTGTCTCTGGCCATGCAAACATAGGGCCACTGAGAGCAACAGTTACAAGTCTGCTTGAGAGGTGGCTGGAAGAGCATGATGGAATGAACTGGCAAGGCTTCTTCCAGCAAGGCAGCAGCAGTCAAAAGCAGGAACCATTATGATGACTGGGAGCCATGAGGAATGACAGAAGAAGAACCATAGTATTGATGTAGAACTGAAGTAACAACAAAGAATCATTGCTCCTGGTGTATTATTTTTATACATTAATAAACTGGTGTGCGTGTGTGTGGAATAAGGGTGTCAGAGACCCTGTCCCAAAAGTCCAGCTCAGGGATTGGGAGTTAGCAGCCAATGCCAAATCTGGGAGGTAAAATCAAACAAAGAAAGGGTGCAACCCTTTCAGGTGAATGGGGAAGGGAGGGGTTAAGTGAATGGTGGGAAGAAAAAAAAGGAGGTACATGACTAGAGGAGATCCCTGGTTACATCATATCGAAGCTGATGATTTTGTGAACAAAAATCTAATCTAGTAGGACAAAATGTTCAATCACGACTTACTTAACCCTGCTCAGTAAACCTGGAAGAGATCTCTCCAGATATTTACTTTAGACAAAAGTTGGCCTACGTTTGCCAGATAAGTACTATTTCCTACTTTATCTTCATATAGAATTCTGGAAACAGTGACCAGTTTCTGAGGTGATGGAATTTTCCTTCTTCCCTGGCCAGTCTCCTGTAAATGCAGATTTAATCAGCTCCTTGCTTCCTGAAAGCAATCTACTTTGCAATCTTTGCCTCCTTCTATGGCCAAAGTTGAGGTCTGTCTTTGAAAACTATGTTTTATATCTTTTAATATGGCCTAATACAGAATCTTATATTTCATAATTCTGTATGCCTAGCCCAAATGCCAATAATATTATGCCAATCACATATATAGTCCAGAGGTGCCTGTGTATTGGCAGACCCCTGCCTTGGCTTGGCACAGCTTTCAGAGTGAAGGATTCTGGGAAGTATATGGCATCATGGATGAGTGCATAGGTTGCAGCCCAAATTGCCAAGAATGTTGACTGGGTATTCCTGGTCCACCTCACACCTCTGTCCAGTTCTGGTTGCCACTCTTTTCCTTCTGTCACTTCACTTTGTAACATGACAGCTCCACGGACCTGCTGTTGGAAGACAGTTCTGAAAACTAAATAGCTTCATTCTCTGAAGCAAAACCTCTTACGGCCCAAATCTTATTTATTCCCTTAGCTGGCATCCAATCTAGCTAGCACTTCTTAAGTTTCTATTTCCACTTTCCCTCTCTTACTTACTAGTGGACTCAAAAGCTTTAGGCTGGCATGTTCTGAAGGATAGAATCCTATGTCAATCTTCCAGGCTAGCAGATTTCCATTTTCTGTATAATATAAAGGGAAAGAATCCTGTTTACACTCGGCCTCAGGGTTGCATATATTAGGCATCCATGAACCCATTAACCAGCTAAAGTGAAGGAGCAGGTCTTCTGTTTCTATTGCCTTGTGAACTGAACTGCATTCAAGATATGTTTGGGATCTGTTAACAATGGCCAACATCCAAATCATTCATTATTTTGAATAATTGATGGAAACTCTTTTCTAATTGGACATTGCACAGGACTGCTTAGATCGGCAATTAGGGTCATGTCTCCACTTACCAGGTGTCGTGTTGTCATTTTGGGTGGCATGGTATGCCCACGAGAGACAATAGGAGATTAAAGCATGAAACTGCCCTCCAGTAATGAGGGTCCATCCCCTGCTTCATCTGGCACTTGTGTGCAGTGAAGTGGACATGAAGGCCTTTTCCACAGGGCATGGCTTATCCCAGACTGCACTTGTCCATGCCAGGTAACCCAGCCTAAGGACACTCCAACTTGGACCAACCTTGAAAAGAAAAAAAAAAAGTGTCCCAAGCCTTCAAAATTCCCAGGTGAAACGGCACCAGGCAGGGTGTACCAGCCCATCCACTGTCCACAGAAGGTACTAGCAGGGGGTATGGATGAGGTAACCTGGAATATCCCATGGGCCATAAGAAGTCCCCAGTAATGTGGTGGGCCAGAAACTTCTCCTGAGGCGCTTGCCTGCTAGGCAATCCCCTCATGACTGTGGAAATGTGACCTAGAACTCTTCTTTGGAAATTTTTGCAGCTCATAAATGGTCACAGGAAATATTCATATCTCTGTCCCCAATGGCAGGGAATAGAAGACCCCTTGGCCCTTTTCCTTTTCTGGCTGAAGTATAGGATTATGGAATGCCCATTAACCTGTGATGAAATGTAGAATACACATTACTCACACCTGATCATTTGGACAGAATAAAGATGAGAAATCATTAAAGTTTATTTCCCAGTCTATGGAGAGTGCAGGCTCTTTATTTATTTATTTATTTTCTCTCCCTGGCAGTGTCACTACTTCCTGTTTAACATATCGACCTGCCTATTTGGCATTTGACAGCGCTATTGAATTTTTGCTGAATTTTATGCTTCAGGAGGGACATAAAGTAGCAGGCTTTCCCCTGGGCTCCCCCCTCCATGGGCCTAAATTTACTGTGAACTTCAGAAACACTTCGGAATCCCACACTGAATTTATTGTGTGTCCTTAATGTGTGGTAATGGTGGCCATTTTGAAAAGGAGAAAGCACAGCGGGCTGACCAGCCAAGGGAACAAAGCAAAGCAAGGGCAGGTCAAGGCAACTCATCTTTTAAGAAATTAATAAAAAAAAACCATAAGAGGAGCCCTGGTGGATCAGGCCACAGCCCATCTAGTTCAGCATCTGTCTCACAACATAGTTCTGGGCATCTCAAGCAGGAGACAAAGGCAAGAGCTTCACTTGTTCACGGCTCCCTGCAAACGTCCTTTAGAGGCCTCCTGACTGTCTCTTCAACACAGAGGCACAACCTAGGCACCCATTCTAGCAGCCATTGCTACATCTGTCCTCCATGAATTTATCTCATCCTTTCTTAAATCTATCAAGGCTGGTTGTGGTCATTGTCACTTCTGGTGGTAAATTCCATAGACCATGAATTGTGCCTCTTCTATGCAAGGCGGTGGAGAAAACCTAGATTTGCAAAAGAGGTTACTTTCCTGGCAAATGCATGCCCAAAGAGGCCACTACAGTCACTCTGGAGCACTCGTTACCACCATAAATGAAAACAGGGTGGCAATGAATGCCTCCTTAGACAGTAATTGGGGAGATGTTCTTAGAACTGGCTTAAAGGCATCAGCATGTGGACATTAGTGTTTCTGGCCCTCAGAGCTCTTGGAGGCATTCGTTTTTGACTCTAAAGCTGGCAGGACCCTTGGAGTCAGCATGGGGAGCTGTGTGAGACACACTATTCCAGTGTAGGGATGTGCATAAATATTTGTAACATTCGACATTCAGATGAATTTGGCAATTCGGATTTGAATCGAATGTTGGCACATTAGAAGATTGGCATTCGAATTTGAATTGAATGTTTTGATACATTTGTATGAAACTTCTTATGGGATTTGTATGCTATTTGTAGGGGATCTGTATGCTATTTGTATGTATCTTTACATAGGATCCATATGTTATTTGTATACATTTGTATGGGATCCGTATGCTATTTGTATGCATTTGTATATAGGGTCCATATTGTGTGCATTTATGTGGTATCTGTATGCTATTCATATGCATTCGTATGGGACTGAACATTCGTATTGAATACAAATCCTACCACATTTGAAGGGGATCTATTTGAACGAATATGAATTTTCTTGCACTCAGTTCAATATGAATCAAATACGAAACAACAACAACAAACTTTTGTGCACATCCCTATTCCAATGTGGACAACTTTGTTACACACCAGTAGCAACCCATAGCAGATTAGGATTTGTTGCTAATCTTGAGCCTGTCCTGACTTGGGATACTAGCCTTAAGCACAAATAAAGTCTAAGAGCAATTCTTCCCCAGTGATGTTTATCAACTTTCATGAAATAATAAGTCCTGGGGTAATTTGTATGTCACCATTTTTCGGCACTTACCTGTGGTAAATCTGGATCAGTGGATGCAGCTTAACTGGACCCACTGATCCAGATCTTTTGGAAGCATGGACTGGATCAGGGCCATCTGTACTGATGGTGCTGATCCAGTCCAAGCGTCCCCAAGGCTGCCAAGTTAGGTCAAGGTTCACAGTAACCCTCCCACACCCACACCGAAAGTCTAGAAGTGAAAATTCCTACCCTTGGCGATTGAAGATATTTTTTAGGGGCATACTACTAATTGAATCTACAGGTGTTTTTTCACTGTCACTAGAAATACCCATTAAGTACCCATTAATGGCATTTTTGTACCCATTACTGGGTACTTACTGGGTACTTCTAGTGACAGTGGAAAAACACCCTACAGCAAACTGGATTAAGGATCTCCTTAATCTGGATCAGTTTCTATGTCATGCAGACAGAGTGGATCAGCAGGAGGCATGGCCTCATAGATCCTCATTAACATGGATCTATGTGGACTAGAACAGAGTAAGGGTCCATGCAGAAGTGCCCTCGAGTTTAGTGGTGTCTTATACTGGATTGTTTATTGAAAACCAAAATGGAGAGATATACCAAGACTATTTATTTATTTATTTATTTATTTATTTATTTATTTATTTATTTATTTATTTATTTATTTATTTATTTATTTATTTATTTATTTATTTATTTATCTATTTATCTATTTCAATTTGATTTGAATCAAATATCCAAAAATTTGAATTGATTTGAATGTTTAAAATTTGAATGTGTTCACATTTGATTTGATCTGAATACATTAATATTTATCCGTGCAGATTTTCGATCCATATTTGCAAATACGAATGTCAGCAGCATTCGTATGTTCCTGTACACATCCCATATGGATCCCATGTTTATCCTGTATGCATCCAGTTTTCATCCCGTACTGATCCGTACAAATGCGTACGAACGTGGGAAAGAGGCATACAGGCAAGTACACATTGTGCATGTATCCGTACACATACGAATGTCTGAATAATTTGTACAAATGATTCAAAAATTCAAAGTTCATTTGAATGTTTAAATTTAAATTCATGTCCCTACTTGTTAGTCTGTCTCTCCCATTAGGGTCTTCAGAAGAGATCCTGCTGCGGTTACCACAAATTACTGAATGTCATCTTTGGCTACCTGCAGTTACGCTGCATGAAATGGTACCCACACTCTGAAACAGGCTTCCCTCTGTTATTTATAGGAGGCTTATTATTATTAATTATCATCATCATCATCATCATCATTTATTTATTTATTTATTTATTTATTTATTTATTTATTTATTTATTTATTTATTTATTTATTTATTTATTTATTTTCAGGTGCCAACTGAAGAACTATATGTTTCCTTGGATCTATGAGTTCCTCACCCACATACAATTTTAATAATATTCTTATAAAATTGATTATATAATTAATTATATTCTTATTGAATTGATTCTTACATAACTGATTATTCTTATAGAATTGATTCTTTATTTTGCAAACCACTTTGAGGTTATATTTTTAATGGAAAGCTGAATATAAATATTTTAAATAAATGAATGGATGGATGGATGAAATGCATCCTTGTATGAAGGAGGTTAAAAGAGTGATTTGTTTTATCATTTCAGTTTTCTTCCTTTGGAATCAGTTTGTCTAAAGCAGGGCACTTTTTTCAACCTATGTTTGATTTCTTAAAAAACTGTTAATAAAACTAACAAAGCACTTGGCCTTTGGAGACATTTAGGTCTGCAAAACCAAGCACAGCTAACTTGCACAAGCTAATCAGACCAAAACTCTCTCAAAGCCTGGATTGGTAAAGCACCCTTACTGAAGTAAATGAGGGATGATTCCTTGTGATGTTTAGTTCTGCTTAGCCCTGTCTGGGTCCCTCTGCCTCTGGGACTGAAAGTATGATTATACAGAACATTTTGGGAGTATATCTTTACAAAGGATAATCCCATTTGTGAGTACAGGAAAATCAATAGTGAGATTGTTCCATTTTT
Organism: Aspidoscelis tigris stejnegeri; assembly: GCA_023333525.1. Taxonomy (NCBI): domain Eukaryota; kingdom Metazoa; phylum Chordata; class Lepidosauria; order Squamata; family Teiidae; genus Aspidoscelis; species Aspidoscelis tigris. The sequence continues at coordinate 5,128,054 of JALMGA010000007.1, forward strand.
AGAATTATTTCAAATAAATTTGCCCTTTTGGCCTTTAACTCTCATTCGTATGGATGGGAAAAGAAAGGAAGAAAGAAAGAAAGAAAATAAGAAAGAAAGAAAGAAAATATCACTGAAACATCAGTGTTCTTTCAGTGTTTGGAAAGAGATGCGACTATAGGATTAAAGCCAAATTATCAGAACTGTAGACTAGATAAAACCTTGGGTGGGAAATCACTTCCAAAATATAAATGAACAGGGTATTGAGAACTCTCTTGTTTCTTTGTAGCTCTTTCTGAAAACTTCTAAGGTGCAGAAGAGCTGAAGATAAGAGCTTCATTTGGACAATGCATTGGAATTTTTTAAAATTAATTTGATTGGTTTAAAAAAAGTAAACTCCTAAGAAGAGAAGGAAAATGAGGAGGGGAAACCCACATCAGAATATTTTAAATGCTGAGTATCCATTTGTTCATTCACTCCTAATTACATAAATTATGAAACTTTTATCTATTTAGAGATCTTTAAATCCATTTACTCTTTGGACCCTTAATGCTCATTTGCATGTAGTCACTGGAGGGTTTTTGGTTTTGGTTTTAATTTAAACATTCAAATCCTGCCCTTCCAGGGTCATAGCACTTAGTAAAAGACAGCGTCAATAAAATCAGTGAAACAGTATAAAATATACTTACCACATAACAAACTGGTTTTAATCCCTGCAGCCAATTCACATATGGTATTTTTCCCTGGGGGTGTCCTAGAATTATGCATAATCATATTTATCAAACTATTTACCAAAAATAACCTACACTTTCACTTGTTCATTCTGATGAAGTTTTAGAACCTACAGAGTTGCTCTCCTCGATCTACTCCTGGATTGGAAGCATTTCTCCCTTTCTATCACAATATATTCCCAATTAATCAGAGATGATATCATTTAACTACAGTTAGGCCCAATAATAAGGATGCTGCCCAAAATTTGGCAAATGTTCTAATCCATTCAAATTATGTAAAATCTGGATTTTTGACCATATTCACACAGCCAATATCTCAGAACAGGGTGGGCTACCCTATCTAGGGGTGTGCACAAATGGTTGTTGTTGTTGTTTTGGTGTATTTGATTTGTATCAAATCGAATGCAAGAAATTTTCTATCCCTTTGAATAGATCCCCTTCAAATGTGGTAAGATTTGTATTCAATACAAATGTTCAATCCCATACAAGTGCATGCAAATAGCATATGAATCCCATATACAAATCCCATACACGATTATTTTTTAAATTCAATTCTTATTTAATCCAAAGCAAGAAAATTTGTATTCATTCGAATAAATCCCCTTCAATTGTGGTAGGATTCAAATTTGATACGAAAGTACAATTCCATATGAATCCCATACGAATCCCATACAAAGCTTTGTACTAATTTGAATATCAGTCTTCAAATGTGCCAATGTTCAATTCTGATACAGATGTTGGAATTAGGCCAAATTCATATGAATTTTGAGCGTTAAAAATATTTGTGTGCATCCCTACTTTTAATGTGTCCTCTGACCAAGTGGGATATGGTGCCATTTTATCATGCCATTTTACTCACATGTCCCACTTTGTGGTCCAGTCTGATGTGAATAGACCACTCTACCAGGGGATGAAGGCTGTGCTATTCTGCACCAACTAGGAATGCGCACAAATATTCATAGCATTTTAAATTTCAGCCAAATCCAGACATTTGAATTTGAATTGAATGTTATGATATTCGTATGCTAAAATTCAAACAAATACAAGTGTTTCTGGACATTTGTACGAATAGTTTGGACATTCATTAAGCTGGGGAAATGTAACAGATACATATCTATTCATACCAGATACATATCTGCTCATATCAGATACATATCTATTCATATCAGATACGTATCTGTTCATACGAATGCTCATATGAACACGTTTTAACACATTTTAACACATCCAAATGTGATCGGTTTGTATGAATATGGATTTTTGAACATTTGACTCATTGCAAATTGAATGCCAAAAAAACATTTGTGCACATCCCTAGTGTCAACATGTGGAAAACAGATACCGGGCACATTCCATGGACCAGTATATTGACTAGGTTGAAACTAATCGAATCCCAAAAATTGCATTTGTGCACACCCCTAGCATGAAGCATAGTCTCTCCAACTGGTCCCAATATGGCATTCTGAAGGAAAGTGAACACTACCCACAGGTGTGCATTACATCGGCTGCGTCCAGACATCAATGCCTCATCCCACAATATTTGGCTATTCTGAAATGAAGAGGAATCGGTAGCTAACATCTGGATGCACTCAAAGTGGGAAACATTTGCTCTGGAACACAAAGAAATCCATCCTCCACCCCCATCTTATTTTGTTTTCATTCTTCCCCTTTTCTTCTAGCTCCAAGATACAGTAACTCTTAAGTTCCACTTCAGAGAAGACAATTAGATTTACCAATATTTAATTTTAAAGTTCAGTGTTTATAAGTGCAATAACTCCAGTGAAGGGAATGAGGAAGCTTGTACAGCTAATAATTCAACTGAAACTTAACATTCGAAAATGTCCCCTTTTGCTGAGATGCTTGCATCTCCTGGATTCATTTTTTTCCCCTCCTTTGTCACTTTCTTCTGCCGGCATTTCAGCAGTTGCTATTTTTTTCAATTACTCTTAGATTTTCATCCATCATATTACAAATGCCTTTAAACTTTGCCTCCCTCCCCCCCTACACACCGTCTTCATCTTGCCTAATAGATCATGAGTTGTAGAAAGATAATGGGTCTTCCCCCAAACTTTTCTCTCCTTTTTTTTTTCATGTGCCAATCTGTCAGTAGAAAAGGTCATTGAATTCTCTATTAAGAATGGATGGGACATGTCTAGGTAATGGCTCAGCAAACAGCTGGGAATGGTAGCACTATATTTGTTGCAGTTCTGTGTGTGTTTAAGCAGTGGGAGTCAGGGTCTGCACTCACATTCTTCCAAAGCTATATTCACATCTGCTTTGGACACACTAAAATCACCTTAAGGAAAGCAAGGGAGGGGGGACTGGAAAATGATGGTTGCACTAGTGGGATTTCATGATTTGTTCCTTCCTCCTCCTGGATTTTCCTACTGGTTTAACCTGTAGGACTTCCTCAAGTGTCTGCAGACTTTACCCCGTGGAACATAAGAATGGAAGGAAGCAGATCATAGCAATAGATTGCATTACGTGCTTCATAAACTAATGCAAGGACCATTTCACTGTGAAAAATAAGTTGGCTTCTAAAACTGTTTTCAAGGGGAAAAGCCAGCCATGTTTTCACATCAGTCCTCACTTATTCGCCCAGAAATGCTTGTGTTAGAATCATTAATGAAAGATATGTTGATCCTCTAGATCCAATTTGGCCAAGTGGTTAGGGAGCTGGACTCTTAACTTGGAATCACCAGCTTGATTCTGCCCTTCTCCACAAAGCCATTTGGGTGACCTTGGGCTAATCACAGCTCTCTTCTGATCCCTACCCACCTCACAGGGTTGTCTGTTGTAGGGAGAACAGAAGGTTTGTCAGCCTCTTTGAGTCTCCTTAAATGGGTGAGAAAAGTGGGGTAGGAAAGCCAACTCTTCTTCTTCTTTCCATTGAATGTCATCCTCTTTTCTTTTTTGCCCATTTATTTAACTTGAAGAGACCATTCACAATTTTTAACTGAACTTTAGTATCCTCCATATAACTTCACTGTGAAGGACAATTTGTTCAGCTGAAGATCATTGATGATTCCCTTCAATAAAACAATGTATTTTGAAATACTTCAACAGGTTCTACGGGGAAGCCGTTTACTGAAGATGGACAGCCTTCTGTATCCTTCCATTCCTTCTAAATTTCTAATACTATAGTCTGTCATTCTATTTTGATCAAAAGAGCAGGCTCTTGCTCTTTTACAGTCAGTACTTTGAAAGATGAAGAATATACATCTGACCCCCAAAAGGCCCCAATGAGGTATAGAACGGAACTGAATCACCTGATCATCCAGACTTTGTTTTGTCTTCGCAGATCATATGAGTGAGAGTACAGATGAGTTCCCTTTTCTGCCTTATTAGCTGCACCAGATGTTGCAGTGGAAATGGCATTGCATGCACAGGATAGAGCCAAATCCGTGCATAGCCAGCTGGTCTGATCCACCAGTAGAGAAGGCATTGGAGACCACTTGGAGATCCATTTTCCATTGGGCTACACTGCCACTTTCACGCTGTAGGTCACACCAACAGCATGGCCCTCCTTGTGGACCAGTCTACCATGCAGATTGGGTGTTCCTCATGGGGCTGCTTGCCTAGGTCAGTGGCCCAGTATGGACACAGACAAAGAGTCAGTGTGTGGTTGACTCCCATGTAACTTCTGAAAAGAGAACTAAGAAAGTAAGAGCCGAGAAGAAGGAGAAGGAGACTCAAAGTGGATAACAAAACTTTCTATTTTTCTCCCCACAAGAAAACACCCTGTGAGGTAGGTGCGGTTGTGAAAGCTCAGAAGAGAGCTCTGACTGGCTCAACCCCAGTTGGCTTCATGGAATATTGCAGAATCAAATCTGTTCTCCTCCTCCTCCTCCTCCTCCCCCCCCTCTAAAAATGGTTCTGGAGTCCATTCCAAATATGATCATTTGTATGGAGTCTATGCAGCATTCTAGTTGGTATACCAGACCAACAGCCAATGTGTGGAGGGCATCCAGAAGTAGTGCTGGGAGTAGGGTACTTCTGAGTACCCAGCAAAATCATCCCCATGGCAGCTTCAAGCATGGAAAAAAAAATGTTCCCAACTTCCAAAGCTGGGTTGAATCGGATCATCAGCAATATAGAATCTATAGATAGTCCTTGTCATGCACTAGCAGCACAATGGCCTGCTTTAGACTAGTGTCCTGCAAGATATCCCATAGAGTATGGACAGGTCCATATACAGTTTGTGGCCCATCATTCAGAATGTAGGCCTCCAGCCACAGGGCATTTTTAATCAAAGGGGTCATACAACATCTTCTGCTAGATTTTGAAGTCCCTGTGAGCTAGGAAGGGCAATTGCATGACTTATGTCTATTCTGATGGTCTACAGGTTATATGCACTTATCATGTAGGCTTCACTACCTCACTATTTACCAGCTTCACAATTCATACTAACATCAGAGCTTTGAATGTTCACATTCTAATCATGTATTGGCTATATTCACATGTGAAGTGAAAGCTTTTGTGTTTTCGTTTGAAGGTTTGTTTCACTCATGAAGGTGAGGTGGCAGCAAAGCGGCTGCCCAGTCACCTCTGGAGTGGACTCGGAATGAATTCACAGCAGATTCAGACCAGATTTGGAACAGATTTTCAGGGCATTCGGAGGCACACCCGGTGATGGGGATTCATGGTGAATTTCAGGAGCATTTAAGAGCATTTAAAGCCCAATTGAATCCTAGCCCTTTCAGAATGGAACTGTTGGAATGAACCTGCCTGGACAGTCCATTTCTCCATCTTTTGTCCCTGGATGACTGACTGGTCAGACCTCATTTGAAAAGAAGTTTGAAGAGGCCCCTTGCTTACTTCTCTGCATCTCTGAAAAGATGACAGGTTTCTGAATAAAAGAGAAAAGAAAGTTAAGTTTTACTCTTGCTGTCTAACAAGCTTCTTCATGGTGCTCACCCATTCTCTTACAAACACACAGACATTTTTCCACCCTTCCTGGCACAGAACCTCATGCAATTAAGAGTTTCCACTAGCTGGGTTGTTCCTGCTTGCAAAAGATGAATAAATTTTTTGTATGTGGTTTTTGGGGGGCGGTGGAGAGAATCTTATTCAGTCACTGAAATATACAATAAAAATGTCACTGCTATCTTTGCTTTAATTATAGAGCTCACATTGTGATTATATTCTATACCAGTTTGCCAGAAAATGAGAGTGTAACCATTATTGCTACGCTCTGTAACATTTCTTCTCTTTACTGAGTTTGTGTGCCCTCATTTTTATTCAGTCATATTTAAGCCGCAGCATTTTCACGTAGGTTCACAAGAGCTGGGATGCTCTTTCTCCTTCTCCTTCTTTGGACACACTGTTTGTTCAAGTGAGCCAGTTTGGTCTAGTGGTTAGGGAGCTGAACTCTTATCTGGGAATACCAGGTTCGATTCTGTCCTCCCTCATGAAGCCAGTTGGGTGAACTTGGGCTAGTCACAGCTCTCTTCTGAGCTCTCACAGCCCCACCTAACTCACTGGGTGTTCTGTTGTGGGGAGAAGAATAGAAAAACTTTGTCAGCTACTTTGAATCCCCTTAAATGGATGAGAAAAGCGGGGTAGAAAAACCAACTCTTCCTCTCCTCCTCCTCCTCTTCCTCCTTCTACATCCCCTCTTCCTCCTCCTTCTATGTCTTCTCTTCTTCCTCCTCCTCCTTTACTTCCTTTTCCTCCTCCCCTCCTTCTCCTCCCTCCTTCTCCATTTCTTCTCCTCTCCCCTCCCCTCTTGCCCTACCCCTTCACTTTCCTTCTCCTCCCCTTCTCTTCCTCCTCCTCCTTTCCCCCTCCCTTCCCCTTCCCCTCCCCTTTCCTCCTCCTCCTTATCCTCCTCCACCTTTCCCTCCCCCCACCATAACAACTATCTTGCATGTCACACTATCATCCATTGTCCTGGGACATCTTAAATGTATATCCTTCTTCTCTAGCAAGCCATACAGAAGACAGTGTAAGCTATCAATGGGTCAAAGGGCATTGTGCTTTACAGCACACAAAAAAGGATTCTTATATGAGACAGCCCATCAGAAGGCATTCATTTCATTTCAGCCCTATCCTATAAATACATGCAGCATGCTGGAGAAGAATCTGCAGATAGGAAACTGTAGAAGACTGATGATGGGCTACACTTTCACTGCCACCTTTGGTTCCTGGCAGCAGTTCTGGCTGTGCTTGGAGGCAGCTAAAGGCAGCATTGCACTTCTGTAGTGTTTTCACCAAGGCTTCGGGTGATGTATGATGTAACCAGCATACCTACGGCCTCTGGGCAACCACTCCACGCCAGGACTCAGGTCCCACCCTAGTGTGGGTGAAGACGTTAGCTGAACAAATAAGGAAATAAGTGTCACACACCTTCAGTTTGGTCTAGTGGTTAGGGAGCTGGACTCTTATCTGGGTGTACCAGGTTTGATTCCTCCCTCCCCCATGAAGCCAGCTGGGTGACCTTGGACTAGTCACAGCTCTCTTCTGAGCTCTCGCAGCCCCACCTACCTCACAGGGTGTTCTGGGTGGGGCAAATAATAAAAAAGCTTTGTCAGCTGCTTCGATTCCCCTTAAATGGGTGAGAAAAGTGGGGTAGAAAAACCAACTCCTCCTCCTCCTGCTTCTGCTTCTTCACAAATCATAGAATCATAGAGCTGGGGCCTCTAGGGCCATTGAGTCCAATCCTTTACTCAGTGCATGATTACCTAAACCATCTTAGACAGATGGAGGTCCAGTCTCTGCTTGAAGACCTCCAGGGAAGAAGAACTCAACTCACTACCTCCCTAGGCAACCTATTGCATTGACTGATTGTCCTCACTGTCAGGAAGTTTTTCGTAATATCTAATCTGTATTGACTCCCTTGAAATTTTATACCATTGTTTCTAGTCCTCCCATCTTGTGCAAATGAGAATAGGGACAATCCCTATGCACTGTGACAGCCCTTCAGATACTTGAAGACCATAATCATGTCTCCTTTCAGTCTTCTATTCTGTAGGCTAAACGTTCCTAGATCCTTCAGACTTTCCTCATAGGACATGGCTACCAAACTATTTTGGTAGCCCTCCTTTGGACTTGCTCTAGTTTGTCAATGAGATTCTGAGTAATCTTCTCTGGGATGGTTGAGATGTGTTGTGTGACAAATCTATGTCAGTCCAGAGATTTGGCATTGGGAGAGCCTAACTAAGGCCCTGTCCCCATGGCATTTTGGTACAGTACTGAGCGTGGGATCGACACTGTCTGTCCCCATGGGCTTTGGGTTTGGTCTGCAAAAAATATACCAAACACTCCCAAAAAGTTCCACAAGGGTGCCAAATTAGGTGCCTCTTTAAACAAGTCTCAGCACAGTTTGGGGGACAGGCACGCATTGCTCAGTGAGCCGGGAATGCACATGGGGATGCTTGCAGGCTAATGGGGAGGGGAGCCATGCTTACGTTGTGGATTGGGGTGTTCTTTCTGTCCCTGCACTGTCCATTGAAGACCACAGCTGCTGACTTCTTAAAAATACCAATTGGAAAGGGAAGGAGACAGCTTCTTGGACAAGCGAGACAGAGCGGAAAGTGTCTGTGTGTGTGTTGCGGAGGGGGAACTGGTTGTCAGCACAGAGATGAGGCTGCTGAGGCAACTTTAAAAAGCAAAGCTGGGAGAGTGTCCTGAGGTGCCTGGCAAGGAGAGAGTCAAGCCCAGCTGTGATAATAAGAAAGGCTTGATTCTCATGGTCCCTGGTTGAGTGGAGGTGTGCAAAAGTGCACAAGCGCCTCCTTTCAGCTGTCAGAACTGTCAAGTACCTGTACTTGTTTCTGTTCCTCCCACCCCAGTCCTGGCTGTCCATGCCACTAAGGGAGGGGGGAGAGTGGCACAGAGGTGGGTTGACCTCGATCTGGCTTCCAATGAGGGCAGAGGGGCGGAGAGGAGGTGGCACTGCTCCCCTGTACCAAGGTTCGGCACACTTCTCATGGGGACGCCTGCATCTGTGCTGAACCCATACCTGTCCCGCATTGCCGGGAATGCCATGGGGACACCCGAGATGCATGCCCGGTCCTGTGCTCATCCCAAGCGTGCCCCAACAGTGGCCAAAGGGTGCCAAACAGCTTTCATAGGGATGGGGCCTATGATGGCTTTGATGTTCTCCAGGTCAAGTTAATCCCAGTCCAGAGTGAAGTCATTGCATCCCATGGGAGAAGTTAGCAGAGTGGTGTGATGTTATGTGAGACTTGGAAGTCAGGTTGGGTTTCCTCACTGACTTGCACTGAGAAAGAGACCAATTCCCCATTAAAACCAATTTAACTGCAGACAATCAGTTCATGGACATCCTGAAGAGTATATAAAAATGACTGGGCTTCCCCAAACTCTCAGTTTTACATTAGTCAGTTGATCCTTATACACAGCTTCACCATTCATGATGTTTTTCAGGAATCCACCTACATCATATAAGGAAGGATGAATGTATAGTGGAACGAAAGCAACTCTTACCCAGATCCATATAATAGCTCTAAAAATATTTGCCTTACCAATTACCTGTATATTTCTCTGTTTGGTCCAGATAGACTTCTGTACACCCTGTTAAATGACACTTGCAATACCAGGCTCCATCAAACCAAATGGTAAACAAGTTTTTTAATACTGTGCATAAATGTTGGATATTCTCTCTTAAATGAGAAAATATGTATTCTTTAATGAATACTTAATTAGGACTACATTCAGCATAGAAGGAATGGATCCCTACCGCTGCAGATACAAATGAGAGAGAAATGAATTACCGTCACGCGGGGAGTGATATTAATCGTGTCCAGCTTTATAAATGAATCCAATTTTAAGCCACTTTAGTTGCTATCATACTGGGTGAGAGAGCAGGATGTCTAACATATCATTTCCATCCTGGCAAATGGCTAGATTTAAGCAGAAAACAATTTTAAACTTGCAGAATTTTTCTCCCTTCCCTCCTGCACTAAATATTTCTAATTATTTTGCTCTTACCGTCAAACATCATTTCTTAAAAATTAAAAGACTGTGTTTTTATGTAGCTGAACTTGAAGCTACACTTTTAGCTGCTGGTTCCTGAACATTTGGGGAGACCCTATCTATTGCACATAGGTTTGGCCAAAGCCCAGTGGCATAACTGCCCTTATTTCATAGCTGAACCTTGAAAGTCTCCTAGGTACTTTGGGCACATTAACTCCTTCCCACCTATCTTAGACAATAGCAAAAAGCCTGATATGGATCTCAGAAACAAAAATGTGCTTCAGGGGTAGAATTTAAGAGCCATCTCATTTAGCAGCTTGTTTTCCCCTGGGATGGGAAGAAAAATGGATTCTTCATCATTTTAATGTGACAGGAGTCTCTGGCCAGACTCGCATCATGAAGGAGCTGCACTGGTTACTTATTCGCTGCCAAGCCCAGTTCAAGGTGTTGACACTAACATAAAAGTCCTAAATGGCTTGGGCCCTGGGAATCTGAAGGAGCACCTTCTCCTATATAGACCTGCCCGGGCACTGAGATATCAAGTAGAGGACCTTCTTGGAGTTCCTTTTCCTTCAGAAGTACAAGGTATAGGAACATACAGGAGGGACCCTTTCTGTGGTGGCCTCCAGTCTTAGGAACAGCTTCCCTCTTGAGGTTCACCAGACAACTACATTGTATAGCTTTTGGTGCCTGGTTGAAGCATAACTTTTCACCCAGGCTTTTGATGTTTTAATAGCTTCCTTGCAGTGCTGTCCTGCTAGGGAGGGAGGGAGGGTAGGGGTAGGGGTAGGGGTTGGAGGTGAGAGTGAAAGAAGTGATGGAAGGTTATATTTTTAATTATGTTTTAACATTTGACATGTTTTATTTTTATTGTAGTTTTATTTTTATTTTATTTTTATTGTTTTATTTTTATTGTATTAAAAAAAAAAAAAATCTCCAGCTATCAAACTGAACAATTTCTTGCTTCTGCTGATTTCATGTATTTCAGTTGTTTGCTCATTCAGATATTCACTTTCCAGAGGAGGAGGAGGAGGAGGAGGAGGAGGAGGAGGAGGAGGAGGAGGAGGAGGAGGAGGAGGAGGAGGAGAAGAAGAAGAAGAAGAAGAAGAAGAAGAAGAAGAAGAAGATGATGATGATTTCATCACCTCACCCTAGGAACAGGCTTGGTTCCCATAGAGCCAGCTTATATATGGTGAGCTGTCTTGGGTAGCATGCCAAATCAGATGGACGCCTTGCTGGGCAAACCAGCTGGCTTGGTTTTAGCTCAGTACCGCTCACCGCAATCCTCCCTTCAGAGTCAAATTGATTTTCTCCCTGAAGCTCACCTCCGTTGCCCCCTTTGCCTCTCAGTTGCCACCTGCCGTCTGAGTGCCATAGAGACAAGTGGGTGTGGCAATTGCATACCACTGTTCAGTCACAATGGCATTGTCTGGGCACACATTGGATGTTATATATAAACAAAATAATACACTATGAGATTACACATTATGAAATATCAAATCTAGCATGTTTAGTGTCGTGCTATATTGTTGTGTTTCTGTATATAATAATATTATTTACAACTCCTTTATTTAAGCATGTTGTTTGCTAACCTTTCTCAGTTTGAGTCCTTCTGATATCTTGGACGTCAGATTTCATCATACTTTGCTATGGTTTGCTAGCTGGGACTGGCTGGCATCATAATTCTAGACCAGATTGAGAGACTGCTCTATGCTGTCTGATTTCCAATTTCTTTGCTGTTGGTGATCTTCTCCTCCCCTCCCCTCCCCTCTTTCTTTCTGTTAAAGCAAATTAGTTGTTTTTCAACCTATTTTGCAATGTTTCTTTATTTAGCTTTTGGGAAATGGAATACTTACGGGTTCAAAATGCAAGGTATAAATATTTATGCAAACAAACAAATACATAAATAAATGCATAAATAAATGTATTTAGGTGCATATCTAGAAAAAGAAAATATTCTGAAATACATTCCTAAAATCTTCCCCAAAGGTGGTGAAGAAATAGAGTAGGAAAATCAAAACAAGGAGAACTCCTTGGAACAATAAGAACTTAGTCTCTTTTTTTAGATGATATTTTGTGCGTATATGTGTGTGGAGAAAAAAATAACTGCTTAACGTTTTCATAAAATGTTTTGATGTTGACATCTGCAGACTCAGTCTGTACTGAAGACCCAAGGGAGACCCAAGGCAGACCCAAGGGTCCATTCTCCCCCTTTGATCTCCCCTTTTGTCCCAATGGTTATGTTATATGGGTTTCCCCTTCACTACATCAACAACTCAAATGTAACATTGACTGCATTTGAAATCATTTTCAGAGCTGAGTATTCCCAAAGGTTCAAAGGAATCCACATTTTCTAGGGATTAAACGTCCTGAAACATGAATTATCTATATTCAAATCAAAAGGGGTCTCACTGCTGGATTAAGAAATAATCCTCATTATTTAGCAATGAGAATGCAAGTATTTTTTATGGGGGAAGGTAACCATGCTTTAGGGGCGTTCTCTTCAGTTTCCCCTGATCCAATAATTAGCTGACATTTCCTTCCCTTTTCTCTCAGCTCTTGCAATTACAGGCTAAGGTAAGAGTGAGCTGAGCCCACAGCAGCTTACAATGTAAAGAGAGATCAGACATTATAATGTAATGAGATATCAGACCATAGGGAGAAGAGTTTGATTTTACTTAAAGAGACAGTGATTGGAAAGACTTTGCCCTCAATGCCTGCCATTGTGAACTGAGGCCTTTTCACACACGGGCTTTTGGAACACGTGGAAGACAGCTCGGGACTCGGCATTTGCATTGCCGTGGCCGGGTTTGCGTCCCAGCTCGTCCCGGGCTATCTTCCATGCGTTCGAGATGTAGAGCACTTTAAAGTGTTCTACATCTGTTCCTGCGCGTACGAAGTGTCCACAGCCATTCGGGGAGAGAAGCATTCGCACTAGCGCTGTGCTATCGTGTGGGGAAAACAGCTGCCATGATCTGAACCAGGGGCAGGCTTATATAGGGAGTGGGGTTTAGATCACCCACCTCAATGATGTCAAGGTAGGACAGAAAAGATGGGGGAGGGGGTTTCTCCCTTGCAAGTCTGCATAATAAGCTACCAGTAGGAATGCGAAAAACAGAGCTTACTGCTGCTGAGTTAAAAAAATAAATAAACAAACAAATTTTAAGCCAGGATAAATTGTCCAGTAGGAATGCAGCTTTAGTTTGTGACATCCACAATGGAAGAGTTTTTGTTGTTGTTTATACATACTCCTATCTCGCCCTATACTTAAAAATCTCAGGGCAGGTTACAATAATATGACAATAAAATCAGATAAAAATTTGACTAAAACAATGATTGTGATTCTATGGGGAGGAGATGTTCTCCCAGCCTAAGGCCAGGGTACAGAAGTGCATCTTCATCTGTCTTCTGAACACATACAACGACAATCCCTGACACACCTCAGAGGGGAGATTATTCCATAACCTGGGGGTTATAGCTGAGCATAGCTCCCAAGTGTTCCCACTCCCCTAAATACTGTGGGTAGTTATGGCACATCTTAAGTAAACAGAGAGGGCAGGACAGGTCTCTGGGCCTTCATCACCTTTGCCTCCACAGCTGTTGGGGGAAGGAGACACCTGGGGCATTCGACTCCATGGAATCACCTCTCCTCTCCCACCATATTTCAGGGTGGTTCTTGGTTTCCTTTTCAGTGTGTGTGGGTGCTTGACAAAGTAGAGGATGAGGCACTTGCCTTTCAGGAGTGGTGTTGTGCCCAATACCCTGGTTGCCTCTGGTAAACATCTGGCTCTCCAGTGGGGACAATGTGTTGTCTAAAGTGGAAATGCAGTGTCCAGGACCGTGCAAGGCCTCCCCAAACACCTTGCAGCAGTAGCTGGAGAAAAGGCCTCTTCATATAAGAAAAAATAACACCCACACATATGTCACTGAGCAATCCCTTGTGTCCAGGTCTAGTGGCATGAATGAAGTAGCAACTCAGGTACTTGTGTGGAAACCACAATTTCACATTTTCTCCCCCAGGTACCTTGGGTGTCACTGAGCTCCTCTGCAGCCATTCAATGCCACAAAAAGCCCTAAATGGCTCCTAAAGTAATGCTTCCTCCCATACAGAATTGCTCATCCTTTTAGGGAGACTTTCTTGGTTGCACCACCACCTTCAGCAGTTACGGGGGCCTACTCAGTGGTAGCCTCAAATTATGTCATAGCCTCCCACTTAGGTGGTTCAGGTATCATCATTATGTACTTTAGTTAGATCTCCAAGGAACACCAAAACATGCTCCCTGGAGGACACCTCAAATATCTGCCCCCAAAGTAAAGGCAAATCCCATAAGCACCGTATGAAGAAAAGTGAAATGCAACTTTATGCATTTGTTGGTCATATATTTTATCTAGAATGGTGCTTCCACCCTTCCACCCCCCTTGAGGAAACTCCTGATAAAGGACTAAATCTGTCGCACAAATTGATTTTCTGCACAGCGAGATTTTGCTTTTAAGATGGCTCTATTATAGGGAAATTAATTTTTCAAGCTACTTAACACTATTATAGTAAGATCCTGCCACCCCACAGAGTGCAATCAGAATGCGTACTGTGCATTCAACAGTTAACAATCATTCTTTGACTATACTACAGTATTTCTTCTGGTGTGATATCATGTCTAATTATGAAAGCCGAGACATGTCAATGTGGAAGTCATACAGATTTCAAGGAACTCACACCCAGGTAAGATTTTGTGAGATTACTTCATAAGACGTAGGTACTCCCACGTTGATGGATCAGATCTTGTGATAGGCAATAACTCAGGCTGGGTCTCCACTTGCCATCAGACAACTCCATGACCACTCAAGAACACAGCTGTTGCCACTCCATCGCCTTTTATAAAGGCATCAGGTGCCTTTTCTTGTGATGGGGTGATTTGGTTTGAGTGTAGCTTCCTTTGTTTGAATGGAACCATCACATGTCATACTGAACTTGCACATGTTTAATGAGAAAGGATTTGCTCAACTTTCTTAACCTGGGGCGATTTCACATTTCCCTTCCCATCTGTTGGGTGGGAAAGGAGTGTGATCGCCTAATCTTAACTAGCACTTGCAAGTGTGAACACTACTCACATACAGCCCACTCCCCTTGTGATCAGTCACTCACCTGTGACCGATCCCAGAGCCCATCCTCTTCAGGGTAACATCATCTTGAATGCAATGCCCTCTGTGACGGCTTGTAAGTCAGCACCATCTCCATGATGACGTTGACATTCTGCACAGTTTCAAGAATGTCAAGAGGGCAACAAAGCTTCTAGCATGCTTGTGCAGCAGCTGTGTTGACCTCCTAGTCCAGCTGGAGACCAAATGCTCCCTGGTTGGATGTGATCAGGTAGGTTGGGGCAAGGGTTTGGAAAGACATGGAGCACAATTTCATGCTCCACACCTAGTCAAGAGTTAGGCACAAACTAGGAAGGCAGGGGGTGCCTGGAGGCTGTAACAGCCTCCTCTAGGTGCAGCTGCTGTTCCCCAGATGTTGCCTAATTCTTGACTACAGGCCAAAGTGCAAAAAGGCCCCTAGTTTCATAAAAGAGAGTCTCTAGTGGCCATGACTAGTTGACACCAGTACTGTAAAGCAATGCGCCACTAGGGATGTGCACAAATGTTCTTTTGGATTCAAATTCAAGTCAAATTGAATGTCAAAACTTTTTATTCAATTTGAATGTTTAGAATCCGAATGCAACAAAATTCAGCTTGAATCCAATACATTTGAATCTATTTGGTCAAATGTTAGATTCTAATCTGAAGATATGAATGTTGACAACATTCGTATGTGTTATATGTATCTGTATGCATTTCATACAAATCTCATTTTATCCCATAGGCATCCTGTTTTTGTTCTGTATTATAAGTGCAAATGCGTACAGATACGTATGATATTCATACAGATACGTACCTAATGCATACGTATCTGTACATTTGAATGCTTCTAATCATTCGAATGAATGTTTTGGAACATTCAAAAATTGTTTGAATGTTTAAATTGAAATGTGATGACATTCTATTCAAATTCAAATGTCAACATTCAATCAAATTAAATCGAATTTTGAATATTTAGAACATTTGTGCACATCCCTATACAAATGAGCAAGGGCACTCGAATTATAAATGTGTGCTGTCTCCATAATGTCCACTCACTCCCATCTCCATGAAAATTGTGTACAGAGGACATCCAGCTCTTGAGCAACTTGGACGTCCAATATCCTTGGCTTATTATTATTATTATTATTGCAATCACTGATTGTGGGGCCAAAGGGATTTCTTTCTTTTTTTTTAGACTGCAGTAGAGCCATCTCACCTCCACCCCAAGATAGGCACGACCAGGCCTAAAATGAAGCAAGTTCTCGTTCTCTCCTAGGTCAGAATACAATGTTGAGGTGTGTGACCACTGTCCCAGTCTGTCTAGAAAAGAATATTCTGCCCTTACTGTGCAATATAGGGCTTCATATGGAATTCATTTCTTCAATGTTGCTGTGATAAGCTGCTTCAATATTTCTAAAACTACTTCAATTATTTCGTAAACAAAGATGCCATTTCTTTATTAACTGTTCATAAAAAAATAGAGGGAGGCCCAGCTGGATGAGGTCACACTCCATCCAGTCCAGCATCCTGTGGCACCTGATCTCAATCTGTTAAACTTATTTTCCAGTCTAATCTTTTATCTGGGAGATGCCACTCTGGCTAGTGGTTAGGGAGCCAGACTCTTATCTGGGAGTCATCAAGTTCGATTCTACATTCCTCCATGAAGCCAACTGGGTGACCTTGGGCTAGTCACAGCTTTCTTTCTGAACTCTCACAGCCCCATTTACCTCACAGGGTATGATGGTGGGAGAAGAACAGAAGGTTTGCCAGCTGCTTTAGGCCACCTTAAATAGGTGAGAAAAGTGGGGTAGAAAAGCCAACTCTTCTCCTCCTCCTCCTTCCTGTCTCAGAGTTTTCTCAGCCCCACTGTCCTCAAAGTGGGGAGGAGAACAGAAGGTTTGTCAGCTGCTTTGAGTCCCCTTAAATGGGTGAGGAAAGTGGTGTAGAAAAGCCAACTCTTCTTCCTCTTCCTTTTGGACCTTTGTACTCATTAGCCAAGTTCTTCTTTTATGATTCCTGCTACAGTCTGCATAAGTGGCCCAGCTTCTTGTAATGTTATGGACCTAATGCCTGCTACTTCTCTGTTAACACCTCCCAATGCTTTGCTGGACTCTCTTAGTGACCACCCTTAGTGCAGGCAATTGTTGATGGTCTTTTGTTTCCTTCATGTGTTTAATGACCTTGTCTTTCAGATTTTTCTGTCTTTCAATCAACGGTTGGCATTGAAATGTTAATAACCTTCACAAAGTGCTTTCTGGCTTTTGTTCTTGAAAGACAGGAGATGTTATTTGTTCTGCTGCTGCTTTTCTGTGTTCTTTTACACAGCACTACTTCCTGGAAGTCAAGGGGCCTTTCTGCCTTGAATGGCCTGTGGTCTGAACAAGTGGGTCTAGAACGACACAGTCTGCATTAAGTACTGCTTAGGGAGGTGCATGATTTTTTTAAAAAATGATTCATATTGAATTTAATGCAAGAGAATCCATATATGTCCGAATAGATCCCCTTTGAATGTAGTAGGATTTGAATTTGATACGAATTCCCATACGAATAGCATATGAATCCCATACATATCTCATAGATATCCCATACAAATCCCATATGAATAGCATATGAATCCCATATGAACCCCATACATATCCCATGCAAATCCCATATAAATCCCATATGAATCCCATACAATCTCATTTATATCCCATGCAAATCCCATATGAACAGCATATGAATCCCATATGAACCCCAAACATATCCCATATAAATCCCATATGAATCCCATATGAATCCCATACATATCCCAGATAAATCCCATGCAAATCCCATACGGAGCATCACACAAACATATCAAAACATTCCATTTGAATTCTAATGTTAATCTTCGAATGCATCAACATTAGATTTGAATCTGAATGTCTGAATTTGGCCAAATCCATAAGAACTGTGCACATCCCTAGTACTGGTCCAGACTGATTCCTGCCTCACCCCAAAGCTTGTGCAAGTTTCCAGGCCAAGCTTGAAGAACTATGAGGACTATGAGTGAAGGTTTCTAGCATCAGAGTCTCTGCAGGATCCATGCTGGCACTGTGCTTTAGGTCTCCTGATAATCCCAAATATGGGAGCCTGCTGGATTGGACCACAGCTCATCTAGTCCCAGCATCCTGTCACACAGACAGTGGAGCACCAATTGCTTCTGGGCACCTCAAGCAGAAGGCAAAGGCAACATCTTCACCTGCTCTCAAATCCCTGCAAATGGCCTTCAGAGGCATCCTGCATGTCTCTCCAACCCATAGTCAGAACTAGGCATTGATTCTAGGCAAGATAATCAAGGGAGAGAAACAACTGACAGTAACAGGGATGGGTTTTTTTTTTTGTATTCAATTTGTAATGAATCAAATGCAAGAAAATTTGTATTTGTTCAAATAGATCCCCTTTGAATGTAGAGGGATTCGAATCCAATACGAATGTTCAGTCCCTTAAACTTTATTATTATTATTTTTAAAAATCATTTTATCATAAAGTCAGTGGACCAATCTTTAAACTTTATTATGATTATCCAGTCCCATACAAAACCCATACGAATCCCATACTAAGCTTCATATGAATATATTGAAACATTCAATTTGAACTCGAATGTCAGCTTTTGAATGTGCCAACATGTGATTCAAATATGAATGTCCAAATATGGCCAGATTAGTATGAGTTTTGAATGTTGTGAATATTCATGCACATCCCTAAACAGGAGAAGATACTTTTAATTAACAACAGCGAAGAAAAGTCAGAAATTCTACAGTACATATGCCTGTAAAGAAATGCTCAAAGGTTCCACATCTGTCAACTTGATTGAAAACACCTGAAAGCTAGAACAAAGGGTGCTCGGGCCCTTTCTGCACTTGCTGGATCTGGACCTGGATCAGTGGGTCATTAAGTTAAGCCACAGCTGCAAAGGTCACACAAGTTTTGCAGCTGCTATTCTCAGGCCTCCAGAGAAGGTCTGGAGAGATGCTTTTAAGAAATGTGCTATGCCTGCACCCCTGAAAAGCACCCCCCATTAGTTCCAGAACATGGAGGCCTGCTGCCTGCACATCTTGAGTTCTGGGGCCTATTCGCACTTGGCTTTATTCTGGAATATATCCTGGAATAGGGACTTGCTGTCCATATGCTAGTGCAGGCTTCAGCTGGCCCAAAGTGAGGTCTGCTAGAGTCTGCATTAGCATGTGGACCACAGACCCCTATCCTGAGATATACTCCAGAAAAAGGCCAAGTGCGAATAGGCCCCTGGATTAAGACCCTCACCTTTCTGGTAGACTCAATTAGGTGGAGGCACCGGAGAGCTGAATTAATAGCCTCTTAATCCAGATTCTGCTCCATCTAGTACAGATAGAGAAGGACCAATAGAGATGGGACTTCCTTTATGCACATCAACATTTAGATGGAAGGACCAGAATCTTAAATACAAGCCTCCTCATGAAGATAAGAATGGAAGGTATCTAGGTCTCAGTCAGGAGGTCAGTTCACACTGTGGTCCATAGTTTGCAATTAGGCAACATCCGGGCAGGTCCATCTGCACTTTCAGGAGGCATTTACAGGCTAGAAATGCCCCCTGCCTGCCCAAAGGTTGCCTAATTGCATGCTAGCTGTGGGGCACAAAATCGTGCTCCACAAGCTCACTAACCCTAAACTAACCCTTACCTTTAGCATCCTGCAAGCGACCATGTGCACTTCTGCCAGGTGGAGAGGTCATCTGAGCTGCCGTGTGGGTGCACTAGTAGCTCACATGACCCCCTGACATGATTGTGAAGAGCATCAGCATCACTGTAGCGATGGTGCTGACGCATGCACAGTCACAGAGGGTGTCACACTCAAGATGGCTGTGACCTGCGCAGGAGCAGCCAGCAATTGAACACAAGTGATTGCTTGATCACAAGCACTAGTCAATGTTAGTTCAGGGGACACCTTTGCCATCCACAGGATGAGAAGGGAAGTGTGAAATCACCAAAGAGTACAAAACTGAGAACAGCAGATTGAATTGTTCTAAACTGGTGTTTTTATGAAGAGTGTATAATAAAAAAAGACTTATATAACTATTATTGTGATTGCACATAGTCTAGTTATTGCAGTGTGCATGGAGACAACTTTGTGCATAGCCCTCCATACTCAGTAGTGAGGCTGATATGCTGCATGACAGCATTGGTTCCAAAGGTTGGTCAGATATTATAGTATTTTATGCCTGCCAAAGCAGTTTTTTGAACCATTCCCTCACAGGTGGCACAAAAAGAAAGATTTGAGAGGGTGAAGAAAAGAAAGATCTTTTTTTTTTCCTCTAGCTAATGTGAATTTCATGTTGTTGCTCTTAGTAAAATGGGCTTCGTTTAAAAATACTGAGCACTCATGTATTCTTGTTCCTAGAAAAAGGACAATGCTTGTGGGGTCATTTCTGGTGCAATGAAAAATATAACCATGTGCTGGGTTTGCAATTGAGGAACTTTTGGGTCTCTTCATACTCACTGGTATGGTATAATAATTAGAGATGTGCACAAAGGGTTTGTTTTGTTTGCATTTGATTTGTATTGAACTGAATGTAAGAAGATTCACATTCAGTTCAATAGATCCCCTTCTAACGTGGTAGGATTCTATTTGATATGAATGTATTAGTACGAATTCGTATGAATATTCGATACAAACACATATATATCTGATATGTATCTGATACGTATCCCAGAACATATCTGCTCTGAAATTGTCAAATCTGCCCAGAATCCACTTTGGCTGCATCCCCAAATGACTTATTTTCCTCTAGTTTCCCTCTACCGTCACTCTATTCAAGCGGACTTTAAAAGTGCCATGCAATCCCAGAATAAGCGTCTGCATGAGGCTCAGCAAAACGCGTGTTTAAAATGCACCTTCTGTCCCCACAGAAGCGTGTTTTGCTTGCCCGCATCTTTTTCTCCCAACCCCCTCTCTTGTTGATAGGGTGACGGCAGGAATGGGGAGGGACTGCGCTCTGCGCGGCCACAACCAGGAAGAAACCCCCTACAAGTTCAAAGGAAAAATGGCCATTGGTTCTCTGTTCGTCTCCCAGATCTCTGTCCCCCAAAATGGCTTCCCGTGCCGGCAAAGTAAGCAGCTGCAGCCATTGGCCGCGTGATCGTTTGCTCATTCACTCTCAACAGTTTCACAGATCACTGTCGAAATCCACCCGGTAGAGCAGCGGTGACTGTAGAAATCCACCACTTCACACCTGATAACAATTGCAACAATGTTGCAATTCTGCACTATTCTGGCTCTTTGAAACTTCTGAGCTTTAGCAAGGGAAAAGAAGGGAAGCTGCTGCACTTCTGGGAGATGTGTGAATGTTTTATGGCTGTGTGTGTAGGCAGCAATCCTGGCCCCTTTTGCCACGGAGAATCCCCATGGGAAATGCTGCCAGGAAAACCCATATCAATGTTCAAATTTGTACAATTCATACAAATATTGAATGTTACAAATATTTGTGCACATCCCTAATAATAATACCCTATCATACCAGTCAGGTGAAGGTCAAGCCCAGTGGAAACCATCCACACTTCAAGTGCTAGTAAAGCCTCAAAGTGGGCCACCAGTGCTTAAAGTGCAGATAGTGAGACCAATTGGATAGTGGATCACTACAGCAATTGCCACAGCAACATCTAACCTGTGCCTAGACATTGCCATGGTGACTAGGATGTAGCACACAGCTGCACAGCCAACACAACACTACCACACCCACTCACAGCAGAAGAGAATGTAAATGCTGCTGTCTAGGATCTCCCTACCTGCTCCCAGTCAAGTTGTGGATTTCATTTTAGCATTTTAGGACTGGGGATGAGTTGTTGAGCTATGAGACAACAGCAGTGAGTGGACCACCATTCACTTGAGAGTAAGTGTGAACAGGCCCTTTGTTCCCAGCTTTCACAATAGTGAGGAGTGTGAGGACACTATATATTCCCACATTTTTGGCAATACTCCTGCCAATAAGGCATTGCAATTATCTCCATTGTGCAGATATAGCCCGATCTTCTCCCCATCTGTCTCCTTCACACTCTTTTTTTTCATTCTGTCCTCTCCCCCTCAACACACACAACAAATATAGAGCAAAGTGGCTTTTTCACACACACACACACACACACACACACACACACACACACACACACACACACACACACACACACACACACATTCACTTTCAAAGCTTAGATCCAAGAGGGGCTGCATTGATTTCATTTTCCTCTTCTCTATAATGCCATAAGCCCTATTGATAGAGCAGCCTTGGGTTTCTATACTCAACAGGAGTAATAAAGAAAAATATGAAATCTATTTTGCAGCCTCCAAGCTTCTGTCTTTGGAACCCTGTTCTGTGTTCACCTTCCTGGAGAGAGACTTTATTTTATTTTATTTAAAGCTATGAACCAATATGGACAGATTTCTAGTGTCCTTCACCATTACAAGTTACTCGGCAAATCTATACATTTATTTTCTGAGTGCTATAATCACCAAAATTATTATTAACCACAACATCATTGGACAAGACATTCTCAGAACCCATGACCAACAAAATATTTGATCACTCTTAGCCTCCACAGATAAACTTTGCCTGCATTTGTACCTAAGTTTTAATCCAGCTTCAATCCACCTTCAGAGCAAGAGGACACAGTAGCAAAGTGACCATTCATTTTTTTTCCATATTATCTATCCCAAAGGTGGGTTTTCTAAGGTAGATAATGCCAAAGGCAAACGGCTTCTCACTTTGCTGATGTGTTCTCTGACTCTGAACGTGGACTGAAGCTGGATTAAAACTTAGGTGTGACTACAGCCATTGGGTCTACGTTAATTAATTTAAAAAAACCATAACTGAGAATGTTTGAGTCTGGCACATGGGAATAGATGCTTTGGCTGTTTCTGCACTGATTCTGAACATGGGAAGGCATGGTTAAATCAGTAACACCTGCAGAATGGGTCTGGTCTGGTCCAGTCCAGTCTACATCACAGCTTTGAATCTCACTTCTGAGGGCTAGGAACGAAGGTCATTAGCCTCAGGGGCCTGGCAGAGACATTTTGGTTGTGCATTATGGCACACCACTGAAATGTGTCCCTTGATAGTCTAAAGCAAGGGAGGTATGTCTTTGGCACACCTCATGTTCTGGATCAGGGATGCAGGTTCTGATGGTAGACTAAGTTCAACAGGTCTACTAGTAATGACAATCGGGGCCTCCCTTTCTAAAGCAAACAGAGCCGTGCCAGGTGGGATCTCATAGATTATCATTAACACAAGGTTCTAGAGGTCCAGATTGGGGATGTGCATATTCATAACATTTAAAATGCGTATAAATTGGGTCAAATTCATACATTCAAATTTGAATCAAATGTTGACACATTCGGAGTTTGATATTTGAATTAGATGTTTTTGATACATTCGTATGAAGCTTTGTATGGGATTCTTATGGGATTTGCATGCTATTCATAAGCATTCATATGGGATTCATATGGGACTGGACATTTATATCAAATAGAGTCCTAGCGCATTTGAAGGGCGTCTATTCAAACAAATACAAATTTTCTTACCTTTGATTTTATATGGATCACATTAAAAAAAGAACATTTGTGCACATCTGTAATCCAGATGCTTACCATGTGGGTCTTTAATAATGAGGTCCTGTGCTAAAAGGGCCTTTTTAAAGTTGTCTGTTCCTATTTCATTCTGTGTTGAAAAATCATATTAGATTTGGTCATGTATCAATCTTCAAATGTGCCAACATTCAGTTCAAATATGAATGTTCAAATTCATACAAATTTCAAACATTCATTCATTCATTCATTCAGTTTATTTGTATACCGCCTTTCTAATAAATCACTCAAGGTGGTTTACAGCAACCATGAAAAAATACAATGCAAAGTAATACATCATCACATCAAATACAGGTAAATACAGCAGGTAAAAAAATCATTTTCAATAATTAAAACATCAAATATGTATCATAAGCAAAGTACAGCAATTCTACTAATAAGCTATATAATCTAAGAAACTACAGTACACAGTATCAAATAAGAAAATAAACCATAAGACCAATTAACACCAATTATGTCCCTAATGTCTCCAGCAAATTTGATCAATTTTGCTACTTTTCCCCCTTTGCTCCTCTTTAAATGTCCTTCCTTCAGACCATGCACCTATTAGTTGAAAAGCTATTTGTAGAATATACAAAGATGTGGTGTGAATCTAAGTTATCACTGAGGACTCACTGCTTCCTCTGGCAGGTCCAATACCTTCTTCTTACTTGAGCCTGGCCTCCGTGATCCAATTCCTTGAAGGCACATTGAACTTTGTTTCCTTCATGCCCTCCTATTGTTTACATTGCTTCCCTTATTCTTTCAGGGGACTCTGACTGACCTGAACTTCTGGCAGTATCCAAATGTTGGAGTGACACCTCAAAGCAACTGAAATAATGAGCCAAGCTTTCTATCAAAACAAAAGAATGTTCCATGAGGCCAAAAACAGAATAGAAACACCAATATCAGCAAAGATAGACACTGAGTTGAAGGACAGGTGTACCTAGAGTCTTGACCTCAAAGCTTCGAAAATAAAGTTCTTTCTTAGTGAGAAGGAAAGGGGGGAAAAACCCTTCTAAAGGACAAGAAGAACTCAGCTCTGCCTTCTCTCTGCAGTTACTTGGTTTGAATTGCTATCAAGAACCTAGAAGAGAGAAGACGCTTTAGGAATTACATCTTTTATGATGTGCTCTTTATTAGCTCACTGGAAAAGGGGGATAAAGTACAATTTTTCCAGAAGATCCTAAGATCCAAGGAATTTGTGAAAGAGAATTCTGTACATGACAACTAAGGGCTTTTTTGCACATAACTGCAGTTAAGTTCAGGGACAGTGGCTGGTGTTTTCTGCACCTGGGATTTTACCTGGAACACCCTGGCCCCTGGTCACACTAGTAGTTCAGGATTGTTCTAACTGGACTTGTCTTTTCGAGAGGACTCAGCCTGTTCTGGCATCCCAGGCTTTCTTCGCTTCCTCAGTGTGAGTGCGGGGGCAGCCTAAAGGAGGCTGAACTGTGCTGTGGTGGGTGGGGTCCAGTCTTTCCTTTCAGCCAATGTCTAAGGAGGGATGGCATGCATGGAGTTCATGAAGTACCTTCCCTTATCTCCTCGGTTTATTTATATGATTCCTCTACTTAGCGTTTTCCACAAATTTATTATTATTATTATTATTATTGATTAATTGCATGAAGAATAAAAGGATGTTAAAAAGGAAGGGGGCATGGAGGTGGGGGAGCAGACTTAAAAAGAACAGCAAACATACATGCTTGCCTCCCTTGAGTGACACAATGGCATCCAATCAGAGAGGAGGTAGAGCTGACACAGCCAAAGGGGTGGAGAGCCAAGAGTTCCATGGAGGAGACTCAGGTCAATCATGGAGAAAGGTGTGAGCAATGCACCAAGGTGGGGACTGCCTGAGGAGAACCTATAACAATCTAGGTGTGAACAGATCTGTTACAACCTCAGTTCAAATTAATGAATAGGACATCCCGTCTTACACTTGTGTGACCAGGGACCTGGAGTAGTTTTAACTGTTCCACAGCTAGAGAGGATCATGGTGGCCACACATGCTCTGGGCTAGGAATGTCCACATTTTCCCACCCCCATCAACTTTGCATCAAAGTGAATGGGATGGAATTTTGTGTCCATGTGAACTGTGAATGTGTTAACCTTAAAATTCATGTTGAATCCCTGCCGCCTCCAGTCATGTCTCCAAATCCATTCTGAATCCACTTCAAATCTGTTCCAAAGCTTTGAAGGAAGGCATAAAGGAAGGCTTTTGCTTCACACATGAAGGCTGGTCGTCCAATACAGCCAATATTCAATCCAAAGTTGTGAGCCTTCCCAATTCAAATATTTCAAACCAATTGGGAAGGTGACAAACATCTTTCACCCATCCTTTCTCTGGACTGCTCTGGGATGAAGGCAGCACCACATCATGAAAATAGAACATCCCAGAAAGTTTGCGACCATCCTGATCCCCTAAGTGCAAAAAAGCCCTAAGATCAAGCGTGAATCCAATAGAATCCAGTTGAATAATTTTCCTTTAATCTGCTTTTTTTAAAAAAATTAAAAAACAGAGAAAGTTAGTTATTTGATTCTTATTCAATCAATGCAAGAAAATTTGTATTTGTTCGAATAGATCCCCTTCAAATGTAGTGGGATTGTAATCTGATACAAATGTTCAGTTCCACATGAATCCCAAACATATCCCAAACAAATTCCATACAAAGCTCCATATGCAAGAATTGAAACATTTGATTTGAGTTTGAATATCAGTCTTTAAAAATGCCAACATTTGGTTCAAATGCAAATATCAGAATTCATACAAATTTGTACAAATTTAGAATGTTACAAAGATTTGTTCCATTCCTAGTTAGTAAATACTTGCATAAAATGAGTAGTCAGCTCCTACACATATTTACTATATTGTCCAAATACGGAGGATTTTTCTACTTGTCTGGTTGCTATATTGAGCTGGGGAGAGAGGAGGAAGGAAAGAACAAAATACAAAGGGTTAAATTGAAGACCTACCGGCAACAGGAGGTGTGTGTGTGTTGGGGGGGACGGACCAGCAATGAATGGTGGAGAAATTAGTCAGTGGAGAAATGACAGAGAGCTTTCTACACATGCTGTTCTGTCAGGCTGCACAGCGTCTTCTGCTTCAGAGGTAATTACATAGATTTTCTGTCTTGTTCTTGCAAAAACACAGCCTAGCACTCTACCTCTGCTGGTGGCTCAGTGCTTCAGGGCTCCAGCTGCAAGGGGCCTAGGAAATGTTTACACAATTTCTTTTGAAGATTTCCACTTTCAAAATAGAAATCCAGTAAAAGATCCAGCAGCAAGGAAGAATCCCCCTCGGAAAGCCGATCAAACTTCCAAGAGAGACCCACGACCAGGAATCAAGCCCAATATCCTTTGACACCTGGAAGGATTCCTGCTTGGAAGAGTTCTTTCTTGGCCTCCCATGATGAGAGGAGAGGAATTTAATAATTAATAATTAACAACAACTGTTATTATTATTATTATGTAAAAACAGCAGTTACACACAGCAAACAAGATCACTATGCTGGATTTTGTATTATATCACTAGTTGGGCACTTTTATTATTATTATTATTATTATTATTATTATTATTATTATTATTATTATTATTATTATTATTATTATTATTATTATTATTATTATTATTATTATTATTATTATTATTATTATTATTATTATTATTATTGAGCTGAGTGTATTGGGATCTGCTTGTATCCGTATTCGAATAGATCCCCTTTGAATGTGCTGGGATTCTATTTGATATGAATGTATTCATATTAATTCATACGAATATCCAATGCGTATCAGATATGAATGAATATGTAACTGATATGAACAGATATGTATCCAATATGAGCAAATATGTATCCAATACTGATATGTATCCTGTAACAAATCCACACTCTGAAAGTGTCAAATCTGACCTGAATCCACTTTTAATCTGGTCTCAATTCATTTCGAATACAATCTGGATTCATTGCAGATTTATGGTGCAGCTGCTTCCCCACTTCTCCAGTTTAACAAATGTCCGAACTATTCGTACAAATGTCTGAAACATTTGTATTCATACAAAGGGAATAATGAATGTTACAAATATTTGTGTCCATTCATAGCACAGACAGTTATCAAAATTTATCTGCACTTTCACTCACTGAAGACAGACCTTAAGATATGTTCTCTGCAATGGATGAAGCGCTGGTCTAATTAGCAGAAGGTCCAGGGAACTTGAAGCAGAGATAAGATGACCCATCAGAAAGTGGAGGAGGAAGAGGAGGAGATGGTGGAACAACCTTGTCAAAGTTAAATAACTATCATATTTTGATGAGGTTCTCATGTGCAAGAAGGCAAGTCTGGCCCATTAAGATAGAATAAACAAGGTGCTGTTGAGGCTTGCAACTTGGTTCTTGAGGCCACTTTTCCTTTCTCTAATGCATATTCAATTCAGGGTTGGCTAATGTATACAGAACCTCTTATGGCTTGATCCCTGATCCTCTGAAGGAGCGCTTTCTCTCCTACAGAACTGTCCTGGTATGAAGATCTCAAGGAAAAGGCCTTCTTGTAGTTCTTCCTCTCTCAGAAGTGCAAGGAGCAGAGGTATCCAAGAGGGCTTTTTCGGTGGTGGCCCCAGACTCTGGAATAGTCTGCACCTGGAGGCTTGCCAGGCATTTTCATTGTATGGCTTTCAATGCCTGGTTAAAACTTGCCTGTTCCCTTGGGCTTGATGTATAGAAGAGAAGAAGAAGAAGAGTTAGCTTTTCTACTTCCCCTTTCTCACCAATTTAAGGGACTCAAGGTATCTGACAAAGCTCTCTATTCTTCTCCCCACAACAGTCACCTTGAGGGGTAGATGGGGCTGTGAGAGCTCAGAAGACGGCTGTGACATGCCTAAGGCAATCCAGCTGGCTTCATGGAGGAGAGTGGAATCAAACCTGGCATTCCCAGGTAAGAGTCTGGCTCTCTGACCACTAGACCTAAGTATAGTTCCTTTGGGGATGGTGGGAGGCAGGCGGGGATGGTTAATGAAGCTTCATATGAATATTTTGAAGCATTTTATTCAGATTTGAATGCGGATATCCAAATGTCCCAACATTTAATTAAAATATGAATGTCTGAATTTGGACAAATTCAAATTTTGAATGTGAGATATATTTGTCCACATCCCTACCTATAACCCAATATCCTGCCCAGCTGCCCTGGGTCAGAAGTGAGAAAGACTAACAGGTGTCATCAAGTTGACATGCTCAACAGAAACTGAACCAGAAGAGAAATTCAGTCCTCCAATGGAGTACAGAATCTGTCATAGAGGGTTAATGTTCCATATTCATTTGAGCTACATGGTTAGATCTTTGCTGCCAGCAATAGAATAATTAGGAAACACCCTAAACACTACAATCATTTTATGAAGTCTCACAAGTCAAATATTTTAAGGCAGCCCCGAGTCTCATAGTCCCATGTAATATATTCTGGGCAAATTAATATGACCCTATTCAGCTGCACTTTTTCATTATATACATTAAATTATGTCTCCCTACTGGCTTAGTGAATGAGAAAAGGTTAGTGTAAGGGTAGCTTCAGTAACTTCCTGCTGGACAATTAACAACGTCCACCCCATCAACACAATTGTCATTAATTGGCTCAAGCCATGTAGTTCAACAGCATAAGTGTCATAATGATCTTTGATATCTTGCAAGTACCATCAAGTAAGACAGAAAAAAAAATTTAACCTTAAAATGTGGGATGAATTAATTTTTAGGAAATGGCTGATAAGGACATAAGAGAAGCCCTCCTGGATCAGGTCACAGCCCATCTAGTCCAGCATCCTGTCCCACACAGGATGCCTCTGGAAATCCAGCAACCAAATGATGGTGATGGTGGTAACTGTGCTGCTTTGTTTCTCTGGGAAGGATAACTGATAGAGGATTATAAATTACAGGCATTTGTGATAAATAGTGAAAAAAAAATTTATTTCCCAAAATGTTCTCACCTGCCTACCTAACCCCATCTGCACATGTAAGGGGCTTCACCTTCTGGCAGGAACGTTCCTCAACGCTTCATAGGCCACTTTTAATCCACACACCAAGCATAAAACCTTAAATTCAAATGTAAATTCGAAGCTGACAAACATCTTTCGCCCATCTCCTGGAAGGAGGTAGAGCTAGAACTATCCTGGACCATGGAAGATTCTTCTGGTAGCCTTCAGTGCTGACAAGTGACAATCCCCAGCCAGGAGAATGGCAAGACCAAGGGAAGTTGCAGTGCAATAGGCTTTTCTTTACAGAAAGTCCCTTAATCAGAAAGCATGCATGGTAGGGGTGTGCATGAATGCACTTTTTGACATTCGATGCAATTTTTCAAATATTCAAATGTCCAAAATTGGTACAAATAGAGAAGAAACGAATGTGTTAAAATTCAAACTGATTCAGATACATCCGTATCTATTCATATGAATATTCAATATGAATTTGATGATACAAATGTCAACAACATCTGTATGCATCTGTACGCATCCCATTTTTATCCTGTACGCATCCCGTTTTCATCCTGTACATATCCGTACGGATGCGTATGGATACAAATAAGATGTGTACATATATGTATGCAATGGATACAGATACGTACACATATGAATGTCTGAATTATTCAAAGGAATGATTTGAAATAGTCATATTCATTAGAATATTAAAAAATGAATGTCTGGACATTCTATTCAAATTCAAATGTCGGAATTCAGCCGAATTCAATCGAATAATGAATATTTCAAATATTCTTGCACATCAGTAATGGATGACCATCGAGGCCAGACTTTGACACTTTCCAGGGGTAGGAACAAAATTTCCTAGCCTCAGAGCTGACATGCATCTCCCAGGAGTCCAGAACACTGGTGGGGGAATGTGCCCTATGCACACCTCTTATGTGCTGGATCAGGCCCACTGATACATTGGGAGACATGTGTAACTGGGTCAGACATGTTTAATTGTGTCTACTAGCAATACTTGGCCTCACACTCCTTTTAATTTAGACATAATTCACCAACCGGGTACATTAAATGTACATTATCCTAGATGTTCAATAAATATGAAGATCTGTGGTGCTTAGATGCTGTCAATCTGATTTAAGGGTCCATGCAAAAAGGTTCCAATATATTGTCCTAGATAGTGCATATTCAGTGAACAATCCCAGGAGTATTTTGGACTTTCCATGGGTTATCACAGAGTGTCAGTCTGAAATAGAGCATCCAGCTGTAAGCACAGCAGACTGAATAGCAGAGTACTTTCAAGACCAGGAATCGAGTTGGCAGTTCATCCAAAAGGAGGTTTATTGCTCAGCTACAACATAAGTAAAAACAAAGTACATCGTAAAGTACTCGTGGACTACATGCATGAATATATGATCAAATGCATGGAGAATAGTTGTCAAGAGACATATGAGTAAATATATGCTTGTAGTAGGAGAAAAGACAGAACGAATACATGCATGCGAATGTGGAAGTATGAATCCAATTGCACGCAGACAGGTGGCTTGCCAACTACAACCAAAATTGCAGGAATGCTCCTGAAGTCATGTTGACCCTAATCTCAGAGGTTCTCATGACAAAGTTGAGTCTGAATAGCCATAATAGCAGGATTACAATAACACAATCGGTTTTCAGCATTTGGCCTTGAGGCCAAGAGCATGAGACTTCCATTCCGCAGCACAAACTCAGCCTGAGCGTGTGCCATGGATGTGTGTGGCAACCCCAATATAATCTTGAGGAAATTGCAGTTTGTGTTTGGGATAGGGGTGTGCACAAATGCAATTTTCAGCATTCGATTTGATTCAAATCTAATATCTGAAGACTCAAATCGATCTGAATGTTTAAAATTTGAATGTATTCACATTCGTATCTTTTCGTACCAATATTCGATTCTTATTGGAAGATACGAATGTCTTTTTTAAAATATTTTTTCTTTGTTACTTTACAGTACTCCAAAACAAAACACGTACAAATCATATAAATAACACCCCAAGATTTAAATCCCTCCCACTGTTACATGGGCTCTAATTTTTGCTAAACCATCTTTCATTCTATCTGGCAGGGAGTCTTGATTGCTAGCTTCATATAGTCTCTTCCACAGTTCCTGTAGGCTCTTCTTCGATATCTCCCCCAAGTAAAGAAGTCTTTGGTGCCTAAGGGCATCACATTTAAATATTTCAAGCACATAGTCTTGCCATTTTTCCGATGTCCACTGTGATTTATCCCTCCACCCCCCTGCAATAACCATCAAAGCTGCCCACATCAACCTGTCCAACATATACCTTTCATCTTGTGCCAACCACGTACCATGATATATCTGCAATAAAGATACGAATGTCGACAGCATTCATATGTGTCCGTACGCATCTGTATGTATCCGTATACATCCCATTTTTATCCTGTATGCATCCTACTTTCGTCCCGTACATATCCCTAAAAATGCATACGGATACAAGTAAGATGCATATGGACACGTATGTAATGCATTCATATCCGTACACATACAGATGTCTGATTAATTTGTACAAACATTTCGAAAGATTTGAAATTCATTTAAATGTTCAAATTTGAATGTACAAATTGGAAAGAATTTGATTGAATTTTTGAATGTTTCAAATATTCGTGCACTTCCCCCGTCTGGAAGCCCCTCAGCATCAAACTCTTCAGTTATTGTTATACTGATGGGAAGCATTCCTGATCCGTACAAAATTTTGAGAAGTTTGGGGCAACATAATTATATATATAATTATATATTGTGCATGCATGTATGCGTGCATGTGTTAACATTTCCGCCCCCCCCCCGCTTCCTGCTTAGTATTTTAGAACTTCATATTATGACTGTTATTTCCCCTCAGTTGAAATACACAGAACTAAGCTCATGAATTGTGAAGATTGATTCCAGTATGCTTTGAACTGAAATAAACAGCACAATGACATCCATAAAATAGGCAGAAATGGAAGTTTGTTTACTAGACATACCTCCCACCTCTTTTTGCCTGCTTTTATTCCTTCATAATCAGATGAGCTGTAATGTTATCCAAACAAGTATACACATAAAAAAACCCTAGATCAATAGTAATAATTTGACATACACACATACTATTTTCCTGAAAAAAACAAACAAACAAACATCAATAGTAGAAAGACATCATTTGGCTAGCAGGGGGAAAAATAGACTTCATTGGATTTGTTGGCAGAAGATTAAATAACCACATGTCAGAGGAAGGGAGGTGAAATTCAATGAAAAAGGGAATGAATACTGGCAATGCACTGGCATCAGAAAATTGTTAAGGATCTATAGTAGTAGTAGTAGTAGTAGTAAATAATAATAATAATCCTGTAGTCCAACAACGCCTGGCTGATCAACAACAATTCATTATTAGAAGCAAAGTATGCAATGAAGTGCAACTTGAAGAAATTCATAAAAATTGTGAAAAAATAAAAGACCAAAACTGCTACAAGAACATCCGAAGAAATCCTAACAACATCAGGAGTCACTGAACAACAAGAATTACAAGACTGTGATGGAAATACACAAGAGGGCAAGCAACCCGATCCAGAAGTCATTGCTGAAAGATTTGAAGCACTAACCCCTAGACAGCAAGGACTCAAAGAAAAAAAAATCACAGAACATGCTGATTGAAATTTTGAAAGGCAAAAATTTCCAGCCTTGAAAATAGTTCCACCAAAACACCTAGTGGCAATTATGAGATCGGACACATGACTGGACACATGTGAGTGTCCGGGCATGTGGGGCTTAGGCTGACATATACTGGCATCCCCAAGTGTGAATGCTAGTGCACGTTAGTTTGTTCTGCACTTTTCCCATCCAACAGATGGGAAGGTAAGTGTAGAAACACCTCTTGTATGCTTTGAGTCTGGAATGAGCATACCCACATTCATGGCTTGGCCGTCCATTGTCCTCTAGAGATGTGCACAAATGTTTTCCTTTTTTTTTTTTTTTTGCATTCAAATTTGAGTCAAATTGAAAATCCAAACATTTGATTTGAATGTTTAGAATCCAAATGCAGACAAATCCAATTCGAAGAGAATACATTTGAATATATTTGTTCGAACGCTAGATTTGAATCTCAATATACGAATGTTGACAACATTCATATTTGAAGATACGAATGTCAACAATATTCACATGTGTTATACGGATCTGTACGCATTTTGTACGCATCCCATTTTATCCCCATACGCATCCTGTTTTTGTCCCATACTATAAATGGAAATGCGTAGAGACGCGAATGAGATTTGTACAGATACATATGTAATACATACATATCTGTACATTTAAATGTTTTGGAACATTCAAAATTCATTCGAATGTTTATATTCAAATGTGTAAACATTCTATTAGAATTCGAATGTCCACATTCAATTGAATTTGATTGAATTTTGAATGCTTAGAACATTTGTGCAGATCCCTCTTGTCTACCCAATACATCATTCACGTTGTTTGGGAGTAACTTCCATCTTATTAATGTACTTATTTTCTATTCCGTGGCTTGGGATCAAGCTGCTCAAATGGGAAAGTGCTCCGAAAGTGTGAGATCCTTCCAAAGGGCTGTGATTCTGTCATCTCCAACGTGAGTTAAAAGTTCTAATACTTGTGCAGATTGCTTTGGGATTGGCACTAAGCTTGCTTAAGTATTAAAGGAGATGGGGAGGAACAAAGTGAAGCTCTAAAAAGGGTATGTTTATCCTGTTGATTCCCAGGAGGATTTATAAAGGGCAAAAGGTTGGGGAAAGGACAGCACTGAGATGTCTAGCAAAATGGAATGAAATGGAGAATCATGTGGAAGAGAGTGATTTTATATTGTTCTGTTCAAGCCTCTCTTTCCAACCAAGAGCAGTTGCTAGGAGAGCCCAAGGTTTTTTTTAAGAGTCTTGTTTCAAGGCCATTTTAGATGTGAACATGTATTTCAGCATTCAATAAAGATTCCCATCAATATTTATCAAAATGTGGCCCTCCAAGTGCTCCTGAATAATTATCTGCCACTCTCACTGGGATGTTGGGGAAGTGGGCATTCAATTCCCATCAAAAATGGAGCCGTGACACCCGAAAGGGTGAAGGCATAGGGGGTGAATCTCAGAATTATATGTAAAGAGAGATGAAGTTCAAACATGCATAATCCAACGTTCAGACATGTTTTAAATGCAAAAGGATACTATGAGAAATTTGGGAGTGGGAGAAGACGAGATTCACATTTTTGGCTCTGTTGCTATTCAGGTTCTGAATGTCATCTCACCGGATATTCCAAGGAGTGATCCACCCGTCCACCCGTCCACCCGTCCACCCGTCCACCTATCATCTATCTATCTATCTATCTATCTATCTATCTATCTATCTATCTATCTATCTATCTATCTATCTATCTATCTATCTATCTATCTATCTATCTATCTATCTATCTATCTATCTATCTATCTATCTATCTATCTATCTATCTATCTATCTATCTATCTAATCTGTCTGTCTGTCTGTCTATCTATCTATCTATCTATCCAAAGGAAGAACATTTATTAGAACGAGTTAAATAAACACATTCCATCTGCTAGCCTCCCTTCATCCTCCTCATCCACCGGGTAGGTGCTTACATCTGAGGCTGCATCCATTGACATTCAAATTTGAATTAAATGCTTAGGGACATTTGTATCAGATACGTATCGGATACATAGGGGATTCATATGGGATTCTTAGGGGATACATAGGGGAATCATATACTGTAAGAACATAAGAGAAGCCCTGCTGGATCAGTGATATGTGGATATGTGATTCATATTGAAAATTCGTATTGAATGCATATTGAACATTTTATTGAGTTTGCATCCTACCACATTCAAAGGGGATCTATTCTAATGGATACAAATTTTCTTGCATTCAATTCAATACTAATTGAACCCAAGAAAAACATTTGTGCACATCCCTAAGCCCCCCTTCAGCCTACCTTCAAGGGCCAGCAAGTGTCTCCAGTAGTGTCCTTTTCCCACAGAGTGGGACAGACAACTCCAGAGATGGTTTTGTCCTTGGTTGACCCTCCCCTATAAAG
This sequence comes from Aspidoscelis tigris stejnegeri, assembly GCA_023333525.1. Lineage (NCBI taxonomy): Eukaryota > Metazoa > Chordata > Lepidosauria > Squamata > Teiidae > Aspidoscelis > Aspidoscelis tigris. The sequence continues at coordinate 5,163,489 of JALMGA010000007.1, forward strand.
CCAGACAAGGCAGCCCAAGTAACTTATGCACCTGGTCCTTTTTCAGGACATAAGAAAAGAAGGTGTTCCTGAGCCATTCTCTACTTGTCCTGAAATAGGGGTGTTCTGTGATGGAAGACTTTCATTCCTTAGCACTGAAATTTCTGAGGGGATGAATTTGGAGTTGCAAAGACACTGAATCTCTTGCTTCTGGGGCCAGAGCAAGCATGTTACTATCTTCCAAAAATATTGCAGGGATGCACCCAAGAGCGTAAGTATCAGGAATTCATTTACCTGTTGCGGAGACAGCATTTTGTTCCCGTGGGCTAGTTCTCATGTATTTTCACACATTTACAGCAAATTTGCAAATGTGTCTATATGCATTTTTATTGAGAGCCAATCAAGGAACTTTTGATCACTGAGAGACCAAGGAAATTTAATAGATAAATGTATAAATACCTAGAGCTTTATTTGTTAATTTCCATTCCAATTCCCATCTTAAGATCCTAAAACAGTTCACAGCAGAAAACAAAGGAGGAGGAGGAGGAGGAAGAGAGTTGCCTTTTATGCCCTTCTTTTCTCACCCTTAAGGGGACGCAGTGGCTGACAAACCTTCTGTTCTTCTCCCCAGAAAGACACCCTGTGAGAGCTCAGAAAAAGAGCTATGACTAGCCCACGGTCAGCCAGCTGGCTTCGTGAAGGAGTGCGGAAACAAGTTGGGAGGTTATTATTATTATTAAAGTTTATTTCTTAAGCGCTATAAATATACATAGCGCTGAACAAACGACAAGATTGAAAAACAATACAATAAAAGGATTGCCACGTAAGAGTTTGAGACTCTAACCACAAGACCAAACTGGCTCATCTCCCATAGTCCCAGATGTTTCACTGACATGTAGAGACCTTGGGGAAATTCACACTTCTCGTCCCGTCTAGGGGACAGGAAAGGTGAACTTACCCAGCGTGTACTACCATTCACACTCACGAATAGCAGTACACACTAACCCTCCTCCCATGCATGCACAGTCTTACCTGAAGTGCTGGCATGTGGTCTGGGCACCACCATCTTGTCTCCAGATGTTGGTGACACAACACATGCACTGTCATCATCACGTGACACACCAGCACGCTTGCGTGGTGCATCACGTGCCCTTCCATGCACCATTAAGGTGTGGATGGGCTCACTGGAGGACACGACTGGATGCCACAGGACCTGGTAGGTCTGTATGTGGAGCGCAAAATCGTGCTTCACACGTACTTTTGCTTCCAGTGCACTCCTGCATGGAAGAGGGTGTTCCTGAGTTGGGAATGACCCCTTCCAGTGCAGGTGCTCTGTTGGGAAGCAAACGACAGGGGCCAGTGCAGAAAGCTGTGATTCTCCAGATGTTCCCGAACAACTCCCACCATTCTACTGCTGCATTCAGTGGTAGCCCCACAGGAATGATAGAAGTGGAATCCAGAGAGATGTTCAAGAGCTTCCGGAGGGCCACAATCTGAGAACCACTGATCTAGATCAATTCAGAACTATCTGAGAGTGTGATTATTGAAGCTTAAGTCAACAATGTACAAGGTAATGGATTCAAACTTGAGTTGAGCTAGGCTTCTGCTATGCACACAGCCCTTGGTCCACATTTGTGGCTAACAGGCATAAGTGAAAAATGTTTGTCATCTTCATAATAAGGTCTGACAGGGGGAAGGGCTTATGGAATGTGCTGCCGGAAGAGGTGGTGACAGCTACCAGTCTGGATGGCTTTAAGGTAGGGTTAGACAAGTTTATGGATGACAGATGTATCAATGGCTACTAGAACGAATGCCTAGGTGCATCTTTCAGGCTGAGGGGGGGGGAGGAACTGGGGCGCTTCTAAGGCCATCTACTGGGACTTGAGAGCAGGAGAAGGTTTGTCCTTGTCTCTGCTTGAGATGCTCATGAGCATTTGGTGGGCCACTGTGTGCGACAGGATGCTGGACTAGATGGGCTGTAGCCTGATCCGGCAAGGCTTCTCTTATGTTCTTATGATGTGCATAAATATTCATAACATTCATTATTTATACAAATTCATACAAATTTGGACATTTGTACACAAATTGGATGTTACGACATTCGTACATTTACATTCGTACAAATAAGAATGTTTTGAGACATTCGTATGAATAGTTTGTATATCCATTGAACTGGGATATGTATTAGATATATATGCATTGATAAAGGATCTGTATCCAGGATACATATGCATTCATATCAGATATTCGTATGACTTTGTACATTCATATTGAATAGAATCCTACCACATTCAAAGGGGATCTATTTGAATGATTATGAATTTTCTAACTTTCACTTTGTTATGAATTAAATGCCAAAAAACTCATTCGTGCCCATCCCTACTTCACAATTCATGCAAACTATGAAGGTTTGAAACTTTGCATTTGAATTGAAATGGTGAATCTGTTCCATAGCTTTGAATTGCGTTCAAAGCTTTAGAGCAGATTCAGAGAGGATTTGGACTGGGTTCGGAGCAGATCCGGAAGCACGATTTGTGGCAACAGGCATTCAAAGCAAATTTGGATGGTAGCTCATCTGAAGTGGCTCCATTTGCACGAAGACAGAGTTCCATCCCATCCTCTTTGATGCAAAGCCAATGGTGTGGGTGAGGGGGGTGGGATAAATGTGGCCACCACTGCAACCTCATGCTTGATTCCTGAATCCAACACAAGACTGGGTTGTTGAGCATGCACCAAAGTGTACTGTGCAGACACAGCCTAAGTACATTCAATGCTTGTGCTCTGTGTGCTGCCTGAAGCTCCCCAGAGAACTGGAAGCTTGTAAATGTAGTGTGTCTATAGCAAAGGTGCTTAGTTGAGCTTTATTTATGCAGGTTACAAACTGCAACTTCTCCTGGAGCAAAATGTTGTTTTTTGATTATTTAGCAGAGAGCATACAAAACCCACAATATGCTTTCTCTCTCTTCCTCCAGATCCCAAAGTGTGCCTTTTTTCTGTGTGAGAATGCACTCATAAACATATTTATGTACCCCTAGAGAATTTATAGGCATAATGTAAATATTAATCCAGAGTAGGGAAATTCTTGCATTGGCTACAGTTTGCTGAAATCATCTACATATTCATGCCTATTTGATGCTGGGGAAAGTCTCCAAGGCACATGGTAAACAGACCTCCTGTTCCTGTTGTTGAATTTACCATGTTTGTACCTGATGCACTGGAGATGTTTCTTTCAGGTGTATCCTTGTTAAAATAACTCACAAGTCACAACACTGTCAAGGTCATGGGGAAATGCAGTTGATTGTCGACAGAGGTCTCTGAAAGACAAGCTGAAACCTCCTAGAGTTTGTTCTAATTTGTTTGCCCAGGTTTCAAAAATCCAAGGGATTTCTCCCCCCCCCCTTCTTCTTCTTCTTCACATAAATCAGCAGGTTTTGGAAATCGTTGCAACAAAACTTCCTTTCAGCATCTGTGAACCTCTGTAAACAAGCCACATGGAGATTTCTCTTCTCCATATAAGTCTCTGCCATTCTTAAATGATTTTACTTTGATCCTTCACTGCCTGAGCAACTTGGCTTAAAAGAGAAATAAAAACCGCAAACCCTCCTAAAAGTAATAATAATAATAAACCCTTATGGCCCTATCCCCAAGCAATTTAAAGTCTGCTAAAAATCTTCTTTTGCCTCTGAGCGCCCCCATGCCAGGCTTTTTCAATGAGCTTCCAGTGCTACAAAAGGAGGAAAACCTGCAACCAAAAAAAGTGCACTTTAAAGAAGAGTTTCAGCACTCCTTTTGGAAGTCATGGGTTTTCCTCGCAGCATTTACCTTGGGGACGCTCCGTGGCAAAAGGGGCAGGGATTGCTGCCTGCACACACAGCCATAAAGCATTCACACTCTCAAAAGTGCAGCAGCTTCCCTTTCTTTCCCTTTCTAAAGCTCAGAACTTTCAAAGAGCCAGAATTGTGGAGAATTGCAACACTGTTATCAGGTGTGAAATGGGTGGATTGCTACAGTGTAATGGCTGCTGTATGGGGGTGGATTTTGACAGTGATCATGCTCCACACGTTAACCAGCATTTACCTAACACTTACTTCAATCTTCCAGCAGCACCTTAGATGGCTATAGACATCACTGCACATGCACTGAGCATCAGCGTTGTCAAGGTGATGGTGCTGATGCATGCACAGTCGCAGAGGGTGCCACAGCCAAAATGGCAGCACCCAGCAGAGGACCACACCCCAGATCAAATAAGGTAAATGATCCCAAGGGGAGGGAATGGTCAAAATTCACTAGTGCTCCACGTGTGATGGCTAGTCAATGTTGGTTCATCGCGCTCCTTGCCCATCCAGTGGGAGTCACTGGAATTTGCTCAAGGACAGAAGGATTTTTTTGGGAGGAGCCTTTTGTTTTGTGCAAGAGGTGATCTGCCCACTGACAACATGTGAAAGTGTTAGATTCTGCTGAAGCATTTCTGGATTCTGTAGGCAAGCCGTCTCACAGCCTGTCTTGGATTGCGTCGTGAGGACTGACTTTCTGCAGTGTTACTGACAAGCAGAATGCCATTCACTTCCAATACAGGGAGTCATGTTTATCTTCCCTGTCTATCTCACAGCTGTCTGCTAAATCATGCCCACTTTTGACATTCTTGGAGCCTCTTTCTGAGTGCAGCAAGCAGACTGTAAAGAAACTGATGAGGCTCGCTTGCCTCGAAGGATATTTTTAGGAAATTCCAAAAGCTCCAGATTGTTGCAGACTTACAAAAGGTAGGCATGAATGGCCAGGGATTTTGAAAACATTACATGCTGCCATGACATTCTGAGGCCCTGTGCTCAGAATCTTTTGTGTGCAGGGGAAGGATGCACTTAAGCGTTTTCTGCAGAAGGAAGGGCTTTATGGCATTCACGTAGGGCAGAGGTTGGTGTAAGTCGGGAAGCCAAATTGTATCCAGCCCTCAGATGTTCTGCACTCTCTGTGACTTCACAGAAGACAAGAAGACACCATTAAACAGACTTCAGGCAGCCAGCTTTTCACTGAGATTCTCAATACTATATGCACCTTAGTAAATCCTACCGTTTTAGGGTCCTCTTGTAACTTTTGTCCTATTAGTGGCCATCCAAGAACAAGACCATGGATTAGATTCTGTTGGAAGTTTCCTTTTGGTCCTATGGAGCAGCATTTTTATTTGGTTTCTGTCACTGCGGCAACAGATACCTTGGGCAGATGCTTCCAGTTTAGGGGTTAGGGAGCTGGGTTATGCTTTAAGAATGCTTTTATATTGTATCTTTTTTTATTATTGTGACCCACCTGAGACCTTTGGTAATGGACGAGATGTAAATCCTTAAATAAATAAGAGGGATCATAAGTGATTTCAGCTTTACTGGCAAAGTAAGAGAAAACCACTCCCTGCTGGATTTCTCATGTCTGGGTAGACCCTGTCCTCCCTAAACTAGTGTTTCTAGTACATGACTTCCAACAAAAGTGGGTGAAATCTACCCTTGGTTTATTGCACTGCACCAGAAGGTCACCTGGCAGACAGCTGGTAAGCATAATGGGGAGAACCCCAAAGATGCTATAGGAATTCCCATTTTCCTCGGTATGGATGTAACCTCTGTCAAACAAATTATTGTTCTTTGGGGTTTTCTTTAAATGAAAGGTATGAACACAAGAACATAAGAGGAGCCGTGCTGGATCAGGCCACAGCCCATCTATTCCAGCATCCCATCTCACACAGTGGCCCACCAATTGCTCATGGACATCTCAAATAAAAGTGGACGGCAAACCATCTGCTCTCAAATCCCTGCAAGTAGCCTTCAGGTGGCATCCTGCCTGTTTTCCCAGCTTGGAGGATGTACCTGGATGTCCATTCTAGTAGCCATTGACATATCTGTCATCCATGAATTTGCCTAATTCTTCCTTAAGGTTGTCTAGGATGAAGTTGGAGACTGTTAATTTGCCTCACCTCTAAATAGTGGGCAACAGTTTCTGCTTCTGGTGTCATGAATGGGCAGTACCATCAGGGCTGGGCCTCCATCAGCCATGGAACCAGAATGAGGAAGAAGGCCTTCTTCTGTTTTTTTCTCCTGTGGCTTTAACAGCTCTGTTTAATTGTTAGTCACGATGCACTGTGGACAGAACAATTAGTTGTATCTATATTAGATCTAAACTGTAATTATTTGTTACATTAATCATGACTGGAGTGAGAATTTAATTAGTTACGAACATTAAGTGATTCTCTCTCTCTTCCTCCATCCAAGAAAAGGGTTCGTAGCACTGGTAGTTTCTCCAGAAAAGACATCTGTGTATTGCTTAATCAACATAAATGTGAAGAAATATGTCTGCTTGGATGAAAATCAGAAAACACAATTTGCTAGAAATTGCTAGAAAGAGGAAAAGTTTTTTTCAGTTGCATATAGGTGGATGCTTATGTGTATGTCCTACTCCATGGTGGTTTTTCCATGCATATGAACATAAGAACATAAGAGGAGCTCTGATGGACTATAGTTCTCTGCCGGATAACTCCTCACACATGTCCCAAGTAGGGGTGTGCACCAATGAAATTTCTGACATTCAATTCAATCTGAATATTCAATTTGAATATTCAAACGTCCAAATTCGTACAAATAGAGAAAAAAATAATGTATTCAAATTTGAACCAATTTGAATACATTTGTATCTAGTCATACAAATATTTGATTCGTATTTGATAATATGAATGTTGACAACATTTGAATGTGTCCATATGCGTCTGTAGGCTTCCATTTTTAACCCGTATGCATCCCGTCCCCATCCCATACAAATGCGTACGGATATGAATATGATGCATATGGATACTTATGTAATGCATAAGTTTCCATACACATACAAATGTCCAAATAATTCCTACGAATAATTTTAAACATTCAAATTCATTCAAATGTTAAAAAACGGATGGATAGACATTCCATTTGAATTTGAATGCCCAAATTCAAATGAATTTGGACGAATTTTGAATGTTTTGAATATTTTTGCACATCCCTAGTCCCAAAGCCAGAAACTTTCATTCCTGGTGCTTGGATGCATAGGGTGCAGCTCTGAAGCTCACACGGCATGGGCAATCCAGAGCAGCACAATCAGTGCAAACAGCACTGATCCTGCCCACATGTTTCTGCCATCTGGATCAGTGAGCCAGGCTATTCTGGACACACTCTTCCCAATCAAAACAAGTAAGTTCAGAAAGCACCTAGGACTTCCGATATCTTTTTAAATCACACCCAGCATTCTCATCTTGGCAAAGAAAGCCTGGCCCAGTCTCTGTTCCCATGAGATGGATAAACTTTCCACCCTTGCGACAAACTGGCAGGCCTCCTGGTCCTTCTTCTAGTATGCTAAACAACTGCCACCCACACAGGAAGATGTCCCAGGCATATGGGGTGGCAGTCAGCCTCTGGACTCTCTGTAGTAGGGACGGGCACAAATGCAATTTTCAGGACTTGATTTGCTTCTAACTGAATATCCGAAGCTTCAAATCAATTTGAATGTTTACAATTTGAATGTATTCACATTCAATTCAAACCAAATACATATGAATTTTTGATTCATATTTGAAGATACAAATGTCAACAACATTCAAATGTGTCTGTACACATCCGTACACATCCCGTTTTTATCCCATGTGCATCCCATTTTTGTCCTGTGCGTATCTGTACAAATGTGCACAAAGACGAATAAGATGTGTACGGATACGTATCCGTACACATATGAACGTCCAAATAATTTGTACAAATGACTTGAGAGATTCAAAAATTCATCTGGATGTTAAATTTGAATATATAGACTTTCGATTCGAATTTGAATGTCCAAATTCGATCAAATTTCAAATATTTTGAATATTCGTGCACATTCCTAGATTCTGTAGGACTCTTTAGCCTGGAAAGATGGCATTTAAGAGGGGGCCTAATTGAAGTATATAAAATCATGCATGGTATAGAAAAGGTGGAGACAGAAGATTTCTTTTCTCTATCACACAACTCTATAACCAGGGAGCTTGTATGAAGCTGATGGGTAGCAGAGTCAGATCAAACAAGGGGAAGGATTTCTTCACCCAGAAAGTTATCAGTCTATAGAATCTGTGCCCAGAAGAAGTCATAACAGCAACAAGCATAGACGATTAGATGGTTAGACAAAATTATGGATGAAAGATGTATAGATGGGTACAAGAATAAATGCCTAGGTACATCTCCCAGGCTAGGTGCAGGCAGAATGCCTCTAAGGCTATTTGCTGGCATTTGAGAGCAGGTAAAGGTTTCCCCTTGTCTTTTGCTTGAGATGCCCATAAACAATTAGTGGGCCACTGTGTGGGACAGGATGCTGGACCAGATGGTCCCTGGCCTGATCCAGCAGGGCTCCTCTGATGTTCTTATGATGTGCACTCTGCTCTGTGGCCTCCCCAGTGTCCATCCAGTTTTATTGCTTTGGGAACACTGCAAGACAAGATGACTCAATCAGGATCCTGAAGATAATTCTAGAACGTCTCAGCTTCTCATTTCAGGGGAAGGACGTCATTGCCCCTTGCTGCTCTGTCTATTTAATTGACAAAGTCAATGCGCTCAGTTTGGCTTCCATGTCTCTTCTCACAGCTGAAAGGCGAAGAATGAGAAATGTGCAGGGCTGGGATCCAGTACCCATAAATGTGAACTGAAACAGTCAAGGTGACAGCATTTTGATAATGCAGCAATTTTAATGACTCATTCACGTATGTCTGTGTGTGAGTGTGTGTGTGAGTGTGTGCCCACTGTTATCACCTAAACCAGCAAGAACAAGGTGTGTGTGTGTGCATGCTTTTTGACAGCCTCAGCATTCTCGAGCTCATTACAGTGGCCTGTCAGAAATGACAACTTGGCCGGTCTTGGTTATTCCATTTTTTGACAAGGTGTTGTCTATGGTTTTCTGCAATAATGTCAGCTTTTAAAGGTGCAATCTACTTAGGGAAGCTCATTTCTTTGAATTACTCCCCCCACCCTTCCATAGTGTGTCCTGTCAATGTGGTAAGCTCTTTTTTTTTAATCATGATATGAATATCTCCTCTCCCTGAATACTTCCTTCTCACCCCTTCTTCCTCTCCCTCCCCTCTCTTCTCTAGGGAGCCATACTCTTATCTGGGAATACCGGGTTTGATTCCACCATCCTCCACAAAGCCAGCTGGGTGGCCTTGGGCTAGTCACAGTTCTCTTCTGAGCTCCCACAGCCCCATCTACCTCACAGGGTGTCTGTTGTGGGGAAAAGAACAGAAGGTTTGTCAGCCACTTTGAGTCTCCTTAAATGGGTGAGAAAAGCGGATTAGAAAAGCCAACTCTTCTTCTTCAGTCGTTGGCTCTAAATCTCATGCAAGCTTCAGGGCCAGTGCAGGAGCTCATCTGGAACTGTGTCACCATGCAGACTTCTTCTTCTTCTTCTTCTTCTTCTTCTTCTTCTTCTTCTTCTTCTTCTTCTTCTTCTTCCCTGACTCCATCTTGATCTCATGGAAACTGAGCAGCAGAATGGAGCATTTTATTTCCTTGTTTTTCACACCAATGCTTTTGTGTTTTGACTTTTTGCCAAAGATATGCCCTTCAGGCCTGCTTATAATGTTTTAAAGTGACCTACTAAGTTGACTGCATGGGCACCTCCGTGGTGGCTTCAGTGAAGATTTCTTGGCAGGGATACAGAAGTGGTTTGCCATTGCTTCCGAGGATCACTGGGGACTGAACCAGCAATTCTTTGCTTTCCAAGCATTTTGCCCCACTGCTGAGCTACAGAAATTCCCAAGCTCCATCGGAACCTCCAAGCAGTTTTCTTGGCAGAGATATAGAAGTGTTTGCCATTGTATGTTTCTGGGTAGAAACTGGGAATGAACCAGGAACCCTCTGTTTTCCAGGAAGTTTGCTGTAGCACTGAACTACAGGCACTCCCATTTTAGACTGTTCTACACTTCTGTATATGGCATGATCTCCAAGCAATACTGGCCGGTGCAGTGAGCCAAACATGGTGTGACGCTGGTACGATGAGGAAAGAGGGCTTGTTGACTCATTTTCCAGCAGTTCAAGGCTAGCTGCATGCCGTGACCACCACTCATTGATTCTAGCAGCTATGCCTGTAATTATAACACAGCTAACATTTGGAGAAGAAACTAAGGAAAACATCTTCATTGTCTCTGTGTTGTTAAGGAGCCTCTTGTTTTTAACTTCATTACCAGAGACCACAGACTGGCACCAACATAGATTATGGCCCAATGGAGCAATGAGCTCCTAATGTGGTGACAGCACTCAGATCAGTCTGCGGATGAGTTATATTGCCTAAGGTTGCACATGATTTGCACTCTGCCCAAGGAGAAAAATACTTACAAATAAATAGCTGTGTGCATATATTAGGGATGTGCACAAATATTCATAACATTCGTTAGTTGTACAAATTTGTATGAATTTGTACATTTGAATATGAATCAAATGTTACAATATTCGTACATTGACATTGCTAAAAATATCAAAAGAAATAGCACGAACTTCTATAAGTATATCAGAAGTAGGAATCCAACCAGGAAAGCAATGGGACCGTTAGATAGTAAAGGACAGAAAGGGATAATTAAAGAAGACATGGAGATTGCAGAGAGACTAAATGAATTCTTTGCCTCCGTATTCATGGAGGAAGACAGAGGATTCATGCCAGTAGCTGAGCCTGTATTTTCTGAAGAATTAAACTGGACAGAGATAACCAAGGAAGAGGTCCTTGCATGTCTTAATAAACTAAATGTTAACAAGTCACCAGATGGTATTCATCCAAGAGTCCTTAAGGAACTCAAATGCAAAATTGCCGACCTTCTAGCAAAAATATATCATCTTTCCCTAACATCAGGCTCTGTACCTGAGGACTGGAGGCTAGCAAATGTAACACCAATCTTAAAAAAAAAAGGATCCAGGGGTGATTCAGGCAATTACAGACCAGTTAGCTTAACATCAGTTCCATGTAAGGTGATGGAAACCATCATTAAAGACAGAATTAGTGTGCATATGGAGGAGCAAGAATTGCTGAACAAAAGCCAGCATGGCTTCTGCAAAGGTAAATCATGCCTCACAAATTTGTTGGAATTCTTTGAGAGTGTCAATAAACATGTGGATAAAGGTGAACCAGTAGACGTTGTCTATCTGGACTTTCAGAAGCCATGGAATAAAAGAGTGGATATATTACGGTATACGTGTTGGATACGTATTGAATACATATGCGTTTATATCGGATATTCGTACAACTTCATAAGAATGCATTTGTATCGAAAAGAATCCTACCACATTCAAAGGGGATCTATTTGAATGAATATGAATGTTCTTACATTCAATTCAACACAACTCAAATGCAAAAGAAGCCATTTGTTCACAGCCTATGTGTACATAAAAACAAAAGAGGAGCCTGCTGGATAAGGCCACAGCCCGTCTAGTCCATAAGAACCTAAGAGGAGCCCCGCATTCTGTCACTCACAGTGGTCCACCAATTCCCCATGGGCATCTCAAGCAGAGACACGGCAGACCTTCTCCTGCTCTCAAATCCCAGCAAACAGCCTTAAAAGCATCCTGCCTGACCTCCCCGCCTGAAAGATGTACTTATGGTGCATCCCCATGGCCAGAATATTCCAAGGCGAATATGAGTTCACCTCGGAGGGTCCCCATGAGCAGTCCTTAATCTGGGCTACATGTGCCATAAAACCCAGAGCAACCCCCCCCCCTTTCTCACTGTTCTCACTGTTCTAATTAGCAGGCAAGAATGGGTTCTCCTAGGGGCATGGGGGCGCTTTTGGGTTATTGCTGATCACAGCAGTAGTGGGCAGGGTTTCTCTGTCCCTGGAATGTGCACTGTGATCACAACTGTCCCCCTTGCCTCATTGTGCAATCGGGCAGGCACACCTGGGTAAGGGCTTGCTTTAGCAAACGAGCACCTGACAGCTTCCCTGCACTCAGCTGATCAACTATCAGATGCGTAAAGGGGCTCTCAAACACACGAGCAGAGCTCTGGTACGATCATTGAAACAGCCGCAGTTTAATCAATGAGCTGGGTTCCCTTCTGGACCTCCAAAAGCCACACCTGCATAACTGGGGGGGGGGGGCATAATAGGAAGGGAAAGTGGCTCATTGATTGAAGCCACGGCTGTGTTTTAATTATTTTACCGGAGCTCCACTCGTGCGCTTGACAGCCCCTATATCTCCATCTGACAGCTGATCAGCTGAGTGCAGGGAAGCTGTCAGATGCCTGTGTGCAAAATCAAGCCCTTACCCAGGCATGCCTGCCAGATTGTGTGATCAAGCAAGGGGGGCATGTTTGCACCCAGGGAGGAGGGTCTGGAGAAAAGTGCTGCTTCCCAATGCAGGGGTTTACTATGGTTTTCAAGGGGACAGGCGGGTTAGGCTTGAACCCACACTGTCCTTGATTACCATGGGGACTTCTTAATGCGAACTACGATTCACATTAAGGCTGTCCTGAATCCACCCCAAAGTAATGGCAGCCCATGGGGATGCACACATAGGCATCCATTCTAGTAGCCACTGATACATCCGTTGTCCATAAATTTGTCTAATCCTTCCTTGAATCCATCCAGGCTGGTAGCTTTACCACCTCTTCTGGCAGCAAATTCCATAGACCAATGACCCCCCAGGTGAAGAAATCCTTTGCCTTCTCTGATCTGACTCCCCTACTGTTCAGCTTCATAGAGTGCTGCCTGGTTCTAGTGTTATGTGATAGAGAAAAATTTTTCTCTATCCACCTTCTCCATACCATGCATGATTTTATATACTTCAATTAGGTCCCCTCTTAAACGTTGTCTTTCCAGACTGAAGATAACAAGAGCCCTTTAATCATTCCGGTTGCCCTTCTGTGCCCCTTTTTCAGTTCCACAATATCCTTTTTGAGGTGTGGTGACCAGAATTGTACACAATATTTCAAATGTGGCCTCACTGTAGATTTATAAAGAGGCAAAATGACACTTGGCTCTTCTTCTTCTTCTTGTGTGTGTGCGTCTGTGTATTTAGAATAAGTAAATTTAATATATAAGAAATGTAAGAAATACTATATATATAGTATTTCTTATATTTCTTATATATTAAATATATATATTCATATATGTATATATGAATATAGTAATTTTATTTATTCATTTGTTTGTTTATTATTTGCATTTCTATTTTGCCCTATACCCAAAGATCTTAGGGCAGGTATCTCTCTCTCTCTCTCTCTCTCTCTCTCTCATCTGTTCCACTCTCTTTCTCTTTTTCACCACCAGGGGGAGAGACAGTGTTCAGTCTGTGTGATGCTGACTAATGTGTTTATCATTTACCATTTATTTCTTTATTATTTATATGTCTATCCTTCTCCAAACCCAAATGTTTCAGGGCAGGTTACAATAATATCAGAATAAATAAAGATAAAAACAGATACACAGAAAGAGTATGACACAGCAAGAGGTTTCATTCCAGTTTTAGTCCAGTTTCAGACTGAAAGAACACCAGCAAAGTGACTAGTCATTTTCTTTTTTCTTTACATGAACCAAAGGTGCCTTTTTTCTGAATTCGACAAAGCCAAAAGAAAACAGTGTGCCACTTTGCTGATGTGTTCTCTCAGCATGAAAGTGGACTGAAGTTGGATTAAAACCTAACTGTGAAGTCAGCCTAAAACAATGACAGTGCCCTCATCTGTCTTCCAAACACAAGGAATGAGAGTTCCTGACATACCTCACAGAGGAGATTATTCCATAACCTGGGGGCTACAGCTGAGAATGTCCTGCAGGTAATGGGTTCACCAAGATTCTGCCTTGCCAGCAGAACTGTATAGGAGGAAGTGTTTCTTTAGATGTTAGGGGCCTTATGCATTAATGTCAGTACCCTGAACTGCACTCAGCAGCAATAGGCACCCGGTGCAACTCTTTTAGGGCCTGTACAATGCCTGTCCAGCCAACAGGGTTAGTTAGCATTTTAGCTGCTGCATTCTGCATCAACTGCAGCTTCCAAATCGGGATGTGCACCAATGGTTTTTGGGCATTCGATTTGATAAGAATCAAATGTTCAAAAGTCCGTATTCATACAAATAGAACACATTTCAATGTGTTAAAATTCTGTTTGACACAAATCTATTCATATGTATTTGTGCAAACATTCGATATATATCTGATACAGATGCATATCTGCTATGAACAGATACGTATCAGATAGCAAATAGATACGTATCCTATAGGTTTTCCCAGTTTAATGAATGTCCCGAATATTCGTATGAATGTCTGGAAACATTCATATTCATTCAAATGTTAGCACACAGATATCGTAACATTTGATTCGAGTTTGAATGTCCAAATTCTGCCAAATTCAGGCAAATTTCGAATGTTACAAATATTCGGGCACATCCCTACTTCCGAACTGTTTTCAAGGACAGCCCCACAAACAGCTCATGGTTATACCATCCCACTAAGTTAAGAGTGATCAGGCCCTTAGATAGGACCGGAACCAGGAGAAGGGTGGAGTAGAAAGAAGGAGAAAAGGTGGGCATTGAGGTTTATTGGCAGAGCAAATCAGAAAGTTTGGGATTGTACAGTGGCAGGCCAATTGCTAAGAAGTGATATTGGGAGCAGGTGGAATGGAGCTGGTCAGTAAAACATGGAATGAAGTCTTAATCCTACATCGGTGGTGTTATGCAGTGCGGAAGAAGAAGAAGAAGAGTTGGCTTTTATACCTTGCTTTTCTCACCCATTTAAGGGGACTCAAAGCAGTGGACAAAGCTTCTGTTCTTCTCCCCACAACAGACACCCTGTCAGGTAGGTGGGGCTCTGAGAGCTCAGAAGAGAGCTGTGACTAGCCCACGGTCACCCAACTGGCTTCATGGAGGAGTGTGGAATCAAACCTGGTATTCCCAGATAAGAGTCCAGCTCCCCAACCACTAGACCACATTGGCTCACATTAGAACAATCTGCCAAACACCATTGTCAGATATGTGTCCTATACAGAGTTCTTCTCCCAAAAACAGACACCCTATGAGGTAGGTGGGGCTGTGAGAGCTCAGAAAGAGAGCTGTGACTGGCCCAAGGTCACCCAGCTGGCTTCGTGGAGGAGTTCGGAATCAAACCTGGTGACTACAAGATATGAGTATGGCACTCTAACCACAATACCAAACTGGCTCATGCAGCATGTGATGTATGCACGTCTGTTTGGACAAACAGAGGTAATCCTCAGGGCAATTTTTTTTTTCTGGACTGTCGAAAAATAACAATATAGGTTAACAACATCCCACTGGATTTAATGGGCAAATCAATGATGATTCTGTTTTCTAAAGTAAATGCCAGATTGTGTATGTGTGTGTGTGTGTGTCTTTCAGGAGGTGTAAAAGGGTGTAGTCACTCACTTCGGGCCTCTACCCTTGTTGGAGGTCCTCACACAGCTTAAAGAAGAATGAAAGCAGTTCTTTTTCTAGACAATGCTACTCCACATTGTACAAAGATCAGCCAGGACTTTCTCTCTCTTCCATACATATTTACAGAAAATGTCAGGTTCCTTCAGCCATAAGCTCAAAGACAGAAACATGCAGCAGCAACAGAGGCAAGGCCCAAGAAATGTGTGGAGGTTGAGAATAACAATTTATGGATGAATAAACTCTTAGAAATACATGCTAAGGTAAAAGAAGAAAACAACAGTCTCGCTGTAAAGTTATCAGCACCGTCGGGCCCACGACTATTGTCATGCCATTTGAATTGTGTAAGGAAATTTGAAACAGAGCAGGAAATGGAAGCTATTCATGTGCGCGGAATGATCAGATAAGGAAATTAAAGTATATGTCGAATGCTGCTGCACAACACTTTCCCTTAAGGCTACAAAAATAACGATTTGATTATCAAAGCCGTGCAATGGGCAACTCATCCCTCAGCTTTCTCTCTTACAAGACACTTTCCATTAAATGTACTGAGAGGCACCTCTGGGAAAGAGTCATTTTGGGTACCCATTATGAACCCCTGAATTATTTATTGGCTCATTGGAACATGTAGCCCTCCATGCCTTGGAGGTTCAGGGTGCGTAATGGTAAAAAAATAACAAGTATACAAAAAGTATCTTAATTATTTCCAGCCACAATAAAGTAGCTTTTATTTTATATGAAAAAGGAGTTATTATTTTAAAAACACCAAACTTTTATGGCACAGGTTTTAAGAAAGTATTGGACTAATTCATGGAGGTGTATCAATAGGCAGGATGGTTTCCAAAGGCCATATGCATGAATTTGAAAAAGAAGAAGCAGAGTTGACTTTTCTTCCACACTTTTCTCTCCCATTAAAGGGAACTAAAAGTGGCTGACAATTCTTCTGTTCTTCTCCCCACAACAGAACACCCTGTGAGGTAGGTGTGGGGCTGTGAGAGCTCAGAAGAGAGCTGTGGCTAGCCCAAGGTCACAAAGCAGGCTTGATGTAGGAGTGCAGAATCAAACCAAGTATTCTCAGATAAGAGTCTGACTTCTTAACCACTAGACCAGGTTAAGGTTTAAACTTGTCTTCTACTTGAGATACCCAGAAGCAATTGGTAGGACACTGTGTGGGACAGGATGCTGAACTAGATGGGCTGTGGTCTCATAAGAACATAAGAGAAGCCCTCCTGGATCAGGCCACAGCATATTTGTCCAGCATCCCATCGCACACAGTGGCCCACCAAATGCATCTCAAGCAGAGACAAGGACAAACCTTTGCCTGCTCTTGAATCCCAGCAAATGGCCTTAGAAACGCCCCAATTCTCCCCCAGCCTGAAAGATGAACTTAGGCATTCATTCTAGTAGCCATTGATACACCTGTCATCCACAAATTTGTCTCACCCTGCCTTAAAGCCATCCAGGCTGGTTGCTGTTACCACCTCTTTCAGCAGCAAATTCCAAAAATCCACGACCTTCTGGGTGAAGAACACCTTCCCCTTGTCGGATCCAACTCTCCTACCCATCAGCTTCACAGATGGCCCCTGGTTCTAGTGTTGTGTGATAGAGAATTTTTTTTTCTCTATCCACCTTTTTCCATACCATGCATAATTTTATATACTTCCCCTCTTAAACACCACCTCTCCAGACTGAGGAGGCCTAGATATTGCAGCTTGATTTCGTGAGGTATTCCAGACCCTTAATCATTCTGGTTGCCTTTTTCTGCATGTCTTCCAGTTCCACAATATCCTCTTTGAGGCGTGGTGACCAGAACTGTACACAATATTCCAAATGTGGCCTCACTATAGATTTATAAAGGGGCAAAATGACACTTGCTGTCTTATTTTCTATTCCTTTCCTAATTATTCCCAGCATTGAATTTGCTTTTTTCGCTGCTGCCACGCACTGGGTTGACACCTTCATTGAACTGTCCACCAAAACCCCAAGATCCCTTTCCTGATGTGTTGCAGAAAGCTCAGACCCCATCAGTTTATAGACGTAATTTGGATTCTTGGCCCCGATGTGCATTACTTTGCACTTGTTAAGATTAAAGCACATTTGCCACTTGGTTGCCCACTCATCCAATGCTAAGAGATCCCTCTGGAGCTCTTGGCAATCTCTTTTGGTTTTTACTACCCTAAATAATTTAGTATCATTGTGATGTTTTTCATATGCATATAAACATTTGATATGTATCTGACATGAACAAATACATATCTGATAAGAATGGAAACATATCCGATACGTTTCCCTAATTCTACTAATGTCCAAACTATTAATACGAATGTCTGGAAACATTTGTATTCGTTCAAATGTTAGCATATGAAAATCATAATATTTGATCTGAGTTTGCATGTCTGAATTCAACCGAATTCAGCTGAACTTTGAATGTTACAAATATTTGTGCACAGCCCTAGATGCTGATTCTCTTCACAGTCATAGTCACATCAGGAGGGCAGCAGGGCTGTTGACCTCATTTCCTCATCCAGCTGATGTGCAAATGCTTCTCGGCTGGACACAACAGGGGAAGGTTGGGGAAGATGTGGAGCACAATTTCATGCTCCACAGGAAGTGCATGATTCGTGAACTTCTGGGAAGTCAGGGGAGACTTAGAGGCTGTAGCAACCTCCTCCAAGTGCACATGCTCATCCCTAGAAGTTCCCTAACCATGCACTACTTACCAAGTGCCAAAAGGCCTCTAGACAGATGTAGGTCCATCCTCTGCTTGAAGACCTCCAATGAAGCTCCCTGAGAATAGAAGTGGTAGAGTGGTGAATTAATTGTCCCACCTGCAAACGTTTTAAAGATCTCTGGGGGCTGCCTCAGAGGTGCTTTTTTGTACGATCACAGCCTTATTGTGGTGTCCCCTTACTCTGGCGGACCAATGAGGGAAGTAACACTAGAAGCAAACTGAAGCAAGAGAGATTCCAGCCAAAGGTAGATATGCTTGAAGCGATAGCAGAAAGATTTAGGAGAATCAAAGAAAGACAAGTCAGCATTATATAGAGACAAATTAATACCTTGAGATTAAACTGTGTGTGAAGGATAGGGGCGCCTAGCTCTAAAAATAGGAACAGGGTAATTTAGAAACTAATCAGCCCTCTGTCACCGACAAAATTAATAAGCTTTTTTTTTAACGTTCTAACAAGACATTAGCCCTCTAAAAACTAGAACCTTTGAGGAGGAGCAGGAGGATACAGTAATAAGTAGTAGTATTAAACTTCTTTTATTGGATTGTGGCTACTTCACCAGAGTTGTCCAGGAAAAGACCAAAAGGAAATGCCTAGTGTGAGTGCTGGACCATAAGGGAGACTGCATTCCAAAGAACTGGCACTTTCAAATTGTGGTGCTGGTATTGTACCCTCACCCCCCAAAAAAAAAATCTGGTTCAGACTTCGGGTGCATGATTGAGGTTCAGATACGACCTGCTCAGGTTAATTAGATTAAGGTCTTTCTTCAATCAAGTTTCTCTGGCAATGTCCTTGTGATCTCAAGATGATCCAGAAATTAGAACTAACTGTCCTTCTCAACAATGACTGAGATCATCAACCAGCCCTGGACCAATAGACTGAACCATAGAGACATGTGGACAAATTTGGACATTCGTATTTGAATTGAATGTTGACACATTCAAAGACTGACATTCAAATTTGAATCAAGTGTTTTGATAAATCCATATGAAGCTTCATATAGGATCTGTATGCATTTGTATGGGATTCATATGTGATTGAACATTCGTATCAAATTTGAACAAATACAACTTTTCCTGCATTCAATTCATTACGAATGGAACACAAGAAAAAAAATTGTGCACATCCCTACTCCCATTTATTTATTTATAAATAAATAAATAAATATCATGGTGGGGGGGATGTCTGGTGCTGCTCTACTAAGCATCACCAGAAGGGTGTCTGGCATGGAAAGGGCCAGGCTAAAAACAGTAGACTAGGAACTTTAATTTCTGGCCTTTGGAGCCTTGATACTGTCTCCAAGGGCTATTCTGAGACAATGGATGGGACTGGAGAAGACAAGCTGTCCAATGCAGATGACCAAGTTCTGATCTAATAGCAACCCACCCCAGTATGAGACAGGTATGTTGTTCTGAGACCAGGCATCTCACCCTGTCCTGAAACAGGATGCAGAAAAAGCTAGTGTCTACAATGAACTCCTTCCTTCCTTCCTTCCTTCCTTCCTTCCTTCCTTCCTTCCTTCCTTCCTTCCTTCCTTCCTTCCTTCCTTCCTTCCTTCCTTCCTTCGTTCTTGTCTCTTTACTGGTTTAAGAATCTATATTCCATCTTTCACCTGAAGGATATAATATAGAGAACTTAGTGAATGATTCAGTGGTAATGCCCTAGGAGTCCAAATTGCACACTACAGACTTTGCTGTGTTTCAGTTAGATTCAAAACAAAACAAACGTAGCATGAAGACTCAGTTTTGGCTGAAATCTCTCCCTGCTTGGCCTTATATCATGTTACCATCCCTGTCCTCCAAACTAAAATGCTAGAGCACCTGTGGAGCTTGAATGTGTATCATATGCATGGCTTCTGTTTTACACCTGTAACATCTTGTACATAGTGGAATGTACAGCTGTTTACACTTGTAACAGTGTCGTGTAAGCAAATGCTGGTTTTCCATCACAGAAGGAAAACTGGCATAAATTGTGTGCTTACCCTGAGACTTTGAAAGCCCATGTTGGGGCAGGGGAGGGAAGAGAGAGAGAAAGAAAGAGAGAGAGAGAGTAATTTCCAGCAATTTCCTGGTGACAGGAAACTGGAGACCAGGAAGAATTACATGTAATAAGAATCTGTGCTTAGATCTCATCTGGTGTTTCTGCATTGGCTGCGGAAACTGGATTAACCCGAGATTTAAGACACATATTGAGATGCCCACAAATTGCTCCTGGGCATCTCAAAGAGAAAATCAAGGCAGAACCTTGCCTGCTTTCAAATCCCTGTGAATGGCCTTTAGAGGCCCTCTACCTGTTTCTCAAACATGGAAGCGGTGCCTAGGTGTCAGTAGATAACTCAGCAACTCTCTGTTGCTTCTCTCTATCTGCTTGTCTTTTCTTGGCCCACTGCTCCCCCTTCTGCTTTCAGCTTCTCCTCGGGAGCTGTCCTCTTCAGCACCTCTGTCGTAGTTTAGAAAGAATTCCGCACCAGTCAGTCAGTCACCGAAAAGGATTTAATGCTTCCATCATTATACACAAAGTCTCCCCCGCTCTCTCCAGCGCTCCGTTGGATTGTAAACAATACATGGGCTACACACCTACTTATATAGTTTTTCTAGCAAGGTCACAATGACTCAAATGACACCCAAACTCCTGATCTTGAGTCATTTGCCTCTGTCTTACGCAAGCTGTTGCAATCTCTATGATGCTGTCTCAGTCTAGGAGAACTGGTGATGTTTTGCACACCTCACCTATCTTACCTTGAAAGAGTATCCTGACTAGATACTAAGCTAACTAGACTAACTACTGTACTTCCTGTGTGGAACTTGTTTTCCCTATTCACATCTACACATTTTTCTCCTCTATCTCTTGACAATCCCCTCCAAAAATGTTTAGATGTGTTATCTTTAAGCTATCTGTACTTTATCTCTTTCAACCTATGCCACACAGTACTCCAGTTCTTGTCCACCGCTCTGGATTACTAACTCTCCCTCCTTGGTCCTCTCCAGGCATCTCAGGATCATTCACCTCTCTGCTGTCTCCATCTCTGTGTTTCTGGGTTTCATCTGGCATTTCCTGCCTCTTGAATACCCACTTGCCTCCTGCTATCACTATGCAAGTGTTTGCAGTTTGTCCCACAAACCAATCTGGGGGCTTTCTAACTCTCTGAGTTCTCCTTGGTAGGATCACCTGTTTCTTTCCTTTGCCATTCCCACTATCTGACCTAGGCTGTGTTTGTGTTTGTTCATTTGCAGAAGTGTTAGTCTCACTATCTGTAGAACCTTCTTGCTTTAGTGCCCCTCCATTTCCAGCATCTGTGGCACTCTGCCCTAGCTTGAGAAAAACCTCCTTGTTAACATGGAGCCTTTCCCAGCTGGGATATCTCTCAAAGTTGGCACTCCTGGACAGTAAGATTTCTCCATGACTTGAACAAAATCTATAGCTGTTTCCAGAATACTCCACAAACATTAACCTTTTCCAGAAATTTGCAGGTACATATACATCATATACATTTGCATATTGCCCACAACCTCTTATACATTCAAGGTTTGATGGTCTACCATACAGCATATGATAAAGCATTTCCTTTACAAAAGAATTCCAAGCATGGTTAGCAACATGATTAACAGTCAACATTGCCTCCCCCCACATTTGCTTTAAGACTCCTTCATGCTTTTCACCCATGTTTACCCAGTCTCTAAAGTGTTCAGCTACTTCACTTTTCCCTGTCATAGGGATCACATACGAATACTGTGTAGGACAATTTTCAATGCCCATGAAGTGCTGATTCCTGCCCACAGGCTTTGTTAAAGGGTCAGCCAAATTTGCCTGCACAGTCCGAAACAATCTTTCTGTCGTGCATTCGCTAACTTTGGCTACAGGAGGGGCTTCAGGCTTCTCCTCGCTACAAACTGAATCATCCCAATCACTTGAACAAATTTCCATCTGAAATTTTGGACACACTTCTCCTAGTTTTTCCACACTTGTGAAGTCCACATGCCCTCTGGCTTCTTGGCAATAATGGGCGCAGTTCAAGTGCCTAGGCACATTAACAGCTAACGCGCATTCTGCCCTGCCAGTCATCACATACACTTTGTTTCGCTTGACTGCCCTAGCACAAATCTCATCATTTATGCTAATAGTACAATCATTCCCCTTGAAACACAAAGTATAATTACTGTTTGTTAATTCAGAAACACTGATTAAACAGTCTTGCAACTCAGGAACATACAATACATTTGAAAAATCCTTTTCAAAATATGGCATTCGTACCGTCCCCATTGCCCATACCTGTTTCGATTCGCCATTCGCCAACATGACTGAATGTACGTTCGAAGGCATTTTACTTTTCAGGAGCTTTTCACATTTGACCATGTGAGAACTTGCCCCCGAGTCCAACACCCAGCTAGGGCTTGCAGCCACACAGGCTACAGACTCACAGCTTTTCACAGCTTTCACAACCTCTTTCTTGCTTGCAGCAAACCTGGATTGTTTCCGGGCTCTTTCCTCAGCCAACTTTTTACAGTCCTTAATGACATGATCCTTTCCACCACAGTGGAAGCATTTTCTCCTTCCGGACATAAATGCTTTTTCAGGCTCAACATCATTGAAAGTCTCGATTGACTGGGTTTGAATCACTCCTTTTTCCTGTTTCTGGAGTTTCGCCTCGTAGTCCCTACGCTGGCATTCCTCCAAGACTCGTGATGCCACCATCTCTGGAGTTAGCTGCCTCTGGTCAACACACTGCAGACTCCACAGGATATTTTCAAACTCCTCAGTCAAACTTCCTAACAGGATAAATGCTCTCTGGGTTGGACTGATTTCAATCCCTCTGGTTGCAACTTGCTGGAACAAGTCTGCCATGATTTCCAGGTGCTTCTCAGGAGCTTGCGCCTTCTGCATCTTGCAAGCATACAGTCTCCTACACCAAATCATTCTTGACAGTGCTGTTTGAGATTGGTGAATCCCTTTCAACGTATCCCAGACTTCCTTCGAAGTTACCTTTCCACGGATGTGGTTGATTTGCGGTGGCGTGATCGTGAGCAAAATGGTTGCCCTTGCCCTCTGATCCTCTGCAACCGTACCAGCTGCCACGCCTGCGTCAACAACATCCCAGAGTCTTTCCCTTGTGAGCAACGCTTCCGCGTAAACAGCCCAAGCGGAAAAGTTCGTCTCATCCAGTTTTGGAAAACGTGCAGCTTCCATCTCTCAGGCAGTGCAGTTTCCTCTCTCCTTCTTCTGTCAAACGTGACAAAAAACAGACACACAACACTAGATAATCAGACAGCCGTCCGATTCTCTTTTCACTTAGCCTTTCGGCACTCACAGTCAGTTGAA
This sequence comes from Aspidoscelis tigris stejnegeri, assembly GCA_023333525.1. NCBI lineage: Eukaryota > Metazoa > Chordata > Lepidosauria > Squamata > Teiidae > Aspidoscelis > Aspidoscelis tigris. Next base: position 5,186,897 of record JALMGA010000007.1, read on the forward strand.
TTGTCCAGCACACGCAGGGTTAACGCTCTGGGCCCATAACCCTTGTCAGTAGATAACTCAGCAACTCTCTGTTGCTTCTCTCTATCTGCTTGTCTTTTCTTGGCCCACTGCTCCCCCTTCTGCTTTCAGCTTCTCCTCGGGAGCTGTCCTCTTCAGCACCTCTGTCGTAGTTTAGAAAGAATTCCGCACCAGTCAGTCAGTCACCGAAAAGGATTTAATGCTTCCATCATTATACACAAAGTCTCCCCCGCTCTCTCCAGCGCTCCGTTGGATTGTAAACAATACATGGGCTACACACCTACTTATATAGTTTTTCTAGCAAGGTCACAATGACTCAAATGACACCCAAACTCCTGATCTTGAGTCATTTGCCTCTGTCTTACGCAAGCTGTTGCAATCTCTATGATGCTGTCTCAGTCTAGGAGAACTGGTGATGTTTTGCACACCTCACCTATCTTACCTTGAAAGAGTATCCTGACTAGATACTAAGCTAACTAGACTAACTACTGTACTTCCTGTGTGGAACTTGTTTTCCCTATTCACATCTACACATTTTTCTCCTCTATCTCTTGACAATAGGCATCTGTTCTAGTCGTCACTGATACACCGGTCCTAGGGATGTGCACAGATAATCAAAAATTGGAAAATCCGATTCAAATCCATCAAATGTTGACATTTGAATTTGAATCAGATTTTCAAAAATCTGAATTTAAATATTCAATAGGCCTTTAGACTTTTGAAAATCCAATAGCAGATTTCTGAATAATCCAAATGAATAGATTTGTATCTATGACATACAAATATGTGAAAAAAAGATACATATTTGCGCAAATAATGTGGGTTGAAAACGGGACACATACTGGTTGCATATGGGATAAATACGCATTTCTGCAGATTCGTATTTCGGACAAAAATCTTATTGACATTCATATTTCTGGATCCAAATTGGATTTTCGAAAATCCAAATCTTTGAAACTTTGAATCAAATTGAATTTTCAAATATTCAATTTGAGTTGGATTTGAACGGAAAAAATACATTTCTGCACATCCCTAACCTGTCCTCCATGAATTGATCTGCTATTCATGCAGACTCAGGATGAGGCATTAGTGATTCTCCAAACATCCATTTGTTCTTTGGCGAGTGGATGCAGAGCAGATGACTGGAAGAGTTTTTGGCTCACAGACCTGGTACTATGAAAGCTTTGCATGACTTCTGAGTAGGGAGTCAGATTTAGGAGGTGAGGTCACATCCATGTGGAACCTGGCACACTGATGTGTGCTACAGCCCCACCCATCTAGAGGGCTAAAATGCCTGCCAGATGATGCTACATGAAATAATTGAGTCCCATCTCTGACTTTCTATTCAAGAGTCACATAAGACTGTGGGTTAAGGCTCTTATAGGGTGTTTTTCCACTGTCACTAGAAGTACCCATTAAGTACCCATTGATGGGTACAAAAATGCCATTATGTACCCATTAATGGGTCCTTAATGGGTACTTTTAGTGACAGTGGAAAAATACCCATAGTCTCCTTCATCTATGGGTGCAAGGAAGGAAGGAAGGAAGGCTTTCCACCAATATACCATTCCATTCTCTCTTGTCAAGTTTGTATAATTATGTATCTTTTTTGGATCTAGATACACACAGAGAAAGATAATAATAATGATGATCATGATGATGATAATTATATTATTATTATTACCCAAACCAGCATAAATACCTTGTTTGCTGTGTGTTACTCTTGTTTTATGTCAATAATAATAATAATAATAATAATAATAATAATAATAATAATAATAATAATAATAATAATAATAATAATAATAATAATAATAATAATAATAATAATAATAATAATAATAATAATAATAATAATAATAAAGGCTTACCCTAAGAAGTGTTTTGGTAAGTAGGTACTTTTAATTAATCATGCTGCCTTTCTGTCTTTCTCCAACCACTTCAAGTCCAACTTTTCGCCATGTATATGACTCTCCGTAACCTACAATGTTGCACTTTGCAGTTCCTCGGCTTTTGGCAGCTCTTGTGACCTTAATTATACCCAGGTAGTTGGTTCTGTGTTGCAGAAATACCAATGGGGAGAAAAATTATAGCAATTTTGTGTACAGTACACAAATCTAATATACCCGTCAACTCCTACTTATCTCGAAGGTTGGAGGCTTTCTTCAAAATTGTTACTTTGGGCAAATAAGCATGAGGACGCCTCCCCCTTCAACAGACTCCCTCCCCACCCTTAAAGGATGTGTTCAGAGGTGCAATTTATCTTCAGCTTATGAGTTTTCAAGCAGTGGAGCAACAAATTGGGGAACTGGAAGAGAAGAATAGATGTTGTCTCCCACATCTCATTTCACAGGGCAAAGTACAGTGTATCTGAGGACCAGAACTGCCCAATGGGTAGTGCTGCATGTGCAGCAGATTGCATTAGTTATTAACTTATCTCTTCTTGCTTATATCCTGCTCTTTGTTAATGGTTTCATGACAGATAATAGGTAATAGTAGGTAGGGACAAATGATTTTTTGATTGTGCAAAAAAAAAAAAATCATGGCACCAACACTGTTTGTCTTTTGATGTGTTTGGATGAACAGATGCATCAGAAACAGTCACAAGGTGGTAGTAACTGCTCCTCTCCTCCAATATAGACCTGCCTAAGCACTGAGGTCTCAAGGCAAGAGCCAGTTTGGTCTAGTGATTAGGGAGCAGGACTCTTATCTGGCAATACCGAGTTTGATTCTGCACTCCTCCACAAAGCCAGCTGGGTGACCTTGGGCTAGTCACAGTTTGCTTCTGAGCTCTCACAGCCCCACCTACCTCACAGGGTATATGCTGTGGGTGGAAGAATAGAAAACTTTGTCAGCTGCTTTAGATATCTTTAAATGGGTGAGAAATGTGGGGTAGAAAAGCCAACTCTTCTTCTTCTCATTTCTTCTCTTACATGAAGGAGCTTAGAAATAAAGGCACGTTCAGCTGTAGTGAATTCACTTCTGCCATTCTCCAGCTTCTTTCTGACACCTTCCGGTTGTTTTGTGTTAGCATCATAGCCTGAAATCAGTGGGTGCTTCTGCACTTACCATATAAAATCCAGATTAAAACAGACTTTGAATTTGAACCAAACTAAGAGGTTTCCTAACAAACCTAGCCAACACGCTTAGGTTCAAAGGTGTCTGGAAGTGTGTGGGTTGAACTGAACCCACTACTACTGCCTGTATGAGGAAAAAGGTTCAGTTTGCGTGTGTCCAGACTAAATTATTGAAATTAGATCAAATTAGATCAAATGTAGACATTTGAATTCGAATAGAATGCCTACAAATTCAAGCATTCAAACAAATTTCACATATTTCAAAACATTCATTCAAATGATTTGAAACATTTGAATGTACCAATACATATGTATTATATATCTGTATGAATCTCATACATATCTGTTCTCAGTACAGGACAAAAATGGGATGCATACGGGATAAAACAGGATGCGTACAAAATGTATTTGATTTGAATCCGATTTTGTTGCATTCTGATTCAAAACATTCAAACTGAATCAAATGTTTGGATCTTCACTTCGATTCGAATTGCAAATTCCTGGTCCACTGGTGGGTGGCTGCTGCTAGATGGATAACTTCATCAGTCTAAAAATGGGGTAGGGAGATTGAGTGGGCCACTAGAACACGAAGGCAGTTTCATCCATATATACTGTGGGGACTATTGCAGTTTTTAGCCAAAAGCTGTGGAACATTTGCTTGGTGTTGGAGAAGTTGAAAATTGTAGACATTTAACTGAAAAAGCTCTAACGTTCAGTTCCCTCACACAGGCCAAAGTAATGCATCTGGCGAGCAAACTCTGATGGTAGACCCAGGCATCACCTAATTTCAATAGCTACCCACTGACTGTAAGTGTAAGGAGGAAATCTCTGAACACCACATTGAAATATAGGGTAATTTCCCTTTTATTAGAGTCTGTGAACTCTGTTACGGTAATGGCGAGGCTATGTTTACAGGGCATATGACAAAATCTTGGAGAGATATTTCTCCACTGCTTTGCTTGCTCTCTGGCCTGTGCCCCCCTTGGAATGATCATCATAATAAAAATAAAAATTTTAAAATGGCTTCAGAGGTTCCCCTTCACTTTCCCCCACCATAGTTGTTTGCTTTCTCCCATTTTTGGAAGATTGCTGATTCTTCATCTCAAGTGGGTGCTTGTGAAATCTGATGCTGAACCTGTCTTCTCGCCACTAAGTGACTCATTCTTTCCAGCAAAGAAACTCTTTTACTGTTTTTTAAGCTGCTGTAAAGTACGCCTAATAGAATAAACATATTGACAAACTTTTTTTAAAAAAGGCAGTGGAGATTTGTTACTAGAATAGCAACTCTGGAACCATCCTGATTTTTCAGTGAACTTGAATTCGTTCAAACGTTTCTGTACATTTGTATGGAGCTTCATTACATTCATGAACCAGGGGACATGGGAAATCTGCTGACCAGTCACATCTTCAGTGGATCCAGAGTGGATTCAGAGCAGATCCACAGCGGATTCAGAGTGGGGATGTGCACGAATGCATTTTCAAAAATCCGATTCGAATCAAATGATAAAAACATTGGCAACATTTGTATCTGATCTTCGAATTCGCACACATCCCATTTGCATCCCATTGTCATCCCATTGTCATCCCATGTTATATGTACAAATAGACCCAATATTTGAGTGTGATATAAATGGATCTATTCAGTCAAATTATTCAAAAATTTGTACCAGATTTCCAAAAATTCAGAATTCATTCAAATATGGAAATTCAGATTTTTGAAAATCTGAATAGAATTCGAATGTCAATATTCATCGAATTTGAATCGGATTTTGAAATTTTTGAATATCCATGCACATCCCCAATTCAGAGTGGATTTGATGTGTTCAGAGTGGATTTACAGGGAATTCATAGGCACAACTGGCAGCAGAGATTCAAATTGGATTCATATCAAACATTTTGTACCAAATTTGAATCCAGATCCTCAACTCTGTTTTTTCATATCATCTCCAGTAGAAGAGGCTGTTAATGTGTGTTAATATAGCTGTTGGACTGGATTAGGGCCAATACACTGAAGGTGAATCCTGCCTACACAGATACTACACAGGAAGCACCAAGGTCCAAGATTTGGAGATTTTACCTGTTCTAGATGGATTTGTACTCTCTCAGAAAGTACATGTAGATAGTTTATGGGTGCTCCTGTTAGCCAGAATTCTATAAAGCCTTGTGCCCCTGTGAATGCAAAATCTAAGGCCCTTTCCACACAGGCCACCAAAAAACAGATTTAAAAGGATCCATTTTCCGGTGAACTGTTTTTTCTGAGGATCTGTCCCAAATATGGACAGATCCTCAAAGCCCCATGTGTCCGCACACGCACAGGGCGCTGGTGACAAGGCCGGATTGCGGAGCCGGATTGGGGTGGGTGCTGTGCAGATGTGCCAGCACGCATTGCAATCTAGCCCTGGAAGGCCCTCCCCCTGGCCTCCCCCATTGGCGAGCTGTCAATGAGGGAGAGTGCATGCTCTCCCTCTTTGACAGCTGTGCTCTCCCCTCAGCCTCCCTGACTGGCTCCATTGGAGCCAGCATTGGGAGGCTGTCAGCTGGCCAATGGGAAGCTGTGGCACATGCATGCACATGGCACAGTGGGCCTCCCGCTGCCAGAAGCAGCCTGGCAGTGATCAGGTAAGCAGCTAATCACACACGTGTGACCCCCCGGTGAGGTGGGGGGTGTAGGCTATAGGTTCTCCTCACCCAAGAAGTCACAATCGTGCCTTCTCGGTGAGGGGGAACCAGAGGAAGCCAGCCAACAGCCTCCCCATGCTGGCTCCAATGGAGCCAATCGAGGAGGCCGGAGGGAGCGAATGCACTCTCCCTCTTTGACAGCTGCACATGTGCCAGGAATCCAACTCTTCCCCAGCCGTTTGTGGAAGCATCCTGCTTCTGAAATGGTTTCAAAGGAAGGGCTGGATTAAGACCTAATTTTTTAGGTCTTGCAATAGGGTACGATTTCAATGGCAAAACCGGTTTAAGAAACCAGTCTTGTGAGCCGAAATGCGGACGCAGCTTCCTCAAAGGGTCCCTAATTGGGTTCCCTATGCAGAAACCACATCTTAATCCCTCCCCAATCCGGCTCTAAATCCATTTTTAGAGCCAGTGTGGAAAGGGCCTAACTGCCTGCACTAACATAGATTAATCCAGATTGTAATCCCTAATTACTTTTGCTCTCATCATGATGTCTTCCACTCCTTCTAGAACATTTTTCATAATCATAAGGTTCATATCCTAAACAAAGATCCTGGCAGTGTCCTATACAGGCAAGTCTCAACACACAGCATGGAAGATGCCTGGAAGTTGCATCTCAGGCACGTTCTCATATTCACGTAAACTTGTGAGGGCCTCTGGTCAAATGGAGCATGAGCCATTCACTATATAAGTGCGACTTTCTGCCCTCGCCTCCAGCTCCCTCAAACAGATGTTGTGTTCTTCAGTAAGCACTTCATGCCATCAAATATGGAAATCTGGTTAGGAACATGAATGAGCAAAATTTCACCACTGAAGCAAACACCTATTCTTTCATATCAATATCACGTTGTTTAATTGGAAATAAAGCAGTCGTTCCTATTTGATTCTGAACTGTTTTGAAAAGGGAAAAAAATGAAAAATCCCTTCGCACAGGCAAAAACACAGCAAAAGCCACATGTTTGATCGAATAATTTGCATTCACAAGGAGGGGATTGATTGGACTTGATTTAATTTTTAGATATGTGAACAACCACATATTTGGTTTAATATGAATATCCACAAACATGGACTATCGGATTCAACGTTTGAGCATGAATCAGATTTTTGCATATCTTTATATCTGATGCCTGAGATTATTCCCAGGGCTGCCTGACAATGAATGTGGAGACATACCCTCAGAGTATGGTATAAAGGACAACATACACAATGCATAAAATATCATTAAATGCCAGATAATTCTGTATCTAAAATAATAATATAGCTCTCTTTTTTAATTGTTGAACATCACAGATACTCTGGGTTGAGGAGACAAATTTCTTTTCTCTATCACACAACACTAGAACCAGGGGGCATCTCTGCAGCTGATGGGTAGGAGAGTTGGATCAGACAAGGGAAGTATTTCTTCACCCAGAGGGTCATCGGTTTATGGAATGTGCTGCCAGAAGAGGTGGTGACAGCTACCAGCCTGGATGGTTTTAAGGAAGGGTTAGACAAATTTATGGATGACAGATGTATCAATGGCTACTAGAATGAATGTCTAGGTACATTTTTCAGGCTGGGGGAGAAAGTAGGACACTTCTAAGGCCATTTGCTGGGATTTGAGAGCAGGAGAAGGTTTGCCCTTGTCTCTGCTTGAGATGCCTATGAGCGTTTGGTGGGCCACTGTGTGCGATGGGACGCTGGACTAGATGGGCTGTGGCCTGATCCAGCAGGGCTTTTCTTATGTCCTTATAGGAGAGGGTTCTAAATTGATTCTAGTCAGCTTTGTTTGTGATTAAAAAAGAAAAGAAAAGCTATGAACTCTAACATTTGATTCTGCTTGTGTTGTTTGTTTGTTTATGTTTCTCTCCCAAAGGTCTCAGTATAAAAACAGATGAAATCAGTTAGTCATGTCTGACTCTTTGTGACCACAGAATGCCCAACCCTCTACTGTCTCCTGGGGTCTGCCAGTGCCTCCATGGTCATATCTACCCATCTCACCCTCTGGTCCACTTCTCCTTTTGCCTTCAGTCTTTTCCAGCACCAGGGTCCTTTTATTTCATTTCATTTTTATTTAGTGAATCCTGTCTTCTCATTATGCGACCAAAGAACTCTCCTTGGGTAGAGTTAGATTCATTTTAGTTTGACTGCTTTAGAGTTAAAGAGAAGCTTTGTTCCTCGGGGACTTTCCACCCTCTGGGATCAGAGAGTTGCCAACATTCTTCCAGAACCTTGAGCAGAGAATTGTACAAAAATGAGTGCTGAACTCAGTGGGAAAATTGCAGCAAGCTTTTTATGAACTTTCTCTGATTACCATTGCATGGAGTGAGACACCATGCTAAGCTGGGTACACTTTATGAAACTTTCTTCCTTATTTATGTCTGGCTTCAATCCACTCCCTGCTTTACCCTTGGGGTTCTGTATCTGCGCTCCATAATAATCCACACTGATGGGGGAAGCATTCTTAAGCAGAATGGTGTATATACATCCCTGGAGAAACTGATGCAGAAGATTCTGCCTGACTTTTACCTGAAACTGGAAGGGGTTGCAGAGTGGTGAGACGCTCCATCCTGTCTGCCCATATTGCATTTGCAAAAGCAGGAAACCGACTCCTGGCATCTGGTATCAATTGAAATAAACCCAAAGAGAAGAAGAAAAATACACCCATTTGAGCTGCATAATTTAAGAAAGTAAGACAGTACGTGAACATTTAGAACAAGCCTCGTGGTACACCAGCCAAGCCTTATCCTTCAGAAACAGGTGGCAGATGGCATGAAATCATTCATACCGGATCTCAGCAGTTCTGCGGCTGCATTTGGGAGGGTAGCTCTGATAATGACTGTCTGCATATTCATACACTGCAATGGGCACTTCTCATATTTTGCTTCCTCATTTCAGGGGGACCTAAGCTGACTAATGCAGATTTGACCTCTTCAGCAATCTTGGCATAGCGAAGCATTGAGATTTTCTCTTCCCGTCTTCTAACGTTGTCAATGGCTCTTTAAATCTAAGCATGTGGTTTCTTGTGATGGACAAACAAGTTGTCAATGGAATGCAAGGGTGGGAGATACTCCTAAGGCCATTGTCACCCCTTCACTTTCATCCTTCTTCAGTCCACCTTCGGACCCCACCACTCACACCTTTTTACTCCTATCTGTTTTATTTGTGGACTTTCCTCCCTTCAATTGTACTTCCCTGATTCCTGATTATGGAGAGCTAATTTGTTTTCATTTTTTGGGTGTGATCAGGGTAGAGAACTAAAGGGGGCTGAACTGTACTATAGTGGGCAGATGCTGCATGAATTTGCCTTCCCTTTTGTCCAATGAGCGATGGCATGCTGTTCACCCTACCAGAGCGCAGGGGGTGTTGTGATGGTGGAGGGGGGTGGAGGGGAGATCTAAAAAGTCTTGTAAAGGGGTCTCAGAACAGAAATGGACACGTATGAGCATAGCAACACAAACTGAGGATGAACTGAAGAAGGATGTTCAGGGGTGTTTTTACACTTCCCTTCCTATCTGCTAGACAGGAAAGAAGCGCAATTAACCAACACTCACTAGCACTGGCACTTGGAGCGCTAGTCAACTTTGGACATTCTCTCCCCTATGATCAAATACTTAGCTTATTTGATCCCGGGGATGGTTCTCTTCTGGGCACCACCACTTTGGCTATGGCACCTCCCCAACTGTGCACGTGCCAGCACTATTGCCTTGATGATGCTGACGCTCTGTGCACACGCAGTCACATCTATGGTTGTCTGAGGTGCCAGCATGCTTGCACAGCACCTCAGATGACCCCGGAGCACCGGAAGAGGTGCAGATGGTCGTGCCGCTGGATGCTTGAGGTAAAGTTGTGGTAAACGTTGATTAAGGTTTGGAGCACGATTTTGTGCCCCTCACCTAATCAACAATTAGTGAACTTCTGGTGAAGCAGGGCATGCTTGGGGGCTGTAACAGTCTCTTTCACGTGCAGATGTTCTTCACCAGAAGTTCACTAATTCTTCACTAGAGGCCAGAGTGCGAATAGGCCCTAGGTATCGGATACCATTGGAATTTGTGAGTTTTGAGTCCAGCTTCATTAAGGAATTTTCATTAAGAGGTGCAAAGCTTTTGTATATCTATCACAACATGTTAGCCGGAAAGAGAGCCACTCTTTATGAATCATCCCTCCCTCCCTTTCTTATTTTATATAAGGAATATCTTATAATCAGAGAGTGAAGGCATGTAACTACAAGCATCCATTCTTCTTGTTTTTTAACCTGTTGTCAGTAGCTGCCAATAGTCCAGAATTAATCGGTTTCACACTGCAATCTTTCTTTTGAATTTTGAATTTTGACACATCATAATGTGCAGACTATTCTTGGTCTTCCATTCCATAAATAAATCAATGTGGTGATTGACCAGATGTGCTTAAAAAGGCTGGCAATTTGCCAGCGTCCCACTAGGGTAGGTACAACACCATCTCCTGTCTTCTCATTTTCTCACATTATTTGGAGGAACCTTTGGTCATGAAACTCAGGCCTTCTCCCACACAGGAAATAGTACTCAGTGTTCAGAACTAGGAGCTATTTTAGAGGAGGAATTCACACTTAAACCTTCCTGGGACAATGTTCCAGAGAAGTTAAGATCAGGACAGAGGCTGGCTTTCTCAGTGCAAATGCTGATCCCATGCTAAACCTAACGAGTTAGGTGGCTTCTCATCTTTCCTCTCCATCCTGCCTGCATTGAATTGAAACTTTGAATTTTCTATATACTGGACAGTGAGAGTCGTTCATCCCAGAGTAAGGTAAATGTTCAGTCCTGATTGTATAATGTGGTGCCACAACGATAGATTTATTGTCATGTGTGATGGCTCAATCAGGACTGTGCATTCAATGTGCAGCGTTAAACAGGTCTGGATGCAGCCACATTTTCTTGACTGGGAAAAGTAGCAGGAAGCAGTCTGAAGGCATATCAAAAGTAGTTGTCAAGCCTCAACTCTCTTCAAGGGTTACACCATGGGCTTGTGCTGTCTCTCCAGCTCTTAGTCCTATCAGTTGGCAAGATCTTCAAAGACAGAAGCTCACATTTAAGTGAGATTCATGGATCTGGATTATTAGGGGTGCAGAAAAAAAACTGGGAAGGAAGGAGGGATGGAAGAAGAAGGGGGAGGAGGGAGGAGGGACAGAGGAAGAAAGAATGAGAGAGGGAGGAGGGGGAGGGAAGAATGAAGAATTGGAAAGAGGGAGGGAGGAAGTGAAGGACAAAAGAAGAGAGAAAGGGAGGGAGGTAAAAAAAATAAGAAATTATATAAAATAAGCAGCAAATGATCTCAGGCTGGGATTTCAAGGACTGTGTGGAGGAGCAGCTATTCATGGCTGTGGTCACACTTAGGGCACATCCCCATTATAAGCTTAATCCAGTTTCCCTAAACCAAAATAATAGAACCGGATGCAAACACAAATTTTGCCTGTTCCCATTACTTTCAGCTTAATCGCATTCGATCCGGATTCTGAGGATCGTATGTGGCGTATGTGACTCAAGGGGGACTCAAGTGGCTACTTTTTAAAAGCCACTTTTCAGGGCTGCTCTGCCCTCTTTCTCCTGGCATGAACGCGCCACCCATAAGGGACCCCTTCAGGGAGCCTAGTTGGGTGGATGCCACTTGCCTGGAGAAAAAACAGCAGTGGGCAGCCAGCGATTCTTTCCCATCCTCTCCCCATTTCCCAGGGCACACAGCAGCAGCAGCAACTCAAGCCCCCTTCACAGCCACAGCCTTTAAAACAGAACCTCCAGCTGCTTTACTTTATTTCCCCTTTCTAAAGGTCAGAACTTTCAAAAAGCTAGAATTGCACAAAATTGCAACACTGTTATAAGGTGTGAAGTGGGTAGATCGCTACAGTGTATCAGCTGCTTTAAGAAGTGGATTTTTATAGTGGCTGTTTTGAGGGGTGGATTTTTTCAGTGAAATAGCTATCTTTGGAAGCAAGCTATTGGGGGAGGGAAACTCTAAACACGGATTCTCATCCCTTAACACCGTATGGTCCCCACAGTAAAAAATGTAAAACGCTTCAAGCACACGAACCGTAGTGAGACCTGTTGAAATGAGGATTAACATTTATAACGCTTTGGGGCAATTTAATACGCAGAAAGCGTGTTAAGCCAAACTGACGTGGGGTCGGCGAGGATTGAAACTGTTTGAAACCAAAATAAGGTTGTAATGGCGATGTGGCCGTAAGGTTTAACCCATCTCCAGTCCACTTTCAGAGGGAGAGAATACATCAGCAAAGTGACAAGCTGTTTCTTTCAGTGTAAAGTAACTCAGAATATTCACCTTTGGGACAGATAATGCAGAAAGAAAATTATTGGCCACTTTGCTGATGTGTTCCCTCGCTCTGAAGGTGGATCACATCTGGATTAATACTTAGGTGTGAACAGAGCCATAGAAGACTAATCTGTCATGCAGGCACCATGTTCCTTGGGGGCTGCTGGTGAGGGCCAGCAGCCCAGTGTAGACACCAAGCATTGGTGCTTCCTTGCCTTTATTACGGACTAACTAGTCCATTTGTGACTGGCAGCCATTGTCTGAGATCCTTGCAACAGAAAATTGGACCTTATGTTCAGCCACTCAGAGATGTTCCCCTGCTACTTCAAAAGCAAAATAACATCAACTATCCTGCCATTAGATTTTGTTTGCTATTTTTTGTTTATCCAGCTGAGACTTTTTGCTAAATTTCTACACTAACTTGGCAAATATTTATCTACATGAGATGTTCTGAGCGATCTGCACAGCCAGAAGATATGATTGAATTCCATAACAAATGCACACCCGTGACATTGACATCTGGATGGCAGTGGCCCTGCAGTTCCACTGCACACAACGCACACAAAGAGACACAGACACACCATCACGGTGCGGAGGCAAAATACAGCCATGCAAAAAGAGTCTTTAATTGCAGCTTTATATGGCTTGACTAGCTGGAGGGGCTTCAAGACTGCTGCTCCACTAAAAGTTCTGTGGGAAGTTTTGTTGACAGATGGAGAGTCACAGGCGCCCAGGCTCTTAACCGTGGAGATGGAAGCACCCCAAACAGATTCATTATGGTGCTGTATTTTTAGACTCCTAAGTCACCAAAGTTGCATTATGATGATTGTTTGGGTTTATTTGCACAGGGGAATAGCTCAGTTATCATAACTTCCTATACACTGTATTTTTGGATGCATGTTGCTCGTATTCACTGAAAATATTCAAAGAGGTGAGCCTTGTTGGAGGGGAAATACAAGCTTGCATTCCAATGCCATATTAATACACCAGAATTCATAAGGGTATGTAGGCACAAGGAAGTTATTGAGTCAGTCTTATTTATTAAAGAATTCCATGTGCCGCCCTCCAGAGATATGTATAGAAAATGAGGCAATTAAAAGTACATGTGACAAAAATGCCTGCACCCTAACAAAAGTAGTCGTATTCACGTAAACTTCCAGATCAGAATTTGTAAGAGATCTCCAGTGTAGGGATATGCATTAATGTTCTAAACATTCAAAATTTGATGAAATTCAATCGAGTGTGGACATTCAAACACAAATAGAATGTCTACACATTCAAATTAAAGGATTTGAATGAAATTTTGAATGTTCTGAAACATTTGTTTGAATGATTGAAAACATTTGAATACACAGATATGTACACATACGAATGTACACATCCGTATCTGTATGCATCTCATACGTACCTGTTCGTATTTGTTCATGAATTGGGTACAGATACGTATGACACATATGAATGTTGCTGATATTAGTATCTTCAGATTCAAATCTAACATTCAAACAAATAGATTTTCAAAATGGATTTTGTTGCATTTGGATTCTAAACATTTGAATTGAATAGAATGTTTTGACATTTGATTCAAATTGAATTTGAATTAAAAAAAAATCATGCCCAGTGACTAAGCTCTCTGGAAAATGTCAACTCCACAGGGGCCCCCAGAATGGGCTGCTTTAGAGGGGTCTTTGCCCATTTTTCACAGCCTCTCCACTATTACCTATAGCATATCATCCTTCTACAGTATGATTAGGGAAGTCAGCTTGCTTCACCATTGTAGAATCAATCCTTATGCGTCTTCAGAATCAGAACTGCCTGCAGGAGTGAGATGTCGGAACACATTAAGCAAAGTCTGCTGTTATACTCTTATCCTGCTTGAGGAGTCCATCCATGCCTGCTTGGCTATTGTGACAATCGTCCAATCTATCCACTGGATTTTCTTTTCCTTTTTCATATTACAAGATACATTCGGTATCGTGTTTTCCCGATTGCTTTGTTTTCGTCTGAATGCACATTATTGTCCTGTCTCTAGCTGGCAAGGTCCAGAAGCAAACACAAACACACACACACACACACACACACACACACATACATGTACACAGGCTTAGTAGCAGCAAGAGACAATATCAAGCCAAGGTTTTGGGGGGCTGAAGAGTTGATGCGTTGTCAAACAGATCCAAGGTAAAAAGCTACCAGAGAGTCAGAAGGGTTACTCATAAATCACAAAGCAAGATCATGGATTCCAAGAGCCAACTTGGTCTAGTGGTTAGGGAGCCAGACTCTTATCTGGGAATACCGGGTTCGATTCTGCCCTCCCCCATGAAGCCAGCTGGGTGACCTTGGGTGAGTCACAGCTCTCTTCTCTCACTCTCTGGGTGAGAAAAGCGGGGTAGAAAAGCCAACTCTTCTTTTTCTTCTTCTTTACGGTCTTTGTCTGCAACACCTCTGGCCTGAATGTGAGGCTTTAAATAGAGGAAGCAGGGACACGCCTCCGTTGCAGGTGGCGTAACCTTTCTGATTTTTGCAGCTGTGGGTGCTCTTGTTTCAACACCATCAGGGAAGGGTGTTGCCCGGCTTCTTTATCTGATTCTGAGCTGCTGTCAGTTTGAGCTATAGATTGAGCATCCTCACTTGCCGCTTGTGTCAGGCATCCTCATTGTGCCTGGCTGGACAGCTGCCTCAGCTTGGCTGGCCATTGCAACTTCTCTTCCATTGTCAGAGGAAGGGGGACCGACAAGAGGAGACCTGACAACTATCCACCTCCAGAAAGTTCTTCATTAGGGTTGTGCATGAATTGAATGTAAGAAAATTCATACTCATTCGAATGGATCCCCTTTGAATGTAGTAGGATTCTATTCGATATGAATGACTTTGTACGAGTTTGTATGAATATCCAATATGAATGCATACGTATCTCATACGTATATGTGACGCATTCATTACATATCCATGTATATCTCATACGTATCTAGTATGTATCTGCTCTGAAAGTGTCAAATCTGAATCCACTTTGAATTTGCTCTCAATCAATGTCGAATGCACTCTGGATCTGTTGCAGATGTGATTGGTGCAGCCACTATTCCACCTCCCCAGGTTCATGAACGTTCTGAAGCATTAGTACAAATACAAATGTCAATGTACAAATGTTGTAACATTCAATTCAAATGTGAGAGTCTGAATTCATACAAATTTGTATGAATATAGAATATTACGAATATACATGCACACCCCTATTTGTGACCATTTAGAATAGAGATGCGCGCAAACTTAAATTGTTTTCTTGTGGTGAAAGGGAAGTTTCCTTCTTCCTCCTGTCTCCGCACTAGGTCCATCCTCCGAAACAGTCTAGGGCACTTTCTGCACCTGACCTTTGGCCTTTCTGCACTTGGCCTTATTCTGGAATATATCTTGGGATAGCAGTATGCTAGCCACAAGATAATGCAGACTTTGGTAGGTGTCACTTGGGACCTTCCATAGTCTGCACTAGCCTTCAGATAGCAGGTCCTTATTCTGGGATATATTCCAAAATAAAGCCAAGTACAGAAAGTCCCCTTATTTCAAATTATGTCCCAGAATAGGGACCTGCCACCCACATACTAGGGTAGACAACAGCAGACCCTGGACAGGTCTTTTCTTGATGTAATCTGCACCCACATACTAGGGTCCTTTCTGCACTTAGCCTTATTCTGGATTGTATCCCAGAATAGGGGCCTGCTGTCCTCATGATCATGCAGGCTATGGCAGGCACCAAGCAAGGCATTAGCATGTGGACCACAGGCCCCTATCCCAAGATGTAGTCCAGAATGAGGCCAAGTACAGAAAGGGCTCAGGACAAGTCCTGGTGTAATCTGCAGCAGCAGGTGAATGACAGGTGCCTACTGTGCAATATAATTCAGAATAAAGCCCAGTGCACAAAGGTTCTGAGATGATCAGAAATACACTTTCAGATCCCCTAAATTAGTAAAGACTATTGGCTCTGATTTCATTGTCTGGCAAGAGTATAACTATTCTGCATGTGTGATAAATTAATAGGCTACAACAGTTGGAGTAAAAAAAAAAGCCTTAAAATATTTATTGTATAAGATTTCCTCTTCCTCCTCCTCCTCTTTTTCTTCTTCTCCAAAATGTCATATATGAAAGTCCCAGTGTATTAATGACCAATTTGTAGCAATCCATTTTTCCCCTATGGTTTCTCTGGGCCCTCTGCTAGTCTATCTAATGTTGAATTAGTCCATAACTTTCCCTCTAAAACTTCTTCTTACTGCTGAAGTCCTTGGTTAGCTCTCCAGCTTCATCTGAGCACTTTTTCCACCCCTCCCACCTTTTGCTGACCTTCCTTTGGAAACAGAGGCCCCTCCAAGGAGGAAGAAAGCGCCTTATTAAAAGCTGTCCCTCAGTTTGAGCCATTACTTCAGCCTGAGAGGGTGAAAGGAATGTCACAATCTTTTGCTGAAATGGCAGGAAGACTATAGAAGGCAGGTCTGAGCATCAGTTAAGGTCAAAAATCTGTGAATTAAGTAATACTCTCAGTGCTATGGAAAAGAGGACATTCTATTTGAAGATCGCCAATTATGGTAGACATTGAATTAAATTATTTCTCTTCTGGTAGGTTGAGTAACCTCTTTCTTTCTCTCTTTCTTTATCCTTTTCTCTCATGCCTGTATGTGTGTGTGTGTGTGTGTGTGTGAAAGAGAGAGATGGATAAAGAACAGAGGGAGAGAAAGAAATAATAATAAAAATAATGTCACCATAGGCAAGATAACCCACCCATCAGCTTCTCTGTCTCATCTACTTAGGTGGCACATGTGTCAAGTAGCAGGGACTTCTGAGGTGCCTCTAGCTGCCATGTTAAAAATGTGGGGTTTCTCTATAGTCCAAAGCAAAGGGCTTCTGGACAGAAAATGGTTTGCCCACCATTGATGATCACTCACATTTTAAATGCTGAAGCAGAACAGATTCTTCCGTCCACGTTTGCAGTCAGCTCTCAAAGGTCCGTGGGTTGTCCGTTGGGTCACCGAGTTTGTCCAAACATGTGGGAAGTTGCAGAGTAATGGAATACTCTGAATGTCTTTAAAGCCACTATTAAAACAAACAAAACAAAACAAAACAAAACTGGAGTTATAATGCACAACTAGAGCAGAGAATGATAAAACCCGTCTGTCACACTGAAAGCTGCTGCACATTCTGCACACATTTTTAACCCTCAGTGACGACTGCTGTGATAGGTCTCTGACTCCATTTGAATCTCATGAGGACTACTGTAACACAAATAATTCATAACAATCAAAATTCCTGAGACAGGAGGAAACTTTCCTTCTTCTTCTTCTTCTTCTTCTTCTTCTTCTTCTTCTTCTTCTTCTTCTTCTTCTTCTTCTTCTTCTTCTTCTTCTTCTTCTTCTTCTTCTTGTTCATATGAAATAGATATACAGCCATTGGGATCATCTGAGTTTTAGGAGGCCACTTTATTTCCTAGGCCTGATATATAAGAATACTTGAACCAGCAGGTTGGTGGAATTTGTTTCAAATCTCCAATACCAGTGAGATCATGTGACACACTCACCATTCATGGGTGGAGATGAGAAAGTGAGGGATGCAGGCACTTATTCACTTAAAATAATTGTATAAGATTATGGATGTGAATGAATATTCATAATATTCATTATTCAAATGAATTGGTCCAAATTCAGACATTCGGACACAAATCAAATGTTGCAACATTCATACCTTAACATTCGTGTGAATACAAATGTTATGGACATTTGGACAAATAGTTCGTATATTCGTACAATTAGTTTGGACTTACATTAAACTGGGGAGGTGCGAAAGCGGCTGCACCAGTCCCATCTGCAATGGATCCTGATTGCATGTGACATGGACTGAGAGCAGATTAAAAGTGGATTCAGGTTGGATTTGACGCTTTCAGAGTGGATATGTTACAGGATACGTATCAAATACTTATGCCTTCGTGTTGGATACGTATCCGATATGTATTCATTCATGTCAGATATGTGTACAAATTTATATGGATATATTCATATCAAATAGAATTCTACCATATTCAAATGGGATCTATTCGAACAAATATGAATTTTCTAACATTAAATTTGCTTCAAATCAAATGTCAAAATACCCTTTTTTGCGCATTCCTATATAAGATCCTTCAAAAAGAAGTGTGTGTAAAATACCTATCCCCCCCCCCTCCCCAGTAAGGGCTGCTGTAGCACAGTGACTGCACATTGCTATCTCCATTGATCTTGTAGTCAGCCTCTGAAATGAGAAATCCCTGTCACCCAATTCTGAGAAAATATTCTGAAGGTGAAAAGGCAGACACAGTAGCGGTGACTTAGCACCACCATTTCCTGTTTTGTGCATAATTTCACCAACCAAAGGCTTAGAAAATAAGAGCATAAGAATGTAAGAACTTTAGAACTTTAAGAACTCAAGAACCTAACAACATAACAACATATTAGGAGGCTATTGGATCAGGCCATAGTCCTTCTTTTCCAGCATCCTGTCTCAAAGAGTGACCCACCAATTTCTTCTGGACATTTTCAACCATAAGAGAAAAGGAAAAACACCTGCTCTTGACTCCCTGAAAATGGCCTCTGGAGGCATCCTGTCTGTTTCTCCAGTACAGAGGAGGGTCTTATGCATCCATTCTAGAGAAGACTTGAGGCCACAAAGTGTCTGTTCTGTTCCAGACATGGTGGACAATTTGAAGCTCACATTTCGTTGGCAAATCTCCACCCATGAGGGGACAGATTTCTAGTGAGATCGGCAGGTAAGACGAAATAAGTGGAATGGCAAAAAAATACCCATTACATTTCATTCACTTGGAGAACAATTGAAGGGCCTTCTGTCTACGAGTTAGAGACTTGGACAATGAGGGAAGATGAGAGCCACTGAGAACTACATGGAAGGGAAGGAATGAAAGTTGGGAATCCTTGGCTTTGGAACAGGCCATTCTCACAGCCTCCATACCCATGTTTTTGCAAACAATCAGAGAACAAGAATTCCCCCCCCCTTGTGTTGAGATTTTTATTCAGCCCTTGAAATAAAGCCCCTAAAGTTGACCATTTGTAGTACTTTGCATCAAAGACTGAGTCAGCAAGAACATTGTGATCTTGACTAGTGGTATCTGACTGTTGGCACTTGTTCAAACCAGCTCCCAACCAACCCTGAAAGCTCACAAGAGCTTTGGACTTGAGTTCCATGCATGCCAAAGGGGTTTGGTGCTTTGCCAGAATAGGTCCCCCTGGTAGTTTGGAAGATGGAAGCATGCCTTCTGTACACCTCTGTGTTCTGGACTTGGCCACATTGGTCCACCAGTAGACCTCAATGCTGATGTCCACTGATAAGCGTGATCATGACGGCCTCCCCGATCTTCAGTAAGGTGTGGTCCGATGAGGCCTAGAAGCAGACTATGAGGGATCCTAATATGAGTTTAATGTGAGTGAGCAAAAGCCTTCTGTCTCATGACCCCATCCAGATGTTAACAACATTTATATTCTCCATATTTAACTGTTTTTCCCCTCTTGTTTTTAAATACTGTTTAATATTTGAGGTTTTTGACAGAAGAAAGCAGTATAGAAAGGCTGGGATTAGATACAGGGAAAAAAAGTATATCTGAGGTGTCTCTGAAGCAGTTTATGGAAGACTTTGAGGTGAATTTGTTTACATACCAGTCTGCCCCTCCCTCTTCTCCTGAAAATTCTGTGCTAGAAAAAGTGTTTTGAAGAGGGGTTGGGAACATGGGGGCCACACACTACTGTCTCTGAAGTGCTCCTTTTCTTATGTCTGAACACAACCCAAATAAGTAAATAATTGCCAGCTATGTGGTTTCCAATAATGATAGTGTTCTATGGATAATAGGAGTATGGCTATAGTCATATTGTGATCGCATGGTTGCAATGGTCATCTTTGGAACATTTGCTGCCCAAAGGATGGGCCGTTCTGATTAAGGCTGTTTCTGCATGATCAGTTTAGAACCAATTAGGAACCCGATTGGTTCTCAACTGGTACTGACATACAGTCATGCACTGTCCACACAGAAGACCCTGTACGGACCCCATTGGGACCCCATCCTGAATGTGCTGTAATCACAACTGCTGTCAAAATCCAGATTTAATGGAGTCTTCAGGCCCTGAAATCCAAATTAACTATAGATCCCTTCAAAGGCGTCTTCAGTCCAGTCTTCTGTCATGAAGACTGGATCGGAGAATGCACGTTCACATGACTATCGAGGAAATGTGATCCAAGAGTGGCAGCTCCAGACATCAGGGCAGCTCTGGCTCTGCCCTTCACCACTCACATCTATGTAGGACTGCATGGACTTTGTAGCTGTTTACGAAATTGAGCAGAAGCTTTGTAGCGGCTACACAGGCAGCTACAAAGCCGTATCTCTTAGTAATAGGAAGTGAGCCCTGACTGATGGCTACACCAACCAATTGTGCTGTGCCACCGGTGGACCTTCCTGCTCCAACCTAATTGGAACCTTGTGATGGGTGCTATGGTGGCCGTACAGTGGCCCTGTTTAGCACCCATTGCCATCAGGTGCTGGGTGGCCCATGCGGACACATGGGGTCCTCTCCACGATCCAGATCTTCAAGGATCAGATTCAATAAGGACCATGTTTCAAAGATCTGGATCTTCTAAATCTGGATTAATGGAGGTAAGGGCAAAAACAGCCCTAGGCAGCTTTTTCTTCTTCTGTTCTGTTCCTAACAGTGCAGTATCAAGAGTTATAATTTGCTCTGTGTTGATATTTCCAACTGTGTGCCACTGAAATTACCCTTCCTGCAAGATCACGAAATGCAAAGTGACGCAGTATATGAGACAGGAATTAAAGCTATGGAACAGTCAAGCAAACTCAAAAGTTATAAATATTAGTTTCATTGCAATGGCTTTTGTGGCCTGTTAGCAGTTCAAATACAGGCACAGGCACATCATAAGGAATGTCTTGAGCTGTCCACAAGATCATTTGAATTCTGCCAAATCAAACAAAGATGTGCTCACAATCATTGTTCAGGTTGCTCAATGCCAGTTCCACCAATTCATTTGGTGCAGCTTACTAATTTGGCTCATGTGTGCATGCATACACGCATGCATGCATGCATACACACATGTGTACACACACACGTGCATGTGCACAGACACACACCATTGTCACCATCATCAACAAATAAGAGAGTAGTTAATTGATTCAGATTCCTTTCTGATATGTAGCAAATGGGACAGATACACAAGGTCCTGACAAATTCTCTTATTTCTCAGGCAGCCATAGAATGAGCATAAGCCGGTCACATTCTGAGAGACAGCTTCCTCTGGGGCCATTACAGAACCGACTATTTATATTACCTGACTAACCAAGCAAGATCAATAGGTGTGTCCTGGGACAATGTTCCAGAACCTTCACCTAGCCTTCTTCCTGGGATCACTGTACATGCAGGTGGCGACAACCCATCACTTTGGGGACAAAAGATAACACTTTGCACAAAGGCCAATTGTTTTGTGGCCATCTTGCTTTGATTGTCTACATAAAGTGCCATTTATGATCACTTTCACAGCCTGCACAGAACTAAACTAGGCTAGGCAATCTGCCCTACCCTGGGTCTACACTGAGTAATCCTAGCACAGGCTAAGGGCCTTCTGCACACCAGATGGCCTACCTGTGCCAACCCAATCTCGACAGCCCACTGCAAAGTCTCAGCCAGCCCTTGGAGGTCGAACCAGTCCATGGAGCTGACATTGGAGGCTTCATCTCATAGAAACCTTAGAAACACTTTCTAGCAAGCAGAACTGATCTTAATAGAGGTCTTCTCCTAGTAGCCAAATGGTCAACCATGAAAAATGTAGCCATGTTTATTAAAAAGGTAGTCCCTTGTAATGTGCTGGTCCTGATGATCCCATTCAAATGCTGAAGGAAATTTATCTTTAAAAATTCTACTTGTATCTTTTCCTCCTTCTTTTTTGGTGTAATTGACAGCTGATCAAACCAGATGTGTGGGTTTTTATTATTATTGGCAGAAATACAACATGACACCAAATTATATGTCGGCTTTGATATTTCATACTGCATCGGGATCTTCTCAAGTTCCTACAATGATGTCATGAATCATTGACAGGTCTTGCCAATGTTGATCTGTTTTAAGTGCCCTCCAATATCTTTTTGGGGTGGCACTTAGTGTGCTAATCACCGCTGGGACTTGTGCCAGAGTCTTTGGACTTTGAGTCCTCTTTTCTTCCTATTATTATTATTATTATTATTATTATTATTATTATTATTATTATTATTATTATTATTATTATTATTATTATTATTATTATTATTATTATTATTATTATTATTATTATTATTATTATTATTATTATTATCATCTTTTTTTCTATGCTGTTTCTCAACCCTCTGTCAATTTATTAGTTTTGAAAGTCTATTGTATTTCTGAGTAGCTCATTGAATAGATGCCTAGGTACTTCAATCTGGACAGGCAGACAGGATGTCTCTAAAGACCATTTGCAGGGTCCAGAGCAGGTGAAGACTTTAACTTTGTTTTTCTCTTGAGATGCCTATAAGCAGTTGGTGAGCTACTGTGTGGGACAGGATGCTGGATAAGATGCGCCGTGGATAGATCCAGCAGGGTTCCTCTTGTGTTCTTGTTCCACCCCGTTGTTTCCAGCTGTTCCAACTCTTCCCAACTGTATGCTGGCTCAAAATCAATACAAATCAAATCTATCAATTCTACTCCAGAATGTGTATCACACACCTATTGACCATAAATCCCCAGCTGTGCACACAGAACTGGAAGTGCTATTTCAGGCAGGTTCTGAGTACCATGCGGCAGCACTGGCAGTGCTGGCAGCCAGTGAGTTGGGGGAGGGGGTCCTCAGGAAGGGAGGAGTGGGGGGTGTCGCTTCATTTTGTTCATGAATCTCCATTTGAATGTTCATGCATGAAGCCGAACTCACCCCTCCCACACACACACACACACACATCTGGGAGGGGGAATTTGGCCAAAGCCAGATATTCCCACATTCGATTTGAATCAAATCGAATATGGGATGTTGTCTTTGTGGACATCCCTACTAGGAGCTCTAGTCTTTACTGGTCCACAACTATTGAAGATGGGGATATTCAGACCTTTTAGAAGCTGCACAGGCACAGGTGCAGCTTCACATTGTGTGGATGCCCCAAGCTAGAGCATCCTGGGCCATCCCCATAGTCAAATTGCAAAAGGGTCCTTGGTCTCCATTCCTGACATTGAGATTCAGACTTTCAGTGGTAGAAAAAACAGCTTCAGCTCTTTTCTAGATCCCAACTTCAAGGCCAGGATACTCCTGCATTGGAACTAGGCTGGGACAGACTGGCCATCATGAGGCATTTTCGCACTACACTCATTCCATTTGGAACGAGTGTAGGATGGGAAGCCTAAGACACTTAGGGACGCTTTCAGCATTCATACATAGGAGCGCAGAAACACGTGTAAACGCATTCCGGCGCGCCTGTGTGAGAATGCTCAAAGCATTCTGAAGTGCCTTAGCCGGCAAACGCCGGCAAGGGGCGGGGAGACGGCTGCCGAGGCTCCCGCAGCCGGCAAAGCAGGCAATCAGCTGATTGTCAGCCAGCGCTGGCGGGGGAGGGGAGCCCGCGGCTGTCAGGGAGAGAGAAACATGAGTGAATGCTTCTCTCCCCGAACGGCTGCGGGCGCTTCGTCCGCGCCGGAACGGATGTAGAGCACTTTAAAGTGCTCTACATCTCGAACGCGTGCAAGACAGCTCCGGACACGTCAGAGCACAAGCCCTGCTGAGGCAATGTGTATGCCGCGTTCAAGGCTGTCTTGCACGCGTTCGAAAACCCTGTGTGTGAAAAAGCCTATGCTCTCAGCCTCCAGTGTACCAGATTGAGAATCCTTGTTCCAGGGGGTACCATTCCCTGTGGTGCATGCTTCAAGTGCATGTGTGGAACCCAACCAGATTAGCAGACTCAGCTGCAGGCTTTGAGTAGCTGGCTCTGTCCCAAACATTATCTCTCTTTTCATCTTGCTACTGGATGACACATGGTGCAAAGCTGTTTCAAGACTCCTTGTGAGAATACCTATTTTTAATAAATAAATAAATAAATAAATAAATAAATAAATAAATAAATAAATAAATAAATAAATAAATAAATAAATAAATAAATAAATAAATAAATAAATAAATAAATAAATAAATAAATTTATAATGGTTTTTGCTTATCTTATATTTTCTCTAACATTAAGATATAGCAAAATAAGTAAGTGATGTCTGGATGCAGCCAGAGAGAAAGAGAAACTCTTTTCCCTCCAAGAGAAAGCCCTCCTTCTGGTACTGATAACCTGGGCCAATGTTCACAACCAAAATAATGAGCTGGACTAACTGAGGATTATGGGTTGCATGTGGAGAAAATCTACTTAGCAAACCCTGTAGACAATATTAGGAATACCATGGGATGTGCACAGATCATTAATTTTTATTGTCATGTAGGTTCCTCTTTCAGAGATACTTCCAGGATGCTCATAGACAATTTTAAGCAAAGGTGAACACTATCTGTGCTTAGACCATCTCAAAAATGATTTTTTAAGGTTTTGGCTCATATTTTCGACTATAACCAACAGCGTTCCTTCTCTTATAAGCTCTTCACTGGAGGATAAGACTCCCTTGAATATGAAAGTTACATTTAGCTATCATAAGTAACAGGCAATGAAGATGAATCACTCTACTCCCATGACCTGAGCTAGAACATCCAGTGACTACTTGGGTGTCTGGGAAAAGGTGATACAAAATTTACTATCATGCCTTAGACTGATGTAATGAATTCTCTCAATTTATTCTGTATTACATTAGAAGAAGAAGAAGAAGAAGAAGAAGAAGAAGAAGAAGAAGAAGAAGAAGAAGAAGAAGAAGAAGAAGAAGAAGAAGAAGAGTTGGCTTTTCTACCCCACTTTTCTCATGCATTCAAGGGGACAAAGCGGCTGACAAAGCTTTTCTATTTTTCTCCCTACAACAGACACCCTGTCAGGTAGGTGGGGCTGTGAGAACTCAGAAGAGAGCTGTGACTAGCCCACAGTCACCCAACTGGCTTCATGGAGGAGTGTGGAATCAAACCCGGTATTCCCAGATAAGAGTCCACCTCCCTAACCACTAGACCACATTGGCTCACATTAGAACAATCTGCCGAACCCCCTGTCAGATATGTGTCCTATACAGAATTTAATCTATAATTTTAAATTGTATCTACCCTAGGGGTGTGCATGAATGCAATTTTTGACATTCCATTCAAATATTCAAATATCTGAATTCATACAAATAGAGAAAAAATGAATGTCTGGACATTCAAACCAATACAAATACATTTGTTTGAATATTCAATATGTACCCAATGATATGAATCTCATATGCCTCCATATGCATCTGTACACATCCCATTTTCATCCCGCTTGTATTTGTACAGATGTGCACAAATATGCACAAGATTCGTATGTACCCACATACGTGCCATTGTACGAATACTAAAAAAAAATGAGTGTCTGGACCTTCAATTTACATACGAACGTCCAAATTCATCTAAGTAACTAATTTTTTGAATATTCGTGAACATCCCTAATCTACTCTGGATCTACTTCTAGTACATTCCTGTCAGGCACATGGAATTCACCTCACTGCAGCTTCCTGAATGCTACTGTAAAAGGAGCTCTTCTCACAGTCTCAATGCTGACACAGTGCAGAAGGATCATCCCTATTCTCACTTAGACAAGATGGGAGGACTAGATCAAAATGGGATCAAAATTCAAGGGAGTCAGTACAGATTAGATATTAGAAATAAACCCAAAACTTCCTGACAGTGAGGACGATCAGTCCACAGAACTGGTTCCACAGGAAGTAGGCAGCTGTCATTCGCTGAAGGTCTTTAGCAGAGGTTGGACCCACAACTAAGATTAATATAATAATGTAACCCGCCCTGAGACCTTCGGATATAGGGCGGGATAGAAATACAAATAAATAAATCTGTCTAGGATGGTCTAAGGAATCCTGCATTGAGCAGAGGGTTGGACTCAATGACTCTAGAGGTCCCTTCCAACTCTATGATTCTATGACTCTAGGGGGAATTCCAGCAGACTGCAAATGGCTGATTTCTGGTGAATTTTCTGATTGATCAGAGTCACGACCAGGAAGAACATGGTGGCCAATGAGTTGCTACTTCTGGTGTCCTTACATGTCTTTTGCCCTGTTCAGCCTCATCTACATGCTCCAGGGGAACTCCTGCACACATGGAGCATTGTCTGAGGAAGATGCCGTTCCATGCAATGCAGATGGTCTGTACAGAAGTTTTCCTGGACTTCTCCAATGAGATAAGTGTGAAAAGGCCCATTGTTGGCAGCAGGATACTGGCATGATCCTTCATGACTATATGAAAAAGTGGCAGGCAGCACACTAAGTTGTTGCTGTTAGTTTGCTGCTGTTTAATACTTTAGAATTTCCTAACCCAAAGGTCATTACACCTCAACTGTGTCAGTCCGTGATTTAAGGTGTTCTGATTTCTAAGTCGAAAAGTCCCTTAATAAAATGCTCGGGATACTCAGCAGTTACTATGGAGCTGACTCCAAGAAATGAGTCCAATCTATGGCATGTACTACCCTAATAGTGAAATACTAAGGATTGGCTTTTGATCGTAATATATTCAGATAGGAAATATTCCTCAGGGTACATATGAAAATAGAATCTCCAAAAGTTAATGCAACTTTTTTAAAGAGATTGATTTGGGTAGCCTAATATATGGAATAATTTGTAAGAAATGAAATGATAACAACAGCACTGCAGAAAATCTACTATTAGAAACGAGTTTTAAAAAGTAGAAGAACTTCTGTATCTAATTGGCAGATGAGTGCAAACTGTATTCATTCCAGCAAAATCTCCATAGCTTTAAAAAAAAGGAGGGTAAAAAAATATAGAGACAATGCTATGGTTAAGCAAAAGATAATAAGGATCAGCAGAAGGCATTTGAAAAGTTCAAAGGATATGTTAAGAGGGAGGACTGAGCAGATTAGAAGAGCAGATAAAGCAAGCAAGAAATAATTGCAGTGAAGATGCATGTTGAACTTGAAATAGGCCAAGACATTTTGTGCCCAAAGGATATACAGATATTTACATAATAGAGTTTTAGAGAGGAGTACATCAGTGGTAAAGCTGTCTCAAAAATCTTCTAGTTTAGATTCCCTGATCAAAATTAGCAGTTCCATTGATTGGAACGCCCCTTTCACATAATTATGCAAATAAAAGAAAATTAACACATTTGACACAAAGGATTTATTTATTTATTTATTTATTTTAAAGTGGCTCCATAGCCATTTAGAGATGGTAACTCTTCCAAAATGCATTATCTGGCCCTCAGTTTGGTCTAGTGGGTAGGGAGCCGGATTCTTATCAGGGAATACCAGGTTTGATTCCACCCGCCCGCACAAAGCCAGCTGGGTGACCTTGGGGTAGTCACAGCTCTCTTGAGCTGTCACACCCCCACCTACCTCACCTACCTCATAGGGTGTTCTGTTGTGAAGAGAATAATAGAAAGCTTTGTCAGCCACTTTGAGTCCCCTTAAATGGGTGAGAAAAGCAGGGTAGAAAAGCCAACTATTCTTCTTCTCTGTGCCTACCTCACTTAATCTGTCTTAATGAATCTGGATTAGCTAGAACTGGGTCACTTACAGGTAGAGACATCTTCAATGAGTAGACTTTGGACCAGCAGATGTATGCTAAGGAGCAAAGCAATGCAGATGTCCTCATGAGTGTATGTGAACTATTGCCATAAGAAACACTCAAACCACAATGCTGTTGACCCACAACATCTCCAATACCCAATGCAATTGGTCCTTGCCCCTGTTGATTGCACCTGGGTGTTGGGGTTGAGGAAGCTGCTGTTGTAAAGAACTTTGGAGGTGTTTTCACAGTCTCATTGTATCTGTGCATGTCACTTGAAACCATGACCACATTCATTCTAGATCCATTCTTCCTGATGTCCCTCCCTTAATCCCAGTCAGGTGATGCTAGCATGGATATAGACCACATTCATTGGGTCTACAACTAATCCAAATTACTAGGCCTTAGTGTGGATCTACTCCAGGTTAACACGAGTCTCATGCAGCAGACATGTACTAAGCAGCAGCTCCTTGATCCAAATTAACCAGTAAGTGCAGAAAGTCCCTCTGTTCTTTAATGTGGGTTAGCGATAGGATGGGAAGACTAATTTCCACATTACTAACTCTAAGCTACTTTTGACTTGCTTTAAAAAAAAATAAAAAAGATGTGCATGCAGAAAAAAAGACGATCATGTGGGCCAGTTTGGTCCAGTGGCTAGGGAGCCAGACTCTTATCTGGGAGTACTGGGTTTGATTCTGCCCTCCCCCATGAAGCCAGCTGGGTGACCTTGGGCTACTCACAGCTCTCTTCTGAGCTCTCACGGCCCCACCTACTTCACAGGGTGTTCTGTTATTGGAAGAAGAATAGAAAAGCTTTGTCAGCCACTTTGAGTCCCCTTAAATGGGTGAGAAAAGCGGGGTAGAAAAACCAACTTTTCTTCTTCTTCTAATGGCCTTTTGGCTCTTACCTGGTATAGTTGGAAACTGTGGAGGACGAAAGTGATCTGTCCCAAGGCTTGGATGGGTCACTCTGGGCTGAAACAATAGTGTCTGCAAGGTAATGGTCATACCGTCCAAGACCCTACGCTGGGCCTGTATCTCATGCAAGCTTGAGAGCTGACCACCATTATCTAAAAAGGACACACAAACACACATAAGTCAGTGTGCACTTCCTACATTTGGGTACTTTGCAAGAGCAGTGATCCCACAAGGAAACAACAGACAAGGTAAGAGCTTAGAGGCCAATTCACACTTAGGCCTTGAGTCAGCAATTAGTGCAGCTCTGGTAAAGGGTATAGTCCCGTCCACTAGGCTGCTCCAGCCTAGAAGTGTGCCCACCCTCACTAGGTGCACTAATTGTTGATTAGGTGTGGATTAATAAGTCTGGTGACATGTCCATAAGCTCCTCTTCCAGTTGCCTGCATGGGGTGGGCAGGGGAGGCAGCATCCGTGCAGGCACAATTATGGTGGCAGCTATGATTGATCCCATGATTGATACCGTGAGCGATCATAGGGTCTCAAGAGGGGCATTTAATTGGCCAAGGAGCAGTGGGAGCTGCTTGTTTGATCACGACTGCTGATGCGATTGGCCGCCACATGTCCCTGTGCTTGGACACTCAGCTGATGACAGCCAATCTCAGCAGTGAAGAGGCAGGCTTTCTGGCTTCAGAGGAGGAGGTGTGAGCTGGTAAACAGGAGGACCATTTGCATTTCTGGCAAGGAAGGGGCACTTTGGGCAAGCTTTCCTCCAGGCAAATGCAAATCGTCCTCCTAATCGGGTAAGTGCAGAAAGGCCTAAGGTTTGCCCCAGGGTTGCCTCCAGTTGTTAAACAGAGGGTGGGAAAAGGCAATTGCGGGATGTCAGAATTTCCTCTCCCTGTCTGGAGACACCCTACTTCATCTGGTTTTCTAGAGTCCCACATTCAGGAGTGTTGCAGTTGGCTCATGGACTCCATTTTCTGGATATCCAATTATTTTTAGAATTTTCCCAGTGGTTTTGTGTTTGTTTTTTTTAGAAACTGCTCCAACTGTGTACTGGAAATATTGGCTCCTTTTAGCCCATGAAAGGGCCTATAAAATCATTTTTCATCAGAGCTTCTAATTCCTCTCTGTCTCTTTGGAAATCATTCACCGAAACAATAGGATCCAGAGCCTAAATAAACCCCAAAGCTCACCTTGGCCAGCCTGCCTAATGGAGTTCTCTAAAATGACTTTTATGATTGATGCCAAGAGCATTATTTTTTGTTTTGTCTCTAGCCTGCTTTTCAAACATTTAAAATATGGTTGATGTAGCATGTAATGAGAAAAAACAGCCATTTTAAATTCAAATTCATAGTTCCAGAAAATATGTGTGGGTTTTTTTTTAAAAAAACTGAAATAATGTAGTGGATGTACTTTAGTTTCCATTTATACATGTGGGCAGGGTTATTCTCAACCTTCCTAATGTCGCTGCAACCCCTTAATGTGGTTCCTCATGCTGTGGAGACCTCCAACCATGGGGGTGAGGAAACTCGGATGAGGATGGGGCTGGATGTGCCAATGGCCACCATCTTGGGCAGGGGGAAAGCAGGACAGTTTGCCCCCTTCCGCCCTCCCCCGCATGCTGCACACCAGTGAAAATGTGCAGTGACTGGTAGCTGCATGCTCCAGTCCCGCAGCTCCAGGGGTGGCATTGGTGGAATGGGAGGCTGGATCCCCTTTGGAATGGGTGCTGTGGCCTCTGCACAGCACCCAGGGGATATGGCCGGCCCCATCCGTCCTCCCCGCAAGTGTGCAGATGCATGGGGCCTCTGAGGATCCATCCCTATTTCGGGTAGATCCTTCGGAGGATGGATCACCAGGAAATGGATTTTGTTAAATCCGTTTCTTGGTGGCAGGTGCGGAAGCACCCTTAGTTCTGTCTGGTCCATTTATTCTGACCATGGGAAGATATAGGTTGGATCAGCTCCATCGGCGCCCATGGCACTGATCTATATCAACCATGACAAAGCCATACCCCCAATGACTCTGAGGTCAAATATTCCTAATCTCAGTGGCCCAGAGGGGTGCATTCTGACACTGTTGAAAGGTGTCCCCTCTGCATGCCTCCATCTTCTGGTTCAGGGCTAGTGATCCCAATTAAGGCCTTCATTAATCTGGATCATTAATGTGGACCAAGGGGGTTGACCTCATAGATCTGCATTAACTTGTGAATACTTAGTACGTGCATCTGGATGACTACCTAAAGTGCAGATGGTGTCCGAGTGTTGCCATCTTCTGTGTTGGTGTCAGCACTAGCAGATATGCACCATCACCAGGGCAACTGTGACATGATGCACGTGCACACTTGCTCAGTGTGTCACATTCCCCATCAGCACCAGAAGAGGTTCACACATGGTGCAGGGTCAACCCAAACCACATGTAGCTGCCTAGGAGGAGCTTCTCTATGGGATATCTTCCATCTCAGAGCTCCCTCCATGGTGACTAGCGGGCCAAGTGTGGAAAGGCCCTGTGTTCTTGCCTGGATAAGTTTCTGAGTTGCCTAAATGGGGCTAAGAGAACATGTCCACTTGTTCCTCCACTGAAAATTTTCTAGCTTGCAAAACAGCCCTCTGGGACATGGCAGATTTTTCTCTTCAGCCACTAATGGGGAAAATAAAGAAGGAATTCACTAATGAGAGAGAGAAAGAGACTTCGGGTTTTTCAGAAAGAAAGAAAGAAAGAAAGAAAGAAAGAAAGAAAGAAAGAAAGAAAGAAAGAAAAGGTTCCAGAGCTCACTACAGTCTCCTGTTGCAATCATTTTCTTCATTAGCACTGTGTCCTGACTGAGCAAGTCAGTAAAAACATATATAATCAGTAAATATAGCTTATTAAATGCCCAGGTCAGGCTATCTGCCTGTCAGCAAAAGCAGAAACATGCTTTTGTTACATAGTTGCTGAGTGTGCTTTCTGTCTTATCCCAGTGTGCACCTCAGCTGTACTGAGCATTTAATAAGCTTCATAGTCAGTGCCCTTTTGGAAATGATTGAATTATGCCTGTTTTTTATGGTGCCATAAAAGCCTTTTTATTAATTTGGGGGATGCTGAAGCGAATCTCCTCATCTCTGGTCAATCCCCACTGAGCAATTAAATTATTCACGCTGCTTCCAATTGGCTTTGTTTATCATGTCCACTTCATGATGCTTTTTCTTTCTTTAATTTAAGAAGGAGTGAAGAGGAAAGAAAACATGGCGCTCCCTTGCAGGGCCACCAGATGATACCATGTGGCCTGGAGAATCCAACCATAGAGACAGGGATAACAGTTAAACAGTTGACACACTTGTGTGTGGGAGGCTACGATTGGGTTTTCACCTCCAGCCATGAATTTCTCACTCGGTTGCTATGAATGACTCATTGAGTTCCAATGTATGTGATTTTTTTCTCCCAAGAGTTTGCTTCTAGGGATTATTTTTCATCCTTTAAAAAAAAAAAAAGGTGTGAGAGAGAGAAACTAAGAAGTTTTCATCCATTTCTCAAGTTAAGGTAAAATTAGGGATGTTCAGCTTCATGCACAAAACCAAGAACTGGTTCAACAGAAACCATTTTGGCAGCTATGCAGAGTGCGGAAAAAACTAGTGAAGTGCAGAAAGCCACACTTTGAACCTTAACAGGCCAAAATGCAGTCCAAAGGAATTTAGAGCTTTATGTGCCAAGGTCAACA
Organism: Aspidoscelis tigris stejnegeri; assembly: GCA_023333525.1. Classification (NCBI taxonomy): domain Eukaryota; kingdom Metazoa; phylum Chordata; class Lepidosauria; order Squamata; family Teiidae; genus Aspidoscelis; species Aspidoscelis tigris. The sequence goes on from JALMGA010000007.1 coordinate 5,219,272, forward strand.
TTTTGAATTGAATCCAGGGGTGATCAAACAACCAGTGCAGGTCTTTAAGGAAAGGCATGATGTGTGTCTGGCCAGAGATTCCCATCTGCAGTCAAAGGTACTGCGTTCTGTACTAGCCGTCTTTATCAGAAGTCCTATGTGCTCGTGGTAAGCAAAGCATGGACCACTATGGATGGGTTAGCCTTGCTCAGGAATGGGTGAGCTGGCAACCCAGTTGGAGGTGGGTGTAGGCAGTTCTGGCCACTTCCCACAGCTGTGCATCAAATGGCAGTGACAAATCCAGAAGAAGCTGCAGACAGCATACCAGCTCTTTCTGGGGACAAAACGGCTCTAGTTAGAATTGGGTGCCTGCTAACTTCTTGGAATCGGTACCTGATGAAGCACATTGCCTCTGTCTGGTCTGGATTCAGTTTCAATCATCTCCCAAGCAATGATCAAGGGACTGCACTGCCTCCCCTGATGCATATGGAAAGGAGAGATAAGAGTTGAATGTCCTCAGCATACTGGTGGTATTTCACTCCAACTCTCTGGGTGGCCAAAGGCATCATTGTCCTGCCCTGTCCTGCCACTTCACCTTCCTCAGAGGAGGAGGGTGCGCCTGCAATGGCATCACAGCTGGTGCAGCAACCGGAGCCTGGCAGCATGGACGTTGTGGGTCACCAGCCAGCGTTGGGGGAGCTCTCGAACTCCTCTGGAGATGAGAGCTCGGAACCCATAGCGTGCCCCTCCCTGCTTCTTCTCCACCAGCAAAAACGCAGATCACAATGGTTGGTCCTCCTGAGTCGGCAAGGACATGGTGCTGCTTCCCCTGCTTAATTGAGCAGCACATGCTGTGCTGGCATTACAGACAACGCTGATGCAACTCCTGCCGTGTGTGTGTGTCTCTTGACTCTTGAACCTCTGGAAATCCTGACCTCGGATTGCCTGTCTCTTGCTGTGACTTTGCTGTATCTCTGGAACTCTGACTTTAGGACTGAACTGATGCTGAATGCTTCTGAACCGTCAAAGGACTGCTGTAAGCCTGTGCGCGTGTGACTTGACTCACTGCCCACCCCTGCCTGGGACACGACAATCATGTACAGGACATGTATAGGGGACAGAACAAGAGGAAACTCCAAAAGTAAGTTTTCCGAAAGCTGAACTACCTATCTATTTTCTGGAATCTTCAGAGGTAGGAGAAGAACAGATGTAAAACAGTGGACCTTTCTGCACTTAGCCTCATAGTTTCCTCAAGGTGCACTCACAGATGGTCCATCTACACATCAAGGAGCTGTTTCCAAGCCAGAAATGGCTCCTTCTGTGCAAGAGTGGATCATGAGGTGCCAATTAAGTGCTTCACACATGAACCCACCTTTACCAGTGCCGGAGCTGGTAAGGCCCCACACAGGCCCATTCACACCACTATGGTTCTGAAGGGTCACCTAACCTGATGCCCAAGTGTGCTGGCATGTCATAGGATGTGGTGTGCAAACATGCATGTGCAGCATGTCATGGTTGCCCTGGTGACAGCACTGGGACTGGTATATGAACGCCAAGATGGCAGTGGCCAAACACCATATGCACTGCAGATAAGTGTCCAAATGCTTTCAGGGAGGGATCATGTGTTCTAACATAAACCAGTGTGAATGCTTAGTGCATGCTAGGGATGTGCATAGTTTTCTTTTTGCATTAGATTTGGATCAAATCGATTGCAGGAAAAGCCACATCCGTTGGAATAGATCCCTTCAAATGTGGTAGGATTCAGATTTGCTATAAATGCTCCATACAAATCGGATTCGAATGTTAGATAAGAATCCCATACAAATCCCGAAAAGATTGTATGAATGTAGCAAAACATTCAATTCAAATTTGAATGTCAGTCTTTGAATGTGCCAACATCTGATTCAAATTCAAATGTCCAAATTTGGCCAGATTTGTACAACGGGAAGGGAAGTGTGGGTTTTCCCAAGGTCTCCAATTCCTAGTCCATAAAAAGCATCAACAGCTACTGAGAGATCAAAACCAACAAGTCCATAGGTGCCCTGATCTTAGACGTTTTCGCACGGGGGTGAACGGGACGCGTGGGAGACAGCTGCGGACACGGCATCCGCATTGCCCGAGCGCGGCTTGCGCTCCGACGTGTCCGCAGCTGTCTTTCTCGCGTTCGAAATGTAGAGCACTTTAAAGTGCTCTACATGCGTTCGAACGCGGACGAGCCGCCCGCAGGCATTCGGGAGGAGAAGCATTCGCGCCTGCTTCTGTCTCCCGAACAGCTGCGGGCTCGCCTCCGACGCCGGCGCGGCTTCGACAATCAGCTGTTTGACAATCAGCTGATTGTCGATCTGCCTCCGCGGCTGTCTCCGCGCCCCTGGCCGGCCTTTGCCGGCTAAGACAGCTCCCGGCGCTTTGAGCATTCGCACATAGACGCTCCGGAACGCGTTTACACGCGTTCTGGCGCGTCTGTGTGTGAAAGGGGAAAGCGCCGGGAGCTGTCTTAAGCTTCCCGTCCTACTCCCGTTCCAAATGGAACGGGAGTAATGCGAAAACGTCTCTTCTCTCCATAGTGATCATTTACTGATCTTCTCTCCATAGTGATCATTTACTAAGATTCCCAAGGCACTCTTGGTACCATGTAGGATTGAAACAGATCTACATAATCCATGTCCTCCAAGCAAGCTTGAAACTAAACAACATGGATTGCATGCATGTGTGTTTGATTCTGAGTAGCTCCAGTTTGTCAGTACACCAGAATCTTCACACCATACAGGCATAGCCTAACTATTCATTTTTATTGAATTTCTCCATCATTCCTGTGTACAACCACAGTCTGACATGCTCCAGATTTTACATTAAGTGCCTGGTCATAAGAGTCATTGCACAATCCTACTATCTGAAATGACTTTGGTACATAAGGAGCTTATACTGATTCAAACCCTTGGTCCATCTAGGTCAGCATTAACAATATTGCTTTGTAGGATTTCAGGCAGGAACTTTTCCAGCCCTTCGTGGAGGTGCTAGAAATTGGATGGGGGATCTTTTGCATGCAAAACAGATTGTCTTTCATTGAACGGCAACCCGTTCCACAAGCAAGGTCAATGATGCTTTCAGATCTCTTGACTTGAATGAATTTCCCATTGGCACATAATGAAGCTTTTGATTGTTCTCAGCTGTGTATCTACATCAAGTTGTGCTGGAAAGGAAACTTAAGGGTGTGTGGAAGTCTTGTCAAAGCACTGTTTCTCGAAAAATAATTACCTAAACAAGGTAATAATTACCGTACAAAATTAACATTAGCAGAGTTTTCTGCAGCACCAGGCATTCATACTCTCATACTCTCATACTAAGAAGCATCGAGCTGTTTGATGTCCGCACTCCCATCCCATCAAAATGAAACTAAGCTGCCTTGCCTATGGGATGCCAAAGCTAATGAAATCTGTGTCCCATGGCAATAATCTTCATTTCCCAACAGTAAACAAAATTGGGAACTTCCTTGTCCTACGAAGCACTGGTAAGTTTCCATTTCAGTTTTCTACAGTGGCAGAGACAAATAGTAGGCACCAACAGTAAGCATTTTGTCTATATGAACACACATTGTTGTATGTCAGTGCTGGAATTGTTAGTGTCTCACATGGTAGTGTTAACACTGTAAAGAAATAATGCATGCATATAGTGTAAAAGCATATTTATTTATTTAAATATCTATAAACATCTCAGTGTAAGTCACAATTAAATCAGAACAAAAGCAGGGTTTTTTAAAAAAAACTAAAAGTGACCGTGCCTAGGTGAAGTATAATGCTCTATGGACTGCCTCTCCTAAGCCACCTTGAAGAGCAAAACTGTATCAGTTTGAATTTAGGCAGCAACCCCCTCCCCCCAAAAAATCTCTTTGCTTTTTTTGGGCAACCTTTGCAAAAAGAAACCACCAACTATACACCAGCTGCAGAACTGCTAAAACACATTGTCTTTGTCCTAAGACCTTCTGTAATCAAGTCAGTCTTGAAGCTTGATGAACTTCTGATTAAGTTTGGACACAGCTGATATCATGTAGATAGGGGCTGTTTACTTGATACATTTGGTCAACTCCTCAAGGTAAAGCTTGCAACATCTGTCTTTGTTATTATCTCTGACTAAAGCAGTGTCACTTGAAGTATTTGCCTGGCTGATTGATTAATTGTTTCCCCTTTGATCCATGTGAACTTTTGCCTTCTCACAAACAAGCATACACAATTGTTCTCAAAGTCATGTCCCCTCACCTTTAGGATTTTTGTAGGAGTTCCCCAGACTTCCTGCACCTGTCTCCTTGTCCTTCTCCCCCAGCCAAAAAAGTATAAAAGATCATCCATTTTGCAAAGACCCTAGGGCACTGGACACTTGAGTCCTCCAGTTAATTAGGATGTTTCCACACAGTCCATTAAAACACATTAACAACACACACAGAACACATACAAGACACTTACAAGACTTACCTTCCACACTGGAGGCTGGATCTGGGACAAGTCAAGGCAGCCGCTTCCGCACTTTGGCATGCAAGACCCGTTCTTAATGGGGTCTTGCCGCCAAAAGATCCGGCCTCCTGGAAGACCTCGAAAATTAAGTCTTCCATCCATCTCCTCACCTTGATCCATTTGGAAGCAGGATGCTTCCACACATGGAGAGGAAAGGGGACAGATGTGCCAGCAGCTGCCATCTTGGGGAGGGCAGAAGCAGGCTAAGCTGCCTCTGAAGCCCCTCCCCCATGCACCACACACCAGTGGAAATGCACGGTGACTGGCACCTTCATCCTCCAGTCCTGCAGCTCCGGGGGTGGCATCAGTGGAGCAGGAGGCCGGATGCTGTTTGGAATGGGTGCTGCAGCCTCCGCACAGCACCCAGGGGATCCTGGCAGCAGAATCCATCCTCCCCATGCGTGTGCGGATGCGGAAGGCCTTCTTGGATCCGTCCCTATTTCGGATGGATCCTCAGGAGGATGGATCACTGGGAAATGGATTTTCTTAAATCTGTTTCTTGGCGGCAGGAGCAGAAGCACCCTTACTCTACTGAAATCACTAAGTTACCAGGTAGTAGATGTGTCCATGTTGCAGTCCTTCATTGAAGCTGATTTGTGACTCCCTGAAGACTTGACCGGTTCCTGTTCTCCTTTTCCACAGCTGAACTTGCCTGAATAATTTATCTCTCCCCCCACTATTGCCTTTTGTCCCAGAGAAACCTGTGGGGGAAGGAAGAAGGCCTCCTCTCTCCCCTGTTGCTTGCTGATGATTCATAGTCACCCAACTAGAGCCATCTGTGCCTCCCTATTCTTGGTCATCATTCCAGTTGCTTTGTTCCTAGGATGATAAGAAAAGTAGAACATCTGATAAGAACTCTGGCAATAGTATGCTTTCACTCAATACTTCTTCACTGAACTGAAATTGTCCTCCATCACTGCAATCTTGTGAAGCTGGTTGTGTTGGGAAAGAAAGACAAGAGTATGGTCCCTGAGTAAACTATGTGTTGAGTAGGAACATGAATAAATAATTTTCAGGTTGCATCCAACACTATGGATATGATGCCATGTTATCTCACCATGCTGAAAAATTAACACCTATTTGGACTTGCAATGTATCCAGCTGGGACAAGTGCTAGACTTTTAAGTATTCGAGGGCAGAGACTGCATGCTAAACCAAAGAAAAACACATTAACTTGGTACTGGCCTGGGCGTATAACTGACTTCATCATCTCCTGTTCCAGTTTCCAGCCCTTAGGTTTTTTAAATGTGGTTGGGAGACACAATTATCTGGCTATTTAGCAATGGCAAGTTACCACCATCCTCTTGTTCATTCACAGAACTAGATACTGAGGCCAAGACAAAAGCAGAGTTCACCATCTGGATGCTGGCACTTCATGATTTTTCTCATATAAAAGGTCACTTCTATAATCAGCACTTGCTTTCGATAGAGTAGCCACCATCTCTTGATTAGAGTGACTCAAACAATCGAAAGATCAAGTATGATGCAGATTGCCAGAGGCACTTTGGAGGACAATAGCCTTGTTTACTAAAACAGACCCAGGTGACATCAGTAAATTAGCTGTGCCCCATGATCCATGCCGGCAGAAGTCAAGAAGCTCTCAAAGGTACTGGCCAATGTGGCCTGGGGGAACGCTGCAGCCCGCCCCCAAATATTTCAATCAGTTGTCCCTTGAATGTGAAAGCAACCTTCTTGGCTCTTCGTGAGTGCATAAGTCTTTCCTTCTCTACTGACTATTAGGAAAATGGGAGATGGGCAAACATAGACAGTATCTGTAACTCAGGGATGGAAGGCTGCGTCGTAGGAGTTCTCTCAAATTAGGGGTGTGCGCAAATACTCTAAACATTCAAAATCCGATTGAAATGCAGACATTTGAATTCGGATTGAATGTCTTCACATTCAAATTTAGACTGTCAAATGAATTTGGGATATTCTGAAAAATTCGTTTGAATGACTAAATGATTCGGATGTACAGATACATACTACAGAATGTACAGAATGTATTACATACGTATCTGTACAAATATTATATGCATCTGCATGCATTTGCGCTTATAATGCTGAATGAAAACAGGATGTATATGGGATACAACAGGATGCATATGATATGCGTACAGAAACGTAGTCAGGATTTATAGACGCCTTTATTGAAAGTGCTATTGAAAAAAGGAACTTCCCCTTCTAGTATGTTTTATTGTACACAATAAACAGAAGACCTAAATTGAAGCTGAACTGGTCTGAAATTTCTTTCACACGTATATCACATACGAATGTTGTCGACATTTGTATCTTCAGATTTGAATCTAACATTCAAACGAATAGATTCGAATGTATCAGTTTCAAATCTGCTTTTGTTGCATTCAGATTTTAAACATTCAAATCTAATAGAATGTTTTGACATTCAATTCAACTTGAATTTGAATGCAAAAAAACATTCATGCACACGCCTATCTCAAATGAATTTTCTTTCTGAAGACGTCTTGCTATCAGACTAGGTAGGCTTATTTTGCATTAGTGGTTCTGCCTCGGTTGGTATGGGGGTATATGAGGAAAGGGCATTCAGCTCAGAAAAGTCTGACAATGAAAAAATATTGATATATTAAGAAACAATGAGTTAGTTCTGCTACACTGATGTGGTGGAGGTTTGCCCTAGATAAGAAGGTTCCAGAGTGCTAATGTTGGAACCTTGCCCTGAAAAATGTTCAAATTAGAATTTTAGCTGCAGTTTCAAAATCAGAATCTACGCAGGTTCTGCACAGACCTTTAATGTGGATTAAGGATTCATGTAGTGCACATCTAGAGGCCTTTTTTCACTGCAGCGAAACTGTAGTGCAGTAAGGCGAGGCTCCGTGGGGACGCTTTCCCCATTCACACCTAGGCAGGTAAGGAACACGTGGGCACACGTTCCTATCTCCTGCGTGCAAAAGGGGAATCCGTCCTGCATGGCCCAGCCCAAAAAAGCTGGTGCAGGGGTGGGACACCCCTCCCCACTGGTTGAATTTGACCCAGGGGCGGGCAGGCCTGTTGCGTTCCTTCCCCAGGTTCCTGCAGGTTCTAGGGGACCAGATTGGGTCCCCTAGGGCCTGCAGAACCCCCCCCCACAGGCTTCCCCCCAGGGCACAGGCTTATGTGGGCACTTACCAATGGGGACAGGCCTGGGGCAGGGCCTGCAGCTGTCAGGGAGGGAGCATGCGAAAGCACTTCTCCTGAAAAGGTGTGGGATGGCTCTACACCCAGAATATGTGTGGGACGGGCTGGGGTAGTTCCAAATGGAACCACCAGCCCAGAGGAGCAAATGCTCTGTCCCAAGGCATCCTACACGGATTCTTCCAGCCCTCGTGCAAATGGGCCTCTGGTAAGCTTTTAGTTAATGTGGTAAAGGTGTGGAGCACTAATCAATAATTAGTGAACTTCTGGGGAGGCAAGGCACACTTGGAGGCTGTAGCAGCCTCCTCAAAGTGTAGAGGCTCGTTACCAGAAGTTCACGAATTGTTGACTACCGCTCAAAGTGCAAATAGGCCCCTTGCTCCTGGGATTCTTCCTGTGAAAATACTCACTGTGCAGTGAAAGGGTGATAGCTGCCAGGAACAAGTGCCCGGTAATATTTGGGTGAAGGGTGGGATATAAACAATCAATGAAATGAAATAAAATGTTAAATAGGTTCCCTTTTCCCAAGGCTTTCCCACAGGTGACAACAACTTGCTCAATGTGGAGCAAATCTGCACTTTGCTTCCAGCCCAGGGGATGGGAAAAGTGAAGTTGTCCACGCTTGTACTAAGCATTTGCACTGGTGAATACTAAGTGCACACGATCCCTTCCCCCCATGTGTCCAGGCACTGACAGTGCATATGATGTCCAGGCGCAGCCATCTTAGAGCCCAGGTCCTGGCGCCAGCACATGTACACCAGTGCCATCACCGGGCAACAATAGAAGTGCAAATAGGCTTGCTCAGAGCCTTACCAGTTCTAGCACAGGCCAAGGTAAGCAGTTAAATGTGTGCACCACATATAGTTGCCATGGGGTGGGGGGAGTTTCTGGATGGAAGGAGACATCTCTGGTTTGGAAACAGCTCCTTCAAGTGCAGATCAGAACATAAGAACATAATGCTCTGTACCAAAGCTCCCCCCCCCCCATGGCAACTAGTGGGCCTAGTGCAAAAAAGCCCATGGTTTTGGCACAAGGCAATTTTCAGGAACCAAACAGTATAACTGTATGGAAATATTTTATGTGGGTTGTGTATTGTGTGTGCACTTATTTATTTAAAAAAATGTATTTATTTATTTATTTATTTATTTATTAAAAATCGTATTCTGTATGGCTCTTTACCACACCTTAATCAAAGGTTTCTACCATCTCCAGGGCCTAAATAGATACCTTCTGAGCTAAGTCATCATGACAAAAGGTTAACTTTTAAGGGAAAATGATTCCCCCCTCTTTCCCCCCTTTATTTTAATTTATTTTAGCACACAAGAGGAACAAACTATAGCAAAAACATGCAAATAATCATATCATCAGACAGAACATTCCAACATAACAACACAGTAATCAGATCACTTGTGGTAGGTATCAAAATGATTCATTCAATGAAAAAAATTGTAACTGGGTATAATTAAGTGAACAAGGTTTGGAATAGGGCATTTGGAGCAATCAGAGACGTTTTCGCACGGGGGAAAATGGAACGCGAAAAAGCCAGCTGTGGACACGTCATCCGCATTGGCCGCGCGCGCCTTGCGTTCCGACGTGTCCGCAGCTGGCTTTTCCGCGTTCGAAATGTAGAGCACTTCGAAGTGCTCTACACGCGTTCCAACGCGGACGAGCCGCCCGCAGGCGTTCGGGAGAAGAAGCGTTCGCGCCGCTTCTGTCTCCCGATCGCCTGCCGGCTCGCCTCCGACGCCGCGCGGCTTTGACAATCAGCTGTTTTTCAAACAGCTGATTGTCGATCTGCCTCCGCGGCCGCCGGCGCGCCCCTGGCCGGCGTTTGCCGGCTAAGCCAGCTTCGGGCGCTTTGACCATTCGCACCCAGACGCTCCGGAACGCGTTTACACGCGTTCCGGAGCGTCTGTGTGTGAACGGGGAAAGCGCCCGAAGCTGGCTTAAGCTTTCCGCCTGAACGCGTTCGGTTTCGAACGCGATTCAGTGCGGAAATGCCTCAGGATTGGTGTGGTTTGAGTGGAGGATCAATGAAGACCAAGTTTCCATAAGTGAAACCCTGAGGTTCATGCCTTGCATTAAATTTTAATTTCTGAAGGTCTAAAAGGGGTTTTCAAACACTTTTTATTTGAACAACCACCATTAAAAAGAAAAGAAAGAAAAAGGTTTCAACATCAGAACTGAATTTCAGCTTCGTTCACTGAACTGTGGACTTATGACCGTCTCATTACAAAATGATTTTGCATGGAAACTCCTACAGAATTTCCTCCTCTGAATAAGTTGAAATAAATAAAAGAAACTGAAATTGATCCTGGTGACTGGAATAATTTCTGAATCAACTAAAAAGAAAGAAAGTAAAAGATGAAGCACAGAAGGCAGGCTTTTTCCTCTCATGACTTACAAAATGGCTCCTATTAAAAAGACCTTTTATGAAATTAGAAAAGTTACTATTTTCTTATTTTTCTTGGCTCTTTCAAATAATGATGTATAAAATTCCGAAGAGAAAGTTGGCCTTATCAAAACTCTTCTGACTGCCATTGAAACTCCTTGGATTCATTGCCTGAGGAAGAGCCCCCAAAATTCATTTCAAACCTTGCTTTAGGCAAAATCTAGTGACAACCTGGGATGAGGAACCCCCATCCCTGGAGAAAAATCACCAGTAGCATTGAAATGTGCTTGGCTTTCCACGAAATTTATCTGAGGGTTTGCCTGAGGAGAAAAGGTACAAATAAGTCCAAGAGGCTTCCAACATCTTTGACAAGCAGACTGAAGAAAGTTCTGAGTGGCAAGAAGTCTTCCAAAAGAGTTTTTCCCCCTCTTCCCTCCCTCTCCCCTTTAAATAAACTATTTAAAAGAAAGTAAGCAGGGAAAACAGAATCAGAGATGGTAAGATCGTTATACGATATATGTGTATCCTGGAAGAGGAGGAAAATAATAATAATGGAAAAATGAATTGTGTCTCTATCTGAACTGCAGACATGTTATATAAATACCCCCAGTGACAAATTGCATTTATTTTGGGGAGGACATAATCATTATTATCATTATTATCACTATTATCATTATTACTATTATTTCAATTTTCTCCCACCTTCACCTTCAGGAGTGAAAAATATACAAATTAAAGTACAGAATATTTCCACCTGCAAATAATAAATGGGAAGGAAGGAAGGAAGGAAGGAAGGAAGGAAGGAAGGAAGGAAGGAAGGAAGGAAGGAAGGAAGGAAGGAAGGAGTTCATGATAAGTCCATACAATTTGCACAAAAATACATGAAAGAGGGGTCGGGGGTTGGGGGTTTTTTTCAGGGCAGGTGTAACAAGAAGTTGTTTCAGATTGATTTTTGTTATAATTTGAAGTCATCATGTAGTGAGCATTTACTATAAGAGGTCAAGATCTTCCACAAGTCTACGAGTTTCTTATTAGTGATTAAATAACCCATTACCAGGTAAATTCAGCCCCCCTTGTGAAACTTATTTATGTATAAGTAGCATCATAAGGATATAAGAAGCCCCATGTAGTCCAGCATGTAGTCCAGCATCCCGTCTCACCCAGTGACCCACCAACTGCTTCTGGGCATCTGAAGCAGAAGACAAAGTCAAGACCTTCACTTGCTCTTGAATCCCTGCAAATGGCCTTTAGAGGCCTCCTGCCTGTCATCACAGCAGACTTTGATAAAACAAAGGGAATAATGCTATTACTTTGAAGCTTGCCTGGTGTATCCTTGAAGGTCTTTGTTCTGTCATTGGAGGAAGAAAGTCACTGCCTCTGATATACCTTTGGCTTGATCTATTTTTTCTTCCCTTGCAATCTTAACCATAGAGGGCAACCCTTCCATTCCCTTTGTTCACTCAGCAGCAAGCCCTTGTGAAAGGCACATTGTAATAGAGAGCAAAGAACCCAACCTGCTTCATATCTACGCATGGCAAATCAATTTAATGTCTTCCATTATGGTTTGAAAAGGGAAACTTACATGCGAACAATAAACTTTCATCTGGTTGACAACACTTTTTAAAAAATGCACCGAAAGCAGGTTTCGTGTGCTTGACATACTTTATGACACTTATTAAAAAGACATACTTGTAAGTCAATTAACCTGCCCAATGGTACTTTTTAACTTGTTTTTCTAATAAGAACAGTAGCAAAAGGGCAAAGTGTTTCATTTTGGGTGTTCTGTCGATTCCTTTGTCCCTTTCCAGTGAAGGGCATTGCTCATGTTGCAGACTTTTGCTAATCACTTTGATATGAAATATATACCACCAGTTCCCCCAACCAGAGCAAACGGCTGCGTATCGCCACAAACTTTATAGTAGCTGCCGTTTGCTATGGTAATTCATTAATTATCGTAATGATGACACCACAAGATGAGGCCGTTAACATGATACATCTAGCTGGCCGTTCCAAAGCGTTTCTCTCCCATTCGGTAGGCGTTAAGGGCAGATGACCCTTCCCTTCTCACAGTGGAATCACAGATTCACAGAGGTCAAAATACTCCTCCAAACTCACCTCCAGTAAAGTCCTTCCGTGGGCATCGTCCTCTCCTAAATCAATGTCCTTTTTAGACTGGGGGAAGCTTTACTTTGGAAGGTAAGGAAGCTGGCAATTTGCCCGCCTCCCTCTCATATAATAAAATAAATTATTTTCAGCATAAATTATTTCCTAGCAAATTCTGGAAAAGAAAAACGTGCATAAAGGCTCGCCCAAGTATCAGCTTTCCTTGCTCAGTGTCTCTCCCCTGCATAGATTAAGCATTTTCGATACCCATTACTTTATCAAATGATAATTTGTCGGTTATGTTGCTGTTACCTCTCTTCACCTTCACACACAGTATCTTAATCAGCAAATGTTATTCTAATGCAGTGGTTCCTAGACTTTAGCCATTTGCATTCCTACCTTCATGATTTTTGCCCCATCTGTACTATAAATTACTACCTTATATTGAAATAGTCTCACTTATTTTACTTATAGTTATTTCTTTTTTCAAGAAGGTTCATTCATGTAACTTCTAAAATGATCTCATATACTACCTTGTTCGAATGGATCAAGATGAAATAACACCATCATCAAAAAAGTGCAATAACAACCCATTCCTCCTTCCAGGTTTCTGTCAGTGTATGGACCTTCCCCATTATGTTTCACATTTTAGTGCATTATTGGGTAAGTTAATAAATTATCTTCAATATGAGGACTATCAAAAGGAGCAAAAAAAAAAAAGTATTTAATCTGCCTGGGAATAATTGGAAGACAGAGTTTAGCCTAGATTGAATCCTAGCTAGCTGTCTTCTCAGTCAGCTGGGGAAGGACCAAGGGGAAACCAGAGGCCATTTCATGCTTGACTTCATAGTTCGCAATAGGTTAACATCTGGGCTTCTTCTTCTTCTTCCACTGCAAAACAAAAAACAAAAACCCATGAATCAAGACATAGCAATGTCTTAGCATGCCTCAGGGTAGATGTGATCCTAATATTCCTCCATTCCTTGGACATGGGTGGAGGTCTTTCTCAAACCTGTCAAATAGATGATTGGGAACCCTAACAAGACATTCAGCTATTAATTTCTAGAGTCTTTGTTGGGTTTCCACTGATTTTTGACCTATGAGAACCAGTGTTAGACTAGTAGCAGCCCAGGGAACTGAACTCTTTGAGGTTCAAAGAAGCCAAGCCCTGGCACACTTCTAAAGCATTTGCTTTCCCATGCCATGCCCTTCCGTGCCGTGCCGTGCCATGCCATGCCATAATGACACACCTCCCAAGAAACAGCTGGGTGAACACAGAGCTTGCCTGGATTGGCTCTTCCCCCTCCCCCTGTCCCACCTCTAAAGACCCAAGCACTGACCTCCCCGTTTGGTGAGCCAGTTTGGTCTAGTCGTTATGGAGCCAGACTCTTATCTAGGAATACCAGGTTCAATTCTGCCCTCCTCTACAAAGCCAGCTTGGTGACCTTGGGCTAGTCACAGTTCTCTTCTGAGCTCTCACAGCCCCATCTACCTCACAGGGTGTTCTGTTGTGGGGAGAAGAATAGAAAGCTTTGTCAGCCACTTTGGCCATGTTCCCACCTACCGTGAACCTGGAGCAATCCTGGATTACTCTGATCTGGGTTTGCTTCAGGTTCTTCTGTGGCTTTAGATGGAGACCGGGAACAGCATCGAACGCATTTCAGGCTGTTCCCAAACCTCGCCTGCAGCCAGATGGCAGCAGCAGGGAAAGAAGCGGTAAAACCAACCAGCCATGAGCAGGAGGCAAAGGGAGGGGAGAAGGGGAACTACAGTGGCGGTGGAATGGCAGAGAATGAGGAGGATCAGCCTTCAAGATTGCTGCAGGACCCGTCGCCACCGCTCACTTGCTTGCTCGCTCACCTGCTGCCTGGCTGCCTGGCCTGGTTGCTTGGTCTGCTCCTCAGCACCAGCTTACCTGACAGTCACCACTGCCACCGGCTGAGTGCATCCTTCACTGTTGCCACCACTCGGCCTGGCCTCACCTGGCCTGGCTCAGCCTCCCCACCTCCCTTTTTTGCCCTATGGCCACTGCCATGCTTCTCCTCCTTCCTGCCCCAGCGACTGTCAAGCCAGGCCATACCAAACCGTCCCGCCCCCTCACTTGCTTGCCTGCTTCCTTGCCTGTGACAGGTAACAAAGCCACTGCTGCTGGCTGCCCTCCTTCCCTTTAATGCGAGTCAGCCAGAAAACCTCTGTTGAAAAAGAACTCACATGGGAACAAGGGGGTAAAACCTGGAATGGATTTGGATTACTGGGGGATTTAATGGAAACCCTCTATGGCGAATCCGAATCCATTCCACATTTTACCTCCTATGGGAACGCACCCTTTGCGGCCCTTTTAATGGGTGAGAAAAGCAGGGTGAAAAAGCCAAGTCTTCTTCTTCTTCTTCTTCTTCTTCTTCTTCTTCTTCTTCTTCTTCTTCTTCTTCTTGCGTCCCATTTCATACTCCATGTCATAACTCCAGCTCATACTGTTATCATTATATATATATATATTGCCCAGGACAGTAGTCCTCAGACCTCTGACAATGACAATCTAGGGAAAGACACTTCCAATAATTTCAATGATTGGACTGAAATATATATTGGACATTTGAGCTCCAGTCCAAGCTCATTGCTTTTAACATCCAAATAAATGAATTGGTCACCAGACACTTTAACAAAAATCTAAAGGAAGTGTGTTGACCATTCTGAGACTTTATTTTTAGCTTAATGGTATTCATGATATTCACATTAAGAACTCTGTATCTTGGGTCCCTGCGAATCTGAGCTAGTTTAACCAGACTCCTGGATACAGGGGACCAATTCACACTTCAGCCTGTAGTTTACAATTAGTCAACATCTGGACAGGTGCATCTGCACTTACAGGAGATGCTTACAGCCTACAAGTGTCCTCTGCCTGCCCAGATCTTGACTAGTGTAAACTAACTGTGGTGCACAACATCATGCAACACAAGCAAACCAACTTTCCCCAATTCTGACCGTATGCTTACCTTAAGCATCCAGCCAATGACCATTTGCCTTCTGGCTAGCCCAGGAGGCCATCTGAGCTGCCTGCCAAGCATGCTGGCAGCTCCAATGCCCCTCTGATACGCTCAAGATGGGGGCGCCCTGCCATGACCGAAAACAGGTGAGTGATCCATTCCACAGGAGCTAGGCTACTGTTGACTAGTGCTCGCAAGTCAATGTTAGTTTCTCACACACCTTTCCCATGCCCAGAATGGGAAAGGAAGCACACAATTGCCCCAGTTCTGGCTTGGTGGGGGGACAATGCAGATACATCTGTCCTAAGTGTCAAAAGGTTTCTGTGAAGCGATTCCCCGAAGGCTGAAATAACCTTTGCATTTTGGCTTCCCTTGCTTACCAGTATCTGTTCCTCTTTTTTTCCCCTATAAACAGCCTAGGAGCACAAACAAGCAAACCATTGCTTAAGACACACAACTTCAGTGACAAACCAGGGGGAGTGAAATGTAAGATGCTCTTGGCTTTCTAAAAGAAAGATGGGTAGGTAAGCATAATAATAAAAAATAAAAATAAATAAATAAAGCTTGCTAATGGGAGGTTGAACTCATAAAGCTGTTAGTATTCTTTCACCCTTTTTTCTTTTCCTGCTAGCCTTTTATACTTTAATCTAAAACTGGATGCTTCAAGGTAACTGACTGTTTCTCTCCCTCCATATAACGAACCATCTCCTGGCTCGGCTCCTTTATATTCAGTTCACAACAACGATGACGGAAATGGCAACTGGAGTTTCAACTAAAACCGGAATGATAAATTTGTTAATTTTCCAGACATCATTTCTGACTAGATCAATTCATATGCCCTCAGCTTATGATTGCCTTCATATAAGTTGAACTCGGGAGTTGACAACTTCCATAAACTCTCTGTCAATGAGAAATACCCATTATGTGTAAAATTTAATGCTTAATACGGTTTTTATTTTACTGCCAAAGGGATCAGCGTCGCTGAGATGATTTAAGCACTCAGTGAGAATCAAGGGAAGCTTCATAGTAAAATGAAGAACAATTCCTGAATCGTCGTTGCAACTTCTGTTTGCTAAGGAGAGATATTTCTCTACACTGATGGGTCCCCTCAGAAGACTGGAAGCATTAAAAAAAAGGAGGAGGAGGAGGAGGTAAAATGATGCCAATTTCAACCAAAATGGAGAAGGGGGAGACTGTGGCATAGGTGGTGAAGTCAAAAACAAGGTTGTGGGTTGGTTGTTAAAAACTAGAACTAGCTCTTGGAGTGTGAGTCAACTTTGGCAGTATCTCCTACCCCCTGCAATAAAATACTTACCTGATTCGATCCAGGGGCTGTTCTTCCTCTGGGTGCCGCCATTTTGGCTGTGGTGCCCTCCATGACTGTGTGTGTCTCAGCACCATCAGCCTGACAATGCTGATGCACTGGCATGTGCAGTCGCATCTATGGTGGCCTGAGATGCCAGCACACTTGTGTGGTACCTCAAACAACCCTGGAGCACCAGAAGAGGTGTGAATGGTCTCTGCCCCTGATGCTTGAAGTAAGCTTTTGGGTAACGTTGGTTAGCAATTAGTTCAGCAATTAGTGAACTTCTGGTGAAGCAGGGCATGCTTGGAGGCTGCGTAACAGCTTCCTTCACATGTGGATGCTCTTCACCAGAAGTTCACTAATGCAGATGAGGCAACCACACACAACTGATAACTACAACATTAACTGGGGACATCTATCTGTAATTGGCTTAGAACCAGTAGAACGTCAACTTCACCATAGGCACAGATATCCCCTTTCAAAGCTATTACTTTCATATTTCCATGTTCTTTTTGTTTCTGCACTTATTGTTAATCCCAGTTAGTAGCTTATGAAATCCACTTTTTGATCTCATCAGGTCTCTGTGTTAGTGAGACCTAACCCCTGCATTAGATGGACATATTCCCAGTCAAGGGGGCCTGAATCAGGATCAGTGTTAGAACCTGTTTAACAAGGAGTGAAATTAGTCCAGAACAAGGAGGCATGTAGAATTCATATTACATGTACAGGTCTAGCAGGGGACTCATTTTGATGGGGCACCTAAGTGCACCATCAAAATGAATCGTCTGGCTGCTCTGAGATAAATTTATGAATGACAGACATATCAGTGGCTACTAGGATGGATGCCTAAGTCCATTTCAGGCTTGGGGGACAGGCAGGATGCTTCTAAGGCCATTTGCTGGGATCTGAGAGCAGGAGAAGGTCTGCTTGAGATGCCCATGGGCAATTGGTGGGCCACTGTGTGAGACAGGATGCTGGACTAGATGGGCTGTGGCCTGATCCAGCAAGGCTCCTCTTATTCTTTAGCCTTTTGAGACACTCAGAGATCAACTCTGAAACTTGCATGAGGTGCAGGCTGGTTTAGACCAGTGCCATCTTGAAGTTGGCAGTTTTCTAGTGTAGCCATACATTTCCCAGAATTCTCAGTTTTGAGAATGCTGTGCCAGGAAAGGCAAGGCTGTACCAAGGTACGGGCACATCTAGATTGCTATACTGAGCTTTAATTGGTCTTTTATTCCATTCCAAGTACAGAAGAATGTCCAGGATACCTGAAAAATCTCTGAATTAGACCAGAACCAAGATCCAAAACATGCAATTTTAAAATACAATGCTCCATGCCACTAAAAACACAGCAAAAGGCAGCAGATTGTGAAATTGTCTGCTATGCTCCAGAGCTGGAGGCTTGGAGATCTGCATAAGTGAAGGGCTTATTCCAGAGAGAATATCTCTTCAAGTCTGTATTGATAATGTCAGTAATTCCTGATCAACACCAAATGGACAGAATAATAAGAACAATTTGGCCACAGAGAATGACCTTTTAGTTATAGTAAATACCAGGAAGATCTTTATCAGAAATGCTGGACAGAATCAAAGGGTTCATATTGAACCATGGTTATAATATAACCATTGGATATTAGCTGAAGGGAATAACATTATTGATAGAGTCCTGAAGAGGTAGAGATGTTTTCACACTTAACCAATGTTGACTAGCACTAGCTCTTGGAGTGTGAGTCAACTTTGACCGTATCTCTCCCCCCCCCTCCCCGCATGACAGAATACTAACCTGATTCAATCCGGGGGACATTCCTCCTCTGGACCATTTTGGCTGCAGTGCCCTCTGTGACTGTGTGTGTCTCAGCACCATCACCCTGATAATGCTGACGCTCTGAGCATGTGCAGTCACATCTACGGTGGTCTGAGATGCCAGCACATTTGCATGGCACCTCAGGCAACCCTGGAGCACCAGAAGAGGTGTGAATGGTCTCTGCCCCTGATGCTTGAGGTAAGCTTTTGGGTAACGTTGGTTAAGGTGTGGAGCATGATTTCGTGCTCCATACCTAACCAACTATAAGTGAACTTCTGGTGAGTCAGGGCATGCTTGGAGGTTGTGTAATAGCCTCCTCCACATGTGGCCGCACCTGTTTTCCCATGGCTGATCTGAAGAGATGGACTCTGCTTGTGAAAGAAGATTGCATTTTATAGGGGCTTCTTTAGATTTAGTTTCTGCATTTTCCTTTTTAGCTGATTTCACCTGGGAAGATTAATCTTTCTGTCTCCCCCTTTTTGTGGTCTTGGTTCCAAGCTTAGTGTGAACCTCTGGCAAAGAACGCTTTTCACAAAGGGGGTGGAAAGCATTCTGCTTTCCCATTGAAAGCTTTTGAAAACTATCTCCTCTGCTCCATATTTTCCCTCTTCGAGCTGATGAAGATTTGTCTGGAGGAGACTCCTCCTGGTGAGATTAATAGCCCATGTTTTTGTTTTTGTTTTCTGTTTTGCTTTCCCCTCAGTGTCAGGACTTACAGTAGTTTAGGAAGAGCTTTGCCCCAGACACTTATCCACACAACAGCTGGATATAGTTATCTATTTTTTAAATGAAACCCTTCTGTTTTTTTTCATCTGCTGTACTTCATTATTAGTGATTGCCAACCAATTCTGTCACTTTTCCTGGTTTTTTTTTTTTACTGAGTTTTAATAAAGTTTTTGATTTTGCATTGAAGAAAGTGACTTGGAAAGTATTTTTTTTTCTCTTGCTGCCTGCTTGCTTTAACAAAACACTTAGTCAATTTATCATTTTTCAACCCCTAAGCATGAAAATTTCCTTTTTATCTAGCCATGGTTACACCAAGATAATTTCCCCATATAATACGGGTGTCTAGACCACAACCTGTAACATCAGTTCACACTTTCCTGTAGTGACTGGTTCAGACTCATTGGTTTTGACCATGAAGCGGTAACTTCAGAAAGACCCAAAGACCAAATCCTCACAGGACAGGAGAATTTATCATAAGAAAAGCACCTACCACCCTTCAGATTAAGTAGTCCTGAGACGTTTTCGCATTACTCCCGTTCCATTTGGAACGGGAGTAGGACGGGAAGATTAAGACAGCTCCCGGCGCTTTCACCTTTCACACACAGACGCGCCAGAACGCGTGTAAACGCGTTCCGGCGCGTCTGTGTGCGAATGCTCAAAGCATCGTGAGCTGTCTTAGCCGGCAAAGGCCGGCCAGGGGCGCGGAGACAGCCGCGGAGGCAGATCGGCAATCAGCTGATTGTCAAACAGCTGATTGTCGAAGCCGTGCCGGCGTCGGAGGCGAGCCCGCAGCTGTTAGGGAGACAGAAGCAGGCGCGAATGCTTCTCCTCCCGAACGCCTGCGGGCGGCTCGTCCGCGTTCGAACGCATGTAGAGCACTTTAAAGTGCTCTACATTTTGAATGCGAGAAAGACAGCTGCGGACACGTCGGAGCGCAAGCCCCGCTCGGGCAATGCGTATGCCGTGTCCGCAGCTGTCTCCCACGCGTACCGTTCAGCCCCGTGCGAAAACGTCTCAGGTAGCATTATCCTTAAAGTTGCTGACATGTCTCTTCCTTTCCCCACTATTGAGATGGAATGGAAGATCAGTCTTTGGTCCTGACGTGCATGTGTTTGTGTGTGTGTTTCTGAACTCAATTTAATTGCCAAGAATGTAACTGAGGGGACCAGTAATTCGCCTCAAGTGCAAACCACTCTGCTGGTGAAGCGATATTGCAGCACTTGTGCTGGCACAGCAGATGAAGAGCATAGCATCCATCCAGACACCAAGGGTTTTTTTCTTGCACATGAATGCACAATGTGGGGGTAGTATTGTGCAGACAACATGCCCTCGTGGTGCTTTTTAAAGTGCCATAAAGCTGCTCTGCAGATCCTTCCTAACAACTGAATTGCATCTTTGTATAGAATCCTTAAATACTGCTGAAATAGCATCGAGACCTCTCTTTCTCCCACTTGATAAACTCTAATATTTTTCTCCGTTCATTTCAGTGAAGACACATTTGTTTTGTTCTGTTCTGCAGGGGGGAAAAGTTTTCAAAAAATACAAAAATGCATTAAATATAGACTTTGCACATATGTCAAACATCCTGGAATAAATCTATCACTGAATCCTAAACAAAAGTAAAAACAATAAAACCGAAGGAGGATAGGATTAGGCTATCACTAATGGTGTATTTGGCATGAAATGTTGATAGTTGATGGTAAGGGGTTGTCACTCAGGAAAACCTGGAGGGCTGCAAGGTGAGAAGGCAGATCAAGAGGAAGGATGGGGGAAATATGGCTCTTTGCATGTTCCTGAACTAGGGATACACATAGTTTTTGTCGTATTTTATTCATATCAAATCAAATGCAAGACAATTCATATTCATTCAAATAAATCCCTTTGAATGTAGTAGGATTCAGATTTGATACACATGTTAGCTGCGAATCCCATTCAAATCCCATACGAATCCCAAATGAATATGTAACAAAGCTTCATAGAGTCCATCAAAACATTTAATTTCAATTCGAATGTCAATATTCAAATGTGCCTACATTCACTTCAAATTTGAATGTCCAAATATCTTTCACCACCTGTTCAGCTGATTGGAGCTGAAAGAAGCCAGACTTTAAGGGTCTTTATGCACTGCCTTGCTGTGATTCAGTTCACTGGTTCTGCACCATTGAAGCCCACAGGTTTGGACCACAGCAAGGTATGATTGCAACAGGACTGTCTGCACAATGGCGTTGGATCAGATCAGTCCTTGCGCCAGCTCCAGAGCTGGCATGAAATGTCAATCAAAACAAACATGTCTCCCGGGCGAATGGCTGGAGGGCTGATGCCATCCAAAGGACACCTTCCCCTTTTCTTTTCTTGAGAATTTATCAGCCCCAAAAGAATGAAGTTGATGGATGTGCTTTACACACTGTATTTATGATTTATGTGGAGCGATTTTAGACTACAACCTTTTCTCTTATTGTGCTACCAAAGAAGAGCTTCCAAACACAAAATATACATCTGGCAGATGAACAGATGTACCCCAAAGAAAGAGTTGTCCTTCTGAAGAATTGTTTTTGGGGCCTGATAAATCACCCTTCAAGTCATTTGCCCTAGAGACACATTCATTGTAACTGAGAACTTAGGTATAGTATTGAGATTTGACTGGGCATTTGTTTATTGAATTTAGCACATCCTAAATGCATGCATTTGTTGAAATTAGGGCCTTTATGCATTTAACAAAAAGGGGAAATCTCAGCATGTGCCAGCATGGGGCATATGAACTGTGCAGAGATGCTTCCATCCCAGAACAGCACAGCATTCTCACCTCTTCTGGGTGAAAGGTCTGCAGAGTGGGATGGAATGACACAGTCACAGTTGCATGCCATGTCACCTGGTCCTGGTGGCAATGGTGAAGCATATGCCCATTACTGCCTTTGCCATAGCAATGCGATTGACACTAGTAGAGCAGACATTGCACTTTCTGGGCACTTGGGGAAGTGCTGGATAAGTTTCAGATGCATCATCGGACATCCCAAAGTGTGAACATCTTATTTATTCTCCACCTTCACTTCCCTGAGATGGAAACCCAGGGAAGTGAAGGTGCGAACAGATCCTTAGTTGCAGTAGTTTTATATTTCATCTTTGCGTATTATATTTTGGATTGCTATACTTTAGATATAAAGGAAGATGGTTGCTAAACTATTGACTCTACTTGGCATCAATTTTTGGTATATTCTAGGGATGTACACAGATATCTGATTTGAATCCAACAAATGTTGACATTCAAACTCAAATTGGATTTTCGAAAATCTGAATTTGCATATTCAAACTTTAATCACATTTCCAAAATTCCAATATGGATTTTTGGATAATTCGAATCTGTAGATTTGTATCTGTCATATATGAATCTGAGTGAAAATTATACATATCTTGCACTTAAAATACGGGATTAAAATGGGATGTATACAGGATAATACAGAATGCATACAGATTTTTACAGAATCTGTAAAATATGTATAAGAGACATGAATGTTGTTGACATTTGTATCTTTAAATATGAATCTAACATTCAAGTGTATGGATTTGAATGTTACGGATTCGAATCTTAAATATCCAAATTGAATTGGATTTTTTGACATTCAAATCTACTTGGATTCAAATGTCAAAAATTCATTCGTGTACATGCCTAGTATAGTCGCACTTATATTCTTTGATTTAGATTCCAAGTGTATGGTCCTTTCTGGACCTTATCCTGGATTATATCTCAGCATAGGGTTTTGTTGTTTGCATGCTACCACACACAATTGCAGGCCCTTATTCCAGGATATACTCCAGAATAATGTCCAGTGCAGAAAGGCTTATGACCTGCCCTGTGTGTTGGACCTGCCACAAACTGAGACAGCCTCATGGCTGTCAAAGAGGACAAGAAGTCTCAAGATGACCCTACAAGACAATTTTCCATATGAACATTGAGTTCCCCCAGATCTATTGTTGTGAAGTTCTCCAGCACCACAAGAGAGACCATTTCTGCAAGAACAGTCAAGGAGGCTGCAAAGAAGCAGAGTGGGAACTACACTAACAGCATCCACAATTTGTTGAGACAGGAGTCACTTCAAAGTGATGTTGCTGGAGGTTCCTCCTTCCATTCCAAATTTCAGCAACCAATCAAACATAAGGTGATCACCAAGAAGGAGTTGACAGGAAGTGTTGTTTTCTCTTGCGCACAGCAGGATTGCAGGTTCAGTTGAAACAGTCTTAGGGGGTTTCCACATTTTGTGAGCCTGGATTGCTCCAACTGGAAGTGTCCCAACTGGAACAGTTCCCTGATGGAATGGTCCAGCTGTTCCAAAACAACTCTGTCTGCATTTGGAACACCTGAAGCCTTTTCGCACTACTCCCGTTCCATTTGGGTGCTTAGCCGGGAAAGGCCGGCCGGGAGGGGGGGAGGGATACAGCCTGCAACACTGCCTCACATTGGGTGCGAGCACCCAAGGGGCGGGCAGCGCTGTCAGTCCACTTGCCCTGCTTTGTGCTGGCTGTACGGGGCTCGATCGAGCCCTGTGCAGCTGGTACGAAGCTACCCAGGCACCCGTGCAAGGTCCCTATGGGGCAAGATCCCTTCAGTGATCGGAGCCCCAATAGGGGGCTGTGGTGTGTCATGTGGCGCATGCTCCTGGCATCCTGGGCTCAGTGCGAGCCCAGACACCGATCAGATAGGAGCTCCACCGCGCATGTCGCGTCCCCAGGCCCTGGTGTGTGGGGGAATCATCTTCGGGGTGTAGGTGCCTACATCCAGGTGCCTACACCCCGAAGATGGGTGCGATTGCAGTCGGGGTTGGGTGGGGGGGGGTGGGGAGTGGGGGGGTGCGGGTGTGTGTGTGAGGTGCAGGGGGTGGGGGTGTTCTGCACAGCGTAGGTACCTAGATCCAGGCACCTGCACCCCACAGATGGTCACGATCGCGGTCAGGGGCAAGCCTTCTCAGACGGAACCCAGGTGAGAGAAAGCTGATCCTTGTGGCTCCCCAACTCTGGCAGCTGCAATGGAGCTGCTGGGGCAGGGAAAGAGCCACATCCCCATGAGCAAGGCCATCAGCAACTTTGCCTGGCTGGCGATCGTGCGGGCATGCCGGCTCTGGTAGATGGCAGACGGGACCCACCGAATCATGGGTCCGATCTGCCATCTACCAGCGACAGTGACCTTGGTAGATAGGACAGGGAACTCACAAATTGGTGGGTTCCCTGTCCCGTCTACTGGCATCAGCGCGCCTGTGCGATCGCCAGCGGCTCTCGCCAGCTGGGAGGCCGATTTTCGGCTAGTGTAGGCGGGGGGGAATGCCCACGGCTGACACTTCCCTCCCTGAACAGCCACGGATGCTTCGTATGCGCGGGAACGGATGTAGAGCACTTTAAAGTGCTCTACATCTTGAATGCTCAGAAGACAGCCTGGGACGAGCTGGGACGCAAACCCGGCCGAGGCAATGAGAATGCCGCATTCTGGGCTGTCTTCCACACATTCGAGAACCACGTGTGTGAAAAGGCCTCTGTTCTGGGACAGTGCCCATGCAACTCCGAAGCTCACATGAGCTTCAGAGCCTGCTGAGAGGGAAGCCCACAAATTGCCCCCCTGCTAAACCAGAACAGGCCATCCAAGTGCAGACAGCTTCGTCTGCACCAGCTAGACCACTCCAACTTGGAACCATTCCAGTAGGACTGGTTCCAGTGGAGCACTCCAGCCCAGGTATGTGCAGAAACTGTCCAAGCGGAAGTTTATTGAATAGTGGCATTTATCTATGTATGCGACCGCATCTCCATTTATAACCACAGGTAGCTCCACTCCAGGTGGGTGTGGGAGGGCCTCAATCCACCCCAAGAGGGCTCCCTCCAGGTCTCCACTTTGAAGTGCAGAGGCATCATTTTCTGCAGTGTCTCTAGACAGAGCATGAAGCAATGCCCTACAAACCAGATGTTTCCCCCAGTGATCACATTGATAAAGGGGGGCATGATCATTATTAGGTAGCTCCTCCTGCTGTGAACAGAGACACAGTGGCAGTGAAAGGTAAGTCGAGAAGGACAAGATGCCTTTAAAGGCTATTTTCAGGGAGTTGAGAGTGGTGAAGGTTTTACTGCCATTGCCTTTGGCTACAGAACGCTCAGAAACAATTGGTAGGCCATTGTGTGAGACAAGATGATGGACTAGATGGGGTGTGACCTGATCCAACAGGGCTTCTACTGATTCATGAAGGGCCAGTGTATCAACACCTAGCAGAATCAATGTCCAGGAAAGATCTCCAAGACAGGATGCCCCCAAAGGCCATTTGCAGAGTGTTGAGAGCAGGAGAAAGTTTCCTCTTCATTTTCGGTTATAGAATACCAAGAAGTAAATGGTGGCCCAGTATGTGAGATGGGATCCTCAAATAGATGGTCTGTGGCCTGATACAGCAGGGCTTCTTTAATTAAGATGCAGCCTGAATTTCTGCCAGAGATTACATTCCCCAATTGTATATCACTTAGAGTTGATGCCTGGAAGATAGGGATGTACATGAATGTTTTTTTCTTGGTATTCAACTCATACTGAATTGACTGTAAGAAAATTTATATTCATTCAAATAGATCCCCTTCGATTGATTCTATTTGATTCTATTTGTATGAATATCCAATAAAAACGCATACGTATCCTGGATAGGTATCCTATATCAATCATGCAGATCAGATACATATCCTATACCAGTGATGGCAAACCTTTTGAGATTAGTGTGTCAAAATTTGCAAGAAAACGTAGCTTAACTCGGGTGCTGTGTCACATCTAGAAATATCCATAATTTTGTGATATTTGTAGCTCTAGTAAAAATGTTATATTTTTGATATATGTATTTTATTAAAAGCAAAAACAAATAATTCTTTACATTAGTGACTTTTGTTGCTAAATCTTCAATTGAAAGTTGATATTTCATACACTTCAAGAACAAGCAAGCACTACACGCCCAGGTGCCAGGGTGACAATGTGTGTCATCCAAAAGGGCTTGGCGTGTCACCTGTGACACACGTGTCATAGGTTGGCCATCACCGTCCTATACCAATGCATACATATTGATACGTAACCCAGTTTAACGAATGTCTGAACTATTGGTACTAATGTCTTGAAACACTTGTATTTGTACGGATGTCAATGCCGTTAACATTTGATTCATGTACGAATGATGAATGTTATGAATTTTCATGCACATCCCTAATGGAAGAACAAAATTTTCTAACTCCACCCACCTAAGTGATGGTTATCAAGGAAGGAAGGAAGGAAGGAAGGAAGGAAGGAAGGAAGGAAGGAAGGAAGGAAGGAAGGAAGGAAGGAAGGAAGGAAGGAAGGAAGGAAGATCATGTCTTGCAAATAGCTTGAGTTTTGCTCTACTAACAGCATAAACTCCTAGCAGTGGCTTTTTCTCTGAGAAAAAGGCACCTGACTTTTGAGAAATCCTCACCCTCATTGCCCCAGCTTCCAAAATAGCTAGAAAATCTTTACAATGTAACCCAGCTTTCTGAAATAAAGGAGGAAAAACTGCAACCTTATTTTCAGCTGAGAGTCCAGAGGGGAAAGGTCAAGGGTGTCACATTCATTAGAGTGTCTTTTCTACCAGGAGAAAGAAAAAGGGAGAGGGGAGAATCGTTATTAGATGCTCACATGTTGAAGAGGTAATGCTCCACAAATGGCTTGACTTTACAGTATGATGCGCTGGCAGAAACTTTTGCTAACACCTCCCAGTTGTGCACTTGCTGGAAACTAACTCTGCATAAACATAAAGGTCTGCAATCTGTCAGTTAATATTAATGTGGTCATTTGCTGGGTAACTTGAAATAACATGATGCACCTGAGACTTGCTTCGCTGACCTTTTTTGGGGGGAGTGATTCATTAAACGGTCACTCATTTAGACAGCACTACCTATTTGTGCCGCGATTAACATTTTAAGGACTTAACTCGCTATTTATTGCTCTCAAATAGAAATATATTCCAAGGTTAGCTCAAGACCAAATTTTTCATGATTCAATAAAAGTAAGAGGAGGAAATTCAGTTAAAAAAGGATAGATCATTTTGGCTCTGATACAGAGTGTACAGAACTTCTTGTGAAATACCGTCAATCGTGCTGAACGTACTGTGTTTTGGCTTTCTTTGCAAAGCCTTGAAAGTTTCCTGTTATAGATATATATAGATATAGATGCTGTCTGTATGGATATGCACAAATTGAAATTTAGTGTTTGGATTCAATTGACCAATTTACCTTTGTTCTGGTTCAAATTTAGAGGGGCTTTTTTGTCACTGTTTTGTTTCTTTAATCAACAGGGTCCTTTGGTTTTCCTATGAACCTAGCAAACAATTTTCAGAAAACCTTGAACATAAGGACATAAGAGGAGCCCTGCTGGATCAGGGCATCCTGTCCCACGCGGTGGCCCACCAGCTGCTCATGGGCATCTCAAGCAGAAGACAAAGGCAAAACCTTCACCTGCTCTCAAATAGCAGCAAGTGGACTTTAGAGGCCTCCTGCCTCTTCCTCCAACTCTAAGATGGTGCCTAGGCATCCATTCTAGTAGCCATTGATGCATCTCTCATCCATGAATTTGTCTAACCCTTTCTTAAAGCCATCTATCCTTGGTTCACTTGTTTCCTTTTTATGTTTATATTTTATTTCAACTAAGCACCTCAGTTGGCTGCTAGCCATGGGTATTTTTCCACCACGCTCCTTTAATCCAGATCTAAGAAGATCTGGATCTAAGGAATGGGTACTTCCCTTAATCCGGATCTAGTAGATCTGGATTAAGGGAAGTACCCAATGTGTTTCCATGGGTGGTCTAGCACCCAATAGCAATTGGTGCTAGCCTCCCTGCTGTAGAAACACTGAAGCACCCATTTGCAAATCCAGATTGACCCACAAGGGGTCTGCCTGTCACCCCAGGTGTTTTGGGGGACAGGGGGTGCAATCTCCAAAGTCCCTCCAAAGTCCCTCTGAAGTCCCTCCAAAGTTGCCTTCGGAGATTAGCAAAGGCTCCTAAGACAAACCCCTTGGGAGAGCTTGCATATTAATTAGCTCCTTGTGAGCAGGGATGAGTCACCCTCATTAATATGCACCTCTTTCCATGCCTGAAGGTAACAGTCCGCTTTGTTCTCCCTTTGTTCTCTGAGGTTTGTCTCCAGAGCCTTTGCTAATCTCCGAAGTTGCCTTTAGAGATAAAAAGAGCCTCTCCCCACTTTTAATGCTACATTTTGCCTGTGTGAGAATTCACATACATGTTCAATACCCACTTGTAGAGATAATGCACAAATGTTTTTTGACATTCTATTTGAATCAAATTGAATACCCAAAAATCCGATTTAATTCAGATCTTCCCCACATCTGTACGCATCCGTACACGTCTGTATGCATCCCATAGTTATCCCATATGCAACTTGCTTTTGTCCTGTACAGATCCATACAAATGTATATGGATGCAGGAAAGATGTAGACCTTGAAGTACACATCGTGTATGAACACATACAAATGTCCGGATAATTTGTATGAATAGATCCAAAATTTGAAATTCAGTTTGAATGTTTACATTTGAATTTCGGGACATTCTATTCAAGTTTGAATGTTGAAATTTGGCATATTCGACCGGATTTCAAATGCCTACGAATATTCGTGCACATCCCTACCCCTTATTTCTTTGGTTCCCATTCCTGTAGGACCTGCTTTTTTGTTGTTTGTGAGTGTCAGATCTTGTGGCTTGCTGAAACATCTCATTTTGGGAATCTTTCCCCAGACATAACAAGTCTCTTTTCTCTAATCTCAGGTGCACACTGATGTCTTAATATCCTTTATCCATTCCAGTTGTTCTCGCTGACCGCCAGGCAGAATTTCCTTCCAGCCAGCCCTGGTGATGAGTCATCATGGAGGGCAGCAAGAGTCATCAAATATTAAAAACGAACTGCAGGGGTGACAGGTTTATGTATCTGGCCAAGTCACTCACTGTCAACAGGTTAGCAGGGGGTCCCCTCCCAGCTTGTTGGCAAACAACTAAAAGGTCTTATGTGGCTGTTAGAAGACAGGGGGATGAAAGTGTCCATAGGGCTGTGGAAAGTCACTTGGGTGAGAAGGAATTGGGGAAAGTGCATCTCCACAGGAGGAGGAGGCTACGCAAAATGTTCATCCAAGGGGTTGACAACTAAGCAGCTGCTTTCAAAGCATAAGGGAATTTTCCTCTTAGTCCTGCTGCCTTTCTTTCCTTACGCTTTGCCTAGTTCCCCTATTTTATTTAAACCGGATTTTTAGAAGATAGAGAATACTGTCTTTTCTCTTTCCTTCTTTGGGAGTGTTCCACCTGCTGGTGAGTTGTTCCATTTGCCCTACACTGTGAGCTGTACTTGGACCAAAGACCTATCATTAGCAGAGATTAGGATGTAATTTCTGACATTTGATTTCTAATGAATTGAATATTCCAAATTCATACAAATAAAGACAAACAAATGCCTGGGCATTTGAACATATAGGAATATATTTATATCTATTCATTCAAATATTTGATGTGTATCCAATGATATGAATCCATACGTATTCATACTCATCTCCTTTTTATCCCACATGCATCAATATGCATTGAATCCAAAGAAAGCCCACCCATTCATGCGTATCCCTACTCAAGAGGCAAGGAAAAGTCAGGGTATGATTACTGGGATTTTTTCAACATGCATGGTGTTTAAAAAGGGAATAGAGAAAAATATTAGAATTGGCAAAGGGAACGGTGGTTTTTGTTTGTTTGTTTTACTCAGTATGTCATTGGAATTTATTACCAGTGGGCTTGATGATGCCCACTGGTCTGGTTGGCAACAACAAGGGGTTGGGCAAGTCCATAGAGGACATGTGATTCAGTGGCTAGCAGAAGGGATGCATCTGAAGTCCCTTGCAGAGATTCAAGAGTTGGCAAAGGTTTTGCCTATGTCTTCTGCTTGAGAATGCCAACCGCAATTGGTGGACCACTGAGTAAGACAGAATGCTGGAATAAATGAGGTGTGGTCTGACCAGCAGGGCTTTTTTAATGTTCTTTTTAAAATGATGGACCATATTCTTCCAATATTATCTTATCCAAACACGGATTTTCTAACTGAGGATGTTTTCAGATAATTTGGGGGTGGGGAGATCAGGAGCACCTCAGAGACAGTATCAGATGGTCCTTGTGTTTCATCCTATCTCTAGTATTTATTTATTCATATTTTATGCCACTCTCTACCCAAAGGTCTCAAGGTAAGGCCCTGTTTGTCCTTGGCTTTATTCTAGAACATATCCTGGAATCGGAGGCCTGCTGTCCACATGCTAGTGCAGGATACAGCAGGCCTGCCAGAGTTTTCAGTAGCATGCAGACATCAGACACCTATCTTGAGATATATTCCAGATAATGGCCAAATGTGAGCAGGCCCATGGTTAGAGCAATATAACGAACACACTACAAAGAACAGCAGAATGCTATTAAGAATGGGAAGGCCAGACTGGAATGTGAGCAATCCCACCTGTGAATCATTTCTAAGTCCTCTTTGAGCTGCCTCAGAGGAGCTCTTTATTGTTGTTGTTGTTGTTGTTGTTGTTGTTGTTGTTGTGTAAAACAACAGTTACACACAACAAACGAGATGACTATGCTGGATTTCGTATTATATCACTAGTCGGGCACTTCCCAAGCACCTAGGACTGTGTTGATGTATCGGCGAATTATGCGAGCAGACCCCAGTAAAGTGGCTTTTTGTAGTTGGCAAATGGATATCTTGTCAATGCCAATGGTTTTTAGGTGCCCGCTGAGATCTTTTGGCACCGCGCCCAGTGTGCCGAGGATGACTGGGACCATTTTCACTGGTTTTCGCCAGAGTCGCTGTAGTTCAATTCTCAGATCTTCATATCTGGTGAGTTTCTCCAACTGTTTCTCCACAATTCTGCTGTCACCTGGAATAGCAACGTCGATGATCCACACCTTCTCTTTCTCAACAATTGTAATATCAGGAGTGTTATGCTCCAATTTTCGGTCAGTCTGAAGCCTGAAGTCCCAAAGTAGTTTTCCCTGTTCATTTTCAACAACTTTTTCTGGCACGTGATTCCACCAGTTCTTTAGATGATACTTTTGGCACAAGTTCCAGTGGATCATTTGTGCTACAGCATTGTGTCTCTGCTTGTAATCAGTTTGTGCGATCTTCTTGCAGCAGCTGAGTATATGGTCGATTGTTTCATCCACTTCTTTGCAGAGTCGGCACTTTGGATCTTCTCCTGATTTTTCAATTCTGACTTTGATGGCATTTGTTCTTATTGCTTGTTCTTGTGCAGCAAGAATCAGTCCTTCTGTTTCCTTTTTCAATGTTCCATTCGTAAGCCAAGCCCAGATTTTTTCCATGTCCACTTTGCCTTTGATGTTCTCCAAGAACTGTCCATGCAGTGTTTTATTGCGCCAGCTGTCAGTTTGGCATTGAATTGCACTTTTCCGGTACTGGTTCTTGGTTTGCTGCACTTTGAGAAGCTTCCGGTTGTTGACTTCAATCAAAGCTGATTCTTTGATTTCTGCCACATAATCTGCTAATGCATGCTTCTCTTCTTCCACTGTTTGCTTCACTTGCAAAAGTCCTCTACCACTTGCTTTCCTGGGCAAGTACAGCCTGTTGACATCACTACGAGGATGTAGTGCATGGTGGATCATCATCAGTTTTCTGGTTTTTCTGTCTAAGTTGTCCAACTCCTGCTGAGTCCAGTTCACAATTCCTGCAGTGTATCTAATGACTGGTATGGCCCAGGTGTTTATGGCCTTAATGGTGTTACCGCCATTCAGTTTACTTTTCAAGATTTTTCTAGTCCTTTGGATGTACTCTTTACTGACCACAGATTTCACATGGCCATGCTTAATGTTATCCAGTTGCAGGATGCCCAGGTATTTGTAGGCTTCTGACTGGTGGGACCTGATGACTTGACCATTTGGCATTTCAATGCCTTCACTTTCAGTAATCTTCCCCTTCTTCAGTGCCACTGTGGCACATTTGTCCAGGCCAAACTCCATACCGATGTCGCTGCTGAATATTCGCACTGTGTTGGTCAATGACTGGATCTTGATTTCAGATTTTCCATAAAGCTTCTATTATTAATATTATTATTGTGATGATGTAAAACAGCAGTTACACACTTTCACTGGTTTTATTATTATTATTATTATTATTATTATTATTATTATTATTATTATTATTATTATTATTATTATTATTATTATTATTATTATTATTATTATTATTATTATTATTATTATTATTATTAATTACATGTGATCACAGCTTTAGATACTATGGAAAGAAAAGCTTGCCACTTTGCTGACGTGTTCTCCACCTCAAGGGTAGATTGAGGCTGTGTCTCGATTCCAAAGCAAATGGTTCTTAATTCAGGTCAGTTGCCATTACCCCCAACAGAGACCAGGAGCCCTAAAGGTCTGTTTAAGGTGCCTTTACTGTATAATGGAGACACTTGTCTCAGTGGATAAAACTTAGGTGTAGCTAGGTCCAACATATTGTTACCCAGTAGAAGGCAAACTACCCGTGACTAAGTTTCATCCTTTAAAGTTAAGTAAGCACAACCTCATTACTTACAGAACCTGGAAGTCTTAGAGACTTCTGAATAATATAAGGCTTAAATCATACTGATTCTGGAGAGTACAGACCTCACATTCATTAATTTGTAATAGTAAAGATGCTGTCCATTGACCATGGAAAGTCAGAGGGCAATAGCAGCTTGTAGGCTCATAGATATAAAAATATCTAGGGCAACTTTCACCCTACTACCTCTTTTACTTGGTGTTGCATTGGCACACATCATCATCATAATACAACTTTTATTTCTAGCACAAAAGTGCAAAAGCAGCAGCCATATCAATAAAGCTTAAATGTACTACATTCCATTCTATTTCTACCTCCATTTCTATTTTTATACCGCCTTTCCAAAAAGAAAAAGAAAGAAACAGCCCAGATTTCTGGAAGAAATTTGGATATGAAGCAAAGAAGTATTTATGGTGACCAGCTGGCAATATTCCGAGTAAACATGTTGAGAGTTTAAATTAATTGCAGGTAACCTGGCTAAAATTAAACAGTAGGTTTGTTTTGTTTTGCTATACATTTTTAGCTTTTAAATTACTTTTGAAGATCAAAATTCTGAACCCACCTGCCAAACTGCCATCTACTCAAATCATAAGAACCTAAGAAATTAAGTTGATTTCCACACTTTCGTGTTCTGGTACTCTTTCCGTCCCAGGTGCACACAGATGGGTCTATGGACCAGAACAAGGCCATCTGCAGTGGAATGGCTGTTTTGCTCAGCCCCAAGTCAGCTCTGAAAGTTATCTCAGCTTCAGAGCCAACTTTGAAGGCTCAGGTAGCCAAAAAACAAAGTGTTCTTTGTGCTGGAACCCCTGAGGGACCTATTTAAGTCACACACCTTGTTTCACTGCTGTAATGGGTCCCCTGTCGTAAATCAGACCTGAAGAGCTATATTCCATAATAAGGCTAAGTGTGGAAAAGGCCCAGTTTACTGCTGCTAGTACACTGGCAGACAACTTCAAAGGTATCTTCCGGTAGACAGGGGTATGCACGAATGCAATTTTCGACATTTGATTCAATTTGAATTGGATACTCAAATGTCCAAATTCATACGAATAGAGAAAAATGTATTAAAATTTGAATCGATTCAAACACATTTGTATCTATTCATACGAATATTTGGTGCATATTTGATTATACGAATTTTGTACACATACAGATCCGTGTGCATCCCGTTTTTATCCTGTACACATCCCGTTTTCGTCCCGTATGTATCTGTGCAGGTGTGTATGGATGTGAATAAGATCTGTACGGATGTATATGTATCCATAAACATACGAATGTCCGAATTATTCAAATGAATAGTTCAAAATATTTGTATTTGTTCAAATAATTTAAAAAAAAACCCACAAATGTCTGGACCCTCAATTTGTATTCAAATGTCCAAATTTGGCCAAATTCGATCAAATAATGAATATTTAAAATATTATTGCATATCCCTACTGGTAGACTAGGCAGTCCCTTAGACTATGCCTGTGGTATGGAAGGGAGACCCATAGTCCTCTTCCTAAACTGAACTACAGTGAAGTATGGAAACAGTCTAAAGTTGGACAAATCCTGGCTGTAAGATAACAGAAATCTACTCAAGGGCATCCCCTGGTTATGTGTGGTGAGCAATCTAATAATGATCTCTACTTACAGACCTGTCCAATTATTAACATCTGATAGACATCCCCTCCTCGTAGTTCTACCATTCATGAATACCCAAGAGATTGCACAATATGGAAAGCCTTCTTCATGGTGGACCAAATGCTGAGGCATGCCAGACACTTAACACTTTAAATCATTTCATTTCTAGGGTGCTTCTGCACTTACCTTAGTAAATCCGGAACTACATCTTCCGGATTTAGTAAATCAGGTTTCCAGTAGGTCCCCCCCTCTGTCCTTCCACACACGCAGCAGAAGAAGGACTTGGATCTGGATTTGAGGTGGGTGCTGTGCGGACGCACTGGGTTTGATTCCACACTACTCCATAAAGCCAGCTGGGTGACCTTGGGCTAGCCACAGCACTCTTTCTGAGCTCTCACAGCCCCACGTACCTCAAAGGGTGTCTGCGGTAGTGAAGAAAACAGAAAATTTTGAGAGCTACTTTCAGTCCCCTTGAGAAGGAGAGTTGGTTTTGTACCCCACTTTTCTCACCCATTTAAGGGTACTCAAAGCAGCTGACAAACCTTCTGTTCTCCCCAAAACAGACACCCTGTGAGATAGGTGAGACTGTGGGAGTTCAGAATGAGAGCTGTGACTAGACCAAGGTCTCCCAGCTGGCTTTATGGAGGAGTGTGGAATCAAACCCAGTACTCCCAGATGAGAGTCCAGCTCCCTAACCGCGAGACCAAAATAGCTCACTTAAAGGGTGAGAAAAGTGGGGTACAACGGCCAACTCTTCTTTTTAAAACCTCCTTGTCCAGATTCAGCCTAAATTGGGCTGCATGGTCATACAGTTTATAAAGCAGGCATTTTACAGAAAAAAAGCCAACAATTATTTAAATTAGTTCAGAATTTGCAATTGTCCCCCTTTTGTTGAACTACATTTTCCCCAAAATACTGATTAAATCATGAGTCTAACCCTGACTAACCCTGACAATCCAAAAATACAGGTTTCCAAACATGCAGATGTCTGTAGAATCCCAGTTTCAATAAGGAACCTTAAATCAAACTCTAAGCCTCAGAACGTGGGGTAGTGGCAGAGGAATGTTATGTAACACAAAGCTCATTTTTCATAACTTCTCCTTCCCCCCTCATCTGAGTATTTAGCAACAATATTTCTGGTGTACTTTATATCATGTTCAGTATTAATGACATAATTAGCTGGGGAAAATATTTAGTTGTCGCCGCATATTTATTTATGTTCTTGGGATCATGTAAAGTTCTGCAACATTAAAATTTAATTTGAAAGAAAAAGAGTTTTGTTCATTTTTCAGTATAATGACCATTTCAGCTTGGCTTCTAGGAATGATAAAATATTGTTGGAACATGCTTTTCTATTTATTTATTTTTTTGTATGTGCTGGCATTTTTTATACGCTCCTAAAGAAAACATGGCCATGCTTTGCTGGCAGAGTATTTGATAAAGAATTGTAAAGCCATCTTTTATTCTTGGCAGTCTTTCAGCTGGCATTCACAAACTCATTCATTATTTAACAGTTAATTTGTTAATCAATTGATCTATTGGTTTGGAGAATATTTTGCTTTGGGATGAACAGATGTACACAGTCTCCCAAATCTTGTCTATACAATAAATTTAGTGAAATTGTATCAGAATAGTAATAATAAAAAAGGGGGCTTTCTGTTTACAGTTCTAGATTGAATCTGACACCGGCAATGTTGGGCAGTTATCAGCAAACAATAGAAACTTGACTTGCCACTGAATTTTGCCTAAAGCAAAATTGCTAGCGCTGAGCTAAAGCAGTCATTTCAGATCTGAATTTATTTTAGTTACGGTCAAATTGTGCATCCATTCTTCAGCACGCTTTTGTTTGCCTCTTCAAAAACGTGTTGCTTTCTGCCCAAAATCTAAATTCTGGACAAAGAGGGCAAGGTTCTAAATGAGGTCCCTTGACATTCTAGGCCAAGGATCACCAATACAGTGCCAAGGGGCACCATGGACCACCTCATTGGCCCCTTTGTCATGAGCTGGGAAGGTTGAGCATCTTCTATCCCCTAAAAAAGGAAGGAAGGAAGGAAGGAAGGAAGGAAGGAAGGAAGGAAGGAAGGAAGGAAGGAAGGAAGGAAGGAAGGAAGGAAGGAAGGAAGGAAGGAAGGAAGGAAGGAAGGAAGGAAATACTGACCTGAGAGAAGGAAAATGGGAAAAATCCATTAATGTTTAAATGGCATATTATCCTCACACATGAAATTATTCAGATTCAGCTGTGCTGGGGTGATTTTTAGAGTCATACCCAGGGTGCATCCCCATGAGGCTGGGTTCTGAGATGGAGCTTTCACCCTGGGGAATCGGAGCATGAACTCCATTTACATCATGCTAGATATGATCAGGATCACTGCAGCATCTCCCAAAGAAAACCAGAATGATTACTGGAAACAAGAAGTACCAGCAGAATTTTAATGGAGTTTTGGTCCATTAAAAGCACGAATGCTTTTTTTTTTTTGCATTTGAATTCAAATCAAATCGGATGTCAAAACATTTGATTTGATTCAAATGTTTAAACTCCAAATGTTAAAAAACCCAATTGGAATCTGTAACATTGGAATGTATTTGTTCAAATATTAGATTTGTATTTAAAGATATGAATGTCGACAGCATTCATATGTGTTATACGTATCTGTACGCATTTCATATGCATCCCATTTTCATCCCGTATTAAAAGCGCAAATGCACACAGATACATATAATATTTGTAATATAACGTTTTGAATCATTCAAACAAATGTTTCGGAACATCCAAAATCCGTTCGAATGTCTAAATTCAAATGTTAAGAAATCCAATTCAAATTCAAATGTCAACGTTCACCGGATTTGAATCAGATTTTTTATTTTTAAAAAAATATTTGTGCACATCCTAGCAACAGGTGAGGATGTCCACTCAATGTGTTTGCATCCTCCTAACTGCTGAAGGAAGTGGGACCAGCAAGAGGCGTCACCAGCAGATCTTGGAGCATGGGCAGATCTGTATGAGAGGAGATATTTGGAGCCCAAACCATTTTGGGCCTTATAAGTTAATGTCAATAATATGAATTGGGCTGTGTAGCAACTACATAGCCAGAGCAGTTCTTTTAACACCTGTATGATGTGTGTCTGCCCAGCAGTGTCAGTTAGAAGTTTAGCTACTGCATTCTGCACCAACTGCAGCTTCTGAACTGTCTTCAAGGGCAGCAGCATATAGAAGACATTGCAATAAATTCCATCAGGAAGCTACCAAAGAATTGATTCTACTGTAACCAGACTGTCTCTGTCCAAAACAAGCTGTTCTTTGACTACCATAACTTCTACATGGCAACCTAGGGTATAATCTAGCAACTAAGTTGCCTCAGAGCAACCAAAAAGTGCTTACCTTTAGGCCACCTGTGTCATTTTTCCATGTGTCCCAAGAAACAAATGAGGACAGAAGAGACACCTTCCCCCATCTCTCCGCACTCCAGGTGCCCAGAAGGACTGGAATTCTGTCTACTTGGATGCAGCTATAGTTTACGTTTTCATCTTACGTTGCTTCCGTTCACTGATTACTGATTTACTATTGCTGGAAATTGCTTCTATAAAATTGTTCTGCAGGCCACAGTGGCTGGTTGCACTGCACTGTAGAAGAGATTGTATACTTTGTTGTCCAGGTAGACCAACATTACACTATGTGAGGAACAAATATAATATGTCTCTGTGTGTACTCTTTTCCATTTCTGACAAAAAGCGAATAAGAAAGACCTGGAGGAGAGAAGCAATCATAGAAAATAAAATTCTTAGTGTAGCAATAGACCTATAAAGGTTGATGGTGTGATGCCCTTTGGCAGTTGTTTTCTGAATTTAGCACCCCAAACACTTCGCTAGTATACAGCACAAATACTAAGTCACATTTTCTTTTAAAAAACAAACACACACAATGGAATAATATTAACAAGCACTATGAATATTTCTAAATTAAGGAAAAGACAACTCACTAACAAGTCTTAGGGACAAGTCCAACTAACTTCTATGTAGCATCAAAATTTAGAAACACAGAATTATAGAGTTGGAAGGGACCCTCCAGGGTCTTGGTGTCCAACCCCCTGCTCAATGCAGGATTTCCTAAGCCACCCCAGACAGATGTCTGCCCAACATCTGCTTGAAGACCTCCAGTGAAGGAGAGCACACTGCCTCCCCTGGCAACCTATTCCATTGACTGATCGTCCTCAATGTCAGGAGGTTTTTTCTAATATCTAATCTGTATTGACTCCCTTGAAGTTTCATCCCATTATTTCTAGATCTTCTATCTTGTCTAAATGAGAATGAGGACAATCCTTCTGCACTGTTACAGCCCTTCAGATACTTGAAGGCTGTTATCATGTCTCCTCTCAGTCTTTTCTTCTGTAAGCTAAACATTCCTAGATCCTTCAACTATTCCCTGTAGGGCATGGTTCTCAGACCATTAACCATTTTGGTAGCTATTCTTTGAACTTGCTCTAGTTTGTCAATGTATTTTTTTTAAAAAAAATTGGGGTGCCCAGAACTGGACACAGTACTCTAGATGAGGTCCAGCCAAGGTAAAGAGGAAAAATTACTTCTCATGATCTAGACTCTATGTTCCTCTTCATACATCCTAGGATGGTGTGCATTGTACTGTTGACTCATGTTCAACCTGTGGTCAACTAGCACACCCAAATCCTTTTCCCTTGTAATGCTGTTCAGCCAGTTTCTTCTCATGCCTCCCATATCTAATGACTTGAACATCTTTTCCCAGTGACTTTCTCACATAGGCTGCATCCAAATAGGCTCAAAACCCCATAATTATTCTGAAATAGGATTTGATTTGCCAGACATGAAGGATTTGGGTGTGCTATTTGGCCACAGGTTGAACATGAGTCAGTCTGGATCGGTCCCTGTGCCATCTACAACTACCAATCCCAACTCTGAATCACATGGGATTGATTGTATCAGATACGTATCCATTCATATCAGATACATATCTATTCATATCAAAAACGTATCTATTTGTATCAGACATGTATTCATTGGTATCTTATATGCATCAAATGCTCGTACACATACGTACAAATAGATTCCTATCGAATAGAATATTACCACATTACCACGCTACCACGTGATCTATTCTTACGAATTCTTACAAACATTTGATTCAGATTGAATTCCCAAAAACATTTGTGCATATCCCTAGTTCAGAAGCTTAGGCTAGTTCAAAGAACAGCAGCCCTGTTCCAGGATATATTCCAGGATATATTCCAGAATAAGGCCAAGTGCAGAAACGCCCATCGTCTTTAAATCTTTTCTTACATCAATATATTAAGACATAGTCAAAGATTTCTGGGGCTCAGAATTATTGTAGGGGTAATAAACTCAACACAAATCATATTTCTGGCAGTGGCAATTGAAAGCAGACATTCCTAATTCCCATCACCTACAGCATTAAATAGGGAAAGGGACTCGTCTTAGTTTTCCAGTGGCCTGCACTTGGTATCACATCTCAAAGTACACTGAAGACAGAATATTTCATTAAATTTATGGCAACCGTTTCAGTGCAGGTATTTGGAAGAGATACTGTGTTCTTTATGAGCAAAGATTTGAGGCTTCCGTGGTTTTCAGATATGATCCTTCCAATATATTTGTAAATAATCTAGAGATGTACAAAGTTTACCCAGGCAATTCTGATATAGCTTCCTTTGAAATTCCTCACTGCCATTGCTTCCCTGTCTGTGGGCAGAAGAGCATCACATTTCTGGTGTGATTTCCAGGACCCTCCCATGCTCCCATATGATTTCTAGTGGCCAAGGAGAATACTGACTATAGCAGTAACAGGACTTTTCACCACAGTCTTACCCCATCAAATGGTGGAACAGACAAGCCTAGAATGAACTGTCGTTCTTATTTGCTTTCTTCAAAATGCTGGGGATCTTTTGCTTCAAAGCACATAAAATACATATTTTACATGAGATCTGGTCACAGCTGCAGCTGAACATTAACCTCAAACTGATTTTTTTTAATTAGGAAGCATGTACAATTGTGGGAAATGATCAATAGGTAACTTGTAACCTACCCAAATAATTTATGTGTTATTTGGTAGCTATATGCATTTGGTAAAGAAAGAGACCTTACTCATGGAGGGACCCAGACATTTTTATTTGTATTAGTGTAAGCATAATCTCTGTCAACCAAAGTTCTGTAAAGAAACTTTCTTTCATGATTCAAAAAATGAAGGAGGGAGGGAGGAAAGGAAGTCAGAAAAAAAAATAATCCTGTAGCAGAAGAGAAATGCACATTTTGATAGGTATCACAGACTGCATCTGGGCATTGCTTACATATTCCACTATATCTGGATATTTTGCTGTTAAGCATGGGATATCCAAATATAGCAGAATAAGTAACCAATGTCTGGTTGCAGCCAACGAGAACTAGTGACAGTACTGTAGATTATCCCTGTTGAATTTGTA
Organism: Aspidoscelis tigris stejnegeri; assembly: GCA_023333525.1. Classification (NCBI taxonomy): domain Eukaryota; kingdom Metazoa; phylum Chordata; class Lepidosauria; order Squamata; family Teiidae; genus Aspidoscelis; species Aspidoscelis tigris. The sequence continues at coordinate 5,259,912 of JALMGA010000007.1, forward strand.
CTATAAGCACAGCCAAGTTGTAATACCTGGCTGTTTCCCTACAATTTCTCTGGTTTGTTGAAGATTCAGTGGGAAAATGACTTAAGGATTTTAGAAAGACCCTTTTGAATCAGACCAGTGGCCTGTCTAGTCCAACAGCTTCTTCTCATATTGCGCAACCAAACACACATAAGTTGAAAATGAAAAAGGAAGGAAGGAAGGAAGGAAGGAAAGAAATGCCATTTTTGTTTCTTCTAGTCTTCAACTAATTGAAAGTACATTGTCAGGTCTAGGAAACATTGTCATTTATAGTTCTGACCTTATGAGTGTGCATAATCCTCCTTCAAATCTAAGGGATTTTCGCACTGCAACGCGTTCCATGTGGAACGCGTGCAGGCGGGAAGCTTAAGACACTTCCGGGCGCTTTTACCGTTCACACACAGGCGCGCTGGAACGCGTTCCGGCGCACCTGTGTGTGAACGGTAAAAGCGCCCGGAACTGTCTTGGCCCGGCAAGGGCCGGCCAGGGGTGGGGATTCGGCCGGCAGCGCTGCCGCCCATTGGGTGAGAGCACCCAAGGGGCGGGCAGCGCTGTCAAGCCACCTGCCCCGCGCTTCGTGCCAGCTCTACGGGCCCGGATCGGGCCCGCGGGACCTGGCACGAAGATGCCCGGGCACCCATCATGGGGCCCGGGGCAAGGCCCCTATGGGGCAGGACCCCTTTGAAGATCAGAGCCCCTGGCTCTGATCTCCAAGGGCTCGCCCCGCGCCCCAATCTCACCCATCTACGGGCTGCAGGTGCCTGGATCTAGGCGCCTGCAGCCCGCAGATGAGTCCCCCGCCCCCCCAGTCCCCAAAACCCCCACCCCCAACCACCCTCCAGCCCGGATCGGGCCAATCTTCGCTCTGTGGGTACCTACATCGAGGCACCCACAGAGCGAAGATGTTTCCCCCCTCCCCCAGGGCCCTGGGAGGACGCGCGCGCGATGGATCACCTACCTCGTGGCCGTCCAGTGTCCGACTGAGGGTGGCATTGTGGGATCGCGCAGGATGCGCGTCCTCCCAGGGCCCTGGGGGAGGGGGGGAAACATCTTCGCTCTGTGGGTGCCTCGATGTAGGCACCCACAGAGCGAAGATCGGCCCGATCCGGGCTGGAGGGTGGTTGGGGTGGGGGTTTTGGGGACTGGGGAGGGGGGCGGCTGATCTGCGGGGTGCTCGCGCCCCGCAGACAGCCGCGATGGGGGCGGGAGGGACCCTTGGGGGGCTGCAGGAAGCCGATGCTGGTGGCTCCCCGGCTTCGGCAGCCCGATTCGCGCTGCCGGACCCGGGAAGGAGCCACGTCCCGGCGGCCGTCGGAGGCGACAGACGGGATGCACCGAATCGGGGTTCCCCTGTCCCATCTGCCAGGGTCACTGACCCAGGCAGATGGGAAAGGGGAACCCCAATTCGGTGGGTCCCGTCTACCGGCTTCGCCGCGCTGGCGTGATCGCCGGCCCGGCAAGTCGGGCCCTGGGGGCGTGCCGACGGCTGTCAGGGAGAGAAGCGTGTGAACGCTTCTCTCCCGGAATGCGCCGGGGCGGCTCGTACGCGTTGGAACGGATGCAGAGCACTTTAAAGTGCTCTGCATCTGGAACGCATGGAAGACAGCTCCGGAGACGAGGCAGCGCAAGCCCCGCTCGGGCAATGCGAATGCCTCGTCCGGAGCTGTCTTCCACGCGTACCGGAAAGGCCTGTGCGAAAAGGCCTCTAGTCAGACTGGTGGCCATCTGAGCATGGGTGGATATTAGAGCTCCAGAGTGAAAGAACCTCTGCATTTTTACTCTGCTTTTATACTTCCTGTCACTTTTGGATGACCCCACATTCTTGCAGTTTGCAGGAGAGAGGAAGCAAAATCAAAAACATAATTGCGATTTGCTTTCTCTACTGTCTCCACACATTTATCTGAGCACCAAGGACCTCTAATAAAATGGTCTGAAAGAATCTAGCTAACAGAGCTTGATCTGTGTTTATGTGATTTTGGATTCCTCCTGGATCCATTCACACCATTTAAGACCCATGTGGCAGTGACTGACAGGAGGGCCTACCATTATCTCCATCTGGTGAGCCAGCTTAAGGCCTTCCCTGAATAGGGAGAACCTTGCCGTAGTGATCCATGCTCTGATAACCTCCAAATTAGACTACTGTAATGTACTCTACATGGAGCTACCCTTGGAAATTCTTGGGAAGTTGGGAGTCTCTGGATGGAATCACATCATTTGCTACCAAGTCTGATTCAAGGTGTTGGCACAAACATATAAAACCCTAAATGGCTTGGGTCCTGGATATCTGAAGGATACCCAGTTTGGTCTAGTGGTTAGGAAGGAAGCCACTATCTGGTTATCTGAAGGAAGCAAGTTAGGTCTCGTGGTTGGGGAGCCATACTCTTATCTGGGAATACTGGGTTTGATTTCTCCTTCCTCCACAAAGCCAGCTGGATGGCCTTGCGTAAGTCACAGCTTTCTTCTGAGCTCTCACAGCCCCACCTACCCCACAGGGTGACTGTTGTGGGGAGAAGAATAGAAAGCTTTGTCAGCTGCTTTAAGTCCCCTTAAATGGGTGAGAAAAGTGGGGTAGAAAAGCCAACTCTTCTTCTTCTTCCTCTTCCTCTTCCTCCTCCTCCTCCTCCCTGTTTAAATAGCTTCCACAGGGTACTGCCCTGTTAGGGAGGGAGGGTGGGGGTGGGAAGAGGGTTATCTTTTTAGTTATATTTTAATAATTGATACATTTTATTCTTATTTTAACCCACCTTGGGGGCATTTGGTGAAGGGTGGGATATAGTTTTCTTAAGCTAAAATATATAGTTAATATAGTGATCTTTGAAACTCCTCTCCAGCTCTGCCCCCCCCAAAAAAAAACAGTTTGGAAGAAGATGAAACAATTATATGGAAAGACATGAACAGACAGGCTACTGGCCTTGTAGCACTGATTTCTGTTTTAAAACCCACTTGGATTTCCATGATGTTTTAAAATAGTATCAAATGGCAGTGAAGTTATGGCCAAAAAGTTTGCAAAGGGTGATGATAGTCTCACTTATGCACTTTCAGATGATTTTTTAAAAAAGAGAGAGAGGGAATGGAGGGTAAAAAAAATGTTTGTGCAAGCAACTTGCAAGGATAATGGAGAGAAAGGCAGGCAAATGTTGTTTGAGTATACATAATCATAGCCGTCCACAGAGTAATAAGGGTATTTGTGCTAGGCTTCGTGGGAACGTAATTTTCCCCTTCAACAGATTTCTAATCCAAGTTGTTCTCTCTTTTTTTTCTCATTAATTTAAGCTCTTGAGTGCAATGGCAAGTGACGTTTCAGTACCCAACTAGAAATGAGCAATAACATTCAAATGAAAATTGGAAGCTGAAGATCTAATCATCAACAACAGATGGTTCATCCTGCATCTGATAAACAAGTTCTCACTTTCTGTCCTGCTCCCTTCCTTCTCCTTACAATTCTTCCCTTGATTTGCTTTGATTCTGGTGGAAACCATCCATGTTTTTGTGCTAAACACAAGGTGAATGGGTCCTTCCATCAGGACGTTTGCTCCAGGAGAAATGTGGACTAGCTTCGCATGGCAGCAGAAAAGGGCTTGAGCATCCAGATTTGATAGGATGTGGGATATATTTCAGTCCATGGGCACCATGGCAACCTTCTTGAGCTCAGCATCACCTCCCAGTTTTGGACTCAGAATGCAACCTGCTTGGCAGAAAAGTACCTCCATCCAAAAGCCTCATTCAGTTTTTGGATGCCTACAAGCAGATGTCCTATTGAGGACATTTGGAGGCTTGGTTACAAATTTGATAACAAATTATGGATCCAAACAGAAGGATTGGTACCAGGATCTTCCAGCTCTACTGTTGCTTTTTGCCAACCAAATGGTATTTGATTTGGCCCCTAGAACTGTGCTGTTCATTTGGAAAAGAAAAAAAAGGGGGGGGAAAGCAAAGTGTACTGAATCATAAAATGTGAACATCAAATTTTATATTGCTGGATCAGAACAGCATCTGGTAGTCAGAAGTGTTGTGTCTCATTGCTTCTGAAAGTGAGCCCAATCACCTTACCATGCATGTAGAAAATATGTGTATGGAAAAGGTGATGCTCATATTAGACTAGTCTCTAGTATGAATGTTCTTTCCTACAATGCACCTGTATATGAGAAGCTGCACACATGTTTTCCCTTCAGACTTCCTGTTATAAATACATGAGAGCAAAGCTTGCATATATTGTCTTGTCCTCCTCTGGACATGTTCCTACCATGCTGTAAGAGACTGCAAGTCTTCCATTCTAGTACATGATGGAATCATCTGACATTGGTAATGGTAGCCTGTTCATGCATACCTTTTTGTGAGTGCTAATCCACTTGCTATACTGGCCTGTCTCAGAGTGAGGAGCCTGGGCAGCTCGCCGGAATTTGCCACAGGTGCCCTCAAGGCCATTGAGTGGTAGACTGCTAAAAATCAGTCCATGTGGTCCCCTCTGGACACTACAGCCACATGGTTTTCCAGGTATAGTGCAGCACATGGGCATCACAGTGTGATTGTGCCTGAACAGTTGCAGACCAACCTGGCAACATCCAAGAAGATGTTGACAAAGCAATTTTGGTCTGCCTCGCCCTGGCTATTCACACTTCAAGTGCTGTTGCACTGGTACAGGGCTTTCCCACTACTTAAAGTGCAGATGGCCACTTTCATGCTACTATTTTACCTGACTGACATGGTATTGTTCTACCATACCAGTCACCTAAATGTGAAAAAGCATGGAAATTTCTTAACTACAAGGTTGAAAGAAACTGCCAGTGTTTCACTGCTATTCAAATGTAAGCAGGAATTTACTTTCCACCAATATTTTAAATTTCAGATTTTCTATTTGGTTCTAAAAATGTTCTTCACTGTCAAAATCTTAGATTTCTGGCATATGCTCATATCAAAATATCTAAATAATCTACAATTTAAAAATTAAGACTATATTTTGTACATTTAAAAAAGAAGGAAGGAAGGATAGAAGGAAAGAAGAGTTGGCTTTTCTACCCTGCTTTTCTCACCCATATAAGAGAACTCAAAGCAGCTGACAAACCTTCTGCTCTTCTCCCAGCTGGCTTCCTGTAGGAGTGCAGAATCAAACCTGGTGTTCCCAGATAAGAGTTCAGCTCTTTAACCACTAGACCAAATTGGGAGAAAGGGAGAAAGACATGTATATTAGAATAAGAAGACATGTATAGCAGAAAAAGCACCAATATGTGGATGCAGTTAGAAAAGCTTCATTCAGCCAGCACTTACTTAATACTCATTATTTGGATAATTCAGAATAAAGGTAATCCAGACACATTTTATTTCAAATTATCTATGCTTTATTCCGAATTATCCAAATAATGCATATTAAGCAAATGCTGTCTTTATGAAGCTAGAGAGAAGAGTTTGCAAAAGGTTTTCCAGTATGTGATATTCAACCTGTATTCTGTTTTAAAGCTGAAATGAAGCTGGATTTTGTCACCATATTCTAGAAGCAACAATATCTCCTTCCAACATAAGCTGGCACATCCTTCAAACATTTATATAACACTAGAAGGCAGCCATACTGTAGCTACAACAATGGCATATTTATCACTGGAATTATGAGTCAAGCTGCCATATGAACTGCATTAATGAAGGAAATGAGCAAACTCAATTCAATTGCTTGTGATTAGTGGAAATACAGCAAAGAAGCAGGCTGGAAACAATAATCAATTTCTGGGTGGGACTCCAAATATAGGTGTCAGATATCAGCCATATTACACATTATAGCCCAGCTTTTGGAGAGACTATAATAGAGTTAAAATGGATGCTTCTAGCATAGGGAACCCTTAAAATCTACTGACTTTCTGATACGTAAGAACATAAGAGGCGCCCCGCTGGATCAGGCCACAGCACATCCAGTTCAGTATCTTAATCTCACACAGTGGCCTTCCAATTCCTTCTGGGCATTCTCAAACAGAAAAAGAAGGGAAAACCTTCACCTTTTCTTGACTTCTCGCAAATGGCTTTTCTCTGTAGCCTGGATTTCTTCGTAGCCTGCTTTTCTCTGTAGCCTTGATTGTAGTAGCCATTGGTGCACCTATCCAGCCTATTGCTTCTGGACATCTCAAGCAGAAGATAGGGATGTGCATGAATATTCGTAACATTCATTATTCATATGAATTTGGATATTTGTACACAAACTGAATGTTACAACATTCATACATTTACATTCGTACAAATACAAATGTTTTGGAGCATTCGTATGAATAGTTCATACATTCGTTAAACTGAGGATATGTATCAATACGTATGGATCCATATAGGATATGTATTCAGTACGTATCTGATATGTACGCATTGGTATAGGATACGTATCCAGGATCTGTATAAAGGATCAGCATGCATTTGTGTCAGATATTTGTACGAATTTGAATGAATACATTCGTATCGGATGGAATCCTACCACATTTAAATGGGATCTATTCAAATGAATATGGATTTTCTAACATTCAATTTGTTATAGATCAAATGCGGAAACCAGGTTAACCCAACCCCCCCCCCCGTAAGATTAAAGACACTTACCTTAAACGGCTTCCGCATTGGAGTCCTTTTCTGCGACCCTTTGTGGAGGCTGCTTCCGCATTTTGGCATGCAAGACCGGTTTATAAAACCAGTTTTGCCACTGAAATCCGGATTAAATTGAAGACCTGAAAAATCAGGTCTTCAATCCACCACTCCACCTGGATGTGTGCAGAAGCAGGATGCTCCTGCGCATGGCCAGGCGAAGAGACAGATTCCCTCCGGCCACCATGTTGGGAGGGGCAGAAGCAGGAGTGCCTGCTCCAGAGGCCCCTCCCCTGCATGCCAGGTGCCACCGGAAACATGCAGCAACTGGCAACTGCATGTTCCAGTCCTGAGGCTCCGGGAGTGGCGTCGGCGGTGCACGAGCCAGCAGACTTTTGGAATGGGTGCTGATGCATCCACACAGCACCCATTTCATCTGTCTTCCTCAATCTATCCTCCCCGTATGTGTGCAGACACACGGGGGTCCCTCAGATCCATCACTATTTGTGAAAGATCTTCGGGAGGGTGGATTGCCAAAAAGCGGATCTTTTTAGATCCACTTTTTGGTGGAAAATGTGGAAACACCCAAAGTGAAAACCTTCACCTGTTCTCACCTTACAGACCTACATGGAGTTCAGGTGTTAAAATGGATACCTAGATCTGACCTTCAGGTGGAGAGGCAGGCAGGAAGCCTCTCAAGGCTGTTTGCAGGGAGTTAGGAGCAGGAGAAGGTTTTTCCTTTACTTTCTGCTTGAGATGCCCATAAATAATTGGTGGAGCACTGTGTGAGACAGGATGCTGGACTAGATGGGCTATGGGCCAATCCAGCAGGGCTCTTCATGTTCTTATCTTCTCAGTGATGAGAGACACCTTTAGCATGCTGCAGTTTGTCACTGGCATGGTGGAGTGGAATCTTCATTACACATGAGAACTTTGGTAGAATGGACAAATGAGAAATACATTTTGCAACAAATAAATGAATTGCAGACCTGTTCCAGAAAGGTATTTGGAAGTTGTCTCCCTGAAAATGCATTCCCTGTGGCAAGGAATTGCCATCTATATGTGAAATGCTGAAGTTCTGGGGCTGTAGGTAGGTTTAATTACCTGCTTATCTAACTAAAGCTACACCAATGGGCAGTCATTTCCTTTAGAGTTTCAGTTTATCTCCAGTATCAAATTAACTTCGGCAAAAGCCAATTAACTACTGTAAATTATTCCCCTTCAATTAAACATTAGACCAAAACAGAAGTTACGAAGGGCTGTAACACGCCAATTTGTCATGTGTATACTTATGAGAAGTCAAGAAGAAAAGTTTAATCCTATTTTTTCCTCTCTTTTTTTTTCTTACAGAGAAATGAGAAATTATCTGGAAAGAACTGCAATAAAAAATAGGAACTGGGCTGACATTATAATTTTAGCTTAATTTGTCAACATAGCAATACATCTCGCTATATTACTCCATTGACAAATCAATTACAGCTATAATGAAACTTTATACAATTTTACTCTTATTTAATTAGTTGCATCAATATGTTTCTTCCCCCCCCCCCCAAACCCTTTCTTTTGCATCTGCATCATTAATGCTTCAAAGTGTAAATTATTGAGTGGGGTTAATTATTAGCAATGGTAACATACACAGTTTAAAGCCCCCAAAGAGAAATGTACAGAACACAATATTATAATGAATTCATTTTGAAGTCTTTTGTTGTTTCCACTGGTGAGTCATCAGTCTTTTAAATAATAAAAATGATAAGCATAATAATCTATTGCATTGCCAGAAATGATATGCATTCCACGAATACACTGCTGATAATTAATGGAAGAGGCTGCAAACATAAATAAATAAATAAATAGATAGATAGATAAATAAATGCTTAATATTCCATTTCTCCCAAGAGTAAGAAAGGAATAATGTAACTCCAAAGGGTAGTGGCTTATCATATATAAATGAAAGGGCTGTAGAGTTTGAGTCTGCCCTTGCTGAAGAGAATTGACAGATGGAGTAATACAGAATGAATGAGGAATAGGATTTTAGCACAAATTTAAGCAGGATTTAAGTACAAGCATCTCAGCTAGAATGGCTGGAAGAAAAAGAGTTATTGCAAAGACCTTGTACAAAAGTGACTAGTGAGGACAAGTCTAGGTGAGACTTAAGAAGGATAAAGCGGAGACATTTGTTTAGATTTTATTAAAGGAAGAGAAAAATAATCCTATCCAAGATCTTCCAATGCTCGTGGAAGTTCTAATATTCAGTTGAAGAAGAGCCATTTTATAGCACAGAAGGGAGGGGAGAAGCAGTTCTTGCAGATATTGGCAGCAATATAGGATTCCAGAATAGAATCAGCAATGATCTCCTTTGACGAAGCTGCATCTTAAATGTTGTATCCAGTTCTGGAAACTTCACATTTAAAAAGATCCAGACAAATAAGAAGGGTAATAAAGATAGCTAGCAACTAAGCTCTGCCTCCAAACATCATAGATTTATTCCCCCATTTATTATTTACCTGTTTCATGCACATCCAGAACTATCAAACATTGTCTATACATTAAATTGATAGCCTTTAGCACTTCTGCAGCAACAGAATGATCTTATGGATAGAAGATTTTGGGCACCTCCAGACAATCAGGACAGCAGTTAAGTCCTTTTGTGGCTTTGATCACTCACAGTATCCCCTGCAACTTCTCCCTCCAAATTAGATTTGGAGATTCCAGGGATGCTGCAGGAAAGCTGCGGGTGGTCAGTGCTTCCTGTCTGACCAACAGGAAGTGGCTGCAAAGGAAATTCACAGCTTTCATGCCACCTGGAGATACTCTTTCTTCCCCCCTTATGTAACCCTCCCAATAGTATAACATGAAGTTTTTCTGGATTCCAAGATCTCACACCAACTCTCTCTGTACTTTTTGGGCAGCAATCCAAATAGAGCTACAATTATGGAATAACAGGATATTGCACTACAGTAGTTAATTTTACCAGAATAACCAGAGGCATTTTTTGCACTAAGGTGAAGATGCCTCAGGACGCTTCAGCCCGAACGGGTTGAGTACACTTCCCCATCTGCACTGGCAGGCAAAGAACACGTTCCGAACGCATCCTTTACCTGCCTACGTGCGGATGGGGAAGTGTACTCAACCCATTCAGGCCGAAGACCCTCCCCTGCTCCCCCGATTGGCTGCCTTGCAGCCAGGGGTGGGGAGGCCAGTCAGACCCCTTCCTTGGGGTCCTGCTACCTGCATCGGCCAGGATCAGGCCAATGCAAGTGGCAGGACCCCCACCCAGCACCCCCAATCCACCCCAGGGTTGTGTGCGTGTGTGAACGGTGCTTACCTTCTGTTACTGGCCTGATTCTGGCTAGAATAGGCTGGAATGTTCTGAGCATGCTCGCGGGGCACCCCCTCATTGGCCAGGCCTGTTCAGATGGCCAGTTGAGGCCAGGCGGGTGCTCGGCAAATGAGGGGCTGCCCCAAGAGCATGCTCAGAACGTCCTGGCCTATTCTAGCCAGAATCGGGGCAGCAGCAGAAGGTAAGCACCATTCACATGCGCATGCAACTCTAGGGTGGGTTGGGGGGGTGCTGGGTGGGGGTCCTGCCAATTGCATTGGCCTGATCCTGGCTGATGCAGGTGGCAGGACCCCAGGGAAGGAGCCCAACTGGCCTCCCCACCACTGGCTGCAAGGCAGCCAATCAGGGGAGACTGGGGGAGGGGCCCAGCTGTCAGAGAGGGAGAGTGTGCAAACGCTCTCCCTCTGGAACAGCTGGGGATACGCTGAACACACGGAGTCGCTTTCAGAGGGGATGCTCAGGGCAGTCCGGAACAGATCCGGCTGCCGCTGATGTGCAAATACAGCTTCCCTATGTGTTCTCCACGCGTTCAAAAACCCCTCATGCGAAAAGGCCTCTGGTGTCAACCTGAGAATGAAAATGAGCAACGTCACCTACAAATTTCACAAAATAATCGTAGTAGGCTACGGCTGGCACATGATTACTATCACCTAGAATGGAGAATGTAACAGAATAGCTCCTCAGGCCTATATTCTGCAGGTGCAATGTGGACAAATAAATAATGCCTCCTTACCACCAATGGAGGTGCTCCTGATCAGCCAGAATGTAGATACAAAAATGGAGTTTCAGCCAGTGCTGGATGGGATTGCCCTTCCTCTGAAAACCCAGGTTTGTAGGTTGGGGGCACTCCTAGATTCCTCGGTGAGCATGGATGCTTAAGATTCAGCAGTGTCCAAGGAGTGCTTTTGCACAACTTAACTAGTGTGGCAACTACCCCTTTTTTTGGATAAGCCAGATTTGGCCACAGTGATTCATGCCCTAGTCACATCTCGATTAGATTACTGTTGTGCCCTCTATGTAGAACTGCCACTGGAAACTGTTCAGAATAGGGATGTCCACGAATATTCGTAACATTCAACATTTGGCCAAATTTGGACAATCAAACTTGAATTGAATGTTACGATATTTGTATGAATATCCAGAAATATGAATGTTTCTGAATATTCATACAAATAGTTCAGACATTCATTAAACTGGGGAAACATATCGGATACGTATTTATTCATATTAGAGACCTATGTATTCATATCAGGTACATATTCATTCATATCCGATATGTATTGAATGTTCGTACAAATATGTATGAATAGATTCATATCAAATCAAATTTTACTACATTCGAATGCGATCTATTCGTCTTGCTCATTATGAGCCTATAAGGCCACATAGATCACCCATCAGGGCTTCTCTTCTTGTTCCACCTCCCCCTAGATTAGTTTGGCTGAAACTAGGATGGGGGACTTTTCAGTAGCTGCCCCCAAGTTTTGGAATTTCCATAGACACCAGGTTGGCCCCATCTCTTCTTGCCTTCCTTGGGAAAGTAAAGACCTTTTTATTTTGGAAGGACTTTTTCACTGAATAGTTGATTTTTAGCTGCTTTCTATTTCTACTTTTATATTTACATATTTTAATTTGAGATATGAATAGTTTTTAATTTTGTATACTGTTGTTTTGCTGGTTAACTCTATACACTGCCTTGAGTCCCTTTTTGGGAAAAAGGTGGGGCACATCCCTATTTCTGGTGTGTGCGGGTCATCTGAGGTGCTGTGCAACCACATTGGCACCTCAGATCATCCCAAACACAACTGAGCATGCACAGAGAATTACCATTGCCATAGCTGGGCACTGCAATCAAGATGGCAGTGCTGTCAGTGATTGGACATGCGCCTGGACATCAATGAGTCTCTAGGCACATGGGGGTTAGTCTGACATGTACTAGCATCCACAAGTGTGAACACTAGTACGTGTTAGTTGATAACACACTCTTCCCATCCAACAGACTCAAGGTGTTAACTCTGCCTTACAAGGCCCTGAATTACTTGGGCCCCAAGTATCTAAAGCAGTGATGGCCAACCTATGACATGCGTGTCACAGGTGACACGCCAAGCCCTTTTGGGTGACACACATGGTTACCCTGGCACCTGGGTGTGTAGTGCTTGCTTGTTAAGTGTGCGAAATACCAACTTTCCATTGAAGATTTAGCAAACGAAATTCAGCAACAAAAGTCACTAATGTAAATAATTATTCATATTTGCTTTTAATAAAATACATATATCAAAAATATAACTTTTTTACTAGAGCTACAAATACCACAAAATTATGAATATTTCTAGAAGTGACACAGCACCTGAGTTAAGCTAGGTTTTCTTGCGAATTTTGACACACTGAGCTAAAAAGGTTAGCCATCACTGATCTAAAGGAACGCTTTCTTCCATCTCGACCTGCCTGTGCCTTAAGATCTGGAGCTGAGGCCATCCTGGTTGTCCCACCATTCTCAGTGGTGAAACAAGTAGGCACCGAGGAAAGGGCCTTCCTGGTATTGGCCCCCAGGATATGGATTAGCCTCGCCCTTAAGATGCATCACACCTCTTCCCTGTATATATTCAGGAAGGCAGTGAAGATGCAACTCTTTGCCCTGGCCTTTGGCTTGTGTGATTATACTTCCCCCACCCTCCAATGCAGATACTATTATTTTAATATCTAAGGTACTGTTTTAAATATTCTGAATTTTTAAAGTGTTTTTTATATATATTATTGCTTTTACTATATATCGGTTTGCAATTTGTTCTTTTAAAGGTTGTTACCCGCCCTGAGACCTTCGGGTAAGGAGTGGGATAGAAATAATAATAATAAATAAATAATAAACAGATGGGAAGCCAAGTGCGAAAGCTGCCCTAGTAACACATTCATCCTCCATGCATCAGTCTGGGGAGGGAAACAAGCCAGCCACCACAATGAACCTAAAAGTCATTAGATGATGATTAAAGGTAAGTTGCCTTTTGTGTTTGAAATGTGTAGACAACCAGCTCCTGGAACAGCTGAGGAAACACACTATCCACATGTGTGTATGCACACTTCAGGAGCTGGGTCAAGGCAAAATTCAAGAGGACTTTTTTTGGGATTCATCTGGCAGTCTCTGCATAGTTTCCATTGTTCAATTTAGTCATTTTACTTACTCTGGGAGTCTTTAGAGACTCTTCTGGCATTTAGGAGACAATGAAAAATTGTTCTCTTCTTCAAACCCTGCAGTTTTAATATCCTGCCATTTAACTTAATCTGCCTGTTTTAGTTTTAAAGTGAAAAAAGTGGTTGGCAAATGGTCCACATTCCCAGCAAAGGAAGGAAGGAAGGAAGGTGTACTGGAGCTCCAATTATTAGAAGATACAAAACCTTCCTAAGAAGAGAGATTTTGTTTTTCCTGTAGTCACAGTACATACTAAGGCACAGGTGTGAAGGTGCAGATTTAGCTTCAGTAAGGGACATGGTACATCAGATCTGTCTTATTAAATTATCTTTCCTACCCTTTTAGACTTCAATGCGAAGAAGAAGAAGAAGAGTTGGCTTTTCTACCCCACTTTTCTCACCCATTTAAGGAGACTCAAAGTGTCAGAAGAGAGCCATGACTAGCCCAGTGTCACTCAGCTGGCTTCATGTGGCAGGCAGGCGGATGGATGGATGGATGGATGGATGGATGGATGGATGGATGGATATGTGTGTGAGGTGGGTTAGTAGGGTCCATGAATGTATTGGTTAAATAATTAAGAGAAATAATAGGAGGCTGGATACTTTATCAGGAGGCATGCCTTCTACTAGATGGTACCTGCTGGATGGGCAGATGTAGGAGATCCACTTATTTAAATTATCTTGGAGCTGAAAAATAATCAAAATAGGGTTCCACTGGGGGTGGGGTGCTCTGGTTCTCTGGCTAACATTAATTAATTAATAACATGGTCTACGTAGGAATGTTTTTGGTCCCTACAGAGGACAGCTGAGGTCCTCTAACAGATAAAGCCAAGGTCTTGGTTCATATCTTTAGGCCGTGTCTCCACTACAAACAGTAAAGGCACCTTGACCCTTTTCTACTTAATGAAGACACAACCTAAAAGTTAGATGTAGCTGAGCACTTAATATAGTAATAGTTAGTTTCTTCTGACACAACTGGATTCTTTTCATGCAACAAAAGGCTTCTAATTAAGTGCTTTCAAGTTTCCCACAGTAAAACTTTCATTTTGCAAGTTTCTTTTATTTCTTTTTGAATTAAATTAAATTATTATTATTAATATTTTTCCTCCTCAAATCTTTTCCCTAGCATCGCTTGGCATCCAAAGACTGTTATACCGAACCCAATGCTTAAAAGATCTTATAGGATGTGAGAATTCGTTTTCACAACAGTGATCCAAATCTTTTGGTATCTCCTTACGGCAAATACTGTTGGAGTCTTGAACAAAATCCTGTGAGTTACTTTTTGCCATGCAAGATGGTTGCCTCGCTTGCCTTCTTGTGAAACCAGCTCTTCTACCCCCTTAATTCTCTGACATTTTAGGAAATTTCCGACAATCAGTTGTCTTGGTGAACTATGGCTCTTCAATTTCCATTAGAATGTCAAAAAAAATATATGACAATAGCTGAAAGGTTAGGGCAAAAGCTATTAGAAAAGAAAAGTTGAGGCAAATCGGGTGATCTCATTGAAAGAAATAAGGAAAAATTGGCTTCCTTTTGGGATTAAGTCTAATTAAGGTAGGCAAGCAGCTATGCCTGTTTGGAATAACAATTGTGCTAGCATGTCACTTTTTTTCTGCTTAGTTGAAATTTATATAGTTTGGGAATGGTGGATGTTAGAAAATTAGAGCTCATTTAGAATCTGTTGAAAGGACAGTGTGCCTTCATTATTAGTTTTGCATCTGAATTTTCCCGGGGCTGTCCTCTCACCGCTATAGGTAATGGATTTTTCCCCAGATGTAATTGGATGAGTTTAATTTTTTCTTTCATTACCTGTCTAGGAGCCCTCTGCCCCCTTTTCCCTTTGTGTTTTATTAGGACTGTAACCCCTATTTAAATAAAGGCTTTGACTGTGCTTATATATGTTCAATCAGCACTTTCTGATTGAATAGTTGTGGCTGCACAATGGTATCACCTACCCCCCCTCTCTTTAATCTACTAATTACATTTTAACTGTGGTTGTGTACTGGAGATGTGGAGAGAAACGGTGCCTGTACTTATGGCGTGAACTCTTGGGTAGTAGTTTGTTGAACCACTCGGGGAACATTTGTTACTGGACCCTCTCTGCAACTTCCGCTATTTGGAGACACTCATGACCTGCTATCTGCTACTCATTCCAGTCTAAATAGCTTGTAGCCCATCAGAAAGACTGCACTTCTGCTTTTTCATGGAGGAAGCCTGCTAAGAAATATCAGTGCTATCAAATGATGGAAATGTATTTATTTATTTATTTCTATTTCTATCCCGCCCCATACCCAAAGGTCCCTGGACAGGTAACAACAGATCAAACAACTAAGAACAACATATTAAAAACAAAATTAAAATAAGGTACACAGTTAAAAACCCCTTAAAAATTCAATAGGTTTAAGCCGTGCACTCAACAATGCATTAATAATAACTGTAACTGAGGGGAGAATGGATCACCTTAGCCAAAGGCCAAGGCAAAAAGGTATGTCTTTACAGCCTTCCTAAATGATAACAAGGAAGGGGCATGGCGCACCTCGAGGGGGAGACCATTCCACAGTCTGGGGGCCACCACTGAAAATGCTCTCTCCCGGGTGCCCACCAGCCTCATTACCAAAGGTGGTGGGACAGCCAGGAGGGCCTCTTCCTTGGAGCTCAAGGCACGGGCAGGTCGGTATGGGAGAAGGTGTTCCTTTAGATATTTGGGGCCCAAATAAACCAAAGATGGATGAAACCACCACCGTTTATGAGAAGGATTAGTACTCTGTCACCCCCTACCCCAGAATTATGGGGCCTTACATAGATAGGACTCTGAAATTTGGATTATGACAAAACTTAGTGGCAATTTGGAACTAGATCCAGATGAAGCTATATTGAGAGTGGAACATCTGAAGTCAAATTTGTCAGCTAGGCCCAAACACCTCTGGATGAAGATGGTGTTCTAGATGCATTACCAATGGTGTCCAGGTTTCAGAGTAGGCTGGAATCTTACTGCTTTGATTAGTTTTGATTAGGAGTGCACACAGATGCAAATTTTGACATTCAATTAAATTCAAATCAAATATCCTAATGTCTGAATTCATACGAATAGAGAAAAAACAAACGTACTCAAGTTTGAACTATTCTAATACATTTGTATCTATTCATATGAATATTTGATTTGTATTTGATGATACAAGCGTCAACAACATCCATACACGCCCGTACACATTTGTACGCATCCCATTTTTATCCAGTATGCATAGTGTTTTCATCCCGTACGTATCCGTACAGATGCATACAGATACAAAAAAGTTGCATACAAATATGTATGTAATGCATACATATCCATATGATATGTTCATGTGAATAATTTGAAACATTTGAATTCATTTGAATGTTAAAAATCCAATATGTAGACATTCAATTTTAATTTGAATGTCAGAATTCAAACAAATTTGATTGAATTTTGAATGTTTTGAATATTTTTGCACGTCCCTAGTTCAAATAGCATTGGCCACAGGGTCCTTCTGAGTCAGATGTGGTATTTGTCCTACCTGATAGCAGTTCTTGGGCCCAACAAAGGGGCTGAACCAAAAAAAAAAATTGTTCATTGTGTTGAGACCTCATCTTTACACACTGTGAGTTCAATGACATGACAAGAGTCCATTATAGAGATGAAATCTTCTCTCATTGCAGAGTGGGAAAATCTGCTCTGAAGACTTGGGAAACAAAAGCTTTTGTGCCCTCATTTCAAACTTCGGAGTGGATGTGGAAAGGATTTAGAAAGGATTTGAAGTAGTTTCAGAGGCATGTTTGTTACTGATGGTGGCGGGATAACCAGGAAGCCCTCCCCAGAAGATCTTAAGGCATGGACAGGTCAGTACGGAAGAAAGTTTTCATTTAGATATTTGGGGGGTCCTGTAAGTTAAAGCTAGCACTTTGAATTGGGCTTGGTAGCAAATTGGTAGCCAGTACAACTCTTTTAATATATATAACTGTTTTGTTAACTGCCTTGGGCATAGAAATTACATAAATATAATCATAAATATCAATTGCAACTGCTATCAAATGTGAGAGGGACTTGAGCCATGTCTTAATTTACTACTGGAGTGAACATAATATTCCTGAAGTATATAAAATTATGCATGGTATAGAAAAGGTGGATAGAGAAAATTTCTTTTCTCTATCACACAATACTAGAACCAGGGGGCACTCTATGAAGCTGATGGGCAGGAGAGACAGGTCTGATAGGGGGAAGTATTTCTTCACCCAGAGGGTAATCAGTTTATGGAATATGCTGCCGGAAGAGGTGGTGACACCTACCAGTCTAGATGGCTTTAAGGTAAGGTTAGACAAATTTATGGATGACAGATGTATCAATGTCTACTAGAATCAATGCCTAGGTGTATCTTTCAGGCTCGGGGGGTGGGGGGAGAACCGGGGCATTTCTAAGGCCATTTGCTGGGATTCTAGAGCAGGAATAGGTTTGTCCTTGTCTGTGCTTGAGATGCCCATGAGCATTTGGTGGGCCACTGTGTGCGACGGGATGCTGCACTAGATGGGCTGTGGCCTGATCCAGCAAGGCTTCCCTTATGTTCTTATGTTCTAAAGAAATCCATTTCAATAAATAAAACATCATATGGCATAAGCAATGCACAGAATTCTAATAATAAGCTATGCAATCTAAGAAACTACAGTACACAGTATCAAATAAGAAAAAAAAGCATGAGACCAATTAACTCAAGACAACTCAAAAATGTTGAAAGAGAAACTGACAGAAATTGCAGTCACAGTTTTATCTTAATGCACATCCCTAGTCTGGATGGGTCAAAAGTTTGATCCAGTAGGGAATTTCTTACATTAAGGGCATGGGAGTCAGGATTTTCAGTGACTGCTAGTGTGGATAGCACCAAAAATGACTATCTACTACAGGTCTATGTGTAGAGCAAGCTGTGAAACCATGTTCTGCTAGTGGGCTTCCTTGTACATCTTGTTGGTTATTGTGAAATCAGCCTGCTAGACCAGACAGGCCACAGGTCCAATCCAGTGGGGCTTTTCTTATGTATCAAGGTGCAGAATTTTCAGAATTTCCTCGTCAGATAGGATTCCATGGGTTTTCTTTGTCGTGGTGTGCTCACAAAATCTGTCACCTTCATGCTGCTGTGAGCTCACCTATTATTGAACTGTGATCACTCTCCACATCTTCTAGTCCTGGGATCTGCTGCCCATGACATTTCTTGTTTGAAATGGTAATTGGAGTTCAGAGCAGTGTGTGAAAAATAGGACATCAGTTGGCAGAATGAGAACATGGCTGTTTCATTCTCCAGGTATGCCGAGTCTTATTTTGCTACCAACTGATGTAATTTGAGCAGATCTATTTGGCATTTCAGCTCCAATACATTTCCATCCATCACATTATTACAAAATGACTAAACAGTAGGTGGTTATGAGAGATCACTATTGGAACAAGCTTACAGATAGTTTTTATTACCATCCCATTGTGCAAACAAACAGCTTATATCCCTCCATACATATTTATAGACCGTCAGTACTTTTATCCTGAGTAATTCAAATGTGACAAGCAGCTTCAGACTAACAACCTGCTTCAGTGTGAGATCGTCACAGCTAGCGAAGGATGCTGCCTCAAGGAGAGCGATGAAATAAAGGGAAGTTTTTACTTCCCCAAAGCCAAAACCTCATTGTGCTACCTACAACGCTCTTTGTTTGCATTCATCAGCGCTGTTAAAGGCGGTGGCGAACCAAACATCTTTTGATTCTGTAATCCAAGGTATCCAAAAGTATTTGCATGCTAAAGTCTGTGTTGTCCACCACTCAGCAGAATTAAAACTGCTACTTAACATCACATTGATATTTTTCCTTATATGTTGCAGCAGAGGAAACATGCTCAGAAGCATGCTTCCTCTGTCAGAATATCTCTTATAAAGATAGGCTCCCTTTCTTTCTTTCTTTCTTTCTTTCTTTCTTTCTTTCTATCCATCTATCCATCTATCCATCTATCTATCTATCTATCTATCTATCTATCTATCTATCTATCTATCTATCTATCTATCTATCTATCTATCTATCTATCTCTCTATCATCTCTCTCTCTCTCTCTCTCTCTTTATTTAAAATTCTTCCAAGATAGTGTACAGGAAACATTAAAATCCTGTACATTTTGCCTGCATGTTTGCTTGCTTAGCTATTTATTCAAAGAAAGGCACACATAAATAAGAGATTAAACAGCCTGGCGGTCTTTCTAGGAATCACCACAAAGAGACTTGCATTGTACATGGAGTGAAAGCTCACCCTTTGTGAACTTGAAAGAGCCCTCATACATCTTACATACTTAAGATACTGATGGAGTATTGAGTTTTGTTATCGTTGGGTCAGACTGGCCTTTTGCCTATGAGAATAACAAGTCTAGAACCCATTGTAACTGGATGGTCTATGCTGTTACTTTCCCTGCGTCTGGCTCCTGAGCCCAGACTTCATTCATTCTTGCAGTCAGTGCTCATTTTGGTGTCAGACGGGATGGTATAGGAAACCATCTTGCTTTCTGTGGCATGGGTCAGCGCTAGAGATATACACTAACAAAAAATGTGTGTTCAGTTCACCCCCTTTTTTTGTTCCAAGAATGTGCAAAAATATTCATAACATTCAATATTCATATGGATTTGTATGAATTTGAACACTCATTTATGAATTGAATATTACAACATTTGTACTCATACAGATGTTTCAGAACATTCCTATGAATGCTATGGAACATCTGTGAACCTGGGGAGGTGGGAAAGTGGATGTGCCAGTCACATCTGCAACAGATCCAGAGTGAATTCAATATGGGTGGAGAGCAGATTCAAAATGGATCCAGGGTAGATTTGATACTTTCAGAGCAGATATGTTACAGGATACATATTGGATATGTATCAGATATGTATGGATACGTATGCATTTGTATTGGATATCTGTAGAAATTAATACAAATACATTAGGAGTGTGGACGTATGCAATTTTCATATTCGATTTGATCAGAATAGAATATTTGAATGTTGGAATCTGAACGAATAGAGGGAAAAAATGTATTCAAATTTGAATCTGATTTGTATACATTCATATCTATTCATACACATTCCATTTTTATCCCATATGCATGTGGTTTTCATCTCATACAAATCTGTACAGATATGAATATGATCCGTACAGATACATATGTAATGTGTACATATCTAGACACATATGAATGTCTGAATAATCTGTACAAATGATTCAAAAGATCAAAATTCATTCAAACGTTAAAAAACGAATGTATAGACATTCGATCTAAATTTGAATGTCTAAATTTGAACAAGTTTATATATGTAATGTTTACTCCTAGGATCTCAAATTCAATATTGGAGTATCCCTAAAGCATGTGTCTGAATGTAGTCAAAGATAACAAATACCTCCCAAGGATGCGCTTGAATTTCTCATATTCGACCTCCTCCTCCCCCCAATCTCTTATTGAAAAAGTCAAGTGAGAAAGATGACAATACAGCCAAAGAAGTTCTTGAACTTTTCATATTCTAAGGAAATATCTCCCCCTCCTTAGGGAATTCCACACATATCTTGATTCTGGATGCATCTGGCAAGTCAGTGACACTGAGCCCAAAGGTATCAAAGACGAGCTTTGTGAAGATCTGGTCCAATTTAGCAATATAAGTTAGTGGCATCATTATGGAAACCACATCACATTGTTGAACATTTTGCCCTTCTCATTATCCAAGGGATGTCACATTTTTGACCAACCATGAAAACAAAACCTGAGGCGTTTTCGCACCAAGGTGAAGACGCCTCAGAACGTTTCCCCCTGAATGGGTTGAGAACACTTTCCTGTTCGCACGAGGGCAGGTAAGGAACTCTTTGGGAACAGTTCCCTTACCTGCCAGTATGAATGGGAAAGTGTTCTCAACCTGTTCCGGGTGAGGGGAGACCCTCCCCTGGGCTGCTCCCATTGTCTCCTATGAACCCAGTGTGGGTAGCCCAGGTGCCTTCTTTCCCTGTGTTCCTGCTCACTCCCGAACCCCAGATCGGGCTCTGGGGGTGGGCAGGAATGCCAGCCAAAAGCCCCCAACCCATCCCCAGGGTCGCACACACGTATGAATGGGGCTTACCTTCTCCTGCCGGCCCAATTCTGTGTAGCATAGGCCAGGCTGTTCCCTGCATGCTCGAGGGGGCGGCCCCTCATTGGCTGGGCACCCGTGTATGCTCAGATGGCCTGTTGAGACCAGGCAGGTGCCCAGCCAATGAGGAGCCACCCCCTCGAGCATGCTCAAAATGGCCCAGCCTATTCTACAAGAGCAAATGCTGTATCCCAACATGCTCTCCATGCATTTGAAACCCCCTTGTGCAAAAAGGCCTCATGTTATTCAATGGGTGACTGTAACGTATTCTGCACTAGTTTCTCATCTTTTTAAAATTATTATTCTCTCACTCACTTCTCTCTTTGTCAAGATAAAGATTTTTTTTTCATTCCTTTGTCTCGGGAAGCTTTTATTTAGATTCAGAGAAAACATGATTCCTCAGCATTTTTTTCTCCTCAGCTTTTAGTTTTAGTTAGTTGTTCCAAATTAGCAAATATAAAGAAATGATGACTGCAGATATTTTTTCCTCCATATCTTCATTTTTTATAATCTTTCACCAAGTTTTAATTTAGATGTATACAGGGATTCTATTGTTCTTGTTAGGAGTTCTTTGAGACAACTCCTCTTACATTTATTTTTTAAAGGAGGCTAACTGAATTTATACCATGCTATTCCATGGAAAGGAAAAGCAGGCAAGGAGGGCAGGATCTATCTTTCTGTCTATTAGGGATGTGAATGTGTGTCATTTTTTCCTGACCACTTTGAATCAAACTTAATGGGACATATTTTTGCATTTATGAAAATGGAGCCACTTTGAGTTTGAATTTGCTTCTAATGTTCTTCAAATGATCCTCAATCCCCGTTTCTATCTGCTGCCCCTCCAAATCTGCTTTGAACCTGCTCCAAATTCACTAAGAATCCTCTAAGAATCCATGAATCCATCTTCACAAATGTAACAAAGCTTCAAATGAAAGCACAGAAGCATGTCTGCTTTTAAATATAGCCAATATTCAATTTGAATACCAATTGTGGTGATGAAAATTCTTTACCCATTCCTACCAAATAACTATCTATCATCTATCTATCTATCTATCTATCTATCTATCTATCTATCTATCTATCTATCTATCTATCTATCTATCTATCTATCTATCTATCTGTCTGTCTGTCTACCAAAAATTCAATTCATTGTCAAAAATGATGATTTTTGCACTCATTCTTAAACTTTTTTTGCAAGCCTTTTTCCCATTGTAAAAGTCCATTTTCATGACCAAAACACAGCAAAACACTAATATTTGATCGAATCGTTTGTTTTCACAAGCTGGAGACTACTTTGCTTTGATCAAATTTTTGGACATTCAAAAAACTTCATTTTCAATTTGTGGTGAATGTCTGTGAATTTGAAAATTGATATTCAAATGAAACCAAAAAAGGCAAGAAAATATGTTCAACTTCGTCACATTTCTCCCAACGATGAGCCGGGGAAAAAAATCTCAAATCTCAAATACTTATATCCCCATGTTTCTATTTCACTTTCCTGGTGGTCAGTGGGTCACCGCTATTTATCCCACCTCTGCCACCAAATGTAAAGGCCGCCTCTCAGCCCTTATCTATTTTATATATATATTTATCTTTATTTGGTAGTGTGGTAGCGTTGTGTTTACTTGTAAATCAAACACCTTTGCATGTAGGAGTACAAGAAAAGGGAAGTGTTTCCTCCATATTAGAATGTGGAACTAAGCTTTTTAATACCATACTGGATACCTAGAGTTAAGACAAAGCTATATGTATCCATAATCTCATAGAATAGAAACGTATACATATGTTACCTCAAGAATGGTTAGCAGTAATAACTTTTGTGGTTAAGCTACCTGTTTCCTAAGTTTATTTATTTATTTATTTCGGATATGAAACATTTGAAATTCGATTGAATTTGATCGTATTCGGACATTAGAATTCAAATCAAACATCTCTAAATTTGAATTTAACATTTGAATGAATTTTTGAATCATTCGAATCATTCGTACAAATTATTCAGATATTCGCATTTGTATGGTTACGTACAGGACAAAAACAAGATGCATACGGGATAAAAATGGGATGCGTATAGATGAAATGGACACATTTGAATGTTGTTGACATTAAAAATTTGTATGAATAGATTTGAATGTATTTGATTCGAATCAAATGTGAACACATTCAGGTTTTAAGCATTCAAATCAGTTCGAATCTTTGGATATTCTATTTGAATTGAGCCAAATTCCAAAAATTGCATTCATGCACATCGCTAGCACTGAGATATGTATGCATGTGGATTCCCATGATGCTTCCACAGCTCATTAATGCTGAGATTGAGGGGAGGCTTATAAATGGGGCCTTTCCAGGAAACTGTTGTGTACATGTATGAAAGTCATCTACAGCTTTGTCTGTACTCTTGCCTGTGTCTCAAACTGCTGTGTTTTGTGATGAGAAGACACAGTATGCAGTATGATCATTTCACAAAGGAATGGGAAGAAATATTGCAAGGTTCTTCTGGGACTGCATGATTTCCATACTTGGCTCGGTTTGCGGTTGCCTGCTGATCTTTCAGAAGCCGGACAGTCAACTAGATGGTAAAGTTCAACCTTGTACTAACAAGCTAATGCATAATTACATGTGACTCTTCACCCACCCATTCTCAGTGTCTTTTATCATGCTAGTCTGTCCCCCTTTGCTACTTAGGCTAAACACTCTGTCACAGGCATACTGTGTGTCTGGAGAACCAAGAGAGGGATAAATAAAGCCCAACGTGTCAGGGCAGGATCAAAAGGCCATCTGGCAATATCCCTGGCGAGTGAGGTTAATGTTGCATTGGGAAAGTTCAGGGAAGAGAGATATTAATATGTTTCTCTCCTTGTGTAGTCGCTCATATCTCATTAGCAATATCTTATCCGGTTAACACATTAGCACCATTCCTTTGTTAATGTATTAGCATTCATATCATATCAGGACATATTGTTCCCTAATACAATGTTACAGTCGTATCGTATTAGCAACTCTCATATCAAATTAGGAGAAGCAGAGATTAAGAAGGCATTCTGATTCAATTAGCAAGGTGGCAGAATCTCTCTCTTTCCAAGTCACTTCCCTGAGTGGTCTTAAATGGCAACTTGATAAGGTGTCTTCCTAAGGACTTTTCCATTCTGTGCAGCTCCGCCAAGGACCATTTTATGTCAACTGCCAGCCCAGCTAAACTAGCAGCACCAGGTACAGTTGTATTAGGGCTCAGATGACAGGAAATAAGCTTGCTGCCCTCTGTTGGACACACGAGACATAAAAGAAGGACAGGAAACAGGGAACACCCAAGACTAGATGAAAAAAACCAAAGGACCTGGAACAGGTGTCTTTGTTTGGCTATATGTGTTTTGGATTGTGCTTTTTTGAAGAGAACAGAACACTTTTCCAAAGATTGTTAGATGATATCCTTTTCAAATCTTTATACAACTTCTAGTCTGAGGATGAATTCATCTGCCTAGGCCACTCATTAGAATGATATCCTACCCTAGAAGATAATACGTAAGAACATAAGATGAACTGTTGGATCTAGTCAAGGATCCTGACTCAGTGGCCCACCCATTGCTTTTTGAGAATGTCACAGCTACCCTGTCTCCAATACATCTCTATCTGCTATATGCAACTGGAAAACATGAATCTTCAAAGGACCCACTCACCATGTTTCTGTGGGCTGTTCTTCTCCCCACAACAGACACCCTGTGAGATATGTGGAGCTGTGTAGCTCAGAAGAGAGCTGTGACTCACCCAAGATCACCCAGCTGGCTTTGTGGAGGACAGTGGAATCAAACACGGTATTCCCAGATAAGACTCCATCTCCCTAACCACTAGACCAAACTGACTTCTGCCGGTATACTATGGTCTTGCTCCCTTATTCTGCTACAAACACGGTTAAGGCAGAATGCTCCATGTGTTCACCAACATTAACCAGAAACTTACCTCAAGCGTCCAGGGCAGGAGCATTATCTCTTCTGCTGCTCCGGGGTTGTTTGAGGTGTCACAAAAGTGCACTGGCACCTCAGACGACCATAGGTGTGACTGCGCATGAGCAGAGCATCCATGCTGTTAAGGTAATGGTGTTGACACATGCGTAGTCGAGGGGGGCGCCGCAGTCAAAATGGTGTCACCTAGAGGAGGACTTGGCCCCAGGATCAAACAAGGTAAGTATTTGATTGCAGGAGGAAGGAACGCTAGTCAGTGCTGGCTAGTTTGCATTCCGTTCCAGTCCGGTGGAAGGGAAGTCCAAAAACACTCTAGGTGGCCATTTTAGTGGCCTAGACTGGCTACACTGCCTATAATGCAGTTGGAGTGACTTAGTGAGGGTGGGGTGGGGCTCTCTGGGCTTCACCAGAGTGCAGAAGAGAGAGGCCTATAATGGTGTTAGACCTCACACTATACTGGGATGCTGGTAAATATGGAAGAGGCCATAGCCTTTCCCAGGGATAGTAAGGAACTGGGTCCCTTTTCTATTGTGCTCCGTATGGAGGTGACACAATAAAAACTCAGACTATTAGTATGAGTAATGACCTAAAAATATTCCACTTGTTAACCATGTAATCAATTCACTAGTCTCTCTGGACAGCTTGCTCGTTTACACCCTCCCCTTGGTATATTCCTCGGCTATAATTTAAATGCAAGGATTATAATCACCATCTCTCTCTTCGCTCCCAACCCACCCTTATGCAAGCTTAATGTGCAAGGGCTTGCTCATTTAGCACGGAGATATATATTCATTTATATTGAACTAGAATGGCAAACTCTGTATTTAACAGGTTTTGTTCACTAAGTAGTTACTCCATGGGGTAAGGAGGTTAAAGTACGATGGCATTATACTGTAGAGGCATCTGGTGCTCAGCTCTGGGCAATAAAAACACCTCCTTGGCTGTCCACACCGCATATAGCCCATAATGACAAAACTACAATGGCATTATCTGCCCCTAAAGGAAATGGCGTATGGCTTTGGGATTCTTGGTTTACTATCACAGAATTTTTACATTCCATAATAAATACTATTTGTTGCCCATGCTGTGAAGAAGAAGAAGAAGAAGAAGAAGAAGAAGAAGAAGAAGAAGAAGAAGAAGAAGAAGAAGAAGAAGAAGAAGAAGAAGAAGAAGCAGGAGGAGGAGGAGGAGGAGAGGAGAAGGAGAGTTGGCCTTTCTACCCCACTTTTCTCGAATTTGGTAAACGTGAATCAAATCTTGTTGAATTCTAATTTAAAAGATTCAAATCAATTTTTTGAGTATTAGATTTGATTAAAATAGAATGTCAAAAAATTGTGCTCATCTCTACATTGAAGTGAATGGGATGAAACTTTGCACTCATGTGAATGGAGCCATTTCAAATGTGTGAGGCTTCAAATTCACTTTGAATCCGCACTGCCACCAGTTGTACCCCTGAATGCTCTCTGAATCTGCTCTGAATACGCTCTGAACAAAGCTGCATAAGCTTTCGCTTTGCATGCAAAGGTCCATCTTCCAATATATTTGATTCAAATGCAAAGCTCTGGACCTTCACAATTTGTACACATTGTGGAGGTGACACACATGTTTCACTCACCCCTAAGAGCCAAGTGCCATTTTGCTGGGCCCTGGCAATGGTCCCAGAAATATGCCTTTTGTAGCATGCTATAAAAATCTCCCTGCCCTGCAATGTCAGAGGCTCAAAGTTAGGCTGGGACTGACAGCTGTCATGCTGCTGGTGTGATTCTCACTGCCTCTCCTTTCCTGAGCTTGATTTGGGTCGGGATGTGAAAGTTACCAATGGGACAAGAACTGTGATGTCCAGGGATGTGCATGAACATTTGCAACATTTGATATTCATACACATTTGCGTGAATTTGGACAATTGTATAAGAATTGAATGTTACAACGTTCTTAGATTGACGTCCATATTCATACAAGTGCTTTGGAGCATTCATAAAACAGGAAAGTGGAAAAGCAGCTGCAATGGATCCAGAGTGAATTCAACATGGTTTGATAGCAGATTCACAGTGGATTCAGGACAGATTTGATGCTTGCAGAGCAGATATGTTGTGGGATATGTATCAGATACATATGGGATATGTATGCATTCATATCAGATATTCAAACAAATCCATATTCACTACATTCGATGGGGATCTATTTGAATTAATATGATTTTTCTTACATTAGATTCAATGCTGGCCCATTTTATGAATGATATATGGGTTAACTGGAGTCATTTTACCTGAGATATTTATTTCCTGTGCTGAACTGAAGTGTAGAGAAATGTGCAAAGTTAGGTCTGTGTTCACAATGCGGATCAAATAGTTTGTGTTTGAAACTGTTTGCATCAAACTAAACATGTGGCTCTTCGAATATCCTAGTCATATTCGTAGTCACTGAGTTTGATTCCACACTCCTCCATGAAGCCAGCTGGGTGACCTTGGGTTGGTGTCTGTTGTGGAGAGAACAGAAGCTTTGTCAGTTGCTTTGAGTCTCCTTAAATGAGTGAGAAAAGCAGGCTTGAAAAGCAGACTCTTCTTCTTCCTCCTCCTCCACAGAGCCATCTAGGTAACCTTGGGCTAGCCACAGCTCTTTCTGAGCTCTCACACCCGCACTGATCTCATAGGGTGTTCTGTTGTGGGGAGTAGAACAGGAGGTTTGTCAGCTGCTTTGAGTCCCCATAAATAGATGAGAAAAGTGGGGTATAAAAGCCAACTCCTTCTCCTCCTCTTCCTCTGGAACAGTTTGTGTTCACTGTATTTCTGCCCTTGAAAAGAGCAATTTTCAGCTTGAAAATTGGTATCATTTTTGTTTTTGAATAAGGCTGCGTCAAGACATTGGTTACCTATTCCGCTGTCTTTGAATATCCCAGAATAAGGTGTGTAGTACCTGTGCTTTATACTGAAATATCTAAATATGGCAGAATAAACAACTGATGCTTGGATGCAGCCTAACTTTGAAATCAAATTCCAACAATCTTTTTTGTTAACAATTAAAGGCTTCTCCATCTAGCCAAATGGGTGTTCAGTTTTGAATCAAGCACTTGGCCTTTGTTCATGCATATCTCTACTGAAGTATATTCTGCTGCCCTTTCCTCTCCTCCATTTCTCCTCAACAAGAAGTTGGCATCCCAGACACGTTTTCTCCCCTTGCTCCAGTCACTGGATATTTCAGCCTGCAAGACAGAGAAAGAAAGATGTTTTGGCCTGGGAGTGGGGTTTAATCATTTTACCTGTAACACACTGCCCAGTTTTCTTATAGATTTCCATTACCCCGTTACTTTAATAATCTTTCTCCCACACTTCTTCTTTCTCACACTTTCTGGGCTTTGGTTCCAGTTACGCCTTTCCCTTTTTGATAGACTATAGATCTGTTTATCCTAGGTCATAAATCCTTACTAGCATGAGCCACAATAGGTATTTGGGGACTTTGTCTTCTGGGCCCAGCAAAGACTTTGGTGCTTCTCTTGATAATATTATCTCCTTCTCTTTAAAAAAAAAGAGGGCAAAAAAACTTCAGTGGAAACATTTTTTCTGTAAAATTGCAATCCTTTATCTTAAAGCCGTACATCTTACTTCTGACCTTGTGGTCTCTCAAACATGAATAAAGACCACAGGTGAATAGGGCTTCTCCTTCTCTCTCTTTCCCCGCTCTCTTTCTCATTCCCTTCTTCTTCCTTTAGGTCACATCTCCACTATACAGTGGTACCTTGACATACGAGTTTAATTTGTTCCATAACCTTGCTCTTATGTCAAATCGCTCGTATCTCAAAGCAATTTTCCCATTAATCCATTCCAGCTCCCAAAACACCACCTCAGTTGTTTTTGTTATGTACTGTACTGTATTTACATACTCGTATCTCAAATCTTGCTCTCATCTCAAAGCAAAATATCACTCGCTCGGCGGCTTGTATCTCAAAACACTTGTATGTCAGGGCACTTGTATGTCGAGGTACCACTGTATAGCCTTATGTCCCCTAGCATGCTGCATATGGACTATGCACAACACACAAGATTCAGGAGACAGTAGCTCATATCCATGATGTATGGGAAAGACACTGGTGTAGAGATCTGCATGATTGTTCAAAGTATTCATTACTCGTATGAATTCAGACATCCGTTTATGAATTGAATGTCCAGATATTGGTACTTTAGTATTTGCACAAATACAAATATTTCAATTTATGTGTATGAATAATTCAGACATTCCTATGTGCATGGATACGTACGTATCGTGTATCCATAGAGATAGGTATGGGATGAAAATGGGATTAAACGGGATGCGTACGGATCGATATGAGATTCGTATAATTGGATACATATCACATATTCGAATAGATATGAATGTACTTGTATCTGATGGAATGTCCCGACATTTGTTTTTCTTTAGCCATACAAGTTTGGATTTTTGAATATTCAATTCATTATGAATTGAATGTTGAAAATTGCATTTGGGCACACCCCCACACCTGTGGCTTAGAGGATGATGACCAGCTCTGAATTCACTGTCCTATGCCCTGCCACTTTCCAGTGCATTGCCACTGGCCTTCCACACCTGCACAGAGATTGATTTGCAGGACAGATCAACTATCTGGATCTCCCTGTGCATACGAAACATCCCCTTCCAAAGCCAGCTTAGCAAGCAGCTGCATATTAGGGATGTACACAAACATTTTTTTTGACATTCTGTTCGAATCGAATAACCAAATATCTGATTCGATTTGAATCTTTTAAATCCAAATTTAACAAGATTTGATTCGTATTTACCAAATTTGAATCTCTTTGTTTGAATTTTTGATTCAAATCTGCACATACGAATGTTGACAACATTTGTATGTGCATGCACACATCTTTCCCACATCTGTACACATCCGTATGCAACCTGTAGTTATCCCATATGCAACCCCGTTTTCATCCTGCACAGATCCGTACAAATGTGTATGGATGTGGGAAAGATGTGGATCTTCAAGTATGCATCGTGCACAAACCTATACACATATGAATGTCTGGATAATTTGAACAAATAGATCCAAAATTTGAAATTTGATTTGAA
Organism: Aspidoscelis tigris stejnegeri; assembly: GCA_023333525.1. Lineage (NCBI taxonomy): Eukaryota > Metazoa > Chordata > Lepidosauria > Squamata > Teiidae > Aspidoscelis > Aspidoscelis tigris. The sequence continues at coordinate 5,290,171 of JALMGA010000007.1, forward strand.
TGTTTACATTCGAATTTTGGGACATTCTATTCAAGTTCGAATGTTGAAATTCACTACATTCAACCAGATTTTGAATGGCTATGAACATTCATGCACATCTCTACTGCATATGCACATAGAGGTTCAGATTAGGATGTGCATAATTCCCTCCCCCATGTCTGATTAAATTGGAATCAAATGCAAGGAAATTCACATTTATTTGAATAAAGCCCCTTTGAATGTGGTAGGATTCAAATTCAATGCAAATGTTCTTTGAATGCTCTTTGAATCCCTGCTGCCAGTCACCAAGTAAATTCCCTAAGGATTCCCTAAGGATGCACTCTGAACATGTCAAATCCATGCTGAATCCACCTCGAATCCACTCTGAATGGACTTTGTATCCATTCTTGATCCACTGCAGATGTGACTGGGCATTTGCTTTCCCTCCTTCCCAGGTTCACAAATATAACAAAGCTTTGAATGAATGTATAGACACATTTGCTTTGCATTCAAATGTCGACCTTCAAATGTAGCCAACATTCAATTCAAATTTGAACGTATGAATTCAATCAAATTCAATTGAATTTTGAATGTGGTGAATATTCGTGCACATCCCTTGTTCAGATTGTCATTTGGTCTTGCAAAAATATATATATTTATATATATTTATATATATAATTGTATACACACACCCTGCAAGCCTTGTTCATTTTGTTTGAATGTCTAGATGTTTCTACTTTCTCTTTGTCTCTACTTTCACTTTGATGTGAATTTGCAAATGGGAAATTTTGATCAAACTTTTTAATTCATCTATGCACATCCCTGCTGATCTTGTCTTGCCTGAGAGGAGTAGAGAAGAGGCAGCAGGCTGGGCTCTGCCACCTTGCTCCCAGCAGTGGCGCTCCCTCCTCCAACTGCTCCCATCACAAGATGGCAAAGAGACTATGGCAACCGATCCACCGGTTGAGAAAACGTCCGATCCTGAGGCTAAGCAGGGCTGAGTAGATGCCGGCTGACCATTTCTACCATCATCCAGCTTGTCATCAATGAAGAGAAAGTTCAAAGTAAAGAGAACAGGAAAATTCCAGCAATAAGAAACGGACAGAAGAATTGGAAATGAAAACCTCAAGAGCTTGCTTTTTGCTGTTCCCTGTTCCCTCCAATGCCATTTCCCTTATGTATCTTGTCTCTTTAGATTGTAAGCCTGAGGGCAGGGACCTGTCTAAGATTGATATAATATTGTAACCTGCCCTGAGACCTCTGGGTATAGGGTGGGATAGAAATGCAAATAAATAAATAAATAAATAAATAAATAAATAAATAAATAAATAAATAAATAAATATCACCTTGTATTCAAAAGGGATACAAATGAAGCACCCATAGCACCACCCAGTTGGAACTAATATGAGCGAATTAATAAATGAGACCCCTTTCCAATCTCTTGAGAAGATTCCCATGTGCATCAACATGGTACATGACATAGGAGGCAATGTTACCTTTGGGGTCAAGTGGTTTATATCCAGTCCTGTTTTCATCTCTTTCCACCAGAGCCAGACTAAACTCCACACCATTAAAATCCAATTCAGCAATGGGGAACAAATTGCTTGTCGCAATCTGCTTCAAAATGAGGAAATGAAAACACCGGAACCCATAGGAGTGTGCAAAATTTGTTCAGTTTACTCAGTGATGATTGGAACCCCCCCTTTTGTCCTGTTTCCATGCAAAATGTCTGTAAACAATGAGTCACAGCCAACTGTGCTTACAGTCCCAATCTTTTGATGACAGACCGGTCCCTCCTGCCTGGATTCTTAAATGTCCATTTGCTTGCTATGGTAATTTATGTCACTCTCCATTGTATTCTACACCTAATACACAGCTGGTCCTCTAATGTAGATTTCTTCACTCCTGCAGCCCTGTTATCCTCTTTGTAGATGACAAAGACTAAAATGCTGCAGTATTTGCATCTCCGCACAGGCTGAATCATTTTATTTTGAGAGGAAAAAAGAACCATGCATAAACTTTGCTACCACCCAGTTCAGACAATTAACAATTCTATTTTCTACCCATTTAAACTAGGGATGTGTGTGAATATTCGTAGCATTCAAAATTTGTATGAATTTGCACGAATTCAGACATTAGTATTTGAATTGAATGTTTGATATATTCATATGAAGCTTTGTATGGGATTTGTATGGGATTCATATGCATTTGTATGAAATTCATGTGGCGTTGTCCCAGTCCAGGCAAAGTATACTTCTGCTGCAAGCCCACCCCCTTTCCTGTGACTGCCCCATGTCCCCATTGCTCTAATGTTGTTTGTGCAAGCTTTACAATGAAAATTTTGCAAGTTTCAGACATGGGTTGTGGCACTTTTTCCTTGTTCTGGGCCTGGTGTTCAAGGGCCAACATCTGGACCAGAATAGATGGTATTAGTACATTTGCAGGTTTTGCCAAACAGCTCCACCACTGAACATGGATAGGGAAACCTTGGGACTTTCTGATAGGGATGTGCACAAATATTCATGCTATTCATTATTTGTATGAATGTGTACAAATAATGACATTCGTGGGTGAATCAAATAGATGTAGGCCCTATTTGTCCGCAAATTGGATTTATCTGGCATTCGTTGAAGCTTCATTTGAAGTTTCAGACAAGACCAGATTCCCTCATTGCCTCCCCTCCCCTCCCAAGGTCTCCTGTCCTCCTGGCAGCCCCCTACCACACACTCCCCTCATAGGCGCAAGTAGGCCTTCTGGTTCTGTGTGCACAGTTACCACCAACATCACACTATCCCCAGGGAGGAAGGACAGCAGACAATGTGACTCTGCCCCCCTTTCCCACTACTGCATACTTCCATTTTGGGGCTCTTTGGGTGCCAAAACATGCCTTCCAGTTCTGTGCATGCAGCTTTCCATCCAGGGAGCATCATCCCTGGCTGAAAAGCTGTGCAGAATGCTATTTCAGGCAGGTTCCAAATGGCACATAGCAGCAGCAGCTGCTGGTGGTGCCTGAGGAGGGGTTTGAGAAAGGACTAGTTGGGGAGGGGGGGTTCACATCATTTTATGAATATTTGTCCAAATATTCATACACAAAGCTGAACCCACACACACATTCGGAGGGGGGAGGAATTTGGCTAAACCCAAGGATTCCCACACTTGTTTTGCAACTAATCAAATGTGGGAAATTGCCTTCATGCACTTCCCTACTCTCTGGACCGCAGTGGCACTGGTCCCACCTGGAAGAAACATAGAGATTGTTCTGGTTTAAATGGAAAGTGTGGAAAGGCTCAGCAATAGTGAAATGATATCTGGGTTTAAATACTGCACCTCAAACAAACAGAGGGCCTGTTGGCACTTCCTTGGGTGGCATGACATAATAATATCATACCAGTCTGGTAAAGAACCTGTGTGGTGGTGAGCATTTATACTTCAAGGGCTAGTAGAGCCCTGTACTGGGTCAGAAGCAACTGAAGTGCTGATGACAAGGCCAGGCCTTGCTGGAATAGTCATGGTGACATCTGGCTTGTGCCCAGACCATGGTGCCCACTTGCTTTCCAGTAGGTGCTGCTCTCCAGGAGGCACCTAACTTCTCTCAGCCAAGCTAACTCCAGGAAGGGGTTGATGCACTTTGAAGAAGTGGTGGCGTATTGAAGAAATTGCCTAGTGAAGGACTGCTGCTCACTAGGACTGCTGCTCAATCAATCAATCAATCATTCAATCAATCAATCACTATCCATCCATCCATCCATCCATCCATCCATCCATCCATCCTTCCTTCCTTCCTTCCTTCCTTCCTTCCTTCCTTCCTTCCTTCCTTCCTTCCTTCCTTCCTTCCTGGTGCTTTAGTGTAAGGAGACTGTATACTCTCAACCAGAGGATTTAGTTTTAGACAATGGAGCTTTGATAATTCAAAAATCTCCATCTTTGATTCATTGATCACAATCCTAAGATTTGGACCAACTACATTTGCCAAAGATCAGCGGAGAATACCAGTAAGCAAATTTGGTAGTGTAATAAAAATCAAAGCCAGAGATTTATCTTCTGCAATCTAGACAGTGAGAGATGCTTACCAACCCCTGCCATCAATATCACAGTCCATCTTAATCCCAGGGAGTGAGGGCATCAAGATCATAGCAGGGAGATCTCTGGCTTCAGTGTTAGCATGCAGGATTGCTTCAGCACACAGACAACATACTGTCACATTGAGGACAGCACTACTTCTTATTCGTAATACACAGGAAGCAAAAGGGCCCTTTTAAAGAACTCACCTTGTACCCTGAAGGGTGCTACCTGAGCAGTAACAGGTAGCATGCCCTTCTGATATTAAATGTGGCAGCAGCCAATGCCTTCAAGTGGACACAAAGATGCTCAGAACAGGTGTAAACCAGTTCCAGGCACTTCTGCTTTATCTGGGACTCCAGCTGCTATTGCTGGGGAAAAAATGGCCTTTACAGATGAAAGTACTGAGGCTAAAATGTCCCCCAAAACATTTTCCATGGAAAAATAAGTATATTTCTTGGAGATGAGCATTGAATAGCCATTATGTTTTTAATGTGCTATTTCTAATCATCTGGCTTTTACGTACTGTGCCTGATAATGAACATCTCTGTTTAATAATTGGATGTATTTTGAGGAGACTCAGAACAGGAGACTGGGGGAGAAAAGTCTCAGTTTTCTGTTCTGAATCAGCTGCAAATTCTGCCTCCATCCTCTGCGATCCCTTTCTAGCAAAAATTGGAAAATACACCCACAAATGCAAAGGTGGAAACACACAAAACATTTGTCACCCTATGGCTTTGTCCTCTCAAATCATCATGCAAAGCAAAAACTTATTTGGGTAACAGGGGTGTGCACAAATGCAATTTTTGACATTCAATTCTATTCAAATCAAAATTTGAATATCCGAATTCGTATGAATAAAGAAGAACAAATGTCTGGACCTTCAAAATGATATGAATACATTTGTATCTATTTGTTTGAATATTCAATACTTATCCAATGATACAAATCTCATATTCATCCATACGATCTGTATACATCCCATTTTCATCCTGTACACATAGGGATATGCACAAGATGTGTATGGATACGTATGTAGTGCATATGTATCCGTACACATACAAAACATTTGTATTCTTATGAATACTAAAAAAAATAAAAAAAATCCAGATTCATCCAAATCCATCCAAATAACAAATATTTCAAATATTTGTACACATCCTTAGCAGGTAACTGACACCCATGGACAACTGGGAGTCACAGCAAACATGAAGACACAGTCAAGCAGTGTTGGCATGAAGCTACTAGTTTTTCCTTCATGGTGCTGTATATTTACTGTTCCACCTCCATAGTTTCAGAATTTTAGATCTGTATTGTTGTAAACTTACCAAAGATTGCTAGGTGATATAAAAAAGGAAGGGAGGGAAGAAGGGATGGAGGAATAACATTTGGAAACCAGCCTATAAGAATGGTGTTGAAAGTGGGAATGGAAACATGGATTATGCAGTGAATCAGTGTAGAGACAATTGTTATTGTTTGTGGTTATGTATACCTGCATCTTTGGGGGTGATAGTAGGTCTAACCCAGAGCAGATGGACAAATGTCTACTGCTTTGAAGACCTGTCCCAAGGCAGCAGAAAGGATACCCTGACAGAGAGCAAAAGAGGAACATAAGAGGCTGTTGAGATTTATTGATAATCGACAGAACTTGCACATGGCAAAACATGTGCATTGGGCCAAGTATGGCCTCTGGAGTTCACATACAAAAGTAGACAGGAAGTTGGTTGCATTCCAAATGGAAGGTTTTATTGCTTAATGGTTGCAGAGTAAATACTAAATAAATGCATGAATAAATGCTGATGCAGGAGTATATGAAAATAACACAGGAGGGTACCATGGCAGTGGGGGCTGCAGTGGGGGCTGGCTTTACAAGTAAGGAGGTGCAGTCGGGGGGCACATGAGGTCAGGGGTGGGCAGATTCGACCATCATCAAAGCTTCTACAGAGCTCCAACGAAGGCCAGGTACATCTGATTCATGGGTGAAGGAGGGCTTGCAGATGAAGCCCCCTTTCAATTCACCCATGAAGGTTTGATTTCGTATGAGTTTGTATGAATTGCAAATACGACAAATACTATTCACTCATCCCTAGCAGAGAAGAAACAGCTATTTCTGCTTATTGAACATTTTATTTACAACACACATTCTAATTATATTTTCTGCAATGAAACCCATGTTGGGCGTTCTTTTGACTTGGAAAGGTGGCACACAAGTAAATGAAAGAAAATAAATGAATTTTGATTCAAAACTAACCAGTTATTATTACTACTGCTACTGCTACTATTACTGTATTATTACTATTACTATATTATTACTGTTATTACTATTACTTTTACGTACTATTAAAACCGGGGCAAGGGGAATATTGATAGGAGTCTTTGTTCAAGGACATCCTAGTTAGAAAACCAGAGCTGTGTTTCAGTTCCAGAATTTATGGCTGGCATCAATACCTCTGTAGGATTCAAATTATTCTTTGTTCTGCCTCCCACCTTCCTTATAAATGTTCACTTTTAATTAAGCTGAACTTGTTTTTCTTTTTTCTAAAAAAAGTAAAAAATAACCACAGTATGTCATTTTAAAGAGCTATAGATAGTCAAGGCTTCCATTTAATTATTTTTATTTTTAAACAAAACAAAACTGGGAGTTATTTTTAATTTGTAACTGAAGCTCATGTTAGCAGCCCACCAGCTGGATATAATCCTACTGCAAAACGCATTGCTAGCAGAAAAGAAAGATGTAAATTTATCCTTCAACTGCTTAATAAGTGGGATCGTTTCTATTACACACACACACACACACACATACTTTTTTTTGGCAGGAAAGGAAAGAACAACCCTACTTTGTTCATGACACATCTCACTTTTTCTTTTAGTTTATTGGATGTCTCGGGAAAGTGAAGATTACAGTGTTTAACAGTCTAATATGTGCTGTGAAAGATTTCATTGATATGGTCATGCTGAATAGTTAGCTATTAAAACTCTTTCATATTACATGTGTTCCAACACATTGTTACCAGAAACTGCTTTAGTGCAAAAATGCTTTGTTACAAACTCAGTAAGTTGATGGATGTCAGACAAAGGAGCTATATAAATTTAGAGACAGATTGCTATCGTTTTTAATAATATAGATTCCTGACATTTTTTAATGCTTTCTGATGATCTGTAGATAGCATAGCGCCATACATATTAAATCTGATTATTTTTAAAGAAAAAAAAGATATGGTAATTAATAATTATGGAGACACTTTTAAAGCAATCTATACTGTCATAGCAGCAGACACAAAATATATATTGACTCTAATGCTGTCTTTGTCATAGTGGAAATATACATGCTGCAATAGCTGTCATTGTGAAATATAAACTTAGTGCAAGGTGTTAGAACTGAAATTAAATAAAAAGCACCTAGTGTTTGCCCAGATATTGGCTGTTTATAGAAATATGGACAAGAGGTAATGAAAGATAGATACAGTTATAGATATAGTAAACTTCTGCAGAGTCAGATCCAGCATGAGCCATCTTGTATGAGCAAGACAGTTCAGTTGGCCTGTTGATGGGCTGAGATGGGTTTTAAAATAGAGGTTTGATTAGAGATGTGCATGAATGGTTTTTTTTTTTTTGCATTTGATTAGTAACAAATCGAATGTAAGAAAATTTCTATTCTTTTGAAAAGATCCCCTTTGAATATGGTAGGATTCTATTTGATACAAATGTATTCACACAAATCTGATATGAACGCGTATGTATCCGATAGGTATCCAATATGTAACCCATAACATATCTGCTCTGAAAGTGTCAAATCCGCCCTGAATCCACTTTGAATCTGGTCTCAATCCATGTAGAATGCACTCTGGGTCCATTGCAGAAGTCCCAAATCACATTAAGCTGAATGGTGACAAAATTGCATGACAAGGCATAGGATGTGGAGGCCCCAATTTGCAAGTTTGCTGAATGTCCCCAGACTGTGGACGTTTTAATGTGACCTGGCCTGAGACCACTGAGTATAGGGGAGGATAGAAATAGGATTAAGTAAATAAGTTTCAGAGAACCGTGGTCATTTCAAAGGCTTCAGAACTTGTTAAAATTGTGTTTAATATACCTCTCTGAATAGAAGTACCCCCAAATGAGGATTTAGTGGAGAGTGTGAAAGATCTTTAAAGCCTTTTCCTCTTTGTCAGCTAGCTTTTACTTCCTGGTCTATTGGAAGCAAGGTGATGGTTAACTAAAATCTTTCCAGAGCATAGGCAAAGGAGAAGCTAATACCTCCTAGGGCTCCATGCAACACAGGCTGTGTTCATACCATGATAGGGAGGTGCTACCTAGGCATCCATTCTAGTTGCCATTGATGAACCCTTCCACATCAGATGAGAGGCCAGTTGATGCCATGACACTCCGGTAGCTGCATGAGGCCATCCCCATGTGCTGCACTACACCCAAATGAGGATGCAAAACCAAATTTCCAGGAGAAATGCAGCCAATTCTGGACAATCTGTGGACTGCTATTAAATTGTCCATGACTGAGCTCTTCCAGGGGAGCTGGGTCAACTTTGAATAGGGCTAACAATCCAATGTTTTGCCTAACTTCAAACTCTAAAATGCTGCAGATACTATATTTTCTGGTTTTATGTTTTGCATTGCTTTTCTTAATATATATCTAGATATCTAGGTAGACATCTAGGCTGCTTCCGCACTTGGCCTTATTCTGGGATATATCTCAGGATAGGGGTCTCTTGTCCACATGCTAATACAGGCTATGGGAAGTCTCACTAGGACCTGCTGTAGTCTGCAATAACATGCAGATAAGAGACCCTGATCCTGAGATATATTCCAGAATAAGGCCAAGTGCGGAAAGGGCCCTAGACGACAGACAGACAGACAGACAGACAGACAGACAGACAGACAGACAGACAGACAGACAGACAGATAGATAGATAGATAGATAGATAGATAGATAGATAGATAGATAGATAGATAGATAGATAGATAGATAGATAGATAGATAGATAGATAGATGATATGTATTTTATTATTTCAGAACCAACCTCCTAGATTGGGCAATGGAAAATGAAGATATATGAAGGTAAGTATAGTTGCAGATTCATAAAGTTACAGTAAGCTGAGCATGAACTACTTACAGTACCACAGCAGGCTAGTGTTTACCAACACATCAAGATGAAATAGAGGTCTTAGAAGTGGAAGGCTCTGTTACTTGTTTATATGTGTGTCTGTTTGTGTTTCAGCTCCAGTGTTGATACAATTCACACACATACCTTTCAGCTAAAGGCATGGATTTAAAGACAAAGCACCCTTGAAGTTAGTTGCATGGTTCATTCAAGGCCTACCCTTGGGAATCAAAGTTTCAATATATTGCACACCTTTTGACTCAAACAATATCAGCCCGCAATCATTTGTGCATCCCAAATGCTAGGACAGGTTTGGCAGTAGGTATGGATGAGAAGTACCAGGGAGGGAAAGAGAGGGGAAATGGATCTATCATACCTTGACCCAGGGAAAGCCAAAAGTAGCCAGGAGCTCATGGTTCTCATCCTTAGAGAGTTTGCTTCCAAAGACAAGCTCTGAAGTTCAGTGTAGGGATGTGCACAAGTGAAATCAATTTTTTTTAAAAAAAAATGATTAAATATTCAAATTCACAAATTTTTGCATGGAAATGAATGTACAAATATTTGAACATCTGGACATTCGAATGGAATGAACAATACTCCTGGCTCACAAATATGAAAATTTGATTGGATTTTTGGACTTTTGCAATATTTTATTGATGAAAATAAGATTTTTCATTAGAAAACAAGCCGCAAAAAATGGTCATCCATGAATGCAAACATCTGAATGTTCAAAAAATGATTCCATGAAGAAATAAATTTTCAGAGGTTTGATTGGATTGCAAAACAAACATTTTTTTTTTCATTTGTGTGCATCCCTAGTTGGTGTAGTTCTAGTTGCAGTTGCTGAACTTAGAAAGGGTGTGACTCTCTACCAGCAGGGCTACAAGATGACAATTTGTTTTCACTATGCCCCTGCCAAGTAGGGATGTGCCTGAATGTTCTAAACAAGGAGTCCCCAACCTTTTTTGCACCAGGGACTAACTTTCTTTTCTATGGGCATGGCGTGGGCATGGCGTGGGCATGGCAGCTTGTTGCAGTGGTGCTGTGGACTGGTAAAAAAAATCCGTGGACCAGTGGTTGGGGACCCCTGTTCTAAACATTTGAAATTTGATCAACTTTGATCAAATGTGGACATTCGAATTCAAATAGAATGTCTTCACATTCAAATGTAAACATTCAAACTAATTTTGAATGTTCCAAAACATTTGTTCAAATGATTCAAAACATTTGAATGTATCTGAACGAATTTCATACGTATCTGTATGCATTTGCGGTTATAATATGGGATGAAAACAGGATGCATATGGGGAAAAATGGGATGTGTACGAAATGCGTACAGATACATATAACAAATATGAATGTTGTTGACTTTCATATCCTCAAATACAAATGTCAACATTTGTATCTTAAGATTCAAATCCAACATTTGAACAAGTAGATCTGAATGTATTTGATTCGAATCAGATTTTGTTGCATTGGGGTTCTAAACATTCGAATCAAATAGAATGTTTTGACATTCTATTTGACTCAAATTCAAATGCAAAAAAAAAAAATGTGGACATCTCTTTTGCCAAGGCACAGATCAATATTCAAATTCAGTGGACAGAGACCAGGTGGAACCACTCACACTCATACCTGAGGCCAATTTTCACTTGGCTTCTTAGTAGATGCTGGGGCAGCTTCTGGTGAGCACCTGCAATTACAGGAAGCATTTTCAACCCAGAAATGCCTCCTGTCTTACAAAAAACTTTCCCAGCATCTACTAAAAGTGGTGCACAAAATCAACACCACCACACCTGCACGGACACCGCCTCCCCCACCCACCCACCACAGGGTACCAGAAGACGAGCAAATGGTCACGCCTCTGGACACTTCAGGTAAGCTTTTGGTCAACATCAGTAATGGTGTGGAACACCACACTTAATCAACGATTAGTGAACTTCTGGAGAAGCAGAGTACTCTTGGAGGCTGCAACAGCCTACTCAACATGTGGATGCTCTTTACCAGAAGTCCACTAATTGTTGACTACTGGCCTAAGTGAGAATAGAGACGTTTTCGCACGGGGGTGAACGGGACGCGTGGGAGACAGCTGCGGACACGGCATCCGCATTGCCCGAGCGCAGCTTGCGCTCCGACGTGTCCGCAGCTGTCTTTCTCGCGTTCGAAATGTAGAGCACTTTAAAGTGCTCTACATGCGTTCGAACGCGGACGAGCCGCCCGCAGGCATTCGGGAGGAGAAGCATTCGCGCCTACTTCTGTCTCCTGAACAGCTGCGGGCTCGCCTCCGACGCCGGCGCGGCTTCGACAATCAGCTGTTTGACAATCAGCTGATTGTCGATCTGCCTCCGCGGCTGTCTCCGCGCCCCTGGCCGGCCTTTGCCGGCTAAGACAGCTCCCGGCGCTTTGAGCATTCGCACACAGACGCTCCGGAACGCGTTTACACGCGTTCTGGCGCGTCTGTGTGTGAAAGGGGAAAGCGCCGGGAGCTGTCTTAAGCTTCCCGTCCTACTCCCGTTCCAAATGGAACGGGAGTAATGCGAAAACGTCTTAGGTCTCAGGAATTTGCAAGAGGAGAAATCAAGCAATCAGCAAGCAGATGCAGCTACATGTTCACTATTAGAGGATATCCAGTGCCTTTGCTGGATTTTCCATGACACTGATATTTTACAATATTGCCTCCATTTCCTGGGGTATTGTGAATATACTCTTCAAAGAACTGCAGGTTTTACCTCACATCTGGAGGCACCTTTGCAAATTATCATGGCTACCACTTGTCTTTTATAATCTGATGAGGACGTCATTTCATTGTGTAACCTAAATGAGGAGTTTCACTTACTACCAGATCCAATTGTACTTACTCAAGGATGAGTTGAGGGTTTCCCTCTCTCCCTGTATTGTACAAAAATAACTTCAATTTTATGTTCTATCTTCTCCAATAGATGGCATTTCAGGAATGAGTGTCAACGCTGTGCAGAATTAGAGGGAAACTTCTTCTCTGGCTTGATATATGTCTGATGGTTAAAGACTATTGACAGTGACATTTCAAATACTATATCTCTTCCTTCAGAATTACACTGGCAATTGTGTTTTAGGAAACTCTTGCAGAAAACTTTTGAAGGGCTATAAACTTTCTAGACTTACCAGCTTTTGATCTATGCTAGTGAATCCAGAATAGCCTGGGAAACTGAGCTAGATCATGGGAAGGCATGGGGCTGGAACAGTGTTATCCACACCAATGGATTCTTGGGTTGTGCATGAATATTCAGCACATTCAGAATTTGTACAAATTGGTATGAATTCCAACATTTGTGGCTGAATCGAATAGGGCCTATCCATAGGCCCTATTTGTCTGTGAATAAGATTATCCAGTATTTGTCAAAGCTTTGGTCAAAAGTTTGGTGAATACTGGATGCCCCCAGGACCTCCCATCCCACCCAAGGCCTCCTGTCCCTTCCCACAGCATCACGTAGCTCCATGTTCCATGCTACCACAGACACCATCACTGTCACACACCTTCATCATAGGCTTTCCAAGTTCTGTGTGTGCAGACCCTACCACATCGTGCAATCCCCGGATGGAGTGCTGTGTGCACAGACTAGTGCCAAAATAGGCTCAGGGACACTACCACAGCCTCCCCTGGCCCTCCAGTGGGCCCCTTACCTTTATGGGGGTTGTGTTGGTGTCCCTGGACCTATTTCGGCACTCTTCAGAGGCCAAAAAATATCACTTCCAGGTTTGTACGCTCAACTTCCCATCCAGAGATCATGCGATACAGAACCGGAAGGTCTGTTTTGGCCTCCGAAGACTGCCAAAATAGGCCTGGGAATGCCACTGCAGGCCCCACAATGGTATGGGGGCAGACCAGAAGGGAAGGGGAGGCTGCTGTGGTATCCCTGGGCCTATTTAGGCACACAGACCTGGAAGTGTGTAGAACTAAGTTGCATGGTGGTGGTGGTGGTGACAACAGATGAGTGGGGTAGGTTTTGCTTCATCTCATGCATGAATATTTGTCCACGAATATGAAGCCCCCACATTTGTGGGGGTGGGGTCCAGCCGAAGCACAGTCATGAAGTGAACTACACAGACTCTTAATCTTTACAAATACCTTAAAACTGCAGATGTTTTCTACATAGATGGAAATATGAAGGGAAAGTTGTTTTCATAGGCCAGATGGCTTCTATCACAAAAGAAAGTTTCAAACTTTAGAATACCACAACAAGTGGCAGCAAAGAGAAAACATATATAGAACTACTCCCCATTTTTCCTATTTCCCAGGTGTGTTCAACCCTAAACACACACACACACAGAGGATGTGCATGAATATTCATAACATTTGAAATTTGGCTGTATTCAGCCAAATTTGTACATTTGAACTCGAATAGAATGTTAGCACATTGAAGACTGACATTTGAATTTGAATCAAACGTTTTGATACATTTGTATGAAGCTTTGTATGGGAATCATATGGGATTCTTATGGTATTTATATTCATTTGTATATAGGATCCATATGCTCTTTGTATGCATTTGTATGGGATGTGTGTGTTATCTGACAAGGGGAAGAAAAGGTCATTGGTTTATGGAATTTGCTGCTGGAAGAGGTGGTGACAGCTACTAGTCTAGATGGCTTTAAGTAAGGGTTAGATAAATTTATGGACGACAGATGTATCAATGGCTACTAGAATGGATGCCTAAGTACATCTTTCAGGCTAGGGGAACAAGCAGGATGCTTCTAAGGCCATTTGCTGGGATTTGAGAACAGGCTTGTCCTTGTCTCTGCTTGAGACGCCCATGAGCATCTGGTGGGCCACCGTGTGCGACAGGATGCTGGACAAGATGGGCTGAGGCCTGATCCAGCAGGTCTCCTCTTACATTCTTATGTTCTTATTTGTATGAATTCATATTGGATTTGTATGGAATTGAATATTTGTATTAAATACGAATCCTACCACATTAGAAGGGGATCTATTTGAATGAATATGAATTTTTTTTGCATTCAATTTGATACAAATCAAATACAAAAGAAAAAAATTTGTGCACATCCCTAACACACACATAGTGATGAATAATTTACAGAAACACTAAATACAAATAAAATGGCCCCAAGCAGCTAATCAAACCCATGAAACAGTAAATGTTGAAGGGGCAATAATTTTTACCAAATTCTCATACAAGTACCATATAAGAAAACTCCCAAAATAGAACTTGGTATGGAGAGTTGTGTTTCAGCCTACTTTTAGCTGTGTAATGCAATTCCCCCCTTCCTCTTCTTCCCCCTCCCTTTTCTGAGCAATTCAGATTGTTGAAGCCTGCCTGGAATATTCAGATGATACCTGGAACTGAGCCTGTGGTATCAACTCACTGATTACTCCATAGGTTTGGTACCAGGCTGGCATGCTCTGAGCAAATTCTCAGCAGTTGGTGCTTTGGAGGCAGGTGTGCATGATATCCCTACCTGTGCGCGCTGGAAATAAAGTGAAGAGAGAAAATGACAGAGCACATCGGAAGCCCATAAGCACTGCTATAAGCATAATGGGCTACAGGTGTTAGATGCTGGTTATAAGGGGATCGTAGTGGAGTTATAATCACTTACTTATACTCTTGCTTTCTTTTTTCACCCACCCTAACTTTCAAAAAGCTTGCAATGAAAAGCTAGAGCAATGTGTGCCCAAATTTAGATGTGTTCATATCTCCTCCTCCTCCTTTTCCTCATTTCCACGGATGAAGCTGCTCTTTTATAAATGCATGTAAGTTCTCTCGGAGTTCAACAAGAACATGCCACGTTCAAACACCAGGAGAAGCCAACGACTTTGGCTAGATAATTCAGCAGTGGAGAGAGAGAGGCCATTTCTGCACTGGGCTTTATTTTGGGGCTTGCCATAGTCCCCCTTGCCCCGATCGCGACCGTCTGTGGGGTGTGGGCACCTGAATCTAGGTGCCTGCACCCCACAGATCAGCTCCCCACCCCCCACACCCCCGAACCAGATCTCGCCCATCTACGGGGTGCAAGTGCCTAGATGTAGGCGCTTACACCCCGCAGATGACCCCCCCCCCAGTTTCAGGGCCCAGGAATGGGACGTGCAGGTGCAGAGGTCCTACCTTTTCGGTGTCCCGGCTCGGAATGAGCCAAGAATGCCGGGAGCGCACACCACGTGGCACGCCGAGACCCCCTATTGGACAAGCCCCCTATTGGGCTGATCTAGATTCAGGCGCCCATGCCCCACAGATGGGCATGATCGGGGTCAGGGCAAAGCCTTCGGAGACCGGAGCCAGGAGCTCCAATCTCCGAATGGGTCCTGCCCCATAGGGACCTTGCCCCGGGCCCCACGATAGGGGCCCGGGTGCCCAGGCATCTTCGTGCCAGCTGCACGGGGGCCGATCAAGCCTCATACAGCCGGCATGAAGCGGGGCAAGCAGCTTGATAGCGCTGCCCGCCCCTTGGGTGCTCTCACCCAATGGGAGGCAGCGTTACTGGCTATATCCCTGCCCCTAGCTGGCCTTTGCCAGCTAAGTCACTTCGGAATGCTTTTAGCATTCACACACAGGCGCGCAGGAACGCGTTTACATGCGTTCCTGCGTTCCTGTGTGTGAATGCTGAAAGCATCCTGAAGTGACTTAGGCCATTTGGAATGGTTGTAGTGCGAAAAGGCCTCTGTTCTGAAAACTCCTAATTAGTACCTTGTTTTAGACATTGGCTCATATTTCACTCCAGAAGTGAGCAAGTCACATTATCACGTCAAAGGGAAAATGTTCAAGTGGTGTGTTACTTAGTATCTGGAAAGCACACCATGCCTGTGTCCATCTTCAGTGATAGCAAAACTGATTACGAGAGCTGTTCATATTGAGAACACTGTGCCATAAAAAAGGGTGGAGATTTATGAGTCAGTGGATGAGTCTATGGTTTGGCTCCAATAATGAGCCAAACTCAACAGTCAGAGCATATGCAAATTAGGGATGTGCACAAATATTTGTAACATTCAAAATTCATACGAATTCAGACAATTTGGGACATTTGAATTTGAATGAATGTGGGCACATTTGAAGACTGACGTTTAAATTTGAATGGAATATTTTGATACATTCATATCAAGCTTCATACGAAGCTTCATATGGGATTCTTATGGGATTTGTATGGGATTCATATGCTATTCGTATGGGAGTGAATATTCATATTAAATATGAATCCTACCACATTCAAAGGGGAACTATTCAAACAAATACAAATTTTCTTGCATTCAATTTGACACAAATCAAATACAAAAAAGACATTTGTGTACATCCCTAGTGCAAGTGAGACTGTTTTCCTTGCTCTGCTTCTATCTTGATGTTACAAAAATGGAAATATTCCCCATTTCACCTAGATGGTGTAAAATTATTGACTTCAGCTTTGGACTTATAAGGCCCTAAATGACCTGGGCCCCAGATATCTAAAGGAGAACCTTATCCCATAACGACCTGCCCGCTTCTTAAGATCTAGAGGGGAGGCCCTCCTGGTTATCCCATCGCCTTCAGCAGCTAGGTGGGTGGCCACCCGGGAGAGGGCCTTCTCGGTAGTGGCCCCCAGGCTGTGGAATGGTCTCCCCCTCGAGGTGTGTCAGGCCCCTTCTCTGTTTATGTTTAGGAAGGCGGTGAAGACATACCTCTTCACTCAGGCCTTTGGTTAAATGTTCCCTACGCTTCCCCCATTGTAAACACTGCTGTTTTAAAACCGTTTTTGTATTTTTTAATGCTGGACTTTTAAACTTTGTACTGGTTTTAGGATTGATATAGTTTTTGAATGGTGTGAGCTGCCCAGAGACCCTTGGGTATGGGGTGGGATTTAAATATAAATACAAATAAATATAAATATAAATAAAGTGCAAATTAGCTGAATACTTAGAAGCTGCACAGGCACTATCCTTACCACCTGATCTATTCTACATTATGTGCCAACCAGGGGAAAGTGTTCTCTTAGCCATGGATTTGTAATCCCCATGTTCAGTTATCCCACAGATGAAGGCCAGGCACCATCCATAGTAGAAAGCAATCAATAGTGTCCATCTTTGCCTCAATAAACCTTTCCTTCCACTCTTTCTTTTTACCCAAGTCCTCCATAAATTGTGCATGCTTTATCAGGCCCATGTTTCTCAAAGCCAAACTCATGGACTCTGCTTAGAAAAATAAAAGGCTATAAACAAACCACTCAGCAAGCTAAACCAATTGGTATTTCACAGCATATGCAAACTCTTCTGGAAACTTCTAATCTCAATCGGTCTATATAAAACGAATAACCTCATGGGGAAATGAATACGTCTGGCAGAAGATAATATAAAGGGAAGTTTATATGGATGCAAAAAAGGGGGTGTATGTATGTGTACCACATTATTAAAGGTCCATATATTTTTATGATATCTACTTAAATAAGGAGGGCAAGAAGTGGAATAAGGCTTACCGACTCGTCTGTTAAAACACAAATTTAGGGAAGTCTGCCCAGGTCTCTCAGGAATGACAACCCACTCTGCAGCTGTCCATAAAAAGCCACACAGTGGCATCATTAAACAGTCTTATTTTGGTCTAAGGGCATCTCTGTGGCCCTCATTATGTGGGTCTCTCAAATAGTTGTGCCTGTGTCTGAAGGAAGGATCAACTGCCTCTTCACCTGATGCCTCCAGCTGTGTCACCTCTGCCTAGAGTTTTCATAGAAGCCCCTGACAAAGGGAATTTCAGCACTGTCAATTCAACCAGAGTTCAAGCACCAGTTCCTCCACTAAAACTGCGTTTTAGCTAGGCAGGCCATCTTTGGGTATCTATTTGACATAGAACCTTGGAGGAGGAGGAGGAGGGAGTGAGGGAGGGAGGGAGGGAGGGAGGGAGGGAGGAGGAAGGAAGGAAGGAAGGAAGGAAGGAAGGAAGGAAGGAAGGAAGGAAGGAAGGAAGGAAGGAAGGAAGGAAGGAAGGAAGGAAGGAAGGAAGGAAGGAAATATTCTACTTTGTTACAATGCGAATCCAGCATTTGAACTCTAGGAGCACCATATCTCTGCTGGGAAAATAAATTCCAAATACAGAACGAACCAAACAATTATCAGTAGCTGAACTGTGTTGGCAGGGTGCAGCGTGCAAGATTCAATTTTAACCAGTGATTACAGCCCATGCAACCTCATAGCTTCAGATGTCAAATAGCCATGACACTTTATGCTTTCAGAGAGGACGTCGGGATTCAGTGACGCAGGATGATTGTTCACCAGAGGCAATGTTTCTTGCGTCCTGAAAAGCACAAATCCAGAAAAGGAGTTGTGTGGAGAATCAAATGACAAGTGGGAAGGGAAGAAACTACAATCTCTCTTAACTGATTTTTTTTTAAAAAAACAAACTTTATTGACTTTATAATAAACAGTAAAATGAAACAGCAATATCAAGTATAATCATTATTTGAAGAAAATGTTAATAATAAAAAAATTACTTAACCAACACAGATTAACAACCATGAAACACTAACTGTCATTAACTTTTAAACATATACTATTTGCAAAGTAGATGACAAAGAGTGTTTTCAGCTTAAAGGAATACACTTCATAATATACTAACTATAAGATCAACAATTGTATAAACATCAGTGAAGGGAGATGGTCAATTTCCAATCTAGTCAATTCTGAAATTAAGGGGACCAAACCTCCAAAAATGATTTTTTTTTGGGGGGGGGGGGATAGAAGTTGCATCAGTTGATTCTGGTAAGTAATGAGTCCATAGGCCAGTTCGTACTTGGGGCTAGGAATAAAGCACTATATATAAAGCACTATATATAAGGCTATTTACATCGGGATTTACATCGATATGTAAAGTGCATTAAAAGGAATCTGGCAATCGGATTCAACTCTGATTTTGTGTCCCCACTCTTAAACACTTAAAATGCTTCCAAAGATAGATTGGGGAAAGTGATTCCCCACCCTTCTCTTCCCATTGTCCAGGGCTCATGGCACCAGCGGCAACTCAAGCCCCATTCACCTTCTCCACCTCCACAGCCACCATCCCCAACAGAGGTTCCCTCCAAAGAAAGCACCCTGGCTGGCTGGCTCTCTCTGCTGCCGCCACCGCCTATACACACACACTTAAACATACACACATCTCCCAGTTCCTGCAGCAGCTTCACCCCTTTCCCTTTTTAAAGATCAAGGAAGGAGGGAAACAGCCAGAATTGTGCAGGATTGCCTCTTTCTTTGATCTTTAGGCTTGTGTGGGAGGGAAAGGAAACATTGTTATCAGGTGAGAAGTGGCTGAATTGTTACAATGAAACAATCTGTTGTATAGGGGAATACTCTAGCATTCCCACAGCACTAAGGAAGAAACATTTTAAAACCAAAAGCGAAAAACACACTGGAAAATTCTGGTGTTTATTTACTCCATTTTTAAGCCAAATAATCCTCAAAATACCCCTGAAACTGATTGGGAATGGGGATGAAGAGGATCCAAACTGTTTTGAAACCGTTTTAATTGATTGGGGGTTGGGAACAACGAGGATCCAAACCGTTTGGAAACTGTTTTAAAGTGGTAATGGGAACTCACCTTTGGACTCTTAATTTGAAATTAGTTAACATCTGGGCAGAAGCATCTGCACTTGCAGGAGGCATTTACAGCCTACAAACGCCCCCTGCCTGCCCAGGGGTTGACTAATTGCAAACTAGCTGTGGTGTACGAAATCAAATCTGACCCCAAACTTACCTTTCTGGTCCAGAAGGTGAGCATTTTCACCTTCTCCAGTGTGAGGGGGCACTGTTTTTGGGTATGAAATAATCACGATCCTTTGCAATAAATTACATAAATACATAAATGCATAAATAAACTCAAAGAAGACAGACCATCAATAAAAAGTTAGGAAAATATTGGGACTCCAGTTCTTCAGCAAGATTCTAGCGGTGAGGGGGAAAGATTTTGCTTTATATACAACTCTAGCTAAACTTGCTCAGCTTTCAACAGCTTGCAATTCAGGCTGCCTGCTGTAGTGTGTTGTGATGTTGTTGTTAAGCTAAAAGACAAGCTGCAATAGAGATGTCAACACCACTTTTTGGCTCAGTCTGGAATTCCTTTATTTCTCCAAAGAGGGAAGCTGGCTTGAAAGATTAATCTAGTTCTGAATGTGTGAGGCTAGGGATGGGACAAACACAGGCAGATCTAAAAGGGAGAAGAAGTCCTGAGGGGTACTTGGATCCTGAAGGAACGTCTTCTAAGGCTTTACACATTTAATTGAACTGAAAACTGAACTGGCAATCAGGGTAAGTCTTTTAAAACTGAAGACCCTATGAACACTGATCTTATGACATCTGAATGCTTCATTTAGCACTAGCTGCATCCCCACTGGTGTCTATGTGAGTTTTTGGAGAGTCCCCAATAGGGGTATGCATGAGGGGGGGTTTCTGCATTAAATTTGATTCAAATTGAATGTCAAAACATTTGATTTTATTCAAATGTTTAGAATCTAAATGCAACGAAATCTGATTCAAACAGAATACATTTGAGTATTCGATTCGAATCTGAAGATAAGAATGGCGATAACATTCATATTTGATGATACAGGTTCCGACAACATTTGTATGTGTCATATGTATTTGTAACCATTTTGTACGCAAATATGTACAGATAAGTATGAGATATACATACAGATATGTATCTGTACGTTCATATCTGTACATTCAAATGTTTCAAATCATTTGAACAAATGTTTTGGGAAGTTCAAAATTAGTTTGAATGTTTAAATTCAAACGTGTAGACCAGTGGTTCTCAACCTTCCTAATGCCATGACTCTTTAATATAGTTCTTCATGTTGTGGTGACCCCCAACCTAACCCCCAACCTAACCCTACCTCCTTTGGTCTTCTTCCTCGATCACACCCCCAAATGAAAACAGATTAGCCCTTTATAACAACTTGAGACCTGTAGAAGCCAAAGGCCTTTGCACCTGAGGGCCTCCAGAGCATGTGTAGGATGCCCCAGGGATGGAGCACTCACTCCACTCCGCTGGGCTGGCGATTCTGTTTGGAAGCGCCCCAGCCCATCCCGGGGCGCCCTACACACATTCCAGGTGTAGAACACAGAATCATGCTCTACACCCAGCCCAGAGCATTGCAGCTGTCCCCAGCTGTCCTGCAGCTGTTTTGGAGGGAGACCGTTTGCATGCTCCCTCCCTGACAGCTGCAGCCCCCCCCCCAGGCCTCCGCCATTGGGTCAGGTAAGACCCAGGGGCAGGCAGTGCTGTCCGGTCCCTTCCCTGGGTTCCTGCATCCTCCAGGGGACTGGATCACATCCCCTAGGGCCTGCAGGAACCCCCCGGGCACCCACCTCCTGGGGTGCAGCCTACCCGGAGGCGCACGGGCGAGGCACTTACCTCGTGCTCACTGGGTTCCAAAGTGGCCGGCATGACCAGTGGTGCTGTGTGTCTGTGCACCCCACCTGCTCTGTGCACACATGGGTAGCTAGACAGAGTGAGCAGCAGGTGTAGATGCACAATGCCACTGGCCTCACTGGCCACTTCAGAACCTGGCAAGCGCTAGGTAAGCGCTTCTCTCTCATGTGCATCCCCGTGTAGGCCTGTGCCTCGGTGTGTGTGTGTGCCTGTGGAGGTTCCTGTAGGCCCTAGGGACCTAATTTGGTTCCCTCAGGCCCATGAGAACCAGGGAAGTGATGCAACAGTCCTGCCAGCCCCTGAGTCAAATTTGACCCAATGGCAGTGATACCAAATCTGCTCCAGTAATAAACTGGAAGCAACTGTGGAGGGAGTAAAATTTGGATAATTTGGATTATTCTCGAAGCCCAAAGAACACCAAATTTAACCTTCCCAGGGGAATCAGTAACAAGATCTTTCACAGGTTTTAAAAACGAGGAATAACCAGTAAACAGAGACAAAACCCATTTTAGACTCAGAAACCAGTGTTTCTTGTTAAACCAGAGCAAATAATTTATTAGGAATACAGAAAAGAAGTTGAAATGAAATATCAGGAGCGTTTCTAGAACAGAAATAAGCATGCAACAACTGCAAAGCGACTAAAGAAATGAACATCTCCCACTAAGAAATCTTTGTGAATTTAACTGAATTTATCCCTCTTTTATTAAAACAACTGATTTATAGTTATGCAGCAAAAGGTTCCCAAAAAAAAAAAAAACCCAAAACAAATTGCTTTTCATAAGTATGAATTAAGGAATGAAAATAAAATTCTCATTTAAAAATTGCAAATATAAAACAGCCAGAAAGGGAATGGAAAACTCCTGATACTAGAAAGAACCCCTAACCTAAAAAAAAAAAAGAAGTTCTAAAGAAAAATAAGGGAAAGTGAATAGAGGATACCAATCTTCTGTCTCACCACCATGTTGTATTCTTCATGCCCAAGAAGTCCAAAGCTGAAGATATGTAGGATTTCAGCAAACTATCTCCGCTTCCAGAACAAAAATATTTTCAAAATTGGTAAAATGTGCTTCAGTCTCAGTCAGACTGGTCTCCAAAATGGACAAAAATCCAAAAGAAATACATAGAAAATAATCTTTATAATTGCCTTTACAAAACCAGCCAAATTCAGAGTGCAAAAGTTTTAAACTGCAGTTCTTGCAGCAAAACTCTGTAGCAGAAAGAAGAAAAAGGGGGGGGGGGAATTTCTCCAGGTCTCTTTAGCCTCCCATGATGGCCAGAAGACCTCCCTCCTCTGATGACCAGAAGGAGAAAAACCTTAAAACCATCTCTTCTCTGCCATTTTTATAGCAAAAATTGGAACCAAAAAACTGCTGATGTTCTTCCCTTGTTAATGAATAAAAATGTGTATTTGACTCCAGTCTTAACAACATTTCCAGTCAGTGCATCTCCTGACCTCTCCTTGACACCCTCAGACAAAAAGTGTGAATGGTGAGTCAGCCCAGTAACCCCTGTTTGATTTGTAAAAGTTTACCTTAAATTAACATTTTAGCACCTCTACTGGCTCACTTAATCCCTTCAGCTAGACCCACTCAATGTGTGTGGACACTAGCGACCTCTTACCCAATTTTGTTAGGATGTAAACAAGGTGTAAACAGTGAGTCACCTCCAACATCCTGGCATTCTGATACTGGTGAAATGGGCCATTTCCCATTTAGATAGTAATTCCAAATTCTGGTATACTTATTTTACCCAGATCTCTTCCAAAAATCCATTCCATTTTATCCTTTATTATTTTATTAAAATTAGACAAACCAATCTCTGTCCCAGATTCCATGGTTTTATTTCTCCTTCATTATTTAGAAATCTGTTACCCCAAAAAGAGAAAACAAAGACTTTTTAGGTGCTAGGACTCTGTCTTGACTCAATCAAGATTAAATCTCAGGCTGTGTTTCTTGCATACAGACTTTTATCTTTTGCAAACAGCCAGCTTGTGACTTGAGACAACTATGTCCTTTTTTTTTTAAACTCCAGGCTTGTCTTTCTCCCAATATGGCTATTTTAAGGCCTTTCCACGTTTCATGGTCTGCCTTTAGCTTTCAATTATATCAATCATAAGGCCAAATTCATATGTCAAAACCTGGTATATTTCAAGTTCCGGTTTTGTAACATTTCTTATGATATTTGCACATCCAGAGTTGATCTGGTAACAGCAGGAGGCCTGGGATGGGCGTCCCACCCCATGCCAGCCTTTTCAGGGTAGAACACACAGGGATGAATTCCCCTTTTGTTCATAGGCAGGTAGGAACGTGTGCCCATGAATTCCTTACCTGCCTAGGTGTGAATGGGGAATCTGTCCCCATATGGCCTAGCCTTACTGCACTACAGCAGTTCGGCTGTAGTACGTAAAGGTCTCAGGACTCAGGAAATTATGAAAGGTCCACAAATAAAACATGTAGGACTAAAAAGGTGTGATGTGCGATCATGGCCCAAGTGATCTGGATGAATGGATCTGGTTTTTCCAGATCCTCTGTTCCAGATTAGCTCATAGTAAGTGCAGAGGAGGCCTAAGATGCTACAAAATCCATTATCTCAGAATATCTATTTAGTAATAATTTGACCCATTAAGAAGTTTTCTGAAACATGTCTATACACCAAGGATAAATATCCCAAGCAGAGTTCTAAATCAAGTTATTTCTATAAGCCATATGAATATAAAATAGATTTTCCTGCTCAGGCAAAACATTCAAATAATGTGGTGGGAAAAGAACTTCTAGAAGACCTGCAAAATCCCCCAAGCATTTCATGGAGGTGTGTTGCTCCTTAGTTGCCATGTTTTGCCCAATTCATCTGCCTGTTGGTGCTGAAAAAAATCCCAATGGGTTTTGATGAATTTGTAAAATTTCTTCCTCTCAAGCACTTGTGTAAACCCTGAAAATCTGAACGAGAATGTTTCAATAAAAATGGTTGGCACGAATCACGTCCAAGATATTTTCCATGGGTACCTTGAGGTATTGAGGCAGTTTTATGTTTTTATTTGTTATTCATATCCATATAAGAGAGCCTTTGAATGCCATTGGTGAAGCCCTTTGATTTTAGACTTGAGGTGCTAAAAAGCTCAATAGGTGATTGAATTGGATTCGGGCAGGCAGAAGACAGGGGGAAAGAAGTTTGGCATCTCTTGCTCTGGGTGAAAAGCAAGGGATCACACTAGTAGATTTCAATAGATTTCCTCCACCTGCCTTTAAGCTCTTTTGCACACTGGGAAGTCTCAAATATGAGTGTGAACAAGAGGCATGCATTTATCTCATCCCTACAAGACGCTAAATCAACGATACCCTTGCTGCTTTGTCATAGTAGTTCAATATTTGATCTTCCAAAGCTGCCCTCTCTTTTTCAAGTCTCTGATCTTGAAACAATACATTTCTTCTGGCCAGTAACCTTTGGAATATATGTATATATCATTCGTTAGAAGTACTAACAATCTATGTGCTGATTTAGATATGAAGCAGTGATGTAGTGGAGGGAAAATAACAATGGCAGACCAACCGCTACCCCATTGCTCTTTGTGAGTCTTAAAATACACAGCAGACAATAGCTGCCCTGACCTGGGATGTTTCTCCCTTTGTCTCCAAAAAAGATTTCTTTTTTCAGCTTGTTCCATTTAACTTCCTTTTGGGTTATTTGCAACTTCACAATCCACCATTCACAAACTGTTGCCATGGTAAATAATTATATCATAGATGAATTGTGTATGATTCTTCTTTATAGCTGGAGGAAGAGATATTGCAAAAGAAAGAGAAAAGGGGAAGCCAAGAGGGAGAAGAGGAAGAGAGAGATTTTTTTGTTCTTTTTAAAAAAGGAAAACTTTTTAAAGACATAAAAAGCCCCAAATCTTTTAAAATTACCAGGGAAAGGTTTGAGAAATGATTGTTTCCTTGTTAACATAATTAGCTCCATGAATTATAAATTGGTATTAGAACTTGCTCTTCGTGACAAAAGGAGTAATTATATTTACTCATGCAAAATTAAACAATACCGAGATTTGCACCCAAAAAAAGAGAGAGAAAAATGGAAGGGGGAAAAACAGGCACCAAAAGCTTTCTTTAACCCAATCAAATTCAGATATCGAAACAGTCCAGATGCTGAGATGTTTTAAAATGCAAGAAAACAGGATTATTTTTGCATTTTGCACATCTATTTTTCAACACAGAGATGAATGGGAAATGTTTGCTATATAGCTATCTTTCTGTGTTTTACTTTATGATATGTAAACCTGCCTGACTGGTCAATGCCAACTGGTTGATATTCCTGGCCATGAAATTAACAGTAACAACAACTGCTAGGTACTTTTATTGGGGCATATTCTAAACACATGATGTTTTCACACTCTCTGGTAGACCGGTCTAAGAACCGATCTACAAACCTCTCTTCTGCACACTGTTGTGGTCTAAGGGAAGCCACCCCTCCACTCCTGGTTTGCTATGTACCCTTAGAAGAAGAAGAGTTGGTTTTTCTACCCCACTTTTCTCACCCATTTAAGGGGACTCAAAGCAGCTGACAAAGCTTTTCTATTCTTCTCCCCACAACAGAACACCCAGTGAGGGAGGTGGGGCTGTGAGTGCTCAGAAGAGAGCTATGACTAGCCCAAGGTCACCCAGATGACTTCGTGGGGGAGGGCAGAATCAAACCCAGTATTCCCAGATAAGAGTCAGGCTCCCTAACCACTAGACAAACTGGCTCACAATTAGAATGGAGTACAAGCTAGTTGGGTGTCTGCCCCAGTCTACTGGGAGATTTCTTTAAACTGGTGTAATAGGGGGTGGTAGATCAGACCACAGAGGTATACTTCCATGAGCCAGTTTAGGGATGCGCCCGTATATGTGTAACATTCAATATTCGTATGGATTCAGACATTTGTACATGAATCAAGTGTTACGACATTCATACATTGACAATCAGGTTCATACGAATGTTTCAGAACCGGGGAGGTGGGAAAGCAGCTGTGCCAGTCACATCTACAATGGATCCAGAGTGCATTCGACATGGATTGAGAGTGGATTCAAAGTGGATTCAGGGTGGATTTGCCACTTTCAGAGGGGACACGTTACAGGATGGGTATCCCTATTCAGTAAATAAATAAAGTGTGCATCTTGTTTTATTTGTATTTCATTTTAATCTGTATCTGCTCTCAATTTGTATCATGTTTTAATTTATTTTAACCTGTTGTAACCCGCCCAGAGACCTTCGGGTATGGGCGGGATAAATAAATAAATAAATAAATAAATAAATAAATAAATAAATAAATAAATAAATAAATAAATAAATAAATAAACCTTGTGGAACCCATCTCAGTGGTGCCACAAGACAACACTGAAACGGTTTCCCCAAAGCTCTGAAGGTTTAGAAATTTTGTTCCTGGCCTTCAGATCTTTCAGAGGCCACCCTTGCTCGGTCTGAAGCTGGTGTGAACTTCAGAACCGGTTCAGGGGATGATGCTGAGGAGGCCATCAAGCTTGGGACAGATTGTTTAGTCCATAGCAATAGAACTGGACCATAGATGGTAAGTGAGGAAATGCCCACAGATTTGCTTATTCTATACTGAATAAAACCATTCTATAAGTATCTTTGTGCCTATTTATCAATCTATGATGAGGCTAGATTTGGAATATTGTATAGGATTCTGGTTACCACATCTCAGGAAGGATATTGTGGAACTAGAGAAAGAGCAACCAGAATGACCAAAGGCCTTGAACAATAACCTTTAAGAAGTGACCAGATACTGTAGAAAAGGTGGGTAGAGCAAAAATCCCCTCTATTATACAACACCAGAACCAGGTGGGAATTTTATATGTTTGTTTGTTTATATCCCACCCATCACTGCATGGTCCAAGAGTGGGTATCAATAAAAATAAATCATGTAAAATATTAAAACAAAATAGAAATTATCCCCTCCCTCTCTAAGAGGACAGCACCCTGAGGAAGCGAATAAAACAACACAAGCCTGTATGAAAAACTACGTTTTCACTAGGCGCTGAAAACTATACTGTGTAGATGCCTGGCAAACCTCGAGAGGGAGGTTGTTCCAGAGTCTGGAGGGCACCTCAGAAAAGGCTCTTCTCTATGATGCTGATAAACAGGAAAGTTAGGACTGACCCAGGGGGAATATATATATTTTCACCCAGAAGGTCATCAATCAGTGGAATTTACTACTGGAGGAGTTGGTGGCACCGACTAGCCTGGATAATTTGAAGAAAGGGTTGGGCAAATTCATGAAGGACAGCTGTATCAAAGGCTTCTAGAATTGATTTCTAGATACAGTTTCCAGGACTGAATTCACACTTCAGCCCTTTGCATGAAATTAGGCAATATCTGGGCAGGTGCATCTGCACAGTCAGGATGCATTTACATGCTAGAAATGCCCCCTGCTTGCCCAGAGGTTGACTACTAAGCATACTAAACTTCCTCAGAGACACAGCTGAAGAATCCAGCTGGTGACCATCTTCTGCTGGCTCTGATGACCCCCTGATACAACTGCGTCTGTGCCAAGCATCAGCATCAGTGCCAACACATGCACGGTCGTGGAGGGCGTTACACTCAAGATGGGAGCACCCAGAAGAGGAGCAGCCCAGAGAATGAACACAGGTGAGTGATCAGTCATGAAGGGGGAGGGGGGGGCTGTTAGTGCTAGTCAAGGCTAGTTCATCACACACTGTTTCAGTTCATGGAACAGGAAAGGAAGTGTGAAAACACCCCAGGTTGGAGAGACAGAAAGCCATGACAGCAGCCCAAATCTATGGTGAAACCAGAATCCCAAATATTTTCTGTCTTAGCATTCACATCTGTCTCCTACATAGCAGTCCAAATAACTGCCTTCCCAATCTAAAAGGACTGTCAATCGAAACATTACTTGACTGCTTGGTTTTCAAGTTCAACTCAACAATAAATAGGATTGATTTTTTGTTTTGCTTCAGAGGGCCAAATCCTTCCTTCCTCCCTCCCTCCCTTCCTTCCTCCCTCCCTCCCTCTCTTCCTCCCTCCCTACATAGGGATTCTATTGCATGATGATAATGCTGGAGAAAGCCACATTTCTGAGCTATAAACTGAAATGTCTTTATCTGGAGAATCTAACAAAAGCTGCAATTTAGGAGGGTGAGGGCAGACAAAAATAAACATTTCTTTCACAGAACTCATAATTAAACTTGGAAAATCAGTGCTCATGGTAGGATGTTGGCCACTTTCAAAAAGAAGTTAATGATGGGCATCCGAGTAAGGATGTCCCTAAAGGCCGGCTGCTGGGAGACTGTGAGTAGGCTAGGTGTACATTTATGTCCTGTTTGTGGCCTTCTGTGTGCAACAGGTTGGTTTCTATGTATATGCTTGGAGAGGCAAACTTTTAGGGAGTTTCTGTGTTAGATGTGGCTAGGACTGCTTATTGTGGTCTGTTCCAATTGGAAAGGTTCCTAGCTGGAGCAATCCTACTGTTCTGGAACAAAACTATTTACACTTGGGACAACTATTCCAGAACAGTCCCCACACCACTGCAAAGCTTCTGTGAGATTTAGATCCCTCTGACAACCAGGAGGTTCAAGGGAACCCATGTCAGTAGCTGGTTAACAAATGAGGAGGATGGCGGTACACCATTTTGAAAAGGTTTACCATTGTCCCTGTCTAGATTCACTCTGTCCGGTGTGGATGGAGCATGCCCACAGATGGCCCGTCCTACCTGTCGCACACCAGAGTGCCAAGGAGGAGGCCTAGGAGGGGTCTAGACCCTGATCTATACCTGGATACCAGTTAATGCAGAAAGGCCCCTGCTCTGAGAGAACAATGCATTTCTTATATTATGTGAATTTATGGCGTCATGCACAGTTGCACTATTTAGGTTTCTGCCCCTAGAAGCGGCTTAGAAAGAGAGAGAGAGAGAGAGTTGGCTTTTCTACCCTGATTTTCTACCTTGCTTTTCTCACCCATTTAAGGTGACTCAAAGTGGCTGAGAAAGCTTTCTATTCTTCTCCCCACAACAGAAGATCCTGTGAGATAGGTGGGGCTGTGAGTGCTCAGAAGAGAACTGTGACTAGCCCAAAGTCACCCAGCTGGCTTCATGAAGGAGGGTGGAATCAAACCCGGTATTCCCAGATAAGAGTCTGACTCCCTAATCACTAGACCAAACCATCTCTCTAGAGGTGGTAGCAAGTGGAAGGTGATGCTCCCATCCCATTTCCAATCCTTTTTGAAGGTCAGAGAATGTACTCTGGAATGTGCACTAATATTCATAACATTAGTTATTCGTAGGAATTTGTCCACATTTGGACATTCGTACACAAATCAAAAGTTAGGATTAGTATTAGTATTCATACAAATGCCAATGTTCCGGCCATTTGTATGAATAGTTTGGATATTCATGAACCTGGAGAGGTGGGAAAGTGGCTGCTCCAGTCACATCTACAACAGAACCAGATTGCATTCAACATGGAACAAGAGTGGACTAAAAGTGGATTCAGGTCGGATTTGATACATTCAGAGTGGATGTTATGGGATACATATATCGGATACGTATCGATACATATGTATTCGAGAAGATACATATTCATTTGTATCGAATACATATTAATTCGTATCAGATACATATCGAACAGAATCCTACAACATTCAAAGGGAATCTATTCAAACGAATGTGGATTTTCTAACATTCGATTTGTTACAAATCTAATTCCACCAAACCCTCCTCTGTGCACATCCCTACTCTGGAACTTCTGTCTTTAATTTAAATTAAAAGCACAAGCAGGCAGATGTAAGCCACTTTCCTGTCCTCTCCCCCTTTTTTATTATTTTATTATAATTTATTGTTTGTACATCTGAACACCTATAGACTCATTTGCTAAAGAAAAAAAGTTTGGTTGTGTTTACATGGAAGCAAGATGAAGCAAAGTGGTGAATGAACAGATGTGGAAGTGTAGTGGCCCAGTCAGCCTTACAAAATCCATCAGTTGATTCATGTGCATAAAAGGAGGGAGAAGAGAGAGACCTATTTCATACTAGGCCTGTAGTGTCTACATTGATTATATCAGCCAAAACATTAATTTTACATCTCACATTCCTGTGCCTCCCACCCCAATTATTTCTTTCTCGTTCTCTTAACTATGTATATATGTGTCAAAAGCCTTACCTGCCAACTGTTGGGGGGGGAGGGGGGAGAATTGATTTCTATTGAATGCCTTACTTGGAGATGAAAGAAAACCTTGTATAAACGAAACCTGGGCACTCACTCACCTATCCGTATATTACTGTGAAATCAATTATAGCCCAGCTCTTTCACAAGTTACTGATTGTAGCAAATTGAATGGCCTGCATTTCAGCATAATTTGGAGAGGTTGATGTAATCAGAGACCTTACACCACTGCAAGATACAACACTTGTGATATTCAGGTGGGGAGGCAGAGAAAAAAATGGGGGCTTCTGTGGCTACGTTTATTCTCCGCCTAGCGCTTACCGGCTGGAATTCTTTCATATGAGCACAAATGGAATTGTTTTCATGAAGGCCAAGATGGCTTCAAGGGACAAGAGAAGTAATGGGGCACGATGGGGAAAGTGTTTCAGTAGGGTTGTTTGATCTAGCGATACTGCGTTGTTGTGCTACTTCTAATCCAGGACATAATTGGTTGCAAATGAAACACTTTAATATCAAATCTCAGATTTTGCCCTAGAGCTTCAGTTCAGGTTTACATGTGCATCTAAGCCAAGCAAAGTACATAGATCTCTTTCTTTCTTTCTTTCTTTCTTTCTTTCTTTCTTTCTTTCTTTCTTTCTTTCTTTCTTTCTTTCTTTCTTTCTTTCTTTCTTTCTTTCTTTCTTTCTTTCTTTCTTTCTTCCCTCCCTCCCTTCTTTCCTCCCTCCCTCCCTTCTTTCCTCCCTCCCTCCCTCTTTCTTTTTCTCTTTCTCACATTCAAAAACTGCTAGCAATGGAAAATCTTGTTTTTGTTTTATTAAAAATAAAATAAAAAGAAATGCCAGAGTGTCCTGTTGGGGAGTATCAAAATATTAAGACTGGGAGTGGAGTGTTGCTTCAGTGACGAATAAGTGGAATTTTCCTCACATAGCTTAACTAGGGATGTGAACTGATTCCATTTGATTCACAGCAAAGTGAGAGCAAATGAAATTTTGCATTTGTGCAAATAGAGACATTTGAAATGTAGTAGGATTGGAATCCACTGCAAATGTTCTTCAAAGGCTATTTGGATCCTATTTGAATCCCCGCTGGCAGTCACATCTCTGAACCCCCTCCAAATCTCTTCCAAATCTGCTTCGAATCTATTCTGAATCCACTTTGAATCCACTCTGACTCTGTTGCAGATGTGACTGGGCAGCCACTTTGCCACCTCCTCACATTCACAAATAAAATGAAGCACCAAACAAACACCCCAAAGCATTTGATTCTCGTTCAAATGTCAATCATTGTATGTGAATGCACAACTTTGTACACAAATTTGTATTAGGGAAGTGCATGGATGGGTTTTTGGGCATTTGATTCATAACAAATCAAATATTAGAAAATGCATATTTGTTCTAATAGCTCCCCTTCAAATCTGGTAGGATTCTATTTGATACGAATGTATCCGTATGAATTTGTACGAATATCTGATACAAATATATACATATCTTGGATATGTATCCAACATGAATGCATACATATCAGATATATATCAGATATGTATCCTATACAAATGCATATGTATCTATACAGTATGTATCTCCAGTTTAATGGATGTCAAACCTATATGTACGAATGTCCCAAAACATTTGTATTCGTACAAATGTTGAAGTACGAATGTCTGAACATTCAATATGTGCAAGAATGTCCAAATTCATATGAATTCATATGAATAACGAATGTTTCAAATATTTGTACACATCCCTAGCTGGCATTCACAATGTGCTCCCTGGCATCCATCCCTGATCTTAACTTCCCTGGGAAATTAGGTGTGAAAAGCCCCAAAGCATTCAATTTTAGTATGATGAAATCTTGATATAGATGAAGTTTCTGAATCCTTTTCTTCCCCAAGGAAAGAAAAAAAAAACCCACACCTCTGCTAGACATTTAAGTTCCTTACTTTTTAAAATTGCATTGTTAGCTATGGCCCACTTTCTGAGTTTGAATCTTCTGCAAAGACTAGAATGTTGGTCTTTTGAAAGTTAATGGCAAGTCTATTGATTGAACAAAAGTTTACAAGGGTTTTCTGTGTCCTCTTTGGACCAATTGCTGCCCATGAAAGTAGCACTGGGTTGCCCATGTTTGATAAAATTGGGATACACATATCTAGCATTTAAGAAAGTCCTCATGGGCATTCCCATTATGTAGTCACCGGAAATCAAACTTGACTCGAGAGTATTTTTAACTTTGTATTATCCATTACTCAAGCCTTATATTGAACTTCCTGAACTCCACAGTTTAAGTTTATCAGTTTTAAGAGAAGAACATAACAACCCACGCAGCACAGATTTTTAGAAAACAAGGAACCTGCTGCCATGTCCGTTATACTGGATTTTTCTTCTTCTTCTTCTAAGTAAAAGTGTAAAAACAAAGCAGAGAAACAGTTCCCTTTCACCAAAATAAAATGTATTAGGGGGACATCTGAGCCTCCCCAAGGAATATAGTGTGAGAAAGTGTTGCCAGAGTGAGATATATGGTGCATAAACAATCAAACTAAAGTGTCCTCAAATCTGTCCATAAGCTACCATACGAATAAAGTTAGTTTTGTGGGTAGGAGGGATTTGCATGAATATTCAGATTACGTAAGAAGTTGGGTGAATTCCAACATTCTTGGGCAAAGCAAAAGAGCCTACATTCATAGGTCCTATTGGTCTGTAATTCAAATTCATTGAAGCTTCAATTAAGGCCAAATTTCCCCCCATGGCCTCCCTTCCCTTCGTGTCTGAATTCATACAAATTATGAATGTTATGAATATTTGTGCACATCCCCACTGTTTCAACAAGAACAAACCAATTTTTGCCCCCTTTAAAGAGTTTGATGAGCCAGGGGGAGGGAGTTCCCATTGTTCATAAGAAATCCTTTTCCTCTTTGACAGAAGTTGAGAAATTGTTCCTGGTACTGGACCAGACAAACAGAAGAAAATTCCTGTTAATGTACCATTCCAAGGTGGCAGAAGCTGTTTAGACATAGCAGTGGAAGCCTCCTACAGAGCAGGTTTGGTAGTCTCCATAATGAGGATGCCTCTTTAGATCAGGCCAGAATTTCATTACCTCCATGACAATCATGGGACTATCTCAGCATGTTATGGACCAACATATACTGCAGGTTATAAGGTCTGTTTGGACTTCACTGTGTCAAATGGGATAGCAATTATTATTCCACAGCAGTTAAATTTGGGCTGTGAGGGCTATTTTCACACTAAAAGTAATCCCCAACTGCACCACCAACACTGAGGTGTGGATGGCACATCCTGGACCATTAAATTAAACTGTCACGTGGCCAGCCATCCCCACAATGATCATGATGTGGTGCGAAGTTTCTTAGCCACACTACCCCAGTTCCTTGTAGCTTCTCACCCAGAAGTATAAGTGAAGGTGAGGTGAAGGTTTTACTTCTCCACAGGTATGGAGAATCACTGCTCTAGAAGTTCATAGGAGGGGACATGATAGCTGTCTACAAGTATCTGAAAGGTTTTCACAATGCAGAGGGTTTGTCCCTGTTCTCACTTACACAAGATGGAAGGACTAGAAACAATGTGATGAAGCTCCAAGGGAGTCAATACAGATTAGATATTTTTAAAAATCCTTGGAATAGGTTGCCATGGGAGGTAGTAAGCTCTCCTTCACTGGAAGTCTTCAAGCAGGGCTCGACGGATGTCTGTCTGGGATGGTTTAGGGAAGCCTGCACTGAGGAGGGTGTTGGACTCAAGGACCCTGGAGGTCTCATAGAATAATAGAGTTGGAAGGGACATTAAGTCCAACCCCCCGCTCAGTGCAGGATTTCCTAAACCATCCCAGACAGATGTAGGTTCAGCCTTTGCTTGAAGACCTCCAGTGAAGGAGACCCACTACCTCCTGTGGCAATTTATTCCA
The DNA here is from genome assembly GCA_023333525.1 of Aspidoscelis tigris stejnegeri. NCBI lineage: Eukaryota > Metazoa > Chordata > Lepidosauria > Squamata > Teiidae > Aspidoscelis > Aspidoscelis tigris. The sequence continues at coordinate 5,324,779 of JALMGA010000007.1, forward strand.
CTGACTGATCACCCTCACCGTCAGGAAGTTTTTCCTAATATATAATCTGTATTGACTCCCTTGAAGTTTCATACCATTGTTTTTAGTCCTCCCATCTTGTGCAAGTGAGAATAGGTATAATCCCTCTGCACTGTGACAGCCCTCAAGATACTTGAAGAGCATGATCATGTCTCCTCTGAGTCTTCTCTTCATGCAGGCTAAATAACTTTAGATTCTACAACATTTCCTTGTAGGACATGCTTTCCAGACCACTAACCATTTTGGTAGCCCTCCTTTGGAATTGCTCTAGTTTCTCAATGTACTTTTTTAAAATTGGTCTTTTCCAACTCTATAATGCCACGACTCTATGATTTATTGGAGGTATCATGAGTACCTGAATAAAGCTGTTGCCTGTGAATTGGAAAGCAACTTCCAAATTATGAATTTCATCAATTTATTTGCATGCTACCTTTACAAATGAAACTGCTCAAGGCAGTTTACCACAAAAACACACAATCAAAAGGTATGATATAAACAGTAAAATAATACTGTAATGTATTATTAAACGGAATATATAACAATACCCAAAATATTGGGGGGGGGAGATATTATAGAAAATGAAAGCAAGTTTCACAGCAAAATTTGAGTGCAGAGGGGGAAGAAAAATGCAGAGAAGGCCTATTGCCTTACATTTTAAATGCACCTTCTACATAACTACGTGCACATGGTATAGTGGTTGGAATCTGAGACAAGTCCACAGGAGAGCAAAATTCAGCATCATATGAACGATCAACATGGGGTTTGGGAGTGAATCATTACCTCACATTGGCTCTTCTACCCCACTTTTCTCACTCATTTAAGGAACTCAAAGTGGGTGACAAAACTTTCCATTCTTCTCCCTACAACAGGCACCCTGTGGGGTAGGTGGGGCTGTGAGAGCTCAGAAGAAAGCTGTGACTTACCCAAGGCCACCCAGCTGGCTTTGTGGAGGAGGGAGAAATCAAACCCGGTATTCCCAGATAAGAGTCCAGCTCCCTAACCACTAGACCAAACTGGCTCAATAATGCTTGCCTGAAACCTTTCTGAAGGAAGACTTGGAAATAACAGCAGGGAATTAAAAAAAAAAAAACAAGGAAAACAGTTGGGTAAATACATGTATTTGCTTTAAAGAGTATCAATTGTGATGATGCACCTAGTTTAAATGGAGGTTTCGTAGGATTTTTTTGTTGTTCAAGACAAGGCAAGAGACACACTTGTCTTAAAGCACTGGTGTTCTGTTTGCACCTTGCCTGCTGCCTCCAGCCATCATCATTGCAGCCAGGGAACTTTAATCTCCCAGATGCAATGTTGACAGCTGGTTGGAAGCTTACTGATCACAGAAAATGGTCCCATGGGACATTTCCTGTGTCTAGTGGTGTGACGAAGTCAGAAGGACTATTGAAGTGAGAGCAAGATCTGTACTTCTGATCTGTCTTTTGAGTCGTTTGACGAGTGTTTTGCTAGGATAATGGTTGGAAGAATGTGGGTCTGTGTGCATTAGAGGTGTGCAAAGTTGCGTTTGTATTGGAAAAATCAATTAAATAGCTTGTTTAAAGCTGATCACATCAAGTCAAACATGTGGCTGTTTGAAAATTCAGAAATCCAACCAAACCCAGTCATCTCCTGCTCACAAACATGAACAATTTGATTTATTTGATTTAACAGATTGAGATTTTGTACCTGGAAAGTTTTTTTATGTGTCAATGGTTTTTATTTTTCAGAATTGAATGAGAACAACTATCTATTCAATTTAATGGTTTTCCGCAGAGCCAAAAAAGTGTTTGGTTTGATTTTGAGCAAAACACACCATTTCACTTGTGTGCAGCTCTCATGTGGATAATGCACACCCAATGCATCATAAGTGTATATGGAGTGTGCCATAACAATGCGGTACAGACCTTTAAAAGAAAATGAAATACAAGGTTGAAAGGCTGCAGACAAAATTGGGCTGTCTTGTCACTCACTGTTCATAGACAGTCAGAAATTTGATGAACTTCACTCATATTTGAGCACTGTAAAAAAAAAAAATACACCAGCCTAGCTTTTTGAATTGCAAGAGAACAGAGTCTTAATTGCAAGCAGAATGTATTCTTTGTGTGAATGAGTCTCCTTGGGCAAACCTTAGGGCCAGAAAGAATGAGAGGACAACAGTGTTTGCTGATAAATTTCTGATTTTACGGGAGGGTGGGAGCAGCATTAAGGGAGAGAGAATATATTCTAACCCTAAGAGAAGCATGTCTCTTGAAAATAAATGTCTTCCAAGCTCATAAAGTTGAAGGCCAGTGGCCATGAACACAGCAGCTGTTCATTGCCTCATGAACCCTCTGCTACTCTGGGATAATCACTTAAAGATCCCCAAATCCAGTTTGAATTTAAATTAGCTTCATATTTTCTTTTGTGATTATTCCATTACTAAAGAGAGAGGAAGAGAGAGAGAGAGAAATCTGATGATTAGCCTATTAAACAGGGGAAGGGGGCACCGTAGGAAAGCAATAGCCTTTAATATTTTCAATTAAGATGTAGTGGCACCAATAAAAGAAGCTTACATTTTCCATTTTATGGGCACCTATGGAGAGCATTATGATACAAATGACTTGGAGCAAGGTAATCATTTCAAAATATATCGCAGGAAAGGACTGTAAACAGGGCAGTGTGTTAGCGGAGAAATGTGATGAAAATATAAAGTTTTCTCAAAGTGTTCTCTTTCTTTTTTGAAGGGTCAGTATATTTTGGCAGAAAATTATTTCATCCTTAACATACACTTAATTCTTCCTTTTTCCTTCCTTTTTTTTCCTTTCTGTCTTGTCATCTTTTAGTCATTTACTTATTTTCTTTTTTCGTTAGTTTTATTCTTCCTTTAATTCATTTATTCTTCCTTCTTTTCTTTCCCTCACTCCTGTTCTTTTTTCCTACCTTCCCTTTTCTTTCTGTCTTGTCATCCTTCATTCATTTTATTTTATTTTATTTTATTTTGTTCTTTCATTTCCTCTCTGACTTCTCCCTCCAGGTAGAAAATGAATAGAGCAGATAATATACTTGTTCTACTAGTTTTATCCTTCACAAAAGCTCTTCCTTTTGAGACTGAAGCCCCAAATTAAGATTTACTTGGCACTTTGGCACAGAAGAAATTTACCAATTTCCCCCATTAGATGTGCAGAATAGTCCCTTCTTGTGGAATGCAAGATGGTGCCATGGGGTGAAGTCTGGATTGTAACCCTTCTGCATAAATAAACCTTTAGGATTTTCTACTTTATTACCTGCAGGGGACCCAATCCTTCCATAAGCCATTTATCAATTTGGTTTACTGATACAATTGAATGAAATGATAGTCTCTGAAGACAAATTGTTCCACCAGAGCATTTAGAAGGGACAAGTGATTTTAATACTGCTTTCTGCCATTGCTAAAGGTTCTTAAAGCTTGTGTTGGCATTAGGGGTGTGAGCAAATGTAATTTTTGACATTCAATTCAATTCAAATAAAATATTAAAAAATCTGAATTCAGACGAATAAAGAAAAATGAACGTCTGAACATTTAAACTGATACAAGTGCGTTTGTATCTATTTGTACAAATATTCAATACATTTCCAATGGTACAAATCTTGTATGCATTTGTATGCATCTGTACACATCCATAAACATCTGTTTCCATCCTATTTTTATCTTGTACGCATCCCGTTTTCTTCCCATACGTATCTGTACAGATGTGTACAGATACGTATGCAATGAGTATGGTTATGGATGTGATGTGTATGTATCTGTACACATACAAATGTCTGAATTATTCATATGAATAACTTGGAATATTCGTATTTGTATGGATACTAAAAAACAAACATCTGGCCATTCAATCATATACGAATGTCCAAATTTGTCCGAGTTGGTCCAAATAACAAATATTTTGAATATTCATGCAAATTCCTAGTTGGCATTCAATAAACAAAAAGAACCTCAAAGTTGGCTCAAAGGTCGTTCAGAGCTGGTATGTGTGACCCTGGCTTTTGGTGGGGGGAATAGTTTCCCCTCTCAATGAAGACACGGTTATTATTTTAATTGTTTTGTTTGTTTATTTATACTAGTTTTATTGCGACCTGTCCAGAAATTTTTGGGTATGGCATGGGATAGGAATATGAATGAATGAATGAATGAATGACCCTTCTAATGCACGTTTATATCCAGTACATGTACTGTATTTAAACAAATCAATCAATCAATCAATCAATCTGAGCCCTAAAGCACTGTGAAGACAAGAAAATGCATTTGCTAAGTGCATTAGAGGTGCATTAGAAGTGGACTGAACATAGGATAAGAATACCAGTGCTGCACACTATTTAAGATGTTGTCCATATACTTTCTTTTCACCTTTTCCCTTTTTCCTCTTCCTTGTTCTTTCTTTTCTTTTCTTTTCTTTTTTTTGTGTGTGAATGCAGCCTAAGAGAAGGCTCTGTCTTTGCATTCAGTTATCAAAGTAATTGATCCCACTGCGGATCAGGAAAGCAAGGAAGGCTAAGTGGGCGGCTGTCCCGCCTGTATCTAGGAAGACACAAAGAAAACCATATGATCAGTAGAAGGGGGGAAATGAACAGTTATGTCCACAGAATGTAAAGGAACAACAAAAATCTAAGTAGCTTTGCACTTGAACAGATTGGGCACTTAAGGTAAGTTCTGCTGGCAGTAAAGAGACCATTCCTTCTTGACAGGTATGATGACTGTGCTTTTTTTTGCTTCTTTGAGGACTCCAAAATATCTGAGGCTCTTTCCCCATTACTATATGTAACTAGAGGATTGCATGAGGAAAAAGTGCATTTTCACATCAATACTGGACCAAACACCCACTTGATCGGCTCAACGGCAAACTGTTTAATCAAGCAATCATTTGAAAACAAAAAAAATTGATTTTTTTTCCATCAAAAAGAGCACTTTTGAGGAGCAAAAACACACTGAACATGTAGCATTTGAATCATCTGCATTTGCAAGCAGAATATTGGTTTGGTTCCATTGAATTTCCAGGTATTTAGACAACTGTATGTTTGGTTCATTGTGAACAGCTTTGAATACACACTATCTGAACATTTTTTTAAAAATCAAACTATAAGCAACTATGGGGTTGGATCTAGCATTATTTTGTGCCTATGAAAAGTTCATTAAAACCAATGTTTCTGAAACCCAAAAGTAAATCTTTTGGCTCTCCTTAAGATCCTGAATTCCAGTGTAAAACCGTCATTTTCACTTGTAGGTCCTTATGTTTTAATCTCATTAACCAAATCATCCATTTAGCTAAGAAACAAAATACTTGGTGTCTTTGGCAGCTGTTATTGATCAGAAAAGCAGATCTCTCTTTTGTTAGGGTGAAAAAGACAAGCATTCAGCTAACAATGTTATGCACTTCTCTGAATTTTGCACTGTAGCTTTATGTTAGAAAGTCTGCTTGATATTTTACAGACCCATGAGCTTCAGAGAATATGCACCAAGAGAGGAAAGAACGCTATGGAGAGAAGGCATCCATGACATTATATTATATAGTGGAAGCAACTTTAGTGCATGGAAAGATCATATAGGCCACATTCACAAGCAACTAAAGGCACGTTTCAAAAGTGCCTTCATGACAGTATTGTATAACATTTGTATTCTCATTCCATATCTAATTCACTTTTTTCTAGCCTAGAATGTCCATGAGAAAGAGGAGGGAGTGATGGGCTTATGAAATACAGATGTGCACAATTCCCCCCCCCCCAGTCACTTTGCATCAAAGTGAATGTAATGGAAACTCTCATTTGTGTAAATGGAGCAACTTTGAGGCTTCAAGTTTGCTTCCGATGTTCTTACAATGTTCATTGATCCCTGCCTCCACCAGTCACACCTCTGTTCCAAATCTGCTCTGAATCAGCTAGGGACCCAGAAATTCACTTTCATAAATCTAACAAAATTTCAAACGAACACACAAAAGCATTTGCTTTGCATGTGAATGTCTGCTTTCAAATATAGCCAATATTCAATTTAGAATATTCATAGCTTCACGATTCATATGAATTAGGAGGGTAACAAACTTTTTTTTTGTCCATCCCTACTGTGAATGAGTCTACGTATGAATCGCCTCTAAGTAATCTCTGAGGATGTGTTCACAGCAGGCAACATGTCCTACAAGTGTCTTAGAGGTGGTAGCTTCTGATCCTCATGTTCTCATGCTATCTGTAATCCATCACTCCTAGCCTAGAATGTTCATGAGATAGGAAACGATAGGTTGACGTGTCACCAATTCCATCTGCAAATCACCTTTGAGCAATCTCTGAGCTGTCTCAGGCTGTGATCCAATGCAACAACAAAAAAAAATAAGAGAGAGAGAATCCTCAGAGATGGTTTAGAGATTGGATTGTTCCCTCCATTTACATATGGACACAACCACAGAATGGGGAAGGGCTGATTCAACTAACTCATCTCTGCACTATTTGGCAATTTGTACATGTATATGCAGGTGGTACTCCAGATGTTCTTAACAACTCTCTGACTGTCTGGGGCAAATAGAATTTGTACTTGTAGAACCTTTGGAGAGATGCAGATGAGAACCCCTGACCACTAGGAACTGTGAAGTGGGAGCAGTCTTAGTGTAATCAATGCTTTCATCACACTTAAAGGTGGACTGATATAGTGTGGGGTCTGGTCTTCTTCAGGTCCTCTCTTCCACAAGCAAACATAGAAGAGAGAGACTGGCTCCCCGGTCTGTTCTCTTCCACACTGAGATGGATTGCGTCCCCATATAGGTGGCCAAAATGGCTACCTAAACTGGGAAAGCAGGAGACACGAGTAGACCTGTTTCTTCAAGTCCACTGGTGTTTTAGGAATGGCAAGACCATCATTCAAAGGCATGTGAAAGGATGGACACATCCCCGGTCTAGCCTAATGGGGACAGATATCTGCTGTGCACCAAACTGTGCCACTGAAATGCGTCACCAGGGGAAACCAAGGCTTCAACCTTCAGTTCCTAACCCTTGGCAAATCCTGTTAAGATTCTGCAGATCATGGGGCCTCCAAGCCAGCACAAGACAATTTACCAGCACAGCCTTCCAAATGTCAAAGGTTTATCCTGGTGCTTTGGAGCCTTTTACCACTGCTGGAGAGGATCTATGCTGAGATGGTCCTGCCACATCAGTCCAATAAGAAGTGAGGCTCCAGCTTGTAGTAGTAATACTTGCTGGCTGAACAGAATACGAGCTGTTTCAAGAAATGGGTGTGGATACACTTGAATTACCTGCTTCCCTTCAGATAATCTAAATTAAGTTTTAGAAGGTCCAGACAACGTAGCTTTACTTGCATTTGACACAGCACTTACACCCACTGAAACTCTGGCTCCTGAATGAAAAGGTTCAAATTTTGTGGGTTGAATGATAATTTATTGGGTCACTCGGGAAAGATTGTGAAGCCCAGAATAACAATGTCAAAGACACTGGTTAGTCAAGGGCACAATCGAGAAGCAAGCATTGGACGTAATTACTCAGTGACATATGCCCTACATCAGTAGAGGGAATGAAAATAAAGAAGGGACATTAATCAGTACTATAATCAGTCAATGATGCAATAATAGCAATTTCACTTTACTTCGTTAGAACACCTCATGTCCGGGAAAACATCCAGGTAGTCACCCGTTTTGTACAGATTATATCATGAAAAATGAGGTAATGATTCACATTTGGCAGCTGGAGGGTTCCCCTGTACAGAAAAAAAGAAAAACTAATAAAGGGACACTAAATCTTGATATACTAATCGCATCAGGACTGTCAAGAGGGAATAATCATCACCGAAAAAAGTTTTGTTGATCTTGCAACAAACTGCAGCTACTACTTTTGCTTAGAAGAGAGCAAGCAAAGAATGGGGAAAAGTTCCCAGTGGCCATTATGCAGAGTTTATGGTGGGCGTAATTTTCCTAATTGTTCAGCTATGGTTAAAAACATGTGAGCATTCCTTAAGTTCATGAATAATTTCCTCCTCCTCCTCCTCCTCCCACCTGCCCTAGCACCTGTACTTGAATTTCTATGAGCATAGGGATGTGCATGAATACCTTTTTTTTTTCGGTTCAATTTATATCAGATCAAATGCAAGAAAATTAGTATTTGTTCAAATAAATCCCCATCAAATGTAGTAGGATTCAAATTTGATATGAATGTTCAATACAAATTCACATACAAATCCCATATGGATCCCATACAATTTCCATACAAGTCTGTAACAAAGCTTTGTACAAATGTACTGAAACATCTGGTTCAAATTTAAATGTTAATCTTCAATGTGCTAACATTCGATGCAAATACAAATGTCTGAGTTTGGTTGCCCCTCCTGTTTGTCCCACGACCTTCAGTAGTGAGGTGGTGGGGATCTGAGAGAGCTTTTTGTTGATGGCCCCCAGACTATAGAATAGTCTCCCTCTTGAGGTACATCATGCCTCTTCCTTCTTTGTCCTGGCCTTTGGCTGAGCTGATTATATTTCCCCTCCCAGTACACATACTATCATTTAAAATACGGACTGTATTGCTTTAGATTTGTTGAATTTTTAAAGTGCTTTTAGGGTGTTTTTCCACTGGCAGAAAGTACCCATTTTTGCACCCATTTGGGACCCAATTGTTTCCACTGCCACTGAGGATATCTGGATCAAATGGGTACTTTCTGGCCTTTAATCCGGATTTTCTGTAGACCCCATTAATGGGGTCTACAATGGGGTCTTCTGCCAGAAAATCAAAGTCATTTCAAAGTCATTTTGAAGCCATTTCGAAGTTACTTCGAAGTTGCCTTCGGAGATCAGCAAAGGCTCCGAAGACAAACCTCCGAGAACAAAAGAACAAAGCGGACTGTTACCTTCAGACATGGAAAGAGGTGCATATTAATGAGGCTGACTCATCCCTGCTCACAAGGAGCTAATTAATATACATGCTCCCGCAAGAGGTTTGTCTTCGGAGTCTTTGCTAATCTCCAAAGCTGCCTTTGGAGGGACTTTAGAGCCTTTGCTAACCTCCGAAGGCAACTTTGGAGGGACTTCAGAGGGACTTCGGAGGGACTTCAGAGATTGCATCCCCTGTCCTCCAAAACACCTGGGGTAACAAGCAGACCCCTTATGGGTCAATCCAGATTTGCAAATGGGTGCTCCAGTGTTTCTACAGCAGGGAGGCTAGCACCCATTTCTATTGAGTGCTTGATCACCCATGGAAACCCATTGGGTACTTCCCTTAATCTGGATCTACTAGATCCGGATGAAGGGATGTACCCTTTCCTTAGATCCGGATCTTCTTAGATCTGGATTAAAGGAGCAGGGTGGAAAAAAAACCCTTAATGTATATTCTGTTTTTAATCTGTTGTTTTAACAGTTGTTCCCCACCCAGAGACATTCGGATATGGGGCAGGGCAGAAAGGTAAATAATAAATAAATGAAATAAATAAATGGGTACAGATGCATACAGGATGCATAACGATGCCTCTAGGCATATATGAATGTTGTCAACATTCATAAGCGCAAATTCAAATTGAAAATTTGAACGAATAGATTCAAATTTGCTTAATTCGGATCAAATTTGGGTAAATTTGAATTTTACAGATTCAAATTGAATTGAATTTTCAGATATTGGATTTGAATCAGATCAAATCCTGAAAATTGCATTCGTGAACACCCCTATTTTGTGATGGAGGCACTTCATGCCAGACTCTTTCTGCCATAACTGTGGAGACTCAGCTAATGCCTCTTTGCACAAGTAACATGATTTTTTTTTCAAAAATGAGGGGAGGAAGTGTCTTCAACACTTGTGAAGGAGACAGAATTGAAAGATGTCTGAAAGTTATTTGCAGGGATTCCAGAGCAGGTAAAGACTTTGTCTGTGTCTTCTGCTTGTAACACCCAGAAGCAATGGGTGGACCACTGGTGTAGGTCAGGATGCTGGACTAGATAGGCTGTGGCCTGATCTAGTGGGGCTCCTCTTCTGTTCTTCTGTTCTTAAGTACACAAACAAACACATATAGAAATGTCTGTCATTCAACAACTGCAAAAGAGTGTCTGTAACCAAACATAGAAATACCGATGGGGTCCACACAAAATCCCCTTTGAGTCTAAGGGCCATTTGCTAGTGCAGAATTCATTTAATGGTCTAGTTATACGGTTCTTGGATTTCTTTAAATCTCTTCTTCCCAAAGAATTCTCCCTTTTTCTCTCATATATATTGGAATTTTTCAGGTTTTAAAATAGCACAATCACTGGACAAAAAAGTTATCTTCAGCTTACATCAGTGACACTTCAGGCACCGGGTACCAAGGTATGATCTAGTTATGTCTTAGACATACACACATGAATTCCTGCTTAAATCTTTCATCTCCCCAACCTCCCTCGGTGCCAAGCTGTGAGCATTTGGGAGTGGTGTGCTTCCTTCCATTTTTCAGTCAGTTAAATACCTCCTAGAACAAAGCCAACTAATTGTCCATTAGCCTCTCGGAATTGCTCACCTATTTAAAGATTTCTGCTTTGCAAGATTCCCTCATTATAACCAGGGGAAAAGCTCTCCTTCACCCTTGAGTATGGTATTTTGAGTTTGGAAAGAATGAGCATTTAAACTCCAGGAAGCTCACTTTAGATTGGGATGTTTTAATGGAGTCATCCAGAGTCAGGCTTTCAGTCTTGTCTAACTACCTGTGGTTTACAAGCTTTGAGATTCCCACTGCTTTACGATGAACAATAAGACCTCTGAAGGAGCTTTGAGCTGGATGAGGACAGGAGGAAGATGTCACAGCTGCTGCTTTGTCTTTCATTCTTTGTGAGTCGCTTGTGTTAGATCCCAGCCCTCAAAACACCATCCATATATCCAAACGTTACTCATTCGACCGAAGCCATTATTTGTAATAAAGAATGAACTGATCCACCAGAAGTACACTTAAAAAGGCAAATATGGGTGTGAATTTGCACACAATATCCTTTGGAATATACACTTTGTTTTGTACTACGGTAGTTTGTGGGTGGGCAGAAGGAGCTGCGGACTGAGTTTTACGACTTTAGGCAATTGCTCAGCTTTAACCCAGAGGATTAATGGTTCACAAGATGTTGGTCACCTAACCAAATTGGAATTAAAAAAAAAATTCCAGTGGCAGTTTCCCTGCAAAATGTCAACAATTTCTATAATGTTGCATGGTACATGTCGTCAAATAGCCTACTCTATAGCTAGTTAACACTGGCAGAAATAATCTGCCCTCTCAGAAGTCATCTTCCTTCCTTCCTTCCTTCCTTCCTTCCTTCCTTCCTTCCTTCCTTCCTTCCTTCCTTCCTTCCTTCCTTCCTTCCTTCCTTCCTTCCTTCCTTTCTTTCTCTCTCTCAACCTCTCCCTCCTTTCCATTTATTGTCACTACGCCCAAAGGGGATCTATTACAACAAATACAAATTTTCTTGCATTCAATTCAATATTAATTTTTTAAAAAAAATCCTGCACAAGCCTAGTATTGTTATATCATCCAGTGCAATCAAGTGTGAAATTGTTTACAGTCCAAAAAGTTTCAGTCCAAGTTGAGGTGGGAAAGAAGGACTAAACATAAGGAAATAAGAAATGTCCCACTGGCCCATCTTATCCAGGTGTCTGCTCTGGCAGCAGCCAACCTGTTTCATGGGAAGCCCACTAGCAGATGATGGCAACACCACTTGGGATTGGAGGTGAAGTGGTAGATCAAGCAGAATGGAAAGGGAAGGATAAACTGCAAGGGACCCTTGCCTCTTCCTCACTGTCATGGCAATTCTGTCTGAGTTTTTATTGGTTCCAGTTATTTTAACAGCCTTTCTGCATTTATTTGTGGGCTTGTCTGTGATGTAGACTATGGACATCCTGGTGTGCTCTATCTGCGTGGGACAAAGTCTAATTCAGATCAAGGGGTCCTTGATTTGATGCTAGTTGACCTGATTAAACAAATCTACTGTTGGGTCAGTTGCCCCAGTCCAGAATACAGAAGCATGCAGAAGGCAAACGTTCAATTTTTGAAATACTGGGGGACCCATTTTGGAGGCACACCAAAGCACAGTGATGAAATGGGTTTCCCAGAGGCTCCAAGACTAAGAACCTCCATTCCTAACCCTTCATAGCTACCAGAGGGCAGCTCTGAAGCTCATGCAAGCTTCAAAACCAGAGGCCCATTTGCACAAGGGTCTCTCAAACACGAGTAGAACACCCTGGGATGGAGCAATTGCTCTGTTGGACTGGCGTTTCTATTTGGAACTGCCCCAGCCTGTCCCAGGGCACCCACTCATGTTCTGGGTGTAGAACATGAAATTGCACTCTACACCCGGCCCAGGGCATTCCCGGCCATCCTGGGCCATCCCTCATCTGTAAGAGAGGGAGACCATTTGCTCTCTCCCTCCCTCCCAAACAGCTGTGATCCCCACCCCTGGTTGCCACTATTGGTAGCCGGGGCTCAAGCTGTCAGCACTTCAGACAAGCATGGGCCCAGTGTACTGCATGGAATGGCACATCACCCTGGCCATCTGCACAACCACCATGATAAAGTAACTGGTTGTGTGGCTGGGAGGAGGGCACCACCACCCTGGATGCCAGTGGGTGCCTGGGGGCACCTGGGGGAGGGTGCCACCCCCCTGGATGCCAGCGCACTGGGATGGATCTTCAGTCTGTGTAGAACAGTCGGTTCGATGCCAGGCACAGGTAACTGGCCAATCAGAGCTGTCAGCACATGCAGACTCTCAGCACCGCTGGCCAGGCCTGCCACTTTGAACCTGGCAGCAATGACATAAGTTGCATGGGTGCATGCATGTCCCCACTAGGCCCGAGCCTAGGGAAGGGACGGGACCGGCCTGCCCACCCACCCGTGTTGAATTTGGCCCAATGGCAGCAGGCCTGGGAGGAGCATCCTGCCCTTGTACCGGCCTTTTTGGGCCAGGCCACGCAGGGATGGATTCTCCTTTCCCACCTAGGCAGGAAGGAAAGCATCACCACACATTCCTTACCTAGGTGTGAATGGGGAATGCGTCCCCGCGTGGCCTAGCCTTTGTTCACTAGAGCTGTTTGGCTGTAGTGCAAAAAGTCCTCAGGATACAGAGTGCAAGTTATGGAAGAGCACAGTTGCCATAAGGTGTCCATTGCAAATGGAAATGCAGTGGCAGGGGTAGAAGGCAGATTGCTGACTGCCTCGGTTGAAGCTACAGTCCATTAAAAATAATCCTTTGCCTTTTTTATTGTTGCACATTGTTCATAATAGTGTTATCAAGCCCCTTTTCCGTATAAAAGTAGTCATTTTTGCCAGGAACAAATATATATATATATATATCACTACTCAGACCTTACAAGCTTCACTGCAAGTTCCATTGGAAACTAAATTCAGTAGTTGTTCTGGTGCAAATGAAGTTTCTTCTTGAAATACTTTCTCTTCTGAGAAGCATTACCCTGACTTCTTCTTCCAGGCCATTGATTCTATTCTGAACCCATTAAACAAAGAGAGAGGAGAAAATTATAAATCACACCAAGGAAGCATTGGCACAGAAGGCGATGAACGGTTTAAGAGAGACTCTTCATGAATTAAAAAAATGAGTCCATTAGCTGAAAAGCCAAGTTGCCTCTTAATTTCTAATAATTTTTCATCTACTCAGGTATTTTTCCTTTGCAAGAGATGGATGTCTGAACTCCATCACTGTGTCACAGGCAGCAGCTATCCTCACAATTATATACAATAATGAACAAATCTCATTGTGTGCCAGCACAGTTGCTTAAGACATTGTGTTTCACTCAGCATTTGGAATTTCCAACGTATTATTGATTATTAAGGGGAAGTTCTATTTATCTTGTCTTCCAGTCTAGTGAAGGTTTGTCTGCTGTTGGACTGCTAGTTTCTTCCTTCACCATGTCCCTTTGGCCAAAGGGCTGCAACAAAATATATTAGTGTCATAGCCCATATTAGCACATAGACAACAGATGCCTATCCGAAGCTGAGATTTGCACGGTTTTTTTTTTTTGACATTCTATTTGAATCAAATACCCAAAAATAAGATTGATTAAAATCTTTTAAATTTGATTCATTCGAATCTATTCATTCGTATTTTTTATTTGAATCTGCTCATACAAATGTTGACAACATTTGTATGTGCATGTATGCATATTCCCCAAATCCATACACATCTGCACACATCTGTACATGCCCATATGAATCCTGTAGTTATCCCCTATGCAACCCATTTTTGCCCCGCATGGATCTGTACAAATGCATACCGATGCAGGAAAGATGCGGATCTTCAAGTACACATCATATACGAACCTGTACACATACAAATGTTTGGATAATTCAAACAAATAGATCCAAATTTCAAAATTCTATTCAAATGTTTACATTCAAATTTTGGGACATTCTATTTGAGTTTGAATATCGAAATTCAGCACATTCGATCAGATTTCAAATGCCTACAAATATTCTGCAGTCTGATTTCATATTAGGGATGTGCATGAATATTTGTAAAATTCATTATTTGTTCAAATAATTATCTGAACAAATTATTGTTTATTTATTATTTATCTTTATATCCCGCCCTATACCTGTAGGTCTCAGGGCAGGTTACAAGTTTTAAAACAACAGATTAAAACAATGATATCCATACAAAGACTTAAAAAATCCAGCATATTTAAGAACGTATACTAAATATTCAAATATTAATATATATGGTGGGGGGGCGGGGAAATGGTCACATTAGCCAAAGGCCGGGGCAAAGAGGTGCATCTTCACCGCCTTCCAAAATGTATACAGAGAAGGGGTGTGACACACCTCGAGGGGGAGACTATTCTATAACCTGGGGGCCATTACTGAAAAGGCCCTTTCCCGGGTGCCAACTTGCCTCCCTACTTAGGGTGGTGGGACAACCAGGAGGGTCTCACCTCCAGATCTCAAGGTGCGGTTATGAGTGTTTGGGATCATTTGTACATTTAGTTTGGACATTTGTAATGTTAAGGGATATGTATCGGATACGTATTCATTTGTATCAGATATGTATTCATTCGTATCGGATATGTATCGGATATATATTCATTTGTATTGGATATTCATACAAATTTGTACAAATACATTTGTGTTGAATAGAATCCTACCACATTTGAAGGGGATATATTTGAACAAATATGAATTTTCTAACATTTGTTACAAATCGAATGCCAAAAAAAACCCCATTTGTGCACCCCCCTACTTTATTGTCTAACCCAGTGGTTCTCAACCTTCCTAATGCCGCGACCCCTTAATGGAGTTCTTCATGTTGTGGAGACCCCCAACCATGGGGGTGGAGCAGCTGGGAAGTGGGAGGGAAGGGTGGCAGGAGACTTGTCGCAACCCCTCTGAAAGGGTAGTTCAACCCTGTCGCTATCCGGATAAGCAACCTGAATCCTTGGCTCTGGGAAACCTGGGGGAGGTAGTTTCTGACTACCTCGATCGTGGCTGCAGTCCTGAGACCCACAGCGATACGTGGTTACAACCCCAATGGGCTGCAACGATCGTGGTACCAGTAGACTGGTACGATCACCGGGTGTTACGACAGTATTCCCTTATAAGCCACCGGCATGCCTATAAGGGATCACCATGTGCTCTTATGGTGATTTAAAGACAGAGAGCACAGGAGAAAGAAGTTAGGCGGGAGACAAGATGGGCTGGAAAAGAGAGAGTTTATTTCTGTCCAAGCTTTTTATATCCCCCACCAGAAGGCGGGGAAGGAAGTGACCTCAAGAGAAAATCCAAGTATGTGATAGGTGGAGTCCATCAGCTGGGCAGGTCAGAAGTCCTTCTGAGGTCATATCCTGTGGCAGGCAGGAAGAGAACAGGCTGTTGTCTGCGTGCAGCATGTGGCCATCCTCCATTAAGCCCTCAGGCTACGTCCAGCACCCTGCTGTGCTGGGTGTATACTGCAAGCTTCTGTACACAATCCTTTTACCCTGAGGCTAGAGAAGCTGGTGGATGAAACCTGGGCAAGTTTGCAATTGCTACATACCATCTTTCTGTTTTATATAAAATTTGAAAATGTTTACATATGACAATAAGGTGTATGGCATATTAACATAATTACAGTAATGACACATCAAAACAATGACCACAGCAACAAATGAAGACAATGAATGTAGCAAGGAACAAAAATTGCACTCAATATGCGCGCCTCACACCCATGCACACACACACAATACATTTGGTGGCCACCAATGAAAGGAAACTTATAAATGTCTATTGTATCTATATATCTAAACTACCTACAAGCCGGCTTGAACTAATTCTAACTACCTAAAATTTAAAACTGTACAAATAAGTTAGACAAAACCATCTCTATATGGTTGTGTGAATGTCATGTGTAGAAGGACAAAGGAGAGAGGGTAGAAGGTTCCTGGATGCTGTGGGAGATATGACAGACAAGGTTAACATGTAACAGCAAAATAAAATATCAAAATTTAACTGGGATAAATCTGGTAGTCAAAAGGTCAAGTTTCTATAGATTGAACTTCCATCAGAGACTTAGATGGAGTTTCGAGCAAGGTAAGGTTTGCACCATGGTCAGTCAGGAGAGAGAGAGAGGATAGAAAGTGAAAGGACTTCAAGGCCAAGTGTTTTTTCCAGGGCTGGATGTGGCCCTTCCGGCTAAGACAGCAAATAATGCCTTTAGAGAGGCTAGTAGGTAAAGTTCAAAGGTTTTCTTACCACCAAGATGGAAGTAGCTAGAAACTAAAGGATAGGAGACATACATCAAGAATAATAGCCTGTTCAGAAATAGAGAGAAGCTTGAGTTGAGTTGAGTAATTTCCGGGCATGTGCCTTTTGAGGTTCCCCGAAGGTGTCACTGTCAGCTGTTCAGCCAGGTTACAGACTCAAGGTTACCATAGGTAAGTTTAGAATTGGTGAGATTAGTCAAGAGATATAAAAGGATAGAAAAAGAGATTAAGTTTTGAGTGAGGAGCATGTTGGTTGGTTCTTCTCCAAGGATGCAGGCAAGAGGTGCCTGTAGATTCTCTAGTGAGCTGGTCTGCCAGTGGCTATCCAAAATGTCTCTCAGTGAGGGAATTTTGAGATAGGAGTGTTTTGAAACTGGATACGATGTTTCTCTTAATCCCTCCTTCTTGATTAATAGATTTAAATGTTTTTCAAAAATGTTCTTTCAGTTAAGATGAGCTTATGCATGGTACCTTGGTGCTCTGCTGGGGGAATGCACAATCTGCGATGGAGTAGGCTGGCACATCCTTCTGGGGTCTGCCTTCTGGTTTCCTTTGTTGAAAGGTCTTGGCAGGTTAGTGTAGCTCCCAAGGCGTGCAGCGAAGAATCCTTGTCTTAATATGTGAATTGGAGTGCTGGCATTGTTGTTCTCTTCTGTCCTTTCGACCAGGATCTTGGAGCTAGGCTGCTGGTTGATGATTCATGCTGCTGAGGCTTTGTCCTCCATGAAATGCACCAGGATGCATTCAGGATACTGCTTCCTGAACTGAAGGGCTGGAAAGGCTGGCAGAAAGTCGCAGTCAACCAGCTTCTCTGGGTATAATGGCTGTTTAAAGGCAAATTTTCCTGTCTGCAGGCTGGAGAGATGCAGGGAAAATAGTCCTTTGAATTCACAATCATTAGCTGGTAAGAGCTGGGAAGGAGACTCGGAGAAGGTAGATCACTGCTTGTATTTTTAGCTTAAATCTGTGATTCAGTAAACAAGGGAATTGTGAATTGTCTCCTCTTAGCATCCAAAATAAGCCTTAATCAAAGATAAAAATTTTGGCAAGAAAAAAACTGTTTTAAAAAGCAAAAGGGACATATCTAAATTAGAAAAAGAAAAGGTGCATTCTAAAGACTTGCCAGTAGAGGTCCCAAAAAGGGAAATGTTCTCTTGAGCATGTGCAGAGTTCCATTAGAAAAATAAGAACAATGCATTTCCTGAAGTGCGCGGGTATGAAGAGAGTTCAAAGCCATTCTCCCTTTTGCTACTGCAAGGCAATTAAACTGAGAATGAATATAACAATTTAAAAATCTTGACAAACAATATAAAACAAAACAAAAAACAAGGCTTGCTTTTTTAGGTCCCCTCTTTCTTGCTGCAGAGAGGGTAACCAACAATATAGAAATGCAAATGTGCTGGTGGGTACAGCCAGACCAGAAAAACAGGTTTCAGGAGGGGGCTAGATCAGCATTGTTACAAAGATAAAAAGAATAATTAAGAACAATCAATATGCTCTGTGGCAAAAATCTTAAAATTTAGAAAAAAAAGATAGTTCTTTTCTGCGGCCCTGGAGGAGGTTGGGCCTGGTGGGGGGAAGGTGATCCTGCAAAATGCTAGCCCACAAAGGGCATAAATCTGGTTGCAAGCAGCAGGTTCTTAGCTGGGAATTTCAAGCTGGGATACAAGAGGGATCAATGGTGGAAGCATAGCAAGTCACTTACAAGTTGTTTCTCAGTCCAGCGCAGGATATTCCGCGGTGCACGCCTGTCCAGGTGTTTTGGAACTGCAAACTACAGCAGTTCTGAGTAGCTTCTTCCAGGGCTAGTGAATAGCTGATAGAAAGTTCAAAGGGTTGATTCTCTACTGTCTGGCGACGCTGTGGTTGGCAAATGCTAATGAGGCTTGGTTGCAGCTTAAAATTGTCTCAAGTAGAAAAACATGGTTATTCTCTGTGATGCAAGAAGGTTAGGCCAGGAAGTGGGTAGAATAGAGTTATAGCAAAAACAAAAGAGGCAGGATTTTTAATATGATAAAAACAATTCTGATCTGAGAGAAACTCGGATGGGGACGGTTTGAGGAAAAAAATTGCTGCGCTCAAAAAGCTGGGAAGCAGCAGTAAGGATGAATCCAAAAATGCATGCAGAAATTAAAAATCAAAAATACTATTTCTTTCGCCCATTGAAATGGTTTCTTGCAATGCGGGCCTGCGGTGTAAGGCTCTTCAGAGAGAGCGTGAGGTTTAAATTGCTTTTTCCAGACCCTGGGAAATTTGGGCGCAGGGTATGTGGAATCATTGCATTTATAGCAGTCTTTCTTGTTGGCAAAAGGTCTGAGAGGTAAAATTTTACCCTTGGGAGCTTGATTTCCCGGCCTTACAACAGATTGGGAAGAGAGGGGCCCCATTTTTCCAGGACTGATTGAGGATGGCGCTGGATCTAGTTCTTGCTGCAAGGCAGGAGAGGCTTCAGATGATTTCAAATCCACTCTAGCTGAGCTAACAATATTAAAATCCGGAGTAGCCATATGGCAGTTGGGGGACATAGTGTCCATAAGGTCTCCTCGAGAGTCATCAGAAATTGGGTAGCATGCAGGAAACTGAGAAAACTCCATATTTTTGCTATGGCACGCTGGAGAGATAGGTGTTTGCACGGCATCAGGAAGAGAGTGGCCAATTTTCTCTCTTTGCTTAGCATGTGCTTCTAATCTTAAGGCAATTCCACACAGTTGCAAGGCTGGCATTATTTCCAATTTTTTGGAAGGATGTGTCCGGAACTGGTGTTCTAAAACTTCCCATGTGGCGAGGTCTAAGTTTTTCTGAGGCATTTCTGGCCATCGTTTTGCAATAGCCTTGGCTAGCTTAATCTGGACAGATAAGGGTATATTCATTTCATGTCTTAGCAACAGCGAGTTTATATTTTGCTGAAGACAGGTAGTTTTACTTTTCTGGTTTCCCATTTGCGATGGAACGATTAGAAGAAAGAGAAGATATAGAAAAAAGATTTTTACTGCACCGATCTGCGGGGAATTTCCGTGTCGTTCCTTCCACGGGATGCAGCTGCCACACCACCTCTCCGCTGGCTCAGATGTGGACTTTCTCACTGGTATTTCCGCCCCTTCGATCCTCAAGATGCTGTTTGTTGGTTCGAAGCCCCGAGTTGGGCGCCAGTTGTCGCTATCCGGATAAGCAACCTGAATCCTTGGCTCTGGGAAACCTGGGGGAGGTAGTTTCTGACTACCTCGATCGTGGCTGCAGTCCTGAGACCCACAGCGATACGTGGTTACAACCCCAATGGGCTGCAACGATCGTGGTACCAGTAGACTGGTACGATCACCGGGTGTTACGACAGTATTCCCTTATAAGCCACCGGCATGCCTATAAGGGATCACCATGTGCTCTTATGGTGATTTAAAGACAGAGAGCACAGGAGAAAGAAGTTAGGCGGGAGACAAGATGGGCTGGAAAAGAGAGAGTTTATTTCTGTCCAAGCTTTTTATATCCCCCACCAGAAGGCGGGGAAGGAAGTGACCTCAAGAGAAAATCCAAGTATGTGATAGGTGGAGTCCATCAGCTGGGCAGGTCAGAAGTCCTTCTGAGGTCATATCCTGTGGCAGGCAGGAAGAGAACAGGCTGTTGTCTGCGTGCAGCATGTGGCCATCCTCCATTAAGCCCTCAGGCTACGTCCAGCACCCTGCTGTGCTGGGTGTATACTGCAAGCTTCTGTACACAATCCTTTTACCCTGAGGCTAGAGAAGCTGGTGGATGAAACCTGGGCAAGTTTGCAATTGCTACACAACCCCCAAAGGGGTCCCGACCCCCAGGTTGAGAACCACTGGTCTAACCCACAATTAGGTCAGGGATATAGAGTGCAGACCTTGCTGTGCACATTGGACCAGGGATGTAGAAATGGATTTTGTTGGCATGCACTTTTTATCCTTTGACTTCGAGTGCTGTGTGTGTGGAAGCAATGGAGGGAAAGGGTTAAAGCAAGAAACTTGGAGAAAGATGAAAACGACACCTTTAAATTGAAGAAACTCCATCAGAATAGAATATTTCCAGAACTGCTGACTAAAGGCTTGCTTGGCATTGCTTATTTTATTTTTATTTTTTCCCCCTCTCAGTTGTTGAGCTTCAATTTTGCTTTTCATTCCAGTTTCCAGTGTCCTCCTTTCCCATTATACTGAGTAATACAGGAGCGTGAATGATGTGTGTAATGGGATACTGATGTTATGTCTCTACTTTATTGACACAGCTGACAAGGAAAAGCCTCCGCCTGTACCTCTAACTAGCCTAATTTATTGTTCACTATCCTTTGCTCATCCAGATATAATGGTAAATGAGGGGGGGGGGAATGAAAGGAAGATTGTAATTTTGCTCTTTTCTGAAATACTTACATGCAAACAAAAGAATCATTATGCAGTATTCAAATGTCTTCTTCTCTCTCCTTGCTCTGTCTCCTTAGCTCAGAACTCAAACTTGCCAAAAATGTGTTAGTGGAAGTTTCAGAGGGTGGAGAGAACTATAACTAGTATTTACCTTTGATCCAGAATATGGAGCATCATATTCCAAATCCTGGGGGCCCTCATCCACATAATAATATGGGTCAAGGAGATCCTGGTTTCATAAGTCCTACTTCATCTGCACTACAGCACAATCCAGATTATGAGACCCTTAATCTGGATCTCTGGTGGATCCATTTAATCAGGTTCACCAGAGGGACCAGGGCTTTGGTTCAGAACACAGGAAGTGTGCATATGACATGCTTCTATGTTCTGAGACTACTGGGATGTGCTTTTCATTGGTGTGCCAAAGTATGATGGCCAGCTCTCCACACACACACGCCCTGAACTCCAAGGCTAGCCTTTGCAGCCACTGGGACATATAGATGTTGATGATCTGGCCCATGATTCTTTGTGATCCAGGTCAGTGGGCCTGGTTATTCCAGAGCCACTGATCTGAATCTAGTGCTGGTAAGTGCACAAAGGAGCAGGTTTTAGGCTTGTGGACTAACATGATGGGCCTTTTTGCACTTACCATCCTTATGAAGTATAACAATACCCTAGTAGACTGGTAAAGTAGTAGCACAGCAGAAGTCATCCATGCTTCAAGTGCTAATAAAGTCCCATACAGGACCAGCAACACTTGAAGTGTGGATTGCCAGGGCAATATAATGTCCAGAACAATATATGGTGTGTGACCAGACAGCATCGAAGTCACAGTTGACATTCCATGTCCATTAGCCTGCCACATCCAGAAAACAAGGTGGATGGTGTTGTCCAGCTATGGACTCTAGATTGCTTCAGACATTCATATACGAATATAATGTCATGACATCCATACATTGACATATGTATTCATATGAATGTTTCAGAACATTTGTATGAAGCTTTAGAACATTCATGAAACTGGGAACGGATCCAGAGTGAACTTGGCATGGTTTGAGAGAACATTCAAAGTGGATTCAGGGCGGATTTGACGCTTTCAGAGTGGATATGTTAGGGGATATGTATCGGATATGCATTGGATACTTATCGGATATGTATGGGTTCATACTGGATATTTGTATAAATTCTTATGAATACATTTGTATCAAATAGAATCCTATCACATTTGAAAAGGATCTATTTGAATGAATATGAATTTTCTTACATTTTATTGGATACAAATTAAATGCAGAAAAACCCATTCATGCACATATCTACTTGTGAGCAGACTGATGCTCACTAACAGGTTGGTACAAAAAGACTCTGTAATTGGTTCAACTGTAAAGTTCTTACACAATTGCTAGAAGTGTACTGACCCAGATGATTGAGGATGTATACGTCAGGCCAGTACCTTGAGCCTAATTATTTTGGGAGTGTGTGAAACATTGAAATATCACCATTTAGTTTCTTCCTCCATCCTCAACCTCCCTGTGTGTCTCATGAGATGGAGATATAGGCGCCCCTTCTCCCTTTGTGTAGGTTTGCTTTCACATCAACAGATCCTATTTCAGGATTTCCACTGAATATAGCTGGTTAAATCCAGGACAATTACTGCTCACATTCACCAGCATATGAAATATGAAGGCGAGACACACATTTTAAGGCCTATAGCTAAAATATTAAATTGTAAGCTTCCCAGTCTCATTAATAACGATGGGAACAATAACATCAACAATAATTTGATGAATGGATTTATTTATTTTTTGCATACAGATTTGAGTCAAATTGAATATCCAAACATTTTATTTGATTTGAATGTTTAGAATCTGAATGCAACAAAATCTGATTCAAATCAAATACATTTGAATTTATTCATTTGAATCAGCGATTCTCAACCTTCCTAATGCCGCGACCTCTTAATGGAGTTCCTCATGTTGTGGAGACCCCCAACCATGGGGGTGGAGCAGCTGGGAGGTGGGAGGGAAGGGCTGTGGGAGACTTGTCGTGACCCCTCTGAAAGGGTAGTTCAACTCCCAAAAGGGTCCCGACCCCCAGGTTGAGAACCACTGATTTGAATGGTAGATTTGAATCTGAAGATACAAATGTCGACAACATTCATATGTTTTGTACGTATCTGTTTGCGTTTTGTACACATCCCATTTTATCCCATACGCATCCCACTTTTGTCCCGTACTATCAGTGCAAATGCATACAGATACGTATGAGATTCATACATATACGTACAGTGGTACCTCGACATACAAGTGCCCTGACATACAAGTGTTTTGAGATACAAGCCGCCGAGTGAGTGATATTTTGCTTTGAGATGAGAGCAAGATTTGAGATATGAGTATGTAAATACAGTACAGTATTACATACGTATTACATTCAAATGTTTCAACTAATTCAAATGAATGTTTTGGAACATTTGAAATTCATTTGAATGTTTAAATTCAAATGTTTAGACATTCTATTCAAATTCAAATGTCCAAATTCGATTGACATCCTTATTATATTGACCATTTCAAAGAGATTTTGAGGCACTCTAAATATAGGGTATGTGGTTTTTTTCTCTCCTTTCCTTTAAACTATTCCAAATATATTCCTGTTTAGGAACAGGTTTAAAATTGGAGGTTCCCCCTGAAAAACTGTGTCGTGAAGAGATGTTAAGTTACTTTCCTGGGGTTTAGAAAGAACAGAAGGTGGAGGTTGCTCATATCCTGCAGCCTGTGATGAATTTAGGTAGCAGCAACTCAAACCTATAATGATTTGTCAAGAATGGAGAAAATTAAACCATTGCCTTCCCAGAACAAGCAAGTGTTAACTCGTGCCAAAAGGCAGCATGATGATAAAATCTGAAGCACTTCTGGAAACATCTGTGATGGAAATGACTTTATGTATTAAGGTTTGGATCTGATTACACAAGTTCCCCAACTTTCAAGTTCTGAAATGTCAAAGGCATTTTCACTCTATGTTTATTTGCAAGGCTCTGAAGAAGGCAGGAGGTTAGAGAGGGATTTAATTTCACTTTGGAATGATTCTTAATATTAAAAAATGGGGAAGCGTCTTCCTTGATTTCCTAATGGTCTTGGAAGAAGGTGTAGTGATTGCATAATAGGCTGTCAAATGGGTGCCTGATTAGTTTAGTCAATTTGGCATAAATTTCGGCTATTATTTGCAACAAAAAGATGAGGGAAATGAATAATATGGTTTCCCTTATCATGCACACTTATCAAATGAGCTATCCGAAAATCCCCCTCCCAATCTTTATCACCCCCAATAACCTAGTCGGAAAGTGGGACAATGAGGGAAAGAATAATCTAAAATCAATGCTTAATTAATTATTGCATCTGATTTCTTCGACTCTCCAATTGGAGGAATATGAAAGAGGTCATTTTCATCTGCATGCTTAAAATCCAGATGAGGTTTAAGAGAAGCTGCCAGAAAAAGTGTTCTGTTTTCCCCATTGAACCCCAGAAATGTCACTCATCTTTTGACAAAGAGATACATAGCTGTGATCACAGGAAGGTTGGTTTTCCAGCAGAAATTGCTGGCACAGGGGTCTATATCACTTTGAGTAAGGCAGAAGCGGACACAGAAGGAAGCAGACAAGGGCTGAATTCACACTTAGGCCTCTGGTATATAATTAGGACAGCTCTGGTACAGAGTATCCTGATTGCACACCAGAGGCCTAAGTGCAAATTCAGCCAAGGAGTGTGCGTGAATATTTGTGACATGCAAAATTTGTGTGAATTTGGCTGAATTCAGACATTCACATTTGAATCAAAGACTGACATTCGAATTTGAATAGAATATTTTGATACACTTGCATGAAGCTTCGTGAGGGATTTGTGTGGATTTGCATGAGATTTGTATGAAATTGAACATTTGTATAAAATTCAAATCCCACTACATTTGTGGGGATCTGTTTGAATGAATACAAATGTTCTTGCATACAAATCAATTTAAAAACAACAACAACAACAACAACATTTGTGCACATCCTTAAAGCAGACCACTTACTGCAACGGAGACTGGTTTTCCTGAAGCCCTATCTAATGCATCCTCGCTGCATAATAAAAATACAGCCTACGTCTGCTGACTCTGGGTCAGATCATCTCTGAGATGGAAGTGGCTCCATGCTACATAGATCCTCTGTGCCAGAGCATCCCTGGACCTTCCTGGTTACTGAAATGTAAAAAGGCCCTCTGTCCTTACAGGCCCATAGCTGGAGGTAGAGCATAGGGGAGACAGGTCACCCAAATTCAAATTCAGAGACATCCGATTCTAATTTGAATGTCCGAAATCAATCAAATTCAATGGAACGATGTATATTTCAAATACTTGTGCACATTCCTACTACTGACCTAAGTGCAAATAGGCCTCTGCCTTTAAAGTTTTTATGCTTTCCATGCTCAGTCCAGAAGTATACGTGCAACACACACTCACAAACTGAGCCAACACATCGTGTTGAAAGTGCAGTTCTAAAACACACAGAGACCAACTCTTGCGCATGTATCAGAAGTTTCACCTACTAGTTGCGAGTTTAGGAGGCAGGCAGGTGGTGGAACAGAGAATGGAAAGTAACAACAATGTCAGAACCTGGGTCAGGGCATGTGGGAATTTGAAACGAGAGTAATGCTAACCAGCAGCGCCTAGGGCAAAGTGTAGATTGCCTCTGTTGTTATTCCAAGACTTACATCCATTCTGGCTAGGCTGAAATAGTCCTATATTCTAAACCTAACCTCTCTGAAAGAGATCAGCCCAAAGTGGAAACATCTACCTTCTCTTCCTGAGGCTGTTTTGCCCTTTTGCTGCCTCTGGGTCTGGTGTGATAGATTAATTCAGTATAAACTCTACAGAATTAGAGGTGTTTTTTTTTTTTTTTAAAGAGGGGCATAGAAATGCTTGGACTTAGATCAGAACTTTAATAACTTGGGACTCATCTTCTCTTCTGGAGTTTTTTGTGACATCCATCCAGACTAGGAATGTGCACAAATGGTTGTTTTTTATTCAATTTGGTTCAAATCAAATACAAGAAAATTAGTATTTGTTTGAATAGATACCCTTCAAATGTTGTAGGATTCGTGTTCAATACAAACGTTCAATCCCATATGAATCCCAACAACACTTCATAGGAAGCTTCATACAAATGTATCAAAACATTCTATTGAAATTCAATGGTTAATCTTTGAATGTGCCAACATTCAGTTCAAATACATCTGTCCGAATCTGGCAAAATTTGTACAAATTTTGAATGTTACAAATATTAGTGCACATCCCTAATCCAGAGCTCTTTCTGCACTGGGCCTCATTCCAGTTTATATCTCAGGCTAGGATTCCACCACCCTCATGCTGGTGCATGCTATAGCAGACCCTGCCCAGGGCCTGCTTCAGTCTTGCTTAACATGTAGATGGCAGATCCCTGTTCTGACATATAAGCCAGAATAAGGCCCAGTGCAGAAAGGGCCCAGGTTAATAGTCTGTGTCTCCAGTCAAACAGGGTGGAGGAAGTTTCTGCCCCCATTTAGCCTCCAAACAGAGGCCTGCCAGTCTAATTTGGGAGTGATCTAAAGGGGATCAAGATGTGTTGAACTGGTTCAGGCTCAAACGGTGTGTTTGAATGGTCTGAGCCCAAACTGAACACCCTGCCTGTGCAAAAACCAGAGTTCAATTTCAAGGTGAACAAAGAGATGTTTTAATGAAACTACCAAGCACACCCTTTTCAATCAGAGCTTCATCATCATCATCATCATCATCATCATCATCATCATCATCATCATCATCTCAATTAGACAGACCAGAAAACGCTCACCTTCCTCAATGCTGCCAATACATCACACAGCAACATACCAGACTGTGTCACATGGCCTTGGCCATCCACATGAGACTCTCTCACTCCTGCAGCAGATTCTTCACAACCCATTCTTGATGCTATCTCAGTGCATGCAGCAGAGAATGCTCTTGGCCTGTAATAAGTGATTCAGGCCAAAAGATGGCCAAGGTTGTGTGCTCTGGCAGCTGTACACATGATGGCTACTCCATCCTATTTTAACTTCACAATTGGGGAAGAAAAGCTATATGGCTTCTGAAGTTGCAGGATCTGTTAGATCTGTTAGATCCACTCTGTGGCAAGTGTGGAAACACCTGAACAGTGGCTGGGCAGACTTTGGGATATCACCAGGCAGATCTCATGTCTAGGTGGGAGAACCTGCACCACCAACTGGTTGACGTATGAATTGTAAATGTATAAATAGAGACCCTGCCCAGACATGGCATTCGCAGTGTCCATAAATAATTCTTGCGTTAACTTGCTGTTTAACAAATCATTTGGCTTTTTTCAGGTTTGATCCCTTTCATTCAGCATTTGTCAGCTTGCCGACCCATTACAAAACTGGGAGAAACTACTCCTGGGTCAGTCCCACCCATCCAATTGTCTCTCTTTTAAGGATGCACGGAGGAAAAAGGTGGCAATGTGATGGTTGAAATTATGGCCTGAATTACTGCAAGGGATTAGGATCATCCCCAGAGAGAGGCAGGATGCCTCTCAAGGCCATTTGCCAGGATTTGAGAGCAGGTGAAGGTCTTGCATCTATCTTCATGCTTGAGAGACCCATAAGCAATTGGTGAGCCACCATGTGGGACAAGATGCTGGACTAAATGGGCAGTCGCCTGATCCAACAGGGCTCCACTTATTTGGAATCTAATAAGAGGGTTTTCTCTGTTACCCTCTGAATTCTCATTACTACCCTGGGGCTGCAACTCTCTTGCTCTCCTGGAAGTTTCCATGCTTCCTACCCTGATGCCCTGAGTCTCTTTGGATGAACCCTTTGAGGCGATTGGAAGATGGCCCAGGGCTACACCTAGTTGACAGTCTCTACAGTCCTGCTTCCAGCCAATGCATCCTGTGCTTCTCACACAAACTGCATAGAAGCAGGTCTGTTCTTCAAGGACACTAAATAGCTACCATAAGGACTCCACCACGTGAGCAAGCCTCCAGTCAGAACCCCACTCCTGGTACTTCCATCTCCACCAACCTTGCAGCTGTTTTGCCATCTGAGCAACTTCACATCATGCCAACTGAAGGGTTCGGCTAGTGCTGGACATGCCACCCTGACTGCTCCCCAAATCATCAGAAGGACTTAGCTGAATAGGAGAAGATGGTATCTATGCTAACTCATGCTTTCCTCTGATGCCTAAATTCTGGAGATATTCATCACATGGCTTTGCTTTGGAGTGAGGAAAAACTGTGAAAACAAATGATCTGTAGATACTTTTCACATTTACCTTTCCTGTCATTTCCCCTTTCCCTTCACTGTCTTGCTGCAAAATTTCATTCTTGCAGTCCAGTTTGGTTTTGTGGTGAGAGACTCTGACGCTTACCCAGTAGGTTCCTGGTTGGAGTGTGTTCTTCTACATGAAGCTAACTGGTTGAACTTCATGGGTCTCCTTCTGAGCAATCACAGCTCCACCTACCTCACAAGGTGTCTGTTGTGCGGAGAAGGACAGAAGTAACTATGTGCACTAATGTCTTTTTGGCATTCGGTTTGAAACTAATTTAATGTTTGAAAATCTGTACTCAAATGTGGTAAAATTCAATTCGATACTAATCTATTTGTACGTATTCATACGGACATTCAATACGTATCTGATAGGAACAGATACGTACCTGTTATGAATAGATAAGTATCTGATACATTTCCCCAGCTTAAGAAATATCCGAAGTATTCATACGAATGTCCAGAAACATTCGTATTCATTAGAATGTTAGCATATGAATATTGTAACATGCGATTCAGGTTTGAATGTCTGAATCTGGCCGAATCCAGCCGAATCCAGCCAAATTTTGAATGTTGCCAAATTGTCAGTCACTTTGTGTGCCCTTAGGGTGAGAAAAGTAAGGTATAAAACCCACCTCCTCCTCCTGCTTTCAGACTTCATTCTGCAGCCTTCACCACCTCAGCCCTGCTAGCAAAAGAAAGATCTTCAAGTTCATGTTGGGA
The DNA here is from genome assembly GCA_023333525.1 of Aspidoscelis tigris stejnegeri. NCBI lineage: Eukaryota > Metazoa > Chordata > Lepidosauria > Squamata > Teiidae > Aspidoscelis > Aspidoscelis tigris. The sequence goes on from JALMGA010000007.1 coordinate 5,353,883, forward strand.
GTGTGTTTTCCACTCTCTTCTCTCTCTCTCTCTCTCTCTCTCTCTGGGATTGAGCAAGGGACACCAAAAGTGGTGACTAATATCAGCACCATGTGTGCCACTATGTTTTATTCATAAGCTCTGTCCCTCCAGTGAAATTAAAAGCAAAGCAAAGGGTCGGATCTCGGAGCCCTTTTTCCTAGAGCCTGTAAACCAATAAAGGGCTTTATATTAGCTATCGATATCTATCTCTGACTTGGCTTAATAACATCTTATTCCCTGTTTTCACCAACCATCAATAATATTTCTGCCTGCCCGCTCAGGTTTCCATCTCGGCGTGCAATTGCATTATAAAGGTCTATCAGTCCAATTTGCTTCACATTCTTATTTTTGGAAAAGGCTGGCTGGCTTTTGTAATGAGAGCAGCTGCCAAGAAATCTTGACAGAATTTGTGGCCCATCTGGCTTATAATCTCCATTCAATATCTCATGAGCCTAAATTCCCCGATAAGTCTCAGCATAGAGACAAGCAGAAGCTGTAATCTACAATGTGATTTCTCATTAAGGATAGGGGCATCTCAGCGAAGTTTTCATATCCTGGATATCAAGGTGGAGAATGAGTATGGTCCAAACTGTTGTAAATTATTTTTAAGTAACAGGAGAAAAATGAAAGGGTGAAAGAGTTTTCTTACAGTTTCTGTGGTTTCATCCCCATACCGGTGGATAGTAGTGGGTTCTTGATGGAAGAAGAACCCTGTGCCCTGATTGAAGTATATAAAATTGTGCACGGTATAGAAAAGGTGGATACAGAAAATTGTGTTTCTCTATCACACAACACTAGAACCAGGGGGCATCTATGAAGCTGATGGGTAGGAGAGTCGAATCAAACAAGGTGAAGAATTTTGTCACCCATAGGGTAATTGGTCTATGGAATTTGCTGCCAGAAGTGGTGGTAATAGCTACCAGCCCAGATGGATTTAAGGAAGGGTTAGACAAATTTATGCATGACAAATGCATCAATGGCTAGTAGAATGGATGCCTAGGTACATCTTTCAGGCCGTGGGGACAAGCAGGATATTTCTAAGACTATTTTCTAGGATTTGAGAGCAGGAGAAGGTTTGCCCTTGTCTCTGGGTGTTTTTCCACTGTCAGAAAGTACCCATTTTTGCATCCATTAAGGACCCATTTGGGTCTGAGCCAGATGACCCCATTTCCACCATGGCACCCATTTGGGACCCAATTGTTTCAACTGCCACTGGAGAAATCCAGATCAAATAGGTACTTTTTGGCCTTTAATCTGGATTTTCTGTAGACCCCATTAATGGGGATTAATCCAGATTAAAGGGAAAATCCAGATTAAAGGGAGCCTGTTTCCATGAGAAACAGGCAATGGGGTCTAGAGGAGGCTAGGGGGAGGAGGCACCCATGGGGGGGTGAGCCCCAAAACATAAGCTTCAAAGTCATTTTGAAGTCACTTTGAAGTCTGTGCAAAAACGCTCCGGAGCATCTTTGAAGATCAGCACAAACTTCAATGGAGCTGTTTTGCACAGACTTTGAAGTGACTTTGAAGTGACTTCAAAGCCACTTCAGAGATTCTACACCCTGTCGTCGTCCCCCCAAACACCTGGGGTGACCAGCAGACCTCTCATGGGTAGATCTAGATTTCCAAATGGGTGCTCCGGTGTTTCCACGGCAGGGAGGCTAGCACCCATTGCTGTTGGGTGCTAGACCACCCATGGAAACACATTGGGTACTTCCCTTAATCTGGATCTACTAGATCCAGATTAAGGAATGTACCCATTCCTTAGATCCTCCACAAAGCTAGCTGGGTAATCCTGGGCTAGTCACAGCTCTCTTTCTGAGCTCTCACAGCCCCACTTACCTCTTGAGGTCTTCCAGATGCTAGAGAGTCTCAGAATCTGCTGAGTGATCTGCCACTAACTTAAAAGATCTTCCGGAGCACTTAGCAGTGGCATTGCTCTCACAAAAGGTTTCTCTGTGGAGCCTTTGCTAATCTCCAAAGTTGCCTTCAGAGGGACTTCAGAACCGGCTCTTGCAAGGGGTTTTTCTGCGGACCTTTGCTAATCTCCAAAGGCAACTTCAGAGGGATTTCAGAGCTGGCTTCAGAGGCATTCCAAAGTCTTGAGTTTGCCCCCCCCCCCACGTGTGCCTCCTCCCTGAGCCTCCTCTAGACCCCATTGCCAAATTGTAGTGGAAACAGGCTCCCTACAATCCGGATTTGAAAGCTGAAGACACCATTGTAGATCCCTTTAATGGGGTCTACACGAAATCCAGATTATAGGTCCTGAATGACCCATATGATCCATATTTCCCTAGCTGTGGTGGAAACAGATGTGTCCCTAATGGGGTCTGTAGTGGAAATGGGGTCATTCGGCTCTCAGCCAAATGGGTCCTTAATGGGTGCTTCAATGGGTGCTTACTGCCAGTGGAAAAACACCCTTATTTCCCAATGAAGATCTGTGTGAGCTATTTTCTGAAGTAAAACCTCTTGGACTTTGTATGGTACATGAAAGAGCTTTTCTGTGGAACTTTATACATTTGCTATTTCTAGTATTGTGTTCTTCACCCTATGGTACTGCAGAGTGTTCTGGTTTCCTCTTAACAGCAACAATGAAGGATTTGGAAATCTTGTTCAGTTAACGGTACTTTAGGGTCAATAACAGAAAATGAATTTGACAAACACACTGACCTGCTTGAGTCAGGCAGATAGTGTACTGAATTTAGGCTCATCCAAGACATTTCTCTATCTGAGGCAAAGAACAAAATGGGTACCTTTTTCTCATAAGAACATAAGAGGACCTTTGCTGGATTGGACCAGTTCCCATCTAGTCCAAGCCTCTGTTTCACACAATGGCCCACCAACTGCTTCTGAGCATTCTCAGGGAGAACACAAAGGCAAAATCTTCACCTGTCTTGACTTCCTTCAAATGGCCTTTAGAGACATCCTCCCTGTCTCTCCAACCTGGAAGTGGTACCTAGGCATCTTCTCTAATAGCCATTGATACGCCTGCCCTACATGAATTTGTCTATAAGAACCTAAGAGCAGCCTTGCTGGATCAGACCCCAGCCCATCTAGTTCAGCATCCTCACACAGCAGTCCACTAATAGTTTATGGGCATTCTCAAAGCACAAGATGAAGGCAAAACCTCCAACTCCTTTCAGCTCTCTCAAATGGCATTTAGAGGTGTTTCCCAAGGAAAGTTCAGTTGGTTAAGTTAAAAAAAATGTAATGAATGTGTCTTAAAAAGTTATTTCTGCATATTTCTCAGCAAACAGCATCTCATGGCACTTGGCTATTTTTAGTTCCTTGTAGGATCACCTCATCTGTTGCTTGGGATGGTATCCTATATCTGCTGAGGTCTTGGAAAATGCTTGTGTGGCTGGACTAAACCCTGGTAGCTGGGAAGCGTCAGCTCATTAGAAAGTTAGCTCACTAACTCATTAACACAACCCTCATTAACCACTTGGCTCTGTTTAGTTTTCTGCACATATCCCTAATTTCCCTTCATGCAATTAACGTCCTTTTGCAGCCCAGCCAGTGGGACTTAGTTTACCAAAAGCAGCAAAAGGTCAGAGAGAGTCTGATTTTATTTTATTTTATTAATTCTGCAGCCACAACACCCATCTCCTTCTTATACTTTTCTTTGTGTTCCCAATTGGAAAGCAATTCAAAGATATTCAAGTACAACCATTTGCCCTTCTGGGCTGGGAATAGATATCAAATCAGGCTTCCCCAAACTTTTCTCCAGAAGTTTTGGGTTATGGTTCCCATAAGCTCCTGTCATACCTTGTGTTGTCAGTGCCTCTTCCTCCGAGGACAAAGAGGTAGTTGCCCACCCCCAGCCAAGCCAAGGCAGTCTCCCCAGACAGGCAAAGCAAGGAAGGCACACCTCATGGGTTAAACCGGAACCATGAGTCTGCCTCCCAAGATGGAGACAGTTCAGATTCAGAGGCTGGCCAACAACCAGTTCAGAGTGTTCTCAGGCAAGAGAACCCTCAGCACAATTACAGACTAAGCACCTACAATGAAGAGGGTGTTCCTTTCCCAGCCCTGTTTAAGAAACACCCAGTCTCTGCAACTGCTGTGGCAGACAACAGCTCATTATCCTCCCAACCCTGGTCCCTCTGTATTCCCTGTGTTCCTAATTCTCTGACCATTTGATGACCACGAAGACCCTCTGGCAAACTGAACTCAACATTCCTGACTATGCTTTAATTCTTGAACTCTGGGTCTTGACCTGGCTGCTGCTATCACTAGCCTGGTGAGCATTCAGATGTGTGTGCTTGCAGAATGCCGCCTTGTGACGGTTTCTGGGTACAGGCTGCAAACTGTTTTGCTTTCTGGCTTTGCAGGCTTCTTGCAAGCTGCAATAGCCAGCCTTGGTGCAAACAGCCTTTTGCAAACCCAGGGTTTTGGCTGCAAAAAGGGCGGGAAATCCTGTGCGGGTCCTATTGCAGTGATTGGCTGGAGTAAGGTTTTGGAGGGAAAAGCTGTCCGGGGATCTGAGTACTGGAGGGGCTAGAGTAGGAGTTCCCACCAATTAGGCTGGAGGGACAGCAACCTCTGTTAGGAGTCTCTGGCAGCATTTTATTGCGGCTAGAGCCAATCAGGGTCAGGGGGGTGAGTATAAAGGAACACAGAAGACAGCAGACTAGGTCTTCATGCTGGGACAAGAGCTGAAAGGAGAAGAAGAGCTGAATCCTGAGGGAGCTGGACCAGTAGCTGACCATTGGGCTGTTGGCTGAGCGATTTCTGAAGGGGACAATCGAGGAAGATTGGGGCTCCGAGGGAAACTTCGCTAGCAACTATCCAAGGCTGGATGATTGGACAAGCAAGGACGGACTGGACCTTGTGATCATCTAGGGCCACGTTCTGGTACACTGGCTTGGCTTGAGCTGTGGCCAAGCAAGTCAGAGGGGGAGGAACGTGGAGAGGTTTGTCTTTGAAAAGGGGAACTATTTTCCTTTAGAGAAAGGGGTAGCTCCTAGCTTTAAGAGACTTGCAAATTTAAACCAACAACTACCTGAACCTTATTATCTTTTTAGTATTGCTTGTGTATAATAATAAACTTGTTTTTGTTTACTGTTGAAATGCTTGCTACCAGTGTTTTGTGTCCACACTGTAGTATTCACTTGGCCGTTGCACGAACTCAGCATCCTAACAGGGCCAAGCTACTCCTCAGAGAGGGCAGGCACTTACTGGAACGCTGGGCATCGTGACACGCCTGCTTGGGACATGACACTTCCATCCAGTCACCTCATGTGGATGTGCTTCAAAAAACTAGTTGGAATAAAATAATACATGTCAAAATGGAATGCAGCCATTTTATAACTGAGATCTAAGACAGATTGTCTGAATACTGCATTCTAGCATGCTTGTGAAGCACTTGATATGAACATAATACATTTGGAGTCTTGGAGCTACTCCATGCTTGGGTCCTCAATAGTCAGCAAGCTTCTCTGAAACACTCATGTGTTTTTCACCAATGTACATTTATGGACCATGATTGAGTTTATCCCCAAGTAGATATTCTTACCCTCAATTCAGTATAGGGGTGTACACAAATGCTATTTTTGACATGCTATTCTATTTGATTTGAACATTTGAATGTCTGAAATTTCATGAATAGAGAAAAAACAAATGTCTTAAAATCTGAACCAATTTGAATACATTCATATCTATTCATATGAATATTCTATACATATTTGATTATACAAATGTCGACAACATTTGTATGTATCCATACACATCTGTACATGTCCGTATGCATCTGTACACATCCTGTTTTCATCCCATACATATCTGTATAGATTTGTACAGATACAAATAAGATGCGTACGGATATGTATGTAATGCTTACATATCCGTACACATATGAATGTCCAAATTATTCGTACAAATGATTCAAAATATTTGTATTCGTTCAAATATTACAAAATGAATGTCTGGACATTCAATTCAAATTTGAATGTACAAATTCAATCAAATTCGATCAAATAAGAAATATTTTGAATATTCTTGCAGATCCCTAATTCAGTATATTCTTGTTTAGGACACAAACCTGACAAACGTGAGATAACATGTGATTTTTCCAACAGATATGTGGCATCACCCACCTTCAATGGCATAATGAAAAAGGCGTCAGTTCACAGTAGCTGATGAAAAATAATAAAACCTTGTCATTCAGGTCTATATTTTTTATTTTATTTCATTACTTACTTGTGAATTGTGTAAGGCCCTTTCTGCACTTACAGTTGGTCTGGATTAAGGAGTCTCTTAATCCGGATGACAGGTCTCTTATCAAGTATCTATGAAGTCCTACTGCTGCTGGTCCTGGGAATTCTCCTGAATACTTGGATGTGAGTCAAGAATCAACAGATTGGCTCAAGACTGGAAAAGGAGTATAATAAGACTGTATATTGTCACTCTATTTATTTAATTTACAGTGTATGCATAACATATTCTGCAAAATTCTTTGCTGGATGAATTAAAAAGATGGAATTAGATTACTGGTTAAAAAAAAATCAAAAAATTTAGAAACACAGATTATACCACTCTGAATGGAAAAAGTAAGAAAAAATAAGAAATCTCTTGATGAGGATGAAATAGGAGAGTGCAAAAGTTGGCTTGAAGCTCAAGATTAAACAACAACAACAACAACAACAATGATCATCTGGTCCCATCACTTCCTGGCAAATAGGGAGGAGAGAAATTGAAGCAGTGTCAGATTTTATTTTCTTGGGCTCAGATATCATTGCAGATATCAAAGCCATTTTTTAAAAAAATGTAAATTGGATAGAAAGCTACAGCAAACCAGAGGCCTATTTGCACTTAGGCAAGTAGTCGACAACTAGTGAACATCTGGTCAAAAGCATACACATACGTAGTAGGCTGCTACATCCTCCAAGTGTGCCTGCCCTATCCAGGTGCTCCACACCTTTACTAAAGTTAACTAGAAGCTTACCTGAAGTGTCTAGTGCCATGACCATTCGATCTTCTTCCAGTTGCTTGCATGTAGCACAACATCCACGCAGGCACAGTTGTGGTGGCAGACATGATCGGCTGATCACTGCCATGACTGGCCCTCCAATCCCTAGGATTGGCAGCCAGTCATAGAGTTGTGAAAGGGATGTTCGATCACAGGCACTGATGTGATCAGCCTCAATACACCCCTGTGATTAAATATGCCCCTCTTGCAGTGGTGTCCAAGGATGCTATGTGAGGCAATACGTCTGGCTTTGGATGCAGCTGTGCGGGCTGGTAAATGGGAGGACCATTCACATTTCTGGCTGTTAATGGATGCTTTGGAGCAAATGTAAATGGTCCACCTTTACCAAATGTTCACCAGCCTTAGTTCATAGCAGCCTAATCAGCTAAGTGCAGAAAGGAATCAGGGCAGCGTTCTAAAAAACCCAGATACATCAGTTTTCCAACAAATGTCTGTTAAGTCACAGCAAAGATATTCTCAGATGTACGGCTGTGAGAATTAGACCATGAGACCAAAAAAATGGATACTTCCAGACTGTAGTGCTGGAGAAGATTTCTGAGAGCCCCTTGGACCTCAAGAAGATGAAATCATTCAATGCTAAAAGAAATCAACTCTGACTGAGAAGACAAACACTGAAGCTGAAGTTTAAACCCTATGGCCACCTAATTGAAAAGACAGAACTCATTGCAAAAGAGTGTGGTGCTGGGAAAGTGTTATGTGTGGAGAACAGAACTAGCAGGTCATGAGATCGGATTTTCTCATCCTTCCACCCACCTAGAAACTCTCTTGTTTTCTCTAGGGGTTGCATGAATGTGTTTGGGTTTTTTTGTATTGATTCGTATTGAATTGAATTCAAGAAAATTAATATTCTTTGAATAGATCCCCTTCAAATGTGGTAGGATTTGAATTCAATACGAAAGTCTAGTCCCATAAGAATCCTATATGAATCCATGCGAATAGCACATAAATCCCATATGAATCCGATACGAAGCTTCATACAAATGTACTGAAACATTTGGTTTGAAATTGAATGTCAATCTTTGCACGTGCCAACATTCAATTCAAATTCAGCCAAATTTGTATGAATTTTTAATGTTATGAATATTTGGTGCACATCCCTATTTTTCTCCATAATCCACTATACACTGGTGGTTTAGGACAAACTGACATCTTTTTGGAATGATCTCTCCAAAAATCATCCCTGACTGGTTCATAGCAGGAATGGTTGGGACTATTCACATGCTAAGCAGTGGAACGGTTTTTTCTGCACAGCAGCTCCTAGCAATGTGAATAGTATGTTGTCCTCTTCCACCCTTGGTGGAACATCCTGATGTTGGACTTCCTGCCCACCACTGGCCACTATTGGCTGATTGTCCAGGGGCAGGTCTAGACTAGCAGCTTTTGTCTCACAATACCTAGGATCAACTCAGCACAGCATAAATAATGTGTGACACACAGGAATAATGTTTGTCAAGATTCTGTCTACATCAGGAAGTGAGGAAGAGAAGAAGGAGAGGAAGAGGAAGAAAGAAGAGGAAGAGGAAGAAAGAAGAGGAACAGGCTTTTCTTCCCTGATTTTCTCACCCATTTCAGGAGACTCAAAGTGGCTGACAAAGCTTTTCTATTATTCTCCCCAGAACAGAACACCCTGTGAGGTAGGTGGTGCTGTGAGAGCTCAGAAAAGAGCTGTGACTTGCCCAAGGCCACCCAGCTGGCTTCATGGGGGAGGGTGGAATTGATAAGAGTCCGGCTCTCTAACCACTAGACCAAACTGGCTCACTTGGATGTTTTGTGTTCCTTTTATGCTGTCAAATGGCCTTTTCCCACTAGAACCTTTTTTCCACTAGAACCCTTCTAAGACCCCATTAGGAACCTGATTAGTATCAATCAGATTGCCCTGTCCCCACCTGGACCCCACTGAAGGCTTCATCTGCAAGGGCTTGTCCCCAGGAGGGCAGGGGAAATCCAGATTTAATGGGTTCTTCAGGTCCTTAAATTTGGATTTTGTGTCCACAAGGGGTCTTCAGGCATCTTCAAGATCTGGATCTTGGGGAGGACCCCATCTCAGAGATCTGGATCTTGAAGATCTGAATCTTTGACTGTGCGTGGAAAAAGGAGGTATGGTAAGATATAGAGAGGAAGAACAGAAACTTTACTTCTTGAGTTTAGTAGCTAATAGAGGAGGTAAGTCCTCTTACAACACTATGGACAATTCTGGCTCCTCTTTGAAGACTGCAAGTCACAGATATTAAAATTCATAACACATGAAAATTAGGAGTTACTCGTGGAAGTAGTTTCTCCTTCCATAACTGCAACATTTCACCACTTACGTTTAGCATTTAAAAGAAACCATCCAGATAATTAAAATTCCTATAAATGAAATGTCAGAGTTAAATGTTTCCCTTAAAGAAAAAAAAAGTCCAATGCAAAACCCTTATTCTAAAATAACATGTTTTAAATACCTGATATCTTTGCAAGAGAGTGGAATAATTAAAGTTCACTAAATAAAATTGGACTATTGGTGTTCCTATTTCTTCATACCATGAATAACCTTTATGGAATTCTCTTTTCTCTTTTTCTTCCACCCCCCCCCCCCCACACCATTTTAAAATGCAGCCATTATTTCTAACAGCAGTCCAGGAGCTGAGGATATAGCCGGAAGGGGGAAGTAAGAAGAAATTACTTATATATAAAAAATGGAGAAAAATAATCATAATATAAAAAGCTTTTGCTTCAGGCCTCTTTTTAAAATGCTCCTTTGTTTTCATTTGTGCAGCTGGATGCATGTGAAATGCAGAAGAAGACGGAGAGCAATTAAAGCAGATGTTAAGGGTAGCTATGATCCATACTGCTATATTACTCTGGCTAAAAGGAAGAGCTAGGATGCCTGGTTCAAGAGTCGTCTCGGCTCTCAATTTGCTTATGTTCCTTGAAGAAACTAGAATGGCTCCAACTCAGGGATGGTAAAGAAATACAGATTTAATGTCTTCTGCATTTTGAGAAAATTTCAGGGAATTGTTCACAAGAATTTGCACAGATTTCTGTATGGGCAGATTCTCCTTTTGTTTGCTATATGCAAATAAAATGCAAATAAATAGTATTATATGTGTCCCCAACCCACCCCTTATTTTATACATGTGCAATCCAAATGTATCTGAAACTTCTGTAAGTTTTTGTTTATCTAGTAGGTCCATGAATTACACAGTCTGGAGATCTGTGCAAACTGGAATATATATATACTCGTATGGAAGGAGAACACTGAACTTCTGTATATGTGAACATTTAAGGCCATTTGCTGGGATTTGAGAGCAGAAGGTTTGCCTTTGGTCTTTTCACAGTACAGCCCAGTGTGTCCCTTACCAGCCAAGGTGTGAACAGTCCCAGCCCAAAAAGGCTGCCATGGCGGTGGGTCACCCTGCCCCAAGCTGCTGCCATTGGGCTATATCGATTGAACCAGGTGTTCTGCGCAGGTGCATGCCACGGCCCAATCACAGGCCGCAGTATGCACCTGCCCAGTACGCCCATCTCAGAGTGCTCTCAGGCAACACCAAGAACACTTGTGATCTTCAGCACATTTGCATGCCAAACAACTGCACCTGAGGGGGCGAGGCTTGCCCAGCCCTACTTAAGAAAACCCAAACCCAACGTGTGCCGTTGCAGACAACCTCAGTCCTTAAATTTCCTCTGCTCCTGGACTGATTTACGACAACAAAGACTCTATGAAAACTCTGACCTTGGCATTCCTAACCCTTTCAGAACAGATACGTTACGGGATACTTACTGGTTATGTATCGGATATGTATTGGATACATACGTGTTCCTATCTGATATTTTTATGAATTTGTACAAATACATTTGTATTGAATAGAAACCTGCCACATCTGAAGGAGATCTATTCGAACGAACATTAATTTTCTTACATTCAATTCAGTTTGAATCAAATGCCAAAAAAAAGTGGGGGAGGGGTTGGAGGAAAAATGCAGACTCAGGCCACAGCCCATCTAGCCCAGCATCTTCCCTCATACAGTTGTTTTTTGTGAGGGAGCACTTTTGATGTTGTGGTTAGAGTACTGGACTCGTAGTCAATGGGTTTGATTCTGCACTCCCCCATAAAGCCAGCTGGGTGACCTTCGGCTAGTCCCAGCTCTCTTTCTGCGCTCTCACACTGCCACCTAGCTCACAGTGTGTCTGTTGTGGGAGAAGAATAAAAAGCTTTGCCCCCTTAAAGGGGTGAGAAAAGGGGAATAAAGCCAACTCTATTTTCTTCCTCCTCTTCCTCTTCTTCCTTTTCTTCATACATGTGGCATCTCAAGCAGAAGACAAAGGCAAAACCTTCAGTTGCTCTCAATTCAGAGTCAACCTGCCTGTTTTCCCAAGCCAGAGGCAGTACCTTGGCATCCATTCTAGTACACCTGTCCTCCATGAGTTTATCTCATTCTTTCCTGCAAAGAGTCTGAGAAGTTGAGAAGACGCAAAAGCAAAGGCAAGAGACATCTGCAAATTCCTCTCGCTTTGAACAAAGCATGAAAGGTATCAGGGAGTGTCATAGAAACAAATATTTTCCTCACAGCCTTGTTTCTGTCAAATGTTCACATGCACGTATGCATACGGGCGCCTTCCTTCCCCTCCCACAAATGCTCTCATGCACTTTTTCCATAGTCTTCTGAGACAATAAATTAGCCCTAAGGAAGGCTTAGATCTGGGTTATTGCCACTGAGCTGCTAATGCTGACAGCTAACAAACTGGGAATGGGGGGGAACCGTGAAGAATGCTGGAGATTTCTAATGTTATAGATTTTAACATAATTATCAATGCATTCCTTTCAGCTATTATGCCATTTTAATTGCATGGAGCTGATTTCTCTGTTTTTTATGGGGCTATATCCGCATCGGGAAAATGAAAGCACCAAATTGAAAATGAAAGAATTATGCTAAGGGTTCCTCTGAATTCCGGAACAGTGTTTGCTACTTTATACATGATTCATTCTCCTGCTGCTGCTTTCATGTCACCAGATACTGTATAGCAGAGGTTTGCTTTTCTGGTTTCTTTTGTCTGAGGCACAGGAAACTGTTTAGAATGCTTCAGACTTCAGAGGAAGGGAGCCCTGGAAGAATGCGTCCTTATCTTTATACCATTGTCCACGTTCTCTGAATGTATATGGTTTTCCCATTGATTTGTCACTTATTAAAGGTGGCCTTCGTTACAGATCAGAAAAGGGTCATCGGTCTATGGAATTTGCTGCCAGAAGAGGTGGTGACAGCAACCAGCCTGGGTGGCTTTAAGGAAGGCTTAGACAAATTTGTGGATGACAGATGTATCAATGGCTACTAGAATGGATGCCTAAGTAGATCTTTCAGGCTGACGGGACAAGCAGGATACCTCTAAGGTCATTTTCTGGAATTCAAGAGCAGGACAAGGTTTGCAATTGGTGGGCCACTGCGTGAGACAGGATTCTGGACTAGATTAGCTGTGGCCTGATCCAGCAGGGCACCTCTTAGGTTCTTAGGTTCTTATGTTAAGCTTGCCTGTTGCCAGACAACATCAGGAGGAACAAATGAGCTGAAAGGCCTGTTCATGCTTATCCATGCTTTGCTGATTGGGACATTTTTGGGATGCTCTGTCTACCCACGCACCGTCTCTTCTACCCCAGATGCTATGATCCTGACCTATAGCATTCACACCCATGTCTGAGTGCAGAGCTGCAATTAGGTGAAGCAGTGTGGTCATGGCTGCACAATTGTGCATCACATCATGTTAACCATGGCAATGGCTGGACATGTGGAGGAAGCTGTTTGTATAGTCCAGGATGGTCCATCTGCATTACAAACACTGCTGGTACAACTGAAGGCTGCACCAGTGCTTGGGTTGTGAATGTGGACCTCCTCACCTTTCCACACTTTCCATTAGAACAGGATAGTGCAAGGTGTAGGCCTCTCTTCCCGTGTTGTTGGCATGGAACAAGAGAGAGAATTCTCCTGCTAGCGCACTACATCTGCATTGGATGTAGAGTGGACCAAAATTCTGGTAGAACAGATGAGTGCATGCCTTCATGGGCTGATGTAGGGGGGTGGTAGGGGTGGTGGTGGTGGTTGCATTTTGGCAGTGATTAGGAATGGGCCACTGAAATGGATCCCCCAAGACCTCTAAAGCCAGGAACTTTAGTTTCTGGGGCACTTTCTGCACTTACCTGTTAAGCTGGATCTAGGAGCTGCAAAGAACACATAGTCTGCACTGATCCTCTTGGAAGCGCAAAATTGACCTAGAACTGATACTGGATGAATTTGCACTTCTCCTCCAGCCTCTGGGAGGCAAAGTGCTTGAATGTTTTAGGCGCCTGCACTTGCAGACAACTAAAGTGTTAGTAACTTAGCTTGGACTGTGCCATTTCTGAGGCAAGTAGGTGATGCAGCACTTCATCACACCTGCACCACCAGTTATATGCTCCCCCTGCATGCTCTTCCACTGCTCCACTGCATATACACTTGGGGGATGCTGTAGCATGCATGGAGCTATTTCTAGTGCAGACGGATTGTGCCAGTTTCCCTTGTGTTCCCCTGTCAGGTAAGTCCATAGAGACTCACAACTGGAACTATTACTTCATGACCTCTACCAGTGCATTGAACAGAGATGGAGTCTGGAAATCCAGGAAGGTTGGTTAATAATTGCAATGCCTGATACATTGAGATTTCTTGAAAGTTATTTTTCATCCCAGAGCCTGGATCCACAAGTATTTTTATAAAGTGGTTTTTGGAGATGATAGCCTGAAGGTGCTTGTCCTCCAATCCCACCTCTAATCCACATTAAAGGCCAGAAAATGCACTTCAGAAGTGTATTTTTCTGGTTTTTAATCTGGATTAGAAATCCTTTTAAGGAGTTTTTGAGATATTTTTGTTAAAAAAAAAACCTGCCTGTGGCTCCAGTTGTAAACACACTTGATGATTTCATTTTTAAAGATGAGACTTTCATTTTTTTTCTTTTCTTTGTAACTACATTTTATATAAAAACAACTACACTTTTTGTTTTCCTTCTTTACTAAGACTTTCTTTAAGAAAAACAATAATGGAAAAAACTGCTGGGTGCATAATGCACAGTGTCCATAATGCATACAAGAGAGCTGCGAACTGCAGACAGATAGAGAAATAATTTATAGACTGAAAAAACAGAAACTCATAAAGTATATGTAGCATGAGAGCCAACCAAGCACAAAGAATTTCACCAAATTTTTTCTTTCCCCTTGCTGCATTTTGAATGCAGAGAGACCTGCCCTTTGCTTCACCTTCTTTTTACATTATCAAGCAGAACTAATCTCAAAATTTGCAGCTCATATACAGTTGATGACAGCTTTCACTTAATTCATGTCTTTCTTTTCTGTCTAGATTATTTATGTGCACAAGTGTAATCTTGTTTTTTTCCTATGTTGGTACTTTACTTTTTTATTATTAAACTACATACCTACAGTTTAAAAAAAGTGTTCCTTCCTTCCTTCCTTCCTTCCTTCCTTCCTTCCTTCCTTCCTTCCTTCCTTCCTTCCTTCCTTCCTTCCTTCCTTCCTTCCTTCCTTCCTTCCTTCCTTCCTTCCTTCCTTCCTACTGAGACATGCCTAGTGTGTGAGGTGGAGCAGTGCACCACAGGGCAACCAGAATGCTTAAGGGGCTAGAACATGTCCCCTATGAAATCAGACTCCAATGTCTAGGCCTCTTCAGCCTGGAAAGACAAGGGTTAAGAGGAGACCTGATTGAAATAAATAAAATCATGTATGGTATAGAAAAGGTGGATGAAGAAAATACCTTTTCTCTATCATATTACAACACTAGAACCAGGGGGGCATCTATGAAGCTGATGGGTAGGAGAGCTGGATCAGACAAGGGGAAGTATTTCTTCACCCAGAGGGTCATCAGTCTATGGAATTTGCTGCCAGTAGATGTGGTAACAGCAGCCAACCTAGATTGCTTTAAGGAAGGGTTAGACAAATCCACGGAGGACAGATGTATCAATGGCTACTAGAGTGGATGTCTGAGTACATTTCCAGGCTGGGGGGGTACAAGCAGGATGTCTTTAAGACCACTTGCTGGGATTCGAGAGCAGGAGAAGGTTTGCCCTTGTCTCTGCTTGGGATGCCCATGGGCAACCAGTGGGCCACTGTGTTGAGACAGGATGTTGGACTAGCTGGGCTGTGGCCTGATCTAGCAGGGCTCCTCTTATGTTCTTACATTCTATGTTCTTAGTTGCATGCTGGTTGCCAGAGCTAAGGGATTGTTGCTAGTACTGTGGTGATCACACTTACTGAGCACTTGGTGAAGTGCCAGATAGGTTTAGGATGGATTGGTCATTGCAAAGCATCAATGCCCAATCCATCTGAGTTGTTCTCCAGTTTCTGTGTCAAATCAAAGTGTGGAAAAGATCTCTATTTGCTGCTTCTATCTTTCATCTGCTTCAAACTATGCAATAGACTCATTTGCATGAATCAACCGGTGGTCCAGCAGGCCCTGATCCCAAAAACTGAAGCAAGTCTCCATGTTCAGGACTACCAGGGGAACACGCCTTGACCAAAATGTGTTCCTGGTGGCTCCAAGGCTAGGAACGTGTGAGCTTCAGGATGGGCCAGTACGTGTCCGGATAAGTGCCATCATGCAGGTGGCATTGTTGTAGCCCAGAGGCATTTTTGCATTACACGCGTTCCATTTGGAACGCGTGTAGAACGGGAAGCCTAAGATGCTTCAGGATGCTTTGACCATTCACACACAGGAGCGCAGGAACGTGTGTAAATGCGTTCCGGCGCGCCTGTGTGCGAATGCTCAAAGCGTCGTGAGCTGTCTTAGCCGGCAAACGCCGGCAAGGGGCGGGGAGACAGCTGAGGAGGCTCCCGCAGCCGGCACTGGCTGAAAACAGCTGATTGTCAAAGCTGCGCCGGCGTGGGACACGAGCCTGTGGCTGTTAGGGAGAGAGAAGCAGGCGCGAATGCTTCTCCTCCCGAATGCCTGCGGGCAGTTCGTCCGCGCCCGAACGCATGTAGAGCACTTTAAAGTGCTCTACATTTGGAACGCGTGCAAGACAGCTCCGGACACGTCGGAGTGCAAGCCCCGCTGCAGCAATGCGTATGCCGCGTCCGGAGCTGTCTTGCACGCGTTCTAAAATGGCGTGTGCGAAAACGCCTCAGGTCTTTCCATGGTCTGACCCAGTAGGCTCGTCTGGTCCAGACCACAAGGTTTTCAGTGCAGAAAGACCCACCAGGCAGGAGGAAGACCAGCAATGCTTGGGTCACACAGAAGACCTCTATCTATAACCTTTGGTACCAGTGGCTGAAAACATCCTTTTCCATTTTGAGATAATGGCTAATACTGTAGAAGAAGAGTGCCTCTTTAAAGAATGGTAGTCCTGCTACAATTTAGGGATGTACACAAATATTTTCTTTCCTTTCTTTTCTTCTTCTTCTTCTTTTTTTTTGCATTCGGATTCGATTCAAATTGAATGCCAAAACATGTTTAGAATGTGAATTCGATTTGAATAGAATACATCTATCTGATTTGAATAGAATACATTCAAATCTATTCGTTCAAATGTTAGATTCGAATCTGAAGATTCGAATGCCAACAACCTTTGCTCATGAAGATATGGATGTCAACAACATTCATATGAGTCATACGTATCTGTACACATTTCATACGCAAATGTGTACAGATATGTATGAGATGCATACAGATATATATGAGTACATTCATATCTATACATTCAAATGTTTTGAATCATTCGAATGAATGTTTTGGAACATTCAAAATTTGTTTGAATGTTTAAATTCAAATGTGTAGACATTCTATTTGAGTTCAAATGTCCACATTCAATCAAATTCAATCAAATTTCAAATGTTTAGAACATTCGTGTACATCCCAACTAGACATAGCTCGTCCTAGGAGTGCATGACAAAGTGATATTCCACAAAGCTGATCTGTTCTGGTTCCTATGTTGACCCTCTCACACATGCAGAACTAAGTACCTGTCACTGTGCACCATAACCTCCAAGGAAGTTTTGCATGATTAATGGGATTGAAAAGACTGCCAAAGGAATTAATAATAATTAGGTGCTTATTACCGAGTGCAGCCAGAAACACAGAGAAACCACCTGCCTTTCCTTTCACAATCCATTCCTTCCCTTTGCTTAACCATACAATGAAAGAAAGGACATTCCACATGTGATTTCACTTCTGCAGCAGCAGACATGGAGTGTTTTTCCACTGCCCTCCTTTAATCTGGATCTAAGAAGATCCGGATCTAGGGAATGGGAACTTCCCTTCATCCGGATCTAGTAGACCCAGAGTAAGGGAAGTATTCAGTGTGTTTCCATTGGTGGTCTAGCACCCAATAGCAATGGGTGCTAGCCCCCTGCCATGGAAACACCGGAGCACCCATTTGGAAATCCGGATCTACCCACAAGGGGTCTGCCTGTCACCCCCAAGTGCTTGGGGGGACAGGGGGTGCAATCTCCAAAGCGGTTCCAAAGTCACTTCGAAGTCATTTCAAAGTCACTTTGAAGTCACACTGAAGTCTGTGCAAAACAGCTCTGGAGCGTCTTTAAAGTCTGTGCTGATCTTCGGAGTAAACTTCAAAGTGGCTTAGAAGTGACTTCGGAGTGACTTCGGAGTGACTTTGAAATGACTTCAAAAAGACTTTGAAGCTTAGGATTTGGGGCTCCCCCCATGGGTGCCCCTCCCCTTAGCCTCCTCTAGACTCCATTGTCAAACTAACATGGAAACAGGCTCCCTTTAATCCAGATTTTCTGGCTGAAGACCCATTTTAGACCCCATTAATGGGGTCTACAGAAAATCTGGATTAAAGGCCAAAACGTACCCATATGATCCAGATTTCCCGAGGCACAGTGGAAACAAATGTGTCCCTAATGGGTGCTGTGGTGGAAATGGGGTCATCCAGCTCTCACCCAAATGGGTCCTTAATGGGTGCTAAAATGGGTACTAAGTGACCGTGGAAAAACACCCATGTTTCTCCTTCTCCTGTCTTTTGCATGTAGGATGGATATCAACAAGGTTTAAACATTACAATGGACCGTTGCTCAGTTTGATTTGCTTAAAACTGGAGTTAAGACAAATTTAAGTTCCATTCAAACAGATTGCACATAAGAACATTAGAACATAAGAGGAACCCTGCTGGATCAGGCCACAGACTATCTAGTCCAGCATCCTCTGCTTGAATATCCAGATTTCGATATTCATTTGTATCGGATACATGTTCATTCTTAACGGATACGTATCAGAAATTTGTATGAATACATTCATATCAAATAGAATCCTATCACATTCAACGGGGATCTGTTCAAATGAATAAGGATTTTCTAACATTCACTTTGTTTTGAATCAAATGTCAAAAAACCCATTTGTGCACATCTTTATTATCAACTTCTCAAGTAGAAGACAAAGACGAAACCTTCACCTTCTTTCAACTCCCTGAAAACCACATTTGCTGCTCGATTCTTAGGCCCTTACCTGGTTTTGCACTTACCTGGTTTATTATGGATCAGTGGGTCCAGAATAACAAGGCCTACTGTTATGGACTCTGAGGAGGCATGGGTGGCATCAGTGCCATCTGATGCCACTGATCCAGATTAACTCACATCAGAGTTGGAAAGCTTGTGTAAGCATCACACAATCTTGTTCCTAGTCTCGGGGACTAATAAGGTGCTTTTTGGTGGTGTGCTATGGCACACCACTAAAAAGGACCCTTGGTAGTATCAGAACACAGTCATATGTCATCTGCATGCCTCCCATGTTCTGGAGCACGGCTCTGGTCCCTCTGGTAGTGTTGATTAACCTGGACAAACCAGGGGTAAATTTGTACATCCTGTCTTGTCCAGGAGACAGAAAAGGTGAGCTTGCCCAGACATGTGCTAGCATTCCCACTTGAGAATGCTGGTACATGTGTTCCCTCCCCACATGCACCTACAGAGTTACCTGCCGTGTGGAGACACATCTGGGAGCTGCCATCTTCTGTTCAGAAGCCAGCACTAGTACCTGTGTGCTGATGCCAGCATGACCCATGATGCACCAGCGTGCACTATGTGCTCCTCCTTGCACCATAAAGGTGCAGATGGGCCTCGCACCTTTTGAGGTAAGTGTGTGTGGTGGAGGTAAGAGTATGTGTGGAGCAACCTACAGTAGTCAACGCACAGTACACTCCTGCGGGGAAGTGCAGATCCTCTGTCTAGCAGTGCATTGCAGGGGGACTGGTGGACCAAGTGCAGAAAGACTCCTGATTTCGAGAACCCTTATGTATTCCTTAGTTTATGAAGAAGAGTTGGCTTTTCTACCCCACTTTTCTCACCCATTTCAGGGGACTCAAAGCAGCTGACAAAGCTTTTCTATTCTTCTCCCCACAACAGAATATCCTGTGAGCTCTTCTGTGAGAGCTCAGAAGAGAGCTGTGACTAGCCCAAGGTCACCCAGCTGGCTTCATGGAGGAGGGTGGAATCGAACCCAGTATTCCCAGATAAGAGTCCCGCTCCCTAGCCACTAGACCAAACTGGCTCCTTTCTTTGCACGTGTTTTAAGAAACAAAGAAGATTCTAGCCTAAAAATTAGTAGAAGGACAAGAATTAATATCTCTATCTTTGTACTAAATGGAATTACACAATAATTCTAAATCTTAGTCTCTTTTCTAGGTCCTTCCCTTACCTATCGTCTTTCTCTTCTTTAAATAAATATGTATTAATATATGAACTGCCAGGCTCTGCTTGGAAGAAAAATAGAAAGGTAGCAAATGTCTCAGAGATAAAAGTTTCTTTTTAAATGTTAATTTTTTTTGTATATCTGGTGGTAAACTTCATCTCTGAAACTTTTCTCCCCCTCCTATTATCATGCTCATACCTGGAGCCTATACAGACAGAACATTGGTTGAGTCTGACCTTTCTGAAATCATAAGCAATTCTTTCTCTTTGTCATAGTGATAATGGAATGGATCAGATACTTCCTGAAGACATTATAATAGAGTTCAACTGTCTACGTTGCACGCTAATGACAAATGTAAAACCCATCGCTTCTCTGCAGTTGGTGCAGGTAGAAAGGAGAGAGATTTTTCCACGTAGCAGCTTGGAGTCTGAAGCATTTTGCACGCTTCCTGAACAGGGCAGCTAATGGACAAGTGGGCACAAGTACCACACTTACATTTTTTTCAGATCATGCTACTGGCCGCATGTGTAAAAATTCTGCATTAATATCCAGGCAAATTAAAATTCAAGTGAATTTTTATAATTTTCAATATTTGCAGGTAAGAAGAAGAAGAATTGTAGGCTTTTCTACCTTGCTTTTCTCACCCACTTAAGGTGACTCAAAGCAGCTGACAAAGCTTTCTATTCTTCTCCCTGTGAGGTAGGTGGGGCTATGAGAGCTCAGAAGAGAGCTGTGACTAGTCCAAGACCACCCAGCTGTCTTCATGGGGGAGTGCGGAATCAAACCTGGTAATTCCAGATAAGAGTCCGGCTTCATGTTGAGACTGTTTTGCTGTCCTAAACACTCTTCCCTTTTTGTTGTAGCTTGTAAAAAGTTTCCATTTTACGGACTATTTCATCAAGTCATGAATTTCTTAGCTTACAAGTCTCAAAATTACATAGCCTTTCTAGAAGATCATGTTGTCTCTGATTCTCTCTTTTCTGAAAGAAAGAAAGAAAGAAATCCTCTAAACTTTAAAGCATAACATACTGCTAACATTGGGACTGCTCAAAAGGAGAGTATTGGCTGGAATTCATACTGTTGTTCTTACAGGAGACTTCCTAAACCGCGATCAAGAGACTGGCTCACCAAAGACAACCTTCTATTATCACCATGTGCCATTCAGTCTGGCATTAATTGGGCTGCAGCTAGCAAAAAAGGCACCAGAAGGATCCGTTGGCCTCACCTCATGCCCTTAATCTTCAGCAGAGACCTATTTTGGTAAATAATTTACGTAGGGCTGCATTAGCTCCATTTGTACTGAATGAACAGAATTGCTTCCTGCAATTAGGGCTGTGTAAGATGATTGGCTGGAGAGCGCATTGAGGAGACCAGCAAGGAGGAACCAACATGGAAAATGAGCAAGAAACATGTTTGATCTGAACACACACACACACACACACACACACACACACAGGGAGTAGTGACTGAGAAATGAAATTTAGGCTGCATCCATATACTTTTAAAAAGTGGTTTGAAAGCAGAGATGCTTTCACACTTGGCCCTGTAGTTTATGATAGGTTAACATCTGAGCAGGTACATCTGCACTTGCAGGAGATGTTTATAGCCTAGAAACGCTTCCTGCATGCCCAGATGTTAACCTATGGTGGACTAGCGGTGGTGCATGAAATAGAACACAACATGCAAACTAACATTGACTAAAAGCTTACCTGAAGCATCCATCAGATGAGCATTCACACCATTTCCGGTGCAAGGGGTCATCTGAGTTGATACACAAGTGCTCTGGCACTTCAGATGACCCCAAACATAACTGTGCATGCACAGAGTGTCACCATTGCTGCAGCAGCAGCACCAGTCTCCGGGTGTGTAGGGGTTAGTCAACTATGTACAGCATTCTCAAATGTGAACTCTAGTACACATTAGTCACTAACGGGAAGCCAAGTGTGAAAGCAGCCCTGCCTAGAGGTGGTAGCATTGGATGGCTATTGCTCTCATTCAACCTCAAAGGCCTAATTCTGTTTTATGGGGAATGGTGGATCCAAATTAAACAAACCTACTGATCTGGATCAGGTGGAGGCACTGAGACTGCTGATCCGGCTGGCGTGATCTTTGGTGCTTCCCTCCCACAACTCCAAAGGCTAAGAATGAAAGCTTCTAGCCTTTGTGCTTGAAAAGGGTGTTTTTTGGCAGTGTACTATGGCACACCACTAAAAAGTGCCCCCCCCCCGCCATGTATTTCCGGATATTTGTATTTAATTCATATTGAATTGAATGCAAGAAAATTAATATTTGAATAGATCCCCTTCAAATGCAGTGAGATTTGAATTTGATACAAATGTTCAGTCCCATACAAATTCCATATGAATGCAAATGAATGCACACAGATCTCATATACTGTATACCCCATATCAATCCCATATGAAGTTTCATACAAATGTATTAAAACATTCAATTAAAATTCAAATGTCAATCTTCGAATGTGTGAACATTCGGTTTGAACATGAATGTCCAAATTCAGGAAAATTCATGTGCATTTCAAATGTTAAGGATACTTGTCCACATCTCTAGGGATCACCATGATTGATTATCCATCCATCCATCCATCCATCCATCCATCCATCCATCCATCCATCCATCCATCCATCCATCCATCCATCCATCCATCCATCCATCCATCCACCCTTTCTATTAGTGCTCAATTTGTTCTGGATCTGTGTTTTATCTGTAAACTATGTAGAGTCTTTATGAAATCTGTGATAGTAAATAAATCTGTCCAGTAAATAAATGGTGGATATTACAGGAAACAAATGGAAAGGTCATTTTTTTTGCCCATGCAGCTGCTGTGTCAGAACTCTTATTCTACAGCTATTGAGGGTTTTGGGCACCCACTGGGCCAGCATGTCTGCTACTTCTATGGTGCATCCCAGGTGTCTCACCCCTGAAGCGCCTACTGTATTTTCATGGAGTCTGGATGCTGCCAAAGCCAAGCTCAGCAGGAAGCATGCAGGCACATAACTGCACACCAGAGAGAACACTTTACAGAGGTGATTTGAGAAGAAAAGAAAACTCTTCCTTAACACCATGTGATGCTTATAAATAAATAAATATCAAACTTTTAAATCTACTGAGAACTGATAAAGCTATAATTTTACAAAATCATTCACACTGGGAACCACAGGGCTAGGGCACAATATGAACTCAAACAAGGGGCCAGAAAACAAGCCTGAAAGGTTTATTTACAGAGATACCAGAGAACATCTTCTGTACAGCTTTTGGGGAATTGCAGTTGCCTTGACCTTCAGTTGGTGTTTTGCAGCTTCAGTTGGCTCTAGATATTGAACTAATTCTAGCCCTAAAGAACAATGGTCTCTCATAATGAAGCATTCTTGCTTTTTCTTTCTATCTCATAAATATATATATATATCATTGAGGATCTCTTGTGTGCAACCTCCCATTGACAGGAAGAGGTGAAAGGATGATAGGACACTGTGCTCTTTGCTTATTCCTCCAGGTCTTAGTTTATGCTGTACTTTCTCTCTGACCACGTTTCTTTCCCCTTTGAAATGTGGAAAAAGAAAACCATAGCGAGCAATTTTTCACACTTATAGAAAGAAAAAACAAACTTCAATCCATAGCTCTTTTACACTCCCAGCTGCTGTGAAATTCATTTACTTTGAAAAATTGATATTGTTTTTGGTAGTTACACTGAAAGTTCCTTCCTTCCTTCCTTCCCTCCTTCCTTCCTTCCAGTTTGGTCTAGTGGTTAGGGAGCCGAACCCTTATCTGGGAATACTGGGTTTGATTCCACAGCCCCCTACAAAGCCAGCTGGGTGACTTTGGGCTAGTCACAACTCTCGCTCTGAGCTCTCACAGCCCCACCTACCTCACAGGCTGTCTGTTGTGGATGCAAGAATAGAAAGCTTTATCAGCCACTTTGAGTCCCCTTGAATGGGTGAGAAAAGGAAGATAGAAAAGCCAATTCTTCTTCTCCCTCCTTTCTTCTGGGAGGCAAAGAGAGCTTTCTCCATTTGTCCAGCCTATGGTGTTTCATCTGGTTTATTCATGATAATATTTCTCATCCACATTTCTTGACAACTGCTTGCTAAATGTCTGATCTAATAAAGAACGAGTAAGTACATCTTTGTACAAATAGGTACTCACTTCCCTCCCTTAACTCTCTCCATAGGTAGAAATATTGGAGACTCCATTCTCCTTGGTTTGTCACAGAGGAGCAGCAAAGCCCCAACACTTCTGTATAGCTGCACAAAACACATTTTCAACTGAGATTTATTACTGACAGAAAGACAACAATGCAACACGACACCGGATCATATGTCAGCGTTGATATCTCATGATACATTGGGATCTTCCAACGGTCTTAAGATGACATTATGTATCGGTGAATAATGCATGCAAAGCCCAGCAGGGTGGTCTTTTGCAATTGACAGATGGTGATCTTGTCAATGGGTGTTTTTCCACTGGCAGAAAGTACCCATTTTTGCACCCATTAAGGACCCATTTGGGTGTGAGCCGGATGACCCCAATTCCACCAAGGCACCCATTTGGGACCCAATTGTTTCCACCACCGCTGGGGAAATCCAGATCATATGGGTACTTTTTGGCCCTTAATCCGGATTTTCTGTAGACCCCGTTAATGGGGTCTACAATGGGGTCTTCAGCCAGAAAATCCAGATTAAAGGGAGCCTGTTTCCACGTTAGTTTGGCAATGGAGTCTAGAGGAGGCTAGGGGGAGGGGGCACCCATGGGGGGGAGCCCCAAAACCTAGGCTTTGAAATAATTTCAAAGTCATTTTGAAGCCATTTTGAAGTTACTTTGAAGTTGCCTTCAGAGATTAGGAAAGGCTCCGAAGTCCCTCCGAAGGCAACTTCAGAGTTTAACAAAGGCTCTGAAGACAAACCTCTGAGAACAAAGGGAGAACAAAGCAGACTGTTACCTTCAGGCATGGAAAGAGGTACATATTTAATGAGGCTGACTCATCTCTGCTCACAAGGAGCTAATTCATATGGACGCTCTCCGCTCTCGTAAGGGGTTTGTCTTTGGAGCCTTTGCTAATCTCCGAAGTTGCCTTCGGTGGGACTTCAGAGCCTTTGCTAACCTCTGAAGACAACTTCGGAGGGATTTTGGAGGGACTTCAGAGATTGCACCCCCTGTCCCCCCAAAACACTTGGGGTGACAGGCAGATCCCTTGTGGGTCAATCCAGATTCCCTACATGGGTGCAAAGGTGTTTCCACGGCAGGGGGGTTGGCACCCATTGCTAATGGGTGCTACACCTCCTGTGGAAACACATTGGGTGCTTCCCTTAATCCGGATCTACTAGATCCGGATTAAGGAATGTACCCATTCCTTAGATCCAGATCTTCTTAGATCCGGATCTAAGGGCTGCGGTGGAAAAACACCCAATGTTGAGTTGTTCTATGTATCATCCAAGGTCCTTCGGAATGGTACCTAGTGTACTGATCACCACTGGGACCACTGCTGCTGGTTCGCACAAGCATCTTTTGGCATGATCCCTTTGGCTTCCAAAGACCACTGCAGCCTCCATAGAGGTAAGGGTGCATGATGGAGTGGAACAGTGGGTTGCCTCATCTTCATACCCATTTCAAAGCTGCTCCGAAGCTGAAACAGGCCTTCCGGGAGTGTGCGTGTATGAATTTTCAATGTGCCAAATATTTGTTCATGTCCCTCGTCTATGCCTGCCCTGCGATTTCGTCCTGCCATCTGGTAGTGATGATGAGAGGCAATTGTGTGATCCAAACAAGATTCCATATTTTCCTCTTGCCTTCTGGATGCAGCCTTTCTAGTTGCGCTATTTAGCCAAAAATTCACCTATCCCTACCAGGTGCTTGAAGTTATCAGTGGCAATTACACTATCTTAGTTCTGATGCTTTTATTCATTTTCATGTTATCTGCTATATGTGATCGGAGGAAACAGTGCCTGTATTATGTGGAAATTGCCTATAATTAAGCTCCTAATCCATGAAAATCCTATTTTATCCATATCGGTCAATTATTGCAATAATAAATACTATGAAATACTGCCATGTATAAATTGCACTCAGGTAAGAGAAAAAAAGTCACATAAGCATATAAACCAATAAATCTATCACAGGTAAGAGTGGCAATTTGGGAGAACACATCCAACAGAAAGCTATGCAAGTAACTTTCCGTCCCTAAATGGTGGGTGTGCCGGGGGACAGGACTGGCTTCATTTGATTGCATGAGTTGCATTATAGCATGTCATGTTGCAACACAGTTAAAATGACACCCTGTCGCGTCTTGTGACACGTGATAACTATGATAAATTACACCTTCTTTAGAGAAGGAGAATATGAGAGGGAGAGATTTGTGGGATAGGTTGATTGGGAAGGGATCAGAATATTTTGGATTAATGGCTAATTCCACATCATATGTTTATTAATAAGATTGCCAGCATGCTGGCAAAAGATCTTTTCCCTGGCACTGAGTTAAGGTGTTTTAGGATTAACAACTTTCTCTACTGATTTTTTTTTTAAAGCAATTAACATCCAACATGCTATGTTCTCTCTCTCCCTCCCTCCCTGGTAAGGTCTGCCCAAATGCCATAGTTTTCCCAGGAGCAGAAAAGAGGAGGCTGAATGGCTTAGTCTGCCAGGGATTGGAACTTCTCTGATATCAAAGTTGTACCCTGGTATCATATTGTCAGGCTCCAAAAATGATCTGGGATGCTTTTGCACTAGGGATGGGCATGAATGTATTTTTTTTTATTTCAAATTCAATTTGAATAGAATATTCAAAATATCGATTCAATTCAAATTTCAAAAATCCGGATTTTCAAAAATTTGATTCGTATCCGGATATTCGAATGTTGATGAGGTTTGTATCCGATATACAAATTTGTGCAAAAAACATATTTATCCCACATGCATCCCATATGCATCCTGTTTTCACCCTGCATCATATGCACAAATACATATAATGTGAATGCTGGTCACCATCCTTGATCTTAACTCCCATGAGAGTTAAGTGTGAAAAGGGCCTCAAGCTGCATCCAGATGTTGGTTACTTATTCCACTATATTTGGAAATTCTGGAATAAAGCATAACATGACTTGGAATAATGCAAGGCATACAAGCCAATAACATGCCCCCCCCCATACACACCATTTAGGCACAGGGAATTAGTTGCAGTTCTTTTAAGATGGTGTGATATGTAGGGATGTGCACAAACATTTGTGCTATTTGGAATTCATACGGGTTTGTTCAAATTCCGACATTCATGGAAGAATCGAATAGGACCTACATTTGTGGGCCCTACTCATCTGTCAATCATATTATCTGGTATTCATTGAAGTGTCAGTCAAAGATGTCCCCTGGGCCTTCCATCTCCCCTGAGCCCTGCCCCCCCCCACGGCCTCCTGTTGTGAGTGGGTATGGCAGGCATCTGGCTTATGTGCCCCTAAAATGGCCAGGGAGGAAGGTCAGCAGCGGCAAGGGTTGCTGCTCCTATGCTGGATGTTGCGATAGATAAAGACAGGCTGCTCTACCAGCAAGAGCCCTGGTGATCCACCATGTGGTTGCCCAGTAATTGCGGACCCGGAAGATAAGAAATACAGGGAGGGGAGAGACATGAGGCAGGAGATCAGGTCGAAAGTGAGCTTTATTTCCTTGCGGAAGTTTAAATATACCTCCAAAAAGGGGGTGCGGAGGAAGTGACATCAATGCAACATCAGGGGAGGTGATTGGAGTAAAAGCTGCTGTCTTCCGGGTCAGAGGTCCTTCTGATGTCACATCCTGTGGCCGGAGGCAGGGAAAATCCTCAAACAAGAAAATAATAGATGTCCTTTAAAAGCCATGTGCTTTGCAGACACCATAATGCCCAAAGGCAAGCACATGGAGTGGAAAGAATTCAGCCCCCCGGTGGTGCTGAGTTTGAACTACAAGCTCATGGGACAGGAAAATAGTTGCTCCTTTTACTCTGAGGCTTGAGAAATGGAAGGCTGAAGAAAAGGAAGCCAGGGGAAAAGCTATGCAGCTTTTATGGTTACTACAAGTGGGATGCCCCAGGACAGCAGAATTCACACTTTAGGGGACTTAAAGCCTCTGTTCCTGATTTTCACTTCCCTGTGTAGAAGCTGAAGATCTTGTGTAGCCTTGTGTAGTCTTTTGAATAGTCTTATGTGCTACATAACAAGCATTTTTGTGGATTACATGTGGGTTACATGCTGCTTCATGAAATGGCCAAAGAGCAGCAACATCTTTTTTAACCACACAAGAATGGCAAAAGCCCGTTCAGAAAAAGTGGAGAATTGGAGGAGACTCAAAACTGGAAAGGTTGGAGAAGGGTGAGATGTACCACAGTGAGACTTTCAATTGTAACTGTGAAAATCAATACATTCTCAAAAGATAGGGCAGTTGACCAGAAAGGATATTGCAAGATACAAAAGCCCAGATATGAAATACCATTGCTGTGAGATTCATTTTGTGTTCTTATTGCATCAGTTCAGCAGAGAAAATACACATGAAAGGTGGGGAACATCATCCATTTATTATTGCTGTCACTGAAGTTCCTGAGAGATCTCATTCCAGCCACAATAATCTCTAAGCAGTTGATTTGCTGGTGGCAGCTTTTATGAACCAGGGTCTAAGTGGTGGGTGGCTGTCCAACTCTGATCTGATTCCTAAATGGTAGTTACCTGATTAATTGAGAAATCAGCTATCAGATGTGCCAATGGATGAATGGATGAATGAATTATTTTCCTGCCAATGTTTTTCTGTGTATCCAGTGATGCTGGGAGTTTGTGAGAGGAGGACTTCAAAATCTCCTTGCAGCCTGTAGACCTTCTACTTTCTCAAATTTAAAAACCAATTACAAAGTTTGCAAAATTTCCAGAAAAACAAAACAAAACACAAGAGGCCTTGCAAAAGCTGATCTTTGCTGCTGGGCAATCTAAACTCACTTTGGTCCTGGCCATGAATAATAAATGAGATTTGGGAAACAACATTCAGGGGTTGTCCCCATGAGCTGCTGTTACTTCGGAGTGGATTCAGGGCAGACTTACTGCGAACCATAGTTCACATTAAGAAATCCCTAGGGCGGTGATGGCCAACCTATGACACGCGTGTCACAGGTGACACGCCAAGCCCTTTTGGGTGACACACATGGTCACCCTGGCACCTGGACATGTAGGGCTTGCTTGTTCTTGAAGTGTATGAAATACCAACTTTCAATTGAAGATTTAGCAACAAAAGTCACTGATGTAAAGAATTATTTGTTTTTGCTTTTAATAACATACATATATCAAAAATATAACTTTTTTACTAGAGCTACAAATATCACAAAGTTATGGATATTTCCAGAAGTGACACAGCACCCGAGTTAAGCTAGGTTTTCTTGCGCATTTTGACACACGGAGCTCATAAGGTTCGCCATCGCTGCCCTAGGGTAATCGAGGACAGCGTGGGTTCAATGCGAACCCACCTGTCCCCATGAAAACCACTCACCGTGCATCGATCTCTCCCCTTCCTCAGCCTCCGTCATCGGCTGAAGGAGGGGATCAGAGCCACGTCGCATCTCTAGCAGCTGAATTTCAAGCCCCTCTCACGGAGGTTTCTCTTACTTCTCTCCTGTAGCTGCAGCTTCTCCCGTGCTCCAACAGAGCCAGGATCAAGCAGCTCCTCCTCCTGTCAAGCACACGATTGAAGCTGCGGCTGCAGGGGAGAAGCAAGAGAAACCTCCATGAGAGGGCCTTGAAATTCAGCTGCTAGAGACGCGATGTGGCTCTAATCCCCTCCTTCAGCCGATGACGGAGGCTGAGAAGGATGGGAGAGATCAATACATGGTGAGTGGACCAGCAATCTACTTAACCTGGGAGTGTCCCCATACCCCCAGGATAACCCATTCTTCCCCTGTAATTCAGGGCGAGAACAGTTATAAAGGGGGGCTTGTTTCGATTTTGTGGATTTTGTCCCTCATGTAGCCCGAATTAGGGCTTTGCATAAGGACTCCCGCAAGGTGAACTCACTTTCACCTCACAGTGTTTGGGATACGAGGACACCCACTAAGAGAAGCTCTGCTGCATCAGGCCACAACCCATCTAGTCTAGCGTTCTGTCTCACACTTAGCCTGAGTCCCACTTTCACTTGGCCATATTCTGGAATATATCTCATGGGTGTGTGGTGTACACGCTAATGCAGAATGTGGGGCCTGCTGTAGCCTGCATTAACATGTGGGCAACAGACCCCTATTCTAGTATATGTTCCAGAATAAAGTCAAGTGTGCACAAGAATATTTGAAACATTCAAAATTTGATTGAATTCATTCGAATTTAGACATTCAATTTCAAATTGAACATCTATACATTTGTTTTTTAACATTCGAAGAAATTTGGATGTTTCAAATCATTCATAAAAATTATTCTGACATTTGTATGTGTACAGATACGTACAGTTTACATGCGTATCCGAATGCATTGTATTCGTATCCGAACGCAGTTGTACGGATACGTGCGGGACAAAAATAAGATGCAGATGGGATAATAACAAGATGCGTACAGGCACATGTGAATGTTGTTGACATTCATATCAACAAATACAAACTGAATATTCAAAAGAATAGATATGAACGCATTAGAATCAGTTCAAATTGGAGTACATTTGTTTTTTTCTCGATTTGTCCAAATTTGAATATTCAGATATTTGATTCAAATTGAATTGAATGTCGAATGACTTGGGCCCCAAATATCTAAAGGAGCACCTTCTCTCATATCGACCTGCCCGTGCCTTAAGATCAAGTGGCAAGGCCCTCCTGGTTGTCCCACCACCTTCAACAGTGAGGTTGGTGGGCACCCGGGAGAGAGCCTTTTCTGTGATGGCCCCCAGACTATGGAATAGCCTCCCCCTCAAGGTGCATCATGGCCCTTCCTTATATACATTTAGGAGGGCAGTGAAGATGCACCTCTTTGCCCTGGCCTTTGGCTGAGCTGTTAATGTTCCCCCTACCTCGTACAGTACAGACGCTGTGATTTTAAACATATTGTATATGTTTTATTCTTGTTGGATTTTCAATGTCTTTTACTGTTATATTCTATTTTAATCTGTTGTTACCCGCCCAGAGACCTTCGGGTATGGGGCGGGATAGAAATGTAAATAATAAATAAATAAATAAAATTGCATTTGTGCGCACCCCTACTGTGAACAGGCCCCTGGGTCTGACCCAACAAGACAGTTCTTGCAAGCTCAAGAAAGCCCACTGTCTTTTGGCAGCCATGTCCGTGCGTTCATTGTCTGGATGTCTGAAACCACCCACCACTCTCTCTGAGGCCTTTCTTCACTCTCTTTTAGCTTCTTTGTCTAACTCACCCTCTATTACATATGCATGTGAGAGTTTGAAATGAATTAAGGGGTTATTAGCCCAGGAGAATGGATTGCGTAAACAAGGCCTCAGAGGTATCTACACAATATTCTGAGTGTAACCAATTGCATCGTCAACAGACACTGGTGCTCTCATTGAAAAGACTACAGGGACCGCGCCGTAGCACTAGACAACTGGAAGGATCCAGCTCTTGGTTTGAAAACACAGTACTTAGATGAATAGCTGGAGATTACAGATCTGTATTCACCTGAGGGTGCTGTTATGTTGTAGTTAAACTGAAATAAATTGCACACTTTTAAACTTGCAAGTTTCCTGGTGGGAATACTTGACTGTAGAAACATGTTCTAAATATTGGAGTAAACGATAGGGTAGGACCCTTGTGGAAATCATTCCTCAGCTGTGGAAAATGAGCCATTGTTCTTTAAATATTGAATGGCTTGCCAAATGACAATTCAGCAATACAGACTGTCATTTACTTTATTATTATTATTCTTATTATGGCCAGAATAATGCAAGGCAAAGAGCTAGTAAGATATGATAGAGAATCCCTCCCTACCCAACGTACAGATTTAACAGGCTCTGTGATGCCGTGTACACATTACAGACATCAGAGCCATACTTCTGTGGATACATCTAGTGCCCCCACAGCATTTGTGTTAGAAAACTTCTGACTGTTATGATTGCAACAGGCAGCATGGGCCCATCTTCATAGAATCAGCACTGCTTCAGAAGACAGGATTTTAAAATCGTAGCATTACATGATTGGGAATAGGGATGTGAGCGAATGTGGGTTTTTTTTCCATTCAATTCATGTTGAATTGAATCAGATTGAATGCAAGACAATTTGTATTCATTTGAATAGATCCCCTTTGAATGTGCTAGGATTCTATTTGATTTGAATGTTCCATATGAAATCGATATGAATGATAGATGCAGATCCCATACGTATCCCATACGTATTTGCTTGGAGTGTGTCAAATCTGCCCTGAATCCACTTTGAAGCTGCTCTCAATCCACTTCAGATCCACTCTGGATCCATTGTAGGTGTGATTGGAGTAGCCACTTTCCCACCTTTGAGAAGAAGATGAAGAAGGAGGAGGAGGAGTTGGCTTTTCTACCCTGCTTTTCTCACTTTTCTCTTGATAAAGAGACACCTAAAAATTGTCCTATGTGATCGCACCCTAGGTTGTTGGCTCCACTCCTAAGCTGTCCTTCATAAATGGAATCCAAGCTCAGTTTAGTTGTAGACCTCAGCAAAGAGATCTATAGTTGGCCTAGAACTGATACACTGAACCGCAGAGAGATGCAGATGGCACACTCCTGTTATTTTGGTATACTACAAATTATCATTTTTGGCAGTGCCCTAGGAAGTGCCACCAGAAGTGAATCCACTCTGAAGATGGCCAGGCTGGGTCTGAGGGGTCTTTGGAGGCAACAGACAGGCTTAGGGCAGACCAGGACATCTGAATGTGGATGGCGTTGCTCTGCTTAAGCAGCAACCTATCACAGGATGGGATAGTTTGCTTGTTCCGTGATAAGGTCTCTTGGAATAAACTGTTGTACTAGATGGGCCTCAAGACAAGTTCAGTATTTTTGTTTTTTAATGTTCATGTGTTCTCAGTCATGTATTCTTGAAGTCTCTACAGCTTCTTCATAAAAATCCAGGGTCCTCTGAATGTTCAAATTTTTGGGACAAATAACTGTTAAAATGTGATATCTATAATATTCAGGGAAAATAAAAGATGGCGTGAGAAACGAATGTGGTGGAAAGGGAGAGAGGAACACATGAGAAAATTGCCTTCAGAAGAGCTGCCTTTCATAGAAGCTACTGTTGTCTTTGTGAAATGTGGTTAGCTGCTCTGTTTACTCCGAAAGTAATCACTTCTTCATTCAAACAGCTTCACCCGTAAATAGAATATCTTAGGACATTAATTATATGGGAGAGAAGTCCGTACGAAGGAGCTGTTACAATTCATTACTGTACATGAGCTATTCAGGGAAGGGAGAAAATGTAAGGGCAGGGATAATTGTTATTGCTTTGCTTTCTTGTGGTATTGGGGTAGATGGATTGGAAATAGGTTATCTTTCTTTCTGGTAATAAAGTGACTACAGAGGCAGAGCACAAGAGAGAAATGTTCATATTGAGCCACAGAGCATTACATCAGCTGAGAGGCAGGAGTGCCATGGAAAACTTGGCAGAGAAAAGACAGCTGCAGGCATGAAGATGTTGTGGCTGTGCATGGTCATTTGAGCCACAACAACGTGGGGCAGGGGCGAGACCATCCCATCCCATCCTGGGGTCCCGCAGGTTTTAGCCAACTCAATCGGGTCAGCTGCAGCCCACAGGGGCCACCTGCCCCCCCCCCCATTAAACTGGGCATCTGCGCTAACATGCAGATGACATGTCCCTATTCCAGGATACAATCAGCCAGTGATACACAAAAGCAGAGCAAGGGAAAGGCAGGAGCTTCATGCATCCTATCACCAAACGCAATATTAATTGTCTCATCAGCCTCTGAAAATTGATGCAGAACATGCTAAAAGTTGCTGAAAACACACATCTAATTATTATTAATTTTTTTGGAGGGGGGGAATTCTGAGTTTTCAGATGAACACTTTTTTTTCAAAATAAAAACATCTAGGGATGTTCTTATCCACCTGTTATAATTTACTTAAATGTGTAGATGCCTAAGGCCAGCACAGTGCATTAATAAAACTTGAAGGAGTCTATTGGAAGGAAGGAAGGGAGGGAGGGAGGGAGGGAGGAATGTTATGAATATTTGTGCACATCCCTAATTTGAAGTGAATTAGAAGCCTAGCACATTTAAACAAGTGGTTCCACCTGCCCAGAGACCTCTGGGTATGGGGCGGGAAATAAATATAAATAAATAAATAAACAAATAAATGCAAAAAGGTGCACACCCCTAGCAAAATGACTAACATTTAAAAAAATGACTACAAATGACAATATTTTAAAAATCTGGAAGCCATCAAATAAATCTGTGATATATTTCCAGATAAACTTAAGTGTTTTGCAATTGCTATCCTCCTTTGTGAAATAGCAATACAGGAGATCTTCAGATCAAAGAGTATTTAAATGTTGCACAATGGAACAGTGCAAGAAAATATACCTGCTGACATCATAACACCAGGGAATCCTGCTCCATAAATGGCAATAGCTGAACCAATGGTGATCAATAACCATAGCAAGAAAAGGCACTCCAGAAACAGAAAACAATGAGGCCATAGACTTCCATCAGTCCACTGATGTTAAATCTGGCAAAGCTGAGAAGCATGTTAGTGCTACATGCCCAGCGAAACAAATGGAATCACAGGCACACAAAGTGGGTCAATTTACACCTTTCTTCATTGTGATGGCCAGGAAAGTTCTGGAACAGATTAAGTGCAATAGTTGATTTTCTATTTTGTACCTAGGGATATGCACAAATATTCATCACATTCAAAATTTGATGGAATTTGTTTGAATTTGTACATTTGAATTTGAATTGAATGTTGGGTACATTTGAAGATTGGCATTAAAATGCGAAGTGAATGCTTCTATACATTTCTATGGAGCTTTGTTACATTTGTGAACCTGGGGAGATGGCAAAGCAGCTGACCAGCCAATCTGCAGCAGATCCAGAATGGATCCAGAGCAGATTCAAAGTGGATTCAGAGTAGATTTGACGCTTTCAGAGCAGATTTGCAGGGGATTCATGGAGATCTGTAGATGCAACTGGCAGCAGGGATTTGAATCAGATTCAAATAGCATTTAAAGAACACCTGTAGTGAATTCAAATCCTGGCACGTTCATAGGGCCTCTATTCTAGGGATGTGCATGAATATTCAAAACATGCAAAATTTGATTGAATTCGATTGAATTCGGACATTCAAATTCTAATCGAATGTCTATACATTCAAATTTAACACTGAAACAATTTTTGAATCTTTGGAATCATTCATACTAATTATTTGGACATTCGTATGTGAACGGATACGTACAAATTACATAAGTATCCATTAGCATCTTATTCACATCCATACACATTTATACAGATACATACAGGATGAAAACAGGATGCATACGGGATAAAAACGGATGCGTACAAATGCGTTTGGATGCATATTGGCACATACAAATGTTGTTGACATTCATATCCTCAAATACAAATAAAATATTTGTACAAATAGAATCCTGAAAATTGCATTTGTACACCACTACTCCATTCAAATGAATGTGAATTTTCTCACATTCAATTCAATTTGAATTGAACACACACACACAAAAATCATACACATTCCTATTTGTACCCTTTGAACTTCCAACTGAGATAATACAAACCATCTCATATAGCAAAGCTGCCAAATGTGTGATGCATTTTCTTCTACAGGGCATTGGATGTGCCAACGATGCCAAATGGGAAGCCTCCCTCTGACTGAGCTTGCAGAAGACCTGCTGAGATGGTCTCAGCTGGAAGCCACCTTTGGTGCCTATGAGGATGGTGCAGCTGTGTTAATAATCTTTGGCAACTCCTTTGTTTCCATTTGAAGCTGGAATGTGCAATCTGCGCAGGATATGAGCTTACTTCTAAATCCCCCAGGATGAATGTTCTGTAACTTAATAAATTATTTGTGGAATATAAAACCTTGTTATAAATTAGAGCCTCTCTTCCAATGGGGGTAGGCGTGTTGGAGAATGCCAAACAGCTTTCTGGAGGACTTAGATATTTTGAATGCTTTTAGTCTGCATTCCTCAAAAGGTGCAGCTTGATTGACCTTGGAAGCAGTAAAGGCATTGCAATCCAGTAAAAGGTGGATACCTTTGAGCCTGTGGAATGTTTTCAATAAGACTTACTCGGAAGGAAGGAAGGAAGGAAGGAAGGAAGGAAGGAAGGAAGGAAGGAAGGAAGGAAGGAAGGAAGGAAGGAAGGAAGGAAGGAAGGAAGACTTGGATTTTCCCAAAACCATCTAAAAATTACACAGCAATCTTGTTAGATCCAAATGCTTTCCTCTTAGACAACCAGTTACTCCAGCGCATTGGATCTTGCAAAGGTCAAATTCCATAAGCATCTCCAAGACAGAGAAGGCTTCCCAAACTATAGATTTTTTTTAAAGAAAATCTTGCCAAACAATAGATCTCATAAATATGGAGAGTCCAGTCAGTGACAAATGAATAATGTGGGATGTAATTCAATATTTTGATGCGTAGAGTTTGACCAACTGCATCTAGGGCAAGATCTATAGGGCAGGAATGCCCACATTAGTGAAAGTCAAAATATAATGGACACTTAGCCTTCCCTTGAAAATACCCCCTCCACTGAGTATCAGAATCTTCAGAACAAATTGTTGCAACCCTGTTGTAATGGGTGAAGAAATGGAAATGACTGTTTTAGTTAGCTTTCCTACCCTATGATACCAAAATGGAACATAGTTGCTGACATATTACACATTTGAAAAAAGTACTCAAGTGTGACTTGGCTTTAAAACAATGCACATGGTATATTTCTGCCCACCCTGAAAGTGTTAAATTCACAATGTGGAGGATCAGCAACCTCACCTGGCAGAGTTTCTATTTGCAAAATGAGAAGATACACTCTCTGCTGCCACCCAGTATCTGACCTGTCTGGAGACTGGGTTTAAAAGCCTGCTTTGTAAATATCAGACTCAAAACAATAAATGGCCATTACTCTGGAAGCAACTGAAATGGAGTATTGATGGCACAGTTTATATGCGCCAGAAATATAACTCCATCAGCTTCAGTTATATTTAGGTTCCAAATCTTCCCACCTTCTGTTGTTTACCCAGCACTATTGAGAACCTCGTTAAAAAAAGAAACTGAGAATTATCGAAGCTTTAAAGGGAAGGTTTGGAAGACGCAGGGAAGGAGGAAGGGGGGGAGGATCTCCAAATTTCCCCCTGCAGCACAAAGATGAAAATAATTTTTAAAGCTTTCCTGTTAATCCTGAAAAGTTTGGTGCATACTTTAACCACGAGGTGTATCAGCCTTTTGAATGTCATATATGTTAGAGAAGGAGTCCTGCTAGGTCTGTACAGAAGGAGAATTTCATTCGGTATCTGTATATAGGGAAGGGGGGGGAGCTCAAAAGCACCTCAGTGTCTTAGCACACATTAAAGACCAGAAAATGTGCTTCCAAAATGTTTAATGAGAACTCAAGGTGGGCTGGAAACACCAGGGATCTCACACTCTTACCTTAAGCTGCTTTTGAGTTGCTTTTTAAAGTGTGTGGATGCACATTCCCTACCCTTTAGGCTAGTGGGAGGAGGAGAAGGAGGAGGGGGAGAGAAGAAGAAGAAGAGAGTTGGCTTTTCTACTCCACTTTTCTCACCCATTTAAGGGGACTCAAAGCAGTTGACATACCTTCTGTTCTTCTCCCTACAACAGACACCCTGTAAATTGGATGGGGCTGTGAGAGCTCAAAGGAGAGCTATGGCTAGCCCAAGGTTACCCAGCTGGCTTGATGGAGGAGCATGGAATCAAACCCAGTACTCCTAGATAAGAGTCCAGCTCCCTAACCACTGGACCAAACTGGCTTCTGCCCAAGGGTGGAGACAGTGCAGTAATTGGACACCTCTCTTTGAGCAATCTTCCATTGTCACACTGCCAAGCAGTGCAGCAGTGACATTTTTTCTGCAGCCCTGCAATTGCTTAGACTGTTCCACTGAAGACAGTGGAAACAGGCCCAAAGTAGAGATGTGCACAAAGCCCATTTTCCCCTTCAATTTGATACAGATCAAAGGTGGGGGGGATATTTGGCTTCTTGCAAAGCCCTCCCTCCACCATGAATGTAGGGGCTTCGCCTTCACGCACAAATATCCACCCAATGTTTCTGAGTGAAGGGAACCCCCTGATCCTCGCTTCCCTTCCCATCCCATCGCACCTCACCACCACCCCACTCACCTGCCACCACCACTGTAGCCTCCACTGCTATTCACACCCTCCTCCAAGGTTAAACTTGGCCTTCCAGAGGTATGAACACAGCTTTAGAGGCTGCCTCCATCCAGGAATCATAGGAAATTTCACAGATGTGGATGGCTTCTAAAGCTGTGCACGTGTTTCTGGAAGGCCTACCTGAGCCTTTGAGGAGGACATGATGGTGGTCGAGGCAAGACCAGTGAAAACGGGAGGCAGAGGGGTGGGCAGATCCAGCCTTCATTGAAGCTTCTATGAAGCTTCAACGAAGACTGGATACATTCAATTCATGGGCAAAAGGGGGGGGGCTATGAACATAGGGCCCTTCTGATAGGGCCCTAAATTGATCTGAACATTTTTGGAATGT
Organism: Aspidoscelis tigris stejnegeri; assembly: GCA_023333525.1. Taxonomy (NCBI): domain Eukaryota; kingdom Metazoa; phylum Chordata; class Lepidosauria; order Squamata; family Teiidae; genus Aspidoscelis; species Aspidoscelis tigris. Next base: position 5,392,211 of record JALMGA010000007.1, read on the forward strand.
TGCAACTGTAGCTGCATCCACACAAGCGGCATGTCCGTTACCCTGGGCACTCCAGGAGTGGGGCATCCTTAATTTCCAACTATCAGACAGAACTCATGTTGGCCTAATCGCCCTGGGAATTGCATCCCCCATAACCTTGTTGGGGCAGATTAGGCAGCAAAGTTCACCTCTCCTTGTGCCGATGCGGGATGTGGAAAAAAGGGACTCTATGGCCTCCATTTCCCCCTCTGTTTGACTTCCTCTGAGTGCTGTCCTGTCAGGGGAGGAGGGAAGGTGAGTTTAATTGATTATTCCATATATCTTCTTTGGGTGAAAGATAAGACATATGTAGATGGGGAAGGAAGGAAGGAAGGAAGGAAGGAAGGAAGGAAGGAAGGAAGGAAGGAAGGAAGGAAGGAAGGAAGGAAGGAAGGAAGGAAGGAAGGAAGGAAGGAAGGAAGGAAGGTGCTCAATCAGCCATGCAGATACACAATGGCTACATGAGAAATCTACCTGTGCCAAAGTTCCCCAGGTAGCATTTTTGGGATGGAACAAATGTGGCCTCCTTCCAGGACCATTTCTGGTCCACCAAAAAGCAAGCAAGCAAACAAACAAACAAACCAAAACAAGTCAAAGTGTCCTTCCCTTGAAACTAGGGAACTTTTATTCTCCCATTTCAAAGAGGGTGAATGAGTGAGAGCCATTATTTAAAGATACCGCATTCCCTGCTTCTAGGTTGGAAGTAAGCGTTCCAACCCTTGTCCCACTTGCTGGAACCATGGTGTGAATCAAGCCTGTATCAGCCATAGAGTGAGGAAGGTTCTACATCGGCCAGTATACTGGACCAGAAAGTGCACTAGCATTTTCCCTTCAGCATTCTAGAGTGATGTAAGGGAGGCCTCATCCATTTAGGTCCCAGCTATTAGACTCAAGGAGGCGGGACCTCCCTTAGACTGCCCCGTGTGTGAAAGGAAGTCTCCTAGCACACTTGTGGATGTGATATACCACCCAGTGTAGAAAGACCCTGAATCCTTTTACTATTTGGAACAGAAGGCCAGTTTCTAGAAAATTCTGCCATAATTCCCAGCAGGCCCTGAACAGTGTGACAAATATTCTACCCCAGGCTAGATAACTAATTTCTACAGGATCAGCAAAAGACACAGTTCTGCAATACATATTCTTGTGTGGCTACATTTTTTGGGGAGGGAGGAACCTGTTAAACGTCTTGCCCATTCCCTCCACAATGCAACTTCCCTTTCCCACATAATTTCTTTATCTTTATTGCTCTCTCTGTGGTTGTCTTGTGTCGGTGCCAGCAAAGGCGGCCACGTTTTCTCTCTGCCCAGAAGAAATAAACTTAGATCTAAAAAAGTGTTTTATAGGCCAAATAAATTACAAGTGAGTCTTGCAGATAGTTGCTGGGCAAATTGATTTCTGTGTACAAATGTCTTTTCCTTGATTTGTTGATAAAATTTTAATGTTCTACATGTAAAAACTATTTAAACACACCACTAGGACATGAACAATTTATCCAGCTATGGTCGATTCCCACCCCCCAACCCACCCCTTTCTCCTCTTTATCACTTGTATTTTGCTGGATGTAGGGAAAGCTGCCAGAGTAATGTTGCAAATGAAACAGAGCAGGTACATGAAAGAAGAAACTAGTTAACTTTTTTTTTAAAGAAGTATACATTTGCAAGTTCTGAGGACATGAATATTTATGCCAGAATAAGCAACCTCTTCCTGATTTTATGAGGAAAGAAGGAAGGGGTTCATAGCGGTGCAAAGATGATCACTTTGTTCTAAAGAAGGAAGGCATAGCAGGAACAACTCTCTTCCTTGACTTTGATTGGAAGCCAGATCAGCCAACCAACGTTCTTTCCTGTATGACTCCCTGATCCTTTAGTTCTGACTATTTTATTTCACAGCTATCTATGATGTTCTCGGACAGGGCAGGACACTTCCTGGGGCAAGGAACATATTCTGAGGGCAGTGCACTCCCAGATGGAGCATCTACACTTAAAGGGACATTTTCCAGCTCACAAACAGCAACACAGACTTACCTTGACCAGAGATGAAACCCATTCACACCTCTATGGTGCTGGGCGAATCATCTGAGGTGCCACACAAGCACCCTGGCACCTCAGGTGACCCCCAAATGCCAGTGGCACAGCACTGGCATTCCAGCGACTGCACCAGTCACTAGGATGAAGATGATAGCTCCGGGACATGCATCTGGATCTCTGGTAGGTCTGTGGACACATGGGGGGAGGGATGGCATGCACTAGCATTCACAAATGTGAGTGCTAGTGCATGCCAGTGGGAGGGCACTATTCCCATCCTTCAGATGGGATGGGAAGTGCAGAAAGGTCCCGGGTCGACGCTGAAATGGGACAGGACCATCTCCATGTGGATGACTCATCCTATTGCACACCAGGTTGTTGCCTCCAAAGAGTTCTCGGAGTGGGGAGGTAAAGCGAAGTCACTGCTTAAAATACCATGAGGGACTGGGATCCTGCTTCCTCATGGTGCATCCATAGGGTTTTTTCCCACTGACCTCCCTTAATCCGTATCTATGATGATCCGGATTTAAGGAATGGGTCCTTCAACTAATCTGGATCTAGTAGATCCAGATTAAGGGAGGTGCTCAATGCATCCCCACAGGCAGTGCAGCACCCAATAGCAATGGGTGCTAGTCTACCCACAGTGGAAACACTGGAGCACCCTTGTGGCGAATCCGGATCGACCCATGTGAGGCCCGCTCATCACCCCAGGGTTTTTGGGGGGACAGGGGTGCAACCTCCATAGCCACTATGGATATTCTTTGAAGATTCTCCAGCTTTAGAGATTGTGCACAGGTTTCAGAGCTTTGAGTTTTTTGGGGGGCATGGGTGCACCCCCTGAAGCTCCCCCCCAGACCCCATTCCCTGATTGTGGTGGAAACGTGCTCTGTATAATCTGGATTTGATGCCTGAAGAACCCATTGTAGACCGCTTTAATGGGGTCTACAGGAAATCCAGATTTCTTTAGAACTGGTGAAAACAAATGTGGTTCTAATGGAGTCTGCAGTGGAAATGGAGTCTTCTTGCTCTGAGCCTAATGGGTCCTTAGTGCTAGTAGAAAAATAAAAAGAACCTTGCTACCTTCTAATGCCATGTAAACATTTCCAGCGTTTACTTCGTGCCCCATCCAGTTTTAATCATGTTTTATGCTTGTTATTGTTATTGTTTTAACCTTGGTTTTAGGTTTATGTTGTATGCTGCTTCAAGATATTTTAGATGTCAAAATGATATACATTTATATCCTGAGTGTCTTGTCTTGAATGGGCAAATGGCCAGAATATGACCTCAAGCCCATCTTTGACCTTAGCAACAGGAAGAAGTGGAATGAACATCAACAGTCTGAAATCAAAGAGCTAATTCAATGCTGGGAATAATTAGGAAGGAAGGGGATAGAAAACAAGTCAGCAAGTGCTATTTTGCCTATTTATAAATCTATGGTGAGGCTATATTTGGAATACTTTGCACAATTCTGGTCACCACACCTTAAAAAGGATATTGTAGAACTGGAAAAGGTTCAGAAGAGGGCAACCAGAATGATTAAGGGACTGGAACACCTCCCTTACGAAACCAGACCACAATATCTAGGCCCTTTCAGCCTTGAAAGATGGCATTTAAGAGGGGAACAGATTGAAATATATAAAATCATAGAAAAAGTGGAGAGAGATTATTTTCTCTGTCACACAATACTAGAACAAAGGAGCTGATGGGTAGGAAGTATTTCTTCACTCAGAGAGTCATCGGTCTATGGAATTTTCTGCCAGAAGAGGTGGTAATAGCAACCAGCCTAGATGGCTGTAAGAAAGAGACAAATTCATGAATGGCAGGTGTTAATAGCTACTTGAATGGATGCCCAGGTACATCCTCCATGCTGGGGAAACAGGCAGGATGCCTCTACGGCCATTTGCAGGGATTCAAGAACCGATGAAGACTTTGACCTTGTCGTCTGCTTGAGATGTCCATAAACAATTGTTGGGCCATTGTGTGAGACAGGATGCTGGACTAGATGGCTACTGGCCTGATCCAACAGAGCTCCTCTCATGTTCTTATACCCTTAAAACTCACTATCACAGCCTCAGGGATGATCCAGAAATCAGAGCCAAAAACCAAAATGCAGGTCAGGAGCCAGGAAATGGAAGCATGAAACAGGAATTCAGAGAGCTGCGGATGCCAGGAAAGGACAATTGCCAGCAACAGTTGTCGAGTGGAGCTGCTGCTGATGATTCCTCCTAGGTACAAATGGGAAAGTGGGCTTGATTACTTGACATTGGTTGTATAGCCTTCCGAATCTGCCTTAAACAAATTTCTCATCGATTTGCTCTGCAAGAGAAATGGTCCAAGTTAGGGATGTACACGAAAGGGTTTTTTTGCATTCAATTTGTAACAAATTAAAAGTAAGAAAATTTCTACTTGTTCAAATGTATCCCCTTTGAACGTGGTAGGATTTTATTTGGTATGCATGTATTCATATGAATTCCTGCAAATATCCAATACGAACCCATATATATCCCATAAGTATTTGATATATATCCCGTAACATATCCACTCAGAGTCAAATCAACTTTGAATCTGCTTTGAATCCACTCTCAATCCACATTGAGTGCACTCTGGATCCACTGCAGATGTGACTCACACAGCCGGTTTCCCGCATCCCCAAGTTCATGAAAGTTCCAAAATTTCGTACAAATACGTATGTCAATGCATGAATATCATAACATTCAATTTGTATACAAATGTCCAAATTTATCCCAATTTTGTCTTAATATTGAATGTTATGAATATCCATGCATATCCCTAGTCCAAGGGCCTCCTTCTGCATGCTCTGTTTCTCTTTGCAGGCTCTGTCTACACAGGGAAGAGCATAGACTAGGCTAGGGTGCCCAAAATGGTGTCCTTGCCTGCTGTACTGTTAGACCTCAATAAGAAGATCTGTCACTAAGACAGGGCCAGTATCCCAAGGCATTTCCGCACTGCATCGCGTTCGAAATGGAACGTGTTCAGGCGGAAAGCTTAAGGCAGCTCCGGGCGCTTTCCCCTTTCACACACAGACGCGCCAGAATGCGTGTAAACGCGTTCCGGAGCGTCTGGGTGCGAATGCTCAAAGCGCCCGAAGCTGCCTTAGCCGGCAAACGCCGGCCAGGGGCGCGCAGACAGCCGCGGAGGCAGATCGACAATCAGCTGTTTGACAAACAGCTGATTGTCAAAGCCGCGCGGCGTCGGAGGCGCGCCCGCAGCCGTTCGGGAGACAGAAGCAGGCGCGAACGCTTCTCCTCCCGAACGGCTGCGGGCGGCTCGTCCGCGTTGGAACGCGTGTAGAGCAGTTTAAAGTGCTCTACATTTCGAACGCGGAAAAGACAGCTGCGGACACGTCGGAACGCAAGCCGCGCGCGGGCAATGCGGATGACGTGTCCACAGCTGTCTTTTCCGCGTTCCGTTCAGCCCCGTGCGAAAACGTCTCCAGACCACAGAGGTGTCCAGACAACATGCCTCCCTAGGCTAGAGATGTGCACAAAAGGGTTTTGTTTTGTTTTTTTACATTCTGTTGGATTCAAATTGAATACCCGAAAATCCGATTAGATTCAAATCTTTAAAATTTGAATTTAACAAGATTTGATTCAAATTTACCAAATTTGAATGCTCCCTCTGGAACAGCTGTGGGCCCCACCTCCACCTGCCACCATTGGGTCAGGTTAACTGGCCAATCAGAGTCAGCAGTGCGCACAGACGCACAGCGCCACTGGCCAGGCCCGTCACTTCGAACCGGGTGACGAACACATGTCCCTTGGTAGGCCTGTGCCTGGGAGGTGTCGGGGGGGGGGTTCTGCGGGCTCTAAGGGACCCAATCATGTCACCTAGAGCCCACAAGAACCAGGAAAGGGATGAGACAGGCCTGCCTGCCATTGGGCGGCAGCAGGCCTGGTAGGGGCATCCCGCCCCCACACTGGCCTTTTCGGGCTAGGCCACATGGGGACAGGTTCTGCATTCGCACCTAGGGGGGTAGGAATGCATCCCCACACATTCCTTACCTACCTAGATGTGAATGGGGAATGCGTCCCCGCATGACCAAGCCTTCATGCGCTACAGCCGTTCAGCTGTAGTGCGAAAAGGCCTCAACACTCCTGTTTTATATAGATATTTAGCACCTTATTTATAGAGAGCTTTTAGACGTGTGCGTGCGCCATTCTTAGAATGAAGTGTTCGGGTTTTCACAAAGACAAGTGAAACAACAGGTGACATAATCTATTCTGAAGTTCCGAGCTCAGCACTTACCAAGCATCACTTGCAAAGAGATTGCACTTCATCTGCAGCCAGCATGTTTTATGCACCTCGTAATATGTATTTTTATCTGAATGAATTTTTTATCCGGCAGTATAAATATTTTTCACTGTATAAATAAGTTAAAGCATATTTCTGGGGAAAGAAACATTTATTTAGATCTGTTGATATATTTATTTATTTTTCCATCACTATGCCTGGGACGGGGCGGGGGGGAATCATTTGATTTGGGCAGGAGGGAGAGAGGAGGGAAACAAACAAAACAAAACAAACAAAAATAGCAGTGTCCCTAAAAACAGACAAAAGCAGACCAGGATAAAGGGGAAAAAAGGAACCTTGCTCTGTGGGATCACCTCCCCAATAAAAAAGCTATCCTTCACCGCAAACTTTGTGCGTTTGCAGAGCTTCTGTGTGTACTCAGAAAATGTCACTAGAGCTGAATTTTAAATCAAGTGTTCATATTTCTTTGGGGAGATTCAGATGAGGAGAAGAAATAGAATATTTACAATTTAGTGCATAATTCATTTTCTGTGGATAACTTCCAATACTCTCTCCCACTTATACCCCTTGGATTTTTATTTTTTTTTAAAAAAAAATTCCCCCACCTCCACAAGCTGTTGGAAATTTAATAGAAGTTCTGCATGTATTTAGAAACAACAAAAGGGGGGATGATGGAGAAATTGCAGGAGGTCTGCAAATAAAGGGGAACAATGAGATCATAGATACTCTCTGTTTTCAGTTGTTATTATATGTTGTTGACAACCTAAAGATCAGAAAATTGCTCATCCATGGTGAAGAAGGGTGGATTTACCATCACATTATTCTTGATACATCTTTGTGAGATACCTGGCTGTTTTGCAGAGTGGCAAACTTGAAAATATGGCAAGATTCCCAATGTCCATGATGCAAAAGAATTGGCACAATGGCTATTGAAAAAGCATTTGGTAACCAGAGGTGACTATTGTCCAATCAATGAATTTATGGCCAAAAGATGGAAGAAGAAAAAGAAGAGTTGGCTTTTCTAGCCTGCTTTTCTCACCCATTTAAGGGGACTCAAAATGGCTTGTGAACCTTCTGGTCCTCTCCCTACAACAGAACACTCTTTAAGGAAATTGGTTTCAAATTGTCAATTAAATGGTGAGGCCCACCACCTTCAGTAGGGAGGCTGGTGGACACCTGTCATGCCCCATCCTGCCAGTCCAGCCTCCTCCTCAGTGCGCCTGCAATGGCACAGCAGCCGGGGCAGCAACCAGGACTTAGCAGTGCGGACGTTGTGAGTCAGCGGCCAACTCTGGGGGAACTCTTAGACTCCTCTGTAGAGGAAAGTTCAGAACCCCTAGAGTGCCCCTCCCCACTCCTTCTTTGCCAGAAAAAGCAAATCAGGCATGGATCACAGCATTTGGCCCAGCTGTACCGGCAAGGGCATGGTGCTGCTTCCCCTACTTAATTGGGCAGCACACGCTGAGCCGGTGTTGCAGACAACTCTGGTGCAACTCCCACCATGTGTGTGTATCTTGACTCTTGGACCCCTTTGTGACTTTGGACTGACTGACCGTGCTGATACTTGCTGAATCTCTGGATGCCCCTGACTTTGGTCTGAATGGACGCTGAGTACTTCTGAGCCCTCAAATGACTGCTGTAAGTGTGTGTGTGTGTGTGTGTGTGTGTGTGTGTGTGTGTGTGTTCCCTCGCTGCCCACTCCTGCCTGGGACACGCCAGCACCTGGGAGAGAGCCTTTTTGATGATGGCCCCCAGACTATGGAATAGTCTCCCCCTCAAGGTGTGTCATGCTTCTTCCTTACATATATTTAGGAAGGCAGTGAAAACACACCTCTTTAGGCTGGCCTTTGGCTGAGATTATTATATTTCCTCTCCCAGTACAGATACCATCATCTTAAACATGTTGTGCATCATTTTAGATTTGTTGAATTTTTAAAGGGCTTTTAATGTATATCCTATTTTTAATCTGTTGTTTTAATGGTTGTTACCTGCCCAGAGACCTTCGGGTATGGGGGCAGGATAGAAATGTAATTAATTGATTAATTAATTATTTAATAAATTAACCACCTTGTTTTTTTCCCATCTGTTGGCTGTCCTTCAAAGTTAGGGCATTGCACAGATGTCCAGTTTTGTTGGAAGCAACTAAACTTTCCAGATGAATGAATGGGACAGGCAGATTCCAGTTTCCTCCCGCATGCATAAAATGAATAATCAGGAAGACGTTTCATCTACCTAGGCCCATAATAATGAGGGTAATGATGAAGATAAGAATTAGACGCTGTCCTGTATCAGTTGTATCAATGAAGGAAAGCTGACGTTGATTAATATATTACATTTCACTTCGTGGGCGAAAGAAGGAAAAGAAAAGTGCAAGATAAAACCCTTCTGCAAAGGTCGTTTCGTCTCACTGATAACCTGATATACAGCAGATAAAAAGTTTCAGCCTGATTTCATGCCTGTCATTGCTCCTATATCACTCTGCGTTTATGGAATATTTCAAAGTTGCAGATGTTCATTTCCACCTCAGATGGATCTCAGGCAGGGCTCTGCTCTTGATAACAGGACGCCTTATGAAAAAGGAAGCAGAAGGAGCACATTTAACCTATTCTGAACAAATTGCATTGCCTGACAGTCAAATATAATATTGATCTTGGAACATCGCTCTTGCCTTACAAATGTGACAGGTTTTCCTAGGCCAGCCTTTCCTTCTGACCTTCTCATTCCCTTATTTTTCACTGCATTTGAGATAGGGAAAGGAGGACATTTTAAAGTTTTTTCTCTCCTTCCCCATGCAGCTAAGGAGTGAAAAAGGGAGAGGGGTCTGTAGGTGAGAAGAGAATGCTCTGGTGTTGTTTGGATACTCAAACAGGTGGTCAGGGACTGGGGAAAAGTACACCACCTGAGCTCTCTAAAGCATGAACCACTAGGAATGTGCACAAATGTTTTTTTTTTCATGTCTGAGTGGTACTGAATCGAACACACACAAAAAGTATTCATTTGATTAGATCCCCTTCGAATGTGGTAGGATTTGAATTCAGTATGAATGTTCAGTGCAAATCCGATTTGAATCCCCTATGTATCCCTGCTGAACGTGTCAAATCTGCTCTTGATCCACGTTTAATCCACTCTGAGTCTGCTTTGAATCCACTCTGGATCTATTGCAGATGTGACTGGGCAGCCACTTTCCCGCCTCCCCAGGTTCACGAATATGACGAAGCTTCGTACAAACGTATCAAAGCATTCAGTTCATATTTGAATGACCGTCTTCGAATGTACCAAGATTTAATTCACATTCAAATATCTGAATGTGGATGAATGTGACAAATATTCGTTCACATCCCTACAATTCACTCTGGTTTGAATTTGAATTGTACACCGTATGGTTCACTTTGATTCAAACTGAACTATTTATTTATTTATTTATTTATTTATTTATTTATTTATTTATTTATTTATTTATTTATTTATTTATTTATTTATTTATTTATATCCCCCCCCCCTATACACAAAGGTCTAAGGGCGTGTGACAACCTTCAAAACAGCAATTTACAAATAAGTATATATTTAAAACAATAATATACAATTCACAAAACAATATATATTAAAACAAAAGCTTGCACCAAGGTTTACCTCACCCCAATGTCTGAGCAGCTGAATAATGTGGTGTTGCAGGAAAGTGAACTGAACCAATGGCATGTATATCACCTAGTTGTGGTAATGAGCATTTACAGATGTGCACTCAAATTTGGGAAAATACCTCTATTTGGGGGGGAAAAGGTAATGATAATGAGCATTCTTCTGTCTTGAAGAACCACCAGGAATATGACTAGAAAAACACTTGGCATAAGGGTACAGAAACTGAGAGCTACGTGGACATTGGAGTTTCCCTCTCAGACTCACCAATATGTTCCAAAGGAGTGTGAACATGGCACTTGGCACTGAGCTGTCTGCAGAAGCTACCAAAAAGAGGACCTCCTGTCCACCCAGCCACCTTAAGGGCTCAACTCCAGATATTTTGTCAAGGTTTTGCAAGGTGTGCACAAATTTCATGGGAGAGCAAATATTCCTAGCCCAGGAGCAGAATGGATGGCCGCCCACTCTGAGAGCCGTGAGCCAATTTTGTCTTGTGCTTAGAGTGTCAGACCTTGTAGTCGCCAGGTGTGATTCCACCCTCCTCCATGAAGCCATTTGGGTGACTTTGGACTAGCCACAGCTCTCTTTCTGAGCTCTCACAGCCCCATCTACCTCACCTGGTGTTTGTGGTGGGAAAAGAACAGAAAGTTTGTCAGCTGCTTTGACTCCCCTTAACTGAGGTAGAAAAGCCAACTCCTCCTCCAGCTGCTGCTGTCTTGGAGGAGGCTGAGAACATTCAGAGCTGAGAATCTTCAAAGTTGCATATTGCAGGGAGAGGGGCTTTAGCCAGGCTCTTGGAACAGCTCTAGAAGTGGGCCATTTTCAGAGCCTGATGGTAATAATGAACTGTGAAGATTCATTACAACGAATTCCACCTGCTCTCAAGCTCTGCGGTTTGTCTTTGATCAAAGCATGCAAAGTATCTTAAAGGATTCCTGGTTTTTACTTATGAAAGAGGTGACACAGATATCTTTGTCCAACACAATGCCCTCTTGTATCTTTGCAGTGGCAGAGCTGATGAGGCCTCGTGCTACAGAGATAATGCGGAGGATGAATAGATTTCTCACACGACTAGTGAAAGCTTTTCAGGGATATTGTGTGTATCCATAACTAAGTTTCTTGGAGAATCCCAAGTCAAGTGGATATTACTGTGAAGCCTGAGAGATCGTAGGAATCAGACTTGTCATCAAATTGAATGTGCAATGGTATGATAGGGTTTTCTTTCATATTATGAATTCTGTAGTTAAAAATTCAGTGTACACAAAAATGGTATCTAGAATGGGGTCTGTTGGGTTAATCTGGATCTGTTGTAGACCCATTAAATTGGCCTTGATCTGGATCATAGAAGCATCCAGATGGCACATCTCCATGATCCAGAGCTACCAGGGGCTTCCATTCATAAGCACACCATAGCACACCACCAAAATCACTTCCTCATTCATATTCTCACAGCTTCATCCAAAAACTGTTGAGATTCTCAGCCTTGGGGATACCTACCCAGCCCCATGATCCGGATCGGTAGATCCAGCTAACCTGGAGTTACTGATCTTGATGAAAGGGCCAGGCATTTGTTAGAACATCCCTTTGGTTGGTTCATCTTCAAACTCTGTTTTCAGGTGGGAAAGGTCTTCATTCATACTTGAACATTTTGAACACCCCTTTTCAATTCATACCAGTTTGTACCTGAACCAGTTTGGCACATCTCTCATTTTTGTAAAGAAATATATGCTTTATAATACTGTAAAACAAGTAAACAAAGACTTTTAATCTGCACTGAATACCCAAAAGAAAAATATACATTAGCAAGCAAAATGTAAAAAAAAAAAAAGTTGTTCTATCTAATGCTGTCCATACTATCAATCCTTTTAACAATGAAAAACTTCCATTACCCTGAGCTGTAGTGAGGGGAGACTAGTAATTCTGCATGATATGGCTGTACCTCCAGCCTCAGCAGCATAGGGCTCTCAGTGATGGCCCCACTATGGAATAGTCTCCCATGTTTAGAAGGGCAGTGAAGATGCACCTTTTGGCCCTGGCCTTTTCGCTAAATGGGGATATAGCTTTTTCTCCCCACTTTTCCGACATTTTAAAAATTGTTTTCATATGTTTATATTTGGCTTCAAATGTTGCTACCTGACCTGACATCTTCAGGTATAGGGCAGGATAAAAAGACAATGAATGAACAAACAAATGAAGAAAAAACAAACAAACAAACAAATGATCTGCCTCATCAAGAGTGAATTCAGTGTGGGAGATGAAGAAAGACAGGGAAAAGAATCTGATAATTCCAAATTTAATTGAACAAATTGCTTCATATTTCTCCCTTAAAAACAGCAGCAGCAACAAAAAATTACTACAGACTATGGGATTTGCTACAAGATAAGATGTTGCATGCCAGAGAGGAAGGAAGGAAGGAAGGAAGGAAGGAAGGAAGGAAGGAAGGAAGGAAGGAAGGAAGGAAGGAAGGAAGGAAGGAAGGAAGGAAGGAAGGAAGGAAGGAAGGCCATTTTTGGAGACTCAAGAGCAGGTCAATATTTTGCTTTTGTCTTCTTCTTGAGAATTCCTAGAAACAATTGGTGGGCCAATGCGTGAGAGAGGATGGTGGACTGGAAGTGCTGTGGACCAGTGCAACAGGGCTGCTCTTATGTCCTTGTGTTCTTAATATGGCTATTGGTGCAGGTCGGCTGAACATTTCTTGCTTCTATCACTTCCCATTTACAGACCAAATTTGCAAGCCTCTTCTTCCTGCTTTCGACACTGGAGCCCCCCCCCCACACACACACACACCTTCCCATTGAACTGAAACCATTGTCCCTCTTTTCCAAGAGTTCCCTATTACAGTCACAAAAGTGGATGAAGAGCTGATATTTTCATCTTCTCCCAATTCTGATTGCATGCATGGGAGGGGCGCTTAAAGAGTTCTGGGAGTAACTAATCTATCTGAAGTGATCTTGAAGATGTGCTCTGTCAGGGGGAGGTCAAAATGGATGAGTGACTTCTGTTAATAATTGCAATTAAAATGGATATATTCCATGCAAAAGAGCGATGAATTAGTGAATCAATTAACTGATCTTTTGTATTCATTGAAAAGATGGGTGGGAAGAATGGAATGGAAAAGTACAGTTAAGAAAAATTTGCATTTGCGTCCAAGGAGTGGTAGAGAATTGATGAAGTCACTTTGAATGTGATGTCCCTTTCTAATTATTTCCTTGATATTTTTAATCAGGATTATACAACAGAAATATGCCTTAATTTAGTAAAAGTGAATCCCACACCTTACTCCAAAGGAAGCAGGATGATTTATATTCTTTAAGATCTGTTTTGGAGTCCACAGTTGAAAGTCAAATGCATATGTGAAATGTCCCAAGACATTTGTTTGCATTAGAATTGATGCTCTTATGTTCTCTCAGGTACAGAATAAGGAAGTGCAGCTAGCTAGGTGAGCTAATTCTAGCCAGCGGCCTTTCTGCACTTGGCCTACCAGTCAACATGGGAGGAGATCCCAGAAAGAGCATCTGCACTTGAAGGGATTGTTTCTTAACCAGGGATGTCTCCATCCATGCAGGAGCTCACTCCATGGTGACCATCTGTGTAACCTACTTTAGCTTTACCTGTGCCAGGGCCAGAAAAGCCCTGGGTAAGCCCATTCACACCTCTTCCATTGATGAAGAGGCACATGATGAGTCACACAAGTGCACTTGCACAGCACATCACAGTTGCCCCATTGATAGTGTTGGCACCAACCCTGGCAAACAAGATGGTGGTGCATGGATGGCCATTTGCTCTACAGGTAGGCGTTTGGCCACATGGGGAGAGGATCACATGAATTAAGCATTCATTAGTGCAAATGCTTAATCCTCATTCAAAGGGGATCTAATACAAAAAGAAAAACCCACAAACACATTTGTGCACATTCTCAGCTGTGGGACATACCACCCTCTGCAGTGACCTTTCACTGCTGTTCTTATTGTTCTTGGTCCATAAATCATTTTGCTTTTGTTTAGCCAGCTGGAGGAGGAGGAGGAGGAGGAGGAGGAAGAGGAAGAGGAAGAGGAAGAGGAAGAGGAAGAGGAAGAGGAAGAGGAAGAAGAGGAAGAAGAGGAAGAAGAAGAAGAAGAAGAAGAAGAAGAAGAAGAAGAAGAAGAAGAAGAAGAAGAAGAAGAAGCTTTCTGTTTTCCTCACAACAGAACACTCTGTGAGGTAGTTGGGGCTGTGAGATCCCAGAAATAGATCTGTGACTAGCCCAAGCTGGCTTTGTGGGGAAGGTTGGATGTGCATGGTGCTCCTGTAATTCTGCAAGAGATACTGGGTGGACAAGGGGAGGGAGACTCAGCGCTCGACCGTCACACCTGTGCGAGAGCTACAAAAACTTGGCACCACTCTGCCCCAACGCCACCATGGATGAGGGGATGGAGACTCACGAGCCGGCTTTCCCACCTGCTCTATAAGTTTTTTTTCTTCTTTTTATTATTATATAATGTATTATTTGTCATAACATGCAATGTATTTTTTACTTATGTCAACTGCCTTGAGCTAAAAAACTGTCTTTGATTTAAGTTGTTGATTATATTTATTAGCTGTATTTCTCTGATGTAATTATTGTATTTGCATTGTATTTTTTTCCCCATTTGTTGTAAACCGCCTTGGGCAAAATTTACTTTTGGAAAGGCGGTATATAAATAAAAATGGAATGGAAATGGAAATGGAAATGGAATGGGTGTTTTTCCACTGAGCTCCTTTAATCTGGATCTAAGAAGATCCAGATCTAAGGAATGGGTACTTGCCTTAATTCGGATCTAGTAGATCTGGATTAAGGGAAGTACCCAATGTGTTTCCATTGGTGGTCTAGCACCCAATAGCAATTGGTGCTAGCCTGCCTGCTGTGGAAATGCTGGAGCACCCATGTGCAAATCCGAATCTACCCACAAGGGGTCTGCCTGTCACCCCAGGTGTTTTGGGGGACAGGAGGTGCAATCTCCGTAGACGCTCCGTAGAATCTTTAAAGATCCTCCAGAGTGGCTCTGTAGAATCTCTGGAGTTGTCTGCCTCTTAATTTGAAGATCCTCCAGAGCCTTTAACAGCGGCATAGCTCTTGCAAGGGGTTCTCTTCGGATCCTGTGATAATCTCCGAAAGCAATTTTGGAGAGACTTCGGAGCCAGATTTGAAGGGACTTTGAAGTCTTGAGATTGGGACCACCACCACCCCATGGGGGCGCCGTGAGCCTCCTCTAGATCCCATTGCCCAATTGTAGTGGAAACAGGCTCCCTATAATCCAAATCTGATGGCTGAAGACCCCATTGTAGATCCCTTTAATGCGGTCTACAAGAAATCCGCATTATAGGTCCTGAAGGACCCATATGATCCAAATTTCCCTAGCTGTGGTGTAAACAGATGTTTCCCTAATGGGGTTTGTAGTGGAAATGCAGTCATCTGGCTCTGAGCCAAATGGGTCCTTAACGGGTGCTTCAATGGATACATAGGGCCTTTCCACACTAGGCCTTATTCTGGAATATATCCTGGAATAGGACCTTGCAGTCTGCCTGCTAGTGTAGACTGTGGCAGGTGCCAGGCAAGACCTACCATACCCTGCATTAGCAAGCAGACAACAGACCCCTATCCTGAAATATATTCCAGAATAAGGCCGAGTGCGGAAAGGGCCTTAGTGCTAGTGGAAAAACACCCACTGTATGAGTATAACTGAATGCATTCAAGTCCCATCATAGATGCTTGGTGACCTTATTTGCAAAAGTAAAGTGGAATGTGTTCTTGTTGTTTAACTACATATAGCATCTTTAATATCCTTCTGGAGAGTTTTTATGGGCTTGGTATTGGAGCATTGTCAGACAATTGCTACCTGCACATCATAAAACAGCATTCTCGAAGACAGACCTCTGCTCAGTCCTATCGCAATCAATAAGATGCTAGCCCTGAAAGGTTCCCAGTGTGTCTAATGTATATATGAGTAGGTAAAGAGTTGTAGGGACATCTTTGGGCTTCAACATCTATTCCTTTTGAATTTATGTATCATTTAGGACAGCGGGATTGTTTTTAAAGGCTTTATCCTTGTCCCTGTTTTAAATTTGCTTTAGCTTGTGTCACATCAATAATTATTATATATTCACTTCTTCATTTATTTATTAGGCCATATTTTGTGTAAGTTTGCCACTCTGAACTTTGAGAAATAAATATGGTATCTAAAACATAATAAAGAAAAGGCTCATCCATCCATAAGAAAGCAGGCATCCTGAAGAAACTCCAGGGCTGGAGCATCCATACATCTGGGGCACTGAGAGCCCAGAGATATGCAAAACTGTGTGTGTGAGAGAGAGAGAGAGAGAGAAGCAGGGTGTTTCTTTCAAATCACTTTCAAATACCTTCAAACCTTGACTAAACTTGGTTTATTTGTCAGGTTTAGAAGAACACCCCTTCATTCAGTAAGAATTTGAACTCTATTTCTCAAGGTGTTCAGTCTGGACTCCCCTCCCCCCAAAACAACAACAACAACAACAACACCAAACCTCCTGTTCAAACAGCTTGAACCTAAGCCAGTTCAACACATCACTACCACCATCCTCAGGCACTCTTTGGCTGTGCTTTCACACCTTCATGTTAATCCAGCTTCATTAATATCTGTGTCAGAAATCAAATCTGGAACATGTCCAGAACATCTTGATCAGGGCCTCCATGATTGGGATCACACTCCATCTAAAGCAGACAGAGCAGACCAGTGGAGGAGCTGCAGT
The DNA here is from genome assembly GCA_023333525.1 of Aspidoscelis tigris stejnegeri. Lineage (NCBI taxonomy): Eukaryota > Metazoa > Chordata > Lepidosauria > Squamata > Teiidae > Aspidoscelis > Aspidoscelis tigris. The sequence continues at coordinate 5,408,902 of JALMGA010000007.1, forward strand.
CCTTCTGCACTTGGCCTTATTCTGGCACATTGCTCAGAGCAGGGTCCTGCTCTTATCCACATGCTAGTGCAGGTTGTGACAGACGCCAGATGAGGCCTTCCATAGTCTGCATTAGCATGTGGACAACAGACTTCCATCCCAAGATATATTTTGGAATAAGGCCAAGTGCGGAAAGGGCCAGGTTCTCATAGATGCATCTTAACATTTGGATGTATCTGGACCAGAATTTTACTATATGGGTTCTTAATCCATATTAAGGGCCAGTACTGAAAGGGTCTAAGACTACATTCACCCATAGCAACACTGGCTCAAAACATGGCCCTGGTGTCTTAGTCCCATCTCTAATCCACCTCTAATCCTCTCTAATCATGAGAGAGAGAAGGAGTCAGACTGAATAATCTCTAAGCCACTTCTGAGCTGCTTCAGAGCTGCTTAAAAAATAACACAACATTTTTGTGTGATCAGAGTCTGTATTTCACTTCAAGCATTATCAAAAGTGAGTTCTGCAATCTTAAACTATTCAGCTTCAGTGTTACCTTGATTGGACACCAAAGATGGCACTATATAAATGGTTTTGACTTGATCCTGTATTTTTGCCTTCCTAAACCCCGTCTTCCATAGTAAACAGATATTCTTCTGATAAACGTCCCCAGTTTGCCCATTTGTTTTCCCAGTGCCAAACTCTGAAACCTTGAACAACTGTGGGTCTCCTTCAAGACTCTACCAAAAATAAGCCCCAGATCCTATTTACATTTATGTTCCAACTGGTTTTCTTGATAGACGGTTGTCCACAGCTCAATGCCTGCTCTGTTCAGGGTACTTTAATTCTGAGCTTTCAGGTTTTTCAGCAGCCCATTCAGAAGTAAATTCTCAGGGAAAATTGAGCTTTGTCATGGATGGATTACTGCTGTAATAGTTGGTCACATATCTCGCATGAAACATTTCAAAAGGAAGGCAAATGAGAAGGAAATGAAATTCATTTCATACTTCTTCAAGCACGCTAAAAGACTTTCTCTCCAAGTAATCGGTGAAGTACCACTAGTTTATTGGAGATTCACATAACTACCATTACATTATACCTTGTCACAATCTCATATATTGGGTGACTGCCCACCCCGCACCAGCGGTTCTCGCGCAGCAGCCGTGGTAGGCGCCAAGCAGAGAATATGGGCTCTTTGATCAAAACGTATAGGCCTAAGGGACGACATAAATAAAAGTACTTGAAGCAAATAGGGACATTATGGGTCATAGGTCAATGAAAAGTGAAAAAAGGGAGACATCAAGAAGACATTGCATTTGCCATTTGAAGTACTGATAAATGCTGGAAATGTGCAGAGAGGCAGAATGTTAAGATCTTTGCCCAGCAGTATAAGCACCACAAGATAGATGTTTGTTTCATACTAAGGGTCTATCTTGTGTCATTGCTAGCAACAGAATTGGTGGTTTCTATTTTACCTATGCGTGAGTAAAAACCGCCCCTCCTAGTTTTCCCACCCCAATCCACCCCACTAGCATACTTAGAAGAGAAACAGTTTTCCTGACTAAATCATACCAAGTTCCTCTGGGTGGGTGGCAGCGACTCTCTTCTTCTGAACGGATGTGAGGAAAATACTGTGTTAAACTGAAGCTGTGGTCGGATATAACGGAAGGGGTTTCTTAGGTCATGTCCACATGCAAGCTAGTTGATGCGATTTGGACACGTGTGATAAAAATCCATGTTGTAACACGGAATAAAGCGTCCCCATGTGGTTTGAGGCAACGTGGATCCAAACCATAACTGCCTGTCCCCATGGAAAGGCAGGGACAGCGGCGGTGGCAACGGTGGCGAGAGAAGCATTGCAGTATCCCCTCATCCGCCCGCCAGCAGAGCGTGCGAGCGAGGTTATTTTCCCATTCATCCCCTCCACCCCTGCCAGCCATGGAGAAGGAGGGCATCAATGGGAAAATAACCTTGCTCGCTTGCTTGCTCGCTTTGCTGGTAACATTACCTCCACTTACATTGATGGGAAGGCAACAAGTTTGCGTTGAAGCAGAAGAACTGTCAAGCAAATGTGCATTACAGGCAGAGTGAGCAAGTGAGGTTATTTTCCCATTCATCCCCCCCTGGGAGTGTTCGCATGGCACCAGGACAATACATGTTAGCCCCTTATTTCGCATGCAAAACACTTGTGAAGTGGGTTTCTTTTAACATGTATTGACTCCCTTGTGCCACGTATTAGGGCTTTGTATGTGGACACGGAATTCTTTCGGATTATTTTTAGCATGCAGACGGGCCCTTAAAGTCACCTCACAGAGACATTGTGTGGCCCTCATGTTCCCAAAACCTTAGGTAACCCACATGAAGGGGGAGGGCTAGACTGAAGTGTGGACAGTACCACCTTGGGCTGGGATTAGTGGATAAAATCCATGGTTATAACAAAATATGCATCTTATCTGGCTGTAAAACCATGATGGGTTTTCTGGACACCAGCAGCCTCCCCGTCGCTTTCTCACAGAAAGCTGGGATACCTCCATGGGCCTTTTTGCACATGCCGCCGAAAACGGATCTAACAGATCCGTTTTCTGGTGAAACGTTTTTTAAGGGGAAACTGTTCCAAACAGGAACGGTTTCTCAGAGACCCTGCGCGTACACACATGTGTGGGGCAGCAGCGGCAGGGCCGGATTTGGAAACAGTTTGGGGTGGGTGCTGTGCGAGTGCACCAGCACCCATCCCAAACCGGCCCTGCCGGTGCCTGCCTAGCTGTCAGAGAAAAGCAGGCATGACCCCTTATCTTTGCCAGGGTAGCCAAAGTAGAAATCCCACGTCCCCCCCCCCCAAGGTTTCACGGCCCGATTGCGTCTTTCCCCTCAGAAGAGAAAGGGCCATGGCCCCTTCTCTTTCCAGGGGAAGCTGCAGCTGCCACCCTGCACCCCACCCATGGCCACTTTTGGGGTGCTTACCTGGTCGCTGGTGGGGCGACTGTGAGAGCAGCAGGGCCGGCATCCATTGAGTCTAGGCGCGCCACTGCCTACATTTCCCAGGAAGCCTTGCAAGGGTATCTGGCACCTTCCCATTGGCCAGCTACCCCATCAGGGACAGGGAGTCTCCCAACTGCATGGACCCATTGACACACAGCATCTCTGTCTTGTCTGGATTCAGCTTCAATTTAATGGCCCTCATTCAGCCCATTATCTTCTCCAGGCATTGGTCAAGCACTTCAACTTCCCCTCCTGATTCAGATGGCAGAGAGTGATGGAGCTGCGTATCATCTGCATATTGATGACATCAAATCTCCTGATGGCCTTTCCCAACGGCTTCTTATCGATATTAAAAAGCATGGAAGATAAGATGGACCCCTGAGGAAACCCACAAGTGAGATCCCAGGATGTTGGGCTAGAATCTCCCACTACTACTCTCTGTGATTGAATAAAGGAGTGCAATGCAAGTCAAATGAGAACAAATGGGGGGGAGAAGAGGGAGGGAAGAAAAATGCACGCTCCTGTCATGATATTTAGAAACAAATAAATAAAGAGATTTTATGGACTTCATCGTCTTCCCATATGGCAGCCCTCAAATACGTTTGAGTCTCCTTGCACACCACGTGAGATGCGAGTTCATGTAATTGAGCTGCGCTAGAGAAAAAGCTCTAATTAACATGTTGGAAAGCGTCCCATGCACCAAAAGTGCTACCCAAACCACCAGTGGGGGGGCCATTAAAGAGTCCTATGGGGAGTCATGGGCCAAAACCCTCAAAAGCGAGCAGATAAAGCCTGGAACTTGGCTGGAAGGGGATGATGGAAGGAGATATCACTCCTTTAGGAAGTGCCAGAGAAGCACATAGACTGTGTACCCAACATATGCCTTGAAGCCACTGGCATTAATTAAGATTCTATGGCTTGCAAACAATTATGACATAATTAAAGTAAAATTCTTGCTACAGTAAAACAATAAGAAATGACTTTTAGAAACCGTGAGAACTATTAAAATGCTGCATCAGGATCAAAATGGGCAATATTTACTAGTACTAACACTATTAAAATGGCTTTTGAACACAAACTTAGGCCATTATTACTGGGGGGGGGAAGGGGAAAATCACATTTGAAGATATAGAGCAGGACTAATTAAATCTCTACCCACCCACCCCCATCTCTAGTTATATGTTTGGGGTGTTTGATAGAATGGCGCCTTTAACAGAATCTATTTTAATGGCCTTGAATTAGCACGACTTCAAAGACAGAGAGCACTTAGCAGGAGGTTGATATCTACTGGAAGAGTTTTATTATTAGTAGTATTTTAAAGGTCATGAAGTTGCATTTAAGACTTTTTTTCTGGTGCACACAAAAAAGGCTCTTGAGCACTTTAATATCTTGCATCCTTGAAAATTGCATCAATGTGCCGTGGAACACTAAACAGCTGCCATTTAGGAACTCGGTTCGTTCGCTCGCTGTAGTGGCTGCCTTTCAGAGTTTTGTGTTTTACATCTCGTGGCAATGAATATGGGTGCGTTTTCCATCTTCCTGTTAAAATGCTTGGTTCTCCATGGGTTTCTGTCATTTGCTTAAAAGGGAGGCACAGTAGATGGCATGATAGCTTGATAGAATCCCTATCCATCTGCTACAAAAGACAACACAACTGGGAACAGCATTCATTTTGCAAGATGGCTTCTGTACCGCTCTAGAATGAGAGGTCCAGAAGGGGTCTAGGGCCCTTTCTGCACTTACCTGAGGTAAGTGGGAATATGGGTCCTGATTAGACCAACTCATTGACCCCAACCACAGGAAAGCATTGGCAGGATCAGCACTGTCTGCACCAATAGGGATGATCCAGATCAGCCCATGCTGCTGTGCCATAGTCTCAAAGCTCATGCATGTTTCAAGGTCAGGCATGGAGGCCTCCAGGTACTAGGAACATAAGAACGTAAGAGGAGTCCTGATGGATCAGGTCACAGCCCATCTAGTCCAGCATCCTGTCTCACACAGTCAGCCACCAATTGCTTCTGGGCTTCTTAAGCAGAACCTTATATTTCCCCAGAAAACAATTATGTTCTATTTATAGTTCCTTAAAAGAACCTTCACTTTCTCTCAAATTCCTGCCTTTATGGGCAACCTCCTACATGTCTCCCCAGGCTGGAGGATGTACTTCCCATAGTACCTAGATCTCCTAGGGCGTAGATCTCCTTCCAGATAGATATAGATCTATATGTGGAAAACCAAAGGCCATCCAGCTGAAGTGCACTAAGGCTGGTACATGAGGTGGATAGATTCACCATTCACACTAGCCTCTATGGGGCGTGGCCTCCTGTAAATGTGTATGTTCTGTCCCAGAGCTGTCCTAATAATTTACCAGAGCCCTAAGTGTGAATAGGTCTCAAAACTTCAAAGAGGAATAAGGTAATAGTAGTTTAAATTTGTTAGGTACAATACCAAGGAAACTTAATTTGGGGGAAGACATTAAGAATAGAATAGCAATTCCACAACTGCAATATAGATGATGGATGGATGGATGGATGGATGGATGGGGGGGGTGGGGGTGGATGGGTGGATGAGTGGATGGGTGGGTGGATGGATGGGTAAGATGATAGATAGATGGATGGATGGATGGATGGATGGATGGATGGATGGATGGATGGATGGATGGATGGATGGATGGATGGATGGATGGATGGATGGATGGATGGATGGATAGATGGATAGATGGATAGATGGATAGATGGATAGATGGATAGATAATATAGAATTACCCACAAAGTTGCATTGATTTAGGGTTCAAACCTCAGCCGTTGCTTCTAGTATATTTTAATTCCAGTCTATTCCTGTCTTATTTAATTATTTGAATTAATATAATATTGGTATACCATTTTATTATTAGTTGGTTCATCTCCTCCTGACACCTTCTTATTTTTCCCTTTGGTTAAGAAGTGGCATAAAATGAGTAAATGACTGTCTTATTCTTTGGTCAACTGGAATAGTGAAGTATCTGTAATGTTTGATCTTGTATAATGGGCCCCACTGGTCCAATGATGGCTATGATGTGATTTGTATGATGGCATTTGATTGGCTAAATGGCATGGTTCAAAATCCTGCGTCTATGTCAAGTTCCTTTGTGTCAATTGAGCATTCTCCTTCACAAAGATGAGACAAACAAATTAAACAAAGGTGAAGCAAATTAAAGAAAATTACACAAACACAAGCTCAATGAAGGCAAGATGAATTAATTAAGAGGAATTAATCTATTCTAAATCTGATGAGAGATTCTCTCAAGATACGAATACAAATTCAAATATTCATTAAAGGCAGTGAAAGGCTGAGTTTGATACATGCTGGCTTCTGAAGAAGAAGAAGAAGAAGAAGAAGAAGAAGAAGAAGAAGAAGACTGTGCTATGAATATCCCATATCTGTTTTTCTCTTAGCCACTTTAGAAGACAATGCATCTATTTATTTCAGATATTTTTCTACTGTTTCCACTTAAAACACACACACACCTCAAAGTGGTTAACAAAGCACTAAAAATGGTAAAAGCAAAGTAAAAACAACAGTTAAATTAGAACTTTTGCCTATGTTAAAGGATAGGTCCTTAGTATGTGTCTGAAACCTTTGAGTGTAGGCACCTCACAAGCATCAGAGAAGAGGGCATTCCAAAGGAAAGACACTACCATTGAGAAAGCCCAACTGTGACTCATTGGAAGATGGCATTCTGTAGTACTTGGAACTCACAGTAAGACCCCTATGGGTTATCTCAGGGATCTTCCATGGTTATAATGTGAGAGGTACTCTTTAAAGTACCATGGTCCCAAGTTATCTGGGTTTTTATGTATTAAAAAAAATGATCTGCTAACTAATTGGTAATGATTGCAATTGCCTAGACACATATGCCATGTGTGTCCAAGCAGACATCCCACTCAAGAACTTAAAAACAGTTACTTCGTGGGCTAATCTGAATCCTGGTTCTTTTCTTCACCATGCAAATAAGAAGTGTTGACAGGAAGGTCCCATGTTCTGCTCTGGATGCTAGTGATATTTTGCTTGACTCTAGAAGATGACACACTTCTGAGGACATTTCTGGCATCATTCTAACCAGAGTTCTCTTTTCCAGATGACTCAGCCCATTCTAGCATGCCAGGCTGTCTCCACCTCCTCACTGTGAGTGGAGGGGGGGCTAAAGGAGGCTGAACCATGCTGTGGTGATGGAGTCCAGTCTTTCCTTTCATCCAGTGTCTAGAGGAGGGTGGCACGCAAGGAGTTTGGGAGGCACTTCGCCTTCTCTCCTCAGTTTATGTGTATGATTCCTCTTTCTATCTACCATTTTCCACAAATTTATCATTATTTTCCAGAAAAGTTAATCCTCCAGAGAAGAAAAGCACATAAAAAAGGAAGGGGGCATGGAGGTGGTGGTGCTGGCTTATAAAAGAACTACAAACACACATCCTTACCTCCCTTGAAGGAAACAGTGGCATCTAATATCAAAGGAGGTAGATTTGATGCAGCAAAAGGGATGGATAGCCAAGAGTTCTGTGCAGGAAGCTCAGGTCGATGGAGGAGAAAGGTGTGAGCAATGCAGGCCAAAGCGAGGATGACCTGGGGATGACCTGAGCTGGTATGACTTCAGTTCGAATTATGAATGGGATGTCCTGTCTCACATAGGTGTGACCAGGGCCTTTGAGACTGTGCATGAATCCCTCCCTGCCAAAAGATCACCATGGAAAAGCAGAGCAGAACTCACCAGTTACCAGAGCCAGATTAGCTGCAGGCTCTTGCATAACAGGGAGGAAACAGAGCCATGTAGCCTGAAATATGAGCTATGCTTAGGTCTTGGCTACCTATGGAGCTTTGTTTAGGAATGGGCACAAGTGCAGTTTTTGGGATTTGATTCAAATCAAATATCTAAAGATTTGAATCAATTAGAATGTTTGACACTTGAATGTATTCACATTCAATTCAAATCAAAATACTTTTGAATCTGTTTGTACGAATATTCCAATTGTATTTGAAGATACAAATGTCGACAACATTTGGATGAGTCCATATGCATCAGTACACATCCTTACGCATTCACACACATCTGTACGCGTTTGCACGCATCCCATTTTTATCCTGTATGCATCCCGTTTTCGTCCCATATGTTATCAGCACAAATGTGTACAGATACGTATGTAATGCGTACAGATACTTACACACAGGAATGTCCAAATAATCCGTACAAATGATTCAAGAGATTCAAAAATTCATTCAAATATTAGATTCGAATTTAGAGACATTCGATTTGAATTCAAATGAATTTCAGATGTTTCAAATATTCATTCACATGTTCGTGATGCATAAAATAACAGAAAATAGCAAAGAAAATAGCACATTAAAAATATAAAAGCATTAGTTAAATGGTGATCCCTGCTAGAGCTGATCAGTCAGGTCCCAGAATTCCCAATTCTTAAAGTTAATACTTCATAATTTCTCAAAATCTGACTGGTTTGGAGCTTTATTTTCTTTCACCTCATCCCTGCTCAGTGGACTGGCTTTGTGCATTTATGAACTTTCCATTTTATTCTTCCTTTGTTTAAAATCTGCTTTGTTTGAACATCTCTCTAGTCTTGGACTGATCACCCCTAATCCCTGGACAGCCGAGTTGCCTTATTAACAATCAACAAATGCTTGGATGTGCAAAGATGTTTTAATGAGGGGACGGAAGCTCAACAGAGCCATCTCCTGTTTTATTTTGTGTGGCATTCTGGTTCTAAATTGGACACCACAGAGGGAAAGAAAGCTCTCGGGTGGTTTTTTGGAGAAAGGAGTGCAAAAGCATCATGGGCTGTTCTCAAGGAGCAGACACATGCAGGAAACAGCACGGCTTCAGAGAGCTTGAAGAGTTTCTGCACTCAGCTTCTAGTCCGTTGTATGAGAAAAGTGCAAACAGACTTTGCACTTGGGAATGCTACTACATCAGCCTAACCCCCATGCATCCAGACACATACCTTTGTCCTGACATGTGTCTGATCACTCACGGGGTGCCACCATTTTGATCTTGGAGCTTGGCACAACTGCACGTGTGCAGTTTCAGCACACTTGTGTGGCACCTCAGATGACCCCTCACACCAGAAACGGTTTGAATGCTCACTGCTGGACACTTCATATACATTTTGGGTTAGGGTTAGTGTGCGTGTGGTGCATGATTTCATGCACCACCACTGGTTTCTGATTGGTCGACATCTGGGCAGGCAGGGGACATTTCTAGGCTGTGAACAATCCCTTGCAAGTGCAGATGCACCTGCCCAGATGTTAACCTATTGCAAACTACAAGGCCAAGTGCACATTGGCTTTGCTCACAATAACGAGCACTAAAATGTAGCTATAGGCAGCTGAATTGTGCAATATTTACTCTTTCTTGGTCAAGGGCAGCCCCTTTACATTGCTAGGGCCTGTATTGCTGCTAGGGTTACTCAGCTACCCTTGTCTAAGGCTGTTTCTCCACTCACCTTTGTTATGCCTGGCCAGGATGTCCTACACTGGTCCAAGATACACAGCCTGAGGCATGACCCAACGTTGACTAGTACCCACACTTGAGTCCTAGTCAGCTTTCCCTGCTTCCTCCCCCTGGGATCAGATACTCACCTTATTCAATCCTGGGGCCTGGTCCTTCTCTGGCTGACACCATTTTTGGCAGCACCTTCACTTCCTCACACACATCAGTACCATCGCCTTGACAACGCTGATGCTCTGCACATGCACAGCTGCATCTACTGTTGTCCAAGGCCCCATTGCATTGGTGCAGCACCTCAAACAACCCTGGAGCATCAGCAAGAGCAAATGGTCACACTGCTGGATGCTTCAGGCAAGTAATTAGGTAACATTGGTTAAGGGGTGGCGCACAATTTTGTGCTCCTCACCTAATCAATGTTTAGTGCACTTCTTTAATGTTTGCATGCTCTTCCCCAGCAATGCACTAATTACTGACTAGAAGCCATAGAGCAAATAGGCCTCTGTTCCACACTGGGATGGGTTGTCACAGGAGCAAGATAGGGCTATTCCAGCCTTGGCTACCAGCTCTGAAGGTTGTGCCTTGGGGCTAGTACCCAGCCTCCAAAAATAGTGTGGCATGGGATGCCACTTTATTACCCTGACCTGCTCTCTTGCTTTGTCCAGTGCAGACAGAGAGTTCTAGGAGGGGGTTGGGCTTCCCCCATGCTGCACCAGAATGTGGCAAGAAGGCCCCAGGATCTGGGATATCTCTAAGTGTGGAAACAGTCTTGGCTATCATGGCTGTCACCTTAGCTAGCTTATGGTGCATATCCAGAGCTTGGGGTTGGAATGCGGTATTGTCAGAGTTCCTTGACCTGATATTTTCTTTCTGCAAACTTTCCGCTGCTAAACTATGCAGCAGCATCAGTGTAAATGTGTTTTCTTGGCTGGTGATGGGTTATATAGCAGCTAGCCTTCTTTGCTTCTTTTGCTATATAAACTGTCACCGACGGAGAAACACCATTTACACTGATGATGCTAACTAGACTGGTAACAAAATGTCTGCAGGGAGAAAAAAATCAGCTCAGAGAACACCATAAGCACAGTAGTGAAAGCCAATAAAATAAGTTCTGAGTCACATCAGCCACTGGGAACTAAGAAGATTTGAACAGCAACCTCATAGTACCTACTGTAACCACAGCAGCAAATGCATCAGTTTCTTACTGTTGGTAGTCTTCTACTTGGCAGCACCCAACTTCAGCTTAATGGTCGCTATCATCACTGCCTCCATACACTGATTGAAGAATTAAACAACCCTACTACATCCAGCAGTATTAGAAAGAAAAATAAAATAAAAAGATCCCCGTGCTCCCATCTAGTCCATTACCCAAGATCTTTACAGAAAACTCTGCTGTCAATTCCATCTCTTTCAGAGGCTAGCTTTTACAGCCATAGAGGGCCTTTCCCTTGGAAGAACAACCTTCATTGTGATATTTATGTATGTATGTATGTATGTATGTATGTATGTATGTATGTATGTATGTATGTATGTATGTATGTATGTATGTATGTATGTATGTATGTATGTATGTATTTATTTATTTATTTATTTATTTATTTATCCTGCCCTATACCTGAAGGTCTCCTGGTGGGTAACAACATCTAAAATCAAACATTATTAAAACCGCAACAATATGTATTAAAACAATAGCATCTTCAGGTGGGAAGAGAAAGTGTGTCCCCATTTAACAAGGTCAGGGCAAAACAGGTGCATCTTCCCTGCTTTCTTAAAGGTGTACAGTGAAGGAGATAGATGCACCTCAAGGGGGAGACTATTCCATACCCTAGGGACCATAGCTGAGGGTGGTGGGACAACCAGGAGGGCCTCCCCCTCCAGATGTTAAGGTATGGGAGTAGGCATTCCTTCAGATATATGCCAAGTCCTTACACTGATGAGCTTCTAGAAATTAGTTTAAAAATATATCTTTACCCTGGCTGTGGCATCTAGGGCCCTTTCCATCCTTGGCTTTGTTTTGGAACATATCTTGGAACAGGGGCCTATTGTTTGCTGTGTACTAACAGGCAATAGACCTTGATTCTTACTTAGGTGTGTCTATACTTTATATATGGAGAGAGTGCTTTCTCTCTCTTTCTCTTGTGGTTCTGCCCTTTGGTGAAAGTGGCATTATAAGTAATGTTGTTGTTATCGTTAATGCTCTTTGTGAACCCCTAGAAGATTTGCACCAGCAGGCAGTATACAAATCAAATAAGTAAATCTGCACACTGAAGACACCAAATTTCACAGTTCCTTATGCCTGCTCCCATGTGGACGATGTAACATCCATAGAGGTCCTGTTCCATGGAGGCACTGCACTGCAAAACTGGAAGGAAGAGAAGGTAAATTTTACTGGTTCTGAATAGGAGCAGATCTGGTTAAGTCCCTTTCTGCACTGGCCCGCAGAAAAACGGATCTATTAGATCCATTTTTCGGCAATCCAATCTTGCCGGTAGATCCATCACTTCTCTGGGCATCCCTCGCCCCAGAAGCTGTAACTGCTGCTCCTTGGGCCAGGAGGGACTTCACCCTACACCCCCCACCCACCCACCCCTGGTCACACATGCATGTTCCCCTCCTTACCTGCAGGCAGCCAGACCAAATCTGGCTGCCGGGGCCTGACGTGCTTTGCGCGTGTGCGCAGTATGCCTTCCTATTGGCCAGCCACGCACGCCTGCACAGAGGGCTTTCAAATTTGGACCTATTTGGATCCATTTGTATCTATTTGTACAAATATTTGATTTGCATTTGATGATACGAATGTCAGCAACATTCGTACGTGTCCGTACGCATCCGTGCATATCCCATTTTTATCCTGTATGCATCTCATTTTTGTCCTGTACGTATCTGCACAAATGTGTATGGATATGAATAAGATGCATACAGATACATATGTAATGCATACATATTTGAATGTCGGAATAATTTGTATGAATGATTCAAAACATTTGAATTTGTTCGAATGTTAAAGAACAAATATATAGACATTCAATTTGAATTTGAATGTCCTAATTCTACACGATAGAGAATAAACTACACTATGTAAAGTTAAAACCTTGAAGTCTTGGTGCTCCCAGGTCATGGCACACCAGCCAACCCAGTATAGCTCACCTGCAGCACACAAGAAGATGGACACCCATGGCCTGTTTGTACTTGCCTTAAAGGAGCAGCTCCAGATGGTTCTGGGTCAGTGCATTCACACTCCACACCACCATCACCATCACCATCACAGAGCATCCAGGAGCTTCCTCCAGCTATCCCAATTCTCATTAACTCTGGGTGTGAACACTGTGAGTGAGCGGCATGGCATGGCTGCAGCTGCACAGTTATGTGGCATGGGCTCACTGACTTGGCATCATCCACTGAGCAAAGTGCAAACAGGGCCATAGTCTCTCGCCAGAAACAAGTGCTGGAACTAGGGATGTGCATGAATATTCGCAATATTTGATATTGGTATGAATTTGTACAAATCCAGACATTCATATACGGATCGTATGTTACAACATTTGTACATTGAGATTCATACGAACACAAATGTTTCGGAATATTCATATAGAGCTTTGGAACACTTTTGAAATGGGGAGGAGGGAAAGTGGCAGTCACATCTGCAATGGATCCAGAGTGCAGTCGACATGGTTTGAGAGAGGGTTCAAAGTGGATTCAGGGCAGATTTGATGCTTTCAGGAGGACATGTTACCGGATATATATCAAATAGAATCCTACCACATTCGAAGGGGATCTATTCAAATGAATACAAATTTTCTTACATTCGATTAAATATGAATCAAATGCAAAAACAAAACAAAACACCCCACTTGTGCACTTCCCTAGCTGGATGTTCTGAGACGCTTACTTTACGACTGTTCGATTCTTCCCAAACCCATGTCTTTTTAAAAGACTAGATTCCTGTTCCAAGATGTCCTGATGTGAACTTAGATCTCTAGCCATCTACAATTTACGCAGGTTCTAGCATTTAACTGCTAAGAATGTCATGATCAGAAGAAGACTGGCCTATCACTAGGTTCTTCACATGACATCTTTGGAAATAAAGAGCCCTCAGACTTCATTCATTCCCTCCAATGCTCAGCATCCATCAAACATGATTCCCTCTTTCCCATCCCCTTCTTCTCTAAATGTTCTTTTCAGCTCTATTGATGGTCTGCATGGTGGAAAGCAGCAAAATGGAATTATCTGAAAGAAAAGAAGTCCTTGACTGGATTATGATTGGTGCTGAATCTTATTTAGACTGAACTTTTATATTATCATGATTTCATGGCATTTTAATTTATACTACATCATTGGGCTGTTAACTCGCTTCCACTACTCAATTAAGAAACGGCAGCTGATATTGTTTCCCTTTTAATGTGATTCACTTGCTTTTCCAGGTATCATAATTATTAGAAGGCGCTTCCTATTTGCCTAATGTCATTTCTTCTTCCGATTAAGCTCGGGCATTTTCAAGTACTACAGTGCTATCAGCAGACTTCAAAGGGAGGGAAATGATCCCATGTGTTAATAGCAGTGCAATAAGGAAAGACTAGGAATGGGGTGGAATTAACAAAATAATGGATGCATATCTATTATTTCTGCCAGGCTGCAAACATCTAATACAAAAGCATGTCTCAGTGTAGTTTCCCTAATCTACAACTTTGCATTGATATTTATTATTTAGATGAGGTAAATTAAAATTTTTAATTGCTCTGAAAAAGACTTATATCATCCTATGTACTGTTGCTACAATTCATTATATGTTTAGTGTTTCTTAGTCTCCTTTCTTGGTTTTTTTTTTCCTCTTTCTTTTTCTCCCAGTGGTTTTAGTGGAGCTAGTTGCTTCTTTCCTTAACCCTCAAATTTCTGTTTAGTGGAATGGATTTTTATTTTGTGATATTGGTTGACAGACTTCCTGAGACACGAGCTTCAAAAAGTTCCTTACGTGGATGACGTGATGGAAGATCTTGGAGCCTGTAGGAAGGAAGGAAGGATGGGAAGGGGGGAAGGAGGGAGGGAGGGAGGAATTGACTTTGATGTGTTGCGATGATTAAGCTGCCTTGTGTATTGTTTATGCCATTCTTATTTTATCTTTTTTAAAAATGATTTTATTGTGGTCCACCCTGAGACCTTCAAGTTTAGAATGAAATATAAGTCAATGGATGGATGGATGGATGGATGGATGGATGGATGGATGGATGGATGGATGGATGGATGGATGGATGTTTAATGATATTTCATCCTAAACCTGAAGGTCTCAGGGTGGACGATAATAAAGTCATTTTTTCTTGCAGGCTTTTTGGTTTGGGCAATTAGTTGTTTGAACAAACTGGTCTTTTGTTTCTGGGTCAGGAGTGTGGTTCAGGAAAGGATCTCTACACACTGGTATGGGATAGAGAAAGGTCCACCCCATTTTCTCAGCCCCCATCTGGAACTCCAAAAGGCCGGAATAAAAGGTTTCTTGGCCTTCAGAGCCTGGGTGTTGGCTCTGAGGGCAGGTTCAGCCTTCAGAGTTGGTGGCTACATCTGGGACAGTGTGGCTACCTGAAATATGGGCAGCCCTGTCCTACTCCAGTTGCATTTCATACCAGAGAGGAAGGAGTTGCATGTTCTGGGTCAGACCATCCTGTCCTGGCTGGAGATACAGAGAACAAGTAAAGAAACAGCCTAAGTATCACATCAGAGTGGAATCCAGCCCAAAACGTGCTCAGAATTACTGAGATAGCTTGGAAGGGTAGGCACAACTCCATACCTTGGATCCCCAGTAGGGACTCTGGGGTCCTGCCAAGAAGTGGCTCTCCATACACAACAACCCTGGAACACTTCTAAGGGGCTCACAGATAGGTCACATTTGGGACGAGTGGGTTGAATCAAGGATCAAATTGAGGTGGGTACATCTGATGCCCAGAAGCTGGTAAATAAAGATGGCATGGATGTTGCCTAAGTTCTTCAAACTTAACTTCTTTCACTGCTCTGGATGACAGCAGCGGCTTGTGGACTGAGCCCCAGTGCACCCTGGGTAGGGATGTGCATGAATATTTGTAACATTTGAAATTTGTATGAATTCGACAATATTCAGACATTCAAATTTGAATTAAATGTTGGTACAATCAAAGATTGACATTCAAATTCAAATTGAATGTTTTGATACATTCGCATGAAGCTTTGTATGAGATTCATATGGGATTCGTATGCTATTTGTACGGGATTCGTATGGGATTGAACTTTCATATCAAATTTGAATCCTACCACATTCAAAGAGGACCAATTCAAACAAATATGAATTTTCTTGCATTGAATTCTCCTTCAGCAGATCAAAGTATGGCTCAAAAAATGAAACAGAAACTTTCAGTCAGAGGTCTGTGCGTTTCCTACCACTTTGAGGGAGATTAAAATCTCAATTCTAAACTCACATTTTATCAGAGAAAACACTAAGAAGCTGGGCATGACTTAATTATGAGCAAGCAAAGGCTTTTATGGCTTAAGATTTTAGCCACAGGACAGGAGCATCATTTTAAAATTTGCTTTTAGTTCCAATTGACAAGTTAATGTAACCCAGGGCCTTTCTGTAGAAGAAAAAGAGTTGGCTTTTCTACCCCACTTTTCTCACCCATTTAAGGGGACTTAAAGTGTCTGACAAAGCTTTTCTATTCTTCTCCCCACAACTGACACCCTGTCAGGTAGGTGGGGCTGTGAGAGCTCAGAAGAGACCTGTGACCAGCCCAAAGTCACCCAGAAGGCTTCATGGGGGAGGGCGGAATCGAACCTGGTATTCCCAGTATTCCCTGATAAGAGTCCGGCTCCCTAACCCCTACACCAACCTGGCTCACTTCCCATCCCTTCCAGGGAACAGGAATAGTGTACTCCCATTCACATTTGTGAATGGTAGGGCACACCATCTCTCCTCCCATGTGTCCACAGACCTACCTGAGGTGCAGCTGTATGTCTAGGTGCCACCTTCTTTGTTCTGGAAGCTGCCACAACTGGGTGTGCGCTAGCACCATCACTGGGGATGCATCACATTTGTGCACTCAAATGACCCATCCAGCACCACTGAGGTATCGATGGGCTTTACCAGAGAAAGCAAAAGCTGCCTCTGGTCAAGGTAAGTCTGCGTGCTCCACACGTAGTTTACATAAGCTGGAAATGGCCCCCTTCAAGTGCAGATTCTATATCTGGTAGCATGCTGCATGCAGAAAAGCCCTTGGTCTAGGTGAACAAAATGGCTGCCTAGACTGGGGTGCCTGTAGATCTACCAGCAGATGCTTAATGCCACTAGGACATCTGGTGCCACTCATGGAGAAACAACCTGAGTGTGATTTTGAAGTTTCCTTTTCAGCTCAATGCACAGAGTGAGAACCTGGGGATAGGGATGTGCACTGATGTGGTTTTTTCACATTTGATTTGTAACAAATCAAATGGTAGAAAATTTGTATTCATATGAATAGACCCTTCTGAATGTGGTAAAATTCTACTCAATATGAATGTATTCATACAAATTTGTATGAATATCCAATATGCATGAACACATATCAGAAACGAATGGATACCTATCCGATACATATCCGAGATACATATCTGATACATTTCCCATAACAAATCCACTCTGAAAGGGTAAAATCTGACCTGAATCCACTTTTAATATGCTCTCAATCCATGTTGAATGCACTCTACATCTGTTGCAGATGTGACTGGTGCAGCCACTTTCCCATTTCCCCAGTTTAACTAATGTCCAAATCTAGTTGTACGAATGTCTGGAAACATTTGTATTCATATGAATGTCAATGTACCAATATTCTTACATTCAATTTTTGTATGAATGTCCAAATTTGTACAAATTTATATGCATAACAAATGTTACAAATATACGTGCACATCCCTACAAGGGATTGTTGTATGAGATAGCAGCTACTGTGATAAACAAGCAGTGTAGTTCAAAAGCCCTAGTAGCAGACACATGCTCAGTACAGAATACCACCCAACAGGCATGATGGGAAATCCCGCACTGCCCTGCAATTCTCCCAGTCCGATCTGTGAGTTTGTGCACCATGGCAAGTATGAGCAGAATATGTTTCCCACTTAATATATGGGTAATTGTGTCTCTGGGTGGGGAGGAGGGGTGGGCTGGGGAGAAGGCTGTTAATTAAATCTGAAGACGAGATTCTGCTCTTTGCAGCTGAATTAAAAATAAAATACCAATTGAAGTTTAATTAGTGTCTTTGCTTACTTGTGCATTCAAACTTGAAAGATGACTCCACGCACAGTTGTAAGCTCCCGTAGCTAAGAGACGATTGTGGACCCAGAGTGTTTGCCACACTGCGTATCAAACACCTTGTGCCTGCACGGAGACATGTACACGGTGGAAACAGTCACAACATGTCAAATCTCTGGGTTTGATTCAGAGGAGATACAAGTTTCACAGGGCTGTGACAGTGCAAAGGGGACCAATGTATAAAGTGTATAAATAATTACAGTTTGCAAACAAGAAGGAGAGAGAAAATAGAAAGTATATCTACAATACTAATCACTTATTCTCTACTTGTAAGTTTGTGGACTTCTGTAACCAACCAGCTCAATCAATATTCAGCTAAGCAGTCAGACCACACTGGAATTTTCTTGCATTTCATAGGGAAGATTTCAGGCTTCATCACCTCTGGAATGTTGCTGTGAAGTCAATGGATGGATGGCTCAGGCATGCAGGTTCATAATCTGATGATGGCTATTATTCAGCAATGTCTTGCATGTGTGAATGGCCTATGTGAGATAGCAAACAGAACACTCATTTCTTTTGTCATCAGCTGCCAAGAGTTGTCAAGTGACGCTCATCCAAGGTAGGCTGATTTTTAAATCAAAGCATGGCATGCAATTTTGAACATTTTTTGTTGCCCAGGAACAAAAGTGTTATAGGATAAAATGAGGTTGACTTCCCATGCATTGTGCACTGGTATATGAAATGGTCACACACACCCCAAACTGATCAGGATTCCACCTCTTAGTTTGCAATTAGTTAACATCTCGGCAGGTGCATTTTCACTTGCAGGAGGCATTTACAGTCTACAAATGTCCCCTGCCTGCCCAGATGTTAACTAATTGCAAACTAGCTGTGGTGCATGAAATTGTGCACCACAAACAACCTAACCCGACCCAATCCCACCGCAAAGCTTACCTGGTGCATCCAGGCAGTGAGCACTTGCACCTTTTCTGGTGCAAGGGGTCATATGAGGTACCACACAAGTGCACTGGTACCTTAGATGATGCCTGACATGATTGCATGTGCACAGAGTGTCATCATCACCATAGCATCCCCTCCAGATCTCAAGGCAAGGGCAGGTTGGCACTTCTGGGCTTTTCTGCGCAACTCTGAGCTATTCAATGACCATATAACCTAAGCACATTTGATCATATTATGCCCCAAACACAAGTCAGATTTCTACTTAGGAGGAAAAATTTCTCTCAATAGCATATTATTTTGTGCTTTTAGGAGAGAGTTCTACTTACCCTCAACCTTCCACATTGGGTCTGGGCAGGGTTTTTATAAAAGTTTTCTGCAGCATCTGGTGCAGAAAAGGGCAACCAGAATGATTAAGGGTCTGGAACACCTCCCTTACAAAATCACGCTGCAATGTCTAGGAGCTTTCAGTCTGGAAAGACGGCGTTTAAGAGGGGACCTAATTGAAGTATATAAAATTATGTATGGGATAGAAAAGGTGGATAGAGAATATTGTACAACACTAGAACCAGAGGGCGCTCTATGAAGCTAATGGGTAGGAGAGTTGGATTCGAAAAAGAGAAGTATTTCTTCACTCAGAGGGTCATCGGCTTATGGAATGTGCTGCTGGAAGAGGTGGTGACAGCTACCAGCATGGATGGCTTTAAGGCAGGGATAGACAAATGTATGGATGAAAGATGTATCAATGGCTACTGGAATGAATGCCTAGGTGCATCTTTCAGGCTGGGGATGGGGGAAGCAGTGCGCTTCTAAGGCCATTTGCTGGGATTCGAGAGCAGCCAAAGGTTTGTCCTTGTCTCTGCTTGAGAAGCCCATGGACAATTGGTGGACTACTGTGTGAGAAAGGATGCTGGACTAGATGGACTGTGGCCTGATCCAGCAGGACTTCTCTTATGTTCTTATGTTCTTATCTACTCAGTACTGCTCTTGGGACTTCAAAGGAAGTTCACAAACTGGCTTTCAGCAGGAAGGGCTTCTGGCTGTGTTGATCCATGTTGGCCATCTCTGGATGTAGGCATCAATTGAATTGAATTCGTCTATAACATACCTGGAAACTCATGATAATGTAAGATATTTTTTTTTTCAAACACAGCCAATGAATGTTGGAAGCACACTGAATATTCCTGAGTTGAGCATGAAGAAGAAGAAGAAGAAGAAGAAGAAGAAGAAGAAGAAGAAGAAGAGTTGGCTTTTCTATCCCACATTTCTCACCCATTTAAAGGGACTCAAAGCAGCTAACAAACCTTCTGTTCTTCACCCGACAACAGACACCCTGTGAGGTAGGTGAGTCTGTGAGAGCTCAAAAGGAGAGATGTGACTAGCCCAAAGTCACCCAGCTGGCTTCGTGAAGGAGTGCAGAATCAAACCAGGGGACTACCAGATAAGATTCTGAGGGTATTTCTGCACTGGCCACGGAAACCCCATTAAACACACATTAGACACACATAGAAGACACTTACAAACTTACCTTCCACACTGGAGGACAGATGAGGGACCCTTCCAGGCAGCCGCTTCCGCACAGCAGGGTGCAAGATCTGTCCTTAATGGGCTCTCGCTGCTGAAAAATCTGTCCTCTGGGAAGATCTGAAAAATCAGGTCTTCAATCCATCCCCTCGCCTCACTCCTTGTGGAAACAGGACGCTTTCGCACATGGAGAGGCGAGGGGATGGATGTCCCGGCAGCCACCATCTTGGGAGGGGTGGAAGCAGGCCGGTCTGCTTCCGGAGCGCCTCCCCCAGGTGCTGTGCACTGGCGCAAATGCACAGTGACTGGCAGCTGAATTCTCCAGTCCTGTGGCTCCAGGGGTGGCACCAGTAGCACAGGAGGCTGGCTGCCTCTGGGAAGATCCGTCCTGCAGGATTCATCCTCCTCATGCGTGTGCAGATGCGTGAGACCTCTTCAGATCTGTCCCTATTTTGGACGGATGTTCCAGAGGACGGATCCCCAGGAAACGGATTTTGGGTCTTTTTCCACTGGCAAAAAGTACCCATTTTTGCACCCATTTAGGACTCATTTGGGTGTGAGCCGGATGATCCCATTTCCACCATGGCACCTATTTGGTACCCAATTTTTTCCACTGCCGTGGGGGAAATCCAGATCTAATGGGTACATTTTGGGCTTTAATCTGGATTTTCTGTAGACCCCATTAATGGGGTCTACAATGGGGTCTTCTGCCAGAAAATCCGGATTAAAGGGAGCCTGTTTCCACTGGAAACAGGCAATGGGGTCCAAAGGAGGCTAGGGGGAGGGGATGCACCCATTGGGGTCCCCCTAAACCTGGGCTCCAAAGTCACTTCGAAGCCACTTCGAATTGACTTCGAAGTCATTTCAAAGTCTGTGCAAAATAGCTCTGGAGTGCCTTTGAATTTTGTGCTGATCTTTGGAGTGAACTTCGGAGTGACTCCGAAGTGGCTCCGAAGTGACTCCGAGTGGCTCTGAAGTGACTCCAAAGTGACTCCAAAGTGACTCCAAAGTGACTCCAAGGTCATTTCCAAGTTCACTCTGAAGATTAGCATGGACTTCAAAGGCACTCTGGAGCTATTTTGCACAGACTTCAAAATGACTTTGAAATGACCTTGAAATGACTTTGAAGTCAATTTGAAGTGGCTTCGAAGACTGCCCCCCCCCGCCGCCCCCTGAAACACCTGGGGTAATGGACCAACCCCTTGGGAGTCGATCTGGATTCCCCACATGGGTGCAAAGCTGTTTCCACAGCAGGGGTGTTAGCACCCATTGCTAATGGGTGCTACACCTCCCGTGGAAACACATTGGGTGCTTCCCTTAATCCAGATTTACTAGATCCGGATTAAGAAATGTACCCATTCCTTAGATCCGGATCTAAGGGCTGCAGTGGAAAAACATCCTTTCTTTAATCCGTTTTTCGGTGGCCAATGCAGAACCATCTTGACCCTCTAAACACAAGACCCTAGTGGCTCACATCAGACAAAACTGGCTTGTGTTGTGCAACATCCACACAGCCTGGCTCACTGTGTTCATAGAATTTCTGGTATCTCTCAAAAGGGGTATCTATGTTAGCATTTAATTTCATCCTTCTTGTTCACTTCTGTCCTTTCACTCAAGAGTTAATGTTCCCAGCATTCACAACAACAATAATACTGTTATGCAGAGTAAGCTTAAATGATGCACCATCTGAAATAGCAGGGATTTATTTTCCCCTCCTCTTCTGGTCAGTTTCTTGCAATCTGTGAGGTAATTTTTTTCAATTTATTTGGAATTAGTCAAGTGCACCGCTGAAAAGGCAGAGTGAATTGATGTTAAATAGTTTTTGGAAGATGTAATTGTCTGATGATTTGTAAATAGCCAAGCTTATCAAAAAAGTAATTTAAATGTTATGCTGACAATTTGGTTCAGTTTGGTGTACTCTGTAAACTTGCGAATCCAATTTTTAGGCCACATTAGCATCCCAAATCTCTTTGCACTATTAAATGATTTATTGTACTAGTGTCTTCCTAGAACCTCTCCTTGAACTTTGGCCAGTCTGTCACCTAGCAGGCTTTTGATTATGTTCCCCAAAAATATATATATATATTTTGGTTCTTTTCCTAAAGTTTGCAGCATAGCAAATGGATGGATATCATGTAGGGATGCATGATGAAACTTACTTGGTAGTATTTTGTTATTCTTCCATACATAATGCCATGCTCCTCAGCCAATTTTCCCCCCTAGAGGGATATCCTCCAAGCTATCGTATATCTGTTTGAATTAAATTCACTCACAAGAGAGGGAGGTGTGCAAACCTTCCAACTGGTTTTGCCAGTTTTATTCAAAAATACCTTCATTTTCCTTTAGAATTCCTCTGAGATTATATCTTAGCAACCTGTCCAATCTTGTTCAAAGTTTGCCCAAGGCAAAATCTTGCTGGACCATCCACATCTGTCATAATGGACACAGGTACTTTAATGAAGTAGAAAGCTTTGAGAAACATGAACGCTTATCATATAGCTCTGGTAAGTGAAGACCTAGACATACACTCCTCCTTTCTCCTCCTTCGTGGTGGCATCACTGCCTTCCTTTTCCTCCTAGTTTGGTCTAGAGGTTAAGGAGCCAGACTCTTATCTGGGAGCACCGGGTTTGATTCCACACACCCCCTCCATGAAGGCAGCTGGGTGACCTTGGGCTAGTTACAGCTCTCTTCTGAGCTCTCACAGCCCTACCCACCTCACTGGGTGTCTGTTGTGAGGAGAAGAACAGAAGGTTTGTCAGCCGCTTTGAATCCCCTTAAATGGGTGGGAGAAGTGGGATAGAAAAGCCAATTCTGCTTCAACTCTTCTTCTCCTTTCATTTTGCAGTGGTAGCCTCAGAAAGATTTGGGACTAGGGATGTGCACAAATGGGGGGGTTGCATTTAATTCATATCAAATTGAATGTAAAAATATTCATATTTGTTTGAATGTGATAGGATTCTATGTGATACAAATGTATTTGTATGCATCTGTATGAATATCCAATACAAATGCATATGTATTCGATACAAATCCAATATATATCCCATGACTATCCACTCTGAAAGCATCAAATCCAGTTTGGTCTAGTGGTAAGGGAGCTGGACTCTTATCTGGGAATACCGGGTTCGATTCCACACTCTCCCATGAAGCCAACTGTGTGACCTTGGGCTAGTCATAGCTCTTTTCTGAGCTCTCACAGCCCCATCTAGCTCACAGGGTGTCTGTTGTGAGGAGAAGAATAGAAGTTTTGCCAGCTGCTTTGATTCTCTTAAATGGGTGAGAAAAGCGGGGTAGAAAAGCCATCTCTTCTTCTTCCATCTTGAATCCACTTTGAATCCACTCTGGATTGCACCATTGCAGATGTGACTGGCGCAGCCGCTTTCCCACCTCTCCTTTTTACAAATGTTCTGAAGCATTTGTACGAGTACAAATGTCCATGTATGAATGTCATAACATTAGATTTGTATACGAATGCCTGAATTTGTATGAACTCATATGGGTATCGAATATTATGAATATTTGTGGCCATCCCTAACTAGGACACCTTACTTTGACACACACCTCACTGTATCAAGTGTTATCTCACTCTGTCTGTCTGCTTGCCTGCCTGCCTGCCTGTCTCTCTCTCTCTCACATACACACATAAATGCCATTCCTACATTGGGGTTTATTTTGGGTTACATCCACATGTTGTTTCAGACCATGGGTGTTTCCATATTTGGTTTTCACCCCCTGTTTAAGCCCCATAGAAGACACATTTAGACTTACCTTCTGCACTGGAGACCTCTTCAGTGACCCTTCCTG
Source organism: Aspidoscelis tigris stejnegeri (assembly GCA_023333525.1). Taxonomy (NCBI): domain Eukaryota; kingdom Metazoa; phylum Chordata; class Lepidosauria; order Squamata; family Teiidae; genus Aspidoscelis; species Aspidoscelis tigris. The sequence goes on from JALMGA010000007.1 coordinate 5,432,873, forward strand.
GTGGCCGCTTCTGCATTTCAGTGAGCGAGATCCATTTCTAAAACAGGTCTCACTGCCGAAAAACTGTTTAAAATGAAGACCTAAAAAATGAGGTCTTCAATCTTTCCCTTCACCTGGATCCATGTGGAAGCAGGATGCTTCCGCACCTGGCCAGGCGAAGGGACGGATGTCCCTGTGGACACCATCTTGTGGAGGGCGGAAGCAGGCCGGTTTGCCTCCTTCTGCCCTCCCCCATGTGCCGTGCACTGGCAGAAACATGCAGTGACTGGCAGCTGCATGCTCCAGTCCTGTGGCTCCAGGGGTGGAGTCAGCAGCACCGGAGGCCAGATGCCCTTTGAGATGGGTACAGCCATCCAATCCGGCCACCCCGCACATGTGCAGATGCGAAGAGGCCTCCTATTTGGGACGGATCCTCTGGAGGACTGCTTGCCGAGAAACAGATCTTCTTTGATCCATTTCTCGGTGACATATGCAGAAGCACCCTATGGCTAGTGTAGTCTTCCAATAACATTGAGATGCTATTCTGGAATACAATCTAGAATGAGGGCCAATGCAATGTATATATGGTCCATGACACAGCCAATGTTGCCTCTATCATTCCAGAATGCAGGATCCATAGCAATGGACTTAAGTGACAAAAAGACAGATGGCGGTTGAATAACAGGAAAGACATGTTGGTAGTAGGGGTATTTCATGATGATGCCTCCCTTTCTGTGTATGGAGAGTCACAAGTTGAAGATGGTTCAATTTGGGATGCGTCCAAAGAAAGAGTTTGCACTTGATGGCTAAATGTCCCTTATAACCTTATCACATGACTGCGTCAAAAGTTGTTTGAGTACTTAGTCAATTGATGCATTTCTTATAACAACAAAATATATGTTACAGGCCACCAGGTGACGGAGAAGAGCTTAGAAATCATAAATATCAGTGAATGTAGTAGACAGGAAGAGATGCCATGGCTCTTATGCTCATTTCCTCACTTCACGGTATCCCCCCCCCCAAAAAAAAAGTATTTTAATAGGTTTTAAATGAAGAAAAGGAATGAGGAAAATAAGATTCTCTTGGAAGAAAAAAAAAAGACTGCACACATTGCTGGACTGTATTACATTCTGCTGCACTGAAGAAAATGAATCTTTTTAAACAGGTGAATTTTCCAACAGAAATGGTCCAAACAGTCTCAGTTCATTGAATAGAAAGTGTAATGGTGATCTAAACCTATTACCTTCAATGGACTCTGTGACATTTTCTTCAAGCACATCGATCTGCTAGAGACAGAGGTAGAGGCGGAAGCAGAGAGAGAAGAAAGCATATATGTTCCTTCATGCTTGTTTGTTTAAGACAATCAAATCCTGTGACCTGCCCTGGCACCTCCAGGTGAAAGGTGGGATGCAAATACTATAAATAAAAATAAAATAAATATACTGTGTGTGTGTGTGTGTGTACAAAGATAATTTCTTATTATGTCACTGGCCTCAGTATGAAAGCCATTAAAAAATGACTTCTGTAATAGTCTGAGTAGAAACATAGCAGTCAAGAACCAAGTAGGGAGAGGATTTTGCTAATAGTTTGGAAGTGGACATAAGATTCTCTGCCAAGCATTGTTCAAAAGTTCCAACTACCTGAATATATTCCAAAGTTGAAGCTTTTTTTTTTTCAAGAAGAAGAAAAATGATATCTATAACTTTACCTGTCTCACTGAGAGTGTATGTGAGTGCTGCCCCATTGTTGATGGTGGACATTGAAGAAAAGCAGGAATTGGGAAGATGTCTTACCTTCTAATAAGCCAGACCCTGAGACAGGGCACATTAAAGAGCCTGAGGTAGGGATGTGAACATACTCATAGACTTTCAAAATCCGATCGAAAGTGCTGAATTTTGACATTTGAACTCAAAGAAAATATCCCAAAATTCAAACTTAAACATTCATATCGAATTTTGAATTTTGGATCTATTCATTTGAATTATCCAGACATTCGCATGTGTACTGGTTCATACACGATGTGTACTTGAAGATCCGCATCTTTTCCGCATCTGTACACATTTGTACAGATCTGTCCTGGATAAAAATGGGTTGCATACAGGATAACTACGGGATGCATACGGACATGTACAGATGTGTACAGATGTGTACGGATGTGGGGAAGATGCGTACATGCACCTTTGAATGTTGTCAACATTCATATATGCAGATTCGAATAAAAAATTTGAATGAATGGATTCGAATTTGGTAAATTTGAATCAAATCTTGTTGAATTAGAATTTAAAAAGATTTGAATTGAATCGGATTTTTGGGTATTTGATTTGATTTGAATAGAACGTCAAAAAAACATTTGTGCACATCTCTAGCCTGAGATATCTTGTTATGTGAATGTTGACTCGTTCAGCCTTGAACAAAACTCTGCTGTGATGATTAAAAGAAAGAACAGGGATGAAGGATGAAGATGGGGATAGACTCATTCTTTCCTTCCACGAGGTTAAAATAGTTAGGGGATAAGGATTTGGGCAAGAATTTTGACCAAAACAGACACCTTACTGTAAAAAACAAACTATGAAGTCTGGCTCTTATATAAATCAATAAATGAACAAAAGAATTCATAAGAAATAATGTTTCAAGTGTATTCACAGAGGCTGAACACTATAATTAATATAATAACAAAAGTAAAAAAACAATCAAAACATGTGGGAAACATATGTTGATCTTACTTCAATGTATGTGGGATCCCCATTCTGGGAAAATATATTGTATAGATAATAATTGTATAAATGGAGCAATTGACTTCATTGCAAATCTGGGAGTTAGAGGAACTATGGCAAAAACTTCCACTAACTTGCTTTGGGTTGACCAACCCACATGCCAGTTCATTTGACTTATCTGGAAATGGCCTGACAATGCAAGTCAATGGAAAAAGAGGCAGTGGGCAGCCAATCCTATGATGCAAACAATGATGTTATTGTTTAAATAATGTTTGATTTTAAATCTTGTTACCTGCCTGGAGACCTCTGGGTATAGGGCTGGATAAAAGAATGAATGAACAAACAAATGAACGAATGAATGAAACCAACCAACCAACCAACCAACCAACCAACCAACCAACCAACCATCTATTAGTGATGTGTACAAATATTTGTTACACTCAAAATGTGGCCGAATTTGGACATTTGAATTCAAATTGAATGTTTTGATACATTCATATGAAGCTTCATATGGGATTCATATGGGATTCATATATGGGATCTACATGCTATTTGCATACATTCCTATAGGATTTGTATGGGATTGAACATTTGTATTGAATACGAATCCTACCACATTTGAAAGGGATCTATTTGAACTAATACTTGCATTCAATTCGGTACAAATCAAATACAAAACAAAACAACATTTGTGCACATATCTATCTATCTTGGGGGACAATGTGATGACACACAAATGATATGCCTGAAACTTGCACCTCAACAATGCCAGTCAAGATGCCTTCACCTGGATACAGACAAGTCCCCAGCACAGAATGTAAATTAGAATGAAGACATGCCATGCAAGTTGTCACCTCCTCACACCTAGATAGAGGTTTTTTTAAAAAAAATGTAATGCTGAAACACAGATGCCAGATAAGATGCCTGTCCTACCAAACTCTCCAGACAATAGTTCAATTCCAAAACTCATTTGGCATGATAAGAAGTACCATTGATAACTTTTGAAGAAGAATGAAGACAGAAGCTACCCTCTATAACTAGGGGTTTTTTTGTTGCAAAAAATCCCTTATTGGCAACTTGCTGTGGAGCGAATTCTTTCAAAAAGCATACAAAGAAAAAAAAAGTCTACACTAGTGATGTGCATGAATGATTTTTTGTATTCAATTTGTATAGAATCAAATGCAAGAAAAATCATATTCATTTGAATAAATCCCCTTAGAATGTGGTAAGATTCATATTTGATATGAATGTTAACTCCCATATAAATCTCATACAGATCCTGTAGGATTCCCATACAAATTCCATATGAAGCTTCATACAAATGTATCAAAGCATTTGACTTGAATTCAGACATTCATATACAAATCGACATTCATACATTGACATTTGTACAAATACAAATGTTTTGGAACATTTGTAAGAAGCTACAGAACATTCGTGAAATGGGGAGGTGGGAAAGCGGCTGCACCAGTCACATCTGCAATGGATCCAGAGTGAATTCAACATGGTTTTAGAGCAGATTCAAAGTGGATTCAGGGTGGATTTGCCACTTTCACAGCACATATGTTATGGGATACATTCATATCAGATATTCGTACAAATTTGTACAAATACTTTCATATTGAATAGAATCCTTCCACATTAGAAGAGGATCTATTCAAATGAATATGAGTTTTCTTACAAACAAATCGATACAAATTGAATGAGAAAAAAAAACCACTTGTGCACATCCCCAAAACCATGTTGTGCAATAAAAATGGGTCCCCCTAGGGCTCTGAGGCCAGAAACGTTCATACCTGGCAGTGGGTGATCTCAGAGCAGGCTGGAAGGTGTAGGGACAGTCCTAGAACATCCATCCAAGTGCATATGACCTTGTGTGTATCTATACATTTAATTAATTAAATAATTCTCTTGACATTAAGCTCTGTGTAGAAGATCAGGCCCAGGACCCATCCAGTACTAATCCAGAAGTCATTTTATAGCTTTTTGCTATATATGAGTTTCAGCTATCCCCTCCTGTTAGGAGGCTTAGGCCAGCTGGAAACTGCTCTGGAATGGTTCCAGATGAGTCAGTCCAGCCCTTGCAAGTATGGAAATGGCTGGTGATTCTTGCTTAAATGGAACACCCAGTTACCAGAATACCACTGCATTACACAGTCATGGCTGAGTGAGCTTCTTGCTTTTCAAAAGTTCAATGCAGCCAGGTCTCTATATACGATCCTTTATTAATTCATAGTGGGGAAATGTTCTGTAGGCATGTTGTTGAAGGACCACTCTATGGTATTAAAAAATACAATTGTGTGCATTTTATGCACAGCATATTTGCTGGCAGTGAACTGAAATCACCAATAATTCATCTGTAATGGTGGATTTCAGTTAACTGAATCTGAATGAACAAAATCCATTCAAACAGACTTCAATGTTTTGGGTAATTCACATCTGTGGCCAACAGTCGGATTAAAGGAACTGCGCTCAGTCCTTTTCCTAGTCAGTGCTGGAACTAATGAGACAGTGTGAACATTTGCATGTTAACTGGCTCACTGTGTGCAATGGGTGGGGAATTTATCATCTGCGCATGTGCAGCTGCGTTGCCAGTCAGGACCGATTCCTGCCATCTTGCACAGGCATGGCTGCATTGCTGGAGCTGATTGGTTGCCAGCATCTCGCACAGGTGCAATGCTGCCACATCTGGACAGGTCCCTGAGGGCTGGCACAGCAGCAGCAGGTTGGCTGGGGACAAATCCAGAGAGAGGTGTGGCATGCACCCCCAAATGTCACCAGGATTGGTCCCGCCCTCACCAGCCATAAATGTGAATGGTCCTCCTGTACCTGGAGTGTACCTGCCCTTGTGGACAGCAGCCTAAAAAAGTAAGTGCAGAAAGGCTTCTGAATGAAAAGTGACATATAATAAAATCTGTAATAATATTTGCTCCAATCTGCTTCATAGGAAGGAAGGGAGGGGGGAGGGAGGAAGCAAGGAAGCAAGGGAGGGAGGGAGGAAGCAAGGGAGGGAGGGGGGAGGAAGCAAGGGAGGGAGGGAGGGAGGGGGGAGGAAGCAAGGGAGGGAGGAAGCAAGGAAGCAAGCAAGGGAGGGTGGGAGGGAGGGAGGGAGGAAGCAAGGGAGGGTGGGAGGGAGGGAGGAAACAAGGAAGCAAGGGAGGGTGGGAGGGAGGGAGGAAACAAGGAAGCAAGGGAGGGAGGGAGGAAGCAAGGAAGGGAGGGAGGGAGAAAGCAAGGAAAGGAGAGAGGAAGGGAGGGAGGTTGATTTGGGCTCCTAGTTTCCTTCCATAGCCTGGTAGAACTGTCATTTGTCAGGAAGAAGACCCATTTTTCTCTTCATTTTGAGGAAAAGCTTCCAGATACTTAATCACAAGCCTCATCCAAGCCTGCCTGTATATTTCTTTCTCAGTGACTGTTGACGGAGACAGGGCTCATTTCAAATCTTGTTCAACATAATTTGGATTGGCAATATGTCGTTTTGGGAAACGGAATAAATAAAACGAGCTCGGTCTGCACATATTTTCCAGAGCCTTTTCTCTCTCTGTTGTTGTAGGATCCTGTCCCCAGAGTCCTGAGAAGCTGTCAAGAATGCCACCTCATTACAGAGCTGTGACTTGTTTGACCGTAGTTAAGATCATGTCAGGGTTCCCATTATAAGGGAAGAAAGCTTGTACTCTTTCAGTGAGTAACATTTCCTTTCACTTGGGGAAGGGGGGAAAAAAAATCAAATCTTTGGTCAAAGGAAATTTCAGTCCTGCTGGCCTAAAAAATAAAAACACTGAGAAACATTTCACCTGATTTCCATCTTTAGCCAAACCTGGAAAGTTGCAAGACAAACATGATTGTGACAACTGTACCTTCTTGCTTGAAATTGGGAGAAGCTGGGACAAACAGGTTGATCTATTGATTGATCGATCTTGAACCAAGAAATGTCCACAGCACTAGCTTAGTGGTAAAATTGTCTATATGGAACAGACTGTGGCTGTTTCCACACTTACCTTGCTATCTCAGTACAGCAGGACTCGGCTGAGGTGGACCGGTTTCAGCCACTGAACCCCTCCTGTTTCAGAACAAGCCCGGGAGAGCTGCTCTGAGTGCATGATATTCAGAGCCTGATTCTGGGTTCTCTGATGGCTACGAACTGAAGTCTCTGGCTTCTGAGTCCTAGGGGAATCCATTTTGATGGTGCACTTTTGGTGCACAGTCAAAATGGGTCCCCCCACCAAACCAAAACAGGGTGATGTGTTTCCTTCCACACTCCATCTTGTTCCATTCCAGAGGCCCCTGTACCACCAGTAGACTGGGCTACAGTCCATCCAATGGGGACAGTAGGTGAAGTCTTCCTGTAGACCACACAAGCATTTAGAAGGGAGGCCTCTGGACCACTTGTTGACCAAAGGTGAGTGTGAAATGACCCTGCGGGATCATTGGGTTTGGTTCTATCATGAGAATTTCTCTGTGTTGGGTTCAGAATGTTATGGCTGCTTTTATTTAGCTTATCCACTATAATATGAAATGTTATATTGTGCTACCATGCAGAACGGCAAACGAATACTCAGCCAACCCAATCATAATAGGCGAACCCACGTGTCATAGTATTTGTATATGGTCAGTTCTACTACTTCAGAATATTCAGTTCATGGAATTGATTTGGGAAACATGGGATATTAAACTGTCAGACCTACAATGTATGGGTTCTCTCCTCCTGAGACTTTTAAAAAAATATAATTGCCATGACAATGGTCATCTGAACTTAGCCACAAACTATTTTTACAGATCCTGCTTTGACTACCTAATATCACCCAGCCAGGTCTGCTTTTAATCCTACTCACCATCATAGCTAGTGGCCAGCTCTGCAAAACTGAAAATTTATGCACTCCAGCAAAAATCAGGAAATTAAGGTGTGCAAATTTATTTATTCGTTGATTGTATTTTTACCCCTCACTTAACCCTATAATGAGCTCCCAGAGCTGCTTAGAAAATGTCAATGACACTAGATAGACTTCTGCCCTCAGGCTTACAATATAATTGAAATGAGACAAGAAGAAAGGAAGGTTAAAACTGAAAAGCAGGGTGAACTTCCACTGGGCAGCTAGAAAGATTCTTCCATCCCATTTATCTTCTCTCTTGCAGCCTGAGGGTGTGACATCTGAGTTGGGAATCCTTCTCCTTGGCTCAGGAAGACAGAAAAATCTAGATGGAACAGGAATTCTTCTGTCATGCACATTAGAACCTTAAAAAAAAGATGTGAAAGACCTCTGTATCCTGAACATAGATGGTTTCAAGCATCAGGTATTCCACAATATGAATGGACCCATGCTGGTGAACATATGAAGTGAAGTTCCTTTAGACCAGTGATGACTAGCAAAATGGGAGTAGCACAGTAGTAGAGATGTGGTGATCCATAGTGGATCAAAACACTATCCAAGGTGATGAAGAGAGCTCCAAGGAACCAAGACAATTAGCACTTCTGCAAACCAGTATCCCATCATCTCAGTTTTGCCCACCATGGCTGCTGTAGACCCTAGATTGAACTCAGCTAGACAGATTGGCAAAAAATCATAGAGAAGAACTCCCTGCTCCAGGTGAATCTTATTTGAGGAACAAGGTCTTCCTAAGCTCTTGTGTACGTTCAGTTTTACTTCAATTCCACCTCCAGATTTACTTCTCTATTTAGTTATTTATTTTAGTCCTGATAAACTCTCTTTATTCTAAATTATATCCCAATTCTGATGTCCAGCTGGTTTATTGAACCTATGTTGTTTTGTCATGTGATCCTGATTTAGGCAGCATCCACACTGGGGGCTTACTATCTGTCACCATGCAACAATGGACCATGGCATCTAAACATCAGGTCCCAATGAGCCCTGAGTAGGAATGTGCATGAATATTCATAACATTTGAAATTTGGCCAAATTCGGACATTCAAATTTGAATCAAATGTTGGCACATTTGAATGTGAATCAAGTGTTTTGGTTACATTCATTTGAAGCTTCATATGGGATTCATATATGGGATTTGTATACTATTTGTATGCATTCATATATAGGATCCATATGCAGCTTGTACGTATTCGTATGGAATTGAACATTCATATTGAATAGGAATCCTGACACGTTTGGAAGGGTCAAATGTTTTGTCAAATATTTTGAACAAATATGAATTTTCTTGCATCCGATTATATACGAATCAAATAAAAAAAAACATGCACATCCCTAGCCCTGAGGAGCTGCTTGGGGGCCTACCGCTGGCCGCCTCCTCTCTTCCCTCCACTGGCTGCTGCACCTGAGCTGGGCCTGGTCAGTGGGCCGTTGCCGCGGGGTTGCTGGGACCCGCGGCTAAGCAAGCGATGGGAGAGAGGCAGCCCCCATGCCAAGCTGGGGCTCAGAGGAAGGTGGCAGGTGAGGTAGGTAGGGGAGAGATTGCTACATTTTGGTGCATTTCCTGTCTATCCCAGTGAGTCTCAGAGGACCCTTGGTGCTTCAAATGGGAATTCTGCTGCAGAAGTCTTCCAGGGGAAACCACCCAAGCCTGTGACCCCCAGTTGCAGCCCCCAGCCTCCTAGCCTGGGCTGTGCTCCTAACATGGTGAATGTGGATGCAGCCTTGGACTTTAACCCATCTACTGACTTCTATTTTATGATTCTTTAGGCTTCAGAGAGTGCAGCTGAGATCATCATAAGGGGCTTCTACAAAGCCCCTGCTCTTCCATTGCTCTGTGCTTCAGTTAGGGTTTGAAGGGCAATGATCCTTTCTGTTCTTGACTTTATCTTCACCACGTAACAAAGGCACCTTAATCCAGAGGCCAATGCACACTTGGCTCCATAGATCATGATAGGGTAACATCTAGTATGGAATGTTTCCAACCTAGAGACACCTTCTGCCTTGCCAGATGTTACCCTATTGCCTACTAGTGGTGGTGCATGAAATTGTGCACCACAAGCAACCCTACCCTCACCTTTCCTGCCCCATTTCTTACCTGAAACATCCAGTGCCATGACCATTCAGACCATTTCCGGTGTGAGGTGTCATCTGCAGTCCTGTGCAAGCGCACTGGTACCTCAGATGACCCCAAATGTGACTGTGCATGTGTGGAGCATCATCATCACTGTGGCGACAGTGACAGTGCATGTGCCAGTCTCCAATCACAAGATGGTGCTGCCCTGCCAGCAATTGGACATGCACCTGTACACAGGTAAGTCTCTGGGCACGTGGGGCTTAGTGGGATGTGTACTAGCATTCCCAAGTGTGAACGCTAGTCCACGTTAGTCTGTCACACACTTTCCCCGTCCAGTGGATGGAAATCCAGCTGCGAAAGCAGCCCTCTCATTTGGGAGCAATAGAAACTGCTCTCATGTTAGGCACCTTTGCTGCATAATGGAGACACGGACTGTGTTTCTTCTCCAGGTTCTAATTCTTAAAATAACAGTTTTGCAAAGTGGTTTTGAGAGAGTATATGGAGAAGATGCATTAAGAAATCCCTGGCATCCTCACAGGGCAAAACTTGTACCATATTAGCATAATATAGAGTCCATTTATTATGGCATTATCTTAATTTGATCCATTTTCCACCTTGTCCACAGCCTCTATGCTATTTCGCTTTCCCTTTGTGTTGGCACATAAAATGAGTGCACGTTGCCGTAATCGGAATTTTATCATCTTGCCTATTACTTACAAGCAATCTGCTGCTACAGTTGTTTCTAGGTGTTCCTCTAAGCTAATTTAGCATCTGTTTGTACTATAGAACTATATCAACCTACAAATGGCCAAAGAAACCTAGCCTTCCTGAGAATTACCACACAGATAAATGGAGTTACATTAGTAATTGCAAACACCTCTCTGTACTTTGTGGCAACTTGGTAAATAAGCTTTCGTTATCAGAGCCCACGTTACGTTCTGCAAGGCTCCTGTGCCGAATAGTTAAGTTTATTTACAAGAAGGTAAATGTGTGCTTTTTAAAATGAGTTAAATCATGCTTGAATAGAATTAAATAATCCCAAATCGTTCTTCACCCATGATGGGATTGTAGTGATTGGGGATTTATACAGTATACACTGGGAGTTGTGTGAGCTGAAAGGAAAGATGAGAGACCTCTCCTGAATAATTAAAAGACTCCAGCTCTTTGAAATGCAAAACCAACTGGTGAGAGGCCCCAAACATGTGAACAAATACAATTTGCAAACAGAGGAGAAGGAAGCCGAAGAAGTGGAAGAGATATGGAGCTCAAAAGCAGAGGCCTTTCTCCACTTACCTTATTAGGCTATTGTACACTAGGGCTGGTCAATGCCAGGTACAGGAGGACCATTCACATTTGCTGAGAGAAACGTCCCTTACTGGCCATAAATGAGCCTGTGTTGCTGCCTCAAACACTGGAAGTCCCGCCTCCTTGCTGCTGTGATTGGCCACCACCAGCCATATTACATGTTTAGTGATGCACCTTCAGGCTGGTGCAGAGGGGCAGGATTGATCCTGGTGACGTGTTGAGACAACATGCCCCAATGCCTCGTGGTTTGGTCCCCAACCAGCCGGTTGCTGTGGTGCTGGCCTGCGGAGACCTGCCTCGTCATGGCAGCAGCTGGCAATTGACCAGGACCAGCTACAGAGCTGCGCCTGTGCAGACAACCCACTCATTGCACGCAGGAATCCAAAAGACGTGTGAATGGTCACACTGCTGGACGCTGTTGGTAAGCCTTGGGTAAAGGTTGATAAATCAATACCTAATCAACAATTAGTGCAGTTCTAGTGGGGGAGGGCACACTTGTAGGCTGTAGCAGCCTAGTGACATGTGTATGCTCTTCACCAGATTAAGTAGCTGACCAGAGGTCTAAGCGCAAATGGGCCTCACTTGTCTAGTACTGTCTTCCAGAGGGCAAGTGCATGCCCAGAGGGCACATGTGCATGTGCATATATGTGTGTGTGTGTGTATGTGTGATGGTAGAGGTGGTGGGTTCATCAATTAGCTGGACTGGGATATGTGCTTTTGGGTTAATTGTTAAAGAAAATTAGGTCTTTCTTCAGCAGGCCTTGCCCCAGACTATATCTATTAGGGATGTGCGCAAATATTCATAACCTTCCTTATTCAGACAAATTCGGACATTCAGACATAGCAAGATTCAGCTTTGATGTTTCCTGCCATGACTGTTTTGAAATACACAAGAAGTGGCTGGGATTCAGTCATTTTCTGTGCCTTGCTGTTCTGCGTGAAAGATGCACTTTCTAGGAGCCTTGCAAAACAGCAGCAGCAGGGTGGGAGAATGAGGGATGACCTGTCAAGATACTTTCTTCTCCTCTGCAGGCAAACCATGGCTGACAGCACTTCCCAACCCCATATGATGGGATGTTTGCTCCATGGGTGTTGGATCCTACAGATCTCTGCATCCCGTAATCACACCCAGGATGTAATTGTGATGTTATCTGAATCTTGCCTAAGGGAAGTATAGAAAAAACGACAGCTGTGGGACATGGAGGAAAAGGACGGGGGAGTGCTACTGGCCACAGGATTGGCAGTTTGACGGGGAATTTGCAAAGCCTGGAGGAAGTGATCCTGAGCATCATATAGCTCCCTGATATGAGCCAGAAAACCTGATGACAGATCGGACGCCAAGGTAATGTTGAGGAAGTGAAACCTAGGGTGTGATCACACTGGGCACTTTTTGAATGTCTCTTTTACAAAATACACCTCTTGTATATCCATCTCCCCTCAAAAATGCATTTAAATGGTGGATGGGGACAACCATTCATTTGTCTCAAAGCTTGGCCACTTCTTCATAGCAACAAGAGCTGGCCATGCTTTGGATGCCACCAGCAGATTTCTGTCTCCCACACTGGTTTAGCCCCTAGTAGCCATTTCTGTAGCTTCCCACTCTATCCATTCCAAACAAGACACTTTCCCCAAGAGCTATCCTTTTCCTTCTGTGGAAAGGACAGACAACTGGAGACTTGGGAATGCAGTAAGAGTTCTTCTTTTTAACTTTCTGTCTGATCCTTGGGTGTGATCCTTTTACCCTGTGTGGTCACACCCCCAAAAGAAGAAATGGGCCAAAGCTTTCTACTGTTCTCCCCACAAGAGACACCATGTGGGGAAGGTGGGGTTGTGAGAGCTCAGAAGAGAGCTGTGACTAGCCCAAGGTCACCCAGCTGGCTTCATGGAGGAGTGTGGAATCAAACCCAGTATTTCCAGATAAGAGTCTGGCTTCCTAACCGCAAGATCAAATTGGTTCAGGACCTAGGCTGAGGGATTAAATAGCTGGAGTTTGTTGCCAATCTGAAATTTCAGACTCAGCCTGTGGGCAACCCAGTCATCTCGAATGTGAGGGATGGAGAAGTATTTCTTCACCAAGAGGACCATCGGTCTATGGAATTTGCTGCCAGAAGAGCAATTTTTTAAAAAAACTTGTACTTATTTTTGTATTGTTTGATATAGTTTTGATATGTTTGTTTTTAATGTTGTGAGCCACCCAGAGACCCTTGGATATGGGGCAGGATATAAATATAAATAAATAAGAAGAGGTAGTAACAGCAACCAGCCTAGATGGCTTTAAGAAAGGGTTAGATAAATTTGTGGATGGCAGTAGTATCTATAGCTACTAGAATGGATGTCGAGGGACATCCTCCAGGTTGGGGAGACAGTCAGGATACCTCTAAGGTCATTTGCTGGGATTCAAGAGCAGTTGAAGGTTTTGCCCTTGTCTTCTGCTTAGGATGCCCATAAGCAATCCCGGATGGGGTGTGACCGGATCCAGCAGGGCTCTTCTTATGTTGTCATGGCCCACTGATCCAGATTTTGTGCAGATCTGGGCAGGACCAACACAATCTGCACTGACTAATCTGGCCCATGCTTCCCCCTACCTCCATGTGTTAGGAATGAGAGCTTCTAGACTCAGAGCCTGGTGAAATGGTTCATGGTGGTGCATTATGCCACATCACTAAAAAACAGCCCTGGTAGTTCTGGATCAGTTCCTGCAAACAGAGCTGGAGTAATGGAGACAAGGCCTACTTGATCTACATTAATGTGTGGATGTGATGGCCCAGGATTCAGAACAAAAGGCCCTAGATCCAGATTTGCATGTAAGTAAAGAAAGGGCCAGGGTCTCTGACTATATCCACATGTACAGGGCAGGAATCTCCTAATGTCTCAGCTGCTTACAAGTACTCTGAGGGATAACCTTTTGGAGGAGGAGGAGAAGAAGAAGAGTTGGCGTTTCTACCCCATTTTTCCCACCCAAAAGCGGGGTAGAGAAGCCAACTCTTCTTCTTCTTCTTCAAAGTGGCTGACAAACCTTCTCTTCTTCTCCCCACAACAGAGTGCCCTGTGAGGTAGGTGGACCATAAAAGCTCAGAAGAAAGCTGTGACTAGCCCAAGGTCACCCAGCTGGCTTTGTGGAGGCTTTTCACACACATGGTATTCCCAGATAAGAGTCTGGCTCCCTAACCACTAGACCAAACTGGCTCACAGTTTTAAGAAGTTGTGCGGCATCCCATGTGGATCCATGGGTGAGGAGATGACTTAAGAACTTCAGTCACAGTTCAAACAGCACTTCGGCAGCTCAAACTGTGTAATTCAGTGAGTGCTAGTATGGGTGGTAGCCCTGCACGCAGCAGCATTGTCCTTGCTGCCACAGAACCTTGGTTTTGTTTCCAAGAATCACTTGCCCAGCAAGACGGCAGCTGCCCCTGTTCCTCACCACTGTTCCTCCTAAGGTGAATTTCTGGAATTTGAGGTGGGAAGGACCCTCCCCATAGTGTGGAATGGCAGGCACATCCTGAATCAGATGTTTCCAAAAATGTGCAGGCTATGCTCAGGCTTTCAACCAGATGTATGTGAGCACAGTTGAGTCTGGGCTACTTTAAAACACATATCTCATCTTCACACATATCTCATATTGAGCCTTACACTAACTGGGGGTAGCGTGGGGGGGGGGGGGAGAGAAATCTCCTTGAATTTTGTGATACAGATTTCAACCTAAATGCTCTCACAAAATGCCCACAAGTACATTTTAGTTTGGAGAGCGAATCTTCCTCCCTTCCAATGTTTCAAAGAAAGTTGCAAGTCTCTTTCTTTCTTTCTTTCTTTCTTTCTTTCTTTCTTTCTTTCTTTCTTTCTTTCTTTCTTTCTTTCTTTCTTTCTTTCTTTCTTTCTTTCTTTCTTTCTTTCTTTCTTTCTTTCTTTCTTTGTGTTTGCCTGGTCTTTCCTACAGCAGCAGGGGGATTCAGAGCCCCAGCCATCCTTTTAGCATTGTGACAGCATTAATCTCCACATTGGATCATAATTGCTCCTCACTTGGAGTTTGATGCACTGCGAATCACCTGGTCCTCCCGTGAGCAAGTGCTTTGCACATTAGGGTGTGATCAAGCTCAGGTTTTGCTTAAGAGGCAGGGGGTGAGACACAGAAGAGAAACTACTAGCATTTTTTTTAATAGGGATTTAATAATGTAAAATCCCAGCAATGATTTCATAGACTATAAAGGCCAAACGACCCCACTTTTGTGACAGCTAACCAGCATGTGTTGCTGTGCTGCCTTCCCTTCAAACCTTCAAAAAGAAATGTTTATAAGGTATAGGGGTCACTTTATTCACATGCTGGGCACAGAAGGCTCCTTCCTCTCCTTTCCCTTTGTCTCTCCACCTCCTTCCTTTTAAACCTTTGTGAAATTTGTGCTTGCCTTAATGTTTAGTTTTAAGATTTAGTTAACCCTCTGAAAAAGAAAATAGCAAATGTGGATCTGTCAGTCTGAAATACTTCCAAGCCTTTATTTCAAACCCATTTCTCATTTCTAAACAGCTCCATGGTGAGAATCAATGCTTAGTCTGCAACCACATCTTCACTTCTCTGAAAATAAAAGTATTCATTACAACCAAATTCATTAGGCAGCTCTCTACACATTTGCTTTAGGATTTTGATATCACTATTCATTATATTTATTACAGATCCAGACAAGGAAATACGTCCAAAGCTTTGTTTTGTTTTTAATTCAGCCTTAAACAAGAAGAAGAAGAAGAAGAAGAAGAAGAAGAAGAAGAAGAAGAAGAAGAAGAAGAAGAAGAAGAAGAAGAAGAAGAAGAAGAAGAAGAAGAAGAGTTGGCTTTTCTACCCTGCTTTTCTCACCGATGTAAGGGGCCTCAAAGTGGCTGACAACATTTCTATTCTTCTCCCCACAACAGAACACCCTGTGAGGTAGGTGGGCCTGTGAGAACTCAGAAGGGAGCTGTGACTAGTCCAGGGCCACCCAGCTAGCTTCATGAGGGAGGGTGGAATCAAACCTGGTATTCCCAGATAAGAGTCCGGCTTCCTAACCACTCGACCAGACTGGCTCATTGGCCATGGTTATATGAAATTTATTTATGATTTCAGATTTTTGTATTATGTAATTTTCTGATTCATCAGTTAAAACTTACAAACATAGAAGTGCATTTTTACCAAAGGAAGGAAGGGAGGGAGGGAAGGAGGTTAGGATTGAATTTGAAGGGAAAAGAAACATATTAAAAATACACTTGAAAATATTAATTTCACAATGACTTTTGATGCACAGAAATGACAATGGAGAAATGAAGTGTCCTGGCTGGGAAAATGAGAAACCAACCAAGCTTAACATTGATGAAGTCATTCATCCAGACAGTGAAAACTTTGCAGAAATATTTTTGTATGTGTTTGTGTTTTTAGAGAACAAAAAACATATAGTATAAATACTCTGGCCGGTTTTGGATGTGGAATGAAAACTATATGACACAACTCTGTTAAAAAATAAAATAACGATTTCTTTCCCATCCATAATATTATCAATATTCTCTGTGACAGAGTGAAGTTCTTTGCAATCTACACTAAAGACAAGAAGGGAAAATGCTAGATAGATTTATTAAAAGGTCCTCAGGCTGTAATTATGAATTTTGAAATTCCAGCTGGTTATATTTTAAAGGAAAATGGACAAGTGATTAAGTAGAGCACTGCATAAAATTATTTTGGTAATTCAAGAAGTAGATTTATAGCATTATGTCCTCTGAGAACATTCACGGATGCAAAGAGAACAGGAATCACATTATCATAAGGGCTGTTCTTCCCATATTTTACAGCATTTTGGTTAATATTTATACATCACTTTTCCAAGGGGGTGTGGGGGAGAAAGTGGCTGACAATGAAGCAAAAATCCAATCACTGGAAAAATCAAAACAACCATGGGTATGAAAATGGATCTAGCGGTAAACAGAAAACAATTCAATAACTGTACCAAATTCATATGAACAAATCAAAACATTTCAATTGCAATTTCTTTCATGAACAAAACAACAATATTCAGATAACATAATATCAGTGCTTAACTAAGTAACTTGATGATATTTTATTTCAATAAGCAAAACAAAGCAGCAAAATGAAGAAGCCTAGAAGAACAATGCAGAAACATATTGCTCTAAAAGAAAATCAACTCAGTATATTTTTTTTAACCAAACATAAAAATGAAAGGGTGCAAAAATACAATTATGATAATCCAAGCCATCAGAAAGCAACATAAAATGCTATATTTTTTTTAGAAAAAAAAAAATTGCCCTATTTGCCTAAATAATCTATGCCAAGAATAATCCCCAACCCCTACCATGGGCAGGCTATAAAGATAGGGTCTGTTTGCACTCAACTCAGCTGGCTTTTTGAATGGACAGACAAAGATGTGGATGGATGGATGGATGGATGGATGGATGGATGGATGGATGGATGGATGGATGGATGGATGGATGGATGGATGGATGGATGGATGGATGGATGGGTGCGTGGGTGGGGTGGGTGTATGGATGGATGGATGGATGGATGGATGGATGGATGGATGGATGGATGGATGGATGGATGGATGGATGGATGGATGGATGGATGGGAGAGGACTGCATTGGAGCAAAAGGGCTTTGACATGCCATACTATTCTGATCTGAACCAGATCAAGCAATCTGTGCCAAGAAGGACCAGCATCCACAGAATGCCTTTATGATAGACGAATATGCATGCCACTGCCCTATTTGGGGAACATTTATTGTAGAAGAAGAAGAAGACTTGGCTTTTCTCACCCATCTAAGGGGACTCAAGGCAACTGACAAGGTTTTCTATTCTTCCCACAATGGACACCATGTGAGCCAGGTGGGGCTGTGAGAGCTTAGAAAGAGAGCTGCAACTAGCCTAAGGTCACATGGCTGGCTTCATGGAGTAATGCAGAGTACTTGTTCACTTCTGGGCACCCCAATTCAAAAAAGACATTGGCAAACTAGAGCAAGTCCAAAGGAGGGCTACCAAAATAGTTAGTTGGTCTGGAAAGCATGTCCTATGAGGAAAGGTTGAATGATCTAGGAATGTTTAGCCTACAGAAGAGAAGACTGAGAGAAGACATGATCATGCTCTTCCAGTATCTTAAGGGATGTCAAAGTGCAGAGGGATCGTCCCTATTCTCACTTGCACAAGATGGGAGGACTAGAAACAATAGTATGAAACTTCAAGGGAGTCAATATATATTAGATATTTGGAAAAACCTCCTGACAGTGAGGGTGATCAGTCAGTGGAATAGGTTGCCATGAGAGGTAGTGAGTCTTCAAGCAGAGGCTGGACCTACATCTGTCTGGGATGGTTTAGGAAATCCTGAATTGAGCAGGGGGTTGAACTCAATGACCCTAGAGGTCCCTTCCAACACTATGATTTTATGATTCTATAAACCTAGTATTCCCAGACAAGAGTCTGGTTCCTTAACCACTAGACCAAACTGTCAGCATGGACCACAGTCTACTTCTGTCCTTCTCTTGCAGTGCAGACTTTGATATGGTTTCAAGTGAGGAATCAGCCAGACTCCTGGAACCCCAAAATGATCAACATTGAGTTTTCAAAGGTTACAGTTTTCAAAGCTTGAATCCAATTTAGACTGAAAGTTCCAGTGTAATATGCAAGTACACAGTATTTTACAGTACTGTTATAAAACAATTAAGGCAGAGATTATGCAAAAAGCTAATTTGGAAACAGTCATAAGGAAGGATACAAAAGAATCTGATTTAATGAAATCCACATCCTCATCATTTGTGTGGCTGTAAAAGCCAACTCACACTTAAAAGATGATTTTCCCTTTTGTATTCACCCTGATATCAGTTTTTATTTGGGCTTTCCATAACTATGTTTCTGTTGTGGTTACCATGTTCTCACAAAAGGGAAAAGGGAAAGGAAGGCAAACGTATAAAATATCAGTTCAGCACTATGAGGTTCCTCTAAAATAGATTACCCAGTCTAATGTTGTGGAAAAATGACTCCTATAAATCAGAGAAAGAGGTCAGGAAATTAAATCTTATGTGTTCTATCTTGAAAAGGGAAAGGGAGAAAGACTTGTGCAATGAGAAATGGTATATTTGTTGACATGAAAAATAATTTGATATTTCAACTCTGGTCTCCAAAGCAAACTCAATGCTGGAATTTAAGCAGCTGAATTTGAGGGAGCTGAAATGTGAATCCTGGTGGACTTGATACCAGAACTGGCACAGAATAATGTAGGGGCATTTTAAGAAGTTTCAGAACGGACACTGCTGAGTGGAAAAATATTTCCAGAGTGAGAAAGAATTAATAAAACAACAACAACAATAACAACAAAAACATACTGAAGTGGAAGAATTGCAAGCAGAAGCAGGTAGCTAGAGTAAATACCCAGTAGGCCTCAAAGTGGGAACATTGAGGTCCCAATTTGGCCATGTCCACATTGGACTGGGGGAAGAGGTACAGAGGTTTTTCCCCCAGTATCATTTGACAGACCATATCTCCTTATAACCAGAAAGCCATTTTGATTCAAACTGCAAAAAAGATGACTCTTGTCAGTTCGCACAGAGAAGATGTCACAAAGGTTCAAGCTAGGACCTTGGAAGTAGAAGGCAAGAGAGTGGTAGAAACAGAGAGAGATGCCTCTTCTCTCAAGTGATTCCACTTAGGGAAAAGCTCCAGAGTGCAGAAAGGATCTACAGAGAAGTGGACGTTTCTCAGTTCAGCTTCGCCAGGACACAGGCAAACACCAACTTAGTCCAGAGCAAGGGAGAGATTCGACTTGAAAAAGAAGAAGAGTTGGATTAATTTCTACCCCACTTTTTTCACCCAATTAAGGGGACTCAAAGCGTCTTGTTCTTCTCCCCACAACAGACACCCTGTAGGGTAGGTGAGGTTGTGAGAGCTCAGAAGAGAGCTGTGACTGGCCCAAGGTGACGCAGCTGGCTTCATGGAGGAGGAACAACAGTTGGCTTTTCTATCCCACTTTTCTCACTTATTTAAGGGGACTCAAAGTGGCTGACAAAGCTTTCTGTTCTTCTTCCCACAACATACACCCTGTGGGGTAGGCTGTGAGAGCTCAGAAGAGAGTTATGACTAGCCCAAGGTCACCCAGCTGGCTTCACAGAGAAGGGCAGAATCAAACATGGTATTCCCAGATAAGAGTCCAGCTCCTTAACCACTAGATCAAAATACCTCAGGGTGTCTCAGTGAGTGAAGGAAGGAGGCAGCTACCAGCTGCTACCTCACAATCTCAGCAGAGGAAAAGGTTTGGGATGGATAATTGTCCAGCAATCTTCTTTAGCGGTAAAAGTGAGTTCGAGCATGTGGCACCGCCTATCTCCCAGTGCGAGCTGCCAAACTCTCTTCACCCCTGTCTTTAAACACAGTAAAGGTGCTTTTATAATTTTAGAACCTTGGTAGCGTGTATTATTTATATATGTTCTGGTAGCGTGTCTTTATACTGGTTTAGCCTCGCACCCCACAAGCGGTCACCAACAATACAGAGACTTTTCAAAGGAAAAGAAATAAACAGGTTTTTATTCTTAGTAACAGGTAACACAATAAAAGTTCTGAAGAATGAATACACTTCTGACAGTTTGAAGCCACACCACTTAAATTCCCTAACTGGACCTTTACTTGTCCTTCCACTCCCTTCTGGCCTATTCCCCAGCACAGAAGATCGGGCCCAATGCTTGGTTCCTTCCCTGAGGTAAAGAGACAGTCTGACCTGTCTTCCTCCCCCAAAACCCAAAAGCAAGGACCAAATCTTTTCCTCTAGCAGGCGGATTTTGTACTCCTCACTAGCCTAAACTCGACGCCTGATTGGTGGAGTGTGCTCCTCCCCCTCCCATTATGCTAACTAGGGAGGCTTCGCCCCCTCCGTTACCTGTTTAAGCTGTCA
This sequence comes from Aspidoscelis tigris stejnegeri, assembly GCA_023333525.1. Taxonomy (NCBI): domain Eukaryota; kingdom Metazoa; phylum Chordata; class Lepidosauria; order Squamata; family Teiidae; genus Aspidoscelis; species Aspidoscelis tigris. The sequence continues at coordinate 5,453,730 of JALMGA010000007.1, forward strand.
GTTTAGACTCTTCCTCAAAACACATTGAATACACTTTTATTACACTTTTAAAATTTCTTCTCCCAGCACTAAAATTTAGTGTGGGCACCACAGAGCAAATCAATGTTTGGCATAGTGAGGACCCTACACAAATGGGTTTTTAAGCCTTTTTAAGGGTAAGGGATGGGAAAAGGAGACAAATTCAAAAAGGGGATCCTTCAATTTTGCCACGAAGCTTTTGCAAATAGTTCCAAAGGTGCATATTGCAAAAAGTATCATTTCAACATTGGGAAGAAATCCCTCCGCCTTCTTCTGCTATTGATCAAAGGACAGATTCACACATTTCTGGGGCTCTGTTCTAGCCCACTATTGAAATCTGGTCAGAAGGGGACAGATGGCCCACTTGAAAACCCTTGCAAATGTTCCCTTTCCTTCTAGCCTGACAAGGATGTCAACTAAGAGAAGCCTCTGATGGTGAGAACTCTTTGTGGTTTCCTCTCTGTTTGTATTTTTGTTTGTTTGTTTGTTGAGTTAGAAATAGTGTTTTCTGTTTGGATTGGTGGTGGAAGTTGGTGGCTAGATTACACATCTGGGAGCCAAAGCTGATATACAGATACAGACAGCTTTGGGAGGGTCTGGGGACTTCAGATGGGGACTGTTGCAGACAACTGTTTGGAATCCCCATTAGAATTCCTTCAGAAGAAGTGTGAAGGAAGAAGATCTAGCTGCTTTAATTGCTTTTTTAAAAAGATCTAGCTGCTTTAATTGCTTTCCTCTCAAATACATGACTCAATAGTCTGAATAGGTTAACATCTGGGCAGGTGCATCTGTACTTACAGGAGGTCTTTACAACCTAGAAACTTCTCCTGCCTGCCCAGATGTTACCTTCTCGTAAACTAAATCGTGCCCCACGTGCGTACTGACCTTCACAAAAAGCTTACCTGTCCCATCCATGCTGGGACCATTCACACCATTTCTGGTGTGAGAAGACATTTGAGGTGCTACACAAGCATGCTGGCACCTCAGATGACCTCAGATACAACTATGTGTGCACAGAGCATCATTATTCTATGGCACCAGTGCTATTGCATGCACATCTGCGCCAGACTCCGTGATCAAGATGGCGGAACTGTGGCAGTGATTGTACACATGCCCGGACACAGGTAAGTCTCTGGGTGTGTGAGGGTTAGTCTTACATGTACTAGTGTTTCCAAGTGCAAACACTAGTACACTTTAGTTGCTAATACACTTATCCTGTCCAGGGGATGGGAAGTTGGTAAGGTTGACTCTGCTATGAAAGCCAGTTATCACCTTTTGCTTGCTTGCTACATTGTGCTGCCTGTTAAGTTTGGATTGACAAGTTAAGAGCCCTTCACTATTCTGTACCTGTGCACTTACTGCTGCCCATTTAAAAGCCCATCCATTGTTTGTGGAGCCTGTTTCCTTGCTATTTAAAATGACTGTTTTACATTTGTTCTGGTTTAAGACTGACAACCAAATTTGCAATATACCAGCCTACAGAATTCCTTCCTTCACCCCTACTCTTGTGACTCCATCCCATCCAATCACATCCTGTCTCTGGCAGTTTGTGAAACTTACCTTTTCCCTAAAAGTATCATAGGAATAGATAGATAAAGACACCCCTTCCCCCAAACCCATTCATTCCTTTACAATCGCAGAATAACAAGGTATGACCTTAGTGACAGAAAAAATATATATTTTCCATTGCAATTAAGTACAGATGTCAATTTTCAGTTGTTACACCTGTTTTAAGCTCTTTTGTCTGATTTTGTGCAGGGTCTCTGAATGTAAATTAATTTTGTAGCTGTTGAATTTGCGTTTGTAACTGATGTGGGAGTCCGCATTCCCTTGTTGTGGGCAGAGGCACATCATATTCAGGGTTGCTGTCCTTCATTCCTAGAGTCCCAGGGTGGAAATGGCTTAGGTGGTAGGTTCTAAATAATGAAATGAGTTTTAAAAGGATAGAAAGAATAGATGGAAATTACCCTTAAAAACTGGTGGAAGCTGAGCAGAGCAGGAAAGGGATCTTGGAATTCTGGTAGGTAGCTCAATGAAATTGTCAATCCAGTATGCAAGAGCACATTCCAGTATGGGGGAAGCACATTCAGAGTTAAGTGTAATCAGGAAGGAAATAGAAAGCATGTTGGCAGGTATCATTGTGTCTATTTATAAATCTATGACGGGGCCACATTTGAAGCATCATGTACAGTTCTGGCCACAGGACCTCAGAAAGGATATCGTGGAACTAGAAAAGGTGCAGAGAAGGGCAGCCAGAATGATTAAGGGGCTGGAACACCTCCGTTACGAAATCAAACGGCAAGGCCCAGGCCTCTTCAACCTGGAAAGACCTCTGTTTAAGAGGGGACCTGATTGAAGTAGATAAAATCAAGCATGGTATAGAAAAGGTAGATAGAGAAAAACTATTTTCTTTATTGTGCTATCTTAGAACCAAGGCATATTCTATGAATCTTATGGTGAGGGGAGTTAGGACTGACACCCAGAGAGTCACTGGTCTATGGAATTTATTACCAGAAGAGATGGTGAGAGCAACCATCCTGAAGAGATTCAAGTAAGATTAGATAAATTCATGGAAGACAGGTGCATTAATGATTACTAGAATTGATTACTAAATGCCTCATCCAGGTTAGAGGGACAGGTAGGGTGTCTCCAAAGGCCATTTGCTGGGATTTAAGAACAGGTGAAGGTTTTTCCCTTGTCTTCTGATTGAGATACCCAGAAGCACTTGGTGGACCACTGTGTGAGACAGGATGCTGGTTATGGCCTGACCCAACAGGGTACCTCTTGTGCTCTAACATTCAAAGATCATTATGCCATTTTTTTCCCCCAATGGTTATTTGCCCATCAGTTCTGTATAATATATGCAGCCTGGCATTGTGAAAAACTACTTAGTAGCTTGACACTTGCCTTGCCCAATGTAATTGAGCTAAAGCTTATGCAAAATCCTTTTTTCGGTGTTCCCAGTAAGTCATCTCTCCCTCCACCCCTTGAATTTGTGAATACAAATTTTGTCATGAAAATTGAAGCTCACAAAAATTCAGCTTGTGTTGTTTCTGACAGATCTATTTCAGACAAATCTCCCTCTCATCCTTCTTCTCTCTCTCTCTCCCCCATATCAAAAACTTCATGAGCCACATTTCATTCACAAATTGGATGAGATGTGGAATTACTGTGATGGCAGCTGATCCCCTGGAGCCTGTTATGGTTGTCTCAGTCAATATGAAACGCCACTCTCTGCTTTATATACATGCACTCTGCTCAAAATTCTGAAGACGAACAAGGCAGCCAAAATGAATGACCAGATTACTTGAAGAGAGTGATTGGGAAAGCCTAAAAAAAGTGAAAATCACACATTCCCACATTAAACTTAAAAAAAAATTAGAAGAGCAATTTTGCTCTTGATTATGGATCAAGGAACTAACATGTAGGTACTACCACCACTTTTTATTTTTATGGATGGAGACATTATTAAATAGTTTGCAATAAATGTAGAGGCAGACTTTTATTTATTTATTTATTTATTATTTATTTATTTATTCATACATACATACATACATGCAAACAAACAAACAAGCAGACAAACAAATGAAAAAAAACAGCATATTTTTTAAAAAGTATTCTAAATATTAAAATACCAATATCTACAGTAATGGGGGGGGGGGAAATCTCAAATTAGCCAAAGGCCAGGGCAAAGAGGTGTGTCTTTAATACCTTCCTACATGTATACAGAGAACGGGCATGACACACCTCAAGGAGGAGACTATTCCATAACCTGGGGGCCATTACCAAAAAGGCCCATTCACGGGTGCCCACCTACCTCACTATTGAGAGCGGTGGGACAACCAAGAGGACCTCGTCTCCAAATCTCAAGGCACAGGTAGGTTGGTATGGGAGAACACGTTCCTTCAGAAATTTGGGGCCCAAGTCATTTGGGCCTTATAAGTCAAAATTAACACCTTGAATTGGGCTCGGTAGCGAATTGACAGCCAGTGCAACTCTTTTAAGACTGCCATGATGTGCATCTGGCTAGCTGTCCCAGTCAACACTCTGGCAGCTACATTCTGCACTAGCTGCAACTTCTGAACCGTCTTCAAGGGCAGCCCCATGTAGAGTGCATTACAGTTGTCCAGTCTAGAGGTTACCAGAGCATGGGTAACTGTGGCCAAGTCGTCTCTGTCCAAAAGAGGCTTCAGTTGATGCACTAGCAGTAGTTGGCACTTCTGGCCACGGCCTCCACCTGAGCTTCAAGCGTTAGTGCAGAGTTCAGGAGTACCCCAAAGTTTCACACCTGTCCCAGTGCATTGCAACCCCATCAAGGACAGGGTGTCTCTCAACTACATGGACCAAAGATCCTGTGACACACAGCACCTCTGTCTTGTCTGGGTTCAGCTTCAATTTACTGGCGCTCATCCAGCCCATTACTGCCTCCAGACATCTGTCAACCACTTTGATTACCTCTCCAGATTCAGATGACACACAGAGAGATAGAGCTGGGTATCATCTGCATATTGATGGCACCTCACTCCAAATCTCCTGATGACTTCTCCCAGAGGCTTCATGTAGATGTTAAAATTGCATAGGGGATGAGATGGACCCCCGGGGAACCCCACAAGTGAGTTCCCAGGATGTCGAATCAGTATCTCTCACAGCCACAATCTGAGATCAGCTCTGGAGATAAGAGTGGAACCAATGCCAAGCACTGCCTCCAACTCCTAAACTCCGTAGCTTCTCCCAAAGGATACTGTGGTCAAAGGTATCAAAAGCTGCTGAGAGGTCCAGAAGAACTAACAAGGTGGCATTCCCCCTGTCTTTCTTCCAGAGGAGATCAACAACCAGGGTGACCAAGGCGGTTTCTGTTCCATAACCAGGGGCGTATTCGCACTTGGCTTTATTCTGGAATATATCCTGGAATAGGGACTTGCTGTCCATATGCTAGTGAAGGCTTCATCAGGCACGAAGTGACGTCTGCCAGAGTCTGTATTAGCATGTGGTCCACAGACCCCTATCCTGAGATATACTCCAGAAAAAGGCCAAGTGCGAATACGCCCCAGGTCTGAAGCCAGTTTGAAAAGGGTCTAGATAATCAGCTTCTTCCAAGCATGCCTGCAGTTGAACAGCGACAGCCCTCTCCAGAACCTTGTCCAGAAAAGGTATGTTAGCCATTGGGCAATAGTTGTTTAAGTCTTCTGGATCCAAGGAGGGCCTCTTCAGGAGGGGGTGCACCACAGCCACTTTCAGGGGCAGTGGAACCACCCCTCCCTCTGGAAATTAAAACTGGAAATTGGTTGTTTGGTTTTAATCAAACCAAGCACACCTTTATTCATTCTGTTTGAATAAATTGTATGTTTGGTGTAAACGCAAAGCCTTTGCACCTTCCTTGAATATGTGACTACAAAAGAAATTCACATTCATGTGAATGCAGCACCTTCAAATGTGCTAGGATTTGCATTCACTTTTGAATTCCTGCCACCAAGTGGTGCCTCCAAATCCATTACAAATCTGCTTTGACTCTGCTCTGAATACTCTCTGAATCCACTCCGGAGGTGCTGCCTCCTCACCTTCACAAATGGAATGAAACTTTGAATAAACAAACTAAAGAATTTGCTGTGCATGTGAATACCAATATTCAAATGCAAATGCTCAAAATTTGTATGAATTTTGAAGCTGAGAAATATTTTTCACCCATCCCCAAATGTAACATGCTGTTATTGTCTTAATAAGGTTTGATTTTAAAGGTTGTTACATGCCCTGAGACCTCTGGGTATAGGGCAAAATAAGAATGCAAATAAATAAAATAATAAATAAATAAACTTAGAAGGCTTTTGTTCTGTTTTTACATAGTAGTGGTCAGTGGCTGATAGGGATGAGCACGAATGTTGTTTTTTTTGCATTTGGTTCATATCAAATCAAATTTAAGAAAATTTGTATTTGTTTGAATAGATCCCCTTTGAATGTGATAGGATTATATTCAATACTAATGCATTTTTATGAATTCATATGAATATCCAATACATATCTGATGCGAACAAATACATACATGTACAAACACATACATATTTGATACATATCCAATACACGTATCCTGTAACATATCTGGTTTGAAAGCATCAAATCTGACCTGAATCCACTTTTAATCCACTCTTGATCCATGGGTGTTTTTCCCCTGTCACTAGAAGTACCCAGTAAATACCCATTAATGAGTACTTAATGGGTACTTCTAGTGACAGGGGAAAAACACCCTATGCCAAATGCTATCTGGATCCATTGCAGATGTGACTGGTGCAGCTGCTTTCTCATGTCCCCAGTTTAACGAATGACCAAACTATACATAAGAATGTCCAGAACATTCGTGTTCATACAAACGTTGATGTAAAGTCTTAGCATTTGATTTGTGTACGAATGTTTGAATTCAGACGAAAATACAAATAGCGAATGTTATATATATATATATTTGTGCACATCCCTAGTGGCTGGAACTATTCCTCAGTTTCCTGGATTCCTCTGGAGTTTTCTGGGTTGGCAAAAACTGTTACTGTTTTAACATTTAAGTAGCTGACTTCTTGTTCCACCACAAGGTATCAAATAGTGTTTTGTTGTAGAAAATCAAGCAAACAAAAAGGCATTTTATTCTGATAGCTGATGGAGTTGTGCTTTATTATGGCAAGGGTGTTTAAGAGATGAACAATCATGTGTACTACAGAAAGTCTTTAGTGGCAACCTTTCCCATCCTAACTAGTGCATAATATTGGTTTTGCAATCATTTAGTAATTATACAAGGAGGACATATTTATTACAAATTATTGATTTTATAATTACTGCTGCAGCTTTTCACATTATTCCACAATGAAAACCTTTTAATATACAATGTTCCTTCACCCTTAGCTGGCATAGACATAGTGCAGAGCAATTTACAGATTGTCCAAGAGTTTGATTTTTATCAGCCACCTCCCTCTTCCACCCCCCTTTTTTGCCAACTACCTAAGTGGTTTGCTTTTGGGGGTGGGAAGAAGGGAGAACGAAGAAGAAAATATTGCTAATGGCACTTAAATCAAGACAAATGTTTGGTTCCCCAAGGTCGTTCCTAGAAGATTATTAGAGTCAGCCAACAACAAGAAAGACAGAGAGAAAGGTTTTCCATTTAATTGTGAACGTATTTTATTGCTGATATCACTGTGAATGAAAAGTTATGGCTTATATACCCCTTATGAAGTTGATTTTTTATGTGTGTGCAAGTTGACTCTTCCTTGCCCTCTTGTAGATGGGAAATGTATATATTCGGCTCTTCTGTAATTGATCTCCCAGACTACAGGCCCAGGGTGGAACAATTGGTGTTTCTTCTTTCTCAATGGTTGGGAGTTTAAGGAAATGATAGGAAACTTTTCATTCCCAATAAAGGCATCTACAGTTGCCAGCTAGGGAACAGTGAAAAATATTCCTCAGCTTTGAATTCACAATCAAATTTGTAGGTCTGATGATTTGCAATTTATTTATTTATTTGTATTTCTATGGCGCCCTATACCCAAAAGTCTCAGAGTGGTTTACAATATTATATTAATCTTAGACAGGTCTCTGCCCTCAGGCATACAATTTAAAGAGCCCCTCTTCAAAGCTGCCTCTGGGTGTAGCCTCAGGAAGGCCCAGAGAAGGTGGAAATAGCAAAATTGCAGTAAATTATTTTAAAAAGCAAATTAACGATTGTCAATAAGTAGGAATGTGCCCCCCATTTTTTTCATGTTTGCTTTCAATTGAACTGAATGTGAAGGAAATTCACATTTGTGTGAATAGATTCACTTTGAATATCGTAGGATTCATATCTGCTGCAAATGGTCTTTGAATGCTCTTTGACTTCACTTTGAATCCCCACCACCTGTCACACCTCCAAATCCCCTCTGAATCCACTTTGAATCCACTGCAGATGTGACTTGGCCCCCACTTATCACTTTGTGAATATAATGAAGCATCAGACGAATGCACAAAAACATTCACTCCATGTTCAAATTCCAGTCTTCGAATACAGCCAACATTTGATTGGGATGTGAATGTCTGAATTCATACAAATGCATACGAATGAGAACCAGACAAATATTTCATGCACACCCCTATTAAAACAAAGGTAAGCATAGCAACCATAGTATTGCTCAGTCACTCTGCCCTCAAGCAGCTGATGTTGACCCAATCCCCCGGCTCGGGCCACTGTTGAAACACCCAGCAATGGGTGTTGAACTTGTATTTTATTTTACAGAACATTGTCTTTTAATGCGTCTCAACTGATCTCGAGCAATAAGAAGAAAATGGGAAGTGGCTGCTAGCTAAGTTGATTAAATCCACGCATACTCTGGTTTGCATGAATACCAAAAGATTGTTGTTTAGTACGATGGTGTGTGTGGACTTCCTAAACATGCAGGAAGGTACGTTGGAGCTGACTAAGCTCTGTCCTCTATCTAACACCTGTGATTTTTATTACACATCTAAAGACCAATTCGTTCAGAAAATCAGTTCAGCAACTGTTAAGAAAAATTAAATGCCTTCCTTTGCAATATTTATAGCACTATTTTTGGGCTTTAGTAGAAGATACACAAACCATAAAGCTAAACTAACAATTAACTCTTGGTGCTAAATCTTTGCTTTTTGGTTTGTGAGGAGCAAGACTGAGGAGTGAATAATTTGGTGAGCGGCTGGATGCAGACGCCACATATTCAGAAGCACCTGGAATTTAAACCACTCAGCACATGCTTAATTGGAAACCAAGATTTCAATCAAAGGCACATTTGATGTTTTACTTATTGAGTCCATCCATTCTGTTTCAGTGCTGCAAAGAACGCTCCAGTAAGAGAGAGCAATGCTTAGATTACAAGAATTCTGCTTTAGAAGAACCAATAATCTTCTTTAGGGATGTGCACAAATGTTGTTGTTGTTGTTTTGTATTCGGTTTGTATTGAATCACATGCACTTACCTTTACCTGCGCTGGTAACTAATGACATTCATGCACTTACCTTTACCTATTTGCAGCTCCATGATGCTGATGCACCATGCAAACATGTGGATGTGTCACAATTGCCCCAGTGATGGCTCTGGTGCATATGCACTAGCACTGACACCAGGGCAGGAAGATGGTGATGTCTGAACTAGGGATGTTCATATTTATTTATTTATTTAGTATTCGGTTTGTATTGAATCGAATTCAAGAAAATCTGTATTTGTTCGAATAGTCCCCCCTTGAATGTAGTAGGCTGAATTCATATGAATTTCAAATGTTACAAATATTCATGAACATCCCTAGCCAGAAGCCCATCTGTGCTTCAGGTAACTGTCCAGAAGCATGGGGGAGAGGGGTTGTGTGTACTGGCATTTTCCAGTGCAAATGCTTAGTATATGTGTGGGCAACTTCCCCTTTTCAGTCCTCCAGGTTGGAAGCACAGTGTGAATTTGCCCATGGTCTGGCACATGAAAGTTGTAGAAAGATCCTTACTTTAAAGTTTTCTGATGCAGGCAGCCAAATTACTAGAAGTGGTTTTCTTTCCCCATCTGGTAGTCCTTTCGCATCTGACGTGACATCTCTCACTTTTGCCTTTCACCAAATCCTCACTCGTTTGGTTTTTAATGAAAGAAACTCACATTACTACCTAGAGAGTATTGTCTGTTTGCATTCCCCCCCCCCCCGATGTATTTTATCATACATTTTGGATTTACTTATTTTTGCATTACTCTCCCTCATTAGCAGAATGACTGCTTAGGGATCAGACGGTCGTAGATTTGACCCGCCGGAGTTCCCCAAAGGAAGGCAAAATCAATCCAAGCCTTTGCATGGAAGAGTCCGTGGGGTCACCAGGAGTTCACAACTGGCTAGCCTGTAAATCTTTTCCTCAAGCCCTGCTTTATTCATTTGAATTTCATTATTTTTACTTATGAGTCCATCTACCGGAACACTGCCATACATTTTCCTATGCCAGGAAAGTAGCCCATTTTTTTTCTAGGAGTTCTCATTCTGCTTGATATTGAATGGTCTCTTGGGCAGGATCAACACAGGGCTGCTGGACCGGGCTAGCAGCCTCTAGGGAACATTTTCTCTGCCTTGCAAACCAGTCTATTGAGAAGCCATGTCTCTTGTGGAGATGATGCAGCCACACAGAATGTGGAGTGGACCCTGGTGAGAAAATGCTGCTGGAGTCCACTCCAGTGGGAGAACGTTCTGAAGCTTTTCCCCAGTGGTAGACCATTCCAGCCACTCACATACAGAAGGCAGCAAGCAGCTTGGTGCACAGAGACCAACAGCTTTTTGTCTGCTTTCCAGAAGTGACTCCAACAATTTGGATGGAATTTGTCCCATGCAGCCAACTGCCCCTCTCATCTTTAGCTGGATAACTCAATCTCATTCTGCATGGCAGAGAACAAGGTGTGGTACGTAGAAATAGATTCAGAGACGCAGGCAGGATCAGAGGCCAATTTGAACCTGGCCCTGTGATTGGTGCACTTTCAGGAGACAGCCTAGAAGTGCCCCCTGCCTGCCCAGATGTTAACCAATCACAAACAATCACATACTAACATTAACTAATTGTGACCGTGGACTTACCTGTAGCATCCAGCAGTGAGCATTCACATCAGTTCTGGTGCAAGGGGTCATCTGAGGTGTTGGATAAGTGCACTGGCACCTCAGGTGACCCCTGACATGACTGAGCATGCACAGAGTGCCATCATTGCAAGAGCACCCCAATCAAAATGCCAGTGCCCTGCCAGGGATCAGCTGCACACCCAGGGCAAAAGTTTCCAGACGTGCAAGGTTATAGGCTACCACATACTGGCATTCCCTAGTGTAAAGACTAGTAGATGTGAGTCTTTTCTGCGCTTTCCCCATCCAACAGATGGGAAGCTAAGTGCAGAAATGCCCCAGCATTTAGTGCAATATCATGCATCAGCCACAACTAGTCTTGGGTTAGACTGGATTGTTTATCCCAAGATTGGATGGGTAAATGGTGGCCTATGCCAACAGCCACCCACATATAGTGCATAGGAAGCATATTAAACAGAGGATGGGATGGGATGGTAAGAACGTGCAAGAATATTCCAAACTTTCAAAATTTGATTGAATTTGTTTGAATTCGGGCATTCAAATTTGAATCATATATCTATACATTCATTTTGTAACATTCAAATTAATTTGAATGTTTTGAATCATTTGTACAAACAATTCGGACACCCATATATGTATACATCTTATTCGTATCCTTACACATTTGTACGTATCCGTGCAGGACCAAAACGGGATGCATGCGGGATAAAAACGGAATGTATAAGGATGCGTACAGATGTGTAAGGACACACATGAATGTTGTTGACATTCATATCATCAAATGTGAATTGAAAATTTGTATGAATAGATAAGCATGTATTTGAATTGGACTTGAATCTGAATGCAGCGTATCACGCACTTGAGCGAAAGGGGCGTGGGGCTGAGTCACCTATTTAAGTTCCACTCTCGCTGGCCTCAGTGTTGCAAACAATGACTGTTTTATAAGTTTTTTGGGGTTTTTAAAATTACTATTGTTATTATTATATGATGTATTATTTATTATAATGTGCAATGTATTTTTGACTTATGTATTTATTTGACTGACTATATTTATTTGCCATATTTTTTTATTGTATTCATATTATATCTTTGTTTTTTTTCCATTTGTTGTAAACCGCCTTGGGCAGAAATTTACATTTGGAAAGGTGGTATATAAATAAAAATGGAAATGGAAAATGGAATTCATTTGTTTTTGTTCTGTTTGTTCAAACTCAAACATTCAAATAATTGAATCCAATCCAATCCAGAAAGTACATTCGTTTACACCTCTATGGGACGGGGCCTGCCTTAAACCAGACTTCTGTACAGATGGGAGGCTCATAGCATGTGAAAGTGTATATATTTGCCAAGTAGCTGTGGCCACTGTACATGACTGAGCATATTTTGAGTCACAGACTGTGAAAGCGTGCTCACACCTGTCCTCCCAGAGTGGTCCCAGCTGCTCCATGAATGGCCTGTTTGCACTCTGTGGCATCACCACAATGCAAGAACAGCTGGTGAACTCCTAGCTTCAGTGTTCAAACCTTCTTCCAGGTGTGAACGCTGAAAGTGTGTGGTGCTGATGGTCCAGTTGGGAATGCACCAGCAGTTCAAGCACAGAAGGTTCAGTGGAGTGGTATTATTGTGTCATTCCACTGAGGAAAGTGCAAACAGGTGCCGGGGATCTGATCGTATTGGCTGCGCCCAGACACTTTTATACTGTGCAGTGGTATGCACAGTGCCGATCAAGGCATCACACATGCTGATCGATGGATTGTTGTGCTGTCGCATTATCCAATTGGGACTGCACATTTACCTTAATGCTGAATCATGGACACTAGCTGTGCAGTATAAATAATATCCAAAGTTTCCCTCCAGTGAGGCAGAATAGCAAGAACAGCAAGACAAGAGCAGGAAGGGCAGCTCAGATTTGATTGGCTGCTTCAACCTGTGTGATGGCACATAGTGACTCAGCTCTCACAGCTCCAATGGGGAAGCTACAGAGCTGCCTTTTAAGTTGGGACGGCCAGTTGTCACCGCACAGTAACTATACTGCACTTGAATGTGGATTTATTCTGCTAGTCTGGAGGCAGTTATTGATACAAAGGAGAGAGAGATTCTCTCTCCCTGATGTTATCTGCACCATCTTTGCTAAATTCTGTCAAGGCAAACGAGCAATCACATCTGAATCAATTGTCTGACGTTGGTTTGTGCTCTCTCTTCTTGGAAAAAGTGCAGTTCCCTTCCTCTAAAAAGCTACAGATGGAAGGAAGCATATTAAAACTGTGATGACAGCCAAAGCCAGCCAAAGGAAAGCCCAGCTGCCTCTGCCCTTTGGTGATGGATGGGGCTCTAAGTCATTCACTCAGCTGTTTTATGACTTGTCTCTAAGTTCTGATGAGTTCCAAACAGCTGTGCCTCGCTGAATCCCCCATAAAGGGCCAACAATTGTCCTGCTGAATAATAAGAATGGCTAATGACACCAATTAAGAGCCGTAAATGCCATTTACACTTGTTTGTTATTTTTCAAGTCAATAAGGGTTGCAGATAGAAGAAACGGAGGAGACCATTTCGATGGGAGCTGTTTGGTGGGGGCATTTTAATTGAAATATGACACGGTATAATAATAATAAAAAAAGAGAATTGCAAAGCAATTGCCTTGCTGATTGGGTCAGTTGGGGGAGACTGTCAGATGCGCCAAGATGAACAGCACTTTGGAGGGGGGGAAGGAAAGGCGGGGATTTTTCACTCCAATTACAATGGAATTATTGATGTGAAGAGTCGTTTCTACTAGCTTGCTAGATTTTGTGGGACGGGCACTCCAGTGTTCCATTTGGATGGGGAAACTTTGTGTTATCATCTGGGTCTAAGCAAGACAACTTCTTCCATTAGACTCCTTGAGATGCTCAAAAAACGATGGGGAAAACAGAGGGCTAAGAGACTGTGCCTAACAGAACTGAACATTCTCATTGATTTCCAGTTCTCAGGGAAGACTGTTTCATTACTAGTGAGCCGGAAATCGGATCCGACAAGGGAAGGAATTTCTAGACGCAGAGGGTCATTGGTTTATGGAATTATGCTGAAAGGGGAGGTAACAGCTATCAGTCTAGATGGCTTTAAGGTAGGGTTAGACAAATTTATGGACAACAGATGCATCAATGGCTACTAGAATGAATGCCTAGGTACACCTTGCAGGCTGAGGGGTGATGTGGAAGCCGGATGTTTCTACGGCCATTTGCTGGGATTTGAGAGCAGGAAAAGGTTTGTTCTTGTCTTTGCTTGAGATGCCCATGAGCATTTGGTGGACCACTGTGTGCAATGGGACATTGGACTAGATGGGCTGTGGCCTGATTCAGCAGAACTTCTCTTATTTTCTTATCTCTGGAATAGTGGGGTACAACAGGAGTTTGGGTCTATCTGAGAAACAAGAATCCTTGGCAGGTAGAAGAAGAAGAAGAAGAGTTGGCTTTTCTCACCTACTTAAGGTAACTCAAAGCAGCTGACAAAGCTTTCTATTCTTCTCCCCACAATAAACACTCTCTGAGGTAGGTGGGGCTGTGAGAGCTCAGAAGAGAGCTGTGACTAGCCAAAGATCACCCAGCTGGCTTCATGGGGGAGGGCAGAATCGAACCCGGTATTCCCAGATAAGAGTCCAGCTCCCTAACCATTAGACCAAACTGAAGGACTTCCAGATCTGGTGCCAGTGGTCCAGTTCACAACTTCACCAGCTTTTGAAGTGTGGATGGTTCCCTCCACGATATTATTATGCTATTCCAGTGGGGTAACTGTGAATATGCCACAAGAAGGATTGTGTATTTTGAACAATGGCTCGTGTATTCTGTAAATGAGGTCATCTACTTCTTAAATTGTCAAGTCTTTTCAAATGAAACTAGTACAGTATCTCAGATACTTGCAAAGTATCCCGGTTTGCCTTTGGTTGGCAAATGTTCTCAAGGACTTTCTGAAAAGCTCCATTCACTTTGCAGAGTGGTTCACCTTTATGTGGATTCTTGCTGACAACCTCAAAGGCCTATAATAGATTGATGAGGCAAAGCTTCACGTGCAAAAGCCACACTTTGACTTTTGCAGAATATATTGGGTACAATCCAGATTCCATAGATAATAAAGACAAAACTCCCATTGATTTTAATAGGTCTGGGTTACACCCCCTGTTGTTTATCTACATGAGCAATAATTCCATTTTCATAATTATATTTTCTACTGAATTGCTTGTACACCGAAGTTAAGCCCATTGACCTGTGGTTTCAAGGATCACCTCTGGTGCCTTTTACAAAATTGCTCTTACATTAGCTACCTTCCAGGCCTTTAGTATGGAGGCTAATTTTACTGGTAGGTTACACACTGCAGTTAGTAGTTGTGCAATTTCATACTTCAGTTCTTCCCAAACTCTTGAGTAAATAGATGCCATCTGTCCCCGGCCACTTTCCATTGTTTCGTTTATCAATCTGTAATGTAACCTCTTCTATCGATACAACCATTTGTGCGAGTTCATTAGATTTATCATTTATACAAAGATGGCTGTGTGGGGGCAAAAGAGCATTGAGGTGGGACAAGGGAGACCCAGGAGGTAGGATGAGCTTGGCAATTAACATCTTAATAAACCAGATGGATCTATGGTGGCATCAGCTGGTATTTGGGAGAATGACAGGGAAGGGAGAAACAGCCTGGGTCACACTAAAAATGGAATGAAACTTCAAGAAAGTCAGTTAGGGATGTGCATGAATTTTTTTATTTTTATTTTTTTGACATTCGCTTCGTAACGAATTGAATGTTGGAAAATTCATATTCATACGAACAGATCCCCTTCAAATGTGGTAGGATTCTATTCTATACGATTGCATTTGTGTGAATATCTGATATCTATCTGATATGAATGAATAAGTTTCTGATACAAATCGATACGCATCCGATACAAACACATATGTTTCCGATATGTATCCATAACATATCTGCTCTCTGAAAGTGACAAATCTAACCTGAATCCACTATTAGATCTGTTTTTTGGCAATTCGTCCTTGCCGGTAGATCCGTCACTATTTGGGACGGATCTACCGGACCCTCTGCATCCGCATACATGTGGGGAGGACGGATGGGGAAACGGATTTGGCACGGGTGCAATGTGGATGCTCAGCACCCATCCCAATCCTCCCAAGGCCCTTCCCCTGGCTTCCCTAACTGGCTCCTCTGGAGCCAGGCATGGGGATCTGGAGGCCTCCATTCTCTGGGCTCCCCCTAGAGGCTGCAATCATCACTTCTTGGGCCAGGGGGGCTTCAACCTACCCACCCCCTATCCAACCTGGGTCACGCGTGCGCACATTCCCCTCCTTACCTGTTGGCAGCCAGGCCAATTCTGGCTGCCAGCGCCTGGTGTGCTTTGTGCCTGCACACAGTGTGCCTCCCCATTGGCCAGCCATGCGCCCCTGCTCAGAGGGCCTGCTGAAGCCCAGAGAAATGAGGCCCCTGGTTCCCCATGCCTAGCTCCAGAGGAGCTAGGGAAGTTGGGGGAGGGCCCAGTTAGTTCTTCCATCCTTGTGTGGAAGCATCCTCTGTGGATGCAGATTTACCACGGATTAAGACCTGAATAAGACTACCTTCTTTCAAGTCTTATGGGAAACCAGTTTTAGCACCTTCCAGCACACATTAGAGATGGGTCTCGTGCGAGCCAATGCAGAAGCGGGCTCCGCAACGTGTCTCTAATATGTGCTGCAATGTGGAAGGCAACTTGCCAAGTGTTTTAGATCTGTCGTTAATGGGTCCTTAATCTGTTTTTAGTGGCCAGTGCAGAAGCACCCCGACAGTAAGGCCAATCAGTCAGTGAAATAGGTTACCACGGAAGGTGGTGAGCTCTCTTTCAGTGTATATCTTCAAGCAGACATCGGTCTGGGATGGTCCAGGGCTTTTGATTCGAATTGGAATGTCAGTCTTCGAATGTACCAACATTTGGTTCAAATATGAATGTCTGCATTTGGACAAATTTGGACAAATTTCGAATGTGACAAATATTCGTACACAACCCTATTGCAGAGGACTAAAAAAAAAATCCTGTTAACCCACAGAACACACTGAGTATCTGCCAGTTTGTGCTTTGTGGGGAAAAGAAGAATATAAATATAATAAGGACTGCAGATCCATGTGTGAAATGAAAGCAACAGATATATATATTATTGCAATGTTTGCACTGAATTCACCATGAATCTCCTATAATTCTAAGATGTTTGAATTGCATTGCATCAGGAAAAACTCTTTAGGGTGCATTTATAAAACAGAGCACAGGATATGTACTTTTTTGTGCTAACGTTCTTTCAACGTCCTGAAGCAGTTTTGAAATGGCCACACCAAGGCTGCATTTACAGAATCAAAATATATAGGCCTGGGGGCAGCCAGGTGGAAGACCTGGAAATCCTTCTGTTCCCTTTCAGCCCTGGAACTTCTAGTGGAGCAACAAAGGTGTCTTTTAGGGGTACCAATTTGAAGTACTCCAAGCCCAATCTCATCACTTTCTTTGAATCTGTCATGTGAACATTCGGGGTGGATCAAGTGAGCTGGTCAGTGATGAGCTGGAAGGGTGGAGTGACCCAAGGCTTTCAAGCTCAGCTATGGAGGCTGAAAACAAAAGTCCCCAGCCTCTGCAGTTGCTGAGTTAATCCTCAGTTATTTGATCAAATTAGGATGAATTTGGACATTCAGACGCGAATCAAATGTCCAAAAGTGCAAAAAGACCTCAGGTGCCCAGAGGTGGTCCACTTCAAGAGCTACTTCCAAGTGCCTGGAGTGTGAACCGATTGTTGGAATGAAGGCAAGAAGGAAGACAGGAAGGCAAGCAAGCAAGCAAGCAAGCAAGCAAGCAAGCAAGCAAGCAAGCAAGCAAGAAAGAAAGAAAGAAAGAAAGAAAGAAAGAAAGAAAGAAAGAAAATGTTCACATTCTAGGGTCTCACTCATCTTAACCTTAAGTCAAATATTAATATCTTCTCGTTACAACTGCTCTGTTTATCTGACATTACCAATAGGGGCATTTTGTGATCTATCAATATTGTTAATCATATTGCTTGGTTGATAATTACGGCATTCTAATTATCTTACACACATCTACCTTAATCTTGCTTTTCTTCTGAGTATCTTCTTTTCATTATGCTCATGTGCTGGCATCAGAATTGATTTCCTCTGAAAGCCAATATTTCATTTGACAGCATGTTGCCAGTACCTACAGGGTTCCTATTTTGCTGCCTACCACTCTTGCCTTTGGAATCTGCATGTGGACTGCATGTGTGTGTCCATGTGTGCTTACATGTGTGTGTGTGTAGATAGAGTCCAGAATGGAATTGGAACACTTTAAACATGCCCCTTATCCATCAGATTTGATGATTCGATTCCACAATGCATGAGTGAATCATAGTCCTCTCTGCCTGCAAATTGAATGCATCTGCCCACCCTGGCCTCACGTCCCCTGTGACCATGCCTTCTTAACTGAAAATCTGACTGCAGCAGACACACCCTTGGTGGCGGCTGTGCCTTCCTCAGAAGCTCAACTAGGCCTTCAACTAGATATCCCACAATTCCCAGGTGGGTGCAGCCTCTCCTGCCACATCCCCATTACAAGCTTATTTCACTTTCCCTAAACCGAAATAATAGAACCGGATGCAAACATGAATTTGCCTGTCCCATTACTTTTAACTTAATCGCGTTCAATCCGGATTCTGAGGATCGTACATGGTGTACGTGACTCAAGAGAGGGCTCAAGTGGCTACTTTTTAAAAGCCGCTTTTCGAGCTGCCCTGCCCTCTTCCTCCTGGCATGTACGAGCCACCCATAAGGGACCCCTTCAAGGAGCCTAGCTGGGTGGCTGCTGCTTCCAAGGATGGAGGAAAAATGGCAGTGGGCAGCCAGCAATTCTTTCCCTTCCTCTCCCCATTGCTCAGGGCACACAGCAGCAGCGGCAACTAAAGCCCCTTTGCTTTAAACATTCACACAGAACCTCAGCTGCTTTCCTCCCTCCCTTTCCCTTTTTAAAGGTCAGAACTTTTAGAATTGCGCAAAATTGCAACATTGTTATCAGGTGTGAAGCGGTTCGATCGCTACAGTGTAGCAGCTGCTGTTAAGGGTGGATTTTTACACTGAAATCACTGTCTTTGGAAGCAAGCTATTAGGAGAGGGAAACCCTAAACATGGATTCTCATCCCTTAAAACGGTAGGGACCCCACAGTAAAAAATGTAACACGTATCAAGCACACGAACTGGAGTGAGACCTGTTGAAATGAGGGTTAACATTTACAATGCTTTGGAGCGATTTAACACACGGAAAGCGTGTTAAGCCAAACTGACGTGAGGTCTGCGAGGACTGAAACCATATTGAATTAGATATAAGCTTTCAATGGGGATCCGGCCCTGGTGTCCACACATCTACAGAAGCCCTAGTTGAGCTTCTGAGGGAGGCCACAGTATGGCAGCAACAGTACATGGTGAGTGGCAGAGGAGGGCGGAGCTGGGATGACGGAGGGGATGGGGGCTCCCTTCATGTGCGAACATTCAACTGTCCATGAAGGTCAAACATCCCACATTCACAGGGGGGATTCTCACAAAGGTGAACATCCCCCCTCCTTTGATTCAAATCATATTGAAAGGGGGAGAATGTGATTTGTGCATGTCCCTACCTGGTCATAATTATCTAATGGAGTGTTGTATTTATTTAAAAAATGGATATCCTGTCCTTCACCAAATGGTCCCAGGGTGGGTTACAATATGGATAAAACTTATCAAATATTAAAACAGCCACTAGAGTGGGATAACTTCTCCCCAGAACAATCCAGCTGTGGGTTGCAATTGTCCTGGCTACAGTGGGGGCCACACTTACCAAGTAAGGCTAGATCAGTCCTGGATGCTGTCTAGGGGTGCTTCCCCACAGGCCTTAATAAATCCAGATCTACCTCATCCGGATTTAGTAAAACCGGGTTCCAGTAGACCCAGTTTTACTAAATCCGGATGCCCGGTAGATCTGAATTTACGGGGTAGATCCACATCTAATAGATGCAGATCTACCCCCTCCCCCTCCTTCCGCACATGAGGCGGGAGGATGGATTAAATACGGATTGGATGCCTCCCATCTGTGCTCTGGGGCCCTCCCCTGGCCCACCATGATTGGCTCCTTGGAGCCAAGCATGGCGAGCTGGGGGACCCCACTGCCACGGCTCGCCCTCGCCCCAGAAGTGGTGGATCTCTGCTTCTTGGGCCAGGGTGAGCTTCCCTAAATCCCTCCCTAGCCAACCCGGGGGAGTCCAGCCAGAATCCCCTCCTTACCTGCTCGGCGTCACCCCAATTCTGGCAGGAGGGACCCAGGATGCAGCACACCTGTGTCCTGCATGCCTCCTGATTGGCCAGGGCTGCTCCTGGCAGCTCCAGCCTTCAGGAGGTGTTCTGCGCATGCACTGGATGTTGTCTTGGACATTGCCTGTAATCTGGCAAGCCCCCGCCTGCACATTCACACTAAAGGTCCTGCTGGCCGGGCACAGTCAATTAGCCATTTTATTCACTTGCAAAGTGGGTAGCTGGACTTTGCTTTCACTTACTTTCATGTAGAGACAAGGAAAGCATTTGAACACTCCTCACACAAGACGTGGCTCGGATCTCTGCATCTGTTTCTAATTTCTTTTCTTCAGCTTTAATTTTTGCTCTGTCTCAGACTCTTTCTTGCTAATTTGATTGATTTCTAACATTCACGCTTCTGTCACACCTGTTCATCCCAGTATAGCAAAGAAAGAAATTTAGAACAATACAACACTAAAAATAATTTATGGACCTCTTCTTTTTGTTTAAAGCTGCCAAAATCCAGGTAGACTTTAGTTACTTATTTGGACTGTATTTAATAGTCCCTCCTTTTTATAGCATGTGCACAAAGTATCGCAGATTGAAAACAAGTATTTTCTCTCTCTCTGAATGAGGAATGAGGAAATTTAAATGTAAGATCATGTATTGATTTCGTTTGCTTTTTAAAAAAGATTAGGGCAAATTTGCAGCTTGTGTGAACAATATCAACCCCCCAGGTCAATGAACATACACATAGCATTGTCCAGGCTTTTTATTGACCCATTGTGAGCAGAAGCAATGAAGGCCATTAAGTCCAAAGCCTTGACTGACTGATGCCTTCATAGTGGGAATAAAAGTCAGGAATTGGCCTTCTGAGATCTGGAGGTATTCCTTGATCTTTTGGTGCTGTTGAGAATCTAGAGATAGTGACAGTCTCCCAGCTGAAGGATCACGACAGAAGAACTTGGCCATAAATCTTTTCCTTAGGGATGTGAACAAATGGGATTTTTTGGCTTTCGAATCCTAACAAATGGAATGTAAGAAAGTTCATATTTGTTCAAAGAAATCCCCTTCAAATGTGGTAGGATTCTATTTGATACAAATGGGTTTGTACAGATTCGTATGAATATCTGATACATATCCGATACATATCCCTCCCAACTGTCACCACACAGGCCATGAAGGAGCCATCTTGTCTATGGGGGGAGGAAGGGAGGAGGAAACTGGGTGAGCACCCTCCATCAAGCTCCCAGCATTGCCCCTCCCTCCCAACTGTCACCACACAGGCCATGAAGGAGCCATCTTGTCTATGGGGGGAGGAAGGGAGGAGGAAACTGGGTGAGCACCTTCCATCAAGCTCCCAGCATTGATCTCTCTCTCCCGACTGTCACCACACAGGCCATGAAGGAGCCATCTTGCCTGTGGGGAATGGAGGAGAAAAGTAAAATAAAAGTACCGTATTTTCTGGTGTATAAGACGACTGGGTGTATACAACGACCCCCAACTTTCCAGTTAAAACAGAATTTGGGATATACTTACCGTATAAGAAAACGACACCCAGCATATAGGACGACCCCCGACTTTTGAGAAGATTTTACTGGGTTAAAAAGTAGTCTTATATGCCAGAAAATACAGTATTTTACCATTGCAAAGACACTGTTGCCACCAGAATTGTCCCTGTTCCCTCCCCCACCATTTTCCTTTTGTTTCTCGTATCTTTAGATTGTAAGCCTGAGGGCAGGGACCTGTCTAAGATTAATATTATATTGCAACCTGCACTGAGACCCTCGGGTATAGGCCGGGATGGAAATACAAATAGATAAATAAATAAATATCTCATAACGTATCTGCTTTGAAAGTGCCAAATCCAACCTGAATCCATTTTTAATCCACTCTCGATCCATGTCAAATGCACTCTGGATCCATTGTGGATGTGACTGGTGCGGATGCTTTTCCACCTCCCCGGTTTCACAAATTTCTGAACTATTTCTATGAATGTCCAGAAACATTTGTCTTTGTACGAATGTTAATATACAAATGTTGTAACATTAGACCCATGTACAGATGTCCGAATTTGACCAAATTCATATGAATAATGAATGTTATGAGTATTTGTGTACATCCCTACTTCTATATGTGTTTTCCAGCTTGGGTTAGACCTTTCTCCTCCTTAACTTCAGGACTTTAAGCCTGGCTTCAGACACACTTAATCTGGAACTTAAGAATTCTGGATGCCTCTTTTTATTTATTTATTTATTTATTTATTTATTTATTTATTTATTTATTTATTTATTTATTTATTTATTTATTTATTTACATTTCTATTCCGCCCCATACCCAAAGGTCTCTGGGTGAGTAACAATCTTAAAACAACAGATTAAGACAGAATATACATTAAAAGACTTCAAAAATTCAACAACTCTAAAACAATACACAATATGTTTAAAATGATAGTGTCTGTCCTGGGGGGGGGGAATATAAGGCAGTGGTAGTTAGTGTTCTTTGGATCTTTGAGGTAGCTGTCACCCCCATAGCTCCTTCTTCCGCAATGGCCACCTCTTCAAGCAGAATCTCTTGGTGGTGCTCCATTTGTTCTTTTGTTGCCTTGAACCCAGCTGCAGTACTATCTCCTCTGGTGAAGTCGCTCTCAGTCAGCAAGACGGCATGCTGTGAGATCCTGATCATGGGCCTCATCTTGAATGGCAGCTCCTGTATCTGTATCTTTCAGACAGAAGCCAGACAGACGGAAAGAAATAGTCAGAAATTGCAGCTCCTGTATCTGGACAGCAGACTGAGCATGGACATGTGGACTTCAGTCCTGCTTCTCCCCTAGGACAGGGTAAACTCCAACACAGATGATGCTCTGAAGGTGCTCCCCCATTGGTGGTCTTTTATCACACTGTCAGAATCACCATCCAAGACCCAGATAGTCAGTAACAAGACAAGGGGTGCTTCTGCACTTGCTTTCCCACCTGTTGGATGGGAAAGGTACATAAGAGAATAAAGTATACTAGCATCTGCACTAGGGAACACTAGTACACATTAGTCTAGCCCTAATATGACCAGAGACTTACCTATGTCTGGTCTTGTGTCTGATCCTCTGCAGGGTTTCACCATTTTGGTTGCGGCACCCTGAGCCAGCACCGCCATCACGTTGACATTGATGCTCTGCACACCCACACTCACGTCAGGAGTCATCGGAGGTGTGAGCACGTTTGCATGGCAGCTCAGATGCCCCCAGTCCCATTGCATGGTTAAAGTTGCAGATGTTTGCTGCTGAATGTGTCAGGTAAGGAATTGATTGGGATTGGGAAGGGTTGGGTTGTTTATGATTCATGATTTATGGCACTACAGCTAGTTTATAATTAGTTAACATCTGGGCAGCCTGGGGGGAGTGGGGGGTTGTAGGCTGTAAACACCACCTGCAAGTGCAGATGCACCTGCCCAGATGTTAACTAATTATAAACTATGAGGCCAGGTGCAAATTGGTGTAAGGATTTGTTCATAGCAAGTTCCTCTGTTTGCTGGTGATAACAGAAGGCAAAGTGTGGAGGTCTGGAGAGACTATATTATACAGACTTCCAGCAAGCCTTCCCATACACCCCCTATCAGTCAAGGTCCTTCTAGCAATAGTTCCTATGTCGTAGCTATCTACACTGAGACTAAAGGAAATATAGGATCCATCAGGAATGCAAGCAAGCAAGGCTGAACTTTAGCAAGATAACAACTTGAAGATACAGTGGACCCTTCTGCACTCGGCCTTATTCTGAAATATATCTCAGGATAGAGGTGTGTTGTCCACATGATAATGCAAACAATGGCAGGCCTCATCTGGGATCTGCCATAGTCTGACCTAGCATGCGGTTAGCAGGACCCTGTTTGGAGATATGTTCCAGAATAAGGCCAAGTGCATAAAGACCCCCATTGTCTGCATGCTACTTCACCACTGCTAGTAGATGATAGGGCAACATCTGGTGAGGCAGGAGACATTTCTGGGTTGAAAATGCCTCCTGCAACTGAAATGCTTCTCACCAGATGTTACCCTATCATGCACTATGGGGCCAAGTGTGAACTGGCCTGTGAAAAGTAAAGACAGCATTTGGATCAATCACTCCCAAGCTGGACAAATGGCTTCAACAGAAACCTGAAGAAATACTAGAGATCTATCTTCAAAAGAGAGCAGTTAGAAAGACACCTAACCTATTGCCCAGGAGACTTTGGTAGAAGACCCAAGACTGAGGTGGACACCCCAATTTGTGTGTGTGTGTGTGTGTGTGTGTGTGTGTGTGTGTGTGTACTGCCCTGTAACACATTTGAAAACATCAGATTACTTTTACCAATATGAATAAAAAAATGAAGTATATGCCATATTTGGCTCAACATCTATTTTAGGTTCTTCACATCACATCAGCTAATACTTGCTGACTGTTTTTCAGGAGGAATTTATGTCCATTGCTAACAGCATTTTTTAAAAAACAAACAAACAAGGCTTGTATAAGAGGACAAAATATTCTGCAATTTTCTTCCTACTCTGTATTGTGATCTCTTTAATTGAGGAAGCTTATTTTATTTTATTATTTGTATGGTTATGCGAGATATATCAAAAACACTCTCTGATAAAAATAATCACATGCAACCAACTGGTGCTTTTATGTGTGTTATTCCAGTAAATAATAAGCTTTAAAAATATTCTGAATATGTGACTAAATATGACTGCGAGACATATAGACTGATGATCTATTATGGTGCATTAATAAATACACTGTTACATGCAGCCTGTTGGCTGTGAAGAGCAATGGATGACTCAGAGAGAAGTTATTGGCTGAGGTGCCCTTTTTGAAAGCTTATATATAAACCACACAATTTATCGAGAAATGGCAAACGACTTGCCATTTTTCTTTGTTTCCTTTTAGTTTCGTTAAAATCTTTTGAAACAATTCCTTGTCCAACATCCTGGCATACACAAGCCAAATATGTATTTCCCCATTCCCCCCCCCCACCTCATTACAGCAAATTGATATGCCCCACTGTTGATATAGTGTACAAAACACCACCCCATATCTCTTTGCCATGTGCAGGAGCAGCATTACAGGAAAAAAAGAAGAACAAAGGACCACGCTACTTGTGCCTGCAAAACTGCCTTCTCGGTCATATTCCAGATTATATCCTTGAGCATGAATGAGCCTGCTCTCTCTATGCCTGGCTCCCGCTGCCGTCTGCACTAGCCTGTGGACAGCAGGGGCCGATTTGCACTTAGGCCCATAGTGAATAATTAAGCAACATCTGGGGAAGAGCATCTCCAGCTAGAGGAGGCTGTTACAGCCTCCAGGCACCCCTTGCCTTCCCAGAAGTTGACTAATTATCAACTAGCTGTGTAGCAAACTTTCCCAAGATCTTGCTGCTAAACTTTGCAAGCAGCTGGCATTTGACCCAGTAGTTGTAGAATCATAGAGTTGGAAGGGACCTCCAGGGTCATCGAGTCCAAACCCCTGCTCAATGCAGGATTTCTTAAGTCAATCCTCAGAAATGGCTCCTGTAGGTTGACCACATATGTAGCACAATAAAGTTTTCCACAAGTGCACCTACCTTAACTGATCCCATCCTTTCCTGTCTGGATGCAGGTAAGTGTCTGGAAGCCTGTATGGAGGGATGGCATGTACTAGCATTTGCAAGTGCATGGCCGAGTTCACTATTCCTCTCCGCTGGGTGGCATGGGAAATGCAAATTCGCCCCTAGCATGGTATCATAATACCATCCCAGGCTGGCAATGATCTAGTGTGGTCCGCATTTCATTCCTTTGCCTGCTCCATGTTTCATTCAACACAGACAAACTGTGATGGAGTGTTAGGGCTTCTTCTTTTGTGCACGTTATTCCAGAATTAGTTCTGGAATAGGAGTCGGTGTTGAAAGGCCTGAGTTCAGCTCTGCCCGTCTACATCAAATGGTTCCTCCACCTCTAATCCAAAGGAGTAGAGTTCATTAGGGGTGTGCACGAATGCAATTTTTGGGACTCGATTCGATTTGAGCAAAGGTCCAAATCGATTTGAATGTTTAAAATTAGAATGCATTCACATTCTATTCTATTTGAATGCATTAGAATCTCTTTGCATGGATTTTCAATTCGTATTTGAAGATACGAAGGTCAACAACATTCAACATGCGCATCCGTACACATCCCGTTTTTATCCCGTAGGCATTCCGTCTTCATCCCATATGTATTCGTACAAATGTGTATGGATATGAATAAGATACGTACGGATATGTATGTAATGCCTGTGGATATGTATACATATGAATGTCCAAATAATTCATACAAATGATTCAAAAGATTTGAATGTTAAATTCAAATGTATAGACATTCGATTCCAATTCAAATGTTCAAATTTGATTTAATTTTATTGAATTTCGCATGTTTCGAATATCTGTTCCCTTCTTCCACATGAAGAGCTGCTCTTGTCTTTCTGCCCTGTCTGCAGCAAAAGACACACACAGAAGAAAGCAAACTCAGAGGATCCAAAGAGAGATGGAAAAGTTGCCCACAATTTCCAAGTTTCGACTTCAGATTCAACGTGTGTAGGAGCAGCAATGCAAATCAGTATTTATATGATCATTTTTATCTTTTATAGTAGTTCCATTAACAAACCCAGTATTTACTGTGCAATAAAATCCCCACCAAAGCTTCTATAGTTCTGCATGTGCAATGCTCTAACAGTTCCCAGCTGAGTTACTATTGGAGATCAGTTGCAGCAACTTTCACCGAAATTGGGGTGGTGGAAGAAACGTCTTTTTTTTTTTACTTGTTTACTTTTCCTTAGGATAAACAGCAAAACAGTAAAAAGAGGCTAAGGCACAACAGGGGAGACGCAGTGCAGAAGTCACAGCCGCCTTCATGGGAAGATATTACAGAATTACAGTTGTTGTAGCATAGGCTACCAGCTGTGAATCTTGAATTAGCTTGTTTGGAAGGTTTTTTTGTTTGTTTTAATACAGGAGAAACTTCTGCCTAGATTGCTTCATCGCTTGCAATCCAGTTTAACCAGAATCTTTTATTTTCCGTTTCCCTTCATCTGGGTGAGTGAACCCCAGTGAGTTAGTTGCTCACATTTTTCTGCCTTCGGCCAAGTGATGGGTTTTTGGAAATGGTGATCCTCATTAGGCTAAGGTAAGGATGTGCAAGAATATTCAAAACTTTCAAAATTAGATCAAATTCTGTTGCAATCTGGATTTGCAGCCTGAATCCTTGGCTCTGGGAAACCTCTGGGGGAGGCACCTTATGGCTACCTCATTCGTGGCTGCAGTCCTGAGAACCATAGCGATCCTTGGTCACAACCCAAAGGCTGCAACGATACTTGGTACCATTAGACTGGTATGATCACCGAGTGTTGCGAAAGTATTCCAGTTACCTGACCGGCCCAGGTAACCAGGGGTCAGGCCCATGTGTCTGGCCTAACCCTGAGAGCTAGAAATTGGAGGAGGGGAAGAGAAGAGGCCTGATGCAGAGATCAGCTGGAAGAGAGCGGATTTATTTCTGTGCAGAACTTTAAATACCCCGCCACAAGAAGGCGGGGAAGGAAGTGACCTCAGAAGAAAATCCAGGGAGGCGATAGGTGGAGCTGTGTCAGCTGAGCAGGTCAGAAGTCCTTCTGATGTCATATCCTGTGGCAGGAGGCAGGGAGGATCCTCAAACAGGAAGAGAAGATGGATGCCATGCAGCCAGGGAGCCATTATGCCCCAAGGCTAAGAGTCCAGCACCCTGCTGGTGCTGGGTGTGTACTGCAAGCTATGGGAGCAGGAAGATTCTTTTTACTCTGAGGCTTGAGAAATGGAAGGCTGAAGCCAGGGGAAAACCTGTGCAAACCTTTGCAGTTACTACAAAATTCGAATATTTGGACATTCAAATTCAAATCAAATATAATTTGAATGATTCGCACAAATTATCCGGATATTAGTATATGTATGGATATGTTTCCGTACGGATATAGATTACATATGTATCTATTCACAACTTATTCGTATCCATACGCATTTGTATGGATACGTACAAAACAAAACTAGATGCATACAGGATACAAATGGGATGTGCATGGATGGGCACATGGGAATGTTGTTGCCATTCGTATATTAAAATACAAATAAAAAATTCATATGAACAGATAAGAATTTAAGATTCACATGTGCATACATTCATTCGTTTTCTCTATTCTCAATTTGAATCAAATCAAATCCAAAAACTGCATTTGTGCACACCCCTAGTCACTGGGTCTTTCTGCATTTACCAAATTATCCTGCCGTGTACTAGGGCTGGTAAAGGTGAACCATTCACATTTGCCACAAGGAAAGCTTCCCCAAAGCGTCCATTACTGGCCAGAAGTATGAATGGCCCTCCCGTTTACGAGTGTCCAAAGCCGGAAGTTCCACCTCCTTGCCGCCATGATTGGCTGCCGTCAGCTGCGTCATCATGCGCCATCTGGGAGTGTACTGCCTGCAAACTATGGGGCCAAGTGCAGAAAACCCCGTTGTGTGAATCAGGATCCTTTCACTGTTCTAGAAAGAGTGACATGTGTTTTCAAAAGGTTCATAAGGCCTCTCGAGTTTTCATCATTCCTTACAAACGTGCATATCCTTTTACAAGACTTTTTCAGGTGCAGCCTTGCAGATACTAGCAGCTGGAGGCGCGCTGTGTACCAGAAGCAACTAGGACTGCTGTGCACAGATTTGTCAGGTTTGTTTGAAGTATATCAGCACATGGAAAACCTCTCTTTGAGTCAACCTGCTCCGGGCTGGATTGCAGAGACGTTTTATGCATGTTCAGCCATACTGAGCATTTCCAGGTCTTCCTGTGGGCACAAGCCCCTAATTCTTGCTGAGAGGTTCTGACAATAAAAGGGAGGAAGTGGGGAATAATGCTAATCAGGCATGTGCTCTTCTGTGTCTGAGAAATGAACATCAAAATCCATCATTCATTCCATGCTATTTTATTTCAGTGCATTCCCATCTTTTGATTGTTTGTGGTCCACATAAATTTTCCCAACAACCCTCTTCGTAAAGAGGAAAGTAGGAATGTGCACTAATATTTATAACGTTCAATATTTGTACGGATTCAGATGAGTATGGACATTTATATACAAACTGAATGTACGACATCCATACATTGACATTCAGAACATTCGTACAAATGTTTCGGGTCATTCATGACCTAGCTAGTTGGGAAAGTGCTGTGCCAGCCACATCTGCAGTGGATCCAGAATGCATTCGACATGGATTGAAAATGGATTCAGGGCTGATTTGACACTTTCAGAGCGGATATGTTACCAGATACATATTGGAGATGTATGGATACGTATGGGATACGTATGCATTCATATCAGATATATGTATGAGTTTGTACAAATACATCCGTATGAAATAGAACCCTACCACATTTGAAGGGGGTCTGTTTGAATGAATATGAATTTTCTTGTATTCAATTTGATATGAATCAAATGCAAAACAAAACAAAACACCCCACATTCGTGCACTGGGACAACTAGCCAGCTGCACCGGCTACCAATTCGCTACTGAGCCCAATTCAAGGTGTTAACTCTGACTTACAAGGCCCTAAATGACTTGGGCCCCAAATATCTAAAGGAACACCTTCTCCCATACCAGCCTGCCCATGGATTAAGATCTGTAGGGAAGGCCCTCTTGGTTGTCCCATCACCTTCAGCAGTGAGGCAGGTGGGCACCTGGGAGAGGGCCTTCTCAGTAATGGCCCCCAGGCTATGGAATAGTCTCCCCCTTGAGGTGCGTCAGGCTCCTTTTCTGTTTATGTTCAGGAAGGCAGTGAAGACACACCTCTTTGCTCAGGCCTTTGGCCAAATGTCAGCTATGTTTCCCCTACTACAAACACTACTGTTTTAACTAACATGGCTTTGTTTTTAACATGCTGGTTTTTAAATGTTGTTATTGTGTCTCATTGCTTTAATATAAATTGTTTTTTGATGCTGGATTTTAAAGGTTGTTACCCACTCTAAAACCTTCAGGTATAGGGCGGGATATAAATATAAATTTTAAAAAATAAATTCCTAGTGGACAGAGGTTTGTGGGGTGGTGAGTGTAAAATGACTAATTTGTTTCTCTCCCCCCCCACACACACACACACCATTGAGCATTCTTCTCCTATACACCTGAACTTGGTCTTTTTTTTTTTTGCATGTTTGGATTTTACAGTTCAATTTTGATGCAGTACCAAAATTGGTATTTGATGAAAATACATAAAATGCTACATAAAATATGGGTGTTACATACAATATTAAGCCATTCCATGTATAAAGTACATATTTCATCAAAGAAATTGTATATTTTATTGCACGAATGAAGCAAATCAGATAAGAAGGATGCACAAATTAAAGTCTGGACTTTAAAACAAAAATTGGCACAAAATAACAACGGTGATCTTTTCTAGAACAGGCAAAATATTCAACTCATGGGCGTTTCTAGCAGAGTTTCAGTCTAGGGGTGTATCCAAACCTTGGTGGCATCAAATATACGAAGGAAGACATGCTCACTTCCACCCAGAGGAAAGTCATGCAGTGTCCACACACACACACACACACACCTTGCTTCCCTGTTTCTTGAACCCTCCACTTACCCAACAAGATGGCTTCTAGAGAGGCATTTAGGAGAGCACCCAATGCAAGAGGAGGAGGAGGAGGAAGAGAAAAGTTGGCTTTTCTACCCCACCTTTCTCACCCATTCAAGGGGACTCCAAGTGGCTGACAAAGCTTTCTATTCTTCTCTTCACAACAGACACCCTGTGAGGTAGGTGGGGCTGTGAGAGCTCAGAAGAGAGCTGTGACTAGCCCAAGGTCACCCAGCCAGCTTTGTGAAGGAAGGTGGAATCAAACCCGGTATTCCCAAATAAGAGCCTCAGGCGTTTTCGCACACGGGGTTTTGGAACGCGTGCAAGACAGCCTCGAACGCGGCATACGCATTGCCGCAGCGGGGCTTGCACTCCAACGTGTCCGGAGCTGTCTTGCACACGTTCGAGATGTAGAGCACTTTAAAGTGCTCTACATCCATTCCGGCGCAGATGAAGCGCCCGCAGCCATTCGGGGAGAGAAGCATTCGCTCATGTTTCTCTCTCCCTGACAGCTGCGGGCTCCCCTTCCCCACCGGCGCTGGCTGACAATCAGCTGATTGCCTGCTTTGCTGGCTGCGGGAGCCTCGGCAGCTGTCTCCCCGCCCCTTGCCAGCATTTGCCGGCTAAGGCACTTGAGAATGCTTTGAGCATTCGCACACAGGCGTGCCGGAACGCGTTTACACGCGTTCCTGCGCTCCTATGTGTGAATGGTCAAAGCGTCCTGAAGTGTCTTAGGCTTCCCGTCCTACACCCGTTCCAAATGGAACGAGTGTAATGCGAAAATGCCTCAGGTCTGGCATTCTAACAACTAGACCTCCTCTGTCTTTCCTCCTGCTTAAGGAGCCTTTTTCGCCAAAAAAAGTGAATGGAAGCACTTCTGTTCAGGGTGCAAAATCAGTGCAACACTGGTGTTTCCAATAACAACTACTCTGGTTACTATGAGGTAGTTGTTGCTCACCAGTATGGATACAGGGCAACACTAGATGCTTTTGTGGGGGGGCTGGTGAGATGCTTTGTTGGGCATCTCCTTTGGTAAGTGAAGATGCAGCCAGGGACAAATCTACAAAGAGAAGGACCCCATCATATTGGAAGTTATCCCAGGGGACGACCTGGGCATTTGCTTGCCATGCCATTAAGGTCAGGAACGTGCATGAATTATTGGTCAGGTTTGCATTCATACAGATTCGTATGAATTCAAACATGTGCATTCGAATCAAATATTAACTATATACAAAGATTGATATTCAAATGCAAATTGAATGCTCTTGTACATTTGTTATGCTTACAAAGCACGAATTCCCAGTCATTCCTGCAGCAGGTTCAAAGTGAATTCAAAACAGATTCAAAGTGGATTTAGAACAAATTTGGAGGGAGATTCAGAGGTGCAACAGGCAGGCAGGATCTGAAGCAAATTCAAAGAAGAAAAGGAGGAGTTGGCTTTTCTACCCCACCTTTCTTACCCCTATATGAGGACTCAAAGTGGCTGACAAAGCTTCTGTTCTTCTTACAACAGGCACCCTGTGAGGTAGGTAGGGCTGTGAGCACTCAGAAGAGAGCTGTGACTAGCCCAAGGTAACCCAGCTGGCTTCATGGAGGAGGGTGGAATGAAACCTGGTACTCCCAGATAAGGGTCTGGCTCCATAACCACTAGACCAAACTGGCTCACATTAAATGGCATCTCCACAAAAGCAAAGACTTCAAAGGCTCTTTGGGAAGACATGAACTCACTGTAGGGACGTGCACAATTTTTGTATGTGTTCAATTCGAATTGCATGCAAGGAAATTTGCATTCATATGAATAGAACCCTTTATAATGTGGTAAGATTCAAATTCAATACAGATGTTCTTCAAATGCTATTTGAATCTGATTAGAATCTTATGCACTTATGCATCAACTACGAATCCCCTATGAATCCACTCTGGATGTGTCAAATCCACTCTGAATCCATTTCGAATCTGCCCTGAATACACTTGCAATCCACTCTGGTTTCACTGCAGATGTATCTGGGCAGCCGCTTTCCAGCATCCCCAGATTCACAAATATAACAAGACTTTGAATGTATAGAAGCACTAAATTCACATTTGAATGTCAATCTTTGAATGTAGCTAACATGCAATTCGAATTTGAGTGTCCAAATTCTGACAAATTTGATCAAATTTTGAATGTGACTAGGGGAGTTTTTCCACTGTCACTAGAAGTACCCATTTCGTACCCATTAATGGGTACAAAAATGCCATTTCGTACCCATTAATGGGTACTTAATGGGTACTTTTGGTGACAGTGGAAAAACACCCAAATATTCCTATATATCCTTAGTGAACATAGCATGATTGTGTATTATTTATTTATTTCTAAATATTTGTATCCTATCTTTCAGCTGAAAGTCTAAGGGTTAAAACCCTCAATAAGAAAATGAAAGAATAATCCAATATATGTAAAATAAAATAAATAATGCTACCACTCCAACTCCATCACAAGTCAACATTACTAGTATGCAGAGCATCAAAGACCTGGGTGAAGAGTTTTTCCTTCTATTATTTTCTTTTTTTAACCAGGTGCTGAAATCCACATAACAATGGCACCTGACTAATTTTTGCTGGGAGGGTGTTCCAAAGCATGGGGGGCCACCACAGAAAAGGCCTTCTCAATGCCTCCACCACTTGAACTATTAAAGGAGGCAGAACTTCAATAAGGGACTTCCTTCATTATCTTAATGACAGGTCTATATGTTTTAAGAGGGTAGTATCTGGTTACTGTAATCCATGAGAGACTCTGGACAATACAAATACTTTTAACAATACGCTTTCTCTTACAATTGCTTCATCTGTGGTCTCACATAGAACTGTCTTTCTATGATGTATGTGACATTTCTACACTTCCATTTCCTCATGGATATATTAATTTGTGGATACTGAATGAATAGAAATCTGATATTTCTGCACCCTCCAGCTGAAAACTCCCCCTCCCCCCAAAAAAATACCTATTCTTCAGGGTGCCTGCTACTGTACATATTGATTCTCCTTAGGTCTCAGTTGTAAAGACAAGGTTTCTAAGAATGTAATAAAATCCCCTTATCTTTAAGCAACCTATGGTAAACTCTTCTGTACAACATGAAGAAACCTGAATTTGATCAGCATACTCCTGAATGAGGTGACCAAATGATACGGTTTCAAAGATGAAACCAAATTGAATCATTTAGCGAAGGGCTTCCAAAGAAGAGAAATTAACTACGAGCCTCTATATTGAGTAGTCACAGAATATAACATTTAATTTAAAAATGCAAAGTATCTATTGAGTTTTAAAATGACGAGTAAAAAAAAAATGAATGAAAAATTAAGTCTTCTTGCAGTTCATGTGCAGAAAAAGAGGGGCTCTGGTTACCTGCCTAGGAAATTAAGAAGAGAAGCGAAATTGCAAATCTTTGGTGGGGAGGGACACACACACACACACGTGGGCCAGTTGCCAATTAGGGGGGGCAAGCCTTGCAAAAATGTGTAAGTTAGCTTAAAAATAGAAATGACCTGTAATTCTAACATTATGTATAGTGTCTATCCCATGGCTGGCACTTAATAAATGTAGCACCCGCTATAGATTTCTCCTTCCTATTCTAATTTTACGAGCGATTACTTTTCCCAGTCCTTTCGCTCACCCTCCCAAATTACTCCTGGCCATAAACTCCTTCTGCAGTAATGCAGAGATGCTTTTGTTTCCTTAACTCTCTCTGTCTTTAATAACGAAGACAGCTCCCTACTTAGATAATCTCTTTGCACTCACCGGTAGCCCTTGCCGTAATGGGAAGATCTGTTGCTGGTATAGTTTGCTTCAGCTAATGGCAACTTTATTAGATATCCGCAGCGAGAGGATGGGGCATCCGGGAGTATTAACACCTGGATTTACAGTCTGAAGGATGGAGCATATTGAAGTTCTTCACGACACAGAATTACTCAATAATAGCCACTGGAAACATAAATAATCAAGGTGCATCATTTTTGAAGATAAAAGCCAGGAACATGTCTGGCTAATTGACCATGATGGAGTTATAATAGTGAAATACAGCCCAATCTCCGTGTCAGGTGCTCTGAAGGGCTCCCTGTAGAGAAAGGGTTGGGAGCTTCCAGGTCCAGAGAAGTTTATAGACAGAACGGGGGCCCTTTGGAGGTTGCATCTGTCAATACAATCCAGGTTAGATTTCACACCGGCCAAATCCATCGGGCAGAGCTAATGACATCTAAGTAGCTTTGATGGTGATGTAATGCAGAGTGGTTGGGAAAAGGAGGGAGGGTCATTCTTCACCACAGGAGACCAAAGACACGGATTGACGGAGTGGTGCTTTTTGCAACTTAATACAAAAGGTTGAGAAGATTCTAGAAGGCCATTTCCCCCCAGAGAGTCTAACCTACCCATTAGGAAACGAACATTTAAGCACCAAAATGCATTCTCTCTCCCCACCACACTTTCTGTCATGATGT
Source organism: Aspidoscelis tigris stejnegeri (assembly GCA_023333525.1). Lineage (NCBI taxonomy): Eukaryota > Metazoa > Chordata > Lepidosauria > Squamata > Teiidae > Aspidoscelis > Aspidoscelis tigris. The sequence continues at coordinate 5,488,704 of JALMGA010000007.1, forward strand.
ATCAAAATCTCCATCTATTGCCAGCCTCTAGCAAGAAGACAAATACCGATGTTCACAGGCTCACAGAGGAATAAAGTCGATGGGCTGCAGTCGGCCAGAGGGATTCTTCTGGATGGAAACAATTATATGTAAATACAAAACAACCCTATAAGACCTTATACCCAGAGGTCTCTGGACAGGTAACAACATCTAAAAGTGTGAGTATACTCCCCCCACCACCATGAAAGATACTATTATTTTAATATGCTGAATCGTTTAAGTGGTTTTATGTATATTATTGGTTATAAAATAGGTATTAATTTGTTGTTTTAAAGGTTGTTACTCACCCTGAGACCTTCAGCCTATAGGGCAGGATAGAAATATAAACAAACAAACAAACAAACAAACAAACAAACAAACAAACAAACAAATAAATAAATAAATAAATTAAATAAATAAATAAAACTGTATGTATTAAAACAACAATGTCACTAAATGGGAAGGGAAAGCGTATCCCCATTTAACCTAGGCAAAGGCTAGGGCAAAGAGGTGTGTCTTCATTGCATTCTGAAATGTATGCAATGAAGGTGATTGACGCATCACAAGGGGAAGACTATTCCATAGCCAAGGGGCTATCACTGAGAAGGCCCTCTCCCAGGTACCCACTCCTTTTGCTACTGAGGGTGGTGGGACAACCAGGAGGATCACATCATCATCATATTAGTACTAGTATTATTAGTATTAGTATTATTAGTATTACATTTTATTATTATTTTATTTTCACCTGGAGGTCCCCAGGGTACGGGGAGGTGACAACATATGTTATAACATACACTGAAAGGTATTTAAAATATAACCCATGCAACCCACTTGCCTCTCTCGCTTCCATCCTGTCAGGACTGTAGTCAGAGGGACCAGGGTCCTTTCCGCACTTGGCCTTATTCTGGAATATATCCCAGAATAAGGACCTGCTATCTGCATGCGAGCGCAAACTATGGAAGGCCCCAGGTGAGGCTCACCATGGTCTGGATTAGCTTGTGGCCAGGAGACCAGTGTCCCGAGTTATATTCCAGGTTAAAGCCAAGTGTGCAAAGGGCCGAGGAATTAAAGGCCTGGTGAAGAGGTATGTTTTAACCAGGCACTTCAAAATGTATAAAGTTGGTACCTAGCCTATCTCCACTGGGAGGTTATTTCAAAACTGGGGGGCCACTACAGAGAAGACCCCCTCACAGGCCACAGCCCTTCACACCTTTGAGGGTAGCAGAACTACAAGAAAGGTCTCACTTTAGGCCTTCTCAGATTTGCTCTGGTTGGTCCCACATGGAGCATCCACACCACATGGAACCACTTCTATACAAGGAGCAGCTCTGCTTGAGCCATAGCATCCTCCAGGCATATAGTTGTAGTAGAACGCTAACAAGTTATCCACAGCTATACTAACTGCTGTCCAGTGGAGCTGGGCATGCTCTGTTCACATGTCTTCCAGACGAATGAAGTGTGCAGGGGGGTGGCACAGATGCAGGCATTGCCCAGTTACCACATCAGTGGTGTCACACATGCCTGTCTCTGCAGCAAGGTCCTTTTGGCATTTACCTTCTCTGCTCTAAACCAGCAAGACCCAGTGGATCTGGACCATGAGAAGACATGGTTCAAAGGTGAACACTTTCTGCAGCACCGGTAGATGCAACAAACCACTGAGCAGTAACTATGCCTTGATTGCCACAAACAGTAATTTAATCTCCAGCAACAGCAGAATACATTTCAGCACAACCATAGGTCCTTTCCACACTTACCTTGGGTGTTTTCCCACTAGCACTAGAGTACTCATTAAGAACCCTTAACGGGTCCTTAATGGGTACTCTAGTGCTAAGTGGAAAAACACCCCTTGAGTTCCAGGAAGGAATCTAAGGGGAAGTTAGGTTTTCTTTTTAAAAATCTGTGCTTAGCAGAAAGACAAAACACTTCTGATCTACCTTTAAATGACCAGATAACAAGGAATTGTATGTACATATGAGAAATGTAGAACAAATGAATGTAGCAATGATTGCTGTTCTGTTATGATTTAAATGGTGACCCTCCCTGAAATGATCATTATAGGTTAGGTTATAAATAAATTATCTGAATGAATGAATGATGGCCTGGTGAAAGAAGCTGTCATGGTGCTCAGAAGAAGAATTATTAAGAAAAAAAAAGAAATCTGATGACTGTGCATCAGGTTTTATATCTTTAGATTAGTAATATGCCACTATAACTATACTGTGGTACATTACATTTTCACAGTGCTTGCAGATTACCAAAGTGTTTCTTGAAAGCATTGTTTCAAAATGACCCTTGAGCCTAAGTTGTCCATGGTACCATTGGCCAAAGAAGAACTAATGAAGTGCAAGATTCACACAGTATGAAAATGTCATAATGGAAGAACCCCAAGGGTGTGAGAATCACATGATCCCACATCCATCAAGCCACCATCCCACCATAGATGGATGGAGAGGACCTTCAGAAGTACTTTTCATCCAGAGCATAAAAAGTGTTCTGATTAGCAAAGTGCACAAATGGGTCATTTGACATTCGATTTGTATTCATTTGAATAGATTCCCTTTGAATGTGGCAGGACTCTATTTGATACAAATATATTCGTATGAATTTGTACAAATATCTGATACATATCCAATATGAACAAGTATGTAACCGATATGTATCAGACAGAAACACGTATGTACTGTATCTTTTATGTATCCGTAACATATCCGTATTCTGAAAGCGTCAAAATCCGACCTGAATCCACTTTTAATCTGCTCTCAATCCATGTCGAATGCAATCTAGATCCGTTGTAGATGTGACTGGTGCAGCCACTTTTCCACCTCCCCAGTTTAACAAATGTCCGAACTATTTGTATGGGTGTAGGAATGTTCATAACATTCATACTCATATGAATGTTTATGTACTAATGTTGTAACATTCTATTTGTGTCCAAATGTCTAAATTCAGACAAATTCGGATGAATAACAAATATTTGTGCACATCCCTAGTTTTGATGATACATTCTGGCACCTTCCCACCCCATTGCCATCATGCAGACATATCTGAAGGAGCTTTTGCCTCATTGCTCTGCCTAGACCTATTTTCTAAGACCCATCTGTTGTTACCATAGGTGGGAGTGGAGAAGGGGCATAAGAAGAGCACCTTTCCTGCTCCCAGATTAGGTAGACCAATCATGTTGAGTGGGACACTGCTGTCCATTACAGGTCATAATACTGCTGATTCCTCAGGGTGGCAATGATCTTTGAAGAAGCTGGTTGATCATATTTCATTGTATGCAATGAGACTAAGTAACATGTGTATGCCTTGGAATGGATGTCTGCAGGAAACAGAGGGCCTGTTAGCACTTAATTGTGTAGAATGATATTATAGCATCCCACTGCAGTTAAGTTTGGGGATGGAGGTCACAGTCACATGACAAGTGCTGGTGTATCCTCCAACTTTACCACCAGTACTTCCAGTGAGGATGGTCCAACCTGGACCATCCAAATCACCATGGCAATGGCCACAGCAACTTCTACCAAGAGCCCGGACATTGCCATGATGCTGGTGGTACAGTCCACATTTGTGCAGCTGCAGCCACAACTCACCCATCCCACATGCAAAATCCAGGAGCTCCCCAACAGCTCTGGTGAAGTTGTGGAGAAGTCAAAGCTTCTCCACAGTTTTGGATGATTGAGGCTGCTCCCAGATGGTCTGTGACAGAGGATAAGGTGAGATATGCAGATCAGGGATGTGCATGGATATTTGTAACCTTCAATAGTATATGAATTTGGACATTCGTATACTAATCAAATGTTACCACATTTGCACATTGACATCTGTAATTGTACAAATGTTTTGAAACATTTGTACAAATGCTTCAGAACATTTGCGAACCAGAGAGGTGGGAAAGCAGCTGTCCCAGTCACAACTGCAAGGGATCCAGAGTGCATTCAACATGGATTGAGAGTGGATTCAAAGTGGATTCAGGGTGGATTTGAGGCTTTCAGAGTGGATATGTTATGTGATACGTACTGGATACATATCAGATACATATGGGATATGTATGTGTTCGTATCGGATGTTTGTACAAATTTGTATGGATACATTTGTATCAAATAGAATCCTACCACATCCAAAGGGGATCTATATGAACGAATATGAATTTTCTTGCATTCAATTTGATATGAATTGAATGCAAACAAACAAACAACAAACTATTCGTGCACATCCCTAATGTAGATGCACTCTTCCCTGGATGGATTGCAGCTACTCCAGACAGATAAGAACAAACAGGCCCCACGTTGTAGTCAGATGTGGCTATGAAAGGCTGTATATAATGTGCCTTATCGGACTGTCTGCCAGGATGATTCCCTTTGACAGGCATGCATATATACCTGCTACCTATTGGCTGGATCCTTTACAATCTGGAACACAATTGTTCTAGATCACTTTGTGAGAATGCCACAAGATCCACAGACCTCTAAACCAGTCCCCCTTCCTCACACAAATTGGTGAAATTTCCCCCTTTTCCTCACCATTACTGAAGTTTGTCTCATGGCACCTGGTCCTTCTTCTTGCACCATCATGAGGTGACAATGTTTATCAAGCCTCCGAAAAGAAAGAAAAACCACACACAGCCCCTAGATTTCAGACGATGCAAAACCATTAGTTCTGAGGTCCTGATCTGTAAATTAAATTAAATTAAAAACTAAACGAAAGCATTTGAAGTAGATCCAGCTGAAATTCAGAGGAACACTCCGTCTCCATGCGGAACGAGCAAGGGGTGGGTGGAAAGAGGGGTTATATTTTTTCCCTGGACAAAAGAGCGCCAGTGGAAAGTTCCAAATTTCATACACCAATTCTGGTAATTAATACCAGTATTAATACCAGTAATAAGACACTCCCGAGGGCTGAAGCAGAAGCAATTAGCCCAAACAGTTTTAATAAAGGAGATGGATAACTAGGCAGAGTGGGAACCTACTGCGAATAACAATTATCCAAGTCTCTAAGGCCGAGACAGGGGGACGGGAAATATAGCTGCTTTCCCTTCTCATCATCTTCTCAGATGCCATTCAGTCCAATGGGGATTTCCATAGAAACAGGAAGCATTGGGCAGACCGGAGGGAGCAAAATGTCTATGAGAATAAAGAGAGCCTTACAAAAACAAAACAAAACAAACCTTTCTAGTCTTCTTCAAACAAATGAACCTTCCATGCAAAGGAAAGTGTGAAAAGTTCAAAACAAACCCACTACAAGCTCTGTCAATCATTAGATGATAGGTGTTGTCTAGGGATATCCACGAATATTTGTAACCTTTGAAATTCATACGAATTCGGTTGAATTCGGACATTTGAATTCAAACTGAATGTTGGCACACTCAAAGACTGACATTTGAATTTGAATCAAATGTTTCTATACGTTTGTATGAAGCTTTGTAAGAGATTCATATGGGATTGAGCATTCGTATCGAATTCGAATCCTACCACATCCAAAGGTTAGCCTTACCCTCCGCCCGTAATCAAATACTTACCTCTGTTTGGTCACTGGGTGCCGTGCCCTCAGTGACTGCACGTGCATCACTGTCGTCGCCATGATGATGACGACACTACACAGTTGCAGTTGTGTCAGGAGGTCAACAGAGCTGCCACTGCACTTGTGTGCCAGCTCTGTTGACCTCCCTGTGAGCCAATTTGGCCTTGCAGTTAGGGAGTCAGACTCTTATCTGGGAATACCGGGTTCCATTCTGCCCTCCCCCACAAAGCCAGCTGGGTGACCTTGGGCTAGTCACAGCTCTCTTCTGAGTGTTCACAGCCCCACCTACCTTTCAGGGTGTTCTGTTATGGGAAGATGAATAGAAAGCTTTGTCAGCTGCTTTGAGTCCCCTTACATGGGTGAGAAAAGAGGGGTAGAAAAGCCAACTCTTCTTCTTCTTCTTCTTCTTCTTCTTCTTCTTCTTCTTCTTCTTCTTCTTCTTCTTCTTCTTCTTCTTCTTCTTCTTCTTCTTCTTCTTCTTCTTCCCTGTCCAGCAGAGGAACAAATGGTCACCGGTTGGATGGAACAGTTTTAAGTTTTTGTGGAGCAGGCAGGAGGCATTTCTAGCATTTAAACACCTCCTGCAAGTGCAGACTCACTTACCCAGATGTTGCCTAATTATCAACTCCGGGCCAAAGTGCGAATTGGCCCCAGGACAGGGCCTGTTCTCTTATTCTATGATTGATGTTTTTGTTCAGGAGCCTTTGATGAGGGACTTTGTCAAAAGCCTTTAAGAAGTCCAGATAGACCATGCCAAAATATATTGGCCCTCAAAGAAGGGGCACTGGTTTTGAGGGTTGCCCACCCATCAGCCACAGTTGGAAGAGTATGGGACATCCAAAAGTGGATGCTCTATCTTGTCCCACTAACAACCAGGATAAGATAGTGTTTCCTGAAACGGAGCATCTCATTCTTTTCCAGGATAAGGGAGGGGTGTGTGGAAATGACCAAGCAAAAGGGGTCCCAAGTGTGTGGTGATCACACAAGACCTCACCCATCAAGTGTATAACTTGCTTCACAGGCAGCAGGAAATGATCTGATTTTAATCCTTCTTGGAAATGTTAGCATCAGTGCTTCCAGAACTTCCTTTTGTATGGAACTTCCACCTTTTCTGAAGAGAGTGAAAGGTATTCTTTATTTTCCTAAAATCCAACTGAAAAATAAAGGCCATTTCTGCATGCAGTCTTAACTTGGATTAAGGCTCCATGTAGGTCTCATGGATTTGCATGTTAATCTAGTTCTATTAGGCTTCACTCCTTGCTAGTCTGTTCTGTTCAATCTACCATCCAACCAGCAGCCCTGATCCAGAACACGGGAGGCATGCAGAGTACACTGCTGAAAAGACCTAAAAGCTCTTTGAACATCTTAGTCTTCAGGCATGGGGGTGCACCCAAAGAGTGTGCAAGCTTTGAAGCTGCAGCATGGGCTGATCTGCATCAATGCCATGAGTGCAACTGGTGTTGATCCTGTCCATACCTTTCTGTAGTCATGATGAGCGGGTCTGGCTATTCTGGGCTCACTGACCATGACTTGCACCAGGAAAGCACCAGGTAAACACAGAAAGTGCCAGAGACTCACAGCAGCATGCGTACAGGCATGTATATCTATTTTTACGTCTATTTGCTGTCTCGTATTCTGCCTCTCTGCCTTTTTCAGATGTGTAGTAATTGGAAAGAAAAAAATGTTAAAGGTTTTAGCCAGTGAAACATCACATCCAATCAGGAAAGGATGGGGACAGCTGTGTATGGTGAATTTGATTTAATCCTTGAAAAATCAGCAATCAAGCGGATGCTCAGGACCATCCCAGCTGTTTCCCAGAACTGTAGCATCTATGTACTACAGCAGTCTTCAGGAGCCAAGGACTTCCATAGAGTTCACTGGTCACAGGACTGTGGCAGCTGTGGTGTATCTGAGGAAGATCACTTTAAAAGGGTCTCTCATGTACCCAGAGAAGGAGTAATCCACACCATCAGTGGAACCTGGTACCATTTTGCTAGGCTCTAGAAATTGTCTACTTCTGCGGTCATTTCTCTGCAACTTTAGAGGTTGGAGAACTTCCATTCTTAGTCTCCAAGGGGAAGGTCCTGTGGATGGCCACCAGCACTCTCCTTGGAAGATCTTCTGCTCTTATTTGAGTGTAGAGACAATGGGCCTATTCACACTTAGGCCTCTGGTATGCAGTCAGGACAGCTCTGGTACAGTTCTAAGGCATTTCGCATTACAGCGAAAACACCTCAGGACGCTTCGGCCCGAATGGGCTGAGTACAGTTTCCCATCTGCACTGGCAGGTAAAGGACACATTCCAAATGTGTACTTTCCCTGCCTACATGCAAATGGGGAAGTGTACTCAACCCGTTCAGGCCAAAGACCCTCCCCTGGCCTCCCACGATTGTGGTGGGGAGGCCAGTTAGGCCCCTTCCCTGGGGTCCTGCCACCTGCATCAGCCAGGATCAGTCTGATGCAAGTGGCAGGACCCCCATCTAACACCCCCCAACTCACCCCAGGGGCGTGCACACGTGTGAACAGGGCTTACCCGCTCCTGCCAGCCTGATTCTGGCTAGAATAAGCCAGGATGTTCTGAGCATACTCACAGGGTGGCCCCTCATTGGCCAGGGACCCATGTATGCTCAGATGGCCAGGTGAGGCCAGGTGGGTGCCCGGCCAATGAGGGGTCGCCCCGTGAGCATGCTCAGAATGTCTCTGCCTATTCTAGCAAGAATTGGGCCGGCAGGAGAAGATAAGCCCCATTCACATGCACGCACGACCCTGGGGTAGGGAAGGGGTCCTGCAACTTGCATCAGCCTGATCTTGGCAGATGCAGGTGGCAGGGCCCCAGGGAAGGGGCCTGACTGGCCTTCCCACCTCTGGCTGTAAGGCAGCCAATCGGGGCAGGCCGGGGGAAGAGCCCAGCTGTCACAGAGGGAGAGTGTGCGAACACTCTCTCTCTGGAACAGCTGGGGACACATGGAACGAATGGAGACATTTTCAGAGCAATTTGCTCTGAAAACTGAATGCACGGAGGGTGCGTGGGGACAGTTGGGGTGGTCTGGAATGGATCCGGCCACACCTGATGTGCGAATGCAGCATCCCCGTGTGTTCTCCACACGTTCAAAAACGCCTCTTGCAAAGCGGCCTCTGTCCTAAGTGCAAATAGGCCCAATCTCTTCATTGTGTACCAAGATAGGCAGTGTGGAAGCAGGCTCAGATTCTTTGGTCACTGTTTTCTTCACTCAGGTGAGTAGTTTATATTCCGGTATTTGCGCACACCTTTGTACCACGACTGCTCCTATAACTTGGAATAGTTTAATTAAGGCCACCTTCTCCTTTGCTTTCTCAAATGTCTGTTAACTTTGATCCTGTTATTTTCTACGTGATGTGCACTTGGTCGTACAAAAGGCTTCTGCTGTGGATTAGCTTCATGTTTTGTTTTGTTTTTGGAAACACACCTTGGATTTGCTAATACTTTCTTTTGATATTGCTTTGAAAACCAGCACAAGTGACCCAAAGTTCACCAAACACCGTGATCCGGAGAATAGTCTCTGGGTATCCAGAAGATCATGTGTCTCCTCTCCCTGCCTCTGACTGTTTCTTTTGTAATTGCTGGCTTGCTCTATTATGAGCCTCACCCCACTCCCCATAAAAGACATTACAGCCTGTCTCAGTAGAAGATAAAACCTGACTAACTGCTCCACTGTTGAAATGCAGCAGGTTTGTTCAATAACACGAGGGAGGAGAAGGCAGTGAGGAGAAGCAACTCGTGAGCAATTAAACTGTTCTGACACAGAGCCCCACCAGAGAACCAATTTTATTTTTAACTCCTGTTAGTCATTCCTCATTGAAAAGGTGCAAAGCCCCCCAGCTTTCTCTTTGAAGAAACTTTGTGGCTGGCCACACTCAGCCCCCACACTGGCCCGATCCAGCAGGGCTCTTCTTATGTTCTCATGTTCTTATGACCTGCTGGGTGGTGCTGGTGGCACAGAATGTGACAGCAACGTCTGCCCCTCTCCTCTCCTCTCCCCCCACCAGGAGACCTGTCTTGTTTATCAGTTTCTCTGGAAAACTGATGCTCTCCCAGCAGTTGTAGCATCCACTGTAATCATTTATATTATTATTTATAACAAATTACTTGTCAAGGACACAGTGCTATGGTGGTTCATCCCATTAATTTTTGTATGCAGGTCGGGGGGAATAAAGGGCTATGAACTGTTACTAAGCACACATACTAGGTAATTTATTTTACCTGTGAACTGCAAAGTCCTTTTGTATTTTAGCTTTTATGAGGGACAGAGGAAGGGAGGGATGGTGGGTTGCTGGAAGAGGAGGAGTAGATACAAGCAACTGTTTTTCTCCCTCTCCCCCCCCCCTTTTCAAAAGGGTCATGCCTTTGGGCAAATTTGGATCATTTCTCTTCTCCCTGCAATATGGCTTTCCTTTGATTGTGGCCATGTTTTTTGGGAAGGAGATAAACAGCCCACGAGTTGGGTTTTTGCACCTTCTCTAGAGGTCATCATCATGCAGTGAATTTCATCTTGATTTCTCTAAGTGGGTCTTTTCTGCTCCTCTCCTGGCTCCCTCAAATGCAAGTGAGGATAATTTCTTAACTGAATGATGCTATTAAAGAATTAGACAAGGGGGAAAATATGAAAACCAAGTGTAGTCTGATCACTTGACACTAGTAGGGAGGTGCACAAATTGAGCTTTTTTGTATTCAGTTTGTAACGATTTAAGTGCTTAAAAATTTGTATTTGTTTGAATAGATCCCCTTCGAATGTGGAAGGATTCTATTTGATATGAATGTATTTGTACAAATTTGTATGAATATCTGATACGAATGCATATTTATCCAATACATATCCTATACCAAAGCATACATATCAGATATGTGTACATATCAATATCATGTATTGATTACATGTACATATTAATGTACAAGTGTCGTAACATTTGATTTGTGTATGCATGTCTGAATTTGTATGTATTTGAACCAATAAGGAATGTTACAAATATTCATGGAAATCACTAGACACAACCTTTCACAACTTTCAGGATTAATTTTTGTTGAGTGACTCGTCAGATGAGTTGGAAATGTCACAATGTAGGTAGGGAGATCTTCAGGAACCAGTCATCTGTTTGCATGTAGATATGCACTAATTTGTCCTTCTTTTCCTTCTGAGATATGGGCAGGAGGTCAAAACTATCTTTATAGTGTTGACACCCTACTAGGGGCTTGCAAAACCAAATCCATATTTGAAAATTTGATCAAATATTCACATTTTCATGTTTTCACATCAAAACGAATGCCTGGACATTTAAACGTTTGGATATTAGAACAAAACAAACAATGCTCCCAGCTCATGGGTATGAAAATATGATCAATTTTTGCATTTTTGCAGTATTTTAATAGATAGCTTTTTCAATAGAAAACAAGCCATGAGGAATGTTTGTCCACAAAGGGAAAAGTTTGAACATTTGAACAAATGATTTCATAATGAATTTTGGCAAGTTTACTTTGATTGTGAAATGAACATTATTTTTCATTTGTGCACATCCCTACACCCTATTTATATCAAGTCCTCATTGAAATGGATCCATATCATCCTCACAAAATGGGGATGGAATATTTGCAGTCAGTGGTAGTGAACAATAATTGATGAAGAACTGTGTCATAAAATGAATAATTGTTCTTGTTAAATTTGATCTAGTTTTAAAACACTTTTAAAAAAGCGCTTTTCAATGGTAAAAATACAGCAAACATGAACTCTTCTTTTTCACTGGGCCATTTGCTTGGAGAAGTGCAAACTGGGGATGTCCACAAGTAATTGTAACATTTGAAATTTGGATGAATTTGGACGAATTCAGACATTAGAATTGGAATTGCATGTTGGCACATTCAGAGACTGACATTAAAATTCAAATGCAATTCTTTGGAACATTCGTACAAAGCTTTGTTACATTCATGAAACTGCAATAGATCCAGAGAGCATTCAAAGTGGATTGAGAATGGATTAAAAGTGGATTCAGGGTGGGTTTGACATGTTCAGACATCAGAGTGGATATGTGGGGGTTACATATCGGATACATAAGGGATTCTTGGGGGATTTGTATGTTATTTGTAATGGGGATTCAAATTGAATTTGTATCGATCATTTGAATTTGAATACTACCACATCCAAAGGGGATCTATTCAAATGAATATGATTTTTTTGCATTTGATACAAATCAATCCCTCCCCCCCCCAAAAAAAAAGTGTGTGCATCCTTATTGCAAACTAGGAGTATGAATGAATAAATGTGTTTGGATTTGGGTTTGAATAGATTTGAACTGCAAGGACAACACGCTGATTTGATTCAGACCTTTCAGTTCATCACACTGGGCCATAGCTTTAAAATTTATAAAAGTGGAACTGCTTCTGTTTTGAACTGGTATGATATGAACTGGAGTCATTCATAAGGTTCTAGTTGAACCCCCCATTAGTTTGGTTCAAATTCAAACCAATGCCTGGAACTTGGTGTAAATTTAAACCAGTCCACCTCCCTAGCCCCCACCCCCAGCCTGTGTGAAATTGGTTTGAAAAATAGGTGGCATATTTCTAGTGCAAACTGGGATAGTTCAGTTTAAAATTGGGGTGGCCGCTTGCAGGAAACAAAGTGAGTGAATGATTCCCCTTGTCTCTGCTTGAGTTACGCATGGGCAATTGGTGGGCCACTGTGTGTGAGGGGGGTTCCACTAGCACTATGTCCCCATTAAGTACCCATTAGGGACTCATTAAGGACCCCATTTCCTCTGCAGACCTCATTAGAGCCACATTTGTTTTCACTAATTCTAGGAAAATCTGGATTGAATGGGTCCTTCAGGACCTATAATCTGGATTTCCTGTAGACCTCATTAAAGGGATCTACAATGGGGTCTTCAGGGAGCAAATCCAGATTATACAGAGTGTGTTTCCACCGTGTTTCCACAATGGGGTCTAGCGGGGGGGGGCTCAGGGTGTGTGTGTACCCATGGGGGACGCCCCAAAACCCAAAGCTCTGAAGCCTGTGCACAGTCTCCAAAGCTGGCTCTAAAGCCAGCTCCGAACAATAGCACAGGCTCCGAAGAGGACCCCACATGAGAGCAATGTCAATCTTACAGACCTTTGTCAAAGGCTCCAGAGAATTTTCAAAGTTTGTGGCAGATTGCTCTCGAGAAACTTCGAAGAATCTCCGGAGCATCTACAGAGATTGCACCCCCTGTCCCCCCAAAAAGCTGGGGTGATGGGCAGGCCCCACATGGGTGGATCCATATTCACCACATGGGTGCTCCAGTGTTTCCACTGAAGGCAGACTAGCACCCACTGCTATTGGGTGCTGCACTGCCCATGGGGACGCATCGGGTACCTCCCTTAATCCAGATCTACTAGATCTGGATTAGTTGAAGGATCCATTCCTTAGATATGGATCATCTTAGATCCGGATTAAGGGAGGTCAGTGGGAAACAAAACCCTATGAAAGACAGGATGCTGGACTACATGGGCTGTGGCCCAATCCAGCAAGGCACCTCTTAAGTCCTTATGTACTTAAAATGGCAGGGGGGATCTTCCAGCCCTGGCAGATTTTTCATTGTTCCATGCTAAATAATAGTGCTAACCTCGAAATGAGGTAAAAATCAATCTGGTGGTTTATTTTTATTTTTATTTTTATTTTTAAAAACAAAACAAAACAAAAAAGCCTCCCTTAACTCCAGAATGTTGCTGGATGACTTTATTTATTTCATATTGCTTATATCTTGTTCTAATTTCATCAGAGCCTAAGACAAGCAATTAGCAACAAAGCCTGTTTTTCATAAAGTTTCACATGTGTTTCCATCCCTGGTTCCTACAGTTAGTGTTAAATGTATGCACAAAATACATTTTGAGCTTTATCCAGAGACAAAAGCAAAGTCCATCACAATGGTTTGAGTGGTTAGTGGAATGAAAGATTGGTTTAAAAGTGTTCCAAGTGTTCTGTCCACAGAAAACAATGGGAAACACTTTGATACTAAAGAAAACCTAAAACAACAGAACACACAAAAAGGACTTCTTTTTGCAGGAAGTACTTTAGCAAAAATGACTGTACAGTGTCCGCTTTTCAAAGAAAGATTGGAGTTTGATGGGCAAAACTAATTCAAATGACATCTCACTGCATACCGATAAGAGGTTCAGAGACCATGAATGTTGAAAAGAACTATAGATCTTCAAAGCCACACATATGTATGAAAAAAGTGCAATGTCATGCAGACCTGAATAACATAAAAAAGCTTTGTCTATCAAGTTGCAGGAAATGGGGAACAGAGAAAGAAGTAAAATGAGGTTCCTTCCCCCCAGCTGTTCCAAGTTGTGAGATTCTAACCAATATCTTTTCTACAAATTCAGAAAATGTCACACCTGGGTTTACCTAATGAGCGACCGAATGTAGGATCCACCTCTCCAAAGGCAAGTGGACGCAATTATGCTGAATCAAACCTGGCTTATTTGATAGGGATGAAAGCTGGCAAGCTCCAGATTTCTGAAACCCAATAGACATCCATGAAAGCAGTCTCTTGCTGAAGAACTAAAATCAGATGAAAAAGCTTCTTTTAAAAAAAATCCACATTCTTCCAAACTCTTCTTTGAGGTTGACAGAGGAATGAAGTATATTAAAGAAGTCAAAGGAAATAACACCTCAGAGGACCAATTATTGGTCAACAGGTTGGATGGTTTCAAAAGAGTTTTGAATCAATTCATATAGGTCAGAACTATTAATTGCTATGAGCTCTGAAGGCATTTTCACTGCCTTTGGCAATACAAGATGGTCTTGTGAAGGCCATTTGTTAGGAGACTCCAACCAAATCTCCACATACCCAACAAGTTGGTTCTAGTGGTGGTGGGTGAGGGAGGCGCTGTGATCTACTGCTGAAAAAGATGCCTCCTCATCTTTGTTTGTTAAGACAGAGGCATCATTGACAGTGATAACTCTGGCTGCCTTTGTTGAGGGCCTGAAATCACACCCTGAAAAAGTGGGGCTCCCAACAGTGATGGAATCTGGAAAGGGGATGCCACAAACTCAGGGAAGATTTGCTACAACTACAAATGGAGACACAATAACTTATGTGTGTTCCCATGGATAAGTAACAGTGCAGGTTGTGAGTAGCATATGCCCAGCTAGTGATCATTCTTGTATAACTGGTTAAGAACATGAGGAGCCCTGCTGGATTGAGTCACAGTTGTTTAGTCCAGTATTCTGTTTCATACAGAATATCTCTGGATACCTCAAGCAGAAGACAAGGGCAAACATTTACCTGCTCTCAAATCCCAGCAAATGGCCTTAAGGGGCATCCTACCTGTCTCCCCAACCTGGAGGATGTACCTGGGCATCCATTTTAGTACCCATTGAGACACCTGTCCTCCATAATTTGTCTAACCCTACCTTCAAGCTATCTAGACTGGTAGCCGTCACCACCTCTTCCGACAGCAAATTCTATAGACTGGTGACCCTCTGGGTAAGAAATCCTTCCCCTTGTCTGATCTGACTCTTTTGCCCATCAGCTTCATAGATGCCCCTTGTTTCTAGTGTTGTGTTATAGAGAAAAAGACATTATCCACCTTTTCTATACAGTGCATGATTTTATATACTTCAATCAGGTCCCCTCTTACATGCTGTCTTTCCAGGCTGAAGAGGCATTAGGCCTATTCACACTAGGGCCTATGGAACACAATTAGGACAGCTCTGAGATAGAGCATTCACTCTCTGGGCCAGGCAGTTGTGTCCGGAACTGTACTGGCCCATCCCAGGGTGGCCTAATTGCAGCCAGAGTGTGGAGCATGAAACTGCCCCATCCCCACAGCAGCTATTTCGGCCTGGGGTACAGGGGTTGGATGCCCAATTTACACCTTGGCTGGTAAGGGACACATGGGAAAGTGAGAATGGGGGATCCATCCCCCATGTCTCAGCCTAAGTCCACTACAGCCATCCAGCTGTAGTGCAAAAGGGCCTCTAGAAGTTGCAGCCTGGTTACATAAGGGAGGTGTTCCAGCCCCGCTATCATTTGGCTGCCCTTTTCCAGTTCCACAATATACTTTTTGAGGTTTGAATGACCAGAATTGTACACAATATTCCAAATGTGACCTCATCATAGATTAATAAAGAAGCAATGTGATACTTGCTAAATTGTTTTCCATTCACTTCCTACTTATTCCTAGCATTTACTCTGTTTGTTTTTTTTCTGCTTCTGCTGTACACTGGGCTGACATCTTCATTGAGATGTCCACCAGAACCTCAAGAGCTCTTTCTTGGTCTGTCTTGGAAAGGTCAGCCCACATATCTTTATGGACATAATTAGGATTCTTTGTGCTGATGTGCATTGCTTTGCACTATTAAGATTGAAGGACATTGGTTGCCCACTCACCCAATGTTTGTAATCCTTCCAGGATTTACTACCCTAATAATTTAGTGTCATCAGCAAACTTTGCTATCTTACTACATACATCTGCTTCTAGATCATTTTATGAGTAAATGGTTGGTCACTGAGAGGACAGAGTGCTAGACTAGATGGGACATGGGTCCAAACCAGTGAGACATTTCTTATGTTCTGATATTCTTTTCATGGAGTTCAAAGCAATCAATCACTATTAACCATTGCTTCTGGAAGCCAACTGCTAGAAGGCTCCAAGCAGAGCAAGCTGTGTGCCCATGTCTTGTTGATGGATTTTCCTGTGCATCTGGTTGACCACTGTGAAGACAGACTGCTAGGCTGCATGAGCCAAAGGTCTGAGCCAGTGGGACATTTCTTATGTTTTTGTTTGCATGGAAGTCCAGTTATCTGTGTCTATTAGCTCTGGCAGTAGGAGGTGATCTGCCTCTGATGACCAGAGACGTTTTCGCACGGGGCTGAACGGAACGCGGAAAAGACAGCTGCGGACACGTCATCCGCATTGCCCGCGCGCGGCTTGCGTTCCGACGTGTCCGCAGCTGTCTTTTCCGCGTTCGAAATGTAGAGCACTTTAAAGTGCTCTACATGCGTTCCAACGCGGACGAGCCGCCCGCAGCCGTTCGGGAGGAGAAGCGTTCGCGCCTGCTTCTGTCTCCCGAACAGCTGCGGGCTCGCCTCCGACGCCGCGCGGCTTTGACAATCAGCTGTTTGTCAAACAGCTGATTGTCGATCTGCCTCCGCGGCTGTCTCCGCGCCCCTTGCCGGCGTTTGCCGGCTAAGACAGCTCCCGGCGCTTTCCCCTTTCGCACACAGACGCTCCAGAACGCGTTTACACGCGTTCTGGCGCGTCTGTGTGTGAAAGGGGAAAGCGCCCGGAGCTGTCTTAAGCTTTCCGCCTGAACGCGTTCCGTTTCGAACGCGATGCAGTGCGGAAATGCCTCAGCTCCTGGGATACTGCAAACAAAGCAAGCTGTATGCAAAAGGCCTGTCCAACTAATAGGTTTCCTTGTGCAGCTGTTTGGCCATTCTGACAACAGGCTGCTGAACTAGATGGACCAAGAATCCAATCCAGTGGAGAACATTCTTGTATATTTACCCCAGTTTGGATAAAGCTATGTGCATATGGATTCTTCATTCCTGTCTTAGGGTTTTACTCTGAATGCATCAAAGACCGTTTTTGCCCTTCCCCTCTTGTACTGGATCAAAATGAGAAGTTCTTGTCCTGAGACGTTTTCGCACGGGGCTGAACGGAACGCGGAAAAGACAGCTGTGGACACGTCATCCGCATTGCCCGCGCGCGGCTTGCGTTCCGACGTGTCCGCAGCTGTCTTTTCCGCGTTCGAAATGTAGAGCACTTTAAACTGCTCTACATGCTTTCCAACGCGGACGAGCCGCCCGCAGACGTTCGGGAGGAGAAGCGTTCGCGCCTGCTTCTGTCTCCCGAACGGCTGCGGGCGCGCCTCCGACGCCGCGCGGCTTTGACAATCAGCTGTTTGTCAAACAGCTGATTGTCGATCTGCCTCCATGGCTGTCTGCGCGCCCCTGGCCGGCGTTTGCCGGCTAAGGCAGCTTCGGGCGCTTTGAGCATTCGCACCCAGACGCTCCGGAACGCGTTTACACGCGTTCTGGCGCGTCTGTGTGTGAAAGGGGAAAGCGCCCGGAGCTGCCTTAAGCTTTCCGCCTGAACGCGTTCCATTTCGAACGCGATGCAGTGCGGAAATGCCTCTGGATAGACAATCTGTCCTAAGCTGGGATACATTGCTCCTACAATGGAACTAGGCTGTCTGCATTGGGATTTCCTGTTCTATGTCTACCTGAAGAGAAGTTTTCCACCAAGGCATTTCAGTGGCATGGCCTCCATTTTCTATTATACCACCCAACAGTAATGCTTGTAGACTTGATCAAGACATCATTTTGGGTCCCCACTCCAGATTTATGCTTCATCCTGTGCAAACAAGCACTCTAAGAAGGGTAGGGTTCTCCATTAAACTGCACCAGCCTGTAGAAAGGACACACCTTTGTGGCAGCCCTGTTGACCTCCCTGTGAGCTAGACTGGTCTTGAGGTTAGGGAGTCAGACTCTTATCTGGGAATATGGGTTTGATTCTGCCCTCCTCCATGATGCCAGCTGGGTGACCTTGGGCTAGTCACAGCTCTCTTCTGAGTGCTCACAGCCCCACCTAACTCACAGGGTGTTCTGTTATCAGGAGATGAACAGAAAGCTTTGTCAGCTGCTTTGAGTCCCCTTAAATGGGTGAGAAAAGCAGGGTAGAAAAGCCAACTCCTCCTCCTCATTGCTCTACAGAGTAGCACTATTAATTCTGTTTGCAATGTTTCTTGGGCCATTTTCTCTGTGCTATTCAAGAGACTTGTACAACATTGGAATGTCCATGGGTAGAGATGTTCATGAACTGAAATCTAGTGGTTCACTTCAAACAGTTTTCTTCAAACTTCAGGGGCATTTGGTTTACATGTGAATAAAGCAACTCACCTTGTTCTCTATATGCCATGAACCAACAGAAAGAGTCCGGCACAGCTCTATCCCTGAGTATGACTTCTCAAAAACAACAAATTGTTGTCTTCCTAACAGTGGAAGGTAGAAAGACACTGACTTTTGCATTGTACTCTGTGCAACCTGAAAGTAGAGATGAGGACAAACAATTCATGTGTTCATTTCGCTATCAAAGCAAAAACCCATTTGTTTGTTTCATCTTCAAAAAGTATAATGGAAGAACTGGGATTTTGCAATTGTTTTGGGCTTTTTTGCGCTGAAAAATAACATTTTTCCTATTGGGGAAAAACACACCTTTCATTGGCAAGAATGCAGCACAATGTGAATGTTTGATTAGATATTTTGTGTTTGCAAAAGAGAGGCTTCTTTGATTTGATTGAAGTTTTGGAAATGTGAAAACAACATTTCCATTTCATGTGAATATCAATGAATACAAAACATTCAATCGAATTTGTGAATGTAATTGAATGTTGCACATCGGAACCTGAAAGTACTTGAACCCATTGATACTAATAGGTTTCACAGCACATGATGGCACTTTGGGACACCTTCCCAAGCTCAGATTCTAGCAGGAAGCTCACTTCACTGCCTGCCAGCGTTTCTTCCTTGCTTTCCCTGCCTTCTCATCTGTCGAAAATGGAACCATGATGGCTGCCAAAACAAGGGGTATCTGCTTCCGGTACAGAGCTTTATGGTTTTTGTTTTCAAATTTCCCTTGGGTGACCAATGAATTGAGTCGGAAGAAGGGAGGGACACAGACAGGCACATTTAGGGAGGGAATCTGCTGTGTGTGTGTGTGTGTGTGACAGGAGATAAGGGGGGATGGAAGGAAAAGTATGGAATGAAGAATTCTCAGGCAGAAATAAGATATTTTTGCCCCTTTCTGCCCTTATTGTAGATCTGAATTAGGGAGCCTCTTAATCCAGATCACAGGCCTCCCATCTTCTCACTGAGGCAGATCAAAGAGCCCCTCCCATTAGACCTGAGGCCTATTCACATTTAGGCCTCTAGTCAACAATTAGTGCACCTCTGGTGAAGCCACTAGGCTGCTACAGCCTAGAAGCAGCCCACCCTCACTGGAGGTGCACTAATTGTTGACTATTGGGCTCCACACCTTTACCAATGTTAACTAGAAGCATATCTGAAGTGTCCAGTGATGCAGCCATGTGCTCTTCTTCCGGTTTTCTGTGTGTGGTGGCGATAATCGATCCTGTGATCAATCCCATGATTGATCATAGGGTCTCAAGAGGGGCGTTTCATTGGTGATGGAGCAGTGGGCACTGCGTGTCCCATCACAGGTGCTGAAGTGATTGGCTGCCACACGTCCCTGTGCTTGAACACTCAACTGATGGCAGCCAATTGTGGCAATGAGGAGGTGGGACTTCCGGCTTTGGAGGAGGCAGCACGGGCTGGTAAACAGGAGGACCATTTGCACTTCTGGCCGGTAATGGACACTTTGGGTATGCTTTCCTCCAAGCAAATGTAAATGGTCCTCCTGTACCTGAAGTTTGCCAGCTCTAGTTCACGTCAGCCTAATCAGATAAGTGCAGAAAGGCCTTTGCTCTGTCCTAGGGCCTGTTGATCTGGATCTAACCCTGTCCCATGAAGACAGATCTGGCCTAAAGTGGGACTGGCCTTTGCAATCTGGGTGAATGTGTGGATGCAGAGTATGGCAACTCGAACCAACCCTTCCTTGACTCACTGTCAGCCAAGCTATGCAGCAAGGAAGCGGTACCACATACCAACTGCCTGCCAGTGAGCTGGAGTCAGTATATCAACTGGATTATATCCCCCGTCCACAGGCGTCCTACTTCAAAGGTTCAAGACCAAGCCCTCTCCCTGAAGCAGCAAAATAAACACCATTGTCATCCAACACTAACTGTTTATTATATACAAGCAAATAAATAAATAAGGAGAAGCATAGATAAGGTTAACTAAGAGTCTTAATATTGCTAGAAGGAACAAGCCCTGTAAGCAGAATAAAGCTCAGTTCTCAAAGAAAGATTCACTGAAGGCAAAATACAAAGTGAACCCCAGCCTCTGGCTCCCTTTAACCTGAACAGAAATTCCTGATATCGTTCAGTGTGAATATTCTTCCAGAATAAAGAATAAACCCCCAGCAGTAAATCCTAACTTCCAGTCAGGAGTCTCCCTTGCTCTCACCAGAGCTAAACAGCCCCTGCAACGTGCCTGCTATTTCCCAGGTACATTCAGAGATCTCCCCCTAATGAGAGGTAAGTCCCTTCCTTCTACCCTTGCCTCTCCAGTTGAAAGCATGAGGCCTAGAAGCCAGGGCCCTTTCTGCACTTGGCCTTATTCTGGAATACATCTTGGGATAGGGGTTGGTTGTCTGCATGCTAATGCAGGCTGTGATAGGCCTCGGTTGGTGCTTGTCATAGCCTGCATGATCATGTGGACAGCAGGCCCCTGTTCCAGGATAGAATCCAGAATAGGGCTAGGTGCAGAAAGGCCCCAGGACAGTCCAACTGTACTCTCCGCAATCTCTCCCTGCCAAATCTGCAAGCTGAAAGACACTGAGAGCTCCGGATCGCTGGCTTTTATACAGCGAGATCCGGCCGCTCTGATTGGCATGATTTGGGCCCTCCTGTCCATCAAACCTGCAAAAAGCCCAGGAAATATTCCCGCGGTCGGAGCTTACTCCGTGAATCCATCACACAGAGTACCTGGATCTGGATCAGTGGCCTTCTGGTCTGGATCAATGTCCTAGTGCAGAAAGGGCCTCAGTGTGGTGTCTGAACACTGCTGGATGCCCTCACCTGTCAAAACTGCAATGAGGCGAATCCTAAGCTGCTATCTGGGAAGGCAGGAGAGTTTTTCCTCCCCTTGTACCAAGATCAGCTACAGTTCTGAGACCAGAAGATCCCTAACCATTTGATGCTGGACGTTTGGGAAAGTTCTTCTGCCTTAAGAGCAACTGGTAATGCAGCTGATAGATGGAAACTGTAACTAAGCATTGTAAAATAGACATGTGAGCCACGGTTCCCTTTATTTGTGTTTCTCCCTTCCAAGACCCTCTTTCACTCCTGTTTAATGTCCTGTTTTTGTTGTGCCTCCCCAAACATTGCTTACCCCTCCTGATGAAGGCACCCTGCCTTCTGCTTTGCAAACTACAGAGTACATGAGAAGCCGGGATGCCTGCCACAGCCAGCGTCCAATACAAGAGCTGCAGGCGCACACATCCACAGGTGTTAGCGCAATACAGCAAGTGGGATGAATTACAGCTATCCAGCTGAGATGTAATAAAGGTATGAATTATTGACTCAGCATCATCCCGAGACAGCTTTGGTCACAGCCTTGGTGTGTTTTGGAGATGATAGAATGAGATTTGTGGGATGTAAAATTACAATCAAAGAGAGTTCAGGATGAAAGATAACCTCCAAGGTTATGAACCTTCATGGGAAGCTACATTGCTTCCATTAAAGAGGAACTGCAAGGGACGAGGTATCGATTCTTCGATTGCAAGAATCTAACAAGCACGGCTGCTCTGGTTTACTTGTTAATGTAGAGAAGTTCTCCCTTTAGGGAGCTGCATAACTCTGTACCGGACAAGGTGGAAATGTAATGTCACCTTGATCGGAAAGATGTGGAGTTTGGCAGAAGAATTTTATTGAGTTGGAGGTACAGGGCAGTCAAGGGCTCAATTCATTTTAAGGTGAGAGGCATTTCTAACTGGAGATTTGGATTAGGAAGGACCTGGGATACCAGGGCTTAGCAGCAGCAGCAGCAGCAGAAGAAGAAGAGTTGGCTTTTCTACCCTGCTTTTCTCACCCATTTAAGGGGACTCAAAGTGGCTGACAAAGCTTTCTATTCTTCTCCCCACCACAGAACACCCTGTGAGGTAGGTGGGGCTGTGAGAATTCAGAAGAGAGCTGTGACTAGCCCAAGGTCACCCAGCTGGCTTCATGGGGGAGGGCAGAATCGAACCCGGTATTCCCAGATAAGAGTCCAGCTCCCTAGCCACTAGACCATTACTGGCCAGAACTGGATGGCCTTCGATCAGCTACTCCTTCCCTCCTCAACCAGCTCCCGGGACTTTTTATAAAGATAAAATAAAAGTGGAGGGAATACCATTTTGAAGAAACAGATGGGATGTAAATGCAAAAATAGAAGCACCAAATATTGTCAAATAGTGATAAAATATTTTTTAAATATCCTTGATAACTTAATACAATATTTGCTGCTGGTATTAGCTTAATTATGAAAAGGTAACTTGTTAAACAAAGCAATTTCCCATGCCAAACAGGCCTGATCTCTGAACTATTCTTACTTAATTAGAAAATAAATGAATGCATAATAGGAGGAAATTGGAGACTTACTGGAGACTGGCCCTGATTGAATTATGAAAGGCTGGACTCAAAGATTAATTGGCCCCAGCTCAGATGGACTACTAATTCCAAATCTTGGTTACATTAGAATTTTCTGATCAGCTTTTGTTTTCAGCACAGTTAGCAATAGGGTTGTCCACAAATATTCAAAACATTTGTTATTCGTATGAACTGGTCCATATTTGGATATTCGTACGCAAATTGAATATTATGACATTTGTACACTAATATTCATACAAATAGTTCAGACATTCGTTAAACTGGGGAGGTGGGAAAGCACCTGCGCCATTCACACCTGCAACCGATCCAGACTGCATTCAGCATGGATTGAGAGTGGATTAAAAGTGGATTCAGGTTGGATTTGATGCTTTTAGACTGTGGATATGTTACGGGATACGTTATCAGCTATGTAGTCATTTATATTGGATATGTATTCATTTCTATCGGGTACATATTCATTTGTTGCAGATAAGTATTGGATATTCATACAAATTTGTATGAATACATTTTTCTTGAATAGAATCCTACCACATTCGAAGGGGATCTCTTCAAACGAATACAGATTTTCTAATATTCAATTTGTTATGAATCTTATGTCAAAAAACTCATTTGTGCACATCTCTGGTTAGCAATGCTCACATACCTTCTTCAAAAATTAAGCATAATGGAGTTTACTGAATTATTAAATGTGAAGCAGCAGCAGCAGCAGAAGAAGAAGAACCATACCGTTGTTGGTATCATCAAAACTCAGTGTGCAAAACCATGTGACTCTGTGCAAAATGGCACATGCTTCCAAACAATTACTGGTGGGGGTTAGCTATGGTTTTGGATGTAATTCATCAGTCTGTCCATCCCCAGACTTTTACAAGGGAAGAGAGCACTAATGTGTTAATTCCTGGTAGGATAGGGTAACAGCCACAATCCATCAAGCAGGGGTCTTGTGCTAATCTTGGGAAATATATCTGCATACGTTGGGTGCCAGGTCCATCTGTACACCAGAGAGAAAACAAGGCCTCCAATAGTTCACCTGGCTTATTCCAATACAAATGGAGCACTGTCCTTCCAAATAAAACCATCTGAGCCCTGGGGTATAATTTGCATATTCCCCATTCTATCCTGGGAGAAAGCAGAGAGTCACTGCAAGTAACAAAGTAGCTGGTTTTCAGGAGACTGGAAGAAATCCAACCACAAAGAATACAAACCATGACTGATTTTTTTTCCCTCTGAAAAATGGACTCAGCATTTGAATACAGCAAAAATAAATATTTAGGGATGAACTCATCATTCGAGACTTCCTTCTTAGATTCCACACTATTGTCTACTCTACCTCGCTTACATTGCAGCCCAGAACAGAACAGTCTAGTATGTTCCTGGTCAGCAGGGTTTGCACTTACATCCAGGTGCAAAGCTGGGAGGCGGCATGGAAGCATGGTTACCTGCACACAAGTGCATGCCATTATACAATTGCCATGACAAAGGGCAGATGCATGCTGGAAGCTGCTGCAGCCATTGCTAGGGTGACTAGGATGGGCTGTATTTATTTATTTATTTACATTTTTATCTCGCCCTATACCCAGAGGTCTCAAGGTTCATAAAAGATGAACATATTAAAACCATAACAGTGCCCAGATGTAGGGAGGAAAGCTGTTCCCTTACTTAGTCCAAAGCTAGGATAAAGAGGTGTGTCTTCACAGCTCTTCTGAACACAAAGATTGAAGGAACAGACCATCCACACTGCGAGCGCTCATAGGCATGTGGGGGATGACACTGACACAATACGAACACCAGCCACTCACCCTGAACTTAAGTTCAGTGGGATGGTATCCCATTGAGCTTAAGTGTGAACCAGCACTAAGATTTCATTGGAGATATATCTTTGCATGTGAATGAATACACATATTCACAAACAGTTCATAATCCACCCTTTGGAGTAAAACACAATAAGAACCTTATATCAGGCGTTGCATCCAGTTGTGACTTATTCTGCCTGGGAGAGGGCCTTCTCAGTGATGGCCCCTGGCTATAGAATAGTTTTCCCTAGAGATGTGCACAGATATTTGAATGCATTCAAAATTCAATCAAATTGACCAAATTTCAACATTCAAATTTGTACTGAATGTCTTTAAATTCAAATTTGAATTTTTATTTTGAATTTTGGATCTATTTGTTTGAATTATTTGGACATTTGCATGTGTATGGGTTTGGACACGATGTGTACTTGAAGATCTGCATCTTTCCCTCATCTATAGGCATTTGTACGGATCCATACGGGATGAAAACTGGTTGCAAATGGGATAACTATGGGATGCATACGGACATGTACAGATGCGTACAGATGTGTACAGACCTGGGGAAGATGTGTACGGGCATCTATGAATGTCATCAACATTCGTAAGTGCAAATTCAAAGGAAAAATTTGAACAAATAGATTCAAATTTGCTTAATTCGAATCAAATTTGGATAAATTCAAATTTAAAAGATTCAAATCGAATTGAATTTTTGAGTATCCCATTCAAATCGAATCCTGAAAATTGCATTTCTGCACACCCCTAGTCTCCCCCTTTAGGTGCGCCTATCACTTTCACTTGGGAAGGCAATGAAAACATGCCTGTTTGTGCTGGCCTTGGGTTAAATGAGGATACATTTTCCCTTCACACTTGCAGATGCTATTGTTTCAATACATACTGTTACTGTTTTAATAATGTTTGATTTTAGATGTTGTTACCCACCCAGAGACCCCAGGTATAGGGTGGGATAAAAATGGAAATAAAGAAATAAATATTCCTTATGAACCCTCATCAGGATATACAAAAAATGAATGATTAGGGATGTGCATGAATTGAGTGTCCAGACGTTAGGGGGTTTTTTGTATTTGTACGAATACGACTATTTTGCATTATTTGTACAAATAATTTGGACATTCGTGTGTGCACAGATACATACACATCACATATGTATCCATATGCATCTTGTTCGTATCTGGACACATCTGTATGGATACGTATGGGATGAAAAAGGAATGCATAAGGATAAAAAGGGATGCGTACAGATGTGTAAGGATCCGTACGAGATATGTATCATCAGATATGTATCAAATATTCAAACAAATATGTGCCAATTGCAAAAGCTTGCAAATGTTTCCATTCCTCAAGCCTCAGAGTAAAAAGAATTTTCCTGCTTCCAAAAGCTTGCAGTACACACCCGACACCAGCAGGAGCTGGACTCTTAGCCTGGGGGCTTAATGGAGTCCGGCCACATGTTCCCCGTTCTTCTTTTCCTGTTTCAAGATCCTCCACACTTCCTGCCACAGGATGTGCCATCAGAAGGACTTCTGACCTGCTCAGCTGATGTGGCTCGACCTATCTCATCCCTGGATTGTGACCTTACATCATTTCCGCCACACCTCCACTCTCTGCTGTATTTAAGCCTGGAAAAATTAAAATCTGTCTCTTTCCAGCTCATCCTGTCTCCCACCTAACTTCTTTTCTCCTGTGCTCTCTGTCTATAACTCACCATAGGAGCACATGGTGATCTGTTAGAGCCTGCCAGTGGCTCATAAGAGATTTACTTTCACAACACCTGGTGATCGTACCAGTAACTACTGGTACCAAGCATCGTTGCAGCCCTTGGGTTGTATCCAAGCATCACTGTGGTTCTCAGAACTGCAGCCAAGATCGAGGTAGCCATAAGCTGCCTCCCCCAGGTTTCCCAGAGGCAAGGATTCAGGTTGCAGAGCCGAACTGCAACACAAATAGATATGAATCTATCCGTATTGGTTTGAATGTCCAGACATTCATTTTTCTTAATTCATATGAATTAAGAAAAACGGATACAAATCGAATTGAATGTTGAAAGTTGCATTTGTGCACACCGTTAATTTCACTCCAAAGACCTTCAAGGAGGTGTCTCTTCATCATGGTTTTATCCTCCTTTTGTCCTCAGGAAGGTCTTTTCTGTTTACTACAAAACAACCACTTTCAGATTTCAGGCGTATTCTGTGTGCTGCTTTTTGAAGAGTCACAAACGTTTTGAGGAGCAAATGCCAGCAGCTGCATTGCAGGAAATGACTCCTAGGAATGCCTCAGACAAGGGCATCATAAAATGGCGCCTCTCAGACATCACTTGGTTGTGAACAAAATCACAGCCGTAGATTCTTCCACAAGTTGGGGGGTCAAAGAATTTCATTCCTCCCCTGTGACTAGCTTTGTGCTGCAAGATAATATAATGAAAGAATAAGTCATAGATTTACATCAGCCAGTGTGATGTTTTTATATTCTTACATAATTTCAAATTACATATGAAAAATACTGTAACTCAAATTAATGCATTTTCAACATATGATCAATTACATTGTATTTCCTGGCCATTAAAATATATAGTTTTATGACATCAATAACAAATGTAATAAAAATATATTTCCTTATTGGGCTTTTTTTTTTTAAGGCAAAAAAAAAGAGCAATAACTGAAAAATTATAATCTTCCAAGTTCTTTAAAAAAAAATACAGTGGTGTAATTGTTCTTATATTGCATAATAAAAGAACAGACGGTATTGACAAAATTAATTCCTGAAAAAATGGAGGTTGTTCATCTTTTATCTTCCACTAAAGCCTGGTGCTTGGTTGGAATTTGAAAAATGGACTAATAAAAAGAAATTACTATTTGTTGAAAACATGCAGGAATCGATTAAAAATATCCTTCCTTCCTATTGCAATTTTGATATGAAAATGTTAAAGGCAGGCATGTAAATTTCCCTTTGTGTTTTTTGAAGGGGCACCTTTCTGCACGTATTTTGACTTAAAAATAGGAGCTGGTGGAGTCCTTTTTCTTTACCAATGTGTATACCAGATAGGCATTGCTTTTCAAAAGACTTCCCCTTGTCATTTCTCTTCACTCAGAGCACAAAAGCGTTCAACTTCAAAACTGTGTCTCCTTCCTGCTGCTACACAGGCCTGGAGAGAGAAGAAACTCGCATAGTCAGGAAGGGGGTAAATTAGCCTGTAGAAGTTCTTTTATGAGGTCTCGGAGACTTCTTACTGACCTTTGACTGCATCAGGAAGTGGATGTTTGTGTGGATCAGAGACATCAATAATTCTGCAGTTCCTTTGTCCTAGCTCTTTGAAATCATCTTCTGTCTGTTCCAGGAACTTGCCTGGGTCACCACGGCAATCTCATAAGGACAATGGAGAAGTTCGCTTGAGATAGCAGTCAGCTTTGCTTTAAATTGTCTTCTGGAGTTTTAAGAGAATTGTGGGGTGAAATATCAGAAAATCATATGTGCTGGAAGAGACTCAGAAAGCAAACTTCTCCAGTCTCTTGTTCCACTGGTTTTCCAAATGTGCTTCTTTAAGGGTTGTTTTTCACACCAACTTCTCTAGAGAAGAACTTCTGAGCATCCTTTATGAAAATATGTTCATTGTAGGGGATACTGTGACGTTTTGCTCTGTGAAAAGTTGCTGCTCTCATTGATGGAACTTGGCCAGTCTCCAAAATGGTTTGATAGATCCAATGGAGATAAAGTATACAGTATTGGGAGAGCAAAAGAGTTAAGACTATAGATGTATTTAATTTCAAAGTTCAGTGGAACATAAGATCTCTTCATTAGTGGATGCTGTGGATCATAAAGTTATCTTCTGCTGCCCAGAGAAAATTGATATTATTCAATTAGAATAGGAAAACTGCAAGCACTTCCTAGGAATTTCGGGTAAAGGAGGGTCTACATGAGACACCCTAGACCTGTAGCTATATCCTAAAGCTTTCAGATAATAAAAGGAGTGTCCACATTTTAATTCTCTGAAGGTCCTCTAAGTACGCAGTCAGTACTTGTTGGTGGCATTTGCTTCAGGGAGCCACCTGTTTCCTTCCTCCCTTCAACAGTTTAACATTGTGTGGTTGGCTGCCAGTTAAGAATATGTAATATAACTCCATCCTTGAACCTAAAATTAGAAGTGGAAAACCCCTGAGACAACAAACCTCCTTTTCTCAGGGCCAGTTCACACTAACATGTGAGGACACACCAGCCGCATGTAAGGCCTTTGTCTCCATCATGGAGTGTCTGAGAGCATCCTGGGCCCTGGACACACAAGACAGGACATTCTATTCATTAATTCAAACTGAGGTTGTAAAGGCCGCCTCTCGGTCGGGTAGCAGTTTTATATATCTTTATATTTGGTAGTGTGGTAGCGTTGGTTTTACTTTTTAGATTAAAACTCTGTTATTCCCTTCCAAGAGACACACCTTTCATTTACCTTTCCCTACTATTAAGTTTGATAATAGAACTCCGGCCTAACTTGGCTCACTTTGAAAACAGAGTACTCGGTTGAAGCTTCTTTAAAATAACAAGTTTATTGTGTACAGCTTTCTTAATAATAAACAGGTAAGTTCACTGTGTCAATCACAGGTCCATTCACCCTTCTGACTGAACTGTCCCCAGCTTCCTCACTCAGCCCAAGGACTCCAGTCCTACTCAGATTAATGCCAGCAGCATAAGTAACATATAACCATTTCAATTCTTTTACTTTCTAAACACCGTATATTCACTAATGACTCAGGACTCTATTCCCCAGCTTCCCTCAGGACAGCTTAGAGCCCGTTTCCCTCCTTCGTTAACCCCCTCTGGTCAGTTAACCCCAGGCAGAGAACACTAACAATTCCCTCAGGCTCCCTTAAATACTTTCCTAGCCAGTGAGCTGCAACCTGATTGGTTGATGCTCCTCCAGGATTCTATTCCACCCTCTCTCCTGGAGAGCAGGGATAGCCCCTCCCTTTACCAACTTACCATTTCTGAATAATCCATTTTGATGACACTTTTAACAGTATAGACAAATAGTTTTTGCCACACTTTGTAGTGTAACCAAAATAACTTAATTTTGGGGTTGAGGGGTCCTAGCAGGTATCACAGAGGTCATACCAGTCCTGGTCACACCTAGATTGTCCTCAGGCTGCCCTCTCTTTGTGCCACATTGGTCACAACTTTCTCTGTGATTGACCTGAGCCTCATCCACAGAACCTTTGGCTCTCCACCCCTTTTGCTGCGTCAAATCTATCTCCTCTCTTATTGGATGCTGTTCTGTTACTCAAAGGCGGCGAGGGGGTATGCTTGCAGTTCTTTCTTACGCCTGTTCCCCCGTCTCCAAACAGCCCTTCTTTTGCATGTGCTTTTCATCTTTGTGCAATTAATTTTGAAAAAATAATAATAAATTTGCAGAAAAATGCTAGATAGAGGAATTATCCACACAAACTGAGGAGAGAAGGGGAGATGCCTCACAAACTCTGCACACGCCTATTGGCTGAAAGGAAAGACTGGACCCCACTGACCACAGCATGGTTCAGCCTCCTTTAACCCATCCCCCTTCTAGGGGTGTGCATGAATGTATTTTTTTTTTCATTAGAATTAGAGTCAAATCGAATATTCAAACATTCAATTCATTTTGAATTTTAAAAATCTGGATTTTTGAAAATCCACTTCAGATCTGGATTATTTGAATCTGCACATTCAGAAGTGCAATCCGTATCCAAAAATGCGGATGCCGATGACATTCGTATCCATTTTTTTGAATTGGCACACATATGTTTTTATCCCGTATGCATCCCGTATGTATCCCGTTTGCATCCTGTATGATAAGCGCAAATATGCATAATTTTAACGCATATTTGCATCCTATAATATGGATCTGTTCATTCAAATTATTTGAAAATTCCTATCGGATTTTCAAAAATCCAAAATTTGTCTGATTGTGTAGATTCTAATGTTTTTAAACCTGATTCAAATTTGAATATCAATATTTGTCGAATTAAAGTTGGATTTTTTTAAATTTTTGAATATTCGTGCACATCCCTACCCCCTGCTTATGCTGATGAAGAGAAGACGGCCTGGGATGCCAAGATGGACTGAATCTTCTGAAAATGAGGACTCTGGTTAAAATTATCTAATGGGGGTAGGCTGGCTTGGAAAACAAATTAAATAAAAATAGTGTGAGTAACAGAACCTGAAGACGACCTGAGGTCATCCTAAATTACTAGTGTGACCAGAGCCCTGGAGTGCCCCAATCCTCAGAAGCTGTGAAGAAGTGCAAATTTCTCCACAGCTTCACTGGGAGGGCCTCATATGCTCCCAGTTACATGTGGAGTATTCACAGCTACTTCCGGATGCAAGCACTGTGTGAAGTGGCATAGCATGGTTGGGAGTGCACAGTCACTTGCCACAAAGTGATCACCATGGCAATGGCCAGGTGGACAGTGGAACTTGCTGTGGCTGCCGATATACCAATTTGGGTAGTTTGGAATGGACCATCCACATCATGAGTGCCCAGAAGCAAGCTGGGAATGGTGCCAGCTCTTGCATGCAAACGCTGATCACCATCCTAGAACTTAACTTCAGTGGGACGCCATCCCACTGAATTTATGTGTGAACAAGCCCCCAGTTGCCCTCCCCGGTCTGTTTCTAGCACCGCAGTTATTAAACAGTATTCAGTGTTAGCAATAATGGAGACACAACTTGGAGCAAGGAGAGGTTAATTGCTGAATCAGCTGCCTATGAAGTGGAAACACAATAAATCATGCACCAACACCCGTCTGCTCCACAGAGCCCCTTGGACTTGTTACCCAGATCTCAGCAAGTCAATCATGTGCCTGCAATCAGTTTTCTTTCCTCATGTCATTATCAAGCTAACAAGACAAAAGACAGAATGATTACAACAGTATTTTGGTACAATAACATTTCATCCAGTCCTTATGAAAGGAAGCTGAGCTGGAGTTATCATTATGGATTGCCCTTGATTGTGTTTTGGAGTCAACCCAACATTAGCTTAATTTAAGCGGGGGAGAGTGACTACTCTGCTGATTTTTATGCAAATATGCAAAGGCCTTGTAAAGATAATACAGCAAGAACAAATATCCAAGAATGAACCCTACCTTAATATTTTCTGAAACTCAAGATATTAATCTTGGCGATGGGTTACAAGTACAGGTAAATAATGCCAAAAGTAAATTTGTGATCTGAAACTGTTTTTGAAGATGGAATAATACTTCCTTTTTTGTTAGAGATGTACAAAGTTCAGTTTGCATTTGAAAATTTGAACAGTTGATATTTGAAGCTGTTTGCATCCAACAGAACATAGGAGAAGAAGAATTTAAGAGGTGGCTTTTCTACTGCAATTTTCTCACCCATTTAGGGGGACCCAAAGTGGCTGACAAAGTTTTCTGTTCTTCTCTCCACAGCAGAACACGCTATGAGGTGGATGGGGCTGTGGGTGTTTCTGCATTTGCCTCTGGGAAACGGATTTAATAAAATCCATTTCCCTTGGTGGCAATCTGGCCTCCCAAGGATCTGTCTCTATTTCAGACGGATCCAAAGGGCCCTTGCGGGTCCGCACACATGTAGGGAGGCTGTGGGGAGGCTGGATTGGGCGGCCAGGTCACCTGAGTGTTGCGCAGAAGCCACAACACTCATTCAAAAGGGAATCCAGCCTTCCGCACTGCTGACGCTGCCCCCAGAGCCGCGGGACTGGAGCAGTGAGCTGCCAGTCACTGTGAATTTCCGAGAGGTAGGGAGGGACTTCCAGTGCAGGCCATCCTGCTTCTGCCCATCCCAACATGGCAGCCGCTGGGACATCCGTCCCTTCGCCTGGTCATGTGTGGAAGCATTCTGCTTCTGCACACTTCCAGGCAAAGTGATGGATTGAAGACCTGATTTTTCAGGTCTTTGTTTTAATCTGGATTTCGGTGGCAAGACGCATTCTGAAGATGGATCTTGTGCGCTGAAATGCGGAAGCGGCCTCCACCAAGTGTCTCCAATCTGGTCTGCAGTAGGGAAGCTACTTAAGGTGAGTGTTTTTAATCTGTTTTTTTTTTGGGGGGGGGGTTAAACTGGTTTCTGCAGCTAGTGTGGAAACACCCTGTGAGAGCTTAGAAGAGAGCTGTGATTAGCCCAAGGTCAGCCAGAATCTGGTATTTCCAGATCTGCACTTCCTATAACACTCAGACCAGAGGTGCAAATTTCAGGTGCATATATATGACTGCATTTTAATGACTGGGGCTTTTAGGCAAAAATATCTGTGATACTCTGTATGTTTCTCCTGAGTAAAATCTTGCACCTAAAAAAGACTTAGAGATCTCTGGTGCCTGTTTTCAGAGGGAGAGGGCTGAACACTAAAATAAGACTGTCATATTTTATGTTTGCCTTTTAATGTGAGAACTGCTTTATAACCTTTGACTGGAAAGTGATCTCCAAATGTAAATGATAAATAACTGCGTTTAAAAACGAAGCTAAAGTCAACTTCTCCTTGAGTTGCCTCCATCAGCTTATAGTTATATCCATCTTCTGCAGCTTCCATAGAATCCACAGAATGTGGATTCTTTCTTTCAGGGTCAATGGAGCCTACTATATTGGGGGAAAATAGGAACAATAAAGTTAAATGGGAGCCTATCAGATTGTACTCACAGCTGAACTGCCAGACAAATTACAGCTCATGAAATTTGCCATGGGTCAGGAGACTGAGTAATTTCATTTTAATCAGTCTTATTTGAAACAAAAAGTAGATGTCATTGCAGCAAAGGCTTTGAGGGAAAACTACTGAAAGGGAGGCATTGAGCGAGAAAGAACTAAAAGAGGTGGTAGCTGCCGCCCATGATCCATGGAATTGTCTCCAACCTGAGAAACTCTGGAAATTAAACTCAAAAGAAAAACTTTCAAATGGCTTGAGTTTTTGGATGAAGCTACACATGACTGGCTTATATCCACATTAGGGTTGTGCACAAATGCAATTTTGGGGGATTTGATTTGAATTGAATACTTGAAAATTCAATTCAAATGTTTAAACTTTGAATTTAACCAAATTTGATTCGAATAGAGCAAATTTGAATCTATTAGTTCAAATTTTTCATTCAAATTTGCACTTATGAATGTCAACAACATTTGTAGATATCTGTATGCATCTTCCCCAGGTCTGTACACATCCATACGCATCCGTACATGTCCGTATGTATCCCGTAGTTATCCCATATGCAACCCGTTTTCATCCCGTACTGATCTGTACAAATGTGTATGGATGCAGGAAAGATGTGGATCTTCAAGTATGCATCGTGTCCGAGCCCGTACACATACAAATGTCTGCATAATTTGAATGAATTGAAGGAAGGAAGGAAGGAAGGAAGGAAGGAAGGAAGGAAGGAAGGAAGGAAGGAAGGAAGGAAGGAAGGAAGGAAGGAAGGAAGGAAGGAAGGAACATTTTGTTTCACTTTTACAATTTAGGATTACTTTAGTATTGTTGTCAAAAACATTTAACAATCCAAGCCATGATTATGAAATACCAAAGCAAAGTGATAAAATGAGGTTTTCATCATCTGCTCCTAGAAATCCAGTATTAGTCATACATACCGGAAAACCTGCTGTAATACATTTGCAAGGTATTTTGAGGATAAGGCTGCTCATCTCCATGCCAATCTAAGCAGCTCCATGGAGGTACTAAC
Source organism: Aspidoscelis tigris stejnegeri (assembly GCA_023333525.1). Classification (NCBI taxonomy): domain Eukaryota; kingdom Metazoa; phylum Chordata; class Lepidosauria; order Squamata; family Teiidae; genus Aspidoscelis; species Aspidoscelis tigris. The sequence goes on from JALMGA010000007.1 coordinate 5,522,988, forward strand.
TAATGAGGTGGGCAGAGAGCCAGATGAAGCTCATTCTCTGGACCCATTTCAGTCTTGCTTGAGGCCTAGGTTTGGCATGGGATATGGGTACCTCCAGACACAAGGAAAGCTGTGGTAGGACTTTGCAGCTTCAATCACTAGCAGTATTCCCCACAACATACCCCCATCAAAGTAAAAATTTGCTGATTAATTAGCAGCTTTTTTACTCCAGAATTTCTGAGGATGTTGTGGTGATTTTGTGGGCAATCAGATCAGTGCTTCCTGTTTGACAGGACGTGGCTGTGAATTTCCATCATGGCTTCCTATAATCATGTCTGTCTGGTGGGCAGTGGCTGCAGAGAGAATTCACAGCTTCTATTATGGCTGGAGGCACCCACATCTGGATGTCTTGTTTGCTGCGATGGATGACCTACTGTGGGGGAAAGACAGAGGGAGTGTGACACTCTTAATGCCACTTGATCCTTCAGCAGTATTTGATACTGTGGACCACAGCATACCTTTGGATCATCTATGAAGATGACAGTGGGAAGCACTGTGTTAAAGTGGTTCCATTCCTACTAGGGATGTACATGAATATTTGTAACATTCATTATTCATACTAATTCAACCAAATTCATACATTCGTACACTAACTGAATGGTACGACATTTGTATATTAACATTCATATGAATACAAATGTTTCTGGATATTCATGCAAATCATTGGGAAGGTGGTGAAACTGGGGTGGTATCCAATACGAATGCATACGTATCTGGGGTGCTAGTCACATCTGCAAGGGATCCAGAGTGCATTCGACATGGATCGAAAGAAGCCTAAAAGTGGATTCAGGTCAGATTTGATGCTTTCACAGAGGATATGTTGCAAGATACATATCAGATACGTATGCATTCGTATTGGATGCATATCAGATCCATATCAGATATGTTTTCATTCGTATCAGATATTCGTACAAATCTGTATGAATACATTCATATCAAATAGAATCCTACCACATTCGGAGGGGATCTATTCAAACAAATATGAATTTTGCAACATTTTATTCATTATAAATCAAATGCCAAAAAAACCATTTGTGCATGTCCCTAATTCCTACTGTACCTGCAGGAAAAATCTCAGAATACAATTTTTATGTAACTGTTATGCATATTTCATGTACTGTTTTAGTTGTTTTTCTTCTCCTTATTATGTAAACCACTTTGAGATTACATTTTAATGAGAAGCAGTATATAAATATTTTAAATAAATAAATATATTAATTTTCTTTCATGAACACCATTCAAGCGAATGGCATACCCGTCATGTGTGATGACAGAAAATTCTCAATCATCAGTGCTGTTTTCTTGTATTAGATTTGTATTGTATCGAATGCAAGAAAATTCATTTTTGTTTGAATAGGTCCCCTTCAAATATGGTAGATTTCAACATGATATGAATGTATTTGTACAAATTTGTATGAATGTCCTATATGAACGCATACGTATCTGATACATCTCCTGTAACATATCTGCTCTGAAAGTGTCAAATCCACCCTGAATCCATTTTGAATCTGCTCTCAAACCATGTCAAATGCACTCTGGATCCATTGCAGATGTGACTGATGCAGCTGCATTCCCACCTCCCCATTTCACAAATGTCCTGGAGTATTCATATGCATGCTCTGTAGCATTTGTACGAATACGAATGTCAATGTATGAATGTCGTAATGTTCAATTTGTATATGAATGTTTGAATTCATGTGAATATCAAATGTTATGAATTTTTGAGACTCAGGACTTTTTTGCACTTAGATGACTGATGCCCCTGCACATTCTGGGATGTTATGTTCACACACTGTGGTGCTTCCTCCATCTCAGGACACCCTAGAGTGTGTGGGCCCATCCTGATCCTCTGTAGCTGTGGTGCATTCACTGCAGGTAAGTGCAAAATGGCCCACCATCACTTTCAGCCACTTCCATAGTTGTGTGGTATCACAAGAAACAAACGTTTGGACAGATTTTCAAAGCATTTTGTATTTATTGCTGTCCAGCCTAGGATGGTTATCCCATGAAATCTTAGTGGTTCCAGCCATTCGGAAAAATTCCCCCCTACCTCCGTCTTCTTCCTTTGGGCTTGCAGAATATTACATTTGTGCACAAAATTGCTTGTAATTTCTGGTTTATGTTCCTTAGGCAGGATTTAAATCTATCACAATTGTACAGCTGCACAAACAGTGCGAAGGAAACCGATAATAACCCTCTTAGAATCTTTTAACCAGTAACCAGAGTTACTAATGTAAATTACATTAGAATTTTCTCCAAATCACTTGTATTCATAATCAGAACTCTGCATGCCAATTAGGTTATAGCTGTAGGGGAGAAACGTTTTGAACACACAAGAAACTGCTGCACACAAAAAAAGGGGGGGAAGGAGGGAGAAATACATTTGGAAAGTTTTACTTGGTATCTCAAGAAGGAAACTTTGAGAAATGGATAGAAATTATAATGAGTTAGGCATGACATCAAGTTAGATACAAAATTCGTTCCTCCTATCTTTTTGTGCTGCTGCGATATATGGATGTTTCCTTGCTTTTAAACCATCATTTTTTTGTTTCTTCTTTGCAGAAGAGTTACAGGAGTAGAATGAGATGTTTGTCCATCCATAGAGGTAATATCTTGAGTGCCAAGTCTATCTTATAGTTGATGATAAGCCAAAGTCCATTCAGAATGCTATTGTCTTTGGGCCAACCTGAAAGGTTTCTGGAAACCTCCAGTTGACCACAATGTTGTTCACCTGTAAATTAGTGATTGTATTTCAGGCTATTTAAAAACACCCAGTTTGGAATTGTTGTTAGAGTGCTGAACTCATATCTCGTAGTCATGAGATTTGATTCCGCACTCCTGCATGAAGCCAGCTGGGTGACCTTGGGCTAGTCACTGCTCTCTGTCTGAGTTCTCGCAGCCCACCTACCTCACAGGGTGTCTGTTGTGGGAAGAAGAACAGAAGGTTTTCAGCAGCTTTGAGTCCCCTTAAATGGGTGAGAAAAGCGGGGTTGCCCATAGCAACCTAAAATGCAGCCAGAATCATAGCTGTGGAACAGAACTGTGCCATATTTTGGTCTATTGCAGTGATACTGGCCATGACCCTTTCTGCACTTGCCTGGTTTTACTCCAGATCAAGGCAGCAAGGCAGGGTCAGCACCATTTGCACTGAGGGTGCTGACCCACATTGACCCATATTGTGGCTGCAAATTTCTCATGGGCTTCACATCTACATCCCCATGTTTCCTTGCCACTGAAAAGCAACCCCTGATAGTCCTAGACCTTGGAACAAGACCTTCCTCTGGTACCAAGGTCTCTTAATCTAGATGAAACTCTGTCCAATGATTCAGTATTGGTGAGAAGAAGGTAGGCTCAGAATGTGATCCGGATCAGTAGATCCAGTGAATCTAGAATTACTGCATTTGCCAGGAGGTAAGCTCCCCGAAAGCATCAATTACCAACCAGAAATGCGAATAGTCCTCCCATTTACCATCCCACCCTGATACCTCTGAAGCCAAAAGTTCTAACTCCTCGCTGCCGCATTTGGACACCATTGCAAGCGGGGTGTGTCTGATCCCAGGCTAACCCATGATCGAACTCCCCTCTCATGATTCTATAATCGATCACCACTCCTGGGGATGGGTGAGCAATCGATCATGGCATGGGTGAGCGATTGATCACAGCCACCACCACCACAACGCCTGCTTGGACATTGTGTTCCCCACCCACTAAATGCAGGGAATCAGATGTTGGGCCAATAAGCCGGTAAGATTTTGATAAATGTTGGTTTAAGAGTGGAGCACAATTTCACTAATCAACAATTAGTAAACTTCTGGTGAGGGCGGGCACGTTGGGAGGCTGTAGCAGCCACATCAACATGTATGTGCTCTTCACCAGATGTTCACTAATTGTTGACTAGTGGCCAAAGTATGAATAGGCCTCAGATACCTAGGTCAGCTCTACCCATGGATGCCTGGAAAACTCAAGAATGAAATGAATAAAGAAAAATGGGCATGTAGATGCAGTCACACCATAAATAAGAGTATAAGGGGACTTTGAAAAAAAAATCAGATTAGTTGAATTGGATTCAACCAATGTTCTGTTTATTTTGTTAGGCAGTGCCAGGAAAAAGTAGTCCCACAAGAGACCCCACCAGATAGATGCACAAAGGCTGGACCTATTTGCAAGATGCAAGAAGAACACTAATAAACCAAGCATTGAGCAAGCAGATAATAAAACTATAACTGCAACAGGCAGTTAAATGATTAAAAAGACACTGCAGTGGAGAAGTTGCTTAGGTAAGAACTTTCTGACCCATATCACTGTAGCATGATAAATGTGCAAGCAGGCAAACTTTATGGAAAAGATAATGAATTGATTGTGTTCTTAAATTATGCAATTTGATTCCTGTTTGGATTTCAGTCCTTCCCAGGGGAACAAAATGACCACACTTTGTTGGTTTAAATTAATGAATATTTAATGGACATTGTCTTGCCAGCCAAGTGCAGACAAACATTTCTACGGAACAAAGGGGTAGGAACGAGAGGGAAAGAGAAGGGTAGAGTAGAATTAAATTAATGGAGGCATATGTCAAGATTTTTTGTGTTTTGTTTCAAGTTTGGAACAAATTGCTGAAACTAGAAATGTTTTCAGATGGCATTAGAGAAGATTAAGGGAGGAAATACCTTGTTGTTTCCCTTTAGGTTGAACCAAGGGACATAAAAGTGAGTTGATACTAGCCCATGATTGGTGTTACGTGACAAAAAGGGATCTCTTTGAGTCAGATGGGAGTCTTTGAAAGGTTCAAGTTTGAAATGAACATTCTGCAGGCTCAAAATAACAGAGTTCAAATTCAGATCAAACAACGGCATGTTCAAACGAACCAACTGAAGGCACCCAGAGATGGCTGGATAGACATAACAGCCACTGACGTAGATTCCAGCACACGCCTGGACATTGCTATGGAGATTGGGATGTGGCATGCAACAGGGCAGTTACAGGTGAGGGGGTGAGGGGGGGTGAGGAGGGATGGGAGAGGAGGGATGGGGATTCACTTTGTGCACAAACATTTGACAGATATTCATGCAGGGATATGCACAAATTGTACTTTTGCATTCAATTCATATAAAATTGAATGTAAGCAAATTTGTATTTTTTTCAAATAGATCCCTTTCAAAAGTGGTATCCTGTAACATATCCACCGTGAAAGCATCAAATCTGCCTTGAATCCACTTTGAATCAGCTCTCAAACCACGTCAAATTCACTCTGGATCCACTGCAAATGGGACTGGCGCAGCCGCTTTCCCACCTCCCTGTTTCCTGAATTTTCCAAAGCATTCGTATGAATGTTCTGAAACATTCGTATTCCTATGAATGTCAATGTACAAATTCAATCTATATACGAATGTCCAAATTTCTTCGAATCCGTACAAATTCTGAATGTTATGAATATTCATGCAGATCCCTAGCATGAAGCTGAAGCCCCCCAGGCTTTCAGAGAGGGTTCACATGAAACTAAATATACCCCCTTTGATTCATATTGAATCAAAGGAGGAAAATGGACTTTGTGCACCTCTCTACTTACAGACAGTAAGCATGTGGGATTATTCACAGACCACTCTGCCCCTTCCCTTCCAACGACCATTCCCATATTGATCTACTCATACCTTGAGATCTGTGGATGTGATCTGTCCGATTGTACCACCCCCTTCAGTAGCCAAAGGCTTAAGTACTCAGCATAGGGCCTTCTCAGTGTTAGCCCCTAGACAATGGAATAGTCTCTCTCCTGAGGTATGGCAGGCACTTCCCTATACAAGTTTAGGAGATTGGCAAAGGGACGCCTACTCATCCTGATCTTTGGTTCCCCACTTTCAGACGTTGGTTTTGTTTTTAGGGGGATTAAAAATGCTTCTACTGTTATAACTGCCCTGAGACGTTTGGATATAGAGTGGAATAAAAATACAGTTAAATAAGTAAATAAATGGTGGATTATGTATGAGATAAGAACATAAGAGCCACGTGCTACTGTCACTAACAATTTGGAACCACTTCATTCTTGTGCCAAGTGTGATCACAGCTTAAAATTAATTTTAAATTGTTTATTTACTTATTAACAAAGTGAATTAGAGAACTAACGGATAATCACCTATGAAACAAGGGAAGCAGCTCCACCTAACCAAACACAGCACGCGGGGTGCTCTTTGAAAAGGACTAAGTTCGTCACATAACATTATTTCAGTCGGTGGCATGAGGCTGGTTTTTGTCTTCACTCTTCTTTCTAGCTATATTTCCTCTTTGTAAATTACAAGATATACTAACCTGTTTAAGCCATAACTCAGGTGGGTGGTGAACCATGGTGGAGACATTGCATCTCTGATAAAGACGACCTACTTACTCACGGGTATAGTTTCTGTGTGGCTGTTAAATTTGGATTGAGTGCCTTAGGTTGTGGCTGATAGCATAGATATGTGATTGAAGTGGAGGAGTCCTTTCTATATCTCTCTTCATTTATGGTAGATGTGGCATACCAGGGTTGTTTTGCCAAGTGTGCTAAGTTAAAATGACATGATGTAACTTCACCTGCCACAACACTTCAGAAATTTTCTTTAAAAAAAAAAAACCAGAAGCATCCTTCCAGATCTACATTTCTTTATTCATTTCCTGCAGGCAGAGTATGAAATTGCTCAACCACAAATATAATGTAATAGCTGGTTCAGAAGTGAAATGCAGACTTCATAGGATTACCCGCCAGTCTTTATCACTTTCATATCCTATTTTTGGGAGGGTCTTTAAAAAAGTTAATTAAAAGCCCACATCAAAGATGACCAATCCACAAGGATTTTTACTAGGGGTGTGCACAAATGCAATTCTTGACACTAGATTCAATTTGAATCAAATATTCAAATCCATTCATATGCATTCATATCTATTTGTATGTATATTCAATATGTATCTGATGATAGGAATGTCAACAACATTCATATGTATCTGTATGCATCCATATGTATACATCCCATTTTCATCCCTTATGTATCCATACACATGGGTACAGATAGGAATAAGATGCATATGGATACCTATGTAATGCATATGTATCCATACAAATAAAATGTCCAAATTACTTGTACAAATGATTCAAAATATTTGTATTCATTCAAATATTTAAAAAAACAAATATCTGGACATTCAGTTCAAATTTGAATGTCCAAATTTGGCTGAATTCGATTGAATAATGAATATTTTGAATATTCTTGTGCATCCCTATTTGTTACATTTTCAGGGAATATATTTAACATTCTCTCCACTTAACTACCAAATTTTTGGGCCTTTCTGCACTTAACCTTATTCTGGAATAAATCCCAGAATAGAAACCTGCTGTTCAGATGCTAGTGCAGGTTTTGGGAGGACCCAAGTGAGGCCTGCCATAGTTTGCATTAGCATGTGGACAACAGACCCCCATCCTGAGATATATTCCAGAAAAAAAGCCAAGTGCAGAAAGGGCCCTTGACTTAATTGGTAGAAATGTATGGAGAAAACCATCCAGGACTTAATGACTGGCTCAGATTATCATTTATCCCTTGAGGATCACAGGCTGTATCCACACTGGGTTGCTGGACCACACCATTAGCCATGGAGAAAGGTGGAGTTTGCATAACACACCATTCTACTGGAAGGGAGTCTCCCAGGGACTGATATATTCCTATGGGACCAGGCCACTAGTTTGGATCACTTAATCTGGCACAAGACTGGGCTGTATGGAGCACAATAATGCAAAGTAGGCACATCCAAAAACAGACTTATGTTGGTTATCAAGCCTTTAATTTCAGCAGAAGACCTTCCTTTTCATATAATTATATGAAAGAATATAAGACCCTTTCTCCACTGGGCCTTATTCTGGATTATGTCCTGGAATAGGGACCTACTATCCTCTTGCTAGTGTAGACTACAACCTGGGGCCTGCTATAGTCGGTGCCACCCTGCAGGCAGCAGGTGCCTATTCCAGACTATAATCCTAAATGAGACCTAGTACAGAAAGGACCTAAGTCTCTCATCCAGTTCTTTGTACTCTGCTATGAAGACCGGTTGGCCCAATTATATAGCCGAACCAGGAAGTTGTCCATTGATCTGAATTCCAAGGGAAAGTATATCAGAGGGGATCAATTCCTCCTTCAAATTAATGCTCCATTATGCCACAAGTATGTATATATTCAGAGGTGGAAAAATGGAAATACTCTAACAATAGATGGCTGGATAATTAAGATAATGAAATTTGTGAAAATGGACACACTAACTAATTTGGTAAGAGATAAGTGAGGAGTAAATTTAACCAAGTACTGGCAACCTTTTATTGACTATCTACAAAGACAAGAAAATGATATGTTAATTTTGGGATTCAAGGACTAAATAAGAAACCAGATGAAATGTAAGAAAAGGAAGAAGAATATTGTGAGGTGAAACATCACAGGTACAAGGAAGTCAACAAATGTAATCAAAGGACCAACCTTTACCTAATTTTTGATTCTCAGTATTGCATATCTATTGTTTTCTGAGAAAAAACTATAAATAGTATATAGATTAATTAAAAACAAAAATGCACAAAACATTCTGTAGATCATGTTATTTCCACCATATGAAATATTTTTGAAATCTAGTATCTTTCTGCAATATTGAGGGAGGAGGAAGAGGAGGAGAAGAGTCATTTTGGTCTTGTGGCTACAAGTGCTGAACTCATATCTCATAGTCACAGAGTTTGATTCAGCACTCCGCCACAAAGCCAGCTGGGTGACCTTGGGCTAGTCACAGCTGTCCTTCTGAGCTCTCACAGACCCACCCAACTCACAGGGTGTTATGTTGTGGGGAGAAGAACTGAAAGCTTTGCCAGCCACTTTGAGTCCCTTAAATGGGTAAGAAAACCAGGGTAGAAATGCCTTCTATGGAGGTAGGTAGTAAGTCATGTGACATTGCATAGCTGAGGTGTCTTGTACCTCCACCATACTTTTCACTATCTGCAGACATGGCTCCAAAGGCACCCTTCCAAGTAGCTAAATTAGCACGGTGTTCTCCTCCCAACACATTCTTAAAGCAGCAGCATGCTATTCATGTGCTGCCAGCTCCTTCCAGCCATCAGCAATGCAGCCAGGGAGTTTTCATGTCTGAAGGCTGTACAGACCGGCAGCCCCGCAACAGCAAGGACACCCAAATCAGGAGCAAGCATCATCAAGCAGCATGGAAGCTGTTGTTTATCCAGGACACCCAATGCACCAGGAAGGATTAGAAACATGAGGACCCTGCCCCCTTATGGCATTTTCAGGATGCCATAAAGACACTTTTCATCCATTAGAATAGCTTCAGAACTTACATTGGACCCTTCAATATAAAGATTTATTTCCTGATAACATTTCTTCTGAGCTCTCACTGAGACCCACCCACCTTGCAGGGTGTTCTGCTGTGGGAAGAAGAACAGAAAACTTTTCAGCCACTTTGGGTCCTCTTAAATGGGTGAGAAATGCAGGGAAGAAAAGCCAACCCTTCTTCCTCCTCCTCCATGAAGCTAGCTGGGTGACCTTGGGCTAGTCACAGCTCTCTTCTGAATTCTCACAGCCCCACCTACCTCACAGGGTGTTCTGTTGTGGGGAGAAGAATAGAAAGCTTGTCAGCCACTTTGAGTCCCCTTAAATGGGTGAGAAAAATGGGGTAGAAAAGCTAATTCTTCTGCAATATATGAGATACAATTGATAAAATGACAGCAGAAAATGGCAATCTTCTCCATATTAATTTGTGTGAATGAATTATCAGATTGGCACCGGAGTCAGACTTTGTATGGGTGACCAAAGACACCTTTGAGTTGACGCAGGTTGGCTCTTTTTACAAATAGAGTAACTTACTCTTGAATGCTAAATTTTATTTTTATTTTTAAAAAATAGTCTTAGTTGGTTAATCCCAGTGTACTTTCTTTTCCACTGCTGTTTGTCATATGGTGTCCTCACTAATTGCTGACCCACGGGTGAACTCTTTTCTAAACTGATTTTCTGAGAACAATGCAGAGCGGGTTGATGAGCTTCTTTAAAGCTGGTTGAAGAAGAATATATTTTATTGTATTTTGCATAGAGCACTCAAACCCAGTTCATTTCCCTGTAATTGCGAAATAAAATAAAAAGAGGAGAAAATAATTTCATTAAGGGTGGTGCTGGAAATAAGAATTCAGTTGAATATATTGCATATATATTGACAGACTAACTGTATTCACATGCAATAATATTTTTAAAACATAAATGGCTAAAAAGTGGCTTAGAGAAGGTAGCATGTAGACACTACAGTTCCTGTTTCACAAGGGGTATTTTTGCACTTCCCTTCCCTTCTGCTAGATGGGAAAGGAGCACAATTTATTAATGTTGAATGGTGCTCACACTTTGGGGTACTAGTCAACTTTGGCCGTTCCCTCCCCCCAGGATTGAATACTTACCTTATTCGGTCCATGCCCTGGTCTTCCATTGGGTGCAACCATTTTGGCTTCAGTGCCCTCCATGACTTCACGTGCGTCAATGCCATCGCCTTGATGATGCCGACGCTCTGCACACACGCAGTCACATATGGTTGTCCAAGGTGCCAACGCACTTCTGCGGCACCTCAAATGACCCTGGAGCAGCACAAGAAGAGTGAAGGCTCCTGTCCTGGACCACTGAGGTAAGTGTCTGGCTAATATTGGATAGCGTGCAGAGCACGATTTCATGCTCCACACCTAGTCAATGATTAGTGCACTTCTGGTGAGGTTGAGCATGCTTGGAGTCTGTAACAGCCTACTCCACCATGCATATGCTCTTCACCAGAAGCTCACTAATCATGCACTATGGGCCATAGTGTGAATAAGCCTCAAGAGATGACTTTTTGTGGATCCAAAGTGGGATAAAAGCATCAGTACGTGGATTCCACCACTGCTAAGACATTTTTGAATCACCATTTTCTTAATTCAAAATTCAAAGTAAAATAGTAAAAATATAGTTTACAGAGGTAAGGTAAACATGAATTTAGCAATCGATGCAACATCAAAAATCCCATTGGACAGTCAGAGGCAGGACTTGAAAAATGTGGTCAGATTGTAACAATTTGGGCAGAAACCACAAGCAAACCTCCCCTCAGGAAAGGGCCACTAGATATCTGACTTCTGTGGGGATACCCACAACACACATGTTGTCTGGGGAAACTGACAGGCAGATAAAAGGTGCTGCAAATGGTGACCTGCTGAACATTGTAGGGCAGGGCAGTGTTTCCTGAAGAGAAAGGTGGCTTCCAGGTAACAGTGAGATATGCGAAGAAAGAAATTGGAGAGACAGGCAGGTTAGGGATGCACACAGATATTTGAAAATTCAAAAATCCGATTCGAATCTGTCAAATATTGACATTCAATTTTGAATCAGATTTTTGAAAATCTAAATTAATGCGTTCAAACAAATTTCGGATATTTAAAAATCAAAAATCTGATATGGGTTTTTGAATAATTTGACTGAATAGAACTGTGTATATCACATCTGAATATTGTGTTTATTTGTGCTTATAATGTGGGGTGAAAACTGGACGCACAAAAATTCAAAAATCAGATACAAATGTTGTTGACATTTGTATTTTTGAGTTCGAATTGGATTTTTGAAAATCTGGATTTTTAAAATTTGAATTGAATTGAATATTTGAGTATTCGAATCCACTTGAATTTGAATTTAAAAATACATTTCTACACACCCCTTGAATTTGAATTTAAAAATACATTTCTACACACCCCTAAGGCAGGTTGCCTCTAAAGGCTACTTTCAGGGAGTCCAGAGCAGGTGAAAGCTTTGCCTATGTCTCTTGCTTGAAGTGTCCAGAAACACCTGGTGGGCCACTGTGTGGGACAGGATGCTGGACTAGATAGGCTGTGGCCTGATCCAGCAGAGTTCCTCTTAATTCTTGGTGGACAGATGTATTGATGGCGGCTAGCATGAATGTCCAGTACCAGCTCCAGGTTGGAGAGAGAGGCAGAGTGCCTCTAAAGGACATTTGCTGGGATTCGAGATCAAGTGAAAGTTTTGCCTTTGTCTTCTGCATGTACACAGCAGTCAGTAGGTAATCTAACAGCCCAAGAATATTACATCAGGGGGAAATCCTGCCATTCATCTGGGAGCCTCAAAACAAGGGAGGAAGCATACACCCATCCAAACACCCAGAGGACTCCATACTTAGACCACGTAGGCACAGTCAAAATCCAGGCAGCACTTGAACCGCAAATTTAGGGCAGTATCACTATCCTTCTGTTTCATTCCAGTGATATATGTCAGGTAGGAATGTGTGATGCTGTCATTCTAATATTAGTACCTATATGATAAGCACCGTTATCGTTTCCTGTTGCTAAATATAAGATCTGTTATTGCAATATTACTGCTGACAGTAGTAACAACACAAATCAGTGCAATAGTACTGTTACCTTAATGTTTCATATCATTACTGCTTTGGTCTGCTTTATAAGAGTTGTTAAGCAGCTGGAAGTGTTACCAATGGGTTATAAAGCCTCGTCTGCATCTGTAAAACACCAAGGTGTTGTAATCACAATTGCAAGCAATTTGAAAGCAACGAGTTACTTTGCATGTGCTTGACAGAGTTAAATGTTACGGTTGTGCATGAACAGAAACTGTGTGTTTGGTTCAACATTGAATCAAACACCCCCCTCCTTTTTCTTTGTCTATTTCTCATTTCAACAGGGAACCAGATAATCAACCAAGTGTTCGTGTTTGCTTCTGAACTTGTTCAAAAAGAAAAACACACTTTCCCCTCATTGGGGGTGGAGGGAACCCTGTCCAATGGCAAGAATACAGTGAATGTGTTCAATATGTTCATGGGACTTTTTGCACTTAACCTGTCCCCCAGAAGTAAAGTATAAGGATGGTGCATGGGGTTCACACTTCAAACGCTGACCCCATTCTAGACCTACATAGAAATTATCCTGTAGCAGGGTAAGTGTGAACACTGACATCTAGCAGTCCCTCCCAGTGAGCTAGTTTGGTCTAGTGGTTAGGGAGCTAGACTCCTATCTGGGAATTCCAGGTTTGATTCCACACTCCTCCACAAGGCCAGCTGGGTGACCTTGGGCTAGTCACAGCTCTCTTCTGAGCTCTCACAGCCTCATCCACCTCGCAGGGTGTTCTGTGGTGGGGAGAAGAATACAAAGCTTTGTCAGCCACTTTGAGTCCCCTTAAATGGGTGAGAAAAGTGGGGTAGAAAAGCCAACTCCTCCTCCTCCTCCTCCTCTTTCCATGATATTAAACCCACCTGCTTGCTTGCTAGATTTCATCTAACCATAGCTGATTCTTGGAGACCATATAGAGTGACCTACTCCAGACGGACTTGTCTTCTACAGCCTTTCTTAGGATTACTAGAGAGGTCTTCATTGCTGTCTGTCTGCTGACTAACCATCTATCTCCTCCCTATTTTCCCAAGTGTCATTGTGTTCTCCAGGGTGTTTGATCTTCTTTTTGTGTGCCTGAAGTATCACAGTTAAAACCTCATCATTTGTGCTTTTAAAGATTATTTAGCTTTTATTTAGTTTAGAATCCACTGTTTGGTCTTTTTAGCTATCCGTGGTACTCTAAAACCCTCCTAATTTGTGTCTTAACATCATCAGCTTATACAGTCTGCAGTGACGCCCAATCCGTGTAGCTTACACAAGGAATGCTCACACATGGAAGAAGCCATTTCTGGTTTAAAGAAAAAAAAAGAGGCTCCTTCAAGTGCAGATTCTCCATCTGAGAGCATACTCCACATGAACTAACGGACCAAGTGCAAAAAGGCTCATCATCACTGAATTGGATGTAACCAGGAGCACTACAGTAGCATTATGATAATCCACTAGTCCCTTGATCTAACATCTGCCCATACCTTATCGACCTGCCCGTACCTTAAGATCTAGCGGTGAGGCCCTCCTGGTTGTCCCACCACCTTCAGTAGTGAGGCTGGTGGGCACCCGGGAGAGAGGCTTTTCTGTGATGGCCCCTAGACTATGGAATAGCCTCCCCCTCTAGGTGCGTCTTGCCCCTTCTTTATATATATATTTAGGAAGGTGGTGAAGATGCACCTCTTTTTCCCGGTCTTTGGCTGAGCTGATTATATTTCTCCCCCAGGTCAGACACTACCATTTTAAACATAATGTGTATTGTTTTAGAGTTGTTGAATTTTTAAAGTCTTTCAATGTACATTCTATTTTAATCTGTTGTTTTAAGGTTGTAACCCGCCCAGAGACTTTTGGGTATGGGGCGGGATAGAAATGTAAATAATAAATAAATAAACACTTCCCAAAAAAATTATATTTCCATACCTCCAGGCTGTGATCACACCTGCACTTTAAACCTTCTTCATTCTATCTTCAAGTCTGTCTGCTCACACTTTTTCCAGTTCTATCCTCTTTATTTGTGGACTTTCCATTCAGGAAAGTCCAAACAGAGAGTGGAAAGTCCACAAATAAGACAGATAGTAGTGAAAAGGTGTGAGCAGTCAGATCTGAAGATGGACTGAAGAAGGTTTAAAGTGAAGGTGGGAACACGACCACAGAATATTCCTGAATATCTGCCTCCTCTGAACTTCGGCTCAATATCATTCTGTGAATGATGTTCCAAAATGCATAAAATAAAGCAAGTGGACTAAGCTACCCCTTACAGAGAAATTAAACATGAAAATTATAAGCAGCTCTTCTGGACTGGAAAAACAATCACAGTTAATTGTTTGATACCAGTCATCTTTGATTTTAGACATGATGGGAACACTCTTAATGTCATGTTGATTTTTTAAGGCAATGAGAAATCTGATTGGAGAAGGTTATAAATAGGATCCAAGATACTCTTCTTCAATTACAGAGTACTAACTTTCTGGGCTTTTCTCTGCCACTCTCAGAAGGAACAGACAATAGATGCTTAAAGGGTTTCAGGCTTGAATGCTGAAAGGCTATTACACAAGGGGTGGTGGTGGACAGAGATAGAAGTCCCAAATCAAACACTTTTGGTAGAACAGACAACCAGATTGTTTCGTACGGTAAAAAGAAGGACATATTAGCTATCTAGGATTTGAAAAGTTTATAGTAAATAAATAAATGAACAAGTATAAAGGAGAGGCTTCAATAAGATACAATTTTCTGCTTGGAAAGGGTGATGCATCCCTAGAGTTTTATAAGAATCACTGATCCATAAAAGTGTTGTCATCAGGTTTTAGCAGGACTTCATGAAAACCATCCAGCCACAGTTATCACAAACCCCTTATCTGTACTGGCAGCCAACACGCCCTCTATAGCACAATCCTAAAAAAAGTACTGAAGCATCCATTCCTAAAATAAACCCTTTTCTGCGGCCAAAGCCTTGGTCTATATTTGTCAATTCCACACTCACTCACCCTCTTTCTCTCTCTCGCTCTATTTAAAGGAAGGAAGGAAGGAGGAAAGGAAAAGAAATGTCCATCAAAACCCAGAATGTGTGCTAGTTAAAAGTTGCAGGACTTTTCATGTATTTTGGGAAGTGGGAGAAAGCAGAAAGATAATATAATTTGAAAACACTGGCTGTTTTCACCATGTTTTATCTTTCTGGCTTCCTGAAACCTATAGGAACTTTGCTTCATATGCTTCAGCTTCTAAAGAACCCTTGAGACCCTTCCTTCGCCAACCAATGCCCCATGAAATGAAGGTGCCCATCATTCCACATGCAAGAATGGACTTATGGCAGGCGCTGCCCCTCCATGGGAAACTTCATACACATTGGATGGAGCAGTGGTCTGAGATATGGCATGAACATGGCACCGTCTGCTCCCATCTGCCACAGAACAAGAGGCTGGGACTCTTGCCTATTGCTATTGCTGTTTAGGAGCCAGTTCCAGGGGCCTGAGTACAATGGCCCACACTCTTGAGGCTGTTCATACATGAGCAGCTGGATTAGATGGCCACCAGGGAATATACAGAAGAACACTTCAAAGCAGTTTGCTGTTGGAGCAGGTGATGTCAAGAAGGCACCGTATTCTATGACGAGGGATGTGCAAGAATATTCAAGATATTCATTATTCGATAGAATTTGATGGAATTTGGACCTTCAAACTCGAATAGAATATCCAGACATTCATTTTTTTAGTATTTGAATGAATACGAATGTTTTGAATTATTTGTGTGAATAATTCAAACATTCCTATGCATACGTATCTGTATGCATCTTATTTGTATCCATACACATCTGTATGGCTACATACAGGATGCGTTTGGGATGAAGACGGGATGCATACAGATGTGTACAAGATTTGTATCATCAAATACGTATTGAATATTCATGCGAATAGATACTAATGTATTTGAATCGGTTTTAATTTCAATATTCATTTTTTCTCTATTAGTACCGATTTGGATATTTGAATATTCAATTTAAATCAAATCAAATGCCCCCCCCAAAAAAAAACACCCACATTCATGCACACCCCTACCTATGACAGTTTCCCACTCCTGTAGGTGACCCAATTAATGTCCCATTTTCTCTCAGTCTGCCAGTGACTTCGAGGCAACATTAGTTCCAGCTGTTTCCCAACAGTCACATCCATGTCACTACAGCAAGGGAAAAAACGCATCACTGAAGTGCAAGCAGACTTGGCCTGCCATATCAGAGGTTCAAAGATGGCCACACAGTGGTCAGGCTGACAGGCCAGCAGCCCTGTGTAGATCCTGCCTAAATGGCAAGTATTCTTTGCAACCTCCTTTCCTAGTTGCTGTTCAGTAATATACTGTCCCCCTAGATTTCTTTTTTTTAAAAAAACCAACAACCTTATAATGACTAGGGATGTGCATGGATTTTTTTTTTTTTGCATTCAAATTCAAGTTGAATTGAATTCAGTTTGATTCAAATGTTTAAACTCTGAATGCAACAAAACCCGATTTGAATCGGTTACATTCCAGTCTATTTGTTCAAATGTTAGATACGAATCCGAAGATACAAATGTCGACAACCTTTGTATTTAAAGATAAAAATTTCAACAACATTCATATGTGTTATATGTATCTGTATGCATCCCGTTTTATCCCATATGCATCCCGTACGGAAATGTGTGCAGATACGTATGATATCCGCAATACAAATGTATCTGTACATTTGAATCATTTGAATCATTCCAACAAATGTTTTGGAAAATTCAAAATTAGTTCAAATGTTTAAATTTGAATACGAAGACATTCTATTTGAATTCAGATGTCCACATTCGGTGGAATTCTACTGAATTTAGAATCTTTAGAACATCCCTGATAATGACTAATTGCCATTGATAGACTCCACACACACCATAAATGGTCTAATCTCCTTTTCCAGCTACCTGATGAAGTCAACCTCAGACTGAAGCTTCCAATTGCATTCTGTTCATTTTCCCTAAATGAACCTTTTTAGCATTATGTAGAGTAAATGCATCCGCTGAGCTGAAATTGGGAGAGTGATTCTGTCTACTTGCATTTGCTCTCAGGGCGACCAAAATCTGGAGACCCTCTAGAGTTAGATTTCTTTCTCTGGCTGCACTTTTCTCCCCGGAGTTCTGAGGTTTTATTCTGTTTTAATGATATTGAACAAGATCCTGAATTGTATCAGGTCTTTGGGACATTTACAACCATCTATTTCACACTCCATACTTGGGAATCTCCCTTGTGAATTCATTTGAAAGGCAAATGAATTCCACTCACAGCTGGGGGGATGGCACAATGACTTCTTTGCAAATTCAGCCCACTTCTATCTGTATTTTCTCTCTTTTTCCTTTTTGCTTTCCTTTCTTACTTCACACTGTGATAGAGATATTCTCCTTTGCTAGGACTATCTATTGTTTGACTCAGCGGTGAGTACAAATCAGGCTATAATTTTCCTGTTGTTGGGAAAGGGGAAGACTATGTGAGTATGATCACACCAGGTGAGTCAATATAAAAAATAAACTTGAAGTTAAGAGATTCGGTGCTCTCCTCTACATTTATTTATCTCAGCTCCAAAACAAACTTTGCGATTTTGAATAAAGTAGAATAAATAGTACACTATCATTTTACAAATCTGGGTTCTCTGCTAGCTATCTGGAACATAAAGTCCTCTAGGCATTCTTGATTATATATAGGGATGTGCACAAATAATAATAATAATGCTTGTTTTGCAATCAAATCAAATGTCAAAAAATTTGTTTTGTCATCAAATGGTTTGTTCAAATGTCTGAACATTTGCATTTGTGGCTGAACATGTTTTGTGGCATTTTTTTTAATGGAAAAAGCCTATTTTCATCAGTGAAATAAATACTGTAAAATGGCAGAAAATTTGATCAGATTTTCATATTCGCAGTCCAGGAGCATTGTTCATTTTCTTCTAATGTCCAGATATTCAAATGTCCCTACATTCATTTTTATGTGAAAATCCATGCACATACTTAATTATATACTCTGTTTTTACAGTTTGCCATTTAAAGAAGCCTCTGTACAAATATCCAGTAAATATGTATACAAGTGGTTTGGTTCTACACTTAAAAATACAGTTTAAAAAGCCTATTATTGAAGAATAAATAAATAAATAATAAACTTATATTCAAGTATATATCAATTAAACCACTGATTCAAGTTAGGAATGAAATTTAGTATAAGAACGTAAGAGTAGCCCTGCTGGATCAGACCACAGCCCATCTAGTCCAGCATCCCGTCGCACATGGAGGACCACCAAATGCTCATGGGCATCTCAAGCAGAGACAAGGACGAACCTTTGCCTGCTCTCGAATCCCAGCAAATGGCCTTAAAAGCATCCTGCTCCCCACCAGCCTGAAAGATGTTCTTAGGCATTCCTTCTAATAGCCATTGATACATCTGCCATCCATAAACTAGTTTAACCCTTCCTTAAAGCCATCTAGGCTGGTAGCTGTTACTACCTCTTCCAGTAGCAAATTCCATAAACCGATGACCCTCTGGGTGAAGAAATACTTCCCTTTGTCGGATCTGACTCTTCTACCCATCAGCTTCAAAGTGTGTCACCTGGTTCTAGTGTTGTGTGATACAGAAAAGAAATTTTCTCTATCCACCTTTTCTATACTGTGCATAATTTTATATACCCACATTTCTGAATTGGTTCATATTCAGCGTTTCTCAACTTTGCTTATGCTGCGACCCTTTAATGCAGTTCTTCATGTTGTGGAGACCCCCAGCCACAGGGGCGGGGCAGCTGGGGTGAGGATGGGGCAGGACGTTGGGAGACTCACCGCAACCCCTCTGAAAGCATAGTTTGACCCCCAAAGGGGTCACAATTCACAGGTTGAAAACCACTGATATAGATCAAGCTCCAGAGTTGCAGAGCATGACTGGTAGATGCTGGGATACGAAGCATAATTGAAGTGGCTCTGTTTGCACAAATGCAAAGTTCTGACCCATGCACTTCAATGCAAAGCAAATGGGGGGGGTGGAATTATAATTGTGCACATCCATATCAGGTTTACTTCCCCACAAATCTCCTTCTGGTGGCTGTATTCTTCGACATAACTGAAGAAATGGTAGATCAGGTAGAATATGTGTAATGTGGAAATTAAAATAACATATTATGTAGCCCATTGTTACCGAGAAAGAAACTTTTGGTTATCATTTTGCAATATGATGCACTCTTTGTAATTTCCCTCTTGCCCAAATGCACCACCTACCCACACTGACACACTGCGCTACTAGAAAAACTTTGACCTTGCATTGGAAGATAATAACAGAGCAAATCTAGTGCAGCCGGCGAGTCAGCTTAAAGCTATAGAATATCAGAAAAATATACTTGAATAAACTAAGTACCTTCAAGCAGCGTTCACCTTCTTGCTAAATAATTCACCTGCTTAATGATAATGACATTCAAATATCATAATTATAGCAACTCTTTAAAAAAAAATCATAAATTTCATGGCTTAAAATGAAGATAATCATTCCCCTCCCACCATCAGCTGTTAATGCCAAAATATGATCTTTAGTCATTCCGCTGACATAATATAAAATCAACGTGGCTTTCTCATTTTTCAAAAAAAATTCATCCACACTATTAGTTTCACTGATAGTAGGCTGGGAAATGTTGTTAGGTTAAAAGACGGACGGCATTGCAAGGCCTCAGCATGTTAAGAAGCCATAAAATTTTATTCAGTTCATTTACTGCCACAGTCGGGTAACCCTATAGTAACAGTGTGCTATTTTTATTGTGTATTTATTTAAAGGTTGGCCGTTCCCTCAGCTGGGCCATCTAACTGAATTAATCTGTGTTTCTAATGAACTCCACTCTTAAAGGTGTAACTGTTCCACTGTGGATTTCTTACAGGAGATCCAACTGAAGGTACATATTGTTTCTTGGGTTTTGAGACAGAAAGCCAAACAACCCAAGGGTTCATCTAGTTCACTTCTAGGACTTGAAGATCTCCACTGGTCCAATCATTCAACACTAAACAGAGTAGATATGCGCACAAATATTCGAAGACATTCAAAATTTGGCTGAATTTGTCCAAATTTTGACATTTGAATTTGAGTCAAATGTCCACAAGAAGACCTTATAATTCTTAAAATATCCACCTGACATAGCATATATTACAATTCTGTGCCAGGCTCAATAAAGATATTTTATATGAAATAATGATTCTGTAAGGGTATGCTTTCAGGTATAGCTTCCTGGAAATGCTAAGCAGACAAACAAAAGATCACTCCTTAGTTTGCTTATGAAGATCTGATCAGTCTGAAATCATTAGCACCTGAGCAGTTTTATTTGCCAAAGATGCAGCCTTTTGTTTAAGATGCTCACTGTGACGGTTTCAGGGTACCGGCTGCAAACTGCTTTGCTTTCTGTCTTTGCAGGCTTCTAGCAAGCTGCATTAGACAGCCTCTGTGCAAACAGCCTTTTGCAAGCCCTGGGCAGAGGCTGCAAAAAGGGCAGGAAATCCCGTGCGGGTCTGGGTGCAATGATTGGCTGCAGGTGAAGTTTGGAGGGAAAAGCTGTCCAGGGATCTAGGAGCTGGAGGGGCTAGAGGAGGAGTTTCCACCAATCAGGCGTGAGGGATAGGAGCTTCTATCAGCAGTCTCCAGCAGCATTTTATTCCACCCAGGAGGTGACAGCCAATCAGGGCCAGGAGAAAAAAGGTATAAAGGAACACAGGATACAGCAGAGGGTGTCTTCGTGCTGGGACTGAAGCTGAACAGAAGAGAGCTGAACCCGAGAGAGCTGGACCAGTAGCTGACCATTGGTCTTTTGGCTGAGTGATTTCTGAAGGAGACAATCGTGGAGGATTGTGGCTCTGAGGGAGACTTCGCTAGCAACTGACCAAGGCTGGATGATCGGTCAAGCAAGGGCGGACTGGGCCTTGTGATCATCTGGAGCCATGTTCTGGTACACCGGCTAGGCTTGGGCTGAGGCAGAGCTAGCCAGAGGGGGAGGAACGTGGAGAGGTTTGTCTTTAAAAGGGGAACTATTTTCCTTTAGGGAAAGGGGTAGCTCCTAACCTTAAGAGACTTACTGATTTAAGCCAACAACTACCTGAACCTTATCTTTCTAGTATTGCTTGTGTGTTATAATAAACTTTAGTTTACTGTTCAAACCACTTCCTACCCGTGTTTTGTGTCCACACTGTAGTATTCACTCGGCCATTGCACGAACTCAGCATCCTAATGGCCCAGCTACTCCTAGAGAGGGCAGGCACTTACTGGCACGCTGGGGATCGTGACACTTACCTGGCAGAACAAACTATGACTCATCAAGCAGCACATCAGGTCAAGAGCTCAGCCATTGGGACTCCTTGCAACAGTCTGGCCCTGCTCCTTCACAGATTAAAATTCCCCACTTTGGATCTGATTGGTTTGCCCTATATTCTGGGAGGATGAATGAGGCCCTCTAGGCTCGGGGCTTTTATGGTCATTTTCCCATCACTCCCACTCTACTGCCCTCGGACTGCAGAACTGCCTCCCTCCTGCTGAAATCACTACACTAACTGAAGCCACTCTACATACGAGCTGAAACCACTAGGCAGTCCATGGTTAGCTTCTTGTTCCTGCCAGCCATCTGCTCATCTCACCCAGCACAAATGTCTATATTCAAATGTGAAGACATTCTATTTGAATTTGAATGTCCATATTTAACTGAATTTGATCGAATTTTGAATGTTTAGAATATTTGTGCAAATCCCTAACCAGGACTTAAACAACAACAACAAAAAAAAAATCAGAGGAAGGAAAAGAAAAGGGGGAAAGGGAAAGGGGGAAAAGAAGAAAGGAAGAAAGGAAGAAGAGTTGGCTTTCCTACCCCGCTTTTCTCACCCATTTAAGGGGACTCAAAGGAGCTGACAAGGCTTCTGTTCTTCTCCCCACAACAGAACACTCTGTGAGGTAGGCAGGGCTGTGGGAACTCCAAAGGGAGCTATGACTAGCCCAAGGTGGAGGAGTGTGGAATCAAACCCCATGAAGATATGGGTCCGGCATGCTAACCACGAGTCCAAACTGGCTCAGAATGCCCAGAAGCAATTTGGTGGCCCATTGTGTGATCTACAATGCTGCACTAGATGGGCTGTGGCCTGATGCAACAGGATTCCTCTTATGTTCTTATGTTTTTATGGCCGAGTTCACACCTTAGTTTTAATCCAGCTTCAGTCCACTTTCAGAGCAGAGTAACGCATCAGCAGATCAAACATTCATTTTCTTTCCATATTATTTCACCTAAGAAGATGATTTTTTTGAGATAGAAAATGCTGAAAGCAATCAGCTTGCCACTTCGCTGATATGTTCTCTCACTCTGAAAGTGGACTGAAGCTGGATTAAAACTTAGGTGTGAACGCAGCCTAGAAGCAGGTTTGTGTGTGCCCATGTAAAGAGTGAAAGGGAATTTAGGCTCAGTCAAAGGTTCAGAGATAAATGCACCTATGTTTTGAAATGAATATAACTTAACAGTCATAATAAATAGCTTATCTGGCAATGAAAGAGGATAAATAGGGAGATGTTCTCCAAAGCACCATAACCTTGCAGAGAGTGACACATTTGAGGACATGCCAAGGGATGAAATAGAAGGCCATAAGAAGTTATTCAAAACCAATGTATCTCTGCCCGAAGGCTTCAGTTAAGAATGGGGCTTGTCAGCTCCTGCTCCCTGCTGATTTGAAGAGGAGGATTTCAAATGCAGACAATGAGGAACGATGAAGGAGAGTCTCAAAGTCGCTAATGAAAGCATGGGCATTAAAGGTTCCTCCTCCTATCCAGAGCTGGATACACTTCACTGGGCTTACTCTCTTGAAGAATAAGATTGGGGAAATAAAATAAAATAAAATAAAATAAACTCTTCAATCATTTAAAGACAAAAAAGGAAACTTCAATTGGCTGAAAGAGTTCTCCAGAACATACAGTATCTCCATCTCTGCAAAAGCACACTTTGCCCACTGTTTCCTCTGTCTCTGTTAAGCTGATAACTTCTGAAGACAGGACTATAAATTTTTAAGAACAACGTATTTGGGAGAGGAATCCATATTCTCGTTATCCTCTCCGATCTTCTTTTGACACAAGTGTAACTGCTGTGCCTTCAACTTTCTTCCCTTTCCTGCCATATCCTGTTGGAAGATCACACAGCCCTGCAAGAGGCAACATGAATTCAAAACAGATCCAAGAACCATGAAGCCCAAATATAATAACCATTGAACCACAAACCCTCACCCCCAAGACCAAGGCACACTGAAGGCCATAAAGAACCAAAGCCTCTGGGATATTGTTGTGGTTACTATTACTATTACTATTACTATTTATTACTATTACTATTTATTACTATTACTATTATCATCATCATCACCGTTGTCATTGTTATCAGATTGGTCTTTTGGTTAGGGAGCTGGACTCTTATCTTGGAATACCGGGTTTGATTCTGCCCTCCTTCACAAAGCCAGCTGGGTGACCTTGGACAAGCCACAGCTATCTTGTGAGCTTTCACAGCCCCATCTACTTTACAAGGTGTCTGTTATGGGGAGTAGAACAGAAGTTTGTCAGCCACTTTGAGTTCCCTAAATGAGGGAGAAACGTGGGGTAGAACAGCCAACTCCTCCTCCTCCTCCTCTTTTTTGTCTACCAGGAGACATTACGTCCTACATCCTGATCCAGATCTATATTACCTGGATCTTGCAAGCACTGATTTCACTAACCAGTATCCACTTAATCTGGATTTACAGTCGCAAGCGTGGAAACTCTGCACTAGCAGACCCATACTGCAAAATAGATCCTGGAATAAAAACTAGTGCAGAAAGGGCAATTGTGTAGAAAACCTGGATATCTTGGTAGCCCAGATTCCTAGAGACAAGATGTTCAAGGAATTAGATTCTAGGGAATCAGCAATGCATTGATTGTGAGCTACAATCACTGTTGCACTGATTTAAGTGAGTTGGTCGAAGACAAATGGTCAACATACAAAATTAATTTATGATGCAATGTGTGAAACATAGGTTTCTCTAATTTGTCCTTATCCCCCCCCCCCCCGCCCCCGCATCTTAAGATGTAGGCATCGCCAGAGAATCAGCCGGGTCCTTTATGAAGATGAAATGTTCATCAGGCAAACCTTCATTAACATTCCTGTTTTCCGATCTCAAACAGGTTAGCATCAAAAATGGATTGAAAAGGCCCTCAAGCTGTTCAAAAGAGGATTACGTATAATTTTAAAAGGATCCTGGGGTCAACAGAAACCTCGTCAATATTGCGCTTGAGTTTGTCAGACATTAGGCCTTGACAACGTGATAACCCTTTTGCTTTGATTCACAAAGGAGAGTGGGAAGGCAGCAGAAGAGCTGGCTGAAATTCCCTGTAGCTAACACTTGATCAAAGAACTCTAGATAAAAGCCTGAGGGGGAGAAAAGGTAGAAAATATAGCCCTTTTTTTGCATGGAGGCTCAAAGATACAGATGTAAAAGATCGAGATCTTTGAGATGGGACCCTCCCTGGGATTTGGTTCTTGAAGATCTAGATCTCTGTGAAGACCCCGTATGTTTGGATGGACCTGCTAGCACCTGATTGGAATGGGTGTTAGGCAGGGTGCCATGTGGATGTAGCAGGATGCCTCCTGAGGCCCCAGAACCCAAGGGGGAAGCCTTCTGTGGTTCCATGGCTGCATGGGAGGGTGGCGGATTGTGGCATCCATTCTGGCAGTCATGATTGTCACCCCAATACTTCCACCACCACCTCCTCCTGCTGCTGCTGCTGATGTCGCAGTACCAAAGCAGCCTCGGGGCGGGGGCTGGCAGTGGCGGTGGCAGCAATGGTGACAGTGGTGGCCTCATTAACAGATATGGCTGCAATTGTCTCCTCCACCATGCATGCTTCTGATCCCGCCAACCCACTGACTACTGATCACGGGTCTTCCAGTGCAGTAAGACCTTGTGATTCTTAACATATCCACCTGACACAGCAAGACTGTCCAGGAATCTTTCTGCACTTGATCTTGCTTTGGAATATATGGGCCCTGGTGTCTGCATGCTAGTGAAGACTATGGAGGACCCCAAGTGAGGCCTGCCATAATCTGCCTTAGCTTGTAGCCTCCAGACCACTATGCTGAGACAGAATAAGGTGAAGTGCAGAAAGAACTCTGTTCCCATGGAACAAAAACAAGATTATGGCTGCGTCCAGACAAGGGAAAAAAATGTGAGAGTAATAAGCAGCAGCATGCAGTTTGACACATACATTTAACTATTTGCACCTGTAGCTGCGCATTATGTACCTGATAACTTTGGGTTTAACAAAATAGCAGCTTTAAGTCAGTTTTAAGTGGAGTATCATGAGAACTTGCCTTCACTTGAAAACACACAAACCCATCAGAGAAGCTGAGCACTCAAGCGGGGACTGAGCACCTAAATAGAAAAACTGCACGGCTGCAATGTCATAAAAAAGCTAAAATGTGGAGTATCACCTATAGGTGGGGTTGAACAGTTTTTCCTCTGGGACACCTGTACTTGGAACTACCAGTAAAAAGCAGATTTTTAAAGTGATGTCTGGAGACATCCATTGAATAGGATTGCTAGAGATTAGGGATGTGTACAGATATTAATGGCATTCAATATTTAGACGAATTCTGATGAATTTGTATATGAATCGAATGTTATGACATTCATACATTGACATTCATATGAATACGGATGTTTTGGAAGATTTATACAAATGTTGGAAGGTACATGAAATGGGGAAGTGGGAAAGTGGCTGCGCCAGTCACACCTGCAATGGATCCAGAGTGAATTTGACGTGATCTGAGAGCAGATTCAAAGTGGATTCAAAGTGGATTTTGGAGCGGATATGTTAAGGGATACATATTGGATACATAATGGATATGCATGGATACATATCAGATACATATGTGTTTGTATCGGATATTTATACTAATTCGAATGAATGCATTCCTATCAAATAAAATCCTACCACATTTGAAGGGGATCTATTTGAACAAATACAAATTTTCTTACATTCAATTTGATATGAATCAAATGCAAAAACTCATGAGCACTCCCAAAAAGTTTGCATGGATTTGGTCTTTGCAGTGGCCTACTACTACTACATCTTCAAGCATATTCCACAATGTCTACTCACTCCCTCGCTCCCTTCCTCAAGTCCAGAATATACTGATTTTAACCCCTGCCAAAAACAGAAAGTCTGGCTACCTTTGTATTTATTGCTTAGGTCCAGCTCAGTTCTTATTTTATCCAAACTCCTTTTATCCGGCCCTAACTGTATCCATGAATTACCTACCTTACCTCTCCTTAAGACAGAGGAGATGAAGAGAAAGTACATTGTGAGTGCTTGCCATGTTTATGAGAAGCCACTGCAGTTTCTTAAGCTAATGGAAACATCAAACATGATTCTCTGTTTCCCCATTAAAATGTAGATAGAGCAATGTACCGTGTTCCCAATAGGTATTTTGGCAGATAGGGCATTGCACTGAAATCTCCTCTGGCTGTCTAGGTAGATTTTTAATATGACACTTTTTCAAGAGCAGGAAAGAGGCTCAGGAGGGCCAAAGATTTTGTCTTCTTATACGGAAAGTTTTCATAGCATTCTGGCCTTTCAGTCCCTTTCTGCACCTACCTCCTTTATCCTGGAACAATATGGGGCACTCTATCCCAGGATTAGCAGCCACATTGGGATGAGTTGCTGCTAGAGTGGGATAGGGTTGCCTGGATTGGATGTCCCATCCAGCTCAAACAGGGACCACTGTATCCAAAGTGTCTTCAGGGACAGTGCTGAACTTTCAGAGGGGTTTTTAAGAACACAAGAAGGTAAGAAGAACCCTGCTGGATCAGGCCACAGCCTATCCTGTCCCATGCAGTAGCCCACCAATAGCTTATGGGCATCTCAAGCAAAAGATGAGGGGAGGTGCGAAAGCGGATGCACCAGTCATATCTGCCACAGATAAAGAGAGCATTTGACATGGATTGAGAATGGATTCAAAGTGGATTCAGGGCAGATTTGACTCTTTCAGAGTGGATATGTCAGGGATATGTATGGGATTCATATCAGATATTCATATCAATATCATACAGAACATTCGTATCAAATAGAATCCTACCACATTTGAAGGGAATCTATTCAAATGAATATGAATTTCCTTGCATCCAATTTGACATGAATCGCATGCAGAAAAAGCATTCATACACTTCCCTCCATTGTTGTGCTTTATCCAAGAGTAGAGCCTTGTCCAAAGAGGATGAAGCATGTGTGTTTTTGGAGGGTGGAGAGGTAGGTCTGTTGTATTCCATGCTAGCAAGTACTTGGGATGAAGCATGAGCTCTTTCTACATTTGGCCTAATTCTTGTTAATGGTCTGGAATAGAAGCCTGTCACCCACAGTCTAATGCAGTCCACAGCAGAACTTGCCATACTCTGTAAAATATGTCAGGTTCCTATTCCAGAATACAACTGGAATAAGGAGCAGTCCAGAAATCCCCATGGTCTGGGACAAGGGTAAGCATGGAAAGGGCCTAGGAATTTCCAAAAGAGCCAAGACTCTGCACCTCTATGCTTCTTCTGTGGGGATGGGGAGACAAAACTCCAGTAAAGTATCAGAAATAAGCAGAAGTTTGCCAGAACTCATTGTAGCCTTGTGCGTCCCAGAATCCTCCACTGTGAGTGCTGTACCAAGCCAAAGGAGGGTTTCGCTAAGGCAGAAACACTTCTGCAATTGTATGAAGCTGTGATTGGTAATAGGCTGGACATACAGTATCGTGATAACCAAATACATGATTTTGTACCAGGCCATATTAATATATATATAAAATGGACTTTGAAAAAAGTGTCTAGATGTCATGGTGGCCTTGGATATTCATCCGTGCAGAAAGAGCAACTCCCACCTTTGTAATCCAGAATATGATGTGATCAGGAAGCAGTAATTGCAGGTGACCAGGAGAGGTCATGAGATTTGATCCAGTAATCACGGAGTTCAAATTCATGCATGCCAAGAGAGGTTCTGTACCTCACTGAGCCATCTCTCCCTCAGAACTGAGCCTTAGGCTACAGGGCACCATCTCCTCTAACCTGTCTCAGATCTCTGCCCCTCCTCCAATTAAAGAAAACTCTTTCCTTCTTGCTCTCAGCACTTGAACTCTGCTGAATCTCTAGTTGAATGACCAGTCATTTCTTTTGCCACTTGAGTTGCTTTGGCATTCTGCTAATTCATGTGGGTTCCTTTTAAACTGGAGTAAGATAACACTGTATCTTAAGCAGCCTGACTCCCCCTTTCCCTGAGGATCAGCTGTCAGGTGAATATCTGTGGAACGTTCTTGACTTCTAAAGGATGTTGCAAATGAGAATCCTTGGTCTTGGGCAGTTCTAACACAAGGTTTCCCTGTTCATTGGACACTGCAAGAGAAGACCACTATACTAGGTGGGCCACTATTCTGCCCTAATGTGGCACCTCTAACATATTTACATTAATAGAAGTCAGAGCTATCAATGACTATTAGTTCTGATTGCAATATTGTCTATTACATTGTGCATTCGTGCTCTGCAGGTGAGCCAGTTTGGTCTTGCGGTTAAAGTGCCAGGCTCATACCTTGTAGTCACCAAGTTTGATTCTGCCCTCCTCCATGAAACCAGCTGGGTGAACTTGGACTAGTCATAGCTCTATTTCTGAGTCCTCTCAGCCCCATCTATCTCACAGGCTGTCTGTTGTGGGGAGAAGAACAGAAGGCTTGTCAGCCTCTTAATTGAGTCCCCTTAAAAGGGTGAGAAAAGCAGGGTAGGAAATCCATCTCTTCTTCTTTCCTCACAAAGCTGACTGATTGACCTTGGGCAATCACAGCTCTCTTTCTGACCTCTCACAGCCCCTCTTATCGCACAGGGTATCTGTGGTGGGGAGAAGAACAGAAGGCTTGTCAGATGCTTTGAGTCCCCTTAAATGGATGAGAAAAGCAGGATAGAAATGCCTCCCCCTCCTCCTTCCCTGTGCAGACTACTGGACTAGATGGGGTACGGACCCAATCCAACTGGGATTTTTTAAAAAAATGTTTGTATGTTCTTGGGTGAGAATCTCTCTTCGTTTATCATGTCTGGTCAGTTTAGCAGGAGAATTCATTGCAACAGTGAACCGGATTGCTGCCAAAACAGGTCCTACAGGGACTCTGAGGCTGGGAACATTAGTTATTTACTATCAGAGCCCTTGCAGCAGGTTCCAAAGCTCACAAGAGTAGGATGGGTGGTACAGCAAATGTTCTGGAATGGCCATACCAACTGATCCAGGACAGCTGGACCACTCCAAAAGCTTCAGGAACTGTTTCAGTAGACACTTTCAGCTGAAATGAACCAGGCCTGGTAAATGCATGAATGCCCTAAGTCAGATTGATTGATTGGCTGGCTGACTGACTTATTTCTCTATCTTGATCCATATCTGTATGTCTCAGTGTGGATCTACATGACCCTGCCTCCTCGTGGTTCATACATTAGCATAGAACCTGAATGCCAAAGCGGGAGAAATGGCTCCCCAAGCCATGTCCAAGGGCACTTCAGAGTCTCATTGGTCACCATCTCAATAGTCATGAAGAAGAAGAAGAAGAAGAAGAAGAAGAAGAAGAAGAAGAAGAAGAAGAAGAAGAAGAAGAAGAAGAAGAAGAAGAAGAAGAAGAAGAGTTGCCTTTTCTACCCCGCTTTTCTCACCCATTTAAGGGAACTCAAAGCGGCTGACAAAGCTTTCTATTCTTCTCCCCACAACAGACACCCTGTGATCTTGAAGTTGGTGGAAGGGGGCTGCTTCCCCCACTGGCAAGCCTGCAGCTGATCTTGATGCTGCAAGAGGGAAACTTGACTTCCACCCACATCAAGATCTCAGCCAACCACAATGGCCAGGGAGAGATCTTCCTTTCTTTTTGTCAAGACCAAAGCCAATCTTGACTGTGGGGGTAGGAAGACCCCTACTTTCCAGACTGCTTCTGGAGAACCTCCAGTGATGACTTTGATGAGCAGAACAGCAGCTCACATGCAATCAACACTCTCCTGTTGTAATCCAGTTTCATGGCCAATCTGCGGGCTCTGGGAAGCAGGGCGGAGCAGCAGAGAGGCTGCTCCAATCAGGGCAACAGCTGGAGGGCTGCTGCAATCTGCTGGGTGTTGCAATAGATATTCCCAGGCTACCCGACCAGCTCGAGTCCCAGGGATCAGCCATGTGTTAATGGTTGACCCAATTAGGCAAGAAAAAGGGCAGGAGAAATGAAGAAGCTGGAGATAGGTTCATGTGGAAAAATACCTCATTTTAATGTTCCCAAACTTTAAGTACAGGAATCCTAATGGACATGGAGGAAATGACATCAGAGCAAATCTGGAGAGGTGGTTGGATGAAGGCTGGGGCTTTGCAGGTTAGAGGTCCTTGTGATATCACATCCCGTGGTCAGCAGAAAGAGAAGGGCAGTTGTACTTTGAAAACCATGTGGTTAAGGACTCCATTATTGCCTAAGGGCAGCTGCACACAAAGCAGCCCAGATCAATCCTTCTGTGTGTCTGGATTACCTCCACTCACAGCTTCTCAGCAGCCCATTCAGCATGGATCAACAGATGGCCTGAGGTCATGCAGGGGCAGGAGGAAAATTCCTGGTGCTTTTTATTCTGAGGTGTGTAAAATGGAGGGCTGAAGGAAAAGAAGCCAGGGGGAAAAACCCGTGCAGCCTAGAGATTACTACAGCCTCCCACATTAAGAAAAGGCACTGTTTTTAAAACTCAGGGAGAAGAAACATTTTGTTTCCAGCTGTCCTCCCTGAGTCATGCAGATATTGCCTAACCCACCCACCACCCACCCCCCATTCCATGTGAAACACTCAGAAAAACTGTGGAAGAGGATACCC
This sequence comes from Aspidoscelis tigris stejnegeri, assembly GCA_023333525.1. NCBI lineage: Eukaryota > Metazoa > Chordata > Lepidosauria > Squamata > Teiidae > Aspidoscelis > Aspidoscelis tigris. The sequence continues at coordinate 5,554,319 of JALMGA010000007.1, forward strand.
TCTACAGTCAAGTTTAGAACTTGGCTAGCCTTCAGGATTTTCTGTGTGCATTGGTAGGTGAACTATGTATGCACAAGGAAAGGCAACAAAAAGGTTTGTTTGTTTCTTTACTTGAAGGCTGCAGGAGAATATAATTTGGCAGAAATAATGAGACTCAATTGCTCATAAGTAAACTGCAGCTTAAACAAAGGCAGCAAGGCTATAATTGTTGGCCTGTCAGTTGTTCCAACAGCATGCTTTGTCATTGACTTTATCAGGAGACTGGCGGCAAAGTTGCAGTGAACTAATTGGAGAAGAAGGAAACGGGAGAAGGCAACGGGTTAGGGATTTTGTGCTCATATGTGATTCTCTTTCTGTGTCACCCCAGGCTTCTTTCTCAAGTTGGCCTCTGAGAGATTGGTGAAAAATATTCATCACGTTTGCAATACTTTGCATGAATTTTGGGGATGGGCACAAATATTCTAAACATTCGAAAGCCAATCAAATTCATTTGAATGTGGACATTTGAATTCAAATAGAATGTCTTGTCATTCGAATTTAGGCATTCAAACAAATTTTGAATGTTCCGAAACATTTGTTTGAATGATTTGAATAATCTGAATGTACAGATACGTATTCATTACATATGTATCTGTATGAATATCATACGTATCTGTACACATTTGCGCTTATAATACGGAATGAAAACGGGATGCATACGAAATGCGTTCAGATACATATAACACGTACGAATGTTGCTGACATTCGTATCTTTGAATTCATATCAATCATTCGAACAAATAGATTTGAATGTATCCGATTCAAATCGTTTTTGTTCCATTCGGATTTTAAGCATTTGAATCAAATTGAATGATTTGACTCGAATTCAAATGCAAAAACACAAAATAAAATAAAATTGTGCACACTCCTAATGAATTTGAACATTTGTGGGTGAATTGAAAGGGGCTTACATTTGTATCCCCCACTTCACCCATGAATCAAGTAAGAACACAGAACATAACATAAGAGGAGCCCTGCTGGATCAGGCCACAGCCCACCTAGTCTAGGATTCTCACACAGTAGCCCACCAGTTGCTCAACTGCAAATGCATCTGACCTTAGCAGAAGCTTTGATTAGGGCTGGACCTTGTGCCTCCCCCCCCCCCAGCTACACCCCCTTACTGTTATCTAGCTGTCTCTGCTGCCATTATGGGCTCTGCTTACATTCTGCCTTCATTGAAGGTTCATTTAGGCCTTCTGGAGGTGTGTACATGGGTTTAGAGGATGCCCCCACCCATATAGTTGTGAGTTTAAAATGAAATAGAGAATGTCTTCCCCTGGTAAGGGATGTGCATGAACTGAAATTAGGGCCCTTTCTGAATAGAAAACCTGTTATCTACTATAGCAGGACTGCCCTGTAGCCTTTTCTAATCCATACCAGTATGTGGATCACAAATCTCTGTTCCATTATATAATCCGGAATAAGGCCCAGTGCAGAAAGAACTTTAGAGGTTCAGTTCAGATCAAACAAAACTCCTTCATTTGGGTTTGGTTTGAAGCTGTTTTTTGAGCAGGGCAATTTGATTTACATGCAAAGCACTCGTGGTCTGCTATGGTTTGCTTTATTCATTATAATAACCTTTGGTCTGGAGGCAAAATTTGCATTTAACTGTCCCATCCAGGGGACAGGAAATCTGAACATGCCTGTGCATGTACTGGCATTTGCACTCACAAATGCTAGTACATACCATCTCTCCCTCTGCAAGTCCATAGACTTACCTGCATTGAGGGCATGTGCCCAGAGGCTGCCATCTTCACATGTTACAGAGACATCTTTGCAGTTGTGACTGTGTTGTGCATGCTGCCTGCCGTCATGCCAATATACTTCCTGCATTCGTTCAACATGCAGATGTTGCTTCCTTGATCAGGGGGTACTAGGACAGACTATAGACTACATTTATGAGGGGCATTTTTGCACTTCCCTTCCCATCCACTGGACGGAAAAGGAGCACAATTAGCCACTTGGAGTTCTAGTCAACTTTGGCCATCCCCCCCATGATCAAATACTTACCTTGTTCAATCCAGGGCCCGGTCCTCCTCTGGGTACTATCATTTTGGCTGTGGCACCTTCCACGACTGCACGTGGGTCAGCGTTGACGATGCTGATGCTCTGCGCATGCACAGTCATGTCTACGGTCATCCAGGGTGCCAGCACACGTGTTCAGCACCTCAAGCGACCCGGAGTCCTGGAAGAAGAGCAAATGTTCCTGCCCGGGATGCTTCAGGTAAGTATCTGATAAATGTTGGTTAATGTATGGAACACAATTTGGTGCTCCACACCTAATCAATGAGTAGTGAATTTCTGGTGAGGGTGGGCACGCTTGGAGGCTGTTCTTGTGGATGCTCTTCAACAGAGGTTCACTACTTCTTCACTAGCAGCCATAGTGAGAAGAGGACTCTGGTCTGCAAGATCAAGGAGCCCTTAGCACACATCTGATCCAGACCTACTCTACCCCCATGTAAACAGTGTATTGAGCAGTTCCTTGATCTAGGTCACTGTGCAAACAATGTGTTCTTGGCAGCTCCTTGATCCAGATTATCACATCAATGCAGAAAAGGCCAGTGATGCTCCATAGCAGCCTTCCAGGTGTTCCAAATCTACATCTGCATTAATTCCCCTCCAGCTGTAGCTGGACTGGGATAGGATGATGGGACTTGCAATTCTGGACCACCTAGAGAGCTACACTTGATCACCCTCAATCTACATTGAACGCCCCCTGTGGCATCTTTCACCATGGCAAAAACTGAGTCCATTGGTCTTCCTTGTCCAGGTTTCTTATCTCCATTTCAAAGATGTTCCTGCATTATCCCCAAATATAGCTCAACAGGTGACAGCCTCAGTGTTTTCCTTGTGGGAGAACTTGAAATTATGGTGGCTTATTACACTCCATTCATCATGCCACGCTTGTTAGCATGCTGTTTTATAGGCACATCACTCGGCAGTGTAACCATTTTAGTGTGTGCAAACTCTACGTTTTCCGTTTAATTTGCAGCAGATATGATATAAAGATAAACGAGTCGATGTCTCTCGCCCGCCAACAGGAATTGTCGCTGGCAGTTTGCAAGCAATCAATCACAACAGGAACGGAAGTCCTCCCACAGATATGTATGTACGTGTGTATATATATACATATATATGAAAAAATAGAAGAGGAGGTAATGAGCAAAGTCTTGATACAGTGTCATTTTATTCTGTGAATTTCTACATAAATGCTGGTATAGAGAAAAATTATAGCATTAAAATAGTTCATCTTCACAGTCTAAACAAAGACACAATTTTGAAGGAGCAGGAAAAAACAAAACAGAAACAAAACAGAAACTCAGTTTTGTACATCTCTCCCTTGTCCTTCCTTGTTAACATATGCCTATATATCTCAATTTCTTTAGCTAAAATTCATTCCCATATCCCAGTCACCTGTCCCCTAAAATGCTGCTGTTTCACCCTCACTGGTTGCCAAATTCAATCATACCCTTTGTAAGTTGGACTTCCTGCATATTTCCTTCAAGCTTCCTCATTTCATGACTATCAGTGAAACCCCATAAGATGATTGGCATTTTACAGGCTATAACAATTCCCAAATTACGCCTACTTGGGATTTCAAAGCAGCTCCCTAAAATGTAAAACAGAGAACAAGCTTTAGAAAGTGGTCAATGGGTGTTTTTCCACTGTCAGAAAGTACCCACTTTTGCACCCATTAAGGACCCATTTGGGTGTGAGCCGGATGACCCCATTCTACCACGGCACCCATTTGGGACACATTTGTTTCCACTGCCGCTGGGGAAATCCGGATCATATGTGTACTTTTCTGCCTTTAACCTGGATTTTCTGTAGACCCCATCAGAGTCTCACTGCTGGTCTCTCCGAAGAGGTCAGCGCTGACTTCAGAGATGTTCCAAAGGGACTCCAGAGAGGCTCCGAATTCTACGCTGATCTCTTTGAAGGGACTTTGGAGAGTCCACACCCCTGTACCCCAAGACACCTGGGGTGACGGACAGACCCCTTGGGGGTCGATCCGGGTTCCCCAGATGGGTGCAAAGCTGTTTCCACGGCAAGGAGGTTAGCACCAATTACTAATGGGTGCTACACCTCCCGTAGAAACACATTGGGTGCTTCCCTTAAACCAGATCTACTAGATCCGGATTAAGAAATGTACCCATTCCTTAGACCTGGATCTTCTTAGATCCGGATGTAAGGAGCACAGTGGAAAAACACCCAATATCTCAAACAAAACAGATGAACAAACAAAACCCATTAAGCAATCTGTGGATAGTGCAGATAAGCAATAAACATCAGCTTTTTAATCTCTGAGCCAAAGCATGACATTGGTCAAATTTCTCTGGAGAATTTTCCCAGGAGAGGAGGTGATACTTGCAAAAGTGTATTCTGTGATCATGTTTTAGTTTCTTTTTTTTAAAAAAAAAAATATAATATAACAATGCATCTACACTTTCATTTGGTTGGGATGCAAAGTTACTCCTCATGTACTGATGAGGTTAAAATCACAGTTCCGGCAGCAAAATCTGTGAGGCGAGGACAAGTTAACAAGGGGAAAAGTGTGGGTCAAAATCAGTGTCTTCAACAGGTGTTCAGGGGACATAAATGTGTCTGCCTGTCCCATGGATATCAGAAGAGAGAACATTTCACTGAGTGGGTGCTTGCAAAGTGCATCATGTGCTTCTCCATGGACCATAGAGGTGCAAATGGGCTTGCCAGTGGAAGGGAAAGGGCGGGACCAGTTAAAGTAGGTGCATATGGAGAATTTTATTGTGCCCCACATGTAGTCAAGTTCTGAATGGAAGGAGCCATTCCTGAGTCAGAAATGATTCCTTGTGCTGCAGATGCACCATCTGGGAGTGCACTGTGGGTCGACTAGTGGTCCCATGTGCAGAAAGGCCATGGTGAATAGGGATGTGCATGAATATTTGTAGGCATTCAAAATTTGATCAGATGTGCTGAATTTCAACATTTGAATTCGAATAGAATGTCCCAAAATTCAAATTTAAGCGTTTGAATCAAATTTTGAATTTTGAGTCTATTTGTTTGAATTATCCAGACATTCGCATGTGTACTGGTTAATACACGATGCGTACTTGAAGATCCACACCTTTCCTGCATCTGTACGCATTTGTATGGATCCATATGGGACGAAAATGGGTTGTGTATGGAATAACTATGGGATGCATACACAAGTGTATGGGTGTGTATGGATGTCGGGAAGATGCATATGTGCATGTACGCATGTTGTCGACATTTGTCAGTGCAAATTCAAATTAAAAATTCAAATGAATAAATTCGAATTTGCTTAATTTGAATTGAATGTTGTTAAATTTGAATTTAAATAATTCAAATCTCATCTGTGATGGTGAAAACCCATTTGGGACCATTAGTTCACCAAATGGTGAGAAGGTGGGAGATGTTCTTCCACATAAAACTCTTTCCCACCACTCTTGTCTACTGGGGAAACTGGCTGAGAGCAACTTTTTTAGTACTAGAAATTCAAAGGAAGCTGCAACATCTAAAAGTTTGTATTCCCCTCCCCACACCCTAAAAAAGAAGAAGAAGAAGAAGTTGTTTAATAGACTCTCTGGAGCTTGTAGATTATGGCTAGAAATTTGGAAGAGAAGAACTGATTTTTACTATTATTTATATTATCCTGGAGTGGTGCTTACAAACCCCTACTGTGAGTGAGGCCTCATTAAGCCAAGCAGTGTACAAACAGCCTAGTAAAAGTTAATCCCATTGTAAAAGGACCAAGCTGCTGAAGAGAGTCTTTTGGTTTAGGATTCTATGCAAAGAAGTTGGCAGGACGCATGAACTGTGTTTTATATATACATATCTATTTTTAAAAAATGCAAACATTGCATACCGGCCAACTATTCTTCTTTCCCGTTCCAAAAGTTGTTCCCCTGCTTGGAATCACTTGTAGGTAGGGATCTGCACAAATATTCAAAATATTTGTTATTTGTACGAATTCGTATGAATTTGGACATTCATATATGAATGGAATGCCCAGACATTTGTACTTTACTATTCATATGAATACGAATATTTCAAGTTATTCCATACGTATCCATATACATCTTGTGCATATCCTTACGCCTCCGTATGGGTACATATGGAATGAAAATGGGATGCACACGGGATGTCTACGGATGCGTTGTAGCAATTACTAGGCATTCACCCCCTCCCTCCGTTCAGGGCTACCTCTCTCTTACGCTGGCTCTCACCCTGTGTGTCCTCAGCTGCTGCTGCTGCTGCTTCTCCTCTTCCTGGCAGGGCAGAGATCCCTGCCCTGTTGCTGTTGCTGCTTGGACTGTTCCAGCTGCTGGATCTCCTTCTCCCCCAATGCTGCTGCTGCTGCTGAGCCTTCACCGTCTTGAGCACGTGGACTCCTCGTCTTCATGTGGGATCAAAAGGACTCTTCTCTTCCTGCAGCGAAAGGAAATGACATCAGAGGATTCCAAGGGCCAGCTGCTCCAATCACCTTGCCAGCTCTACACCATGTGATGTCTGTAACACCCTCATTTGGAGCGGGCTATTTAGACCTCTGCAGGAGAATAAATCTCTCTCTGTTCCAGCTGATCCTGCCTCCTGCCTGATCTCTCTCCCCTGTGCTTTCTAATCTTTAACTTTGTCATTTAAGCATATGGCGAGTCCCTGATCTCATACTGGTGGAGTTCAAGGGATTTGCTATCGTAACACCCGGTAATCGTACCAGCAACAGCTGATACCCGCATTGTTGAAGTCCCTGGGCTATAATCAGCATTGCTGTGGTTTTTAGAACTGCAGCCATGACAAGGTAGCCAGAAGCTGCTTCCCCCAGGTTTCCCAAAGCCCGCAAACCTAGGTTGCAGTTCGCGACTGCAACAATGCGTATGAGATTCATATCATTGGATATGTATTAAATATATGAATGAATAGATACAAATGTATCTGTATCAGTTCAAATGTCCAGACAATCATTTTTCTTTATTGGTATGAATTCAGATTTTTGAATATTTGATTTATTACTAATCAAATGTCAAAAATTGCATGTGTGCACACCGCTACTTGTTGGTACAAGGGGCTTTCTTAAACATTATAATGGGTGATGCTTGCCAAATCTGTTTGACCTGATGATGTTATTTATTATAGGGATGTTCACGAAAATTCGTGGGAATTTGAAATCCAATCAAATGTGCCAAATTTCAACATTCAAATTGAATTTCAAATTTTGGATCTATTTGTTCAAATTATCCAGACATTCATATGTGTACAGGTTCATACACAATGCATACTTGAAGATCCACATCTTTCCCACATCCGTATGCATTTGTACGTATTTATTTATTTGTATTTCTATCCTGCCTTATAGCCAGAGGTCTCAGGGTGGGTTACAGTATTATATTAATCTATGGGCTTGTCCCCATGCACTATATATTCCAAAGCTAACCTGAATTCAACTTGGAGCATCCCCATACAAAAGCTCTAATCCAGGCTACATGAGGAACAAATCACCCAAATCCATGGTAACAAAACAAAACTTGCAAACTGTTCTCGCTGCAGATTGGGAAGCCAGCACGGATTATCTTGGAGGCATGGGGACCCTTCCAGGTTATTGGAGGAGGAGATTGGTGCTCACGTCATTAGTGTGTGGGGTTTCCTCTGTGCTCACCATTCCTGTCCTGTATGTTGGAGATCACAACTGCTGGCCATTTTTAAAGATCAAACAGTGTAACCAAACTGCTGGCCATTTTTTAAGATCAAACTGATTGCCCCAGTTTGACAGGTAAAGAGGGAGGGATGGGGGGGGCATCTGGCCCTTCTTGTCCCATGAGCCTCTTCCTGCAACTCTTATCTACCCCCCATTCCCCGATTACCAGCAAGCAGCTTCTAAAGTTAGAGGCAGTTTATCAGAGAAGCAGAAAAGTGCTTCTCTGGCAAACTGCCTCTAAACATTGTAGCAGCTTCTGTTAGCTTTTTAGCTGGCAAACTTCAGAAGCTGCTTGTTGAGGGGTGGGGGTAGAATAAGTTAACCAAAGCCACTACAGAGTGCAGGGGTGGGATAAGGGTTGCAGGAAGAGGCAAGGGCCTGATCCCTCCCCCCCCCATCGCTGTATCTTACTGGGGTGATCAGTTCTTTTATGTTTGACTGGTGATCAGATTGCAGAGAGAAGAGGCTCGTTTCTGTTTGATCAGTGTTTAATGCCCAGAAGTTGCAATCGGGGAAGGAGCAGTGGGTAGGATTTCCCTGCCCTTGCTCCTATCAGGAGAGAGGTGGTGGAGAGAAAAAGATGTGGTTCCCCAATGCAGTTGTTTAGCGCAGTTTGCATGGGGACAGGTGTATTTGACTTGAACCCGTGCTTTCGTCAATCGCATGGGGACGTGTCAATCCCAACTAGAATCCATATTGGGAATATCCCAAATCCAATCCAAAGTAAATGGAGTGCATGGGGACCAGCCCTTAGACGGATCCTTGACCTCAGGCTTAGAATCTAAAGAGGCAAAATACAAAAGGAAAGTGGTGTGGGAGGGAACAGGGACACTCTTAATGATAATAATATTACATACAAATTAAAATGAGGTTCTTAAAGGTCTTAACTTGGTCAGATATGAAACAATTTAAACCCTTTAAAGGTGTATTGAGAGGGGAAAACAGGTCTTTTCAAAACATATATTGCATTCAAAGGTCTTCCCATGGATCCTGGTGGAAGGACACTGGTTATTACTGGGATGAGCTCTCCCAGCTTGCTGGGGTGAGCAATGCAAGCCAGTCCTTTGCCTGTTTGCTATATATAATGAGAAGTGCTACACATATGTCTTTGAGCCAAGCACCATATGTTCTGGTTCTGTCTTTGCAATAAACAGTTTGCTAAAATTACCATGTATTCTTGTAGGAGCACTGGGAGATCCAAACATGCAGGAATGGAGAGCAAGATAAAAAGCGCAAATATCTTGTTTGATAATTGTCTGCTGTTATTTGGAGTTGAAGAGCAATCAGAGTAATATGTGAATGAGCAATTGAGCTTCCATTTGAACTTGATAAAGCATGGCTGGACTCAGACACATTCCTCAGTCACTCTCTGAGCTGTGAGAGTCACCATATTCACCTTAGGGAACAGGGCACCCTCACTTCAAAGTGGAACATTACTGCTATGAACTAGCCCTGTCCCCTTTATTGAGTCTGAATTGTGAGTGAGATGGAAATTGGTTTACAGTGCAGTCATTGTTGACTTCTAACTAAATTTGGGTAAACATATGCTTAAACATCCTGGTTCCTCAAGATGCACCAGCATCAAGAGTTTATTGGGGTCATGTTCCAAGAGTCATAGGACCTTTTTGTGCCACCTGACTGCGATCTGAACCAGTGGGTCTAGACCAGTGAGGTCTTCTGGTTCAGACCACGGCTAGGTGTGATCTGGAACACAGCCCATCTGCATGGTGCTGATGGTGAAGACCAGCCCCTGCATTGGTTCCAAAGCTTACTCGAGCTTCATTGATGGGCTAAGAGGGCTCCAAAGGGCTTGCAATGGATGTTTCAAGCCTTAGAGCCCACAGGGGACACACTTTGATGGTGTGCTTTAGTGTGCCACCAAAATGGGTCCTCTAGTAGTTTGGAAAACAGGGGCATGACTTTTGGACACATTTGTAATCTGGGGTCAATTCACACTCTGGCCCGTAGTTAATGATAGATGAACATCTGGGCAGGTGCATCTGCACCTGGTATGCCTGCAGTCATGCAGAGTGCCACACTCAAGATGGCACCGCCCAGAAGAGGAGCAGACCAGTGATCAAATAGAGATAAGTGTTCAATCACATGGGGGGTGGGCTGGAAGCAACTAACAAGTCAGTGTTGGTTCATCACACACCTTTCCCATCCATGGAACGGGAAGGGAAGTGCAAAATTGCCCCTGGACTGGGCCAAGCTGGTCCACCAGTAGTCCTTGACATCGAGGGCTACCAGTAATCCAAGTACTGGTAATCCAGACAGGGATCCTCAGATGTGGATTTCATGGACAGATCACTGTGTGAATTCCTTTGCAGACAGAACATACCAATGATGGATAGAACCTCCCATATTCTGTACCAACAGGCAAAAAAGAGGCCCTTAGTTCACTTGCTGGTGAAACAAGGACCTCCAATATGCACAGTAGCAGTGCAGCAGTGGCCATCCACATGCCAAGTGTTGGGAAAGCACTGTGCATAACTGAAGTGCAAATGATGAGGCCAGAGCAGACCATATCACCATAAGCAATGTCCACTACAACATCCGCTGGGTGTACTTGGGTGTTGTCATGGTGATCTGGACATTGTGCATGACTGCACAGCTACTATTATGCCATCACACCCACTTGCCACATTGCAACCAGAATTAGGAGTAGACACAGATGTCTGGTCTAAGGGATCCGGACTCTTATCAGTGACCTTGGGTTAGTCACAGCAGTCTTCTGAGCTCTTACAGCCCCACCCACCTCACAGGGTGTTCTGTTGTGGGGAGAAGAATAGAAAGCTTTGTCAGCTGCTTTGAGTCCCCTGAAATGGGTGAGAAAAGCAGGGTAGAAATGCAAGCTCTTCTTCTCCTTCTCCTTCTCCTTCTCCTTCTCCTTCTCCTTCTCCTTCTCCTTCTCCTTCTCCTTCTCCTTCTCCTTCTCCTCCTCCTCCTCCTCCTCCTCCTCCTCTCCTCTCTACTTTTTAGCAGTTCTTAGCTGGGTTGCTCACTGGGAGGGGTTATTCCACTCTGGGGCAGTTGGTAGCAGTGGTGTAGTGCAGACAGACTTGACTAGTAAGTGAAGCAGATAAGTGCAAAGAGGCCCTTAGTGTTTTCAAATGAGAAGTTGGAGTACATTCTATCCTGAAGAAGTATCTATTTTTTGTGTGTGAAGTAGCAAAGTTGGAGAGATTATTCAGTACACCCTTTGACATCTAAATCCCCAATGCTTTCAGCAAAGTTGAAAACTTGTCAGAACTTTGTAGCTCAACTTGTCTTCAATTCTTATTCTGCCCCTTCCACCACCCAGTCTAGGAGAAATTGTTCAGTTCTTATGATTATTCTCCAGGCCAAATTGAAATGTCTCTGTAGAAAATGGATCAGGAAAATTCCTTAGTTTCCTGTCATGTATTCTCTTCCCTTGAGAATGAGATGGGTGCAGTGATGGAAGACAATTGAAACAGAACTATGGGGTGAGATTTTCATGGACAAGTGGAATTGAAATGCATGCTTATTATAGGACCATCTCAGTAGACGTGGGGAAAATTCTTCTTGTCCCGTGTGTGGATCAGGAAGTAAACTAGTACAGTATAGCTGTTTTTAATTGCTGGCAAAACAGGTATGTGTGATAGGAATGCGCACGAATATTCATTCAAAATTAGATCGAATGTGCCAAATTTCAACATTCAAATTAAAATATAATGCCCCCAAATTTGAATTTAAACTTGATTTTTGAATTTTGAGTCTATTTGTTCTAATTATCCGGACATGCATATGTGTACGGGTTAGTACCCAATGCGCACCAGAAGATCTGCACCTTTCCCACATCCGAACACCGTAGAACGGGTCTGTACAGGACAAAATGAGTTGTGTATGGGATAACTACGGGATTCATATGCACATGTATGGATGTGTATGGATGTCAGAAAGATGCGTACGAGCATCTATGTATTTTATTGACATCCGTAAGTGCAAATTCATATCAAAAATTCGAACATATAGATTCAAATTTGCTTAATTCGAATCAAATTTTGTAAAATTCGAATTTAAATAATTCAAATCAATTTTTCAAGTATTTGAATCGACTCAAATAGAATGTCAAAAAAAATATTCTAACACATCCCTAATGTGTGTGCATGTCTAGGCAGAAAATAAAGGAGAGGGGTTCCTGGATTACATGACTTGTTCAATCAGGGGTTAGTATACTGGATCACAGAATCATGAAGACAGCATCGTTCCATGGTCTGATACACTAGGAGTGACCTATTTTCGCAGTGCAACAAAACATACCCTTTGGATCATTTTGAGGCTGCCTGTACCTGACTGGCATAAAACCGACTGCACCAACACGGGTATCCTCATTCTGTGCCAAGCTGGGATAGATTACTTATTCAACCTGGTATAGATCAACTTATTCAAGCCTACTGGCCCTGTCTAACACAGGACCTCCTGTACATATCAGGGGAGAGAGAGCAGCATGGCCATGGCTGCGGCCACAGCCCCTCTGGCAGTGCTGCTGCCAGCCAGATCCAGACCAGCCAGGGTGACTGGCAGCAATAAGATAGGCGGCGGCAGCAGATGGGCCCTGACCCAGGATGGGCCCTTCATCCAGCAGGCAGTGGACCTACAAGGAGTCCTGCTGCCACCGAGGACAAGGGACACCACCACCCCAGCCACATGAGCACCCCCCCGGGGGCTTCCTTACCTTATGGCCAGAGCCTGCCCATGGTCCTGGCACTTGGGAAGCTACTGGAGGCTGCAGAGAGGGGAGGAAGAAGCAGCCAGCACCAGCAGAAGTCAGCAGCAGCAGCCAGCCCAGCAGAAGCCCGCACCAGCAGCAGAGCACGTGGGTCTCCAAGCACATGGAGTCCTAACAGTTTCTCCTTCTTCCAGCTGGACAAAGGAAATGACATCAGGGGATCCCAGGACCAGCTGCTCCAATCGTCTTGCCTTCTGTATACCAGGTGATGTTTGGAGTGCCCCTTCTTGGAGCGGGTTATTTAGACATCTGCAAAGGAATTAAAACTCTTTGTTCTAGTTGATCCTGACTTCTGCCTCATCTCTTCTCCCTGTGCTTCTGATCTTTAACATCTGCCATTAAGCACATGGCGGGTCCCTGATCTCAAGCCGGTAGGGATCAAAGGGATTTACTTTTGCAACAACTGGCAAGGAACCGTAACAGCAATAGCTGTTACCTGCATTGCTACAGCCTCCTGGCTGTATCCCGCAATGCTGTGGTTTTTAGAACTGCAGCTACGATCGAAGTAGCTCTAAGTTGTTTCCCCAGGTTTCCCTGAGCCCTTGGATTTAGGTTGCAGGGCGTGACTGCAACTGTCTTCTGCTTGGGATACCCAGAAGCAATAGGTGGGCCTTTGTGTGAGACAGAATACTGGACTAGAAGGAGTATGGACCAGTCCAGCGAGGCTTTTCTTATGCTCTCATGTTCTTATGCAACTGTGAATATGTCACTGAAGAATACAGAAGACTACAAATTCAAAGTACCCAGTGAAGCTGTGAAACCTTTAAAACATCAATATCCATAATAAATCTCTCACCCATCTTCTGGATGCAATTGCTGTATGCATGTGTTCATGTTTGTTCAGCATATGTCTTTGAGTAAACTCATGCTGTTCAACAGAATTGATTTTATAGAACATATAGAATTTCCTGCAGCCAGCAATAGTGAAATTTTAACACCCCATGGTTGTGTGATAACAGTGTGTTCCTAGCATCCCAAATCAATATATAATAATCTAGTAGTGTGGACAGAAATAATGTAATGGAGAAAATGGCATCCTAGACAGCTTAAAGAGTTTCTCCTTCTATGGTTATAATTCATTTAATGCTGTTTTAATTCTATTTATAACCGCTATATACAGCATTGGCCTGAGGTAGGTAACAATGCACTAATTGTAAATCCCCAATTATGGTAATAAAGCTAAACTAAATGCATTATAAAAAACCATTTACAGTCTACACTTCGGTTTCATTTCAGCTTGTTTGCATGCATAAGAGTAAAGCTTTCCCTAGAAGGTTACAATCCAGTTTTCAAGAACAATTTGGGTGGGAACCAGACTCAGGAAGCTTCTGTGGATAAGGATTTCCTGGATGGTCATGTTTTTGTCTGTGGCAGAAAACACCAGATTCATGTAGCACTCAAAAGTTCCTATGGGATAGAGTTTCCTCCTCATCAGATTCAAGAAGTGTTATCTTAATTTCCTAGGTATCATGACAGGGGTGGTGGAAATCTTTCAAGCATATGATAAAGTGGACTCAAGTCTGCATGCATCCTGGCTATTCTCAAGGCACCAGGACACTTTCTTCCTTGTGTGATGCTGCATTGATAAACATGATTATATCTGAATTGCCCTTTTGCAATGTATATTAATCCCCCAATTACATCAGTTTTGAGAGGATGGAAAAGAGAAAAAAGAGGTGAAGTAACTGAAAGCTAGATGAAGATGATTTTAAATCAACACTTGCCATATTCACATGAGATTCCAAAGGGCCACAGTAGAGCTAGGAACTGGATGGTAGCTGAGATTCCAAAGTTGGTAGAAGTAGTAGTAGAGTTGGGGGCTGTGGCAGGCAAGTGGTATTTGCTCTTCTGCATAATCCAGAGGTATACATAGGAGAGACCCTGTCACACACGGTGGCCCACCAAATGCTCGTGGGCATCTCAAGCAGAGACAAGGACAAACCTTTTCCTTCTCTTGCATCCCAGCAAATGGCCTTAGAAGTGTCCTGCTTTCCCCTCCAGCCTGAAAGATGTACCCAGGCATTCATTCTAGTAGCCATTGATACATCTGTTGTCCATAAATTTGTCTAACCCTACCTTAAAGCTATCTAGGCTGCAAGTTGTTACCTCCTCTTCCGGCCACAGATTCCATAAACCGATGGCCCTCTAGGTAAAGAAATACTTCCCCTTGTCAGATCCAACTCTCTTACCCATCAGCTTCATAGAGTGCCCCCTGGACATTGAGCAGAAATATAATATACTGTAATATAATCATGGAAGACTCATGCTGCATTGGTTCCATTTTGTCAAGGAAGATCAGGAACTTCAGAGTTCTTGGAATCTAAGGAGTATCTGTACACTGTGGGCACTTTCACACTCTCTGCCCCACAGATGGAACTGGAAATATTGTTCCTGACATGAAACAATGCCACCTACATTGGGTTGGCCTGTTCTACACCAGCCCTAATGTGAACTCTGAAGTTCCTGACCTTTGGAGTTCCAGGGTATGTGAGGCATTTCAGTGGCACTCATTGTTGCACCATGGAAATGGGTTCCCAGTGGTATCCCAGACCACCAATGTGTGTTGTCTGCACACCTTCAAGTATGCTGGCTGATTTCAAAAAAGAAATCTACCAGTAGACCAAACCAGGGCAGCATTTTAGGCTCCCTAGCCCAGTCTACTCTCTTCTTTCTTGTGCAAATAGAGTGTACTTGGAGAGGCAGGGCCTCACTTAAGCTGCACCAGAATGTAGAAAGAAGCCTCATAGACCCCTTCATATTCCATACTAGTTCTTGTCAGGATGTTTCCCCCAGTGAAACTTAGCAACAGCATTAGGATTTACATCACTAGGTCGGAAGGCCATCCAGACTGAATAACAATAGATGTCTTATAGGGTGTTTTTCCACTGTCACTAGAAGTACCCATTAAGTAGCCATTAATGGGTACAAAAATGCCATTACATACCCATTAATGGGTACTTAATGGGTACTTTTAGTGACAGTGGAAAAACACCCGTAATCTAGTATTGTAGCCATAATAATCCAGATGTTCTATGAGAACAGAATTGTGTTATGGGAAGCAGGCCAGTGAGACATGGAGAACAATCCCGACAAGGATAGGCCCAAAGTGCTCACGTGAAATATCTCTTCTCTATGACCTCATGTTAATCCACATGTTATATTATTCAGTGTGTATTCTGTTCTGATCTTTAGACAAATGATGATATAGTGTACCTATAATCAAGTATTAGGGGTTAAGTTTTTCACCGGTATTCTTTTCATATATTCATACATTTTACTCCGTATATCTATGCATACTTTGCAATCATAAAGCAATAAAGCCTTCCAGTTGGAATGAAACAAAGACTCTGTTTTTGCATGTGAACTCCATGCAGATACGCTGCCTGCTGTGAATTAGCCACTCTGCTAACTCTGCTACCCTGAAGAGGTTCCAACAGTTCTGTGTTACAAAGAATTGAATTAGTCTATCTCCAATCGAGACCACTTGAGAATGTGATTAACCACAGTCTTTCCCCTGCATCACCTTCACTATCTCTATTGACTCATTCGATAAATCATGGTGTGAGGTTAAGGTGGAAAAGAATCTTCTCACTGATGATGCCTTCAACCATACCTTAAACAATGTTACCTAATTACTAACCAGAAGTGTCCAGCAGTGTAACCATTCACTTGTGCCAGTGGTCTAGGGTTGTTTGAGGTGCCGCACTGGCCACTCGGACAACTATAGATGCGACTGCATGTGTGCAAAGCGTCTACATCATCAAGGCAATGGCACTGACACACGCACAGTTGCAGAGGGTGCCACAGCAAAAATGGTGACACCCAGAGGTGGACCGGGCCCTGGGATTAAATAAATTATAATCCAATACCAGAGTGCTCAAGTGGGAGTGCTAGTCAACATTGAGTCATTGTGCTCCTTTCCTGTTCAGTGGTCACCACACCTCAAAAAGGATATTGTGGAACTAGAGAAGGTGCAGAGAAGGGCAACCAGAATGATTAAGGATCTGGAACACCTCCCTTATGAAAGCAGGCTGCAATGTCTAGGCCTCTTCAGTCTGGAGAGATGGCATTTAAGAGGGGACCTGATTGAAGTATATAAAATTATGCACAATATAGAAAAGGTGGATAGAGAAAATTTCTTTTCTGTATCGCACAACACTAGAACCAGGGGGCACTCTATGAAGCTGATGGGTAGGAGAGAAAGGCATGACAGGGGGAAGTATTTCTTCACCCAGAGGGTCATCGGCTTATGGAATGTGCTGCCGGAAGAGGTGGTGACAGCTACCAGTCTGGATGGCTTTAAGGTAGGGTTAGACAAATTTATGGATGACAGATGTATCAATGGCTACTAGAACGAATGCCTAAGTGCATCCTTCAGGCTGGGGGGGGGAGGAACTGGGGCGCTTCTAAGGCCATCTGCTGGGACTCAAGAGCAGGAGAAGGTTTGTCCTTGTCTCTGCTTGAGATGCCCATGAACATTTGGTGGGCCACTGTGTGCGACAGGATGCTGGACTAGATGGGCTGTGGCCTGATCCAGCAAGGCTTCTCTTATGTTCTTAAGGGTTGTGCAAAACTGCCTACATAGTGCTTCTTTGACTTGATTTCAGAGCACAGAGGACAATAAAATGTGCCTGATCCCAAAGTGGTGTAAGAGGGTGATCTCATCCTGAAAGGAGGCAATGAGCATGATGTGGTGATCCCATTGCTGTTGCAAATGCAGATGTGACAGCTCAGTCCCTTCACTTGGAAGGTCTCCCTACATGTAAGTGGAAGTGTGGCCCCAATAAATAAGTGAATCAAAAATGGCATACGGGTTATAGTATATGGTAGTTCCCATCCTACTTCCTCATGGACTGCCTTAATGGGTATTGAAGATAGGATGGGAACACTACTGTGTGGCATCTACCACCCCTAAATTGTTTTTGGCTGCCTTGACCTTATTGTGGAATATATCCTGGAATATGGGCCTGTAGTTCACATGCTAGTTCAGGCCCCAGGGGAGACCTGCCATAGCCTGCCTTAGCATGTGGACAACAGATTCCGACTCTGAGATATATTCCAGAAAAAGGTCAAGTGTGGAAAGGACCAAGGATAGCTGGTCTTCTCCACTCAAGGAGATTGCAAAAAAGGCTTCAGTTGTTGAATGCTGTACCAGAAGATCATTACATTTCTGAGCATCTTCCTTTTGCATATACTTTTTTCCATGACGTTGGTGATATCACTTGATAACAAATCTTTACTTGACAATTCACAAACAGCTTAAGATCTTAAATGTTCAGTAAATTTCTGATTGATGGTTTAGATGAAATAAAAGTCTGTTTCCTGTGTTATATCCATGCTGATATATATATATGTATATATATCTCCTTTGTTGGTGAGGCAAAATAGCAAACCAGTGTAATTAATAACTATTAAAGCTGTTTGACTGATCATATCTTCTAGCTTGCTGAATCTCTTCTGTGCAGATGTGTGTATTAATGGAATCCATTAAATTCATATATTTCAACAGATAGTAATTTACAATCTCTTACAAGATCTGTCACTAAACAGAGTCGAAGATATAGGATTGTCTCCAACGTATTACAGAGCAAATTGTACTCTTTTTTTTTTTTTTTTTGCTCACGAAATGACTTGACTTTACTGACAAAATATGAATGTCAATGGATTGGACAGTCCTGTTAAAAATCCCCTTTTCTTCTTTCTCTCTCTCCCCTACTCACCGCTTCTCCAATCAACTGGGAATTTGTGGAACAAAACTTCCTGATGAGTTATTAACATTTCTTTTCAAGCTGGGATTGTTGGCTATGGTTTTGGTCCCTTTTCATGAGGATGGCAGAAATTCTAAGAAGATCAAGAGCCATTGCTGTTTTTTAAGCAGCAGGGAAGCGTTACCCAAGCCAGCCCGGCATTCTCCATACTTGATGTGTGCACCTAGTGCTCATGAATGTCAATAGCAAAGACTTTCTTTGTATTGTCTCCAATGAGCAGCCAAAGATATAAAGATGCTAAATTCGAAAGGAAATTGCATGCGCTGAGCATGAGGCTAAGACGTAGGACAGGTATGAGTATTAAGTAGGAAGGAATTGCATTATAACCTTGAAGAAAGAGGTTAGAAGTAGATATTATAAGAGACATAAAACTCCTGTGACTCTGCGTTTCTTTTGCAATTGTTTCCTGGTAATATTGTATGCCAAGTTCCATTCAGGTCCAGTTAGAAAAGCCACTTCCCCCTGCACCCCAGAATCAAAAAGTCAACAGTAAAATTACTGACCAGCAAGCATACATGCAGTTTCATATTAGAAATCCAAGAGCAGAATCTCTCTCTCTCTCCCTCTCTCTCCCTGGAGAGGTCTGGGGATACTGATGTTTGAAGCATCCACAGTGCATGGAGCTGCTTCGCTGAGTAAGTGAGACCATTCCTCACCCTGGATAGTGACGGGGCACTAAAATGTGATCCACCACTATACTAGCAACATCTAGGATGCTGTAAGGCAGCTCTGCCATTCACACATCATACTGCTACCATGCAAAGGCTGGCACACATGGTACACACATTGTGCACGCAGGTACACCACTTGTACAGCAATGTCCACACTTACCCAGCACTTAGTGAAGTGCCGGGTAACTTTGGAACAGTGTGAAGGTTTGAAAAGCAAGTGCCTGCTCCATCTCTGCCCACTTCCATCCCAGGGAAGTGAAAGTGTGAAAATGCTCAGTCAGTCAGTCAGTCAGTCAGTCAGTCAGTCAGTCAGTCAGTCAGTCAGTCAGTCTGTCTGTCTGTCTGTCTGTCTGTCTGTCTGTCTCTCTGTCTGTCTGTCTGTCTGTCTGTCTGTCTGTCTGTCTGTCTGCTCTTCCATGTTTGATACAGCCCAGTGGCTCTGGAACAGTGAGACTCACTGACACAGATCATGGTATGACATGGCTTGGAATGGGGTTATTTACATAAGGATGCTGATCCAGGCCAGCCCCAAAGCTCTCATGAACTTTGTGGCTGGCCACTAAAGTCTCCAAAAGAAATAGCTTCTGTATGGTCCTTATGAGTCAGGCTAACTGCCACTGAGGAATGTAACATCTGCTTGATAAGGTGGTCCACAGGAGGCACAACTTCTTAGAGATCTCTCTCTGGACACATGGGCCTTAAGCTTGGAGTGGTCCCTGGCATTGAAAAATGGCCGTTTGAGCATTCTCCAACTGTGGACCAAGCAGCATGCATAGCCCAATGCCATTTTATTGGACCCCCCTGGACACAAAAATCCCACTGGGCTGAAACTTTGATCCATATGTTCTGATGAGGCATGGTACTGAGCAGACATCCCAAGGCAGAAGCCCTAAAGAGCTATGTAGAAAATCACTTTGAGATTTTCAACTGGAATTGTGGAAGAAATGTAATTAATTATTATAAGTAACCTATAATTTCTACCCCTTGGTAAACACAAATAATTGTTCTGGTACTCCTGAAACCTGGGTAATCTGAGGACTGGGCAAGCAGGTGTTTCCTAAATGCATCCACAATAAAGGGGGGGGGTCTGTTAGTTGCTGAGTTTGAGTCATGGTGGGCTGATCTACTGAAGAATTCAAAGCTGAGGTCACTGTGGATTGCCATAAAAAAACAGACTGCATGATACACACAAGGATCTATAACTTGACTTTCCAGCCTTTTTAACTTAATTAAAAGTTGCCACAAACAACCACCAGTTTGTTGTGTAGAAAAGGCAAAGATGCATGCAACAATTTAGGCTAGGAGTAGCTACAATATGGTCTTTCAGCTGTCACTGAACAACATTGCTGTCAGTGTCAAATAGCACAGCCACAGGCATGAATTAATAGAAGATTTCATTGAACAACATCTGGAGGAGTGTGCATTACCAATCCTGATTTTGCATTAATTGCTCCTAACCCAAGAAAAATAAGGTCCACATGGTCCTGTTGGGCACTGCCAGTATGGTACCAGGTGCAAGATGATAACACATCACCCAGGACATCTTTTGGTGTAGGGTGATCATATATTACCAGACCCTGGCCTACTGCTAGGGGTGAAATCTGCTTCCTGTTTGGAGAACAGGAAAACTCACATCTGGAGACAAGAAGGTATTTACACCCAGGAGTAGTTTATTCTATATGCATCAAGTGGCAAGTGTGGATATTTTTCAGAGGATTGTGGATGAAGTTGGATAGTATTTGATAGTGAGGCATTTATAGGTGAATAGAGAAGTATCATATTTGCATGCAACATACAGCATCTAACAGAGAGAAAAATATGTTTATTTTTTTAAAAATACAACTAGTGTATCGTGAGGCAGGGAGGAGTGAATTGTGAGGAAAGACAAAAAAATAAAGACTAAAAGTGCATTGCCTGACTGAGGACAACTAATAAGAGATGTTGATGCATAAAATATTTTCATAAAGGTTTATGAATCTTTTCATAAAATGAATTCAAAGGATGGTCATGATCTGCTTATATTTATAAAAGCATAATGAGCAATGCTTTTCTACTACTGAAAACTAAGAGAGATAAGAAATGAAAGAGGCTGGACTGGGCCAACATCTAATGCAAGTTATCAACCGCCACACGAGAAGGAAGGAAGGAAGGAAGGAAGGAAGGAAGGAAGGAAGGAAGGAAGGAAGGAAGGAAGGAAGGAAGGAAGGAAGGAAGGAAGGAAGGAATTGCTTAGTTGGTTCAGGTACTGAGTAGGGATGTAAAAAATGAAATTCAACTTCGCAAATGTGATTGAATTTTTCAAATTCACGTACTTTCATGTTGAATACAGATCTGGTTGTTGAAACATCTAAGCAGCTTTGCTGCCTCCACACCTTCAGAAATATAACTAAACTTCAGACAAATGCACAAAAGCACTTCACATTCAAATGTCATTCTTTGAATGTAGCCAATATTCAATTTGAATGCAAACGTTCTAATTCATGCAAATTTATACAAATTGTGAACCTGATGAATATTCATGCACATCCCTAGGTATGCATGATTTTTCATATGCTATAGGTTGACCACCATGGCCGTGTCCGCATGCACTCCATTTAGTCTCAATTGGACTATTTTTAGTCTGGATGCAGGGCCGAGGTCAAATTGTGCCTATCCCCATGTGATTGCCAATAATGTGGGCTGTATTAGAATACAGCCATCCCCATGCAAACTGTGCTAAACCCCTGCATGGGGAAACAACATCTTTTCCTCTCCGTCCCCCTTCTCCTGATAGGAAAGCGGGTTGACATCACCAACCCCTGTGCCACCCGCTGTAGCGATGACAGGGAAATGCCCACCAATTGCAACTGTTGGACATTTTTGGCAATAAATGGCAACAGAACAGAAATGAGACTCTTTCTGGGACCTGATCACAGGCAAATGTGGAGGCTTCTCAAACCCAGTTTGACAGCTATAGATGCAGCAACGAGGGGGGCCAACCGGCCTCTGCTGTCTCACCAATCTCTTTCTGTGATCCTTATTCCAACCCCCTTCCCCGATCGCCAGCAAGCAGCTTCTGAACCTTGACAGCTAAAAAGCCAGATTGCTAACCAAAGCTGCTACAAGAAGCTGCTAGAAGAGACTCTTTTCTGTTCTCTCACAATTTAAAAATCCCCAACAGTTGCAATCGCCAACACACAGGACAGAAATCGCCACCTCCTAATAGCCTGGGACCATCCCCATATGTGGACTCAGCTCCCAAAATGATGCGTACTTGGCTCCAAAACCATGCCAAGAACAGTTTTCTTCAGGACTAAATTTAGCGTGGATTTGGGTGATTTGGTCCGCATAAAGTCTGGAAAGGGGGCTTTGCATGGGGACCATCCTTACCAAATTTGGATTCAATTCAGATTAAATAGAGGATGGGGATGTGACCTATGAGACCATTCAACTGATCCAGCAGGGCATTTCTTATGTTTCCTTTGTTCTTATATTAAGGTGTTTTTCACTATTAACTACTCCTCTATGTATGTTTAATATGTTCAGTTTCAATCTATTCCAACTTTTTTTAAAATAACCCTTTGAAATGAAATAATTAAAACAGTTAGACAGGTATATGAATAGCATGATACCTTCTAAGGTTGCATCTACACCTTGGCCTGATTCCAGCACACCTCGGCATGGAAACTCTTTTAGAAAGTTTCACACCATTCTGACAGTGGGAGTTCCAACTGGCTCCATAGTAGCCAGATTATGTTGATGGTGTTTAGACGTTGCCAGTAGGAGTCCTTCTGGACTTCACAGGCCAGCAAGAGTCAGCGTAGCAGGCTGTGAACAAGCAAAAACAGTGGGGGACAGGAATCTTTCTGCTTCCACGTGCCACTGGGAAATGATGACACAATCACCCTCTCTTAATTGGGAATCAACACCTGAGTTTTGCTATCATCTGTTAAAATTTAACTATTGCTAATATCTCATCTTCCCTGTCATCTACACTTCGAAAGTTTGATCATGGGCCACCTGCCACAACTGAAGTTGCTGCAAGCTTCTTCCTTACACAAATGCCCTGTGTTCTTTCTTTATCTTGGACCAGGTTTGGATTCGTCTATTCCTGCAGACAATTCCTGGCCAATGAGAAATAGGAACAGTTGGACCTGTTCCACATACTGAGCACTGGAACAGGCTTGTTCCTGTCCAAATACATCAGTAATGCAAATGACAGGCCTTCTTATTCTGTTACTGGTAGGGATGTGCACGAATATTCAAAATATTTGCTATTTGGACGAATTTAGACGAATTCAGACATTTGTATATGAAGTGAATGTCCAGACATTCATACTTTAGTATTACTATGAATACAAATAATTTGAGTTATTTGTACAAATAATTCGAATGTATGGGATGCGCATGGATGCATACGAATACGTATGAGACTCGTATCATTTTATACGTATTGAATATTTGAACAAATAGATATGAATATATTTGTATCAGTTCGAATGTCCAGACATTCATTTTTCTTTATTTGTATGAGTTTGTGCACACCCCTAATTACTGGTGGGATGGTACTACTACTACTACTACTACTACTACTACTACTACTACTACTACTAATACTAATAATAATAATAATAATAATAATAATAATAATAATAATAATAATAATAATAACACCTTTTCCACCAAAAGGAAGAACAAGAAACAATATATATATGTATACGTATATGTATAAGTATATATGTGTATATATGTGTGTGTGTGTATTCATATAAAAATTGAAGTCTAGGTGTATAAACAAAACTCTAGGGATGTCCTGAGGGGACATCATATCTCCTGTGTGTGGGCCCAGTGAACCTTTCAGTGCTGACCTTCAAGCCCTGGTGGCCCAAACTGAAAGGCTGTTTGTCCTGCAACACCAGAAGTGCTGTGGTGCGCTATTCTTGCCATTGCAGAAATGCTTGTGGGCTTCTTTTAAGCTGTCCACAGCAGGGGAAAGTTGATTAGAGATCAGGCAATTCCAGACAGCTAGAATTACAACTGGCTGTGAAAACCACATCCCAGCAGTTGGTGTGGAACGTTCCAAGAGGTAAGTGTGAAAAGTCCCTCACTCTTCAAAAAGGCAGTGGTCTAGCAGCTAGCAGCTACAGATGGCATAGGATCCCATGACTAAAGGCTGATCTGCACCTTCAAGGAAGTGAAGATGGGGAAGGAATTCAGCATCCACACTTGGGGATCCATGCCAAACTTAGCTAGCACTTCCCCACATGTGGAAGTGTCCACCTTGCCACAGCAATGGGCATGCAGGCTGGGATGTTGCTGTGAAGACTGGGTAACACAGTGTGTGATTTCACAGCTGCACTCATGTGCTCATCCCTATGCAGCCTTTGCATAGATGTAGGTGGAAAAACTGTGTCTGTGGTTGTATTAGGATGTTTCCAGTGCTTCAAATATACCCCTGGAGCAGTTTTTACTGCACCACAGGTATCAAACATGGGGATGGTCATGTTCACTGAGATCCACTCCAAGATAGAAGTGGCCCCATGGTGTGCGGATGCTCTGTGCCCAAGTGTCTCTGGCCATCTCCAATGTCCAAGTGTGTAAAGGCCCAGACATACTTATTAACACAACAATGGCTCATGATACTATTGCTTCTTAAGCTGTGTTTTTGCACTGCCTTCTAATTGTTTTTAATATTCTCCAAGCTGTGTGGAGGATCATACTTATGGGATGATTATAGAAATACTAATTTGGCTATAAGTAAATAAATATCCCAAAAGCAAGGTGAGAATTAAGCTGTAGGGAAGGCTAAGAGAAAAAAGATATCTGGAGATCTCTCAGCTCCAGTCCTGTTGTGGTATATTTTGTTTGGGAAGATTCAACTTATGCTAAGTAAGTCCAGATACCATAGCTTTTAGGTACCCACAAAAACCATTTTTTTCACCCACACCTGGCACCTAACTTTTAACTTTTAATAACGAAATTTTAAACCTCTTTTAATATTTAATTTTTAGAGGTTTTCTTTCTTTCTTTCTTTCTTTCTTTCTTTCTTTCTTTCTTTCTTTCTTTCTTTCTTTCTTTCTTTCTTTCTTTCTTTCTTTCTTTCTTCCATAAGAACCTCCTCATAAGAACCTAAGAGGAGTCCTGCTGGATCAGGCCACAACCCATCTAGTCCAGCATTGTATCCTGCTCTCGAATCCCAGCAAATGGGAAAATCCCTTTCTTCCTTTCCTTTCCTTTCCTTTCCTTTCCTTTCCTTTCCTTTCCTTTCCTTTCCTTTCCTTTCCTTTCCTTCTCTCTCCCTCTCTTCCCTCCCTCCCTCCCTCCTTTCTTATTCCCTCTTTCCCTCTTTTCTTATTCTTGCTTTAATTTCTGTTTTTTAAAAGGATTTCTGAATGTATGAAAAGCAAGGTATAAATCTTTGAAACAATAAATAAGTAGCAAATAAGCTTGCCTGTCATCCAGTCTAGAAAATAAAATAAAATAAAAATTCAGTTTAGGAACTCATAGTTTCTGCCTTAAATGTTTTGGGTTCAATACTAGCTATCAGAATTGGGAAAGCATCAATTAATCCTTGCTAGGGATGCAACTGAAGGGATAGATAAGCATCCTAACTAGAAGTTTGAGTATTTAGGGATAGTTCGTGTCGCATAGGACTTTCTTAGAGACTTTCTCAGTGGATCCTTTACCCTACAGATGGGTGCTGCCACTGCAAATCCAGGACAAATTTTGTACAAATTTTGAATGTTATGAATATTCATGCACATCCCTCCTGAATAGCCCTGGAAACAAAATTGGATGAGGCCAGGTCCATGAGGATCATCCACTCAGGTTTCAGTAATACATGCATATGGAAGCGTTTGTGTTTTCTTCTCAGTAACCCTTGAAATTCTACCACCTTTGATGACAGATGCCCCTGTAGAAGATCTCAAACTTGACACCATCCTCTGAGGACTTCTGGAAGGTTTTTTTTTTTTAACTTACTGGTTCTTTAAAAAGAGATCATTTTAAACAGGAGGTGAAAACAGGGGAGGATAAGTGTTTATATGCTAGCAGTAGGCCTTCCCCAGAGACAAGCACATTCTCATACGTTGGGAAGAAAAAAGCGGCTCACGTGCAGCAGTCTGGGTCACTGACAAACGAACACAACCACGAGATGCCTTCGGCAAAGCTTGCCAAAGTGAAGAGTTGACATTCCACCAGCCCCCTCCCTCTTCTGTCACCAGCGACATAGAGGATTTAGAGACAGGGAGGAGAAGAAAGACAGACGGAAGCTACGGGGTTCATGCTGAGGAATTCAGAAGAGATGTAATTGTGGAAATCAGGCTGAAGGGCGGTTGTAACTTTGGACTGACGTTAAGAGCTGCCTTAAAAGAAGCTTGATAAGGTCAAACTAATAAACTTGGTAGCTGCTCAAGGGGAAACCAAATTCCAGAGCTGTGAGACACTTTGACAGACAATTAGCATAAAACAGGGCAACTGCCCCAACTGGATGGAAAGTAAAATTCACAAGTGCAAATAGCGTTGGGCCAGCATTAGTCAAAGCCATCGACCAATTTTTACCCTTAGATTCACATGAAGGACACAAGGTGGTCCTTGTGCTTTTACCAGGCATATGGTAAATTCATTGCATGCGTGGCTTTGATTTAACTTCTTTACAGGGAAGATATGGGGTTGTTGCTTTTGAAGATGGATTTAGAATAACAGGATACAGAAATGCGAAGGCACACACAAAAAGCAAGGCTATCACATTCTTCCCATTGGCGCAAGCAAGGAGTCAATCTTGCTAAAAATGGACTTTCCTTTCTCCCATCCCAGATAGTCATTGATGCTGCTTTCTGAAGTCCTCCAATCAATCTGTTTCCCTCCCACTTTGAGACTTTCTTATTTTAAATCTACTAACTTAGCCTTCTAGTTTTGCTGAGAACATCATGCATACGAAGAGAAAAAAACATAATTTTCAATATCTTACAGGGAAAAAAAATCCCACTAGCTAAAAGCAACAAGGCAATAAGAAGGAGGGAAACTATCTCAGATTATCAAAGATGTGCTGAACTAATTTGGTTTCAAACTGGTTCCAATTGAATCAGGTGGTCAAATGTTCAACTGAACCCCCTGCCTGATTGAAAACAAAAATTGAATTTAAACCAAAGGTGTGTTCTAACAAATGTAGCAAACACATGCTGTTTCATTATAAAGATGTCACATCCCTTTCATTCTGTTGTTGACTTACCAAAAGTAAAACATTGATTGATTGATTGATTGATTGATTGATTGATTGATTGATTGATTGATTGATTGATTGATTGATTGATTGATTGATTGATTGATTGATTGATTGATTGATTGATTGATTGATTGATTGATTGATTGATCGATCGATCGATTGGTACCATATTTTCTGTAACTGAAGTCTATGAAGGTGCTCTAGAAATATTGTATTGAAAACCTAATTCAAATTAATTTTAATAACCCAAAGCACCGGCAGTTATTAAGTAACTTTTCTGTCAATAGCAGGACAATTCAGGGTGATAGATGATTACTTTTAGCAGGTGCAATGAGACCCAAAATATTTCTCCAATTGTCCTTGAAAGGGTATAGTTTATAGAACAGCCTGTTCTCCACTGGAGTTGCCATGATTATTCATTAATATCATTACCCTGCATATTATGAACATTAAAGCAATTTAGAAATGTTGCATTAAAAAAAATAGAAGAGTTGTTTTAATTAGGGATGTGCACATATTTTCCCCGTTTGCTTTGCATTGAAGTGAATGGGACAGAAATTCACATTCATGAGAATGGAGCAACTTCAAATGTGCTAGGCTTTGAATTCAAATGTTTGTCAAATGTTCATCAGGACCTGCAGGGATATTTGTAACATTAGTTATTTGTATGAATTCGTCTGAATTCAGACATTGTTACACAAATTGAATGTTAGGACATTCATACATTAATGTTCGTATGAAGACAAATGTTTTGGACATTCATACAAATAGTTTGGACATTTGCTAAACTGGGGAGGTGGGAAAGTGGCTGCAGCAGTCACATCAGATCCAGATTGCATTTAACATGGATTGAGAGCAGATTAAAATGGATTCAGGTCGGATTTGATGCTTCAGAGCAGATATGTCACAAGTTACGTATCAGATGCATACGCGTTCGTGTTGGATACTTATGCGTTCGTATCAGATATGTATTCGATATTTGTACAGATTCATATTTATTTATTTATGTATTTACATTTCTATCCCGCCCCATACCCGACGGTCATATGAATGTATTGGTATTGAATAGAATCCTACCACATTCGAAGGGGATCTATTCAAATGAATGCGGATTCTCTAACGATCATTTCGTTATGAATCAAATGCCAAAAAACCTATTCATGCACATCCCTAGTCAAGGTTTCAAATCCGGTTTGAATCTGCACCAAATCAGTTCTGAATCCTCCAGTTCACTTTTGCAAATATAACAAGGCTTTAAACAAATGCACAAAAGCTTTCACTTCACATGTGAACGTCCACCATCAAATGTAACCAATGTCTGATGTGAATGATGAACATCCTTCACCCCTCTCTAGGTTTTAATCATCTTGTAAGAACTGAAATGAAACAATTGACCATATGAAACTCTTGACCATATTGTGTTTAAATATATACATGAGAGCTACTAAATATATTGAATTGTCAGGTTTCTTTTTCCTTTTCTTTAAGATAAGATCCGTCAGCATCAGGCAAACCCCCAGTGCCTTCGATGCTGTAGCTGACTGGAGCCATAGAAGCATGATATATATTTATAGTGGCAATGTAAACGTTTTACATGGTTTTGCAAGGACGGCATTAAATTTCATTGAAAGAGAAAATGTCAAGTGAAGCAGAGCCAGGGGTTAGGTTGATGACTCTGGTCTCTGTTGGACTCAGTGAGAAGTTGAGTATGTACAAATCTCAAATGCCAGTTGCATCATTGTCAGAGATCTGGCTCCCCCCAGCCACTTTTAAAGGGAAGAACAGACTGGAAGGGAATACATAGCTCTCTTCCCATATAAATTCCAACTAATATCAATACAGGAGTTTCATTTGTTTATTTGCTTGGGGTTTTTTAGAGAAAGAACACAATGTGATGGCACACATTAGCTATGGGACCTGGAAACATGACCTTATGAATCATCTGGAAGTCAACAAAAATGTTAATGGAAATGTTTGATTAAATTTCATCTGTGCACATACCCAGCAAGCTGAAAGCATTCCTCCGGCCACGGATTCCATCAGTCACAAATTGTAGCCTTAAGACGGGGAGGATGTGTCAAATTGACTTGAGAATTTCCCTTGAGAAAATTTGACTCACCTTTTGATAGTCTAGTCACATTCCCTAAAGTTCCTCAGATGTTCTGCTGTGCTTTCTTTACTTCTTTTTTAAAGCTAATTCTCTAGCATTACCAAATGACACCAGCCTTTGCCCAGTAATTCCCTGAGGGTTTGCCAAAGGATGCTGGGGTGGGGGGAGAGGTAGAGAATTTTCAAATTCCCTTATTCCAAAGATTTATGCCAGAGGCATCATTGCACCCAAACGCTAGAATTAAGAGGCCAAAGGCACAAGATTTATGAAACTGAAGGAGGAGTAGAGTTGGTTTTTCTACTCTGCCTTTCTCACCCATTTAAGGGGACCCAAAGTGGCTGGCAAAGCTTTTCTATTCTTCTCCCAAGAACAGAACACCCTGTGAGGCAGGTAGGACTGTGAGAGCTCAGAAGAGAGCTGTGACTAGCCCAAGGTCACCCAGCTGGCTTCGTGGAGGAAGAAGAAGAGTTGGCTTTTCTACCCCACTTTTCTCACCTATTTAAGGGGACCCAAAGTGGCTGGCAAAGCTTTTCTATTCTTCTCCCCACAACAGAACACCCTGTGAGGTAGGTGGGGCTGTGAGAGCTCAGAAGAGAGTTGTGACTAGCCCAAGGTCACCCAGCTGGCTTCATCGGGGATGGTGGAATCCAACCCAGTATTCCCAGATAAGAGTCCGGCTCCCTAACCACTAGACCAAACTGGTTCATGTAAGAAATCTACATTGAGATCTTTAAATGCTGCATGGATGTAGGATGATGAAAAAAGTTTTGATCTTTCAACTGTCTTTTGTGACCAAGCCTATCCCCATCCAGCTGGAAACTTCAGTGCTGGGCAACAGTCAGTCCCCATGGACCAGAGTGAACAGCCTGAGCAGAGAGCTTTCCACCCTACTCCGGAGTCAAAACAGGAACGAGTTTTTGTGTGTGTGCGTGCCACATGCTTGCTGAAATCTTGCCTGGGAAAGAGAAAGGTAAGATTGATAGAGGAAGCAAGAGACAAAGAGACAATATTTATAAGACTTCTGTTTATCTGAGTATCTCCCCACAGAACTGCTTGCGACTCTGCCTTGGTTTTTGTCTCTTTACTTCATAGTTCATTTTTCTTTTTGACATCTCATGCTCCTGTGTTATGTATGTGCCGTCTCCCTTCACAAATCCCTGTTGCCTTTTTTCTCCTCCGCACACATTTATTTATGTTCTCTTACTAATTGAAAACTCTCATATTTGGGGTTATTATTCTGATTGATGTCTGTCATTGCAATCAAATGGTTACTCACAGATGCTTTGTTAGAACAATTCTGCCTTCTCATTTATCACCATCCATCTCCCTTGCGATGTTCTCTGATGATAACATTTGGTGGGGATAACTCTTAGCTATCTACAGCAAACTGCTCAATGGCTGCCCAAACTCTTTGAGGCAATTGGCGTTACCAAAGTTAGCACACCTCTCTGTATATTCCTTGGACATTCTTTTGGGGTATGTGTGTCTCCACGGCCTACAGGGAATGGGTGAGATAAATACTTGCACCCTACAAACCCTAGAGGAGTGATTGATAGTGATAACCTGGCCACAGGATAAATGTGTGTAGTGCCCA
Source organism: Aspidoscelis tigris stejnegeri (assembly GCA_023333525.1). Taxonomy (NCBI): domain Eukaryota; kingdom Metazoa; phylum Chordata; class Lepidosauria; order Squamata; family Teiidae; genus Aspidoscelis; species Aspidoscelis tigris. The sequence continues at coordinate 5,585,150 of JALMGA010000007.1, forward strand.
GAAGTTTAAGAGTGGGAACATAGTGACAATTGCTGTGGGGGATGAAAAATTTGGGGGACTTACTCTCGCACTTCACTAGCAGTGATTCTTGGTGTGGTTTGGGACATTCCACTGCTGCCGTGTTCCCCTTTGGCCACAGTTCTATGTCACATCTTGGATCGTGCTCTCATGGTGATGGAGTCCAGGACAGGTCCGCCTTCTTCCACATCAAGCTGCCAATATCCTGAGTTCTGCGGGGGAGGTACTCCTGGTTTTACCACCACCCACAGCAGCAAAAGAGTTGGGCACCGAGGATAGGGCCTTCTCAGTGATGGCTCCCAGACTGTGGAGGTTCATCAGGCACCTTCAGTCTATGAGTTCAGAAGAGCTGTGAAGGCCCACTTCTTTGCCCTGGCCTTTGGCTATGTAAGGGAACAGCTTTTCCTCCCCACATGCAGTCACCTTTATGGTTTGAACATGTTTAATATGTTGTGATTCCAATGTGTTTATTTTATATGTCATAACCCACCCTGAGACCTTTCTGTATAGGTGGGGTAAAAGAAAAATTAAAGTAAAATGACAGTCATGAACATTCGGTCACACAGCGGAACAAAGATGAAGAATAGGTAAGCCTCCAGATGTTATTAGTCCTCAGTCCCTATCCAATTTATACTGGGATCAATGTTGGGACGATAGAGCATAGAAGATCAGGACAATATCCATAATATTATGTCCACCAAGGGCTCACATGTCTATAGGCCAGACATAATTCCTGGAGCCATCTTTCAGGCTCTAAAGGGATATGAAACAGGGATGCATTCTAACTTCCCTGTTATTCAACTTGCAAATCAACTTGGTAGCTATGTAATTAGATAATTTATCATTTTCACCAGAATTAGGACATAAGCATTTATCAATATTACTACTCTAGACTGAAGATGCAGATGTTTTATCATAGGCCCCTGCTGGGGTTAGAAAGTGCCTCAGATGCCTTACACAGTTCTTTACCTGAAGAAAGGCTGATATAGGAGGTGCCACAGTTTGAATCTGAGGCAGGAAATAGACTTCTGTTTGAAGTTCAGTCTGTGGCACATACTCCCCAACTCACTGATGCTATTAAAAATAGCAAAGCTAATAATTCATGCTTGCAAAACAAACAAAACCACCAAGATCCACCACTAGCTCATTATCTCACATGACATCCAACAAGCTGAAAATTTCAAATACCTAAAAATAATGCTTATGTTTCTAGGGAAAAAGTGGTTGAGTCTGTAGATTCTTTTGGACCATACACAGACTTTTTCATATCTGCAGATTTCCTATTATTGAGGCAAAATCACCAGCCAGACAGATCTGAAAGCTCAACCAGAGAGCAACATATGTGTTAGTTTTCCACCCATGTCGCTGGCTGCATGCTTGCAATCCTGAAAGGAACTTTGCTTTCAGAATTGGCATGAAGGGACATTTTGATGTTTCCCATGTCCCCATGCCAACCCTTACTCTGGGAGATAGGGTCACACTATCTGTGAAGAGATACTCAGAGAAACAGAAGTCTTATAAATAGATAGCAGTACAGAATCTGGGAAGAACTTTCAAAGAGACCTCTGCAGCTAGCATTGGACCATTTGAAGACTGACATTTGAATTTGAATCAAATGTTTTGATATATTTGGATGAAGCTTTGTATTAGATTCCCTTGGGATTCGTACAGAATATGTATCTGATTTGTATGCATTCGTATGGGATTCATATGAACATTTGTATTGAATTTGAATCCCAAAGGGGATCTATTCAAAAAAATATGAATTTTCTCCTACAAATACAAATCAAATACAAATATATATATATATATTTGTGCACATTCCTACTGGTTAGTCCTTCTGTGCCACATTGGACTCGATACTTGAGGTGCAGCATAAGAAGGAGGCTTCTTACAGTACCTTTTTCTGACCCTGATCTTTACTCCACCTACCCAAAGACTCCCAGTCTGTCTCAATGGGTCTTAACTTCTTAACACAGCAGGGGCTTCCTTTCTAAGCAAGTATTATAGAATTACACTGCTGGTCTTAATACAAGCCCATGACAGGTTTGGCAAGATGAATTATAAGAAGCTTTTTTAAATAAAATAAAATAAAAAATAAAATAAAAATCTGTGCACACTAATTTGACAGTGGCCAGTTTCTCTGAATTTGAGGTGCCTTTTCCTCATTCTCTGTAAAGGTTACAGATCACATTTTTAAGCCCATCAAGAAAATGTCTATTATTTCCCTTCCTCCCTTTCTAAATATTCTATAAAGAACTTGATCGGCCATAATAGTTTTGTTTACTGCCTGGTACAGCATGTTCTAATTACCGCCTCTGTCCCACTAACCATACGGTTTACATTCACCCACTCATCAGTTGTTTTTATACCCACTGCAAAAAAAAAATATATATATATATATATATAAAGAAATAAAGAAAATGAAGAGAAGATTAATAAGAAAAATTCTTTCAAGGGAACTTTTTTCAGATAAAATGAGAAGCAATAAAAAGGGGAAAGTGGTACAGCAGAACCATCCAACTAATTTATTTATCAATTTATCTATCTATTTATTTATATGCACTATCGTCCCAACATCCACCCCAGAGAAGGAGAATTTATAGTGAAATTGTGATTGGAGCCTGCCTTCTTGTCTTCTTCATGCAATATGTTTTCTAGCCAAAATTGCCCATTTTGGTAAGAAACTGCAACAGGACAGTTTTATTTTAAGAGAAAAGTAACCGTGTTGAGACATCTATCGATCTATTTGTTCGCTCTTTTCACACAGAATATCTCTACGGTGATTTTTGGGAGATCCTGAAAGGACATCTTTAATAATGATAAAACAGCAGATAAACACAGCATTAAGCAACAACATCAACAAAAGGTTATCTCTTAAATTGAAGCAAAGTTAAAGGCATTAACTGTCCTCAGTGAAGAAAATCCAACCATCCAAGGATCAAAGAAGTTTTACTTCAATATGAGGCGTTTTCACACTAAGGCGAATACGCCTCAGGACGCTTCGGCCTGAATGCGTTGAGTACAGTTCCCCATCTGCACTGGCAGGCAAAGGATGCATTCTGAACGCGTCCTTTCCCTGCCTACGTGCAAACGGGGAACTGTACTCAATGCTTTCGGGCTGACGACCCTCCCCCTGCCTTCCCCGATTGGCTACCTTGCAGCCAGGGTTGGGGAGGCCAGTCGGGTCCCTTCCCTGGGGTCCTGCCACCCGCGCCTGTGCAGATGGCTAGTTGAGGCCTGGCCGGTGCCCGGCCAATGAGGGGCCACCCCACAAGCATGTGAAGAACATTGCCAGCCTATTCCAGCCAGAATTGAGGCAGCAGCAGCAAGGAAACGACATTGATGCACACGCATGACCCAAGGGTGGGTTGGGGGGTGCTGGGTGGGGGTCCCTCCACTTGCATAGGCCTGATCCTGGCTGATGCAGGTGGCAGGACCTGAGGGAAGAGCCCCAACTGGCCTCCCCACCAATAGTGTGAAAAAGGGGTGTTTTAAAAATAAGCTAGGCCGCAGCCTGCCTTGCGATCGCCACACCATGCAACCTAAAAATGGCACTCCAGAAATGGTACTTATGATTACTGTATTCAGTGATTCACTTTTGTTCTACTACACTTTTAAACAGAGCCCATTTTTCTGTATGTTATAGAATTTTGAGTTTAAGTTCCTATGCAGGCACAAGAAAGTAATACACATTAGGGATGTGTACACATTTTTTCCTGGCATTTGATTTGAAATGAAATGAATGTTTGAAAATCTGCATTCATATGAATAGATCACATTCAAATGTGGTAAAATTCTATTCAATATGAATCTATTTGTATGTATTCATAAGAACAATCAGTACATATCTGATACAAACAGATATGTGTCTGTTACAAATAGATACGTATCTGATATGAACAAATATGTATCTGATGCAAATAGATATGTATCTGATACGTTCCCCAACTTAAGGAATGTCCAAATTATTTGTATGAATGTCTGGAAACATTCGTATTTGTTCAAATGTTAGCATACAAATATCATCTGATGTCTGAATTTGGCCGAATTTTGCATGTTACGGATATTCATGCATATCCCTAATGCACATACAAAATATGTTTAGATCTTTTATGTTGATATATACAATGCATATGTGCACACACAAATGCACATGCAAGTTGCACAGGGAATACGACATAGTTGACAATAATTCCACAATGGGCAGCATATTCTGTTCTTCCTCTATAATGATGCAACAGCAAATGAATTATCATAAATAAGCCCCGACAGCTGCATAGATAGGTGCATAAAGTTGTTCCCATTTCCTACAAGATCTGACCTTGGAACACAGAATGCTTTACATCTGTGATGATTCTATCTGCCTCTTGATGAATCACAACTCTTGCTTATGTTTAATCACTGCTGATAGGGAAAGGGTGACAGCTTGTTCAAGAAAAATACTCAGCAGCTAAATTCTGATCTATGTGAGTGGAGGAGGTTAAGACTTGGTACATGTGCTCACTATGCATAGAAAGAGAAGAAATAATATATATGAAATCTGTCTTTTAATAGATATTAAAGAAGCAGTGCTAAGCACACCTACTAATTAAAAGATGTTACATTCATTGGATCCTACTTCTGACCAGTCATATGTAGAAATGTGTTTGCACAGTGGGAAGGTAGCCATGTTATTCTATTCTGTTGGAAAGACTCAGTGGCAGCTTCCACATAGTCAACTTGGACCTTGCTAGATGCTAGCTGGGGACATAGCATCTGCTTTGTACAGTGTTCCTGGGCCATGGGTTGCTCCAACTGTCTGTCTTGGGGACAGCTGGAGTAGTCTAAAGGGAATGCAGTGTCTAGGGCCATTTTCCCAGGCTCCAGAAATAGACTCAGAAAATTGTGAGCTTCCAAAATCACCCTGGCTTGCAACTTCAGAAATGGGAGAACAAAACATATACTTGTTGGGAACAAAAATACTTAGAAGAGTGTAGAAAATGTCAGTTGCTCAAAGCAGAGACCAGTTTTAGTTCAGATCACTCAATCTGGGCCAAGATAGGACATTATATGGGACATATACCAGGGGCTTTCTGCCCTGCCAGAACCCCATGCAGGCCTTCATTGGAGGTGCCAGTCCTGAGACCTATTCACACAAGGGCTTTTGGAATGCGTGAAGGATGCCATGGGATGGAGCATTCACTTCTCTGGGTGGGTGGTTCTGGCATTTGGGGCCATCTCGGAGTTGTTCAGTGGGGGATGTGTTCACACGCCTCCCTCCCTGACAGGTTTGCCCCCCCCCGGCTGCCCCTATTGGACAAGCTGGTCTCATACCTTCCCTGGGTTCCTGCGGGTTCTAGGGGACCAGATCAGGTCCCCTAGGGCCTGCAGGACCCACCCCCCCTGCCTGGGCCTAGGTGGAGACATGCATGAATGCGAGGTACTTACCTCGTCCATGCTTGGTCCCGAAATGGCAAGCTGAGTGCGTCTGTGTGTGCTGGCCGCCCACTGATTGGCTAGCTAATGGGATCCTTAAGGGGTCCTGTGTGTGGGCAGCCCATGGCTGATTAATATCAATAGGGTTCCTAATGGGGTCTTAGTTCCTAGTGTAAAAACAGCCTAAGATCCCTTGACAATTCAGTATCTATTGCAATGGACCTTGTGCAGACTAGACCTTTAGTTATTCTGCACTGGCTAGTATACTAGACCAGCAAATCTACTAGGAGCACCCCTTCCACACCTGCCTGTGGAAGGGAAACTCAAAACACCCATACCGATCCAGTGTACCACCCAATGCGGAGTCGCCCATTGCGTGCCCAGCAACTCAAACTCATTAGCCAGTCTCTGAATTTTCCCCTTCAGTCATTTATCTGTAAACATAAGAAATTCAGATGTATTGCTACCAGTCCGAAAGACTAATAAGTGACACAATCGTCAAACTGAATCTCTCTCGTGCAAACTATTTCGCGTGATGAGAAAGCCTGCCCAAAGTCTGGGAATGCTGTCGAATCCATTCCACAGTTTGTTCTAGAAAAGTTAGCGCTGCACCTTCCTCTACTTCTGCATGTCATTTGACTCCGATGGAGATGGAAAGACATATATCACATCTTGGCAGTTATCCTGCTGAGAGTTCACACAGAACTGCAGTCACTTAGGCATGATCTATGCTCCCAACAGTTAAAGATAACGACCTCAGGAATAATCTTTCACAGGTTTTATATTAAATGAGACTAAAGTGCAAGCAGAGGATTGAAAGCAATGTCTTGCTATTTGCCAAACGCTTAGAGTAACCTTAAATATGGAGATGATCAGATTTCATGACCTTTATGTTACATTCCTCTTTTTCTTTCTTTCTTTCTTTTTTAATTTAAAAAGGGGGGGAGGAGCAGGAAGAAGAGAAAGAGGAGAAGGGGGAGGGGGAGGAAGAAGAAGAAGAAGAAGAAGAAGAAGAAGAAGAAGAAGAAGAAGAAGAAGAAGAAGAAGAAGAAGAAGAAGAAGAAGAAGAAGAAGAAGGGGAAGAGGAAGAGGAAGAGAAGGTGGTGGGACAACCAAGAGGGCCTCCGCTCCAGATCTTAAGACAAGTCCAGTTGCAGAAGATACAGAGAAAGGTCTCCTTGGGTGGTACTGTAAAGGCATAGTTCTTCCTGCATTGTCTTTTCTCCTTGGGACTAGTTCTACAAGGCAGTGGTGTTATGGATGGTGTGTCTCCACGCATTTCGGTTTGAGGTCAGAGAGGACCACTGACTGTGATTAATATGACCAAGGCTGACACTGCACACTACACACACACTACCCAAACATATATAAACCCTAAAATCTAAAATTTAGTCAATATATATTTCTAAAACCTTCCTATCATTATTATATTTTAAGGAGCTTTCTTTCCTGCATGCTAATTGAGTTATATCTTATATGATGATACAGGGTAAAAACTTTACATTTCAGATAGATGCTAAATAATGCCTTCTTTATCTCTCAACATGCTGATGTGCTCTGCTAAGCAGCTACTGAACTGCATGTCCACCAAAGCCTGCATTTTGACCCGGGCTGCAAAATTATGCATAGTAGCCATTTATTTAACCGATGTATATGCATCCACCTATGTGCCTATATACACTATCATTATAGCTCAGTGATAAACTGCAGAGTCAAGTGGAATTGAAATTGTTGCTCATGACCTACTATGTAAAGCCCACGCTGTTTTGTCGTTGCATCGGCAGATTTCCGGTGGTTAAAAGAAGGCTTAATTTCAGTCCAGTCCAGGTGAGTGTCAGGATGTTGATCCAGGATTTGGGGAGTTAAAAATGTGCATCTCACAGCAAAATTTAAATAAAGGAATAAACTCTGGAGGCAAAAGTACACACTTGTATTAGAGTACTCTTAACCCTATTTTATTTATAAATAAATAAATATCAGGATAATGCAGAATTTATCATCAGGTGAATTATAGTTGCTGCCAACCCAAAACTTGTAGTTCCCTTAAAGAAATGATGAGGGTTCCAAAACAGCTGGCTGGCTGTAGCATATCTGAATATTTCTAATGCATATATGTATATTCATTTTCTTATTTATACCCTAGGGACAGGTTCCCACTGGCCAATTTAATCTGAGCTTTAATCTTTTTTTTTTCATATATCAGCACCAAGGTCTGGGGGGTTTTGCATTCCCACTGTTAGCTTTAAATGTAGATTTGCAAGGGAGAAACCCCCTCCCTTCTCTTCTCTCCTCAGCGGAAACCCCTCCCCATGCAGTCAGTGATTGGGCACCATCATACCCTGACTGCATTGGGGTGGGCAATTCAAACCCCACCCTCTGTATAAACTTTCCCCGGATCAGCTTTTGTTCACCACTTGTTCCCCTCCCATCTTGTTTCCGCCATAGCACAACTTCTTTTTCCTGTTAACAAAGCAGTAGAACATTAAATATCACTTTCCCTTTTTCCTCATAATGGCAGAGGATGATTGTGATGGAGGATGGAGGGACAGAGGAGGGATGGAGTAGGCAGGCTTTTAAGAGCCACCAGCTTTGTGCTGTATCAGCACAGCAGATCAGTGCAAAATGGCAGGTGTCAAGGCCAAACGCTTTCCAATCGCTGCCTCTTTAAGTAAAATCAGAGACTTTTGACTCACTCCCTGCTATGGTCTGACATCTCATTACATTGTAATGGTCTGATCTCTCATTACAATGTAAGCTACTGCTGGCTCTGCTCACTCTTCCCTTTCAGCCAAGCCCTTTATCCTTAGAAAGTAATGGCAAGAGCGCAGGGAAAAGGGGTGGAAATCACAGCTTCTCAGTGGGTTAGGGGAAACTGAGAAGAAGGCCCCTAAAGCATGGTTCCCTTCTCCCCCAAAACTGCTTGTGTTCCCACTTTTAAATAGTGAGGATTATTTCTAAATCCAGCAGCAAGACCTCTTTTGATTAAAATATAGATAATCCATGTTTTGGGGACTGTGGATTCTTTTTAAACTTTGAGAACAGTGAGTGCTCAAAATGATTTCAGAGATCTTTAAATCTTGAACACAGCCTTAGGGAACTTTCACAACTAACGAAAAAGGCTGCATCCAAATATCATTTAGTTATTCTGCTATAGTATATTTGGAAATTCTGGAATAAATCATGGATAATGAATATCTATGCTTTATTCCATAATATCCAGATAAAATGGAATAAGTTAATGATGATCATGTTTAGGTTTTCACAGCTGGTTACAATCTCATTTGTAGCAGGTTTGGGGCTGTGTCTGATCTTTGCTTCCCTGGAATGGTATACTAATATGTATGTATGTATGTATGTATGTATGTATGTATGTATGTATGTATGTATGGATGGATGGATGGATGGATGGATGGATGGATGGATGGATGGATGGATCGATGGATGGATGGATGGATGGATGGATGGATGGATGGATGGATCTACCTACCTACCTACCTACCTATCTATGTTTATGTGTGTATGTGTGTATGCATGTATGCGTGTATGCGTGTGTGTGAATGGATGGATGGATGGATGGATGGATGGATGGATTTACATTTTTATCCTGCCCTATACCTGGAGGTCTCTGGGTGGGTAACAACATCTAAAATCAAACATCAAAACAATAACAGCTTCTGCCAGGGGGAAGAGAAAAGTATATCCCCATTTAATCACTTCCTAGAGCAAAGTGTGATTAGGCCTGAACATACTAGATAGTCTGGAAAGCTGCCTATTGTAGCATCACCCACCATCTCTTCCTGCAAAGGCATTTAGTAGACAGGAATTTTGTGGAATTTTGTTTTGCTGTTTCTCCAGCTATGGAAGGACCTCAAGGTGTGAGTTTGTCACATACCTTGAAGGTGCAAAATTTATTTCTAAAAAATGGTCACCAAAAAAGAAGTAGAGATGATATATTTTGGGTTTTTTTTTTTTTTTAAGGGTCAGGAGAGAAAGACACAAGAGTTTTGCCTCTAGACCACTTCCTCAAATTTAGCCTTCTGAAATCTGTTAATGTGGACTGACACCACAAATTAGCAACAGGGAAGTTCACAGAAGGGCAGAGCCGGCCATTAGCATGCGCTCGGCAACCTTGCCTCCAGTTTGTGCGGAGCTGATGGTTGGAGGTTATGCTTTCATTAAAAATTGACAACATTTTAAATGCTAATCAAAACTGCTTGTCCTTTTGAGAATTGTTTATCTTTTTTTTTTTTAAGGGGAATGGGGGGAGGGGGGAGGGAAGGTGAGGGAAACATAAAAGAATCCTGACTTTGAACCATAACAAATACTCTCTGTTTTGTCTGTGAACCCCTCCTCCTGTGTACTACTGATAAGGCTTATGCAGAGTGAATGCCAGGACCCCGGCAGCAAAAAAAAAAAAAAGAGGGAGCATTCCATTTTAGGACTCCCAGTCTCTCAAGGAGAATAGACAGGAAGAGAAAGGGAGGAAACAAAGGAAGTCTGTCATTCAGAAGACACTGATCTGGGAAGGGCTCTGGACCGTTCTGTGTAAATTACTGGCAAGAAGAAGACCAGCATGTCCTGTTCTGTTAAAGAACAAAATTTGGAATGTGTGTTTACCAATGTAGTTCCAATGGTCAAAAGAAGTGCCCAGGTGGATCAGGCCACAGCCCGTCTAGTCTAGCATCCTGTCTCATGCAGTGGCCCCTCAGTTGCCCATGGGCATCTCAAGCAGAGACAAGGGCAAAACCTTCACAACTCTGCAAATTGTCTTTATAGGGATCCTGCTTGTCTCTTAATGCTGGAGACAATCCCTAGGCATCCATTCTAGTAGCTATTGATACACCTGTCCTCCATAATTTGTCTGCAAAAACATAAGCCCTGCTGGATCAGGCCACAGCCCACCTAGTCCAACCCAGTGGTCCACCAATTCCTTATGAGCATCTCAAGCAAGGGCAAAGACCTTGATCTGCTCTTGAGTCCCAGCAATGGTTCTAGAGGCACTCTGCCTGTCTCCTCAGCCTAGAAGATGTACCTACCTAGGCTTCCTTTGGATGATTTCACCTCTGGTCACTAACTCCCCTGAATGTTTTCACCTGGGGCTCGGTGTGTTAATTTGGGTCTTTTTGCACTTAACTAAGTTCCACTGGGCATTGCAAATGCTGGGGCATTTCTACTCTTAGCTTCCTGTCCCTTGGACCAGAAAAATGCACAACAGACTAATGTGTACTAGTGTTCACACTAGGGGGTGCTAGTACATGGTGGCCTAAGCACCACATGCCTGGGCACTCACGTCCGTCCGGTTGTCCATTCAATCCCCGACAGGATGCTGCCATTTTAATTGTGGCACCTGGTGCAACTGCACTAGGGATATGCACAAATGTTCTAAACATTCATAATAACATAAGAACATAAGAGAAGCCTTGCTGGATCCGGCCACAGCCCATCTAGTCCATCATCCTGTCGCACACAGTGGCCCACCAAATGCTCATGGGCATCTCAAGCAGAGACAAGGACAAACCTCCTGCTCTCGAGTCCCAGCAGATGGCCTTAGAAGCGCCCCGGTTCCCCCCCCCCCCGGCCTGAAAGATGCACCTAGGCATTCGTTCTAGTAGCCATTGATATATCTGTCGTCCATACATTTGCCTAACCCTACCTTAAAGCCATCTAGACTGGTAGCTGTCACCACCTCTTCCGGCAGCACATTCCATAAGCCGGTGACCCTCTGGGTGAAGAAATATTTCCGTTTGTTGGATCTGACTCTCTATCCATCATCTTCATAGAGTGTCCCCTGGTTCTAGTATTGTGTGATAGAGAAAAGAAATTTTCTCTATCCACCTTTTCTATACCATGCATAATTTTATATATTCAAAATTTGATCGAATTTGATCAAATGTGGGCATTCGAATTTGAATAAAATGTGTTGACATTTGAATTTAAACATTTGAACAAATTTTGAATGCTCCAAAACTTTTGTTTGAGTGATTTGAATAATTTGAATGTACAGATATGCATGTATTATATATGTATCTGTTTGAATATCATATGTATCTGTACGCATTTGCACTTATAATACAGAATGAAAATGGGATGCATACGGGATAAAATGGGATGCATACGAAATGTGTACAGATACGTATAATACATGTGAATGCTGTCGACATTCGTATCTTCAAATTCGTATTGTATTTGATTCAAATAGGTTTTTGTTGCATTCAGATTTTAAACATTCGAACTGAATCAAATGTTTTGTCATACGATTCGACTCGAATTTGAGTGCAAAAAAACCCATTTGTGCACATCCCTTGACTGCACATACTCTGGCACTGTCACCATGGCAATGATGATGTTCTGCACACACACAATAGTGTTTGGGGTCAACTGAGGTGCCAGTGTACAAGGGTGATCCCTCAGATGATCCCTCACACCGGAAATGGTGTGAATGGTTACATGCTGGACAGGACAGGTAATTAATGGGTCAGGATTGATTAAGGTTAGTTTGCATATAGTGTACGATTTCATGCACCACCACTCCTTTGCAATAGGTGAACATCTGGGCAGGCAGGGGTCATTTCTAAACTGTAAATGCCTCCTGCAAGTGCAGATGCACCTGCTCAGATATCCATTGCAAACTTATTAGTGCAATTTGTCCTCTGGTTCTGTCCAAAAACCTACCTGGAACTTGCCCTGCAGGGGCATAAGCACAAAAGCTGCCACTAGGCAGCCTCTGCCTCACTGCAGGCCATTGCTACAGCAGTCTGGTGACACAGTACACAACTGCACAGCCGCAGCCACACCATGACACCTCCAAACAGCCTGAAGCTCCAAGTATAGCTGCCAGGCAGCCTAGGTTCTATCTTTCTGTCATCTGCCTGTCTTTCTATATCCATCCATCCATCCATCCATCCATCCATCCATCCATCCATCCATCCATCCATCTATCTATCATCTATCTGTCTGTCTGTATGTCTGTCTGTGACAGAATATAAATTTTAAAAATATTGGTTCCCCCCCTTTCCCCCCGATTTTCAACAAATCCCTGCCTTCTGTGAAAGTGTTTTTTCCTGTTTAAGACTGATTTATTGTCACTGTTATGGTATTTTTGGTATTCTTTTTTATCATCTATAATTTCCAAATAAAGGTAAAACAGATCAGTTTAAATGATTAATAGACAATACATATATATATATAGTCCCTTCATTATATCCATAACAAATGTCCCCTGTAGCCTGACAGAGCCTAAGGCCTAATTAGAGACACTGCCAGATTTTGCCTCAAGCAAACTTTTCAGTCAAATTGGGTGATTTCTTCTTAGGAAAAGCATCAAAAGAATTTTGTGGGACACTTCAAGAGTTCTGATAAGAGTAGAGATATTTCTGATAGCGGGGACGGTACCATCTATCTCTAGGCTGGATTTGAAGGTCTGGTGAAACAAGGTCAGATTCAATTAGGAATGCTTATAAAATTCTCCTCATCACGATTTATTGCCAGATGTTGGCTTCTAAAACGCCAGGCCTCCTTTTACAAATGAGTGCTGATCTGTTGGGAATATAGAGGTTTTTTTCTCCATTTTGTGTCCCCAAGTTGTGTGGTGTTCATTTGTTTGGTGTTTGCAGTATATTGCAGCTTTTGAGCCAGTTTGGTCTAGTGGTTAGGGAGCTGGATTCTTATCTGGGAATGCCACTTTTGATTCCACCCTCCCCCATGAAGCCAGCTGGATGACCTTGGGCTAGTCACAGCTCTCTTCTGAGCTCTCACAGCCCCACCTACCTCACAGTGTGTTCTGTTGTAGAGAGAAGAACATAGGCTTTGTCAGCCGCTCTGATTCCCCTTAAATGGGTGAGAAAAGAGGGGTAGAAAAGCCAACTCTTCTTCTTTATTCCTTCCCTCTGCCTCCTCCAGGTTACCAATCAACATTTTACTTTTCTCAATTTGTGGGTGTGTGTATGAGAGAGAGAGAGAGCTAGACGAAGTGTAGATGGGAAATAGTTCCTGCATCCACAATTTGGGACACTGGATCTATCCATAACCTCACCAGCATAGTGGTGGCAAACACAGAACCACAGGAACTGCGCCAACGTGACTGTGTGGTGCTGCTGCTCCAGTGATGGAATGATGCAGCCGTAACTGCACTTGCACCGCCCTTTCCCAGTCCCCCTTTGAAACTCTCCCAGCAGGGGGTGATTTCTCACTTCCCTTCTTGTCCCACGGATGGGAAAGGTGTGCAATGAACCAATATAGCCGCTGACAGCCCACCCCCGGCACGATCAATCAGTCACATGTGTTCAGTCGTGTGGCCGATCCTCCACAGGGCACTGTCATCTTGAGAGCAGCATCCTTTGCGCCTGCACGCTTGTGGTAAGCTTTTGGGTAATGTTGGTTGAGGTGTGGAGGACAACTTCATGCTCCACACCTGATCAATAATTAGTGAACTTCAGGTGAGGCAGGACATACTCAGAGGCTGTAGCAGCCTCCTCCGTGTGCTGATGCTCTTCACCAGGAGCTCACTAATTGTTGACTAGAGGATGTAGTGTGAATAGGCCTCAGCTAGACCGCTCTTCAGTCAAATGCAGAAATGCAGAGATCATACTATGAAAATAACAGCACCCACTTTAGCTGCAGTGCAAGGTCTTTCTTTCTTGCAGTTTTAGATCATCCATGAAGGTCTTTGCAGGACCACCTTTGATAAGCTGGACATCTTTCTGAGGTGGCCAGTGCAGCATCTGGATCATTTACAATGTTGGGGTCATTCCATCACATCATCGTGCAAACATATACCTGCGTGAACCCTGTGATCTTAGGTTTGCATAAATGTGCTCCAGATTGCAGAAGCTTTGAATCACATTGGTATTCCTTCAGGAAGATACAAGAGACTATTATTCTAAAATCTCATTCAACCATGGAATTAAGATCCCACAGAAGGGACTGCAATAAACATGCCCTTTGGAAAAAAAAATCAAATTACTCATATTTCAAGCATTTTTATTGTAAATTAAAATGCATGGTTTAGACCATATTTCAATTATCATCTCAACATTACTGTTTAAGCAAATGACTGGAGTTAACAAGAGAGCTACTACATTTTGAATACATTGATTTTCTGCTTGGTGTAAACTCTAAATAGCCGATTAGAAGGCTGTGAATTAGAAGGACTTTGTGCACCTAATATACCCAGCTATAAATTACAGTCTGAAAGCCATACAGCTTCCCTTTGAAGGAGAAATGTATCCTAAGCATGCAGCTGTAGAACGTAAATGCAGAGGCAGTAATGGCATTATTTCACCAAACCTATCTGGTTTGTCTGAGAAACTGATCTGGGGCCTTTTCACACTTAGGCTTGTAGTGAATTTTTAGGGAAATTCTGGGGAAAGGCATCTGCACTTGAAGGAAGAAGAAGAAGAGTTGGCTTTTCTACCCTGCTTTTCTCACCCATTTAAGGGGACTCAAAGTGGCTGACAAAGCTTTCTATTCTTCTCCCCACAACAGACACCCTGTGAGGTAGGTGGGACTGTGATTAGCCCAAGATCACCCAGCTGGCTTCATGGGGGAGGGCGGAATCGAACCCGGAATTCCCAGATAAGAGTCCGGCTCCTTAACCACTAGACCAAACTGGCCTACATTCTCCAGGCATCCCCTGCCTGCCCAGAAGTTCTAGGGATGTGCATGAATATCTATACAAATAGTTTGGACATCCATTAAACTGGGGATATTCATCAGATATGTATTGATACATATGTGTCCTTATAGGATACATATCTGATACATATGCATTGGTATAGGCTACGTATCTGATAAATATGCATTTGTACAGGATCCATATCCAGGATCCATATCCAGTATACATAGCCAATACTTAAGCATTTGTATCAGATATTCATACAAATTTGTATAAATACATTTGTATCAAACAGAATCCTACCACATTTGAAGGGGATCTATTTGAACAAATACAAATTTTCTAACATTCTATTCATTATGAATCAAATGCTCCAAAACCCATTCATGCACATCTGTAAGAAGTTCCCTAATCGTTCCCTAGGTGTGGAGCACAAAATCATGTTCCACACCTTTACTAGCCTTACCCAGGGACTTACCAGAAGCATCCACTGGAGAACATCTCTTCCAGCTATCTTGTGTTGTCTGACGTCTTAGGATAAACAAACAAACAAACAAACAACAAAAAAGCCAGATGTTTGGGTCATACCATCACAGGAACAGCACTGACAGACTGGTAACTTCCTTCTCTTTCCCTGCCCTTTTGCCCTCTTGTCTGGGCAACAAGTGATAATTTTGGCAGTAGAATACTCCACAATATCTTTAAATAGCAAAATAAATTGGAGAATTCTGGAGGGTGCACAGATGCAGCGTTCTCTAATCCATCGAGATAATGGTGAATCTCAAAAATGTCCACAGCTTCATTTAGCTCAGAACATTGTGATAAATGGAGACAGAAGTGAACCAAAGCTACCTCCAGCCCTCAACATTAGGTCAAGTTTACTGATTCCTTTGCAGATCCTGGACACTTCATGAGGGCCACATTTCCTATCAATACGCAGTATTTCTCCAACCAAACAATACTGGGATATCTGAGGAACTCTCTCGTTGTCAAATTTGATATGAAATCCTTTTTGAACAAGCATGTTGATCAGAACTTTCTTAACCACCATCCTTCACACTTTCCAAGTGTTTCTTCACAGCCCTTGGCTGTAAAATCGCATCAAAATGTGTCAAAAGCCATTGCAACCTTTCGGCAAAAGGTGACCTGTATTACAGTCCGGCTCTACAAGTTCCACGTAGAATGGACTGCATGACTGTCTACTGGCTGTTTATGCTTGTCTTTATTTAATGTGTGTATTTCTATGTTTCCCTGAGGCAGAGACAAAGCATGTAAAATAAAATTCCTGCACAGAGAAAATTAGCACATCGCTGAGCAAGTTTAAAAGCTAGAGCTTGATATCTGTGCAACTTTAGGGAGGGAAAGAAAGTTTTCATTATAAAAGCTCTCAGTGTTACCCCGAGGACTGCTCGCTCCCCATTACCTCATTAGATGTTTGAGTACATAAGAATGTAAGAGGAGCCCTGCTGGATCGGAGCCACAACTCATCTAGCAGTCTTACTTCAGTTGCATTTGAGTTTTCCAGAAGCCAGAGCCTCTGAAGATGGATATGTCCAAAGATGGATATTATGGAACATGAGATAGCAACCAAAAAACTGCAGCAAGTGAGACTGGAACTAGCTGTGTAAACCTACATTCTAACACTTTAAAAATGACTTTAAAATGCCCTTATAAAGCACAAATATTGATGGACACAAATCAGTTTAAATTGACCTGGTTTGACTGGTTTGGATGACCTTCCTGATTCAGTGAAAGTTGGAATTGGTTCTCACAAACTGGGGGTGGTTTGAGTTGAAACTATTAAAAGAACTCCAAGTTTAACCCACTTCTATTAACAAGAATCAGTAATGATAATAATAATAGTGATCACAACAACAATAGAGGAGGAGGAGAAGAAGGAGAAGGAGAAGGAGAAGGAGAAGAAGAAGGAGGAGGAGGAGGAGGAGGGAAAGATCATAGATAAGAGTTAAAAACAAAACAAAAGTACTATGATCATGAAGCTCCCTTTCGTGCATGTATCCAATTAATCGGTCTATGGAATTTGTTGCCAGAAGAGCTGCTAAGAGCAACCAGCCTAAGTGGCTTTAAGGAAGGGTTAGATAAATTTATGGATGCCAAATGTATCAGTGGCTCCAAGAATGGGTGCCTAAGTACATCTTTCAGGCTGGGAGGACAAGTAAAATATCTCTAGGGCCATTTGCAGAGAGTTAAGAGCAGGAGAAGGTTTGCCCTTGTCTCTGCTTGAGATGCCTGTGGGCAACAGGTGGGCCACTACGTGAAACAAGATGCTGGACTAGATGGGCTGTGGCCTAACCCAGCAGGGCTCCTCTTAGGTTCTTAGGTTCCTACATATAAGGTTTTGTTTTGTTTTGTTTGGACTTCTTCTTGCAGTTTGGACAGAACAGTGACATGAGACAGAACTGCAGAGCTATCACCCTTTCACTACTTTTCCACTCACACTTGGGGTTTGCAGATGAGATTTTACTACTTGGTCCGTTCCAGGTTTAAACCAGCTATTGAAAGTTTTTTTTCTCTCACCCCCTTTTTTCCTGTTTCATTCCTGTTTCATTCTATTATGTTGAATACACCTGTTCTGCCAGCTCTTCTAGTCATTTCAAAGAGTATATGCACAGTAACTTCCTGGTGGATAGGACCCTTTATTTGTTGTATTTATTTAAGAGCCAAGTGAGCTTGAAGAGATTCCTATATGTGAATTGGGCATTTAGTAATGGCTTGTACACTAATTAAGGTAATTATGATAAAGAGAAGGCATTAACATTGTTAACATAAATGACCCAAGGCAGAACTCCTTAACATATATTGAAGTTAACTCATTAGACGCAATTGCACAGAATATAAGGGGCTAAACAAACCTGAGAAGATGAAGCCCAATTTGTAATGCAAAAAGGTCTTGCATTAGAGACCTGCAATAGTGGACTGGATGGAAGTACAGATGCTGAACTTCACAGTAAACACATCTCCAGTAGTTGAACTACATTTATGGTCTGACATAGAGGTCCTTTCTGCACTTACTTGTTAATCTGGATTAGTGATAGGGCCTTTTTCCACTTGAACCCTTCTAAGACCCCATTAGGAACTCAGTTAGTACCAGATTGGTACCAATCAGGAATGCCCTGTCTCACTTGGACCCCATTGAAAGCCCCATCTACAAGGCCCTCTCCCCATGAGGGCAGGGGAAATCCAGATTTAATAGGTCCTTCAGGCCCTTAATTCTGGATTTTATGTGGATCTGATTGAAGGTGTCCACAATGGGGTCTTCAAGCATCTTCAAGATCCAGAAGAGACTGTGAAGATGCCTCTGCAGTCCCTTCTGAACGATGGCTGCACTGATGGCAAAGGTGACTTCACATTGCCTGTGACCCCAAACGCAATTGTATGTGTGCAGAACATCATCATTGCCACGATGACAGTGCCAGAGCACGTACAGTCTAGGAATGCTCACAAATGGTTGTTTTGCATTTGAATTCAAGTCAAATTGAATGTCAAAACATTTGATTCAATTCAAATGTTTAGAATCCAAATGCAACAAAATCTGATTCAAATCAAATACATTCAAATCTATTTGTTCAAATCTTAGATTCGAATCTGAAGATACAAATGGTGACAACACTCATATTTGAAGATACGGATGTCAACAACAGTCATGTGTGTCATACGTATCTGTATCCATTTCGAACGCAAATGTGTACAGATACATATGAAATGCATACAGATACTGTAAGTATTAGTACCTTTGTATCTGCACAAATGAGAATGTTTTGAATCATTCAAACAAGTGTTTCAGAATGTTCAAACTAAGTATGAATGTTTAAATTTGAATGTGTAGACATTCTGTTCAAGTTTGGATGTCCACATTCGATCAAATTCGATTGAATTTTGAATGTTTAGAACATTCATGCACATCTCTACCTGTGAAGACAACTTGTGACCATGGTGATGGTGTCTTTTCATTCTCTAGGAAGACACCTTGTCCCCATATTCATTGTTTGGCCAATGGAGATGTGGACCATTTACATCAGGGTTTTGGAGGTGCTTTAATATAAGCAAATCAAGCTGATTCACCATAAGTATTGAAGGAAGGATTTGGAAGGCAATGTTTAAGTGATATAGCATTTCATCTTTTGGGGTGGGTGGGAGGTGGACTTTATGAACTTGTAGAACATTGTTTTACGTAGATTAGCTTCAGTTGTGTTGTTTATTTTCTTTTGTAAAATCATATTTAAAAAAACAAGAGTTTGGGAGGTTCTGTCAACAGTAGGAAAGTGCATGAACGGGGTTTTTGGCATTCAATTCGTAATGAATTGAATGTTAGAAAATCCATATTCATTTGAATAGATACCTTTTTGAATTTGGTGGGATTTTATTTGATATGTATGTATCTGTACAAATTCATATGAATATCTGTGTCCGATACAAACAAATAAGTATCAGATATGAACAAATACATATCCAATATGTATCCCATAACATATCCGCGCTCTGAGAGCATCAGATCTGAGTTGAATCCACTTTTAATCTGCTCTCCATCTATATCAAATGCAATCGGGATCCGTTGCAGATGTGACGGGCACAGCTGCTTTCCCACCTCCCCAGTTTAACAAATGCCCAAACTATTTGTACCAATGTCCGGAAACATTCGTATTAGTACAAATGTTAATATACAAATGTTGTAACATTTGATTCATGTACCAATGTCCGAATTCGGCCGAATTCATGTGAATAACGAATGTTACAAATATCTGTGCAAATCGCTAATCAACAGTGGTCAATGACCACTAAAACAACTCCATCGTCTCCCTCATTGTGCCACATTTGCCACTGTTCAGCACACCTAATGCTGATGTCACCTGCTAGAGGTGATCTGGATCAAGCTAACCCCAATCCACTAATTTGGATTAAGCTCAGGAAGTGCAGAAAAAGCTTTGCACCAAAGAGTACTATGACTTTTCAGAATTGTTATAATTGGGTTCCTTTTGGATCAGTATTGCTATCAAACACTTAAAAAAAAAAACAACCTTGGGGGAACACCATTATCCCTTCTTCTCCATGTCAGGTAATTAGATTTCAAACTGAAGGGGATCCTTCACAGGAAATTGAAAGGCTGACATTTTATGGTTATTTGCCACTGTGAATAATATGTAAACACACTACTCATCGCTTAAGAGGCTTTCAGCACCTTTTGCTCCCATAAGGGCAGGCTCTGATTGCGAGAGGTAGGTGGATTTTGCTTGATATACTGCACCATTATCTACTTCAGTGTTGTAGTTACGTTTCATTATACTGTACCGTTCCCAAATGCAGGTGTTGTAGGAAGAGTTTATCATTTGCCACTTCAAGATCCTTGCTAACTGCCGAATGCATACTGAATGTCATCCTGTGCATTATAGGGAAAGACTGCATTCCTAATTTTAAGGAGTCTGTTGATTAAAAAGAAAATAAAATCAATCCATTTATTTAACTGTGCTTAGACTCACCTTGCCTGCAAAGAAGTTGGAAGGTGCACTGATGCTCATATAAAACAATCCAGACTGTTTGGTCAATCTTGGAGGACCCACTCACTTCCTCCCCTCTGCTGTGATAAGAAGGGCCCTTTCAGGAGTGACTCCACTCCTGCATGGCACCAGGGCCCATATTTTGCATCCACCAGAAAGTCACAAATCTCAGCTGTGATGTTCACTGCTAGGGATGTTTATTCTAATGCAGGAAGGCAGGATTTGTGCTGGACTGATGGCCTGGGCTGACATGGGAGAAGGTTGTACTTTGCTTCCTGTCTGTGAACTTGCCCATGCCATGTACTAAGCATTTGGACTGGAGAATGCTCACTACAAACAATCCCTCTCACCACTTCAAGGGAATCAATACGGCTAAGATATTAGGAGAAACGTCCTGATAGTGAGAGTGATCAGTCAGTGGAATAAGTTGCCATGGGAGGTTGTGAGCTCTCCTTTGCTGGAGGACTTCAAGCAGAGGCTGGACCTACATCTGTCTGGGATGGTTTAGAAAATCCTGCATTGAGCAGGGGGTTGGATTTGATGACACTAAAGGTCCCTTCCAACTCTATGATTCTATGATTCAATGGCCACCATCTTTGTCCCCTGATGGTGACACCAGCATATGTGGGCTGGCACCATCACTGGGGTGACCATGATGCACTGAACATGCCTGCTTTTCTCGCCCATTTAAGGAGACTCAAAGTGTCTGACAAAGCTTTCTGTTCTTCTCCCCACAACAGACACCCTGTGAGGTAGGTGGGGCTGTGAGAAAGAGCTGTGACTCACCCAAGGTCTCCCAGATGCTTCATGGAGGAGTGCAGAATCAAACCCTGTGACTACAAGATAGAAGTCTTGCACTCTAACCACAAGCCTAAAACAGCAGTGGCAACACTCAGTGCTAGGGACTCAGTTAAATTACTCCTGATATTTAAAATTTTAATCACTATCAGTATGGATGAAAAGCTTGATGATCCATGGGTGTTGAAGATGTTTTGAATCTCACTTTATTTTTAAACATTCCAGCTAAAGCATTTATGGTATTGGCCCAATTTTTGCAGGGATTTCCCCCAAGAGGAATGTCCTTAAGAAAGAAAAAAATGTATTACATAATCATATTTTGTCAAGCTGCACATAAAATTATATACATTTACAGTTCCACTTGAGTGGGGCACAAAGCCATCCCACCTGAAGAAATAATTGAAAAGAAAAGGGAGGGAGGGAAGGAAGGAGAAGAAATCAAGGAAGACGCTTCCCTCTCCCTTTAGTGAAACTTTATTCAGTACACTTGTTGCAGTAACATACAGTTTGTTACAGTGTTTTACAAAATAGCAATCCAAAGAATAAATTTGATCCAAGCCAATGTATCTTAAAGAATGAATAGCAACAAACAAAAATGAGATTGTATAATTAATAATTAATCAGTAATCCATATGCAGAAAGTGATTATTTATCAATGGCAGTTAGAAACTATTATATATCTATTTATCCTATTTATGTACATAAGCCTCCATTGATCTACCAGTACTGCAGAAGGAACTGAATTGCTACCAAAAGAGTAAACACCTGGTCCAAAATGGGAACAGGATTAATGTCACAATCCCCAGCGTTCCAGTAAGTGCCTGCCCTCTCTAGGAGTAGCTGGGCCCTGTTAGGATACTGAGTTCGTGCAACGGCCGAGTGAATACTACAGTGTGGATGCAAAACATGGGTAGCAAGCGGTTTGAACAGTAAACTAAAACAAGTTTATTATAACACACAAGCAATACTGGAAAGATAATAAGGTTCAGGTAGTTGTAGGTTTAAATCAATACGTCTCTTAAAGTTAGGAGCTACCCCTTTATCTACAGGAAAATAGTTCCTTTTTAAAAGACAAACCTCTCCATGTTCCTCACCCCCGGCTAGCTCTGCCTCAGCCCAAGCCAAGCCAGTGTACCAGAATGTGGCTCTAGATGATCACAAGGCCCAGTCTGCCCTTGCTTGACCGATCATCCAGCCTTGGTCAGTTGCTAACGAAGTCTCCCTCAGAGCCGCAATCCTCCACGATTGTCTCCTTCAGAACCCACTCAGCCAAACGACCAATGGTCAGCTACTGGTCCGGCTCCTTCAGGTTCAGCTCTCTTCTGTTCCCTTCAGCATCAGTCCCAGCACGAAGACACAGTCTGCTGCACTCAGAGTCCCTTTATTCTCTTTTCCCTCTGGTGCTGATTAACTGGCACCTCCTGGGGTAAGCTACTGGAGTAAAATGCTGCTGGAGACTCCTGATAGAAGTTCCTGTCCCGCACACCTGATTGGTGGAAACTCCTCCTCTAGCCCCTCCAGCTCTCAGATCCCCGGACAGCTTTTCCCTCCAAACCACACCTGCACCCGGACCCACACAGGATTTCTCACCCTTTTTGCAGCCTCTGCCCAGGTCTTGCAACAAGGCTTGCAAACTCAGCTTGCAAGGGCTTTGCCTAGGCAGAAAGCCCTGCCTTCAGCAAACAGGCTTGCAAGGTATATGGGAACCTTACTGCCCATTACAGCCTGACCCCTGAAACCATCACAATTAATGATGGGTTTTCATGCCTCCAAAAACAATATTAAGAACATGATAATAAGAACAGCTAGCCGGATGCACATCACACATGTATTAAAAGTGTTGCATCAACTGCCAGTTCACTACCGAGCCCAATTCAAGGTGTTAACTCTGACTTACAAGGCCCTAAATGACTTGGGCCCCAAATATCTCCCATACTGACCCAGGAAAGGGCCTTTTCAGTAATGGCCCCCAGGTTATGTAATAGTCTCCTCCCATGAGGCGTGTCACACCCCTTCTCTGCAAACTTCCAAGAAGGTGGTGAAGATGCACCTCTTTGCCCTGGCCTTTGGCTAAGGTGATACTTTCCCCCCCCCCATTGTAGATATTAATATTTTAATATTTAGTATATGCTTTTAAATATGTTTTTTATCGATATTGTTTTTAATGTATATTGCTTGTGATCTACATTAAAACTTCTTACCTGCCCTGAGACCTACAGGTGTAGGGAGGAATAGATAGATAGATAGATAGATAGATAGATAGATAGATAGATAGATAGATAGATAGATAGATAGATAGATAGATAGATAGATAGATAGATAGATAGATAGATAGATAGATAGATAGGTGCTCTGGCACGCTCCTTTTGCACTCCTTCCTGTTTGAAGACATGCAGGAGGAGCACATGACCAGTGGTGCAGGTGCAATTGCATCCTGTGTTGCCCAGCCACAATGGCAGCAACACTGTGCGGGTGTGTTAGTGCCATCTAGGGATGTGCACAAATGTTTGGGTGGTTCTGGCATTCAATTCAAAACAAACTGAATGTTCAAAAATCTGTATTCGTACAAATAGACTGCATTCGAATGTTGTAAAATTCTATTCTATACCAATCTATTCATAAGTATTCATATAAACATTTGATACATATCTGATACAAATAGATATGTATCTGATATGAACCAGATACATATCTGATACATGTATCTGATACATTTCCCCCTCTTAACAAATGTTTGAACTATTTGTACAAGTATCTGGAAATATTTTTATTTGTTCAAATGTTAGCATACAAATATTGTAACATTCAATTTGAATGGCCAAATTTGGCCAAATTTTGAATGTTGTGAATATTTGTGCACATCCCTAGTGCAATCTCTGGGGATCTGTGTTAGCCACTGTAATGGTGACCATTCCCACTTAGAAGAACACAAGATGGCTTTTCTACCCCACTTTTCTCACCCATTTATGGGGACTCAAAACGGCCGACAAAGCTTTCTGTTCTTCTTCCCACAACAGAACACCCTGTGAGGTAGGTTTGGGCTGTGAGAGCTCAGAAGAGAGCTGTGACTAGCCCAAGGTCACCCAGCTGGCTTTGTGTAGGAGTGTGGAATCCAACCAGGTATTCCCAGATATGAGACCAGCTCCTTAACCACTAGACCAAACTGGCTCATGGAAGGCATTAAGGTGCAGGTGCAGACACCTAAGGCACTCTAGAGCTTCTCCTCATTGGCTGTGGTCACACTTAAGGTTTAATCCAGCATCAGTCCACTTTCAGAGTGAGAGAATACATCAGCTAAGTGGCAAGTTGCTTTCCTTCAGTGTTAAATAACTCAGAAAATTCCCCTTTGGGATAGATAATGTGGAAAGAAGATTACTCATCACTTTACCAAAGTGTTCTCTCATTCTGGAAATGGGCTGAAGCTGGATTAAACCTTAGGTGTGACCATCACCATAGTGAAGAGAGGTGGAGTGTGAATTCACCCTAGAATATGCACAGACAGAGCTGTGTCCAGGACTTTCTAGCTAGCAAGGGATAACAGCAGGAGTTCAATATCCTGCCTTATCCCTTGCTAGAAGACTATTCATCCACCCTCTGGAGGCAGCCCAAATCTGGGTGATGGTGTGGGAAAGCAAAAAAGGGTTAAAGGTGAGCCTTCTTTTCCTGTCAAGAGCAGCCTCCAAGTAAAGAAAGCTGTCTATTTATACGGGAAAAGAAAAAGGGGGGAAAGAGAAAGAAACCCAATTTGTCGTTCCACGCATACGGCAAGAACACAAGTACAACAGCTTGACAATGGCAGATGCTGTGCGGGAAAAAAGAGCAGGGACAATGTCATTTTTAATGATTTTTTTTAAAATGAAAAATTAAGCCCAAATAAACGTGATGGGCTAGATTGGTCCACAGCCGTCCCTCAGCAGAGTATGTCTCCCTCTCTCTTCCTTCTCATTTTTAAGCAGCAAGCCTGGGGAAAGGACAGGAGCATATGTTAATCCAGGCTGCAAAGAATTAGGCTATTTTTGAAGTTTTATTTAAGGGGAATAGGGACCCTTATGTGCCTCATGTTGCTTCATTCAGCTTTGTTAGCTTGTCTTGATTCCCTTTGTTTTATTATTCTATGTATTTGTACATTTATATCCTGTCTTTCATCTAAAGCGCCTAGGGTAATGAACCTTATTCTCTGCTCCTAAATTTTATCTTCACCAGGATCCATGAACTAAACAATACTGAGAAATTGTGAGTGGCCCAAAGCCATGTTAGCACGGCCAAAAAGGAATGCAAATTCTGATATCCTAGGTCCAAAACTAATGCTCCATCTGGGACATCAAATTGTCTCCGAAATCATAAACATACAGTACCACTTTGTATGTTTTTTACACTTTCCCAAGGGCTGAGTGAGCAAACTGCTTTCAACACGGGTACAGTATATAGGGCAATCTGCACTTAGCCTGCTAGTAGATGCTGCAGTAGGTTCTGGGAAGCATAATCTTCACTTGCAGGAGGTGTTTCCACATCAGAAACATCTCCTGCTATACCAGAAGCTACTCCAGTGATGGTGCACAAAACCATACATAACACACGTCTCAAACCTTACCTGTTCTGGCTATAGGAGCAACTGTTTGCACCTCTGCCAGTAGCAGGGGCCAGCTGGCACGTCAGCTAACCCCAAATGTGTCTGTACGTGCATGGTGCACCACCATTCTCCTGTTGACAGTGCCAGTGCTTGCACATTTGTGCCAGGCTCTGCAGAGAAGATAGCAGTGCCCAGACATGTGTCCAGACCCAGCTAGGCCTGCGGAGGCATATGGGGTTGGTCTGGCATGCACTAGCACTCAAGTGTGAATCCTAGTGCACTCTGGTGGGGATGCACTTTTCCCATTCAAGATCCAACATTGCTAGCGCTGGTCATGTGCCTCATTAGAACCAGTTTGGAGAGATGGAAAGTATGCCTCTAATCTCTAGTTATGGATCAAAGAGCCTTTAGTCCAGATCCTGGGCCTCAGACTTTAATGTTGATCCACGTCTGTTAGTCTGTTTGTTAGTCCAGCTCTTATTCCAGATCCAGATTAAGAGGCACTTAACCTGGATCTATTTGTAGATGCAATACATTGGGTCTACAACTGGACTAAGGACTGTAATCTGGATCACAGAGCTGTGTAGATGGCATGCTTCTGTGATGCAAAATTACTGGGAACTATTACTCAGAGACACACCAAAGTGTGCTGCTGAAATCACCCCTCCCCCCAAGTCATAAGAACATAAGAGGAGCCCTCCTGGATCAGGCCACAGCCCATCTAGTCCATCAACCTGTCCCACACTGGGTGGCCCAGAAATTGTCCATGAGCATCTCAAGGAGAGACAATGCCAAACCTTCTCCTGCTCTTGAATCCCAGCAAATGCCGTTAGAGACATCCTGCTTGTCGTCGTCCCCCCAGCCTGAAAGATGTACTTAGGCACCCATTCTAGTAGCCATTGATACATCTGGCATCCATAAATTTCTCTAACTCCTCCTTAAAGCCATCTAGGCTGGTTGCTGTTACCACCTCTTCTGGCAGCAAATCCCATAGACCAATGACTAGGGGAAAGGATGCGGGGGAGGAAGAAGCATAGACATTTATTTGTCTCACACACTATGTATCTTATTTTCTGAGCCCCTGGGTAAGTGAGATCTAAACAAAAATATGTATTTTCCACAAAACAAAGTGATCCCAGTTTTAAAGATGGAAAATAAAAACATAGAGAAGAATATGCAGAGACAAAGCAATATTTCTACAGGGTTACAGAGTTGTCGAGGACTGTTCATCTGTTACGGTTTCCAACTTGCTGGATAGACTTTTAACTCTTCCTTTTCCTCGCCCGCACATGCCCTTTACCCTCCCAGCCACCCCAGGGAGTCTCTTTCTGTTTTCTGGACATTTCTTGTTGCCCTTTTCCTTGACATTGCCTTGTCACTCCGGCCACAGCCTTGTTCTGCCAGGTATGTTTCATTTTCTGCATGACTTCACCTGGATAGGCATTTCCAGCTGTGATTCCTAAGCTTGATCTCACAGGGTAGATCCTGCTATCTCCCTGCTCTCCCTCTCTCTCTCTTTAAAGAAGCTTTGAAGTTTAAATTGAACTGAATGAACAATGCTGCTTAAGATAGATTCAGCCAAATAATAGCATCCTCTAGGTGTGAATTGTCTCAGGAAATGTCAGGACTGCTGAAGGTTTGGGTTAGATGTAGCAAAGAAAGAGGAATGTATTATTTATTTATTTATTTATTTATTTATTTATTTATTTATTTATTTATTTATTTATTTATTTATTTATTTATTTATTTATTTATTTATTTAGAAAACATATATCCCACTATTATTTATTGATTATTTATTGATTATTTACATTTATATCCCACCCCATACCCAAAGGTCTCTGGGCAGGTTACAACCTTCAAACAACAGATTAAAACAGAATGTACATTAAAAGACTTCAAAAATTCAACAACTTTAAAACAATACACATTATGTTTAAAATGATAGTGTGTGGCTTGGGTGGGAAATATAATAAGCTCAGCCAAAGGCCAGGGTAAAGAGGTGCGTCTTCACCGCCCTCCTGAATATATATAAGGAAGGGGCCTGACGCACCTCGAGGGGGAGGCTATTCCATAGTCTAGGGGCCATCACAGAAAAGCCTCTCTCCCGGGTGCCCACCAACCTCACTGTTGAAGGTGGTGGGACAACCAGGAGGGCCTCACCACTCGATCTTAAGGCACGGGCAGGTCGATATGGGAGAAGGCGTTCCTAGGAATATGCACAATTATTTGTAACATTCATTATTAGTACAAATTCATCCGAATTCAGACATTTGTGCACAAATCAAATGTTACAACATTCGTACAGTAATGTTCATACAAATACAAATGTTTCGGACATTGGCACAAATAGTTTGGACATTGGTTAACCTGGGGAGGTGGGAAAGTGGCTGCGCCAGTCACATCTGCAATGGATCCAGATTGCATTCGGCATGGATCGAGAGTGGATTAAAAGTGGATTCAGGTCCAATTTGATGCTTTCAGAGGGTGGATATATTACAGAGAAGTATTGGATATGTATGCGTTTGTGTCTGGGATTGAGTGCAAATTCTAAGAAATGAACAGGGGGAGGAAATGTGCACATCCCTAACTGGAAACTTATCCTCCACATGCTGGAGCTGTCTAGGGGAAGCCCCAAGTGAGTCCTTCCTTAGACTACATCATGCTTGAGAGAGGCTCCTAACACACTTGCTAGTCCAGTATATCAGCCAATGCAGAAGTGCCCCGATAGAGCAGTCTGACACAGAATGCTCTCTCTCTCTCTCTCTCTCTCTCTCTCACACACACACACACACACACACACACACACACACACACACACACACACACAAGCCACTATCATCAGGCCTAGAAACTTCTCCGTTCTGCTTCCCACCCACTTAGATTCTACCTACTGCTGAGCCCCAAGCAATCTTCCTTGGGCAGAAATGCGTAATATGAAACAAAACTTCAAAGGTTGTCCTCAAAAGCTGCCTTGTTCTTTCAAGATTTCTAAAGTGCGACCTGGAATCACTTGACTTTTTGCCTGTGCTGCCAAATCATTCCTACAAGTCCTGTAAGTGCTAGGAAATGGAGCTCCCTAAATATGCACATATCCAAGCTCCTCTTTGCTAAAGAGAAATGATTCTCATATCTCAAAGTGACAGCCATCTCGAGAATTCACAGTGACCTATTCATTAAAGCCACGGTCCCTTGTGCATAGCAGAATTCATTAAGAAGCACACCTACTAAGCAAATGCTATAGGATTCTACCACCTGACATTCATAAATATTTGTGTCATGCAATTTACCTGGAAAGCATCTCCGAACTGGAAAGAAAATATTAAAATAAAGTCATTTATCCATTCTTTTTCTGAATGGCTTTGACATTGCCAATGAAGTTTAGAGCATGGGTTCTGTTCCAACACTAGCAGGAGCTTGCTATATATCAAAATATTGTTATGTCCAAGGTCATTTTGTTTCATCCAAACCAGTATGAATAGCTTTCAAAGGCAGGCTCTGTATCACTTTTGGACCAGAGTGTTTGGATATACCTCTACTTGCAGCCACAGGAATGTTAAAGCTAAAGAACTTGTATTTATAGGTGTGCCAATTTGTCCAGCAAGTTCACACAGTGCTTGCTTGTTCACATGGTTTCCTATCTATCTATCTATCTATCTATCTATCTATCTATCTATCTATCTATCTATCTATCTATCTATCTATCTATCTATCTATCTATCTATCTATCTATCTATCTATCATCATCATCATCATCATCTATTTATTTATTTATTTATTTATTTATTTATATTTCTATCCTGCCATATACCCAAAGGCCTCAGGGTGGGTAATGACCTTCAAAACCAACAAACTACAAAACAAAACAATCTCCTAAAAACCATAAAGATCATAAAAACTTTTTAAATGACACAATTAAAGCAGCATCATAAATATTAAAAAAAAAATAGTATCTGCAGTTGGGGGACAATATAACCACATTAGCCAAAGGCCAGGACAAAAAGGTGAACCCCGCCTTTAGTGTTCCTGCATGGATTCATTTGTCAAGATGTAGTAAGCATCTCCAAATCTCATTTATTTTTTGCACTTTCAAAAAATAGGGCCAGGCAGTAGAGTTCCAATCAGGCACTTCTCGGCAAATCCACATGGAACAGCAGACAGGAGAAACATAAGAGGAGCCCTGCTGGATCAGGTCCAAACCATCTAGCCCAGCGTCCCATCTCACACTAATTATTTTCTGGGGCCTATTTGCACTACAGCCGATAATGCTTCATTCATGAACTTCTGGTGAAGAGCATCTGTGTTTTGCGGAGGCTGTTACAGCCTCCAACCATGCCCTGACTCCCCAGAAGTTCAATAATTGTTGACTAGGTGTGGAGCACAAAATCATGTTCCACACTTTGACCAGCGTTCACCAATACCTTACCTGCAACATCCAGGCAGTGGCGATCCACACCTCTTCCAGTGCTCCAGGTTTGTCTGAGCTGTCGCACAAGTGCACTGGCTCCTCAGACAACCATAGACATGATTGTGCATGTGCAGAACATCAGCAGCATCATGGAGATGGCGCTAATG
The DNA here is from genome assembly GCA_023333525.1 of Aspidoscelis tigris stejnegeri. Lineage (NCBI taxonomy): Eukaryota > Metazoa > Chordata > Lepidosauria > Squamata > Teiidae > Aspidoscelis > Aspidoscelis tigris. Next base: position 5,615,655 of record JALMGA010000007.1, read on the forward strand.
CATGCCCAGTCACGAAGGGTGCCACAGCCAAGGTGGCGGCACCCATAAGAGTACCAGCCTCACAATCGAATAAGGTAAATATTTGAATGCGGGGGACAACTAAAGTTGACTAGTGCTCCAAGTGTGAGCACTAGTCGACATTGGCTAATCATGCTCCTTTCGAGTCCAGATGACAGGAAGTGCGAGAGCGCCCCTGGGCATTCTCCATCAGAAGACAAATGAAAACCTTCAATTCCCTGCAAATGTGTTTGAAAGTGTTTGTGGCAGCTCCTTCATCCCTTTATGATGGGCTGTTAGTTCGATAGGTATGATATGGTGCGGTTCCCATGCTCTCTAGGCCATCCCACAGGATCATCAGAGCTGGATGTGACCCTGCCAAAAAGACGAACGTGGACGGAGACTTTTTGGATTGATGAATGCTCTGAATCTCAACCACTGTTCTCCCATAAGAAAATAAGCACAATTCCGCAACTCTAACACACTGTTTGCTGATCTTGGCTTTGTGTGTTATGCCTCAGCAACAGGAAACCATGTGTGGCAGCCCGGCACGATTCATCAAGGAGGACAATAAGATGTTTTAGGAAGTCTGTAAAACCTATCATTGTTCATAATGTCACCCTGTTGAAAACTGGAAAAGCAGAACTAATAGGCCTTTCCATGCACAATATCTAATGTTCCTTGAAAAGCAAATATGAGGGTTTTACTTAGTATCCGTTTTATATGGAGTTACATAGAGGATTGGCTAAACTACCAAAGGCATGATGTGTTCGCGTATCTGGCAGGCAACAGGGAGGAGGATGTGGGTCCTCATTAAGTTCTTCATTTGTGTTCATAATTTTGCTCCCTAAGCACTATTTTATATTTTTCAAACCTCAGTAGAGGATTAACCATGAGAGAAGCAGAATGTTTGGCAGGATCTGCAAACAGTATCACGGGAGTGCTCAAAATGCTCAGGAGCCATAGCATTCTGCAGCCATTAGACCAATAGGTGCCTGACTGCTTCCTGGAGGCATTCATGGCTGGGTGTGGACCAATAAATAGAAGCTGGATCCAGACAAGATGGAGGGTCTGTGTGTCATGGGCCCTGGTCACACCACTCTTAAGGCATGACATGCTATTCATTAATTTAAACTGAGGTCGTACCGGTCCTGTTCACACCTAGATTGTTATAGGTCGTCCTCAGACCATTCTCGCTTTGGGCTGCATTGCTCACACTTTTCTCTCTGATCGACCTGAGCCTCCTCCATGGAACTGTTGGCTCTCCACCCTTTTTGCTGCGTCAAATCTACCTCCTTTCTTATTGGATGCTGTTGTGTCCTTCAAGGGAAGTGAGGGTATGTGTTTGCGGTTCTTTGTAAAGCCTGCTCCCACCTTCCACACCCCCTCCCTTTTGTATGTGCTTTTCTTATCCAGGCGATTAATAATAATAATAGATTTCAGAAAAATGCTAGATACACATACAAAGAAGAGTAGGTGCCTCATGAACTCTGTGTGTGCACATTGGCTGAAAGGAAAGACTGGACCCCCTCCTTCCACAGCACAGTTCAGCCTCCTTTAGCCTGTTCCCCGCTCACACATGAGGAAGTGAAAATGGCCTGGACAGGCTGAGTCCTCTGAAAATGAGGACTCCAGTTAAAATGATCTAACGGGGCTGGCCAGCTTGGAAAACAAATTGAATAAAAATAATGAAGACAGTCTGAGGTCATACTAAACTACTAGTGTGACCAGGGCCATGGTATCCCAAGAGGCATCTGATTCTGGATAAGGTTGTGCTACTCCAGAAAGGATAAGCACATGGCAAAGGGGGTCTGCGGGACCCATGTGGTAGTAACAGGCAAGAATGCCTACCACCATCTCCTACTGGCTTGCCTTTCTCAGTCTTTTTTGAATGGGATAACTTGGCCACAGTGATCCATGCTCTGTACCTCCAGATTTGACTACTGTAACGTGCCCTATGTGGGGCCACCCCTTGAAAACAGTCTAGTAGATACAAATTAGGGGAGGTACCTGATGTGTCCCCACAGGTGTTGCAGCACCCAATAGCAATGGGTGCTAGCCTGCCCACAGTGGAAATGCCAGAGGACCTATGTGGCGAATCCAGATTGACCCGTGTGGGGCCCACCCATCACCCCAGGTTTTTTGGGGGACAGGGGATGCAATCTCCATAGATGCTCCAGAGTTTCTTCAAATATTTTCTGAAGCGCTCCGGAGAACCTCCAGAGCTTTGTCATAAACTCTGGAGAGTCTCTGGAGTGATCTGCCACAAACCCTGAAGATTCTCCAGAGCCTTTGACAAATGTCCATAGGATTGGCATTGCTCTCATGTGGGGTCCTCTTCAGAGCCTGTGCTATTCTTCGGGGCCAGCTTCAGAGCTGACTTTGGAGACTGTGCACAGGCTTCAGAGCTTTTAGTTTCAGGGTACCCCCCCCCATGGATGCACCCCACCGGAGCCCTCCCTAGACCCCATTGCCCGATCGCAGTGGAAACATGTTCTGTATAATTTGGATTTGATGCCTGAAGACCCCATTGTAGACCCCTTTAATGAGGTCTACAGGAAATCTGAATTATAGGGCCTGAAGGACCCATTCAATCCAGATTTCCCTGGAACTGGTGGAAACAAATGTAGCTCTAATGGGTTCTGCCATGGAAATGGGGTCTTCCTGCTCTGAGCCTAATGGGTTCCTAATGGGTCCCTAAAGGGTACATAATGGGTACTTACTGCTAGTGCTATTCTAGGATTCTGTTTGCATGCCACCATTTCACCACTATCAAGAAAGTATCTGGAATTTGATCTTCATGGTGAAGGGTTCATTAAATACAGGAAATGCCCCACGCAGCAGAGGTGGTGGATTGGTGCTGGCAGGGATGGAGAAAAATGACTGAGTGCTCTTTCCCTGACTCTGCCATTCAAGCACTGTCGGGGTGCTCACTGAATGTCCCATGAAAAGATGGAATCATGCCGATAGTGCTACTCCCTCATAGTGCATTCACTGTGCTATAATGCCACAGTGCGTTGCTGCATTGTGTGAATGCTTTTGCAAATGGCTGTCCTTTGCATTATAAAGGACTTTGTCCATCCCACAAGCACACCTTGCATCTGTATTAGAAACAGGGACCCAGAAACCTGCTCTATTTCATTTCTCACACAAGCCATCGTGATCAGCTGGCAAGGGGAGAGTAAGGGGAATAAAATGGCAATTAAAACCCTTATTTTCATATTCCAAAAACACAGCTCGGGAGTCAGTGGCAGGGGACGTAATTTGGATGGCTGGAAAACAAGTCTTTCAGGGACTGCCTTCCCTTGTCTCTCCAGGGAATGTTTATTGTCAAACTGCTTCGAGATACTTCGGCACTTGACTCTCACCCAGGGGATTAGATAGCCAGAAACAGCTTTGAATGAGTCTGAAATCTTTCCTCCTTATTTCTGTTACCATTCTCACTGCTTTAAGTGTGTGTGTGTATGGGGGGAGGGGGAATTACTCTTCTAATATGCTCGGCAGGCTGACAATTAAATATCAACATTCCTTTTCTAATACTAGGGAAGTACACAAAACACATTTCCCCCCTTAGATTCAATTCAGATCAAAGGTGTGTGTGTGTGTTTGGCTTAGTGCAAAGCCCCCACCACAAATGCAGGGGACTTCAACTTCATGCACAAACCTTATCCCCCCTTGCCATGCTGACCCTCACTCACCTGTGCCCCCCCCCATTCACGTTCACCTCTGAGGCTCAACTAGCCCTTCTGGGAGGTTTTGTGCATATCTTTGGAGGCTGCTCCCATCCGGGAGTCGTGGGATGGGGTGTCCTCTAAAGCTACATGCAGGCCTCCAAAAGGCCTAACTGAGCCTTGGAGGAGGGCACAAATGGTGGTGGAAGCCATGGTAGTGGCTGCCACAGCTGGATTAAAGGTAAGGGGGCACAGCTGGGGGGATAGGAGGCCAGGGGGGGACAGACCAAGCCTTCGTTGAAGCTTCTACAAAGCTTATATGAAGGCCAGATACATTCAATTCATGGCCGGGGGGGGGGGGGGGGCTAATGGACTAGATGGGCTGTGGCCTTATTCAGTATGGGTCCTCTTAGGCCACGTTCCCATTATAAGCTTAATTCGGTTTCCCTAAACCGAAATAATAGAACCGGATGCAAACGCAAATTTGCCTGATCCCATTACTTTCAACTCAATCATGTTCAATCCGGATTCTGAAGATCATACATGGCATAGGTGACTCAAGGGGGGGGGCTCAAGTGGCTACTTTTTAAAAGCTGCTTTTCAGGGCTGCCCTGCCCTCTTCCTCCTGGCATGGACCCCTTAATGGACCCCTTCACGGAGCCTGGCTGGGTGGCTGGGTGGCTGCCACTTGCCTGGATGGAGGAAAAATGGCATCGGACAGCCAGCAATTCTTTCCCCTCCTCTCCCGATTGCCCAGGGCACACAGCAGCAGCGGCAGCTCAAGCCCACATCCACATCCACAGCCTTAACCTGAAGCTGCTTTCTTTTCCTTTCCCTTTTTTAAAGGTCAGAACTTTCACAAAATTGCAACATTGTTATCAGGTGTGAAGTGGGTGGATTGCTACAGTGTAGCGGCTGCTTTAAGGTGTGGATTTATACAGTAAAATCACTATCTTTGGAAGCAAGCTATTGGGGGAGGGAAACCCTAAACATGCATTCTCATCCCTTAGCACAGTACCATTCCAACAGTAAAGAATGTAAAACATTTCAAACGCACGAACCGGAGTGAGACCTGTTGAAATGAGGATTAACATTTACAATGCTTTGGGGTGATTTAACACGCGGAAAGCGTGTTAAGCCAACCTGACGTGGGAACTGCGAGGATTGAAACTGTTTTGAAACTGAAATAAGCTTATAATGGGAACACGGCCTTAGGTTCTTATGTAGTGAACTTGGTCCTGCCCCCACAGTGGGGCGTTTTCAGAGCTAACAGTTCAGCCTTGGAGCTGAGTTGTCAATTCCAATGGCAAAGGGCCTCTTTACACCGGAAAAGAACCCAGAATGAGGACCCAGTGGGGGCATTGGCAGGTTCATTTTAAAGTGCTCTGATGAAAGAAGTGCTGGGGGGGAGTAAGGGCCCTCTGGACCCCTTCTCAGAGCTATGTACAGTAGGGATCTGCACAAATATTTGTATTATTCATTATTCGTATGAATTCAGCTGAATTTGGACATTTGGATTCAAATTGAATATTGGCACATTCAAAGGCTAATATTCAAATTCGAATTGAATGCTTTGGAACATTTGTACAAAGCTCCGTTACCTTTGTGAATCTGGGAGGTGGGAAAGCGGATGCCGCAGTCGCACCTGCAACAGATCCAGAGTGGATCTGAAGTGGACTGAGAGCAGATTCAAAGTGGATTCAGGGCGGATTTGAGACGTTCCGAGTGGATACATATGGGATACATAGCGGATACATAGCGGATACATAACAGATACGTATGGGATTCATATTTAACACTCATATCAAATTCATATGGAACACTCATATCAAATCGAATCCTACCACATTCAAACGGGATCTATTCGAACTAATACTAATTTTCTTGCATTTGATTTAATGCAAATCAAATGCAATTTTTTTGTGTGCACATCCCTAATCTACAGTGGTCCCCCACACACCCATTGTTTGATGGTTGCATGCCAAATGCCTGCTGCCATAGATGTGGGTGCCCATAAGGTAAAAAAAATGCACCCATTGCCAACTATAATTCACAGTGACAAACCTAAGGGTGGGGGGAGAATGGATGGAGCTCCCTTATCATGTTGGTGGAGACCAAAAATATTTGTTTAACCCTGAAAGAGCAAAGCTCCTTGATGTGGCCCTTTGAAACGAACAGCATTTTTTGATCAAAAATACTCAAGTGCAGCTTTCATGGTTAGATATCATATCACTATCTTCGTCTTTTCCCCTTCTTTTCCTTCTCCATTTTAAAACACATTATCAGATTTATTGGCTGCACTATTTAGTTTCAAAGTCTTGCGGTTTCAAACCCAACACTTCTAACGTAATTCATGCTTTTGACTCAAAGTCTCAACCTCAGATATTAAATCAACACAGCCCTTTAAAACACAACCTTTATCTTTGGGCTGATGATTGAATTCATAATTTAGGAAGGCATCTGTATAAATAAAGCCTTTCTAATCAGCGAAGAGATAATCCTGCCATATTTCCCTTTTATTTCCTTTCTAAAGAATCATTTAAGTAAAAGATAATGATTTTTTTAAATAAATATATAAATATATATAATAAAGGGGAGAGAAAAGAAAATGCCAAAAGAGAGGAAGAGAAAGGAATGCTCAGACATTGCACACTTCCAGGATATAAATGATAATGTATAACATTTCCCAAATTTACATCTCGCTCTGCCCAAGTCATCAGAATTATATACTATTTATGCAACAATTTATTCAACACTTTTTGAAATACCAAACACCCATCAACATCTCTGTTTGCAATTGTCAGGGAGACCCAATGGCTCGCTAGCAAAATTAGAATGTTTTTGGAGTATGCAACTAAATTAGATTATCTGGGTTATTTATTTGTTTTTCTTTTTTAATATACTGTTTATGTGTGCCAAAGTAAGTTGCCAAGGAGAACAGCTAGAGACCTTCCCTCCACTACCAAACTGCTTCTTGGAAGGGAACAGGTTTTCAGCTGTGTTCCCCACACCAGGTGCTGCTATTATTTCCTTTCATTTATTTTTCTTTTTTAAGAAACAGAACTTTTGCTGGTTAATTTTCTTTTTCATGCATAACTCAATATTATTTTCGATTGTTTTAGATTTAAAGTTAATCCTGAAATTTCAGGTTTTCCGGATTAGCGGTGTTTGGCAAGTGAGTTTGTTGACATAAGAATTGTTTTGGGGTTTCATTATTATCATGGCTTGCTTGTTTTTTTTGTTTCCTTGCTTGTGGATTTTCTGTTGTCTATATTTTACTAAAAACAACAACAGGAGCTAAGACATTTCCTTTCACCCACGATAAGCCAACTGGAGTTCCAGAGGCCATTTTGCAGGAAGGTGAGAGCAGGTGAAGGTTGTGCCTTGCTCTTAAGAATGCTTGAGAATAGTTGGGCAGCTGTGACAGACAGGATGTTACATAGATGAATGTAAGAACATAAGAAGAGTCCTGCTGGATCTGTCCAAAGCCCATCCAGTCCAGCACACATTAGGCTGCCAGTTCCTTTCGTGCTTCAATCAGAAGATGAAGGCAGAGTTCTCAGCCACTCTCAGTTCCCTGCAAATGGCCTCAAGGGGGCTCCTACCTGTCTCTCCAACCTGGAGGCAGTACTAGGCATCCATTCTACTAGCCATAATCCTTTCTTAAAGCCATTCACACTGGTGGCTGTCGCCACCTGTTCTGGTAGATGGACTGTGCCTGTCCCAGAAAGGCTTCTCTTATGTTCTTATGATATTAGGCAAATTCATAGAGGACATGTGTATCAATGGCTACTATAATTCATGCCTAAGTGCTACTTCCAGGTTGAAGTGACAGACAGGATGCTTGAAAATGCCCAGAATCAGTTGGTGGGGCACTGGGTGAGGCAGTATGCTGGGCTACATGGGCTTTGACACAATGTAGCAGCCTCCACCCTTATGTTCATGTGTGCCCTGGCTGTTGTGGTGGCCATTTTCTCAGCCCCCCAACCCGGTTATTCTCAAGGGTTCTGGTGTCTTTGCATAGAAGCTGGTGTTTTGGGCTTCCATGTACAGACAATGGGGAACCTTTAATTTGGCTCTCAGAGTTTAAGCAGCCACTGCAGGCCAAATCAAAGGGTTATGAACTGAGTGGGAAACACCTAAGATGCAGCTAAATTTCTCTTTCTGCATCCCTGGGCTGACAATTTGGGTCTGCAGCTGTATCAATGTGAGGCCTAGTGGAAAGGCTGCCTCCATGGTGGCTTAGCAATGCAACCTGATTTAATCAACCATTTCTTGATAGTCTCCATTAAGTCATTTTGGTTGTTGCTCTTATGTATCACTGAATTATGTATGACTCCTGCCATTCTCACTTCTCTCTAGTAAGGTGTCACTCATCCAAGTATATTCCTCTTCTCCATTATCTTCCTCTTTTCTTCTCCTCCTCTTCCTTCTTTTCCTTCTTCTCCCTCCCTCAGTCTGTTGCCTTAGACCTCTTTCCCTCTCATCACATGATCAATGTATGCAAAATTCTATTTAATAGTCATTGCCTCACATCAGACACACACATATATACATACACACACATACATACAAACACATACATACACACATACATAAACATACATACACACACGTACATACACACATACATGCACACATACATACACACATGCACACATACATACACGTACATGCACACACAGACATACACACAGACATACACATACATACACACACATGCATACACTCATACACATACACACATACATACACCTACACACGTACATGCATATACACATACATGCACACACACATACATACACAAACATACAAACACACATACACACATATACATGCATACACATACATACATACATGCACACACATACATAAAAAGCCAAATGTTATTTCTGTTGCTGGTTTATGGTGTCCAACTTTCAAAGGCATAAATCTCAACAAGAAAGCTCTTACTTTCCCAAAATTCTATATACAGTGCCTCATTTTGCCCCCATAAAATATGATGCCCTCAAAGTAAGTATTTACAGAGTTTTTACCAGCACCCAAGACCATACAGTGCGGTTGGTGAAGCAGGTAAAGAGCATACCTTGCACATTAAAAAGAGTTGCCCAAGGGGCCCTCCAGGTTAAGTGCATCACATTGCTTGCTTCAGACGAAGCTGCTTCTAAGGTTTTGGCCTAATGTCGCTAACTTTTTTCCCCCATTTCAAAATTAATTGCAACACAAAGCCATGAGGGAAGAAAAGAAAGAAAGAAAGAAATAATGACCATAACGCTCAGGAAAAGATTGTGGGGGGGGGGGGAATGTGAGAGTGAGTGAATAATTTTAAAACTTAATTTAATAAAGTGTGTTACAGATGCTGAAAAATGCATTTACTTCTGAACTGGCAGGACTGTGTATTGTGAAGTAGAATTTAGCTGTAATGGGGTTTCTGCTCCATCAACTGCAATAATTATTTTCCTCCATTTGCCTTCGCGATTTTGTATAATGATTTCTAGGTGTGCATTTGCAAATACATGTAAGAGAGAGAGAGAGAACACATATAGACAATGATGTGTACAAAGATGCATTTTATTTACAACCTGTTTTCACTCATGTTCTATATTTGGGAGGAGCACAGGAGTGGTGGTTAGTTGCTAAAATGATGATGATGGTATTCCAGAAACACTTTGCTCCACGGCCTGGGCCAGCCACTGAATCCAGACTGGCTACCCAAAACTAGTGCAGCACTTTGTGAGGCAATGGTAGGAGGCAATGAAACAGAGCTGAATAGACCCATTTGTATTATAATAAATACTGGTGCCTTTCTTAGACAGCATGACTGGAGAAACCTGTCATTTAAGGGAGCTACCAGCCTAGAGAGCTTTAGGAAAGGGTTAGACCAGTGGTTCTCAACCTTCCTCATGCCGGGACCCGTTAATGGAGTTCCTCGTGTTGTGGAGACCCCCAACCACAGGGGTGGAGCAGCTGGGAGGTGGGAGGGAAGGGTGGCGGGAGACTTGTCGTGACCCCTCTGAAAGGGTAATTCGACCCCCAAAGGGGTCCTGACCCCCAGGTTGAGAACCACTGGGTTAGACAAACTCATGGGGGGGACGGACAGCTGTACCAATGGCTACTAGAATGGATGCCTAGGTACATCCTCCAGATCAGGGAGACAGGTGGGATGCCTCTAAAGGCTACGTGATGGGATTTGAGATGAGAAATTTTGCCCTCATCTTTTGCTTTAGATGCCCATAAGAAATCAGTGGGCCACTGTGTGGGACAGCATGCTGGATTAGATGGGCTGTGACCTGATCCAGCAGAGGTTTCTGGTCAACTCAAGCAGAAGAAAAAGACAAAATCCTCACCTGCTCTTGAATCCCAGCAAATGGCCTTTAGTGGCATCTTGCCTCTCTCCCCAGCCTGGAGGAGGAGGAGGAGGAGGAGGAGGAGGAGGAGGAGGAGGAGGAGGAGGAGGAGAGTTGGCTTTTATATGCCACTTTTCTCACCCATTTTCTCCTCACAAAGAACACCCTGTGAGACAGGTGGGTCTGTGAGAGAAGAAGAAGAAAAGTTAGCTTTTATACCCCACTCATCTTACCGATTTAAGGGAACTCAAAGCAACTGATAAAGCTTTCTATTCTTCTCCTAACAACAGGACACCCTGTGAGGTAGCAGGAGCTGTGAGAGCTCAGAAGAGACTGTGACTAGTCCAAGGTCACCCAGCTGGCTTCATGGGAGAGTGCAGAATCAAACCCGGCATTTCCAAATATGAGTCCGGTTCCCTAGCCACTAAACCAAACTGGCTCACTGTGTCTAGGCATCCATTCTAGCAGCCATTGGGCTCAACCCCATGGGGCTGCTCCTGCCTTGCAGTGGATTTGGGGCAGCCTTAATGTGAATCTAAATTCGCATTAAGGAGTCCCCATGGCAATGGAGGACAGGGTGGGTTCAAGGCGAACCCGCCCATCCCCAAGAAAACCACAGTAAAGCCCTGCATCGGGATGCTGAGTGCTTAATTGCCCAGGTAAAGGATTGATTTACCCCCAAAGAATTGCATGACAGCTGCCCTGCAGTCAGCTGAGCAACTGTCAGGTGGGTATAGGGGCTGTCAAGAGCACGAGGAGAGCTCCAGTTAAATGATTAAAACAGACACGAAAACCGTGTCTGTTTTAATCATTTTAGTGGAGCTCTGCTCATGCGCACATCAGCCCCTATACCCACTGGCAGTTGCTCAGCTAAATGCAAGGCAGCTGTCAGGTGATCATTTGGGGTTAATAAAGCCCTTACCTGGGCAATTAAATTAAGCACTCATGTAAGGGGGCTTGTGTGAGAAATGAAATAGAGCAGGTTTCTGGGTCCCTGTTTCTAATACAGATGCAAGGTGTGCTTGTGGGATTCTGCGATCATAACCCGTGAGGGTCCCCATGCCCCCAGGATAATCTTTTCTTGCCCTGCAATTTGGGGTAAGAACAGTTATAAAGGGGGTCTTTTTACTTTGATTTCTTGCTTTTCCCCCCTTATGTAGCCCAAATTAGGGCTTTGCATGGGGACGCTCATGAGGTGAACTCATGTTTGCCTCACAATATCCTTAATATGGGGATGCCCACATTGTGTCTTATGTTTCTGAATGGAACCAAATCAGAGTCTTCAAGGCAATGAGAGTAAGAACCTACAGTACATTAGATCCTGGGGGAAAGCAGAAATGTTTTGGCATTTCTTCCTCACACCAATGAACCCTCCGCTGTTGAGAAGTAGCCATTTTCTAGAAGCATAATTTACATCTATTCAGGTTCCCTCTAAGTTTAGAACTTTGGACAATCTGGACCAGTTTCTTCTTGTAATTATTGAATAAAGTAAACGGTCACATGAAGTGCAACAAGTCACAACAGCCTTTGTTATCTAATAAACAAAACAAAATGTACTGTGTCAAATAAACACTTAAAAAAACACAATGTCGGCCTCTCTGTCCTTCAAACCACTTCAAAATCCCATTCCCAGGCTTGGCTTTCACAAATAGGATGCTAGATTTTCCCTCATGAAATAGGCACATTAATTCACTCCATTGTCTGAGCCTCTCATCATGGCCAGCTCTAATTTAGTTAAAAAGCAAAGATACATTTTTTTTTAAAGAAAGAATAAGTCAACATCCTTTAAGGCCCAGAAGGCTGCTTTTCACCCTCCCCACCAAGGGAGGGGACTGTGTGACCATTCCATTTAATGTAATTTAGGAAAATAACAGAATCAAATCCTGTCACAGGCCCCTGGGGAGAACATGCTCTGCAAATGAAGTATTTGAGTCAAGAAGACAGACAGCGAGGGAGAGAAAAAGAGAAATAATTCTGTACATGCTGTCAGGAAGTTCATTTACATATATCATCCCCCTCCCCACAAAGAGAAATATGCAACTATGTTTTAGAGGTCTCATGAAAAGGGAGAACGGAATCTTTGCCTTCTCTGGAATGAGATTTCTTCCTTTCTTCCTTCATTTCCTTAGGTGTGACTTATTCATGTGGGAAAAGCATAGGGTGCTAGGATGTGCACAAATATTCATCCCCTGGTATGTAAGAAGTAGACATGCCCATTGGCCCCCCTAGCATCTGAAGAAGCAGACGTGCCCATTGGACCCCCTAGCATCTAAAGAAGCAGACGTGTCCATTGGGTAGATGTGCCCATTGGCCGCCTTAGCATCTGAAGACGCAGACATGCCCGTTGGGCCCCTTAGCATCTTGAAGTAGACATGCCCATTGGGCCCCCTAGCATCTGAAGAAGTAGACCTGCCCCTTGGGGCCCCTAGCATCTGAAGAAGCAGACGTGCCCATTGGACCCCCTAGCATCTAAAGAAGCAGACGTGCCCATTGGGTAGATGTGCCCATTGGCCACCTTAGCATCTGAAGACGCAGACATGCCCGTTGGGCCCCTTAGCATCTTGAAGTAGACATGCCCATTGGGCCCCCTAGCATCTGAAGAAGTAGATGAGCCCATTTGGCCCCCTAGCATCTGAAGAAGTAGATGTGTCTGTGAAAGCTCATGCCACCACCCCTTCTCCTGTTAGTCTCCAAGTGCTTCTAACTACCTTGCTGGACTTTACAAGTATTTGTAACATTCATTATTCATACAAATCCAGCCAAATTCGGACATTCATACACAAATTGGACGTTACAACATTTGCGCATTAACATTTGTATGAATACAAACATTTTGGAACATTAGTACAAATAGTTCAGAATTTCATGAAACTGTGAAGGTGCCAGCCACAGTTGCAACAGGTCCAGAGAGCATTCAACATGGTTTGAGGATGGATTAAAAGTGAGTTCAGGTCAGATTTGACACCTTCAGAGTGGATATGTAATGGGATACGTATCGGATACATATCGGATACTTATCAGATACGTGTTCTTTCATGTCGGATATTTGTATGAATGTGTACAAATACATTCTGACAAATAAATTCCTACAACATTTGAAGGGGATTTATTCAAACAAATACAATTTTTCTTACATTCAATTTGATGTGAATTGAATGCCAAAAACCCACATTTGTATACATTTGTGAGTTCCTTGGGACAAAGCACAATGCAGGAAAAGAAGTCACCTAGGTCAGAGTACTGTGGCCATAGGATTTGGAATCCAAGTGTTTCCATTGCACAAGGGTTCTGCATGCAACTCGCACCAAATAAAATAAAATAAATACGCCAGTCTGAGGCTAAATAAGGGATAAAACTATTCTGATTGATCCAGTTGCCTGTTATAGCTCAGGAGTGTTAAGGGACGCATTAACTCTCAGGAACATTATCCCGTGACAAAGTGGCCCATTCCATCTTGGGAGCAGCAACCCATTCCAATCTGGGATACACTGCTTCTGGTATTAGACCTGACTGCTCAGATTCGGACGTCCTGCCCTACAATAGCCCCTGCACCACCTTCAAAACCCACATTGGCTTCAGATCTGATGCTGGGACTTACAACTGCTTTGAAAGCTAGGGAGGGTGTCATTTGGAGGGCATGCCCTTTTGGTTCACCAAAATGGTCCCACATGGTATACCAGACCACAAGAGCATGCTGTCCTTGCATCTCTGTGTAGACGTCAATGTCTACTTTAGGTTATAGTGGTATGGATGGAGCATGTCAGGAGTAGATAGGACCTCCCATAATCAATGCCAGCATGTGGAAGGAACACTTCTAAGCCTCTTTTTGCCATAGGACAATATCATGTGTGTTAAGCCCCAAAGTATTTTTTTATTATTAATTCACCTTCCTCCCTCCCTTTTTCTTTTTCTATACTGTCTTGAAACTATGTGGTGAAAGGAAGCATAAGAATAATGAGCAGAAAGTCTCCTGACAGCCGGAGCTGCCAGAAGCAGCCCTGGACAGTCAGGAGGCATGCAGCATGCAGGTGCACAGCCTCCTGGGATTCCCCCGGCAGAGTGAGGCAACGCCAAAGAGGTAAGGAGGGGATCGCTCGAGCTCTCCCCTGGGGGGGGGGGCTAGGGAGGGGTTTGGAGAAGCTCTCCCTGGCTCCAGAAGCGGCAATCCGCCGCTTCTGGGGCAAGGGCAAGCCCCAACAGCAGAGGCCCCCGGCTCGCCATGCTTGGCTCCAAAGGCCCCAGGTAGGTTTCCGTACAATTTCGCTGTACGGATGCATCCTAAACGGATGCGTTTTCACAGCGAAACACCCTTTAAGGCCACATGATATGTGGTGTTTTTTTAACACCCATTAAACACACATTGGAGACAGATAGGTGTGGACGCAGCCACCCCTATCTGTCTCTAATGGGTGCCGCTGTGCAGACGCGGTTTCCCACATGTATGCTTAATGGGTTTTACTGTGTGGACGCTCCATACTAAAAGCGGCTTAAAAAGGTGCCGCTGTGTGGATGCGTGCTTCCACATGTGTCCTTAATGGGTGTTTAAGGGCATGTGTGGAAGCACCCCAGATCCACACATTAATGTGGATCTATTAGGCCTCACCCCTCCTGGTATGGCTCTATCTACTTTTTATGCAACCTGATCCAAATTAAGGATGCCTTAATCTGGATCACCAAAAGACCCATTTGAGACTACCACCATAGTGCCCTGCTGAAAAGCATCCCCTGAGGCCCCAAGGCTAGGAACTCATGTTTTGAAGTTGCAGAGTTGCCCGATCCTGATCAGCACCGTCATTGCAGATGCCCTTGAGCCCGTCCACACCTTCCTGTAGTTGGTATCCTGTGGTCGGTATTATTGGGTTCAGTTCTCAAAAAGCCCTTCTTAATTCTGCTATGGGAGAAGATGTTTTAGACACGTGTTTTGCATTGTATGAACCTTCCTATTTCAGATCCACTGCTCCTTCCTGCAAGCAGGTTAATGCAGGAAGGACCATAGTCTCCCAGATAAATGCAAAAAGTTTTTAAGGAAAAGCCATGTTCCTGGTGGAGGGGAGGGAAGAATAATTGGTTTGTGCATTGCAAGTACATGAAAATGAACATAATTATGATGTAATGTAAATGTCAAAAAATAATAAAGTTATTAAAGATCCCCCAGAAAAAAAATAATTATTAGGCTTTGCTAGCAGTGAATGATTTTTCAGTGCATTATGGAATAATGCACAGGTCAAGAACACCAAACTAGGAATTGCTTACTGCTCTCTCTTGAACCCAACCACTCCAGACATGGTTGTCCTTCAAGATACTTTCAGGAAGACTATCCCAGACACATTTTCCCTCTCTTAACACTAGGGATGTGCACAAATATTTGTAACATTCGATATTCGTACAAATTTTTTGGAACATTTGTGAAACAGAGAGGTGGGGAAGTGGCTGCACCAGTCACATGTGCACCAGATCCAGAGTGCATTCAACATGGTTTGAGAGTGGATTCAAAGTGTTTTCAGGATGGATTTGACGCTTTCAGAGTGGATATGGGTGGCGTACACACCAGTCAGGTAGAGGCGGGGCAGCCATTTTGCAGGCTTGCCAAGCTCCATGACTGACAGCTGGGGTGGAGTGTCAGAAGAAGCCATGCCAGCCCACCAGAATGGACCAATCAGAATCGCTGGATCACGGACTATAAAAGCAGGTAGCTTGCTGCATCTCTCGTCTTAGGTAGTGGAGTATCAGGGAGCGTTACTCCAAACTACCTGCGTGTAGGCCTCTCCTCTTGCAGGAGGGAGGAGGAGAAAGATCGGGGCACACATATTAAAGCATGTGTGTGTGTGCAGGTCTCTCCACTTGGAGCCAGACCGGACTGGAGCCTGGGGAGAAGGACTGGGACTGCTGCAAGGCTATTTTTATTATCTTGGGAATTTAACTTACTTCAGGTTAGGGAAGGACCTGAGAGGCAAGGACTAAGATCTGTTTGAGCTTACCGTGGGACTGTTGGCTCACAGTAGGGGAATGGAAGAGTTTATTAATTTCAGTAACTTACTTTTCAAGCAACTGAAGAACGTTTGAGTGAAACTATTAACTTGCTTCTTTATTTTTCCTTTTGTAACAATAAACTATTAGTGTTTGTTTTACAACTGAGTCAGCTTGCCGCTTTAAGGGAGTCTGATTCACAGACACATAAAGCAGGGCACCAGTGGGAGGGGAAACTGCTGGGCACACAGCCCCACCAGAGCTGGTAGGCGACCTGGGTGCTCAGCACCTTTGCTCTGCAGAGGGTGAGGAGGGAGGGGCTGGGCTGAGTCGGCACAATATGGGTGTTTTTCCACTGGGAGAGAGTACCCATTTTTGCACCCATTAAGGACCCATTTGGGTGTGAGCTGGATGACCCCATTTCCACCAAGGCACCCATTTGGGACACTACTTGTTTCCACCGCCGCTGGGGAAATCCAGATCAAATGGGTACATCTCAGCCTTTAATCCGGATTTTCTCTAGACCCCATTAATGGGGTCTACAATGGGGTCTTCAGCCAGAAAATCTGGATTAAAGGGAGCCTGTTTCCACGTTAGTTTGGCAATGGGGTCTAGAGGAGGCTAGGGGGAGGGGCACCCATGGGGAGGGAGCCCCAAAACCTAGGCTTCAAAGTCATTTTGAAGCCATTTCGAAGTTACTTCGAAGTTGCCTTTGGTGATTAAGGCTCCGAAGTCCCTCCAAAGGCAGCTTCGGAGATTAGCAAAGGCTCAGAAGACAAACCTCTGAGAACAAAGGGAGAACAAAGGGGATGGTTACCTTCAGGCATGGAAAGAGGTTCATATTAATGAGGCTGACTCATCCCTGCTCACAAGGAGCTAATTAATATGCAAGCTCTCACAAGGGGTTTGTCTTTGGAGCCTTTGCTAATCTCCGAAGTTGCCTTCGGAGGGACTTTGGAGCCTTTGCCAACATCCGAAGGCAACTTCGGAGGGACTTCGGAGGGACTTCGGAGATTGCACCCCCTGTCCCCCAAAACACCTGGGGTGACAGGCAGACTCTTTGCGAGTAAATCTGTATTTGCAAATGGGTGCTGCAGTGTTTCCACAGCAGGGAGGCTAGCACCCTTTGCTATTGGGTGCTAGACCACCCATGGAAACACATTGGGTACTTCCCTTAATCCAGATCTACTAGATCCAGATTAAGGGAAGTACCCATTCCTCAGATCTGGATCTTCTTAGATCCAGATTAAAGGAGTGTGGTGGAAAAACACCCTATGTTATGGGATACCTATCAGATGCATATGCATTCGTATTGGATATTCATACAAATTTGTAAGAATGCATTCATATCGAATAGAATCCTACCACCTTAGAAAGGGATCTGTTTGAACGAATATGAATCCTCTTACATTTTATTCAATACAAATTGAATGCAAAAAAACCCTATTTGTGTGCATCCCTACTTAACACACATTTTTAATATATTAACTTTTTTTTTCTTTTAAGGAGATTTTCATACAAAAAACTCACATCAGACTGTGGGCAAAGAAATAAGGAGTGGGGAGGCCTGCTAACCTCTCTCTCTCTCTGTATCCCCGTCCATCTTTGTGTGGAAAAACATAAAATAAAATCTATTGGCTTTGTGTGTATTTATAGAAAAAGAATGTGGAAAACAATTGTCACTTTCTGTCTCCTGTGTTCATGTTTTGTTTTATTGAGGTGCCACAAGTGGTCTCCCCCTGTCAACTTATAACCCAATGTAAAGTGACAACTACAGCCTGACAGTGTATTAGGTCCAAAATGAAATGTCTGTCAATAAAATTATTTTTAAAGTCTTCTTATTAAATTGTCTTGGTCTGTCCTCTAATGCATTTCTAGTAGAAGCCCATTGGTTTGACATTGGCTATGTAAAATGCAGCATTATAGAAAGTCACCATTTGTTATACATGTTCCTATGGACTTCAAGCAGTTTACACTTTGGAGAATTCAGTGCCTTTAAGCAACAGTATCAGTTTGCAAACTGTTTCCATATATATTCTTCCTAATGTAACAAAAGAATTGCACAGCCCAGAGATAAGGATATCTGGATTATGTGAATACAATTGTACCTTGGTATGCATGAAAATTCACATCTACAGCAATTGTGCCAATTGTACAATTTGAATGAATAGTAAATAAGGGAGTTAGGGAAATCTACTTCAAGCCAATGAGCCTGTGGTGGTGGTGGTGGTGGTGAGTGTGGCTGTATTGATCTCAACGCTATCATTGCCACGCTAGGGAAGGTGGAGCAGTATGATCTCAGGGGTGAGCAAAATCCCTGGAGGAAATCCAGTCTTTTTAAAATATATATATATATATATTTATAGTGTGTGTATGTGTGTGTGTGGGGGGGGGGGTGATGATCCAAACATGAGAAAAACAATGAATAGAAGAAGAAGAAGAAGAAGAAGAAGAACTGGCATTTCTACCCTGCTTTTCTCACCCATTTAAGGGGACTCAGCTGACAAAGCTTTCTGTTCTCCTCCCCACAACAGAACACCCTCTGAGGTAAATAGGGCTGTGAAAGCTCAGAAGAGAGCTGTGGCTAACCCAAGGTCACCCAGCTGGCTTCATGGAGGACTGTGGAATCAAGCCCAGTATTCCCAGTGTCGTCGTCTTCTTCTATGTACAATGCTATACAAAGGAGACTGTGCAGCTGACAACTCAGGAAGGATCTTAGTGTTGAATCATATTTCTCAAGCCATGTTGCAATGTTGCACTGACCATTTAGAATCATAGCTCTGGCAATAGCACAATAATGTTGTTTGTTAAATATAACAAATATTGCTTACATTTATTATCTGCAACGCTGGCAAATGCTAAACAAAAAGAACCATGCTTTTGAGAAAGGCCAACGGGGCATATTAAACAGCAAGTTAATACAACAACAACTTCTTTACAACGAGAGTGCAAATACAACGTCCAATCACACAGAGTGCAAATACAATCTCCAGCCATTGAGAGTGCATATAGAATGTCCAATGAGTGAGGCAGATTCTCCTGCCTAAACAGGAGATCTGCCTGGTGATATCCCAAAGTCTGCCCAGCAACGATTGTTTCCCACCCAAACTCTTCCCATAAATGGGAACAGCACAATCATAGTTCATGTCAGGGACGCCATCGCTGACACCCTTCAGCACTGCACAACTGCATGCTGGGTTGTGGAATGACACCAGTGTAAAAACTGCTCATGCATAGTAGTGTGCCAATATGATACATCTCTCTCTCTCTGTCTCTCCTGAAACTGAGGACAAGAAACAGTCTGCATAGTTTACCAGATACTCAATGCTGTAAGAAACCTCTGTGAAGTATAGACAGCTTGGTATAGGAGAAGGACCGTCTCCCTTACTTAGGCTGCCTCTTCATGATGGTGTGTGTGTGTTGTGTTGCAGCAGTTTCAAAGCAGGATACGCTTGTTCCTGCCCCAGAGATGAGATGCACAATGTCTCTCACGGTCTTAGAATTAGGGGAACAAAGATGCCTCATTTCTGAAGATGCCACCCAGACTCATTCCTCGTTATTCCATAAATGACCCCCAAATTTTGCCATTTCTGGAACAGAGAAGAAGCCATGTAAGCAACCTACCTGGCTTGGGAAGACCAAGACAAGTACGTTGCTCACATGGTTGCCATTCATATACATGGAGGTGGTGTGAGTAGGAAGGAAAGGCAAAGAACTATAGAAGCTAGAGCAGCTGCACCCTCTCAATAGAAGAAGAAGCGTTGGCTTCTCTACTCCACTTTTCTCACCCATTTAAGGGGACTCAAAGAGGCTGACAAAGCTTTCCTATTCTCCCCACAACAGAACACCACCTGTGAGATAGGTGGGGTTGTGAGAGCTCAGAAGAGAGCTGTGACTAGCCCAAGGTCACCTAGCTGGCTTCATGGGGGAGGGTGGAATCAAAGCTGGTATTCCCAGATAGGAGTTTGGCTCCCTAACCACTAGACCAAACTGGCTCAGTAGACTGTCCTATAGTATGAACAAGCCACTCCTTGGGATCTTCTGGTTCTGCAAAGACATGTTGCTATACCTTTTCTCTCAGATGTGGAACCAGAGTCAGATGGAATGGAAAAGCCAAGAATGAATGTATACAAGTCAAACTTTCTGAATCCATATTTCTTGGATCTGCAACCAAAGACGTTTTCGCACGGGGCTGAACGGAACGCGGAAAAGACAGCTGAGGACACGTCATCCGCATTGGCCGCGTGCGGCTTGCGTTCCGACGTGTCCGCAGCTGTCTTTTCCGCGTTCGAAATGTAGAGCACTTCGAAGTGCTCTACACGCGTTCCAACGCGGACGAGCTGCCCGCAGCCGTTCGGGAGAAGAAGCGTTCGCGCTTCTTCTGTCTCCCGAACGGCTGCCGGCGCGCCTCCGACGCCGCGCGGCTTTGACAATCAGCTGTTTGTCAAACAGCTGATTGTCGATCTGCCTCCGCGGCTGTCTGCGCGCCCCTGGCCGGCGTTTGCCGGCTAAGGCAGCTTCGGGCGCTTTGAGCATTCGCACCCAGACGCTCCGGAACGCGTTTACACGCGTTCTGGCGCGTCTGTGTGTGAACGGGGAAAGCGCCCGAAGCTGGCTTAAGCTTTCCGCCTGAACGCGTTCCGTTTCGAACGCGATTCAGTGCGGAAATGCCTCAAGTGTGGGACTTTATCTCACCGTCAATAGGTTCCTATATGCCCTTCTTTCTCCTCAAGCCCTGGCACATTTTTTTTTTTTTAAGAAAATGGATGAAACATTTCTTCTCTCTCATTCCAATTTCGATGCAAATGGTTGTTTCTGTTCCTTTCATCTAATGCTAGCAGTTCTCTTGTGACTGGAACAGGTGGCTTCCAACAGTAGTGTTCTTCATATTGTTCAGCATAATGCTACTGATCTGAACCCCTTAATGACAAACTAAGAGCTCTGGAAAACAAGCAAAACAAACCATCAATTCTCTCTCTTCTAAGTGGGGTCTATTAGCATGTTCCAAATCCAATTAAGTATAATTGGCAGCTCTCAGCATTAGAATATTTTGACATTTCCATTACCTTGAGGAACTCATCATATGTGCGGCATCACACCTTCCTCTTGCGGGCATCTCATGAACCCATAGCTGATGTCTGAATTTCCTCCTCACAGTCATAGCAAGCACATAGAGCTATATTTGTGTGCCATCTGAGGAGGTAAAGCAGATAGAAGCTGTTAGACTGCTGACCGGGACAGCTGGCTGGACGCACATCACACCGGTTTTAAAAGAGTTGCATTGGCTGCCAATTCGCTACGGAGCCCAATTCAAGGTGCTAACTTTGACTTATAAGGCCCTAAGTGACTTGGGCCCAAAATATCTCGATGACCCAGGAGGTCCCCTCCAACTCTACCATTCTATGATTCTATATCTGAAGGAATGCCTTCTCCCATATCAACCTGCCCATGCATTAAGATCTGGAAGGGAGGCCCTCCTGGTTTTCCCACCACCTTCAGTAGAAAAAAGGGTGGGCACCTGGGAGAGGGCCTTCTCAGTGATGGCCCCCCAGACTATGGATGGAATAATCTCCCCCTTGAGGTGTGTCAGGCTCATTCACTGTATATGTTTAGGAGGGCAGTGAAGATGCACCTCTTTGCCTTGGTCTTTGGTTAAATGGGAATATGCTGCCTCTTTCCACTTTACAGACACTGTTACTGTTTTGATATATACTGTTGTTTTAGTATATGTCTGATTTTAAATGTTGTTAGCCACCCAGAGACCTTTAGATATAAATTTACAAATATAAATAAATAAATAACTTCATGCAAACTTAGCGGCCTTCCATGCTTACTTTAGTAATGGTCTAGCACATGGAGTGACCCATCTTTGGGTCTCTCTTTTCCATGATACCAGTATCCCTTGGTGGCCCATGGGTGACCAGCCTGGCCCAGGGTGGGATGCAGAAGGGTGTATGCTTCTGTGGGCCATTCTAGCAGAGGGAGCCATTTCAGCCACTGCAATGTTCCCTTCTCCCATGCAGGGCAGTATGGATTGACAGAGGGTCTGTCCTGGAATAGGCCATCTAAGTGCAGACAGCTCCTTTGTCCAGGTGAGGGGGACTGTGCCAATCTGAGTGGTGCCAGCTTGACCCATTTCCTCCTGGACAAGTGCAGATATGGCCTTTATATCGTGTCACTCTAGTGATGACATTGCCAGAGTGCTGGGTAACTGTGGTTAGTATAGGATTGATCTTGAAGAGTTTAAAAATATTTCTTCAAGTAAAGAGCATCTCCAAGGACTCACTAATTGGGATTGTGGTTTACGTCTGTGCGAGTGCTCTTTACCAAACATTTGCTGTTCTAAAACCCACTCTATGTAGATGCCTCTGCCTGTGGCAGATCTGGATCTAGCTAATGGGGATCTAGCTAATACAAATTAACTGGATAAGTGCAGGAAGAGCCATAGAAGTGGGACCTTGGGCCTCCCCTTGCCCCTCAAAATAGCTGGTGACCAAAGATCATCTGGAGAAGGATCAACCTGATACAAAACCAGGAATGCCATATCTGCCATATAAACAAGCAAGCAAACAAACGAACAAACAAACAAATAAATAAATAAAAGGAAACCCACACTTCCCACTTTCCCAAAAGGCACCTAATAGACAACGTCAGGTCACCAACTTTTTTGCTGCTCCCTTAGCTTTCATTGCAACTCTCTGAACACAAGGTAATTGTTCTTCAGGTGTGGAAGATCAAGAGGTGCAGACAGTAAGGATGTCCACGAATATTCCTAACATTTGGAATTCGTATGAATTTGGCCAAATTCAGACATTAGTATTCAAATCGAATGTTGGCACATTTGAAGATTGACATTCAAATTTGAATGGAATGTTTTGATACATTTGTATGAAGCTTCGCATGGGATTTGTATGCATTCGTATGGGAATCATGTGGGATCTGTATGGGATTGGCTATGTATTCCACTGTTCTGGGATAGCCATGTCTTATTGCAGAATATCCCAAAATAGAGGAATAAGTAACTGACCTCTAGCTGCAGCCTGAGTCTGCCCGTGGAAACAATTCTAAAGCACTTTGCAGTTGATCCTCTATGGAAAAGATGCTGTGTGCGGGTTCCGTCTGGATCTTCCTCCCCTCCTAGCACCTGCTTTTAATTTTGCTTCCTTATTTGTGCCTCTTCTCCCCTTCTCTGCCCCAGCACAATTATATTTTATTTTGTATGGATAGATGTTTCCCTCCATGCTAATCTATTTTTAATGATGCCGGTCTTGGTTTTGTGTTCCACTCATATGCTCTGCTTCTGTTTTCGCTCTCCGGTGCAGGCTGTGTTAGGAGTTTGGGAACAGAAGGTTGTCACCTAAACATCTGATGACAATTCAGACGTGTGGAGGGCGGGCCCCTCCCCTATTCTTGCATTAAAATAAATCAACAACACCAACAGTAAATAAATAGACGATCTCCGTGTCTCTCTCTCTTACTCCCTTCTTTCTTTTAAACCTTGTCCACCATGTAGATTAGGTGAGCCGGAGAGAGGGGGGGTAGAGATTGCGTATCAGGCAGAGGAACAGTCAATTAAAGGGAGGTGTGGATTTTCTGCAGTTGGCAGTGAACTCTATTTCCTGATAACACACTCACGCATGCACGGAAGCCACCAGCCAGCTGTGGGCCGGCAGATTTGAGAAAATCAAAGAGCATGATTTGGCAACGGCTCCGAGGTGTTTGCCAAAATTGTCAAAAGAAGCATGTGGCCTTTCAAATGGGTTACATTTGGCTCTGTGTTCAGAGGTAGCTTAGGTACCACCCTGCATATATAATTCTGGCACAGCTGGACTCTGATAAACAAGAATTCGCTCTTTAGGACAAGATCTTTGTTCCAGCTCAGTGAAGGCAAACATGGTAAATTCACATCGCCTTCCTCCCCTATTGTTCTGTGTGTGAAATGCTGGAAAGTCTACGGAGAGCTAGGAGCAACTTAAATTCTTCAAGGCATCGGTCTGCAAGGGAAGTGGGCTTGCCGGTTGGCGGAGCAGCTCAGTTGCCAACAGTGTGAGTGGTTATAAGCTCACAAAATGGCCCACTCCATTAGCCCAAATGCTATGTCAGAGAGAGAGAGAGACGGGTGGGTGTCATAACAAACTCTTGCCTTTGCTTTCCCCCATTCTACCCAATTCTGGTTCACTGGCTGCCAATTGAGATGGAGTTTTAATACCAAAATAATGTCAAGTCATATTTTCTCCTCAATTGCACACATATACGCACCCAAACGGTTGCCATTGGGCTCCTGTTTATGGACTTCAGGCCTCAGCCGCTAGTTTGCAGTGCATGGGCCAAAATACAGGTAAACTTTACAGGGTCAACTCAAAATCCTCTGCTGTTTAGGTGCAGTAACTTCGTACTCTGGCCAAGTGAAAGTTTAGATATGTATGTACGAAAAATATTTTGATAAAAATATGGAATACATTTTTGAAGGAAGAAATGGAGGAAAAGAAAAAAAAAATCAGACCAATGTTGGATATAGGATGGTTGCTGCTGCCTCCTGGGTTTGTCTGGACCACGCCCTCCACCATCCCAGCTATAACACCAGGCTGAGGGGAGGGAAGAGGAGAACTGCCAAACTCCTGTACCTGGGCATTTGCCCTTGTCCCCCCCATGTAGTTGAATTTTAAACTGTCGGCTAGGGTTTTCTTTTTAGAATTGATGTTTTAACTGCTAACTGTTTAATATTGTTTTATCTGGAGTGTATATAATGCTTGCTTTCTGCTTAAGAGGAGAACCGGCCTTAGTAGCCGGCTGTCTCATCTGTTTTATAAGGTTTTTTGGGTTTTTATTATTATATAATGTATTTTTTTTATAATATGCAGTGTATTTTGATTCATGTAAACTACCTTGTCTCTGATTTAAGTTGCTGACTATATTTATCTGTCATATTTCCTTGATGTTATGATTATTGTTATCTTTGTTTTTTCCATTTGTTGCAAACTGCCTTGGGCAAAAAATTATTTTTGGAAAGGCGGTATATAAATAAAAAAATGGAAATGGAAGTATGGTGAGGCCCTCCTGGTTGTCCCACGGCCTTCTGTACTGAGTCGGGTTGGCACCCGGGAAAGGGCCTTTTTGGTAATGGCCCCCAGATTATGGAATAGTCCCCCTCGAGGTACATCAAACATGCCCCTTCCATGTATATATTCAGGAAGGCGGTAAAGACACCACTTTTTGCCCTGGCCTTTGGCTAAGGCGATTCTACTCCCCTACCCCCCTGCAGATACTTTTATTTTAATATTTGGGATATTCTTTTAATTGTATTGAATCGTTTAAAAGTGTTTCATGTATTTTATTGTTTTAATATATACTGCAGCTGTCCCTTTCCCAGCAATGTTAATCCCATCAGAGTGCCTCCCTGTATCATGGATCCAAGACATTGTAACACACAACACCTCCATCTTGTCTAGATTGTCGATTCGTTGTACAACCAAACAAATGTCCATGCCATCAACTTGCCAGGTTTCCAACCAACAATGGTCACTGATTTACAACGTCTTCAATCTCTTTCCAGAGGCTTTTTCGCACTGCAACGCGTTCCGTTTGGAACGCATGCAGGCGAGAAGCTTAAGACAGTTCCGGGCGCTTTCACCATTCACACACAGGCGCGCCAGAACGCGTGTAAACGGGTTCCGGCATGCCTGTGTGCGAATCCTAAAAGCGCCCGGAACTGTCTTGGCCGGCAAAGGCCGGCCAGGGGCGGGGATTCGGCCGCAGCGCTGCCGCCCATTGGGTGAGAGCACCCAAGGGGCAGGCAGCGCTGTCAAGCAGCTGCTCCGCGCTTCGTGCAAGCTCTATGGGGCCGGATCGGGCCCTGTGGAGCTGGCCCGAACATGCCCGGGCACCCGGGTGCCCATCGGAGGGCCTGGGGCAAGGCCCCTATGGGGCAGGACGCCTTTGGAGATCAGAGCCCCTGGCTCTGATCTGCAAAGGCTTCGCCCTGCGCCCCGATCTCGCCCATCTGCGGGGCGCGAGCGCCTGGATCTAGGCGCGGGCGCTCCGCAGATCAGCCGCCAACCCCCCCAGTCCCCGAATCCGCCATCCCCAACCACTGTCCGCGCCGGATCAGGCCCATCTTTGCAGTGTGGGTGCCTACATCGAGGCACCCACACCGCGAAGATGATTCCCTCCCTCCCCCA
The DNA here is from genome assembly GCA_023333525.1 of Aspidoscelis tigris stejnegeri. Taxonomy (NCBI): domain Eukaryota; kingdom Metazoa; phylum Chordata; class Lepidosauria; order Squamata; family Teiidae; genus Aspidoscelis; species Aspidoscelis tigris. The sequence goes on from JALMGA010000007.1 coordinate 5,641,815, forward strand.
GGGCCCTGGGAGGACGCGCACGCGACGGAGCACCTACCTCGTGGCCGTCCGCCGTCCAACTGAGGGGGGCATGCTAGGAGCGCGCAGGACGCAGCCCACCTAGCCCCCCTATTGGACAAGCAGTTCACGTGAACTGCTTGTCCAATAGGGGGCTAGGGGGGCTGCGTCCTGCGCGCTCCCAGCATGCCCCCCTCAGTCGGATGCTGGACGGCGACGAGGTAAGTCCTCCATCGCGCGCGCGTCCTCCCAGGGCCCTGGGGGAGGGAGGGAATCATCTTCGCGGTGTGGGTGCCTCGATGTAGGCACCCACACAGCGAAGATGGGCCCGATCCGGCACGGACGGTGGTTCGGGGTGGCGGATTCGGGGGGTGGGACTGATCTGCGAGGTGCCCGCGCCCCGCAGACGGCCGCGATGGGGGCGGGGAGGACCCTTGGGGGGCCGGAGCGATGCGTTCCGGCCGCCCAAGGGGTTCCTCGCCCCCAGCCAGCCCGGGATCGGCCCCCTGCCACCCCAGAAATGGGTGACAGGACGCCGATGCTGGTGGCTCCCCGGCTTCGGCAGCCCCATAGGGGCTGCCGGACCCAGGAAGGAGCCACGTCCCGGCGGCCGTCGGAGATGACAGACGGGACCCACCGAATCGGGGTTCCCCTGTCCCATCTGCCAGGGTCACTGACCCTGGCAGATGGGAAAGGGGAACCCCAATTCGGTGGGTCCCGTCTACCAGCTTCGCCGTGCCGGCGCAATTGTCGGCCCGGCAAGTCGGGCCCTGGGGGCGTGCTGACGGCTGTCAGGGAGAGAAGCGTGCGCGAACGCTTCTCTCCCGGAACTCGCCGGGGCGGCTCATCCGCGTCGGAACGGATGCAGAGCACTTTAAAGTGCTCTGCATCCGGAACGCGTGGAAGACAGCTCCGGACGCGAGGCGGCGCAAGCCCCACTGGGGCAATGCAAATGCCTCGTCCGGAGCTGTCTTCCACGCATTCTAAAAAGGCCCGTGCGAAAAGGCCTCAGATCTCTTTCATCCACAATTTCCATGCATAAATGTCCTATCCTAACCACATTCACAGGCTTTCCTCCATTTGCACTGCCTCTGGCAAACCGAACCTGAGGAAGTGTGTGACGGTTTCTGAGTACAGGCTGCAAATTATTTTGGTTTCTGTCTTTGCAGGCTTCTTGCAAGCTGCAATAGCCAGCCTTGTTGCAAACAGCTTGTTGCAAGACCTAGGTTTTGGACTGCAAAAAAGGCGGGAAATCCTGTGCGGGCCCTGCTGCAGAGATTGGTTGCAGCTGCTGTTTGGAGGGAAAAGCTGTCCAGGGATCTAAGTGCTGGAGGGGCTAGAGCAGGAGTTCCCACCAATCAGAAGTTTCCAGCAGCATTTTATTGCAGCAATCTTCCCCAGGAAGTGACAGCCAATCAGGGCCACAGAATAAGGCATAAAGGAACTCAGAACACTTCAGACTAGGTCTTCATGCTGGGACAAGAGCTGAAAGGAGCAGAAGAGCTGAATCCTGAAAGAGCCAGACCTGAGGTTGACCAGGGGTCTTCGTGCTGGGAGAAGAGCTGAAGGGAACAGAAGAGAGCTGAATCCTGAAGGAGCTGGACCAGTAGTTGACCAGGGGTCTTTTGGCTGGAAGATCTTGAAGGAAGACTTCACTAGCAACTGACCAGACTGGATGATCGGTCAAGCAAGGACGGGCCGTGCCTTGTGATCATCTAGGGCCACGTTCTGGTACACTGGCTTGGCTTGAGCTATGGCAGAGCAAGTCAGAGGGGGAGGAACGTGGAGAGGTTTGTCTTTTAAAAAAGGAACTATTTTCCTTTAGGGAAAGGGGTAGCTCCTAACCTTAAGAGTCTTACTGTGTTAAACCAACAAATACCTGAACCTTATTTTTCTTTCTAGTATTGCTTGTGTATAATAATAAACTTGTTTTAGTTTACTGTTCAAAATGCTTGCTACCAGTGTTTTGTGTCCACACGGTAGTATTCACTTGGCCATTGCACGAACTCAGCATCATAACAGGGCCAAGCTACTCCTCAGAGAGGGCAGGCACTTACAGGATCGCTGGGCATCGTGGCAAAGGGTGGCACAGACACAGCTATGAGCTGGAGCTCCTGGTCAATGTGACAATGCTGATGTGCAGACTCGTTGGTGTCCTTGTCGTTGTGGACACTATCATAGAGGCAATCACCACAATTCACACCTCTCCAGTGCTTCCCTGAGCACTGGCAATGATTGAGGTAGATTAGGCAGCGTGGACACTGAATCTATTCCCAATCTTCTCTAGGGATGCGCATGAAAGGGTTGTTGTTGTTGTTGTTGTTGTTGCATTCAATTAGTATCAAATCAAATCTAAGACAATTCATATTCATTCAAATAGATCCCCTTCGAATGTGGTAGGATTCTATTCAATACAAATGTATTTGCATGAATTTGTATGAATATGCAATACGAACACATACGTATCTGATACGTATCCAATAAGTATCTGATATGTATGCTGTAACATATCCACTCTGAAAGCGCTGAATCCATCCTGAATCTACTCTGAATCTGCTCTTAATCCATGTCAAATGCACCCTGGATCCGTTGCAGATATGAATGGTGCAGCTGCGTTCCCACCTCCATGTTTCATGAATGTTCTGAATCATTCATACAAATGTTCCACAAGTGTCATAACATTTGATGTGTATACAAATATCCGAATTTGTCCAGATATAGAATCTCATGAATATTCATGCGCATCCCCAATCTTCACTTCCCCGGGGAACCCTGTGTGTACATAGTGAGCCTCCCCAGGGCTTTAGTGTTCAAACCTTTCCATTGGTGGTTGAACTAGAGAGGCTGTGCCTAAGAATAAGCCTTCTCTTGATGCCATCTCTCCTTTCTGTCTTCTTTTCCTCTGTCCTGTGATGGCACATAGATTAACTATCCCTAGCACACCACATTCATTTCAGCTTGTTTTAGATCACAACTTTGTAGAGAAAGGTAGCATGATGGAAGCAGGGAACATCAAAGAAAATGAATTACAAACAGCAACTTTTGGAGTCCTTACTTGACGGAGGGAGAAAAATGAAAGAAAGGCTAATGTTCATCCTCTTTAATTTATCATCTTCATCATCTAACCCCTGCAGGGAGGAGTAAAGGATGTTTCACCTCCTGTCTCCAATTTCCCAGTGCCCAGTAACTACCACGAATTATTTCCTGACTGATCAGTAAGGTGTCAACTGATGCATTAGTGTGGAAGCCTGAATGTGTTTTGACAATAAGTCAATTATTCTTTTTGACATGACTTTAATAGGACCAAGGAGGTGATTGTGGGATGATACTTTTTAATGGGATATAGATATAAATGACCCAGGTTTTATGACAAAGGTCAGAGATATTGATGATTAGTGGAAGGGAGATAATTTGGCTGGCGTGGTAGGAGGCTACCTGCATGATTTATGGATGATCTTTGTCTTTTCTTTTCCTTTCCTTTTTCTTCAAGCTGCACAGTCAGACAAACAGTTTTTCTTTTCTACTGTGTGTGTTGATATTTGCAACCACTGTTTAGCACAAGGGGGATGGATTCTGCCATTGCTGGGAGACTGTATAATTGAGAGTAGACTTGCATGTGATGATGGCCCTCATGGAGAAGCAAGGCTATGATCAGAAATGATCAGAGCTGGAACATCGTCCTTATAAAACAGGCTGCATTGCCTTATATAATGAAGTACATAAACTCATCCATGGTGTAGAAAAGGTGGATGGAGAAGAATAAGACTCTAGAACCAGGCAGAAGTCTATGTAGCTGATGAGTAGGAGAGTTAGAGCAGACAAGAGGAGTGCTCTTTCACCCAGAAAGTCATCAGGCTGTGGAATTTAGTGCCAGAAGAGTTGATGACAGCAACCAGTCTAGAAAGATTTAAAAAATGGTTAGATAAACTCATGATGAACAGGTGTATCAATGGCTACTAGAATGGATGCCTAGTCACATCCTCTGAGCTGGAGAGAAAGGAAGGACGCCTGTAAAGGCTACCAGCTAAAGGCTGGTAAAATTTTTATCTTTGTCTTCTGCTTGAGATGCCCAGAAGCAACAGGTGTGCCATTGTGAGACAGGATGCTAGACTTGATGGGCTGTAGCCTAATCCGGCAGGGTTTCTCTTTTGTTCTTTTGTTCTTCTGTGAATCCATTTCCAGTGTTTCGTAACTCCCTAGCATCAAATTCAAAGTTTTTTATTCTTCTGCTCCTGACAGTAGGGGGAGCCTTTCTCCTTTGCTGAGTACAAAGCTGGAGATACCTCGACTTTGAACACAATTGGTGTCTCTCTCCATGTCAACATTGGGACCGTCACACCCAATGTGGATGGCAAGGGAACGGCCTCCTTCTCCTCCCTCCCTAAGTCAAGAAACTCTCAAATCTTTGGTCAAGTGGAGAGGGAGCTGCTTTATTCAAGTTTCCAGATCAAAACTTCTTTTGACTTTGTGGGAGGATGTGTTTCTAACCTTTGACCTCATGGAATGCTCCCTGGGGCTATCTTCTGGGTCTGAAGACTCCCACCCACACTGTCAGGCAGAAGATGCATTAATTTGGCACCCTTCTCCAATGCTAAAGGAGAAAAATGCAACAGTTGTAGGCCTCTAAGTGGTTGGTGCTGCAGCAAGCAGAAAGTACTGCCTAACAGTTCAGATCTGTATGGCCTTTCTGCACTTAGCTTCTGTAAATCCAGATCATTGTGTCCGTAATAACCAGACCCACTGATCCAGATATTTTTTGGAGTGGCCTGGAACAGCATCATCTGTAGTGATGGCACTGATCCAGATTGTGCCTCCCCATAGTTGCAAGACTCATGCAAGCTTCACACACACACACATACACACACAACACACGCCTGTGAAGGCAAGGACCAACCTGATTAAACAGATCTAAAGCAGATCAAGATTAAGGACCACTTAATCAAGATCCTGGTCCACTTTGTGTAGAGTGAGCCAGACTAATGGGGGCAGGGGGTTCCTTGATCCACATTAATGTATGGATGAGAAGGCCCAGACTCCTGACCAAAGATCAAAATGTAAGTGCAGAAAGAGAAGAAGAGATGGCTTTTCTACCTAACTTTTCTCACCCATATAAGGGGACCAAAAGCAGCTGACAAACCTCCTCATCTTCTCCCAAAAACAGACACCCTGTGAGGTAGGTTGGGCTGTGAGAGGTCAGAAGAGAGCTGTGACTCACCCAAGGTCACCCAGGTGGCTTCCTGGAGGAGGGCAGAATCAAAGCCAATACTCCCAGCTAAGAGACTGGCTCCCTAACCACTAGACCAAAGAGACTATGGGTGTTTCCGCATTGACTGCAGAAACCACTTTAACCCCCATGTAGAACACATTTAAAACACTTACTTGAAGATGCATCCACACTGTAGACCTGTTTGGAGAGTCCACGTTCACATTTCGGCGTGCAAGACTGGTTTTTAAAACCGGTTTTGCCACCAAAATCCAGATTAAATGTAAGACCTGGAAAATCAGGTCTTACATCCGTCACTTCCCCCTGGGTGGGTGCAGAAGCAGAACGCTTCCGTGCACAGCCAGGAGAAGGGACGGATTCCCTCCACCTGCCTTTTGGGAAGGGTGGAAGCAGGACTGCCTACTTCCAAAGTCCTTCCCCTGTGCACTGGGCGCTGTCGGAAATACGCAGTGACTGGCAGCTCCATGCTCCAGTCCTCTGTCTTTGGGGGCGGCGTCGGCGGCGTTTGAGCCAAAGGACGTTTAGAATGGGTGCTGGTGCATCCGCACAGCACCCACTCCAATCTGTTCTCCAGAATCCGTCCTCCTCGCATGTGTGTGGACGGGCGGGGTTCCCTCCAATCCGTCACAAATAGTGATGGATTTTTGGGAGGACAGATTGCCGAAAAATGGATCTTTTTAGATCCGTTTTTCAGTGCCCTATGCGGAAACACCTTTAGTTTCTGCAGCTTTGTGCAAGAAAGATAAAATATGGGCCCATATAAAACAAAATGAAAAAAGGAAGGGGAAATTGGATTACAAAACAAAGAGATGGTGTACTTCAATCATTTTTTTCTCAGTTATACATCGTGCAGACTAAGTTTTATTATTTTTCAGGGTGTGGGAGTGGGCTTGAGTTAGACCAGCACCACGAAAGTGAAAGAAAATATGAGCTAAGCATCACATAAATGGCTTAATTTGGGGGATCATTTCTTTTCTCAGAACAGATGGCATATAAAATATAACTTAGAAAAGCCCATTACTGTATTTTTAAGTGATGGTCAGCATGCATAAAAAATGAGATCTGCTTCTGGGTCCTTGAATAACACCAAAGCCAGCTACGAATATAAAAGAGGTACAATTGAATGTCCTGTACGTGTGCAATTAAAGCCTATGATTTTCTCCCCATTTTTTTCTTTCCCTAAAGGAAAACAAAAGTAGCATAATTTGGGGAAAGTGTTCAGGAGATTGGAGACCCATCAGTTTTGGAGCAAATAGCAGCCAGGGGAAATTTTCACAATTTTCTTGCAAGCAGCTATTTCACTAGCAGACATCAGGAAGGCAAAAAGATAAAACTGCAGAGACTGTCTATCTGTCCTGCTATTAAAGTTTTCTTCTCCATACCTCTTTCCCTCGCAATCACTTTTTCTTGTGTGTCATTCTTTTTAGATGTTCTGGTCAACAGAAGTAGGAGTGAAATGTGAAGCTTCATTCAGTTTCCAGCTTACCTGAGGCTCTGTTTGCATAAGGCAGCAAAAAAAGCAGCTCAGAGCCCTTCAGAGAAGATAGTGTGTTCTGATGTGGGGAGAAGAACAGAAAGCTTTGTCAGCTGCTGTGAGTCCCCTCAAAATGGGTGAGAAAAGCGGGGTAGAAAAGCCAACTCTTTTTTTTCTTCTTCTGTGAGGTAGGTGGGGCTGTGAGAGCTCAGAAAGAGAACTGTGACTAGCCCAAGGTCACCCAGCTGGCTTCATGGGGGAGTGTGGAATCAAACCCAGTATTCCCAGATAAGAGAATAGTGGCTCCCTAAGCACTAGACCAAGCTCCTCACATCAAGAAGACCCCACCTCACTCCTGCCATCAAAAAGATTCTACCCCATTCCTAATATCAAGGTGACTCTTCCCAACTCCTCTGAAGAAGACCCCACCACACTCCTCACATTGAGAAAACTCCATCCCAGGCTTCCTGCCTAAAAGACCCCAAAACATTCCTCCCATCAAGAGCATCCCACCCCGCTCCTCACATCAAGAAAACCACACCCCTCCTCACCTCAAAACCCCCCACCCTACTTCTCACATAAAGGCAGCAACATGCTTCACTTCTCCTGGTTGCTTCAGTTGAGCTTGCCTGCCTCATTACGGTCTTCCTTTCCTTCCACCTCACCTTCTTTTCCTTCTTTCAAATTGTCAGTTGATAACAATTATCTCCTTTCTCCCCTGGGATTAAAACTGTCCGTTGGCCTGAGATGAACTCAGGAAATGCAGATGGATCACAAGGATGAAATAAACCCCACCATGCTCAGAATCAGATCCTTATTTCAAGAGATCTTTGACTTCATTATCAAAATACTCAAAAACAGGTTGCTCCCTGTCAAACCCCTTCAGCTTCAAAATGTGAACTTTGTATCTCCCTAATAAAGTAGGTTTTGGAGTCCAGTAACCATTTGCCGGAAGAGTTGCTTGTTCAGGTTGTATAACCTGTGTGAACATTGGCATATGTTTGCAACCCTAATAAAAGAGAGCAGCATTCATCTTTCTCTTTAAACACACACACACACACACACACACACACGTATCAACCTGATAAAGTAATGTATTAGATGAATAATGAATCGCTGGAGGGTTTCAGAGACTGCATTCGCTTCTACACAACTATCATTTGTAATGTTTACTTAAACACTAGCTCTTGACAAAACACTTAGAATCACTTAACATCTTGTCCCTGAGCAGTTTGAATTACAGAATCCGGACTGCCTAATTTTATTGTGCTAAAGGCATTAAGTGAAATTCAAGGGAGATGGGCAGATTTTTCCAAGACTGAAGCACAATCGAATGTTTTTACACACACACACAAACACACACACTTCCACACTGCACACGAGATCATTATTTTAAATTTACGTTAAGAAAATGTGCATCTATAGACAATTCTTTTAACCTCTGGAACCCTGTTCCTTCGCCTCCCTTTTAATACACGTTGCTGGTTGCTTTCCCATTTAAAGTGAATTAAATGTTATTTTAAAAGGCTGGTTTTTAGGATCTTTCTTCAATGCAGCCTAGAGGGATATTTTAAAAAGAAAAGAAAAAAAGCTTTCTCTCTGGCTGGAATCCAGATACTAATGGCATTAAAATGCCACCTTATTGCGTTTAAGTCAGCAGATAGGTCAAACAGACAAACCAATTGCAAGAGATGTTTAAATAAACACTCTATTTAGTGCTTTCCAGTGTGTGCATTCCAATTTCCTGACCCTGGGCTGCCCGGCATGGGGGATTACCTGGAATGAAGGGTGACACCTTTTTGAAGAGACGGCACATGTCTGGCACGAGCAAAGGTTGTCTGGGTTGAATATTTAAGTCAGGCGCATCAATATTTGGTGCACACTTTAAAAGCTTGCAGATACTCATGGTTGGCATGAGTCATGAGGGCAGGTCATATCCTGCATGGAACTGTGAATGAGGGATGTGCATGAATATTTGTAACATTCAAAATTCAGCCAAAGTTGGACATTTGTATTTGGATCAAATGTTGGCACATACAAAGATTGACATTTGAAGTCAAATTGAGTGTTTTGATACATTCATATGAAGCTTAGTATGGGATTCGTATGCATTCGTATGGGATTCATATGGGACTGAACGTTTGATCCCATGGCATTGGAAGGGGATCTATTTGAACCAATATGTATTTTCTTGCATTCGATTAAATACAATTTTTTTAAAAAAATTGTGTACATCCCTATGGTGAATGACGGTGGCACTTCACCATGAATGACCCATTTGAAATTGTTGTTTGCTTGTTTGTTTATCCATTCCTATACTCCAAGGTCTCAGGGTAAGCTACAATAAAGGCACTACACTAACACACACTCACTTAAAAATTGGGCTCATAAAAAAAAGTATCTGCAAGGAGATGTAAGGCAATTGACGGGTATACTGAATTGGCCGGTATACTGGACTATCAAATATACTTGGAACCTCCCTTCACACATTGGTGCAGTCTACCAGTTTGTAGACTGGAGATTCCTAGGATACTTGCTGGTCCAATGTACCAGTCAGGGCAGAATCACCCCTAAGCTACAGCTTCAGTTTCACTATGTCTCTAAGCATGTGCAGTGACAGTACTAGGGCTGGGGTTGGCATTGGGTTTGAGGTTGAAGTTAGGATTAGTTGAAGCTTCCAAACATAGAGCGCATTATGACATTGAGTACAGTTCCCCATCTGCACTGGCAGGTAAAGGACGCATTTCAAACGCATCCTTTACCTGCCTATATGTGGATGGGGAAATGTACTCAATGCGTTCGAGATGAAGACCCTCCCCCGGCCTCCCCCAATTGGCTGCCTTGCAGCCAGGGGTGGGAAGGCCAGTTGGGTCCCTTCCCTGGGGTCCTGCCACCTGCATAGGCCAGGATCAGGCCTATGCAAGTGGTGGGACCCCCACCCAGCACCCCCCACCCCACCCCGGGGTCACTTACCTGCTGCTGCCACCAGCTCAATTCTGGTTAGAATAGGCCAGGGACATTCTGCACATGCTTGCAGGGCAGCCCCTCATTGGCCATGCACCCGTGCCTGCACAGATGGCCAATTGAGGCCAGGCTGAAACAGCTGGGAACATGCCAAACGTTTGGAGATGAGTCCAGGATTAGCTTCAGACTACTTAACCTCCTTATAGAGAGGTAAAACCTTCTTAAGAACAGGATGCCTTCCCACTGAATTGACTTGGAAACACCTAACACCCAGTACTGTTATAAACATTACTCTGAACACATGTACAGTAGGCTTTCATATACAAAAGAATGCATAACTATGGACTTCGGGACTCTGAACTTTGCAGCTATATAGGTGATCTGATCATAATTCACCATGGAAGGCACTTAAAAACACTATAAAAACATGGCAAGGAAACCATCTTTAAACTGGCATGTTTCTATCTTTCGATCCCCCACCTTTTCAACTTCATTCTCAGTCAGAAGAAGTTTTGCTGAAAAGCAGGGAGTGTCCCAAGGCAGTGGATGCTCAGGAAGGCTATTCTGTTGTTTTACTGCTTGCTATTTCAACACCCTTCCTTATTTGGTCACACAATGTGAGGAAGACTCAGTTAATCCAATTATCTTTAAAACTCAGGTTTTCCTTCAATTCCTGATTGAACTGAGAGTTTATATTTTACCAGAATACATCATGTAAACATAGATGGTCGATTGCTCTCCTTTGCCTTCTTCTGTTTTATTTTATTTGTATAGTATTGTATTCTACTTTGAAATGGTCAGATGACTAGTCAAATAAATAAACACATGTGGATTTAGCTTTCTGGTTCCTCCTCCCCTTGTTCTACATCAACCACCAAATCCAGACTTACACTTTAAATTCAGTCAAAAAGGAGATATTTCAAACCGCCCCTCTACCTATGAAATGGTAACCCTGCAGGAAGAGGAAAGGGATAAAATGAATTCAGGGAAGCTGTGTGAAGTCTTCTTCTTCATCATCACCTTTGTGCTTCTGGTCTGTTTGCTGGAAGCTCAAGAGCTAAACTCACAGCTGTATCACAGAAGAAAGAACCACAAGACCATTCTAGCCACTTGAGTAAGGCGAGAAGGAGAAGGAGGAGAAGAGTTGGCTTTTCTACCCCATTTTTCTCACCCATTTAAGGGGACTCAAAGCAGCTGACAAACCTTCTGCTCCTCCCCACAAGAGACACCCTGTGAAGTTGGTGGGGTTGTGAGAGTTCAGAAAGAGAGCACCCTGGAGGAGTGTAAATCAAATCCCGTGACTGCAAGATATGAATCTGGCACTCTAACCGCAAGTCCAAATTGGCTTACAATACTAGTTCCTATTTCTGGGGAAATAGCACAATTTTGCAGGAAATTCCTATTTCCTTCTACAAAGTTTTAGTATAAGGCCTTTTCACACCTTCTCTTCCCTGGGGCAGTATCCCAGGGAAGTAAAGATGGGGGAATCAATCCAGCGTCTGCACTTAGGGATGCCGTATCCATGCCAAGCCTCAACAGCACTTCCCCAAGTGCTGATGAGGTGTGAGTCATGGTGATCACCTCTGCCCTATGGGCATTTGCATCACTGTGGCAATGGCAGCATTGGGCGTGCAGTGTTGGTGCCATGGTGGCTGGGGGGGGGTCTGACATGCAACTGCACCTGCACCACCCTAAAACATGCTCACTTTGCCTGGAAGAGATGCAGATGGAGCCAGGCTTCCAGGATAAGTGTAGAACACTTTTTGGTGCTCTACACTTACACACATTGGAGCTCACTTTGGCACTTCTAGGATAGAAGCAACTCCACATAGTATGTAAGCTCTGTGCTGGGGCATACTGGGAGTTCCCTAGACCTCCCAGTTGAAAAAGGAAAAAAAAACAATAAAATAAATACTAGGAATGTGCATGAATGGTTGGTTGTTGTTGTTTACATTTGATTTGTAGCAAATCAAGTGCAAGAAAATTCTTATTTTTTTCAGATAGATCCCCTTTGAATGTGGCAGATTTCTATTCAATATGAATGCATTTGTATGAATTTGTACAAATATCCAGTACAAACTCATACATATCCGATACGTATCCCATAACATATTTTCCCTTAAAGCATTAAATCCCCCCTGAATCCACTTTGAATCTGTTCTCAAACCATAGAATCATAGAGTTGGAAGGGACCTCTAGGGTCATCAAGTCCAACCGCCTGCTCAGTGCAAGAGTTCCTAAACCATCCCAGACAGATGTAGGTCCAGCCTCTGCTTGAAGACCTCCAGCGAAGGAGAACTCACTACCTCCTATGGCAACCTATTCCATTGACTGATCGCCCTCACTGCCAGGAAGTTTTTCCTAATATCTAATTGTATTTACTCCCATGAAGTTTCATGCCATTGCTTCTAATCCTCCCATATTGTGCAAGTGAGAATAGGGACAATCCCTCTGCACTGTGAAAGCGCTTCAGGTACTTAAAACCATGTCAAATGCATTCTGGATCCATTGCAGATGTGACTGGTGCAGCCACTTTCCTACCTTCACATTCCACGGATGTTCCAAAGCGTTCTTATGAATGTTCAGAAACATTCATATGAATACAAATGTCAATGTACGGATGTCATAACGTTCAATTTGTATACAAATGTCTGAATTTGTGCAAATTTTTAGAAATATTGAATGTTGTAAATACTTATGCATATCCCTAAAAAAAATACAGTTGTTTTTCCTGCTGCTGCTGCTGCTATCATTGTTATTTTGAAGTAACTGAGGGCTTAATATCTGCAGCACAAGAAAAAATAACTGCTTTCAAATGTAATGAAAGCAGGGATTGAGAAGACTGAGAATAATAAGCAAATGATGCCTTATGCAAAGAAGCTGATGAGACTGTAGAACGTCTAGTGTGCAGCTGTAATAATATTGCACAGGCTGCAGAGAAAGGGACCACAAAGTAGCTGCCACGATAGACTAGAATATCAGCAAACAGTATAATCTGTCTTCAAGCAAAAACTGGTGGAATCACCTCGAGAAAGCTATTCAAAATGAAAGGGGCAGGATTTTGAGACTATCAAACTCAAACTTGAGGCTGCATGTCCACTTAACTGTAGATGGTGCCCATGAGCATGTTTTCAGCTCCTGAATTTCCATCGGTGGTTGCAAAAGATGTCCCATGATGAGTACACAGCCCCAGCGAAGGACAAGATCGTCACTGGAGGCATCTCCTAACACAAGGAAGGATTTCTTGTCTTTGGCAAAATGCCACAATAGCTGCATCCTCAGGCATCTCCGTGCCCACTGAGGCAGCAATCAAAACATTCATTCCAAGACATATCCTCACGGGCGTTCTCCTCTGTGATGTGGAGACCTGGGGTGTTTCTGCACTCGGCTTCCACTGGACAAGAAAAGTGCATTTCCTACTAACATGTACTAGCGTTCACTCACTCACCCCAGAGACTTACCTGTGTCCCAGTTCTACCATTTTCTGCACATGCACCGGCACCTGCTTCACAGCAAAGGTGATGCTCTGCACATGCACAGTTGTATTTAGGGTCATTTGAGGTGCCAGCATACTTGTGCCTTTCAGGAGCTTTCCCCTCCATGGCCTCTTGGATTCTGCTTAGGACTGTTAACTACATTTCGACATCTAAGCTGCCTGTAAAAAAAAAAAAAAGACTATCCATTTCCTTCATATTTATGCTACTAATTGCTGTGGCTTAATAAGCAATTTGCAAAGTTTAATGCCTTCCAAATCTCATCAACTTTGTAAGGTGATTGGAGGTGGGAACTTAAAATAACATAAGACTGGAAGGCAGCATAGGGAGATGGTGTTGAGAATGCACTGGAGATATTTCTGCAGGCATTGCTGGGCTCTGATGGCATACGAGGTAGATGCTTACTGAACCATGGTGCTCTTCTAATGTTCTTCTCCCTAGTCCAGCTGGGGATACCCAGCACTTTAATTTTCATCTGCTTTGTCTCCTGCCTCCTGTAAAAAAAAAGAATGCTGACTTTCTGAATGGATTATGCAGGGTGGCCAGCTCATCCAGAGACCAGAAAGTCGGCAAGGTTTCCATAACCTCAGGAACTGCTTTATTAGTTCTTTTAAAAATGAAATGCAAAATCAGATGGGTTGTTTGCGCTTACCACATAAGTGTTCTCCATTTTGTCCCTGTATTATTTCATATATTGCACTGCCATTATGTTCTGTTCTTGTATAATTCCACATTAATCACAATCATCACAGAGCTGAAGGATACAAATTGCCAAGCTTTTGACTTTTGGTGTTTCTTTGTGTTTATCCATCTATGGTTTGTACATCCATCCATCCATCCATCCATCCGTCCGTCCGTCCGTCCGTCCGTCCGTCCGTCTGTCCATCCGTCTGTCCGTCCGTCCGTCCGTCCGTCCGTCCGTCCGTCCGTCCGTCCGTCCGTCCGTCCATCCATCCATCCATCCATCCATCCATCCATCCATCCATCCATCCATCCATCCATCCATCCATCCACTTCTTTAAGAAGAGCCTTTCTACCAGGGACCTTAATATGGATAGACAGGCGCGCTTGCGCAGAAGGCCTCCTGAAGTCCGGAGCTACCAGGAGCAGCCCCAGCCAATCAGGAGGCGCGCAGGATGCAGGCGCGCTGCATCCTGGGTCCCTGCAGCCAGAATCAGGGTGACACCGAGCAGGTAAGGAGGGGATTTCGCGTGTTCCCCCCTGGGTGGGCTAGGGTGGGCTTCGGAGAAGCTACCCCTGGCCCCAGAAGTGGCCAATCATGATGGGCCGGGGGAGGACCCTGGGTAGTCACACTTAAACTGTGCGAATGCATCCTAAATGGATGCATTTTCACAGTTTAACACCCATTAAGCCCACATGGAATATGGTGTCATTTTGACACCCATTAAGCACACTTTAGGTCCAGATAGGTGCGGACACACCTAACCGGAAGTGTGCTTAATAGGTCCGAGTGTTGCTGTGTGGACACTCCTCACCGGAAGTGTCCTACACAGCCACGCATGTGCAGACACCCATTAAGCAATGTGTGTTTAATGGGTGTTAAAGGGCCTGTGCAGAAGCACCCTTAGTACCCATTTTAGCACCCATTAAGGACCCATTTGGGTGAGAGCCAGATGACCCCATTTCCACCACAGCACCCATTAGGGACACATTTGTTTCCACCGCGCCTCGGGAAATCTAGATCATATGGGTACTTTTTGGCCTTTAATCTGGATTTTCTGTAGACCCCATTAATGGGGTCTACAATGGGGTCTTCAGCCAGAAAATCCAGATTAAAGGGAGCCTGTTTCCATGTTAGTTTGGCAATGGGGTCTAGAGGAGGCTAGGGGGAGGGGGCACCCTTGGGGGGGGGAGTCCCAAAACCTAAACTTAAAAGTCATTTTGAAGTCTGTGCAAAATAGCTCCAGAGCGTCTTTGAAGTCTGTGCTGATCTTCAGAGTGAACTTTGAAGTGACTCCAATGTGACTCCGAAGTTTACTCCGAAGATCAGCACAGACTTCAAAGACACTCCAGAGGTATTTTGCACAGACTTTGAAGTGACTTCAAAGTGACTTCGGAGCCGCTTCGGAGATTGCACCCCCTGTCCCCCCCAACACCTGGGGTGACAGGCAGACCCCTTGTGGGTAGATCCGGATTTCCAAGTGGGTGCTCCGGTGTTTCTACGGCAGGGAAGCTAGCACCCATTGCTATTAGGTGCTAAACCACCCATGGAAACACATTGGGTACTTCCCTTAATCTGGATCTACCCATTCCCTAGATCCAGGTCTTCTTAGATCAGGATTAAAGGAGTGCAGTGGAAAAAGACCCCTTGATGCGGGTTAACAAGGAACAGATCCCAGCAATCCAGGTCACATTAATCCAGACTAAAAATGGTATGTGCGGAAAGGTCTACTGGTCCCTGAATCTAGGCTTGAAACCAAACAGCCGCAGCAGTTGTACCTCTCCTACTGAATCACCATGCCATGCGGTGCTTGAAATTCACCCTTTGAGGTCTGCAACATTTTGCATCGCATAAGCCTTTCGCAACACATTCCTTCCCCACCACAGTTTCTTGGAGCTGGTGAGGCTAAGCAAGGTGAAAGGTCCAAACAGACTCCTGCTATCCTTGAACCTCTTTGGTGAGTTAGATATGCTGAGTTCATCTTGCAAGCAGATATTTTGAAGGGATAGAAGGAAATATTGAAAGAAGGAAGGTCTAGAGAGGAAAGAACACAATCATGTTGAGCTTGCTGATAGCCCTGCTGGGAAATCTCAAATAAAACTCTCCCAAAAGAATGTGTTATTCAAAGCAGTTCTAATCCAGGCAGACGGCTCATAAAAGCAAACGGTGAAAGCAAACACAGAGAAAGAGCATCCTGCATGTTAGCCCCTTTGGAAAGTAATTGCTAGACCGCAGTGCTGTCTCATTTTGGGGGGTGGAGGCGGTAAAGTTGTTCATTCAGAGGGATGCGAAATTTCCCTGAGTTTTCTAAAGTGTCCCATTTTTCTCTGTCCATGGAGATGCCTGCTTGGTTGTATGCCCTGTGGGAGAGGAATATATAACTCCAGCCAGTCCAAACATGATGAGAGTTACTAGATATTTGTGTATGTTGTACAGGATCTGGAATTCACACCATTGCAATATCAATAAGGTGGCAAAGGACACAATCTATTCAGATTGCAGAAAGGCATGGGAAGAATTAGCACCATCTGCACCGATGGTACTGATCTGGATTATCTCATGCCATGGCTGTGAGGCTTGCACAGTGAAGCCGCAACCCCCACTGTGTCTGTAGGCTAGGAATGAAAGTTTCAGCCATGGGGTTGGGGGAGTTATTTCAGTGTGTCACTGATAATCACTCCTCAGCAGGGACGTGCACAAATATTTGTAACATTCATTATTCGGATGAATTTAGACATTCGTACATGAATTGCACGTTATGATATTCGTACATTGACATTCGTATGAATATGAATGTTCCCGGACAATTATATGAATAGTTTGGACAGAGGTAGATAGAGAACATTTCTTTTCTCTATCACACAAAACTACAACCAGGGGGCACTCTATGAAGCTGATGGGTAGGAGAATAAGGTCTGACGGGGGGAAGTATTTCTTCACCCAGAGGGTCATCGGCTTATGGAATGTGCTGCCGGAAGAGGTGGTGACAGCTACCAGTCTGGATGGCTTTAAGGTAGGGTTAGACAAATTTATGGATGACAGATGTATCAATGGCTACTAGAATGAATGCCTAGGTGCATCTTTCAGGCTGGGGATGGGGGAAGCGGTGTGCTTCTAAGGCCATTTGCTGGGATTCAAGAGCAAGAAGTTTGTCCTTGTCTCTGCTTGAGATGCCCATGAGCATTTGGCAGGTCACTGTGTGTGACAGGATGCTGGACTGGATGAGCTGTGGCCTGATCCACCAGGGCTCCTCTTATGTTCTTATTTTAAACTGGAGAGGTGAGAAAGCAGCTACACCAGTCATGTCTGAAACAGATCTAGAGTGCATTTGATATGGACTGAGATTGGATTTGATACTTTCAGAGCAGATTTCTTACGGAATATTTATTGGATATGTATCTCAGAATTCGGAAGGGTCTATTCATATGAATACGAGTTTTCTATATTCATTATGTATCAAAGGTCAAAAAACACTTTTGTGCACATCCCGACTCTTCAGTAATCCCAAGCATGGGAGATGGTCTTCTGCATGCTTCCTGTGTTCCACATCAGTGTTCTTGTTCCTCTGGTATTACCGGTTAGATGGTATTACCAAAGTTCTGGATTAAAGGCCTTCTAAATCTGGATCAGATGGAACCAGACCAATGAGGGATCAATGTAATCCTCATTAACATGCAGAAGTTCAGATCTTTAATCCAGATTTAGGCCCTTTGCAGAAAGAGCCCATATTTCTTGAAACAGTAGTGCCAGATGTTGCCTTCTAGTGCGTCCAGCTGTGTATCATTAGAAATGTGCTGGAAATTCAGTACACGCCTAATTTCGATTCTTCAAGATCCACTGGACATGGATTATATAAATTTGTGAGGATTACTACTTTCTGTTTCATTTCAAGACACTCTTATTCACTCAGTTCTAATCCTAACATACCTATCTGATCAAGTACACCATCTACACACTGAACAGAACAATCACACTTTGCATGTAAAAGCAAAATACACCCATCGTTACTCAATGCACTTTTGAATGTCATAAACTGAAGATGTGCCCTGTCAGTTTGCTTTGAACCAGTTCAAATCGAGCAGGGAGTGTTCAAAGAAACTGAGTTTGAATTGAGCTCCCTGCCTGGTTAAAAACAGAGTCTGAATTCAAACCAAACAAAGCACTTTGTTCACTCTGAACCCGTATATGTTCAAAAAGTGCTTGAATCAAACTGAAAACCATGTTTTGTTGAAGAAAAAGAAAAGTTTGAATCCAAACTGGACAACAAGGGAAACAACAAAAACTTCAAATCTTTTGCCTGACAAGTGACATCAAAATTGTTTTATGTCGCACGTCTCTGACAATGTTGACATAAAGGCAAAGGTATAATTTCCTATTAGGAGAGGTCTGCAAAGATGTCTGCAACATGAATAGAAAACAGATAAATGTCTTTACTCCTCTCCTCTCTCTTTTCTTTTTAGGAGAAAGAAATGAACTAACAACTCCATTAAATAAATTTTGATTTAATTAATGTATTCTAATTTATTGTTCACCTCCTTCTTAATTCTGGGATTGGTAACATCCAATTAATAGGAAACATCAAATAGCCCATTAAAGTTTACTTATAAATCCAATTCAAACTACTGAAACACGTAACGACTGAATTCCATCTCTTGTCTTCATGGTCCCTAATTCTAACAGAAAGACCTTGTAATGTCTCTTAAAACATAATCAGACTTGATTTAAGGTCAATTATGCAAATGATGAGATTGTAAATAAGAATGGATGAGAATCGGGAATATGAACCGTATTAATCCCCTGTGCATAAGTATCCTTATAAATGCTGCTTTCACTTTTCATAATTCTTGTTGTAGAAATGCAGGTCTTCAGAACTCAGAAGAAGGCTTGCCTCACAAGTGGTGTACTACAGTCCCCAAAATGTGTCCCCCACCCCATCGTGGATTTCAATATAAGCCTAAAAGGTCAGCTCTCATCTCTAGGAGAAAATACGCAAATGAGAGATTGAATTGCAACGAGCATACTGCTCAGCTCTCTGTACATTAAAAATAGTTCCGCACATCTAGAGCTGTTCTTAATGTTGAGCTGTGCTGTGTGCCCTAGAAATGTGCATGGAAAAAATCACATTTGTTTCGCTATCAAACTGAAAATCCGATAACTTGTTTTGTCGTCGTATTGTTAAATTGAAAAAAAAAAAACCCACAGATTTTCACCTTTGTTTTTGAACTCTTTTGTGAACTTTTTGTTACTTTTGTCTCAATGAAAAAGTCATCTTTTCTTCATCCTGAAAATGGCAAAATACAAATATGCAATCAAATTGTTCCTTTTCACTAGCAGGAGACTATTTATTCATTCATTTGTTCATTCGTTCGTTCGTTCTTTTGTTCATTCATTCATTTATATCCCACTCTTCACCAAATGGCCCCAGGGCAGCTTGCAATAACATATAAAAAGAAAACAATAATTAAAAATATCACCCCCTCCCTCCGACAACCATCCCACTCCCTAACAGGAGAGCACCCAGTTGAAGCTATTTAGGTGGCAAAAGCCTGGTTGAAAAGGTACATTTTCATGAGGTGCCAACATCCAGCCTCTCTCTCAGCCTGGGCAGAGAGAGAGGATGGGGAGCAATACATTGATATGCTTAGGATTGCAGAAATTTGTAGGGGTTGTCGGTGTTGCAACCTGCAGGGAATGTGAAACAGCTCCAAAATTTGTAAGTCTAGGCTGGTGTTATATGACACTGATTCAAGTCAAGGTAAGCATATTCGCTTGAATAAAATAAATCATGGTTAGGGACGTTTTCCTCCTCGTTAAAGGAATCCAACTTAGGAAACAATTACAAACCTTTAAGTTCTGTGGAGAAGGGCCAAGAAGTGTTGTTAGGCTGTAAGACACAGATGCTGAAATGCTGTTGAAGGCAGGAGACATCCCAGGACATCCGCAGCTGTGAAATGCAGCTGAGAAATGTCACTCTCAGGACCTTGGCTCCTTAGCATCCCTGTGATTAGCTGAAGATTTTTCACACAGATTAGAGTTGACAGTAAATGTTGACAGTGGCAAAGTCAACCATTCAAACACCACAGCCAGCTGCAGGCGGTCAGATGGTTGGAACGTAGACCATTTTCCTCTGTTCTCCCCTCTGGGACATCATTCTTTCTCTCTGTCCTCCATCTCATCTTCCCCCTTCTCCTTTTTGTTTTAAAATGTATATTCTTCTCTACCTGCATCCTGCATCATTTTCAATCTATTCTACTTTGCTTATTCTTACAAAAGCTCAACAAGGTTCAATTTCACCTAGGGGTGTGGATGAATTCTTTTCTTTTCTTTTCTGCATTCGAATTCAAGTCGAATTGAACGTGAAAACATTCGATTCAGTTCAAACATTTAGAATCCAAATGCAACAAAATCAAATTCAAATCAAATGCATTTGAATCTATTCATTTGAATGTTAGATTCGAATCTGAAGATACGAATGTCAACAACATTTGCATGTGTTATTCGTATCTGCATGCATTTCGTACACATCCCGTTTTATCCCAAATTTGTACAAATAATGCATGTTACGAATATTCGTGCACATCCCTACTCAAGATCAAACCAGTTGAACTGTCTGGTTCAGTTCAAATACTTTTGAAAATGAACCACTTTGGTACATGTCTAATGCCTCGCCTCTGTGGTTACATCTACCCTTTTGATATTCATGAGGTGTCTTCTTCTTCTTCCTCTTCTTCCTCTTTTTCTTCCACCTCCTCTTAATTTGCTATTGGTCAATTTTAACTCCTTCCCAATGAATAGTATAAAAGAAAGATAAAAATTGTCTTATGTTGCTTTTCTAACGTTGCACATGAGTAGGGCCAAAGCTCAGAAGTTCCTCGAACAGAAGCAAAAGAAAATCCAACCTGGGAAAGTAAAATCTCATGGACCCTGCGGCTCCTGGGATTGCCTCATAGTAGCTGAAGATTGTGTTGTCTACGTTTCCAATTTAAGCCCAGAAAGGTCATAGTCGGCGGCCTCATTTTTTTTTCATAATCTCACAAACACTTAGGTCAATCTTTCTTCAGAATATTTGAAAGCTAATCTCCTTGAGACCAAGCCAACTAGGAAAAAACAAGCAAACCAAAAGTCACTCAGATATATGCGTCTTGGCACTGCTGCTTTTGGTTGGCTCAAAGCGGAGCAGGCATCTAATATTTTTCACAGCCAGATGATTCAACTTCTTTTTCTTACTGCCTGTACAAGCCAGAATGTAGCAACCGACTGGACCAGAAACATATGAAGAGCGCTGGAACTCAGCTGGATGGGCTTTCTACCCCTACCTTCCTTTATCAAACAGTGTCAGATGTTAGAAATGTGAAGGTCAGTTATCTCAAACAGTTCCAGGCCTTAATTATTGCCTTCTGTGTATTATCTCTGCATTCTCCTCCAAGGCACATAAAGCTTGAACATAGACAACTCCATCATAGGACAAAGGGAAAGGTTTGTTGTTGTTGAAGAGTGCTCCAAATATATTCTCCATTCTGATGAGGGGTCAAATGTGGTACATTCGAGAGGCAGCAATATTTGACTCAACAAATGCAGACTCCAAATGCCTTACTTATATATATAAAAATGTGTTGCCCGGATCCCATCTATAGTTAACTTACATATAGTAGGGATGTGTATGGATTTTTTTTGGGGGGGGGGACTGATTTGTATCGAAGAGGGATTTGGACGAATGGGTTTTTTAGCGTTCAATTCATAACAAATCAAATGTTAGAAAATTTGTATTCATTCAAATAGATCCCCTTCAAATGTGGTAGGATTATATTTGATACAAATATACTTGTACAAATTTGTACATATATCCAATACTAATGCATATATATCCTGGATATGGATCCTGGATGTGAATCCTAACCAGTTTGGTCTAGTGGTTAAGGTATTCTTATCTGGGAATACCGGGTTCAATTCCACCCTCCCCCATGAAGCCAACTGGGTGACCTTGGGCTAGTCACAGCTCTCTTCTGAGCTCTCACAGCCCCACCTACCTCACAGGGTGTTCTGATGTGGAGAGAAGAATAGAAAAGCTTTGTCAGCTGATTTGAGTCCCTTAAATGGGTGAGAAAAGTGGGGTAGAAAATCCAACTCTTCTTCTTCTTCTATACCATAAAAACATAAGAGAAGCCATGCTGGATCAGGCCACAGCCCATCTAGTCCAGCATCCTGTCGCACACAGTGGCCCGCCAAATGCTCATGGATATCTCAAGCAGAGACAAGACAAACGTATCACTGCTCTAGAATCCCAGCAAATGGCCTTAGAAGTGCCCCGGTCCCCCCCCCCAACACATATGTATCAGATATGCACCCTATACGAATGCATATGTATCGATACGTATCCCCAGTTTAACTAATGTATGCAGTAACTTGGAGGCCATGCTTAAGCTTTCCACTAGCTCATGTACAGTACAAATGGAAATATTGTGCATACAACTGGCACATATATGTGCAAACTATGTACGCAGGCATCTGGATTGGACTGGGCACAGATGTATGGAAGTGTATTTTTACCTTTTTTGCATTTGCCCTGAATATACGGAAAATAAAATCTACATCAGTAACAGGAGTGGAAGAGGAAGGAGAACTATTAAAATTCATGAGTATGAAAACAAATATGATGTTCCCCTCCTTACTTTTCCATCTCTTACACAACAGCAAATTACAGCCTGCTGTGTTATAGTTGAAACAATGTTCAATGCTATATGTCAGCTATATAATATTACTACTCCAGAAAATTAGATGTTCTTTTGGGGGGAGTGGATTGACTTCAGTAAGCAATACTTCATTCATTATTATGTATTTACATTTTGTATCCACGCAAACAAATACAGCATGTAAGGTCAGAAATGTGCGTTGTGTGCATTCAACACTTTAGAAAGCCTTTCCTTGAAGAATAGAGAATTGCAACAAAGATGCAGCTTTTATTCTGTCTTTTTCCATCCTCCTCCTCTGGTAAGCTGCTGCTATTATTATTATTATTATTATTATTATTATTATTATTATTATTATTATTATTATTATTATTATTATTATTATTGTTATTATTGTTATTATTATTATTATTATTATTATTATTATTATTATTATTATTATTATTATTATTATTATTATTATTATTATTATTATTATTATTATTATTATTATTATTATTATTTTACTCAGTGACATTTGAAGCGGTTCCTTGGGAAAAGGCGAAGAGATGCTTGGACTCATATCAGGGTAAAGAAAGAAATAAGAAAAGCATGGAAACTTTTTTTTCCTCTTCCTCTCAAAAGTTGTCAGGGAATTGGACGACCCTTTCCACACTGGACCTTATTCCAGATTATATCCCAGAATAGGGACCTGCCATCCTCATGCTAGTGCAGTCCATGGCAGACTCCAGGCTATAGCCTGCACCATCATGAGAATGGCAAGTTCCTAGTTCAAGAGTTGGGGCCTGTTCCCACTCCCCTTTTTTTCACACACAGTCAAAGTTCCAGAACTTCAAGATCCAGATCTTTGAGATGGGGTCCTACTGGAGATCCAGATCTTGAAGATGCTTGAAGATTGTAAACACCTTTAATCAGCTCCACACGAAATCCAGATTTAAGGGTCTGAAGGACCCATTAAATTTGGGTTTCCCCTGCCCTTGTGGGGACAGGATCTTGCAGATGGGGCCGTCAGTGGGGTCCAGGTGAAGACAGGGCCTTCCCGATTGGTATCAATCAGGTACTAATTGGGTTCCTAATGGGGGTCTTACAATGGTTCTAAGCCCTAGTGGGAAAAGGCCCAATGATCATTACAGAATGGTTCTGGATGATCCTGGGGAAGTGTATCTACTCTTTCAGAGCTGCCATTATCCTGCAATGTCCAAAGGAATCTGTCACCAGTCCAGTGGCCTATTTGCGCTTAGACTGGTAATCAGCAATTAGTGAACTTCTGGTGAAGAACATCTGCACTTCAAGGAGGCTGTTACAGCTTCCAAACATGTCTTGTCTCCCCAGAGGTGCACTGTTGATTAGGCATGGGACACTAAATCGTGCTCTACACCTTTACCAACATTGACCAAAAGCTTACCTGAAGTATCTTGCATAGGGACCATTCACTCTTCTTCTGGTTCCCTGCAGTTGGTGGGCGATGGTGGGGTCGTTCGCACAGGTGCGGTTGCAGTGGTGGTCATGATCAATCACTGACCTTGGCCATGACCAGACCTCCAATCCCTGGGAATGGTGTCCAGCCAAAGAGTCTCAAGAGAGGCATTAGATCATGGGTACTCATGTGATCGGCCACAATATGTACCTGTGCTCAAACACACTCCTCTGCAATGGCTTCAAAGCATGTCACAGAATGGCCAATCATGGCAGCGAGGAGGTAGAACTTCCAGCTTCAGACACAGTGGTGCGGGCTGCTAAATGTGAGGACCATTCACACTTCTGGCCAGCAATGGATAAGTTGAGGAAGCCTCCCTCAGGACAAATGTGAATAATCCACCTCTACAAGAAGTTTACCAGCCCTAGTTCACAGCAGCCTTTCAAAGCTGTGGAGAAGTAAAAACTTTTCCACAGTTTCATCAGGACCTGCCGATGAACTCCTAGTGAGCTCCTGGATGCAGCATTCACACACTGTCCCATGTGTGAGCCGTGCATGTAAGCAGGGATCATGCCCCACACTGCATTGTCCTGGTGCATGGATGTTGCTGCAATCGTTGCCATAGCAATGATCATTTCCATAGCAACCTTTCTGGGCCAAGACTGGACGTCCATATTTCAAGTGCTGGTGGTCAGATTTAGGAGTGCCCCAACACTTAGAGTGCGGAGTCATCCCAGTTTGCCCAGTATTAACAAAGTTAAGTGTGAACAGGCCCATAAACCAGAATAAAGTCCAGTGCATAAAGGGTTGAGGGTGGAAATGCAATTTTATATCTCCCCTTGCTGTTTCTGGTCTCAAACCCTCCTTCTAACATTGCCCTTTCTGTGGGACATTTGATTTGGCCCTCACAGCATAGTTGGTCATTTACAGAATGGAATACAGGGATGTGCAATAATGTTTTTGTTTGTATCCGATTCTTATTGAATTGAATTCAATAAAATTCATATTCATTTGAATAGATTCCCTTCAAATGTAGTAGGATTCATTTTCAGTACGAACGTTCAATCCCCTACAAATCCCATACGAAGCTTCATACGAATGTATCAAGACATTTGGTTCAAATTTGAATGTCAATCTTTGAATGTGCCAGCATTCAATTCTAATTCAAATGTCCAAGTTTGTATGGCTTTCAAATGTTATGAATATCCATGTGCATCCCTAATGGAGCACCAAGAAAGATGCTACCATGTGGCACAGTGGGACATCTGAAAGCCAAAAGCAGAGTGAAGAACACTTTACGATGTTGTTCTGTCTCTCTCAGAAAATTATGTTTTTGCCTTTTATCTTGCCCTCTCCTCGTCAGCTCCCCCTCATTACTAAGCTTAAATGTAAGGAGTTTAAGGAGCCTTTAATTGAAGGTAAATCCCTGACAGTTAAATTCAAAGCTTTGCTTTGATAAAAAATAAAATAAAGCCACTGCAGAAGGTAAAAAAGGCACAGAGAAATCCTGATTAGCACCAAAAAGACTCTGTTTGATTGGGGATAAAGTACACAGAGGCACCTGGAGAAGCGTCCTTCTCTTTCCATTTGTTGGCGTTTCTTTAGATGCTATTCAATGCCATCCTCCGATGCGTTGGAGGCATGTGGAGAATATTGTTATGGCTGAAATGTGTCAGCCACAAAGCACTTGGGGACACCTTTGTCCCTCATGGCTCGGAGCTGCTCAGGGAAAAATGGGCTGATTTAAAGGACTCAATATAGTTTGATATGCAGGGGCATTTTCATGCCATTTATAAGGAAGTTTTGGATGCTGGAGCAGCATCCAAAAGAAAGTGCATGGAAGCTTTGAACATCTGGAACATACAGCGTTGCCCCTAATAGAGATGTGCAAAATTTGGTTTGCATTTTTTTAAAAAAATCAAATAGCTCACGGTTTGTGAATGTTTGCATCAAGCCAAACATGTCTGAGTATCTGGGAATTTATCTGATCTGAACTGGTTTCCAACGTGTGAACATGAACAGTTTGATCAAACAGTTCATGTTTGCTGTGATTTTTTGACCTTGAAAAACTGCCGACAACCACCTGTTGGATTGGCTGGCCTGAGATTTTTCATTTGGGCATGTGCAAGTTCCTATGTACCAATTGCATAGGTCCACCCATGAGTCCATGTGATTTCACTTGGTACATACATAGTATAAAAAGGGGGGGTCAAAAACACCGTAGAGGTGGTAGTGTCAGCATTTTAGTGCTTTTATCCATATTAAAAGGCAGAAATTGCAGTTCCAAGATGCATTCTCTAGCATTCAATGTGGAAAGTCTAGCATCCACAAGCTAGTGATTTAATCCATATTAAAGGCTATAAAATGCACTTTCAAATGCATTATCTAATCTTTAATGAGTATTAGATGTAGGATGAGAACACCAGCACCCCACGTACTACCTCCTCTAAACCTTAGACTAGGGGAATGAATCTCTCAGCCATCAGTTTTAACACTTGCCAGTATATTCCCTATCAAACACAGATGCACTTAAAATATTAGTTTTGCACCTTGAAATTTTGCAGAAGCAGAAATCGGAGTCTTCTGATGATCAGGCAAATTTGTTACAGATGGATGGTGTAACTTAACTGCAAAGTGGACAAAAATATTTATTTTTATTTATATGGCATATGCTGCCACATAAAATCTGACACTTGTTTATAAACTCACATAAAGAATGGCTGAAGTTGTCCATTGAAAACAATATTAAGAACAATACTAAAAAGTGTGTGTGGGGGATGAAGAAACATAGTATAAAATTGTGCCATTTTGCACTTTATTACCATGTTAGTTGGTATAAACCAGTGATTCTCATATTGGGGATGTGATGAGCTTACAAAAGGAATGTAAGGACAAAAGAGGAAGCAAAACAAAACATATTTCAATGGAAAATTCATCTGAAGGTCCATGAAAAAAGCAATAACAGGTTAGAGGTTTATGAACAAATTATTGCAATGATTTCAACAGATTACAAGGTTCCTTTCTTCCTTCCTTCTTTCCTTCCTTCCTTCTGTCTGTCAACCCCTCCTTCTGCCCTTTCTCCCTTCTGTCCATCTGTCTATCCCTCCCTTCTTCCTTCCTTCCTTCCTTCCTCCCTCCCTTCCTTATTTCTTTCACACATACTAATGGAAACTAATATAATTGCAAATGTATTACTATTGAAAGGAGGAGCACATGGATCTGGTGAAAAATGAACAAGGTGAACCAGTTCAATTAATTAGCCAATTTATTTCTATCCTGCCTTTTCCCAATGGGGCTACAGCAAAATCAAAGAAATGCACATCTGTAAAATTCTTGAATTTCAGATAAAATCATGTTAGGCGAATATTTAAAAATGCAAAACCGGTGTGTCTTAAAACTGAGGTTATTAAAAAGCAAGCTGCAGGTGTTCAAAAATTTCTGATGTTGTCTAGCACCATGCAATAGGAATGTCCATAACAGATGGACCGTCCGCTATAATGTCATAAAGAGAAATCACAGATTCCCTTCACTGCTTTTAGTCCTTCTTTTGATAGCTCAGATCATACACAGTAAGAAAAAAAATTACACATTTAAATTGGAGCCGTTTCAATTCAAATTATGTCTGAGAAGTCACCTCTGGACATCCTCTAAAAGTCACTAAGGCTCTGGTCCTTTCTGCACATACTTGTTAATCTGGATTGAGGAGCTGCTAAGAACACCTCTTCTGCATGCAATCTGGATCAAGGAGGTGAAAGGACTAGGGATGTCCACAAATATACATCACATTCAAAATCTGTACAAATTCAGCCAAATTCAGACATTTGAATTCCAATCAAATGCTGGCACATTTGAAGAATGACATACAAATTAGAATTGAATGTTTCGATGCATTCGCATGAAGCTTCATATGGGATTTATATGGGACTGAACATTTCTATCAAATAGGAATCCTACCACATTCGAAGGGGGTCCATTCAAATGAATAGGAATTTCCTTGCATACGATTCAGTACAAATCTAATATAAAACAACAACACTTTTGTGCACATCCCTAATAAGGACTGTAATGGTTTTAGGGTACAGGCTGCAAACTGCTTTGCTTTCTGTCTTTGCAGGCTTCTAGCAAGCTGCATTAGACAGCCTCTGTGCAAACAGCCTTTTTCAAGCCCTGGGCAGAGGCTACAAAAAGGGTGGGAAATCCTGTGCGGGTCCGAGTGCAATGATTGGTTACAGCTGATTTTTGGAGGGAAAAGCTCTCCGGGGATCTTAGAGCTGGGAGGGGCTAGAGGAGGAGTTTCCACCAATCAGGCGTGTGGAACAGGCACCTCTACCAGGAGTTTCCAGCAGCATTTTATTGCAGCAATTTTCCCTAGGAGGTGACAGCCAATCAGGGCCACAGGGAAAAAGGTATAAAGGAACACAGAGTACAGCAGAGGGTGTCTTCGTGCTGGGACAAGAGCTGAAGGGAACAGAAGAGAGCTGGACCTGAGAGAGCTGGACCAGTAGCTGACCATTGGTCTTGTGGCTGAGTGATTTCAGAAGGAGACAATCGTGGAGGATTGTGGCTCTGAGGGAGACTTCACTAGCAACTGACCAGAGTGGATGATCGGTCAAGCAAGGACGGGCCGTGCCTTGTGATCATCTAGAGCCACGTTCTGGTACACTGGCTTGGCTTGAGCTGTGGCAGAGCTAGTCGGGGGGGGGGGAGGAACGTGGAGAGGTTTGTCTTTTAAAAAGGAACTATTTTCCTTTAGGGAAAGGGGTAGCTCCTAACCTTAAGAGACTTACTGATTTAAGCCAACAAATACCTGAACCTTATTTTCCTTTCTAGTATTGCTTGTGTATAATAATAAACTTGTTTTAGTTTACTGTTCAAACTGCTTGCTACCTGTGTTTTGTGTCCACACTGTAGTACTCACTCGGCCGTTGCACGAACTCAGCATCCTAACAGGGCCAAGCTACTCCTAGAGAGGGCAGGCACTTACTGGACTCCTGGGGATCGTGACAAGGACACTTTGTCTGCTTGGGCCTAGGGTAGATCTGGATCAGAATGGTGCTTCTGCACATGCCCTTAAACACCCATTCTTAAAAAACACCACATATAATGTACCCTTAAAGGGTGTTTCGCTGTGAAAACACATCAGTTTAGGATGTGTCCGCACAGTGAAACTGTGCCTACCCGGGGCCCTCCCCAGCCCGCCATGCTTGGCTCCTTGGAGCCAAGCATGGCGAGCCAGAGGACTCTGCTGTCAGGGCTCACCCTCGCCCCAGAAGCAGTGGATCACCACTTCTGGAGCCAGGGGGAGCTTCTTCAAACCCTCCCTAGGCCCCTCAGGGGAGAGCTCGAGCGATCCCCTCCTTACCTCTTCAGCGTCGCCCCAATTCTGCCCGGGGAATCCCAGGAGGCTGCACGCCTGCGTGCTGCACGCCTCCTGATTGGCCAGGACTGCTTCTGGCAGCTCCTGCCATCAGGAGGCTCTCTGAGCAGGCACACCGACTAAAAGAGGTCTTATCAGTAATGTCCAAGGTCAAGTCTAGAAACAGGAGCAGAGGCCTAAACAAAGACCCTAGTTGACAGTCAGATTGCCTGGTCAAGAATGTGAGAGGGCAATCTACTCTCACACTGGGTCTAGCTAATTCATATCTACCAAGGTAAGTATAGAAAGGACCTCAGTCTCCACTTCTCATCATCCCGAGAAGCTGTTTGCTGCTGCCTTGCCTCCATTTTTGCTGACAGCAGGAACCTTCAAAGTCATTGTTCAGACTGCTTTCCAGGGCAATACCTTGTGACAGTTTGCCCATTGCAGACTTGTTTCTTCCTGCCCTACAGAGAAGCACTGAAGAAAAACATCACTTCCAGACTCCAAAATGGTTATGAGAAGGGTATCAGGGGCTAAAGAACCTCCTCCCATCTCATCCAAAGTGGAAGGGCAGATGTCACCTAAGGCTGATGTGGACACCTGGGGTGCTTCCGCACAGCACCTCTGAAATCTGGATCTACTAGATCCGGATTTTGGAAATCCATGTTAAGATAGATCCGTATCTAGTAGATACACATCTACTAACACCCCTTCTGTCCGCACACGTGGCGGAAGGACGGATTCAGATCCAGATATGAGGTGGGTGCTGTGTGGAAGTACAGCACCCACCCCAATCTGGATCTCTGGAGGCCCTCCCCCAGCCTGCCATGCTTGGATCCGCTGGAGCCAAGCATGGTGCGCTGGGGGACTCCAATTTTGCGGCTTGCCCTCACCCCAGAAGTGGTGGATCGCCACTTCTGGAACCAGGGGGAGCTTCACCTATCCTCCTAACCCCCCCTGGGGGTGACCGAGTGGGATCCCTTCCTTACCTTAATACAGCCAGCCTGATTCTGGCTGTGGGGTCCCAGTTGCCTTTGCACCTGTGTCCTGCATGCCTTCTGACTGGCCAGGGTCGTGCCTAGCTTCAGGAGGCTCTCTGCGCAGGTGCTGACCCTGCCCAGCTGGGAGGCACGCTTTGGCCAGGGCCATGCACCTGCGCAGAGAGCCTCCTGAAGCCAGGCACAGTCCTGACCAGTCAGGAGGTGCACAGGATGCAGGCACAAAGGCAGCCAGAACCCCACAGCCAGAATAGGGCTGGCTGTGTTAAGGTAAGGAGGGGATCCCGCTCGGTCGCCCCCCAGGGTGGGTTGGGGGGGTTGTAGGTGAAACTCCCCCTGCCTCCAGAAGTTGCAATCCACTGCTTCTGGGGCAAGGGTGAGCCCCAAAATCGGAGTCCCCTGGCTCGCCATGCTCGGCTCTGGAGGAGCCAATAATGGTGAGCTGGGGGAAGGCCCAGTTAGGGACCCTTTTTGCTGTGTGGATGCATCTGTTTTGGATGTGTCCTAACAGTGAAAACACCCATTAAGACCGCATTGTATGTGGTCTTCCGGGAAACCAGTTTAAGGGGCACTTACCACCCATTAGACACACATTGCGGGTGAGCCAATGCGGAAGCAGACTCCCCAATGTGTGCCTAATGTGTGCCTAATGGCGGACGTGGTTTACTCAAGTGTTTTCAATGTGTTCTTAATGGGTGTTAAAGGGTCAATGCGGAAGCACCCCTTGAGAGTCCCTGAGAAGTGTGGAGTCCCCATGACTTTATACTCATTGACCAAACTGCCCATTGTCCTCCTTGGATGGGTGGTGTGTATTTCAATTTCCATAATTGGACCTATTTGTACTTACCTCTTAGTGACCATTGGTCTGCTGACTAAGCAAGACCATCTTCACTGGGTGGGGTGGGGTGGCATAGCAACTCACCAGAAGTTACTGCAGGCTTCCCCAAAGACTAAATCACTCCTGGACAGCATCATCCACACCCTCTTCTGAGTGTGGCAATGCAAATGAACATGGCAGCATGACTACAGCTGTATAGTCACACACACTATTCAGACCACCATCGCAAAGTCTGGGCACAGGCTGGATGTTGCCATGGATATTGCCATGGCACTCCAACCTGCCCTGCCCTGGTCATCTGCACTACGACTGATGCTGGCCTGCTATGGGGCTTCTCCAGGACTTGAAGTGTGGATGGCTTCCACTGTGCTGGGTCTTTAACTAACTGGTATGATTGCATTATTATACCATAACAGTCAGAAAAGTGCGAACAGGCCCTTTGTTTCAGTCACATGCCTAAGTGATGTCTGCACAGGCACAAGTATTTTCTCTCTTCCCCTTCAAAATGAGAACAACCACCTCCAGTATGGAGGAACATCAAACCAAAGTTCAAGGGGAGTTTTTTTGTCAGCGTGAAAACTGTCAATTCATATTCCATAAAATAAGGCTGTATTCCTGTGTAATTCTACAATCTGTTTACTTTTGGCTCTGTATCAGATCGGGCTGCAGAATATGTTGTGTGGTGCAGTTCACTATTTTTAATTGGCCCATGAATTAATAATTTACACTTCTACGGTCCTCTGAAGTCCTGGGTCGTGCTGCAGGAAAGGAGATAACCCAGCTGTTGAAGGCAAGGTTTGAAATTAATCTGAGTTGCCAGCAAATGGATGGCTTCTCTCTCCAGGACCCTTTGAGATGGAACCTGACTAACAGGTCTCAAAGCAAGAAGGTGCCAATGACTTTCTCAGCCTCCAGCACAGTGTTATTTATTTTACTCTGCACATCCAAGTTTGCATACTGAACTCACTAACTTTCACTGTAGTCTGCAAAAAGAATTGAAAGGAGAAACTTACTGCTCTTTCCGTATTCCCAACTGAGGAATACTTCACATTTCAAAACATTATTTTAAACCAGAGGTTTTTAGGGAAGGGAGGGAGGGAGAGGGGAGGTTGAGACACTGTCAGTGGGTATTTTTACAAGGACCATTAATAGGGATTAATGGTCCATGTAGTATACTTAGCTTAAAGATCTGCATATTAGTCTGGATCTCTGAGGCCATACTCCCCACTGGTCTGGCCTATCTACATTAGTCAGTGTGAACCGGATTAATGAGGCCTTAATCTACTTCAATGGTACACCTGTTTAATCAGGTTTAATCCAAATCACGGGTAGATCTGTTTAACTCTGGACCATTGCCCACCCATGACAGTGTGCTTCTATATCTTGCATCATTGGTGCAACCGGGGTCTCACACTGCCCTGAGGTGGAGGTCCTGGGCCATTGATCTTAGAGTGGGATTTCCTATCCTGGAGTAGCCTTTTTCCATTGATCCAAGCTTTAATGGCTGTGGAGCCAAGGGGTTTACTTCCAGAAGAGGAGTTGAGAGCCTCTAGCCTGAACAGCTTTAAGAAAGAATTAGACAAATTCCTGGAGATCTGGTGTACCAATGGCTACTAGAACTGATGCCTAGGCACCTCCTCCAGGTTGGTGAGACAATCAGAATGCTTCTTAACACCATTTGCAGGGAATAGGGAACAGGTGAATGCTTTGCCTTTCTCTTTTGCTTGAGAATGCCCAGAAGTAACTAGTGGGCCACTGCGTGAGAAAAGTTGCTGGACTAGAATAGATACCTAGGTACTCCAAACAGGTTGAGAGACAGACAGCATGCCTCTAAAGGTCATCTGCATGTCAATGTGGCCTCTCTACAACAGCTCCCTTACCCAGAACATGCCATGAAGTGGGCAAGTAAAAGATTTTGTCCCCTAAATAGCAGCTCCCAGATGGACGCCTAGATACCATTTTTATGCTGGAAAGGCAGGCAGGATGTCTCTAAAGGGTCTTTTGCAGGAGGTTGAGAGCTGGTGAAGTATTTCCCTTTATTATTATTGATATAAAACAACAGTAACACAAAGCAAACAAGATATCTATGCTGGTTTTGATAATTGTTATCACTTCGAGCCCTTCCCAAGTGCCTAGGACTAAGTGATGTGACTCACTAATGGAAGTGCCCACTAAGATATGATGATGATGATGATGATGATGATGTAAAAACAGTAGTTACACACAGCAAACAAGATCACCATGCTGGATTTCGTATTATATCACTAGTCGGGCACTTCCCAAGCACCTAGGACTGCGTGATGTATCGGCGAATTATGCGAGCAGACCCCAGTAAAGTGGCTTTTTGTAGTTGGCAAATGGATATTTTGTCCATGCCAATGGCTTTTAGGTGCCCACTGAGATCTTTTGGCACCACGCCCAGTGTGCCGATGATGACTGGGACCACTTTCACTGGTTTTCGCCAGAGTCGCTGAAGTTCAGTTCTCAGGTCTTCATATCTGGTGAGCTTCTCCAGCTGTTTCTCCTCAATTCTTTTGTCACCTGGAATAGCAACGTCGATGATCCACACCTTTTGTTTCTCAACAATTGTAATATCAGGGGTGTTATGCTCCAAATTTCAGTCAGTCTGAAGCCTGAAGTCCCAAAGTAGTTTTGCCTGTTCATTTTCAACAACTTTTTCTGGCATGTGATCCCACCAGTTCTTTGCCACTGGCAGATGATACTTTTGGCACTAGTTCCAGTGGATCATTTGTGCTACAGTACTGTGTCTCTGATTGTAATCAGTTTGTGCGATCTTCTTTCATGTGATGCATGAAATTCTGCACCACAAATAACCTGACCCTGCCCAATCCTGACCAAAAGCTTACCTGGTGCATCCAGTAGGCAACCATCACACCTTTTCCAGTGCACGGGGGTACCTCAGATGACCCCTGATGCAGCTGTGCATGCACTGAGCGTTTTCAGCACCATAGAGCTGGTTGCCACACCAGTGCAGTTGTGCAGGGTGCCACACCAAAGTGTCAGCGCCCTTCATAGGATCAGATGCAGGACCAGACTCAGGTAAGTGTCCAATTGAGCAGGGCTTAGGCTGACATCTACTAGCCTTCCTAGGAGTCTCTAACACACCTTTCCCGTCCAATGGATGGGAAAGCAAGTGCAGAAATCCCTCAGGAATTGCTATGAGTTTTCACTTCAAGTGATGCATGCACCTAGCATACACAAGTGGTAAAATTGAGCAGAAAAGTTGTCTCCATTAAGTCCTGAAGTTTTATCAAGAAAAAGGAAGTCCATTTGCCATGCCTGGGCTGCTGCTGTACTAAATTCCCATAGAGATAAAAGGGAGTGAGAGACCTGTTGCCTGTGGGCAGGTTTGTTCATGAATCGTTTAGGTTGTGTTGTTTTGCCTTTAGTGCCCCCATTTCTTCTCCATTTTCTTTTTCCTCCTGTAAAGAACAATAATTGTGACTGGGAGGAAGGCTCCCTTTCTCCCCCTTTCCCACCTCCAATGTTTCTGAAGCCATCTCTCCCCTTACAGGCCTAGCCCTTTCTCACCCCCCACTTAGAAATGAACGCAGAGTAATGGCAGCCATTTCTGTGCATGGGAAATAAGAGCGCCTAGAAGACTCCAGAGAGATTTGAGGGTTTTAATGAAATCATTAGAACATTGTTCTCAGCTCTTATTCTTTTTTAACAGAAAAGCTATTCAAGGAAAGAAAATCTACTTTTTCTGCAGTGGCAATTTCTCAGCCACTGACGTTAAATTAAAGAGAGAGAGAGAGAGAGAGAGAGACCTATAGTTGCAAAAAATAAAATAAAACAAAAGCAAACAAGAAATGGAATTTCAGAATACCCTGGCTTAGCTTTTCAGCTACGGTTGACTGTTGCATTCCCATTATGCAATAGTGTGATGATTTCCAAACTGGAGTATTTGGGAACCCTCTGGGAATATGTGAGGTTACTCTGGGCTGTGCAGCTATACACGGGAAAAAAGATTCCATCCAAGTTGAAGTCCTCCAGTCCATGTCTTCTTCTACTAGAGACAAAGCAGGGATTCAAGAGCAAGCAAAGGTTTTGCTTCTGTCTTCTGCTTTAGAAGACCTGGAGCAATTGGTAGGCCAGTGGGTGAGATAGTATGCTGGACTGCATGAGCTGTGGCCTGATCCAGCAGGGCTCCTCTTATTTTCTCTAATGTTCATGTGTAACCCAGAACCAAACACTACAAATGTACTTATTTATTTGTATTTGCACATTATCATAGAACTGCTACATAAAATTAGTTACATCCTTTGAAATAATCTCTCTCTCTCTCTCTCTCCTAAGTACATGTGGCTTAAAAGTGGCTTAAGCTGTTTCCACACTTGGGGCATTTTTGCATTTCCCGTCTGCTGGATGGGAAAGGAGAGGGATTAACTAATGTTGATTAGTGCTCACACTTGAATGGTCATTCCCTCCCCCTGGGATCGGATACTCGCTTTGTTCAATCCGGGGCCCGGTCCTCTGATGGGCACCACCATTTTGGCTGTGGCACCCTCCACCACTGTGTCTGCATCAGCACTGTCGCCTTGACGACACTGATGCTCTGTGAATGTGCAGCCATGTCTATGGTCGTCCAAGGTGCCAGCAAACCCTGGAGCAACAGTAAGAGGAAATGGCCGTGCTGCTTGATGCTCCAGGTAATTCCCTGGTTAAATGCTGGTTAATGTGTGTTTAATGTGTGGGACTGGCAGACGATCAGGCATGCTGGGAAATGTAGTCTCAGCATTGACCTGCAGACCATTAGGGACATCAGAGGGATTCTCGGTGGGGTGGGGGTGAAAGTAGAGGGTGCCTTACCCTTGCCACCCCACCGAGAATCCCTCTGATGTCCCTGATCGTCTGCAGGTCAATGCTGAGCCTTGCAGTGCCGGCGCGAATCGCTGACGGTCGCAGCAGGCCAGGACTACATTTCCCAGCATCTCTGGGGAGCTGGGACAGGTAAGGCCATGGCGCGCGCATGCACGATTTGCGCCGGCGCTCCGAGGCTCAGAATTGAGTTGCAGCTGGTCGGGTAAGTTTTAGGGTCTTTCTGGGGGTGTTGGGGGTGAGAGTGGGTGTGGGGGGTGCCTTACCCTTGCCAGAGAACCGAGGATTGTTGGTTCTCTGGCAAAGGGAAGACAGGGAAGCCGGCTGCTGGACCCGCCCACCTGTCAGAGTGGCAGAGCATGCGCTCTGCCTCTCTGACAGCTGGGCAGGCTCCGGCAGGGCCGATTTGGGATGGGTGCTGGGGCACTCGCACAGCACCCATCCCAAACCGTTTCCAAATCCGGCCCTGCCGCCGCTGCCCTGTGCGTGTGCGTACGCGCGGGGCCAATGAGAAGCCATTCTTACTCATAACGGTTTTCTGTTTGAAAACGTTTCGCCAGAAAACGGATCTGTTAGATCCGTTTTCGGTGGCGTATGCGGAAAGGCCCAAAGACTGCCCCTCCTGCCCCCAAAAACATCTGGGGTAATGGACCGAGCCCTTGTGGGTCGATCCAGATTCCCCAGATGGGTGCAAAGCTGTTTCCACAGCAGGGGTGTTAGCACCCATTCCTAATGGGTGCTACACCTCCTGTGGAAACACATTGGGTGCTTCCCTTAATATGGATCTACTAGATCCGGACTAAGAAATGTACCTATTCCTTAGATCCGGATATTCTTAGATCCAGATCTAAGGGCTGCAGTGGAAAAACACCCATATTGCTAGTTCTATCCCATCCTACAACCTTCTTGAGGGCTCCATATTTTGGAGTAGTAGTTGGAAAGTAAAGATTCAGGTTTGTGCTGGTTCATATCGAATGGGGCAGTTCAAAAAGATCAAGTTTGAAACGAATGCCCTGCCTGTTCAAAAACCAAAGTTTGCATTCTAATTCAAATTTGTCGGCTATCTAGTCCTGTTCAAAGCCTGAATGCATTGTAGAAATCCACAAAAAATAAATCCATAATACAGAAAGTTGTGGCAACATTGTTCATATTTCTCCTACGGATCTTTCTAGTCCAAACATGAAGAAGATGCTCCTACATCCATGCGGTGTCAGGTGAAATGGAAGCAATTTGTTTCCCGTTCTTTGACTCTGTGATGAAATTAAATCTTGCTTGTATACCTTGCGTGTTATATGGGATCAAAGAATTAGGAGTTTCTGTGAACCGCTTGAATACATTTGTCTATGGCTAATCTATTTATCAATAGTGTTATATCCCTTGGGATACTCCAACATTTTACTCCATCTGCATTTGCTCAGCACTCGGAATTGCAAACGGCGGTGGTTGCCTCATCCCTAAATTAAACCCTTGCTCCAACTTTCTTGTTAAAGCAGTGACTATTTAAATATGTGCATATATTACAGCAAAAGGGGGGAGAAGAATTTATTGATTTCTGCACAAATTAAGCCCTTTGCTAATTTGCACAGATACAATTGAAACAATAAACTCAATGAGAACAACAAACTGGCTAATTAGCTTAATGATCGTTTAATTTTACATTTGGTAATGGATATCTTTCACCCCTCCTCCTCTGCTCTGCTTTTCCTCCAGTCTAATAAGATGTAAATTATAATCAACTAGTTTTAAATCTTAGAAGTATCATCTTGAGGACTTTAACTGCTAAGGGAAGCCATGACAAAATGGTTGCCTCATCTTGGTAGTCATTAGTGTTTCTCAGAGTATGATTGGATCGCAAAGGCAGCCAGAACTGAAAGTGCCTTTTGCCATTTGTCTGTGCTGTGCTTGAAACATAAAGGACAAAAAGCAGAGGAACAAATCAAAGGATGAAATCCATTTTTAAAAAAGGTTTGCAGAGGAAGAATAGAGGGGAAACCCGTCTGATTTACTTTTTGAATTGGACTGATCCAATCAACACAACCAGATTTGATGGAAAATGAGGAGTTAGCTCTTAGATAATGCATTTCTTGAAATGCAAACTATAGATATCCCAGGTAAGTGTGTATTTAGAATGAAAAATGTATTGAAAAAAATAGCAACAGAGCAGTACTTCCAACTGAAGGTCTGATTCCACCTGGTGGTGGTGGTTTCTGGAAACAGAGACCCTTCTGAAGTTTTAGCTAGCTACTGAACTTTGTGGTGATTTTTTGTAGAGGACTGCTTCCCCCTACCCCGTTCTACATGGCATGAGGGTCCCATCTTTCTTTGTTGGGGTTTAGCGGTTAAGGAACCAGACTCTTATCTGGGAATACAGGGTTTGACTCTGCACTCCTACATGAAGCCAGTTGGGTGTCCTTGGGCTAGTTACAACTCTCCTTCTGGGCTCTCATAGCCCCACCTACCTCACAGGGGATTCCGTTGTGGGGAGAAGAACATAAAGCTTTGTCAGCTGCTTTGAGTCCCCTTAAATGGGTGAGAAAAATGAAGTAGAAAACCAATTCATCGTCTTCATCTTCTGTTCCACACAGGGAGATGGCCAAAAATGGCTGGATGGTTGGAAACTTAGGGCCTGTTTGGACTTTGGTGTCAGAATGACAGAGGCCTCCCACTAGATCACTCTGCCTGCATGTGGGAGCTGTGTCAACTCGTCTGAAGTAACTATAGCCCTCCAGAGGTGATCCAGCTGTGGATCAAAAGTGGCTGGATTGCTCCTGTGTGACAGCCTTCACACCCACTTCCAGGTGACTGAAAACATGCGGGTGTGAGGGTGGTGCATCACCACCATCCTGGTGAGGGCACTAGTGCTCACATAGTCACACCAGCATCTGGGGTGTTTTTCCACAGGCAGAAAGTACCCATTTTTGCACCCATTAAGGACCCATTTGGGTGAGAGCGGATGACCCCATTTCCACCA
The DNA here is from genome assembly GCA_023333525.1 of Aspidoscelis tigris stejnegeri. Classification (NCBI taxonomy): domain Eukaryota; kingdom Metazoa; phylum Chordata; class Lepidosauria; order Squamata; family Teiidae; genus Aspidoscelis; species Aspidoscelis tigris. The sequence goes on from JALMGA010000007.1 coordinate 5,680,762, forward strand.
CGGCACCCATTTGGGACCTGATTGTTTCCACTGCTGCTGGGGAAATCTGGATCAAATGGGTACTTTATGGCCTTTAATCCGGATTTTCTATAGACCTCATTAATGAGGTCTTCTGCCAGAAAATCCGGATTAAAGGGAACCTGTTTACAGTAGAAAGAGGCAATGGGATCTAGAGAAGGCTAGGGGGAGGGGGCAGCCATGGGGAGGAGCCCCAAAACCTAGGCTTCGAAGTCATTTCGAAGTCATTTCAAAGCCATTTCAAAGTTATTTTGAAGTTGCCTTCGGAGATTAGCAAAGGCTCTGAAGACAAACCTCTGAGAACAAAGGGAGAACAAAGGGGACTGTTACCTTCAGGAATGGAAAGAGGTACATATTAATGAGGTTGACTCATCCTGTTACCTTTAGGCATGGAAAGAGGTACATATTAATGAGCCTGACTCATCCCTGCTCACAAGGAGCTAATTAAAATGCATGCTCTCACAAGGGGTTTGTCTCTGGAGCCTTTGCTAATCTCTGAAGGCAACTTCGGAGGGACTTCAGAGAGACTTCGGAGATTGCACCCCCTGTCCCCCAAAGCACCTGGGGTGACAGGCAGACTCCTTGTGGGTTGATCCGTATTTGCAAATGGGTGCTCCGGTGTTTCCACAGCAGGGAGGCTAGCACCCATTGCTATTGGGTGCTAGACCTCCCATGGAAACACATTGGGTACATCCCTTAATCCGGATCTACTAGATCCGGATTAAGGGAAGTACCCATTCCTTAGATCCGGATCTTCTTAGATCCGGATTAAAGGAGCACAGTGGAAAAACACCCCTGGACTCAAGATGGCAGCATCCAGACCCCAGAGAGCAGCAGCCAGATTTGGTTCTTCACTTCTAGTAACTTTCTGGGGCAGGGGTGGGGGGATGGGGGTGGGATGCACTGGCATTTGTAAGTGCAAATGTTAGTGCATGCTAATGGAAGCATACTATTCCCATCCCGTGGATGGAACAGGAAGTGCAGAAAGTCCTTGCTGCTGTAATGTACCACATGCATGTATGGATGCAAGAGAAGTGATCCTGGGTGGCATGTACTTCCCACCTTGCAGTCTGGGATTGTTGGGCAGGAACAAAGTGTTCTCTCCAAAGGCTGGGGCAGATAGCTCTGGGCTGGAGCAACACCTATTCCATCAACTGATTGTAATGGTGACAGTGGCACCATTTTCATGGTGACAGTGGCTGCATCCAGATATCACCTTCTTATTCCAGCATGTTTGGATATTCCAGAATAAAGCATGGATATTCTGGAATATCTGGTTTGCTTTTGTCTCTGCTTGGGCAATTGGTGGGCCACTGTGTGTGACAGGATGCTGGACTAGATGGGCTGTGGCCTGATCCAGCAGGGCTCCTCTTATGTTCTTATGTTCTAAAATATGCAAATATGGCAGAATATATTACTGAGATACGGCATGCATGAATTCCAATGTTCAGGAGCCCCACGTGTGTGCATGCATGCACACACATGTGTACGCAGGTGTTATAGTCTGCACCAGCAAGCAGATAGCAAGTTCCTATTTTGGAATATAATCCAGAATAATGTCCAGTGCAGAAAGGAGCCATGATTCTCTATGTCCCGAATAACCTGCTTGCATTTCATGCCCAAGTTATTCTCAAGCATTGGTTCGATCTTCCCCATTTAGTGTAACAATAATAATAATAATCTGATGGGGGAAGTGTGAAATGCAATAAACCTTTACACACATTTTCCTAAGGACCTCCGTCTCCTTTGTTCTTAGGACTGCACTCAGGAAAGGGAAGAAACAGCCAAATGGAACCAGTCAATATTTAATGAAAAGTATATTATATCTTCCACTGTCAGGTAGTCATTTTTGTATCACATCAAACTGTTGTCAATTTGTTGGAGAGTGCTCAAGAGACAAATCTTGGGCACGCTTAAGCAGCAAACAAAACTTCAATTATTTAGTTTATTGTTATATTTCTACCACCTTGGGCACTAAGGAGACCAGTTTGAACATTCTGCCTCAGGCAGCAAAGCGTCTCAGATTATCCCTAAGAAAGCAAAAAGTGGGTCTTGACTGAAACGTGTATAACCTGTTTGAAAATACTCTCCTGAATATTTATTTTATTTTGTTTTTTTGGGTCTAGGATTGAAAAAAGCCAGGAATAGGGGTATGCACAATTTTTTTTTTTTTGCATTCAAATTCGAGTCAAATCGAAGGTCAAAACAGTCAATTTGATTTGAATGTTTAAAATCTGACAATGCAACAAAAACCTATTCGAATCTGACACATCCAAATCTATTCGTTCAAATGTTAGATTCGTTTTTAAAGCTACGATTGTATGTGTTATTCTTATCTGCATGCATTTTGTATGCATCCCGTTTTATCCCGTATGCATTACATTTTTGTTCTGTATTATAAGTGCAAATGTGTACAGATATGTATGATGTTCATACAGAATCGTATGTTATACACACATACCTGTATATTTGAATCATTTGAATCATTTGAACGAATGTTTTGGAACATTCAAAATTCGTTCGATTGTTTACATTCTAATGTGAAGACATTATCTTCGTATTCAATAGAATGGCTGACGTTCTGTATGTTTAGGGCTCCTCCAAAGCAGATCTGGGTGATATTTTCATTTGCTCCCATCACAGACATATGGATGCATCCATTACCAGTTAAGGTTCTGGGTTGTTGTTTTCTTAATCATTGCAGTCAACAATCTTTCTTTTTTCCTTTCCTTTGCTCCGTGGCTACTACTAGAAATTGGTAGGAGGAAAATAACACCAATGCTCTTTCTGGAACTGCAAGAGTCCTTATCGCTTCAGCTCCATTCATTGAAGAAGCAAAGGCCCACTTCAGTCTTTCTGTGCCTCAAATATATATATAAATATATATATAATGTGGTTGATGATAGTTGTACCAGCTGACTTGTGGCCTGGTTAATGAAACGTTGAAAATACGTTACTAGCAGGACAAAAGCTCTGTGACCACCTGCAGCTTTTTGTCAAGGCTTTAAAAAGAAATACCGACTGTGCTATAATAGGAAATCAGCTTGCCAAAACATTATAAGAAGCAAGAACTTCCAAGTCGCTGAAACTCTACTTAAATTATTATATGCTTCGATGCCCCCCAGAATTCCAGATAGCTAGGCAATTAATGCAAAACCTTGTCATCTTTCTCCACCTCCCTTGTCTTTGTGCAGGTCTGTAATGAGCCTTGTTCGGACGCTGAATATATTCAGAGCTCTGACAAATCATCTCAGCATGAAAAGAGGAAAGGACAAAAATGTATGGCAGGGGACGAGTCTGTATCCATGAGTGGCATTTGCACCTCTAAGGTTATGATTGCTGGAAAGTGGCCCACTTTGTTGACCAGTGGGTCATCCCACGGGATAAAGAATGTGGCATTCTACCTTCTACAGAGCATACCTTGATACGTTTTGTGTAAATCAAACTACTAGTTCACCTTCTTCAGAATTATTTACAAGGCTTTTCAACCAGTCGAGAGGCCTTTTCGCACTACAGCCGAATGGGTCCCTTACCTGCCTAGGTGCGAATGGGGAATCCGTCTCTGTGTGTCCCAGCCTGAAATGGCTGGTGCAGGGGTGGGACAGCCCACCCAGGCCTGCTGCCATTGGGCCGTGTTGGCCCAATGGAAAACAGACAGATCCCAGCCCGTCTTGGGGTCCCATGGGATTTAGCCAACTCAATTGGGTCAGCTGCAGCCTGCAGGGATCTCCTGGGCCCCCATCCAGGGGACCGCACCACTCCTGAGAGATGCATGTGCAGCTTACCTCTTCGGAGGTTAGGATTAGACTGACAGGCCCCCAGGGGTGGGGCTTGTTGTGTGCCTGCGCACCCTGCGGCCTGCAATTGGAGTGCAGCATGCCCCTGCACACCATGCCCGGTTCAGTGGTCCTCAAATCAGACATTGTGCACACACACACACCCAAAAGCAGTTGTGCACAGCCTGAAAGGGCCAGAGGGCCAGAGGGCAGCGCTCAGAGCTGTCTGGCAAGGATAGTGCAAATGAATACGTATCTGATATCAACAAATACATATCTTATAAGTATCCCATAACATAAGTGTGAAATCCAGCCTGAATCCACTTTTAATCTGTTCTCAATCCATGTCACATGTAATGTGGATCCATTGCAGATGTGACTGGTGCAGCCACTATCCCAGCTTCCCAGTTTAACGATCGTCCAAACTATTTGTAGAAAGGTCTGAAAACATTTGTATCCATACAATTATTAATGTACAAATGTCGCTAACATTTGATTCATGTACAAATGTCCAAATTCATATGAATTCATGCAAATATTTGTGCACATCCCTAAACCAGACATATGAATGAACCCAGTTTCTTAGGCTCATGTCAAATTCCAGCATCACTGATCCTGGCTGAGTTGCCTTGTGAAGATACTCAGATACCTTATTGAGTTGGCAAACTGACCTGGGCTCAGTTCTGTCCTTCTGGGGTGCCATTTATAGTCTGAGTAAAGAACCACCAAAGTTGTACAAATGGCAGAAATAGCGATAGAGTGTCATTGCAGCATCTTGCAAGTGGCTAACCTTCAAGTAGAGACTTCCTTTGCCCACCTTGCCTTGTCCTGGGTCAGTGGGTCTGTACCAGTGAGTTCTGGTGATCTGGAATATGGCAAGGAATGGTCTGGAATAGTGTCATCTGCATGATAGTGCTATTCCAGACTAGGGGTGTGCACAAATGCAGTTTTTGACATTTGATTCAATTTGAATCAAATATTCGAATGTCTGAATTCATACAAATAGAGAAAAAACAAATACATTAAAATTCAAACTGATTCAAATACATTTGCATCTATTTGTACAAATATTCAATATGAATTTGATGATACCAATGTTGACAACATTCGTATGAGTCTGTACACATCCATATGCATCCCGTTTTCATCCCGTACATATCCATAAAGATGCGTACAGATACAAATAAGATGTGTACGGATACGTATGTAATGTGTACATATCTGTACACATTTGAATGTCCAAATTATTCATAGGAATAGTTAAAATATTCGTATTTGTTTGAATAATTAAAAAATTAATGTCTGGACATTCTATCTGAATTTGAAGTAGTACCAAAGGCTGGAGTGGTGGCACATGCACGCGCAATGGAGGCCGGGCCTCCTGTTGCCAGAAGCGGCCCATCAGCGAGGAGGTAAGATGGGCGAAGGGGAACCCGGTGAAGCCAGCTGCCAGCCTTGCCATGCAGGCTCCAAAGGAACCAATGGCAGAGGCCGGTGGGCAGGCCCAGCTGTCAAATAGGAACAGCATGCGCTCTCCCTCTTTGACTGCTGAGTATGCGCCAGCAATCCAGCTTTTCCCCTGCCGTTGCGGAAGCATTTGCTTCCGAAATGGTTTCAGGGGAAAAGCCAGATGTAAGACCTAATTTTTCAGGTCTTACATCTGGGTAGGATTTCGGCAGCAAAACCAGTTTAAGAAACCCGTCTTCAGCGCCGAAATGCGGAGGTGGCATCCTCAAGGGGGCTCCAATTTGGCCTCCACTGTGGAAGCCATGCCTTAATCCCTCCCCGAACAGGCTCTAATTCCATTTTTAGAGCCTGTGTGGAAAGGGCCAATGTTGCCAAAATGATCGATTGGAATCTATGCCACAGTTACCATCTGCCAGCAGCACAGAACTGGTGGGATCATAAACCCGAAAAAGTAGTTGAAAACAAACAGGCCAAAATATTATGGGATTTCAAAATACAAACTAATAAAGTTTTGGAACATAACACCCCTGACATCACCATTGTTGAAAGAAGAGGGTGTGGCTCATTGATGTTGCTGTTTTACCTAATGTCTGTGTGGAACATCTATAAATACACTTGAAGCCCAACCAGCGCTGGGAAGTGCTGATGGGTGGGAGTTTCAGTGCAGCCATTCTTCCTTGAAAAACATGCTTGTCAACCATGAGGAACTTTAAAGCATGTGCAACAATAAGGTGCAGCACACTTTTTGTGACCCAGTATACTTTGCAGGGCCCTTCTCAGCCAGCACCTCTGAAAAGGTCACAGCTGGGAACAGTAATGTCTGGGAACATTTGTTTCCAACTTTCACTCCCAGTGATCAGGACTGTGCTTGCAATGTAGGTAGCCCTTATCATGGACTACCTAGTCCAGACCATCATGGCCCAGGTCAAACCAAGCCATGAAGAAACATCCTGAGGTTGCATTCACATGCATTAAAAAAGTGGCTTGAAAGTGACTTTGGGGTGCTAGAAACCACATAACCAGTACCTCTCATCTGTGCTAAGGGCTGGAAAATGAACCTTCAAAGACTTTTATAGTGTATTGGATGCAGGACAGGATCCACATGCTTTTACTTTTAAATTGCTTTCAAGCCACTTTTTCATGTGTGCAGATGCAGCCTAATATTCCTTGCAGCAAACTTACTGACAGGCCATGTTAAGAGATGGAGCTTTTGGGCACCTCAGCTTTCCTTCAAAGCGCTACTCTGGCTTTCGTTGAAGAAAGGTTATTATCCGGAAACATGATTATATTGACTGTGCTCAGGGGGTGGGGGAAGTCAAATAATTGTTGAGTTTATTTTTCACTCTCTTTTTTATTTTTTAAGCACAAGGAATCAATACTTCGTTCTTCTTTCTTTTGCTGTACTTTTTATACCATTACCTGTGGAAGGAAAGGAACGTTTTTGTTTGTTTGTTTGTTTTGAATTTCTCCCAGTCATGTGGAATAAATTATTGAAAAAGAAACATGCAACCGGATTCTATCAGTGAACAGAACATAGACTTGAAATGATAATGGTCTACCTTTTAGGGCTGCCTGCAGCAGAGGTAGAAGAAGAAGTAGAGTCGGCTTTTCTACCCCACTTTTCTCATCCATTTAAGAGGACTCAAAGTGGCTGACAAAGCTCTTCTATTCTTCTCCCCACAACAAACACCCTGTGAGGTTGTGAGAGCTCAGAAGAGAACTGTGACTAGCCCAAGGCCACCCAGCTGGCTGCATGGGGGAGGGCAGAATCCAACCTGGTATTTGTAGTTAAGAGTCCAGCTCCCTAACCACTAAACCGAACTGGCACACTGAGGTAGGTTGTTTCAGCACTGTGGGGCAGAAAATCTGGAGCTGTAGATCTGGACTGATCTGGATCTCCAGGGGCCTTTCCGCACTGGCTCTAAAAACAGATTTAGAGCCAGATGTGGAACGCATTTAGACTTGGCTTTCACATAGGGGCCAGAATTAGGACCCCTTTGAGTAAGCCGCGTTCGCATATCGGCAGGCAAAAACGGTTGTTTAAACCGGTTTTGCCGCCGAAATCCTACCCAGATGTAAGACCCAAAAAAATCAGGTCTTACATGCAGCTTTCCCCCTGAAAACGGTTTGGAAACGAACATTTCTGCACCGGAGGGGGAAAAGCCAGATTGCCAGCGCATGCCCAGCTGTCAGAGAGGCAGAGCACATGCTCTGCCACTCTGACAGGTGGGCGGGTCCAGCAGCCGGCATCCCTGTCTTCCTCTGGCAAGGGTAAGGTACCCCCACACCCACTCTCACCCCCCAAACCCCCAGAAAGACCCTACAGGACTTACCTGACCGGCTCCACCTCAATTCTGAGCCTCGGAGTGCCGGCACGAATTGCGCATGCGCGCGCTGCGGCCTTGCAGGTCCCTGCTCGCCAGGGATCATGGGAAATGTAGTCCTGGCCTGCTGCGACCGTCAGCGATTCGCGCCGGTGCTGCGAGGCTCAGCATTGACCTGCAGACGATCAGGGACATCAGAGGGATTCTCGGTGGGGTTGCAAGGGTAATGCACCCCCTACTTTCACCCCCACCCTACCGAGAATCCCTCTGATGTCCCTGATGGTCTGCAGGTCAATGCTGAGACTACATTTCCCAGCATCCCGTGGGCTTCCCGGTCCCAGCACCCCAATGCCCTGGGAGGGGGGCGATTGTGAGGGGGGGCGATCGGGTGGGGGGTGGACCCCTCCCCCTCCCTCTCCCCCTCCCCCTCCCCCTCCCGGCATCAAAAACTTTTACTGCAGGTTCCAACGTGGAAGCAACAGTAAAGGTTTTTGTTCTCCCTGTGAGATCACAGGCTAGGAGGGGTGGGGTGGGCCGGCCCCCCTGCTCCAGGTGGGCACCCCCGGGGCCTCTCAGGAGCAGGTTGGAGGGAGCCCCATGCCCCTTCCCCCCGGTGATCTGGCCGGGTAAAACTTTATTCCACTTTAACAGGCTTGAGTCGCCGCTGCTGCTGTGTGCCCTGAACAATGGGGAGAGGAGGGGAAAGAATTGCTGGCTGCCCGCTGCCATTTTTCCTCCATCCATGGAAGCGGCAGCCACCCAGCCACCCAGTTAGGCTCCGTGAAGGGGTCCCTTATGGGTGGCGCGTCCATTCCAGGAGGAAGAGGGCAGGGCAGCCCCGAAAAGTGGCTTTTAGAAAGTAGCCACTTAAGTCCCCCCTTGAGTCACGTACATCACGTACAATCCTCAGAATCTGGATTGAACATGATTAAGTTAAAAGTAATGGGAACAGGCAAATTTGTGTTTGCATCCGATTCTATTATTTCAGTTTAAGGAAACTGGATTAAGCTTTTAATGGGGATGCACCCCATATTTATGCTGGTTTGGGTCATTGTTATCACTAGCCAGGCCCTGCCCAAGCACCTAGGACTGAGTGATGTATTGGCAAATTTATTGTTGTTGTGGTGATGATGATGATGATGATGAAGATGATGATGATGATGACGCTTCAAGGACATACAGCCTTTCCTTCCTTCCACCCTACTATTGTTTCTTAAATAGCAGAGACACAGGTCAGCTGCAGCTGCCACAATATGACATGAATGTTATTCACTAAGAAATCACTGTTTACTTTATAGGTATCTCCTATAGATAGGCATCAGCAATCTGATTAGAGTTATCTTTTGTTCATTCTGCTTAGTGCCGAATTGAATTTGGTCCTCGAATGAAAAACAGCAGTGACTAATCCACTGAGCCACCCACAGCCTTGGAGATTGTTAAACATCAATGGGATTATCTTGAAAAGCATAAAAAGGAAGATTTACTCTTTGGTTCCCAAGCAGACTAGAGTATGTTGAACTATGTTTCAAACAAGCCCTCTTGTGCGGCCTTATTTTCTTCTTTTATCCTGGTCACCTTGCCTCTACATTGCTAATTGAGAATATTCTTTGTGTACACCAGTGTGTTTACATGTGTCAAGGATGATCCCTATACAAGTACCGAGGAAGGAGAAAACGGGGGAAATCACGCATGGGGGGGGGGGCAAACCTGTTCAATGTGATTTTCCTCAAGGTTCTGATCTCATCCACTCCAAGTAGTTTGCCCTATTTCTGCAGTACTTTGCATTTAATGCTGCTACTGCAACTACTAAATTGTTATTAGCAGGAGTAACTGTAGCAGTAGGAGTAATAATTTAACTACAACAAAAATAATATTCATGATTTGTAGTAATTATTATTAGAAGGAGGAGGAATTGACAGTAGTAGTAGTAATTATTATTATTATTATTATTATTATTAGTAACAGTAGTAATAATAGCAGTGGTAGCTATTGTTGCTGATATCAGTAGCAATAGTAGCAGTAATACTAATGTGTAGTGGTAGTAGTAGCAGCAGCAGCAGTAGTAGTAGAAAAAGAAGAAGAAGAAATTAAGTTTTCTTTTAGTCCTATATATTATTATTCTTTCTTTCTTTCATTTTTTTTTTTAGTGGCAGCCAGCAGGTAAGTACCCTCCCACCTTCCAGGACCACAAGTTTTTATCTGTGGATTTGTTCTCTTTCCTTGTTCTATCTGTAAACCACATGGCATCTTTTTTGAAATCTGTGGTATATAAATCCAATAAATATGGATTAAATATGAATAAATAATGCAGGGAAACAGCAGTAAAGGTAAGAGCCCAGGACTGCCCCGGCTATTTGGCAAGGGTGCGAGGTGATTGTGGGATCTAGGGATGAGCAAAAAATTGTTTGTCACCTTCGCACTTTGCACAAGTTGTGAAGCTTTGAATGTTCGCATTCAACTCGAATATTGGCTATAGTCAAAGGTGGACATTTCCATGTGAAGCAAAAGCTTTTGTGCATTCATCCAAAGCCTTGTTACATTTGCAAAGGTCAATTCGTGGATTCTTAGTGAACTTGGAGCAGATTCAGAGTAGATTCAGAACAGAACTGGAGTGGATTTGGAACAGATTTGGAGTGAATTTGGAACAGATCTGTAACAGATTCAGAGGTGTGATTAGTAGTAGAATTCACAAACAGAATTCACAACTTCCTCTCACCATTTCAGGGACACCCTAATAGTGGTGCTCCTAGTGTACAAATAATAGGACAATATATTTTTACCATCTAAACAGATACCTCTGAATAGGGTAGGGATGTGCACTGATATTCGAACATTTGAATACCCAATTCAAATCCATCAAATGTTGACATTCAAACTCAAATCAGATTTTTGAAAATCCAAATTTGCTCATTCAAGTTCAAAGCGGATTTTTGAAAACCCGGTACGGATTTTTGAATAAGTCAAATGTGTAGATTCTTATATGTCATATATGTATCTTGCCTCTAAGGCCATTTGCTGGGATTTGAGAACAGGAGAAGATTTGCCCTTGTCTTCTGCTTGAGATGCCCATGAGCAATTGGTGGGCCACTGTGTGGGACAGGATGCTGGACCAGTTCGGCTGCAGCCAGATCCAGCAGGGATCCTCCTATGTTCTTATGCAACAATATGATGGAGACTTGGCTGTACGGCAAAATTCTTGAACATGGCAGGTGTTGATATTGCAGTTCCATGCGTCCCATGTGTCCATGAACCCAATGATCATGTACGAATATCACAAGCTGGAGAAGAACACTTTACATGCAGTTCCCCCCATCAGAAATGTTTTCAAGTCACTTTTGGATTGCACCATGCTTTTGCAGCTATGGCCTCATCTCTGTTTATTAACTTTTTTTTTCTTTGCATAAAGAACAGATTTTGTTTTCCTTAAAAAGAAGAAGGTTTTATTGTATTCCAAGCTTGAAAACAATGAATATATTTCCTTTCCTATCTTAACCCTCTTCCCCCCTTTCAGAATTGTTAACTTAGCACATAATTATCGTGTGTACTAAACAAAGCATCCCATTTGTCACCCACCCCCTACCATGCGTGCACATATGCACACAACTGGCAATGCGCAAGCACCGGTTCACAAATAGCTGCACTCTTCAGCAGCCACAGCATTCAAGACGGCATTGGTTCGCCTGAAGCATGGGGCAGATGCTGTGACTTCCAGCTTTCTTCCATCAAAGCTGTGCGCTTTCGAAATTAAAATCTATGGCAATAATGAAACATATTAAAATGCATGCAAAGTCTTGAGGGCTTATAATATGCTAAAAACTGGCAATGCATGTTTACATCCATATATCAACTTGGATGGGCTGAAAAGATTTAAAGTCTAAAATATGCAAATATGTGTCATATTGTCACACTTGGTCTCCCTAATGGAACTCTCTTTCATCTCGGCTCCCCTTAATTTCATGAATATTGCATGGCCCTCACACCTTTTTACTCCTGCTGTTGCCAGGCTGAGAAGATTATGAAAATATGTTAATAGTATTTTTCATCAAATAAAAGTTGAAATACATATATGTGTTGTGTGAGCAAGTGTGGGCATGCACACATTTCACTATGCATGCATGCAAGCATGCATGTTCGTAAGCACAACGCACAGAGACCATATATACGTAAATAAATGTTGCAAAGCTTTTTCTTTTTCTTTTAACTGCAATTAAGCTGGTTGAGTTGTCTTCAGAGAGCTGGAATGTCTACTGGCCAAGTAAAATAATGAGGAGAAATAAAGCTTGTATAGGTTAATATAGTGTATGAAAATAAAGTTGGAAAAAAAGGGGATGGAGAACGGGGGGGGGGGATTAAGTTTCCCAAAGTCCTATTGTATGTGTGTGCAGTTTATTACTAAGTGTGCCTGTGTATCTGTATGCATGCATGCATTCTAGGGGTCCTCTGAAGATGGAGTGATTAAGAGCACCAAGATAGGGACATAAGAACATAAGAATGTAAGAGGAGCCCTGCTGGATCAGGCCACAGCCCATCTCGTCCAGCATCCTGTCCTACACAGTGGCCCACTAGTTGCTCATGGGCATGCGCACGCCGCGGCCCTGATGGTCCCAGCAGCCTAGGACTACATTTCCCAGCAACCCTGGGCTGCTGGGACCATCAGGGCCATGGCGCGCACATGCACAATTGCCACTGGCCCTGCCAGCCTCAGAATCGGGCCGGCAACGACAAGGTAAGTCAGAGGGCACGAGCTTTGGACTCTCAGTGGGGTGGGGGTGGGGTGGGAGTAGTAGTCTCCTTCCCCTGGCCAGAGAACGGCTGATCCCCGGTTCTCTTGCCAGGGGGAAGGCAGGGAAACCGGCCGCCGAACTCACCCACCTGTCAGAGTTGCAGAGCTTAAGAACATAAGAACATAAGAGAAGCCCTGCTGGATCAGGCCACAGCCCATCTAGTCCAGCATCCTGTCGCACACAGTGGCCCACCAAATGCTCATGGGCATCTCAAGCAGAGACAAGGACAAACCTTCTCCTGCTCTCGAGTCCCAGCAGATGGCCCTAGAAGCGCCCCATTTCCTCCCCCCCCCTCAGCCTGAAAGATGCACCTAGGCATTCGTTCTAGTAGCCATTGATACATCTGTCATCCATAAATTTGTCTAACCCTACCTTAAAGCCATCCAGACTGGTAGCTGTCACCACCTCTTCTGGCAGCACATTCCATAGGCCGATGACCCTCTGTGTGAAGAAATACTTCCCCCTGTCAGACCTTACGCTCCTACTCATCAGCTTCATAGAGTGCCCCCTGGTTCTAGTGTTGTGCGATAGAGAAAAGAAATTTTCTCTATCCACCTTTTCTATGCCGTGCATAATTTTATATACTTCAATCAGGTCCCCTCTCAAACGCCGTCTCTCCAGACTGAAGAGGCCTAGACGTTGCAGCCTGGTTTCGTAAGGGAGGTGTTCCAGACCCTTAATCATTCTGGTTGCCCTTCTCTGCACCTTCTCTAGTTCCACAATATCCTTTTTGAGGTGTGGTGACCAGAATTGTACACAGTATTCCAAATGTGGCCTCACTATAGATTTATAAAGGGGCAAAATGACACTTGCTGACTTATTTTCTATTCCCTTCCTAATTATTCCCAGCATTGAATTTGCTTTTTTCGCTGCTGCCGCACACTGGGTTGACACCTTCATTGAACTGTCCACCAAAACCCCGAGATCCCTTTCCTGGCGTGTTGCAGAAAGCTCAGACCCCATCAGTTTATAGACGTAATTTGGATTCTTGGCCCCAATGTGCATTACTTTACACTTGTTAAGATTAAAGCACATTTGCCACTTGGTTGCCCACTCACCCAATGCTAAGAGATCCCTCTGGAGCTCTTGGCAATCTCTTTCAGATTTTACTACCCTAAATAATTTAGTATCATCAGCAAACTTTGCTATTTTACTATGTACCCCTTTTTCTAGATCATTGATGAATAAATTAAAAAGCATTGGTCCCAGTACTGAGCCTTGAGGGACCCCACTTTTTACTTCTTTCCACCCTGAGAAATTGCCGTTTACTACTACTCTCTGCTTTCTGCCCTTAAGCCAGTCACAAATCCAGGACAGAACCTGTCCTTTTATTCCATGGCTGGTGAGTTTACTCAGTAGCCTTTGATGTGGGACTTTGTCAAAAGCCTTCTGAAAGTCCAGATAGACAATGTCTACTGGTTCACCTTTATCCACGTGTTTATTGACGCTCTCAAAGAATTCCAACAAATTTGTGAGGCATGATTTACCTTTGCAGAAGCCATGCTGGCTTTTGTTCAGCAATGCCTGCTGCTCCATATGCACACTAATTTTGTCTTTAATAATGGTTTCCATCACCTTACACGGAACTGACGTTAAGCTAACCGGTCTGTAGTTGCCTGGATCACCCCTGGATCCTTTTTTGAATATTGGTGTTACATTTGCTACCCTCCAGTCCTCAGGTACGGAGCCTGATGTTAGGGAAAGATTATATATTTTTGCTAGAAGGTCGGCAATTTCGCATTTGAGTTCCTTAAGGACTCTTGGATGAATACCATCTGGTCCCGGTGACTTGTTAACATTTAGTTTATTAAGACATGCCAGGACCTCTTCCTTGGTTATTTCTGTACAGTTTAACTCTTCAGAAAACACAGGCTCAGCTACTGGCATGTGTCTTCTGTCTTCCTCCGTGAATACGGAAGCAAAAAATTCGTTTAGCTTGTGCTCTGCCTCTCTGACAGCTGGGCATGCACCAGCAATCCGGCTCCCACCCCCCTCCCCCGGTCTGGAAACGTTTGCTTCCAAACCAGTTTAAGGGGAAAAGCCAGATGTAAGACTTGATTTTTTCAGGTCTTACATATGGGTAGGATTTGGCGGCAAAACCGGTTTAAGCAACCAGTTTTGCACACCGACGTGCGGACATGGCGTCCTCAAAGGGACCCTAATTGGGTTCCCTGTGCAGATGCAACATCCAAATCCTTCCGGCATCTGGCTCTATAACCATTTTTAGAGCCTGTGAGGAATCCAGAGTAAAGTCCCTAAAATTGCTGAATGAATTACAGGTTATCTTTCCAGTAGCTCCTTTGCCAGGTCGGTGCCATATGTCACGTTTACACTCCTTTGAATCATCCTGGTTGGGCTAAAAGGAAACCTAGGATGATTGACATCTCAGAATTTCTATATATTCATGCCCCGGTTCATTCCATTATCTTTTGAGACAGGATGATGTCAACGACAATGCCGCCAGTGGGAAAGAAAGAGCTTATTCACGCTAACAACTTAGAACATAAAGCTGATGCGTTGGGGCTTTGACCTTTCACATGATGGTGGCCACATTAAGGGATAAGGGTGGGTGACCAGGGGAGACCGGAGATCAGGAGTGGGTAGATGCATTCAATGTGCAGGTGAATGGGGGCATTATGAATCTAGGCCCCTTTCAATTTGCCCACAAATGTTGAAATTTGTACAAATTTGTGTGGATTTTGAATATCCATGCACATCCCTCACCTCCACTCACAATTTTGGTGCAAGGGGGAGGCTTCACCCCGCTGTGGCATTATTGGCTACAGTTTTGAGAGTGGAGGGTGGAGGCTCCCTCTACCCTCCCTCTCTCGGCCCGGAGAAGGGGGGCAAGTATCCTCTACTGCAGCAGTTCTCAACCATCGTAATGCTGCGACCCCTTCATGGAGTTCCTCATGTTGTGGAGACCCCCAACCACGGTGGGGGAGCAGCTGGGAGGCGGGGGGGAAGGGCGGTGGGAGACTCGTTGTGACCCCTCTGAAAGGGTAATTCGACCCCCAGGTTGAGAACCAGTGCTCTACTGTTATGTGAACTGGTTTAACCAATTTGCACTGGGTTGGGTAGCTTAGCTCCCGGGTCACAACATGAGACCTTTATGGGATTGGTTTCACGGAACTGCAATTGGTCTGCTGTGGGCTTGTAAGGGCAGGGAACGCAGCAGAAGGCAGAGTCTAGAAATGCCAGGATTTTCCAAACATAGCAGTCTTTATTTTAAAAGTATTTAAAATAGCAGGCAGGAAATGGCAACATAGCAGTGTACAGACAAAGAATAAAGCAGAGCCCGTGAACGCTAATTATTGTCAATCAATGAGGATTTGTTATTTAATTGCAGTGCTAACAGATTTTGACACAGTTGAGTGATTTTACGAGCCTGCGGTTTCTAAGTGGTTCCTGAGGCTGGGTTTCCCTTCAAAACAAACAATAATGAGCCTCACAACTTAGAATTTGAAAACTCTGCCCTGGGCACTGAGCCTACCTCACTTTGTACCCTTCATATTGATCACACAACATCTCCCATCCATCTCTTTTCACCATCAGGTCCAGCCCAGGTAAGGAGAGGGGTTGGGGATTCTTACTCTTCTGAAAGCACAACCTGAGTCTTTTGCAAAGCTATGGAGGGGAAAATGCATAGTGGGGGGAATAGATCTCTCTCTTTCAGTTCTTTGTAGGGCAAATGGAATGGAAGATGAAAGAGATCTATTGGAGGTGCCTTTGTCCCTAGAAAAAAGGGCACGATGGATTCAATTGGGGGGGGGGTAGATCAGAGGTTCTTACAGGCGTGTGATCAATCCCTAGCAAGGTACAGGGATGGTGAAATGGTTTCACTGATCCAGAACAATTATTTCACTAGCAAAAAAGTGAGTCTTACCAAGCAGCAAGACTTGGCAACAAGCAGAGATTCTGCAAAATGCCAGATACTGATATCAGCATCAGTTAAGGAGGAAGATAGAAACTCAACCTGCCTAAAGAACTAGAAATCCACAACAGTTTATATATGTTTCTTCTTTGTTGCGGTTGAGCAAGATGGGGAAGGATAAACTTCCAAAATGATAAAATAGTGGAATGCACTAGAGCAAGAGAGTTGGATAAAGGAGAGGCAAAGGTGTATAAGGCAGGGAAGTTTCACTCTAGCTGTGCTTGTGTTGCTTTCTCATTTTTGCAACACAATACAAAAGGGATTGTGAAAATGGTGGCTTGGTTTTTTAAATATATATATATATATATATCCCCCTTGTGCATGGTCTTTCACTAGTGTGAAAACATGGACTCATTGTTTTATCCAAAATGGTCTCCCATGTGATTTTGGATTTCCATGCAATATGGTACAGCATAGGTGCTTTATATACCACATTAATTAATTAAAAATATAAGCCATTACGTAACACTAGGGATGTGCATGATTTTTTCCACATTTGAATTGAACCAAATGCAAGGAAATTCCACATTCATTCGAATAACGCCTGTTCAAATATGGCAGGATTCAAATTTGAGACAAATATTCTTTGAATGCTATTTGAACCACTGCTGCCAGTCGAGCCTACGAATCCCCTACAAATCTGCTCTGAGTGTGTAAGATCTGCTTTAAATCCACTCTGGATCCACTGCAGATGTGAATAGACAGCTGTTTTCCCAGCTCCCCAAGTTCACAAATGTAACAAAGCTTTGAACGAATGTATAGAAGCATTCAATGCAAATTGAAATGTCAGTCTTCAAATGTAGCCAATGTTCGATTGGAAATCAATGGAGTATTGAATTTCAAATGTGGTATATATATGTGTGCATCCCTACATAACACTACTGCTATACAGACTCTATTACTGTTCCGGATAATCTGTCCAAATGTGTGGACTAGTAATGTATATAATGGCAAATATGCATGTACCAAACAATAACTATATAATAACTATAACTATATAACTATATAACTATATATATAGCTATATATATAACTATATAACTATATATATATAGTTATTATATATATAAACCCTGAAAAATAAACTTCTGAATATAGCAACACTTGGAAAGTGTGTAATAATATCTTTACTTACATATTTTTTTTAAAAAAATCTACTAAGTTAATAACTTTTCATCTAAAAAGGGAATTTACACAAACAAGTTTATATTCTACATACAGTAAATAAGTCACAAGCAAGCATTGCTTGGCAAAATCCTGTTTTTGCAGTTTGAAATATACCATATAACAAAATGAGAGATTTCCGAGATGGAGAGCACCTGGCTCACTAAGCCTTCCTATGAAGATGGTCTGCTTTGGTGCTTGCAGCTCCATGTAAGTCAATTGTAGCCAAATTCTCTCAAGTCCCTTATATATCAGTTCCATGTTCTTTCATACCAGAGGGCCATTATATATCCAAATCATGAGTAAATTTAGTAACCGTATAATGATGTGAAGCAAAGTACTATATCAGTAAAGCAATGGGATCTCACAAATGGAACTGAAATAGAACAGAGGTATTCTGGAACTGAAGAAATCACACTCCCTGAGGCGAGCAGGGCATACTTAAAATATGAGCCTTCTGCATTATTATTACTATTGTAGTTCATTGTTATTATTGTAGTGGTAGCAGCAACAACAGCATTAAAAAGGGGTACTGTATTGCATTGAATGACTGCTTATCTTTGCCTGCAGAAGGCAGAAAATAAGAGAGTAGCACCTTGGAGAAGAACCAAAGCAGTGTATGGAGGAGGGAATTCCAAATGTTTTTAAAGCTAGCATTTCAATAAAGCGATCTGCACTCTGGTGGAGCTATGTGCAGTGGTGGCGGAAGCTGGCATGAACGGGTAGGAAGACAGCCAAGCACTAAAGTTCCCCTAATTGGAAAAGTTGTTTCACCAGGCTCCTCATCTGAGTTCCAAAAAGCTGAGCAAAAAGGGGAGATGCCTCATCTAGGGATGTGCACGAATATTTGTAACATTCAATATCCGTATGAATTTGGATGAATTTAAAGACATCCGTAAACGAATAGAATGTTACAGCATTTGTACATTGACATGTTACAGGATATGTATTGGATACGTATCAGATACATATTGGATATGTATGCGTTTGTATCGAATATTCGTATCAAATAAAATCCTACCCCATTTGTAGGGGATCTATTCAGATGAATACGAATGTTCTTACATTCAATTTGATATTATTCGAATACAAAAAAACCCTTTTGTTCACATCCCTAATCAGTGGACCTGTTGAGGCGGGGTACCTATTTTGAAGGTGCATAAAACTGTGCCATTTAAATAGATCCTCCAAGGCCAGGAACTTTCATTCCTGGCTGTCAAAGCCTTTTGCAACAGGGTCAGCGAGCTTCAAAGCAGCGTGGGGGGGCATGGTCTCTGTCCCCAAACAGGCTGTCCAAGTGCAGACAGCTGGAGTTCTCCACCTCCCACAAGTGTGGAAATGAGCTAAGAGAGGAAACAGGCTGCCCACCATAACAATTGCCAAGCACTGATAACACACTGCAATTCTATGCAAATCCTCCTAAGAAAGCAAACCAGAGAACATTATAGACAATACAGCCAGACCTGAACTGAGATGCACTGGGACAAGAAAAGAATGGGCATTTTCCCCTTATAGGACCTTTTCTCTCCTTCTCCTGGTTGAAGTTGCAACCTCAATTTTTCCCGCTGAGAAAAGTCACCAGGTCTCATGCAGGTGCATGTGTTAGACTTCTTAATGCTACTATTCACTTTAAATTGAATGTTCTTATTTTCATTTAATAAAGAAGGGGGGAAACAAGAGATTAGCCAAGAACCCAACAATGAAAGGATTAGCTGTACACCCATTCAGAAAACACCTAATCCCACTAATGCAACCAATGCTTACCCAGAGAAGAACAGACTCGGCACCGTAAGATTGGGGAAGGAATCACACCCAACTAAACAAAGAACAAAGGAAAGGAAAGGAAAGGAAAGCAAGGGTGAAGGATGCCTGTTAGAAGAAGAAGAAGAAGAAGAAGAAGAAGAAGAAGAAGAAGAAGAAGAAGAGAGTTGGTTTTTCTACCCCGCTTTTCTCACCCATTTAAGGGAATACAAAGTGGCTGACAAAGCTTTTCTATTCTTCTCCCCACAACAGACACCCTGTGAGGCAAATGGGGCTGTGAGAGCTCAGAAGAGAGCTGTGACTAGCCCAAAGCCACCCAGCTGGCTTTGTGGAGGAGGGTAGAATAAAACCTGAGAGATTTTCACACCAAGGCTAAGACGCCTCGGAACGCTTCCCCCTGAACGGGATGAGAACACTTTCCCGTTCGCACGAGGGCAGGTAAGGAATGCTTTGAGAACAGTTCCCTTACCTGCCAGTACAAATGGGAAAGTGTTCTCAACCTGTTTGGGGGGAAGACCCTCCCCTGGGCTGCTCCCATTTGCTCTTATGAACCCAGTGGGGGCAGCCAGGGTGCCTTCTTTCCCTGGGTTCCTGCTCACTCCTGAACCCCAGATTGGGCTCCAGGAGTGGGCAAGAACCCCAGCCAACACGCACCTAACCCATTCTGGGGTCATGCGTGCACATGAATGGGTCTTACCTTCTCTACCTGGCATGATTCTGCTAGAATAGGCCAAGCCATTCTGAGCATGCTCAAGGGGGGGGCATTGGCCAGGCACCCGCACATGCTCAGATGGCATTCCTTGTATTGCCACATTATTCTTTCCCCCAATACCACAAACTAGGGGTGTGGACAAATGCAATTTTCGCAATTTGATTTGATTTGAATTGGATATTCAAATGTCCGAATTCATACAAACAGAAAAAAAAAATGGAAGTATTACAATTTGAACCGATTTGAATACATTTGTATCTATTTGTACAAATTTTCAATACAAATTTGATGATATAATTTTTGATAAAAATGTGTTTATATTTCTCCCCTACTGCACATACTATTATTATAATATTTAGGATATTGTTTTAATTATGCTGAATATTTTAAGTGTTTTCACGTACATTATCGTTTAAATATATGCAGATTTGTAATCTGTTGTTCTAAAGTTGTAACCCGCCCTGAGACCTTTGGTTATAGGGTGGGATATAAATATAAATAAATAATAAATAAGTAAATAAACATTTGTATGTGCCCGTACGCATCTGTACCCATCTGTATGCATCCTGTTTTTATCCCGTACTTATTCATACGGATGGGTATGGATACAAATAAGATACGTACAGATACGTGTGTAATGCATACATATCCATACTCATACGAATGTCCAAATTATTCAAATAAATGATTAAAAATATTTGTATTAAAAAATGAATGTCTGGACATTTTATTTGAATTCAAATGTCCAAATTTGGCCAAATTCGATTGAATAACAAATATTTTGAATATTCTTGCCTATCCCTATCACAAACTGTGTCATTAAACTGTATTAAACAGTCTGACAAGATCTGAAACAATTAAAGCAACTACTGGCCACATGCCTGCATCCAGAGATCCCCTAATACAGAATCTGGACCACAGCATGTCTGTCGAATGTCCCTGTTGACTATAGGTGACCATGTTATATCAGAGACTATTGGGACTAATAGTTGGACAGTGTGTTGAAACTTTCCTGTACAATTATGCATTTTTGCAAAAGTCCCTCCTTCTATAATCTGTCCCATACTCATCTATTTTTAACTGCTCAGATTTATTATAAATGGTAAGCTTCAAAGGTCAAGCAACCTTTGATTACAACCACAGTAAATCAACCTAGATTCATTTTAATGAGATACATCATTGCCTTTTCTTTTTCTTTTACTCTTTTTCTTTCTTTTTTTTTTATTTGGGGGGGGGTAAGTGCAAAACATCTTCCAAATGAGACTCTTTCCAATGACTTATGCAAGGTAATTTGATGGCAGGGTTTCTATTTTTATTCCTTTCCATGTGTTTTTCTTTTCTTTTATTCTCCGTACTGATTTTCAGATAAACCAGAAGTAAAGAGGTACTTTATTTATGCAAATTCCTAGGGGAACGACTTTGAAATGTAAGTAACAATCTGGAAAGAATATATTTTTTAAAAAAACAAAAAAACACCATAAACATAGTAAGAAAATGAACTTTTCAGCAAACCATCATCTTATATTTCCTGGTGCATTCAAAGGCAAATGATAACTTTACAAATGGCACAACATACACCACAATTTTCATTTCAAAGTTTTGTTGTTGTTCCTTTCTATTTGGGGTATGTGATCCTTCCTGACCCCTGAAAATCCAGCCCAGAAACCTAGTCCTTTCTTTTACGTTCTTGGGGCACATCCTGGCAAGACTGGCTTTAGCCCCGATAGTGTCAAGTGTGGCTTTATTTTTAGCACTCCAGACTTGCTTGTGTTGAGTTATATAGTTTCCTAGTAGGGGTGTGAGCCTCTGTATCTGCTCTGAATCCACTCCAAAACTTCAAACAAAGACAGAAAAGCTTTTGAACTTTGCAGTTAACACAAATTATAAGATGACAAATATTTTTCACCCATCCCAATTAGGAATGTGAGAGAATATTTGTAACATTCAAAATCCTATTGAATTAGTTTGAATTTGGACATTTGAACTCAAATTGAATATCTTCACATTTGAACTTAGACATTCAAATGGATTTTGAATGTTACGAAATGTTCATTCAAATGATTCAAAATATTTGAATGTTCAGATACGTATGTATTATATATGTATCCGTACGAATATTATATGTATCTGTATGCATTTGCACTTATAATACGAGTTAAAACAGGATGCATATGGGATAAAATGGGATGCATGCAAAATGCACACGGATGCGTATAACAGATACAAATGTTGTCAGCATTTGTATCTTTAAATATGAATCTAATATTCGAATGAATAGATTTGAATTAATGGATTCGAATTGGGTTTTTTAGCATTCACATTTTAAACATTCAAATTGAATAGAATGTTTTGATATTTGATTTGACTCAAATTCAAATGTTAAAAAAAATTGTGCACACCCATAATCCTTATATTCTACCTTCAGTTTTAAAGCCAACATTGTATTTAACGGGCACTCTCAAATGCTTACTTGAAACCCAGACAAGGGTGTCTCACAGATCGTAATGCTGAAACACACAGATGCCACACAAGATGCCAGCATGTCAAATATTTTCCTCCCCTCAGAGTGCAATGATGAACACAGAGATGCTGGCCTTGCTCCTTTCTATCCATGGTGTAAGTCTTGGAAAATCTTTGCTTTAGAAATGCAGAGAAACTGCAATAGTCAAAATAAGCTTTAATTACTTTCAGGAAGGTGGGCACACATTTAGAATCATAGAATCTTAGAATCATAGAGTTGGAAGGGACCTCCAGGGCCATTGAGCCCAACCCCTACTCAATGCAGGGTTTCCTAAACCCTCCCAGAAGGATGTAGATCCAGCCTTGGCTTGAAGACATCAAGTGAAGGAGAACTCATCATCTTCTGTGGCAACCTCTTCCACTGACAGAAGCAAGATCCACTCAAATGAGCAGATTGATTCTGGGATTCTAGGTGAAATTAGAGGAATATGTATGCACTCTCTTTAAAAAAAAATAAGAAAAAAATATATTTCCCCTCTCAGCTTCCTTTTCTAACTTTGCTATTGTCTGAGCAACCACAAAATGAAGAGAAGGGAAGATAGGCATGGGACGATGCTTGCACTTTGGGACACAGTGTGGTAACCCATGAGGAAAAGCTACCCACACTGTAGCAATTGCAAGTTTGCCCAGGTTTTTCCACCAGCTTTCAAACCTCAGGGTAAAAGGAATCTCCCTGCTTCCACAAGCTTGCAGTGCACACTCAACACCAGCAGGGGCTGGACTCTTAGCCTGGGGGCAACAACCTTCCTCTTCCTGCCTGCCACAGGATGTGACATCAGAAGGACTTCTGACCTGCCCATTTGATGCACTCCACCTATCACCTCCCGGGATTTTATCCTGAGGTCACTTCCTTCCCTGCCTTCTTGTGGCAGGCTATAAAAACGCTCTGCAAAGAAATAAAGGTCTCCTTTCCAGCTCATCTTGTCTCCCGCCTAACTTCTTTCCCCAGTGCTCTCTGCCTTTAACTCACCATAGGAGCACATGGTGGTCTCTTATAAGCATGCCGGTGGCATATAAGGGATTTACTTTCGCAACACCCGGGGATCGTACCAGTAACTACTGGTACCAAGTATTGTTGCAGCCCTTGGGTTGTAACCAAGTATCGCTGTGGTTCTCAGGACTGCAGCCACGATTGAGGCAGCTGTAAGCTGCCTCCCTCCAGGTTTCCCAGAGCCAAGGATTCAGGTTGCAAAGCCGGATTGCAACACCACACTTCAGCTGAAGCTTCAATTTTGAGGTGAGGGAGGAATCCCCTTTGTGCACCACCCCTAGCATATAGACGTGTTGTTCAGTGTTAGAAGAACTGTCTAGAAAACAGGGTCATGAATTTGATCCTCAGTTTCTTCCCAAAGATAATACCACTTGCACATCTGCTTGCCTCTGCCATTCCATCCCCAAGAACTGTAATAACTTTGGTCAGGGGTTGAGGACAAGTGGAGAAAAGGATCTTGCTTGTTTGCCACTGCCATAAGTTCTCTCAGCAGGTCTAAGAACTATGGCTATGTTGAGCTGGGGGTCAGCAGGAGGAAAGGAAAGGAAACCCTTGCTGGCTTATCCCTTCCATACAGGTATAAGAACTGTATCTGGTTCAATGGGAAATGAAGAAGACCATTTCTTGGTTGCTGCTGCCAGTGCTTTGGGATTGAAAGAAATGAATGAAGAACATCTCATGCATATGACCAGATAATGGGCCATTTTCACACCTGATCTTCATATGCAAGTACTTGGAGGGCCACCAAGCCCTGGGACACAAGTGGACAAGTTGCCATCTCCAAACAATCCTCAGAAGCAGCACTGAGGCTTGGAAGGCTGGGGAAATTGATTCCTGGTCTTCACACTTCCCAGCCTGACCAATTTTGGGGTGGACCCACTTCTGGCAGCACTTCTGGAAAGGGTCCCCAATGGTATGCTGAGCCATCCATGTGTCTTTTTGTTCTGCATATGGACCCTGGGTCAGTTGTAGACGTCAGCGTTGAGATCTGCAAATACTGGTTTAGGATGACATTTGGGGTGTCTGAGTCTAGTCTTTGCACTTCATCCAATGGGAACAAAGTATGATTAAGGGACAGAACATGCCTTGGTTGGCATGAACGTGAAGACAGAAGTTTGGTATGGAGTAACTTCAGACGCAAAGATAGCCCAAGAGTCAGCCCTGAGCAGATGGTACCTAATAATAATCTAACAATAATATTTGCAGAGCTGGTAAAATACACATCTTTCCCTAGGACCATCCGGGGTTCACAATGCAGAATGTGAGCTTTCAGAGATAAAGGGGGTTTTTCCACTGCAGCCCTTAGATCCCCATCTAGGAAGATCCGGATCTAAGGAATGGGTAATCTGGATCTAGTAGATCTGGATTAAGGGAAGCACACAATGTGCTTCCACAGGAGGTGTAGCACCCATTAGCAATGGGTGCTAACACCCTGCTGTGGAAACAGCTTTGCACCCACCTGGGGAATCTGGATCGACCCCCAAGGGATCGGTCCATTCTTCCATGTGTTTCAGGGGGCAGGGGGGGTGCAGTCTTCAAAGTCAATGTTGGGGGGTGGCCCCAAAGGTGCATCCCCTCCCCCTAGCCTCCTCTAGACCCCAATGCCTGTTTCCAGTGGAAACAGGTTCTCTTTAATCCGGATTTTTTGGCAAAAGACCCCATTGTAGACCTTATTAATGGGGTCTACAGAAAATCCAGATTAAAGGCCAAAATGTACCCATTAGATCCGGATTTCCCCAACGGCAGTGGAAACAATCGGGTCCCAAATGGGTGCCGTAGTGGAAATGGGATCATCCGGCTCACACCCAAATGGGTCCTAAATGGGTGCAAAAATGGGTACTTTTGGACAGTGGAAAAACACCCAAAGAGAACTCTTCTTTATGCTGTATATAAAAGGCAAAGAGAAAAGGAAGACAGGTGAGATGTCAGAAATGCTTTTGTATGTGAGTAACATTTGATCTGGAGCTCTTCTCAGCCCCTAAAGAGATCTGACTTCTTAACAGCATTCTTTTAATTTTTCACACTGTAGCTAATGAAAAATTTATATGAAATCATTTCGTAGTGATTGCTTCATAAACACAACATGAACTCCTTTAAAGTTGCAATTATATAGAAATTTTATTTCTTTTTTTAAAAAAAAAATGTTTCCAAAGAGAAATAGCAGGAAGCAATGTCAAATGAGATTCTTTTCTCTCCTTTGTTTTGCTTTGTTTATTTTTTTTAAAAAAAATAGAACTAAGGGCATTGATTAGTTCTGTTTCATTTTAGTTACACGGAGTATAAACATGTTAAGGGAAGCACCGTTCCAATTCAGTTTCCAACTCTCCATGAGAGAGATAACAATATCTCCTCTAGGCATGTGGGAATCTGTTCAAGTTTGTTTCTTTTGTCCACCTTTTGCTTTCATTAATATTTTCTACATTTAAACAATGGGATAGGCATTGATGGATCTCCCTCTTTCTCTCCTTTTGTTGTTCACATTTTCACTGTATCATCTCATTCAATACTGTTTATAAATGAGGGTATGCCCAGTAATGCTATCAGTGGCATTGCTGATATAATTATTTTAGTGATTGGAAAAAATAATCAACTTCATGCCAGATAAGTTACTCCATTATGCATCATAGTAACTCTGTGTAATTCTTTTAAGTAGCTTTGATTGTGCTTACATTGCATATGTGTGTTGTATAGTAATATATGTATTTTACATAAGAATGCCTCTACATTTAAATGTAAGTTTACAAATCGTTATTTTTTAAAGGCAGAATTAGGCCAGTGCTAGCAAAAGATATGCAAAAACCCACTAGCTTATGCCCATTCTTACTTAAAGTCTATTGAAAGATAAACACAGGGCTGTGTTCAGGTAGTAAGGCTCAACATGGGATCTAAGTAAGATCAGGGATATGCATGATTTGTGTTTGTGTGTGTGTTCACTTCACATCAAATTGAATTAGAAGGAAATCTGCAAATGTGCAAATAGAGCCGTTTCATAAGAACGTAAGAGAAGCCCTGCTAGATCAGGCCACAGCCCATCTAGTCCAGCATCCTGTCACACATGGTGGCCCACCAAACACTCATGGGCATCTCAAGCAGAGACATGGGCAAACCTTCTCTTGCTCTTGCTCTTGAATCCCAGCAAATGGCCCTAGAAGCATCCTGTTTGTCACTCCAGCCTGAAAGATGTACCTAGGCATCCATTCTAGTGACCATTGGTACATCTGTCCTCCATGAATTTGTCCAACTCTTCCTTAAAGCCGTCTAGGCTGGTTGCTGTTATCACCTTTTCTGGCAGCAAATTCCATAGACTGATGACCCACTGAGTGAAGAAAGACTTTCCCTTGTCGGATCCAACTCTCCTATCCATCAGCTTCATAGATGCCCCCTGGTTCTAATATTCTCTGATAGAGATTTTTTTTCTCTATCCACCTTTTCTACACCATGCATGATTTTATATACTCCAATGAGGTCCTCTCTTAAATGCCATCTTTCCAGGCTGTCTTTCCAGAGGTTGGAGTCTGATCTTGTGAGTTATCCCAGCCCCTTAGTTATTCTGGTTGCCCTTTTCTGCACCTTTTTCAGTTCCACAATATCCTTTTTGAGGTATTTGCCATAAGCATTTCAGACTTTGTACAGAATGGAATGATGTATGGACTAAGGTGTCTTTATAGAATCAGAGACCATGCACTTGGTCTTATTCTGGAATATATCCCAGAATAGGGATCTGCTATCTGCATGCTAGTGCAGACCATGGAAGGCCCTAAGTGAGGCCTGCCATAGTCTGCATCAGCTTGTGGCCAGCAGACCGCTATCCAGAGATATATTCCAGAATAACGTCAAGTGCACAAAGAGCCCTTTTCTGGATTTACTGTGCTTAATTCACTGTAGTGAATCCAGAATAGCTAGATCCAGATCAACCACAGCAGAAAGGGTGACACAATGTGGATTGTTTAAGCATTGTTCCCATATCAGTGGATATGAACTACCAGCAGCAGCACCTCCCAAAACCGCTGCAATAGGCCTATGCCCCCATCAAACAAACAATGCATCCAGGTAGTAGGGGGAGATGAACTTTTCAGCCAATATGAAGATGTCATCTCTGTCCATGTGACCATTGTTCTGAAGAGTCACTGACACAACACATGTTCCTCAATGCCACCCCCCACATTTGTTCCTGGTCCATTCTACATGTGGATGCCCCCTTGCTTGTTCCAGATCAAATGGCCGTAATATGATTATGGTACCAATGAGTCTGGTCCACCACTAATCCAGACTACTTTGCTCTTAACACAGTTCTGATCTGGAGTTCCTTATTTTGGATTATCAGGTAAGTGCAGAAATAAGTACTTTTGTTTCCTATTCTGTCCTGTTGGAGTCTTTGATATCAGCGATATGTTTTTCTCTCTCATATGTTGCTTTGCATTTTTGCTAAAGGTCCAAGATAGAACCACTGAACAAACATTTTCCTGGTTATCGAGAAGCCCAAAACTCAGATACGAAGTCCAGTCTTGTTTCTCTTTCCAGCAGCTCCTCATTGGATTCTTGCCAGCAAAAGTCTGCTATCCAGATAATTTGGGTGTGTAATTGCATGTGCAATTATGGAATACCGTGGACACAGAGCAGGTAATTGTGTGTGCAAATGTCTAATTATGGACCTTTGTGTGCACAATTAACCAATTTGCCCACACCATCACCAAAGCTTTGCTTTCGAATTAGACATGCATCTGCATATACAAATGAGTTGCATGTAATTGCATAGATTTTTTAAAAAGTCTGATTTATAGATAATTATTCCGAGAGGGGTTGGTTTTGTTCCGACTTCAAGCAAAGTAACTCTGAAGACAGTCATGTAGAATGGAAAGAAAACCAGGAAAATGTGAAGGGACAATCTGGTCTTGGTTTCTTAAGCAATTTTGCATTCTTGTTATAATGTTTATGCTACCATCTAATCTACATTTATTTTGCTTCCATAGGAAAATGTCATGTGGAACTATGTCAAATGCATTAGGAGATTCAACAATGACTTTTGTCTCCTGCTTAAAAAAAAAAGAGAGAGAAGAAAAAGAGAAAAGGGAAAAAATACCCGTTTGCTTATCCTTCAAAGGAGAAAGTTTCAAGAGAAATGTCAATTGCTTGCAATTAAAATTCTGGATATCATTCTGTACTGCACTTGCACTTGGACTCAAGAGATGAAAAGCAACTGTCATGATTATATGTCCACTTGGCATACCGCTGTAGTCAGTGAAGGACGGAATATGCCAAAATCATTAGACAACCTGTGCTATCCAGCCTCTTCTCCATTCTGGATTAGCGAGAAACAAAAAGGAGTGAATAGGCACGTTTTTGAAAAAGTTCACCTGTGGTTAGAACCTTTGCTTGAACATACAAACTGAGAAAGATGCTACTATATCCTGGATCCACAGCTGAACATTTTGGTAAAAGATTTGCAGAGTTCTGTTAGCAATTACACACACACACACACACACACACACACACACATACAGTGCTATAGTCCTTAATTGCTTAATAGATACTTTCATCAAACATGGCTTCCTATGTGAAACATGTCCATGCCAAAAATCTGAGAGTGCCAGTTATATGATATAAAAAACATTAAGATCACACATCACAACAAACTGTCCATTTATCAGGACTAGGTCTATGTTCCTCCTGCAGTTAGCAATAAATTATTAGCATATTATTGTAACTCTGAAGACATTTCTGATACCTGTTTGATCAGGAGCTTCCATACATCCTGCCTGGAGAAAGAAAACCTATGGACCTTAAAGGTAGGAGAGGACCTGGCAGAAGATAGTATGATGTCTACCTGGGCTTCTTGCCCTGCTTGTCACCAACAATTCCCAAACATCAAGACAGGAAAAGAATGTTCAGTGAAAGGTTAATCTGATGCAGATGACTTCCAAGACCACATAAAGCTGGAAGAAGGAGATACCAATGGAACTCTGGAATGCAGAGATGTGCCCAAAGTAAAATTTAGTGGTTCTGTTTGAATTGAAATGCATTACCTTGTTTCAGGCTTGCTTTGAACTGAATGCAATGTTTTGAACATTCACAATTTGTATGAGTTGAGAAGGTGATGAACATTTTTTGCCAATACCTACCAGTTCAACACATCTCCAATCAAGGGAACAACGTCATGATGAAGGGACTGGAGTTCATATAGTCCCAATACTTCCCTTGTATATTATCAATCACTTTCAGGTTGATCATGTAATTTCCATAAATGATTTTACCTGTCAGTTCCAGGATGTCCTGTGGCTGGTGTCTAATACAGTCTGATGATCCATCCAATCCAGCAGCTCCTTCTATTAGTAACTAATTAGCCCCTTCCAGTAGCCCACAAAGATTACAAAAACATGAGGACAGAACTTGCCTTGCTTACAGTTCTCTAGTAGGGATGTGCATAGATTTTCTTTTCTTTTCTTTTCTTTTTGCATTCATTTTGTATCAAATCAAGTGCAACAAAATTTGTATAAGTTCAAATAGATCCCCTTCGAATGTGGTAGGATTCTATTCAGTATGAATATGTATCACATTTGTATTGGATATCTATCTGGTATGTATCCATACATATCAGATAGGTATCTGATAGTTATCCTGTAAAATATCTGCTCTGAAAGCGACAAAGCTGCCATGAATCCACTTTGAATCCATGCTCAACCCATGTCAAATGCACTCTAAATCTGTTGCAGATGTGATTGGTGTAGCCGCTTTCCTACCTTCCTGGTTCATTGGTGTGAGCCAGTTTTGTCAAGTGGTTAGGGAGCTGGAGTTTTATCTGGGAATACTGGGTTCAATTCTGCCCTCTCCCATGAAGCCAGCTGGGTGATCTTGGGTTTGTCACAGTTCTCTTCTGAGCTCTCACAGCCCCACCTACCTCACAGGGTGTCTGTGGTGGGGAGAAGAACAGAAGGTTTGTCAGCCACTTTCAGTCCCCTTAAATGGGTGAGAAAAGCGGGGTAGAAAAGGCAACCTCCTCGTCCTCCTCCTCCTTCTTCTCCTTCTTCTTCTTCTTCACGAATGTTCCAAAACACTTGTGCACATACAAATGTCAATGTATGGATGTTGTAACATTTGAGTCACATACACATGTCTGAATTCATTGGAATTGGTACAAATATCGACTGTAACAAATATTCATGCACATCCGCATTCTCCAGCATTCATTGCACATAATCAGAAGTTTAAGGTGAGGGAGTGAAAATAAAGAGGAAACGGCCGTTTACCTTTGAAACCCTGAGCAAAATTCCCCCATAATCCCCTTTCTGTCATCTTTCCATGATATATCGAAGAATTGTCTTTTATAGCCTTTTGATAATCCCAGCCTGATATTCCACCCCATCTGAAATGCTGTCCCAGCTTTTCTTTTGTCTGCCTCTCCTAAATTCCTGATTTGCATTTCATATGTCTCGCTATTAGACCTGCACTCCCGAGCCTTCGCTATTTTGACTCCTTGCTCTGTTTGAAGCACAGTTCCATTCCCCCCCCCCACTCCAGCTTATCCTGGCAAGGAGCCCTGTGCCAGGCTCCATGTGCCAATTTCCATTGCACTGTTTGAGATTTCAATGGGTTTTTAAATATTTTAAAAAGCAAAGTCGTCCTTACGGTTGTTAAATCAGTATTACAAGGAAGCTAAAGCAAGGGGAACAGTGGTGTTACCATGGCTTTGATTTACTAAAAAAAAAATTGCACGGGGACCAAAAATATAAAAATGAAAACACAGGCCTTAATTGTATACTTTCTAGGGGGCATTTCCTTTGCAAAAAATAAAATATAATATAATCCTAAAACATGAGCTAAGGGACATCGCCTTTGATGAGTGGAGGGGAAAGAGGATGAAAGACAGGAATGGGTGACTCAGTCCCTTTCTTTCTGTTTGTCACTTAGGGCTGAAAAAAGTCTCTTTTCGAGCATTTTCCATCAATTAATGGAGAGGTTTTTTTCACAAAGTGAATGGATGTATGCTCATGTGTGTGAGACAGAGAGAGGGAGGAAAGCTGCCTTTTCACACGTTGCCTCCATTCATTAGGAGACAAGGCGCTAGAATACTCTAGCCATCCATATTCAGAACTTACCTAGAGCATTCAGAGCTCACATAGGGTGAGCATGTCTGTCCAGGCAGTGACCTTTGCAGACCACCTGTGCAGTGCTGTCAGTGGGGCAACCTGCTGAAGCATCCCAGTATTGTACTTGCTTGTACCTCACACACTGCTCTTGCGTGTATTTGAGCAGGAAGACATTTGGATGGAGCGTCCATATAGGGATGTGCACAAATTTTTATTTGTATTCAATTTGTATTGAATCGAATACAAGAAAATTCATATTCATTCGAATAGAGCCCCCTTAAACTTGGTATGATCCATACTATCATTCGATTCAAATTTGTAAAAATTTGTACGAATTTCAAATGTTGTGAATATTTGTGTACATCACTATGTCCATGGCTTAACTAACCCTGCTGCTAGTTGTACCACCGCCCGCAGCAGCAAAGTGGGTGGGCACCCGCGAAAGGGCCTTCTCAGTGATGGTCCCACTATGGAATAGTCTCCCCCTTGAGGCACATTGGACACCCTCACACTACATGTTTAAGGGGGCCATGGAGACAGACCTCTTTGCCCTGCCCTTTGGCTAAACGGGAATATAGCTTTTTCTCCATGCTTCTCAGACACTTTTGGTTTAATATGTTTACATTTGGTTTTAAATGTCACAACTTTCCCAGACACCCTCAAGTATAGGGCAGAATAAAAATGCAGGAAATACATACATACACACGTACATAGATAGATAGATAGATAGATAGATAGATAGATAGATAGATAGATAGATAGATAGATAGATAGATAGATAGATAGATAGATAGATAGATAGATAGATAGATAGATAGATAGATAGATAGATAGATACACACACACATACATACACACACATACATACATACATACATACACACATACATACATACACACACACATACATACATACTAAGGAATATTCAAAACATTTGAAATTTCATCAAACTTGTTCAAATTTGGGCATTCAGTTTTGAATGTTTCAAATCACTCATACAAATTATTCGGCCATTTGTATGTGTACAGATATGTACACATCACATACACATCTATATGCATCTTATTTGTATCCATCCACATTTGTACACATACATACAGGATGAAAATGGGATACATACAGGATAAAAACGGGATGTATAAAA
This sequence comes from Aspidoscelis tigris stejnegeri, assembly GCA_023333525.1. NCBI lineage: Eukaryota > Metazoa > Chordata > Lepidosauria > Squamata > Teiidae > Aspidoscelis > Aspidoscelis tigris. The sequence continues at coordinate 5,713,442 of JALMGA010000007.1, forward strand.
ATGTGTACGGATATGTACGGATGCGTACAGACACATACAAATGTTGGCATTCGTATCTTCAGATACAAATCAAATATTCATAGAATAGATACAAATGTATTAGAATAGATTTGGATTTGAATACATTCATTTTTTCTCTGTTTGTATGAATCTGAACGTTTGAATATTCTATTCGAATCAAATCAAATCTGAAAATTGCATTTGTGCATACCCCTAATACATACATTAGGGATGTGCATGAATGCATTTGTTTGCACTTGAATTCAATCCAAATAAAATATTTGGATATTCTATTCAAATCGAAATTCAAAAATTTGGATTTTCAAAAATCCGATTCAAATCCAGCTTATCCAGATCCATATTTTTTGAAAATCCGATTCGAACTTGACTATACGAATGTTGGGAACATTCATATCCAGTTTTCAAATCCATGCACATCCCATTTTATTACATTTCCCTCCCATTTCCCTCCCATTTTATAAGCACAAATAGACCCAATATTTGGATGCAATATAGGATGATGAATTCAGCTGAATTATTTGAAAATCTGGATTTTTGAATTTGGATTGAAATCTGGATTGTATTTTCAAAAATCTGAATTTGATCCAAATTCAAAAATCTGGATTTTAAAAAATCTGATTCGAATTTGAATGTTGGTATTTCTCAAATTCAAATTGGCTTTTTGAATTTTCAAATATCTGTGCACATCCCTAATGTACATACATACATAAATCATCTAGGAGTGGGGATTGTGCAATCTCTGAAGCCAGGGCGGGGGCCTGCCCATGACTGCTTTCCAAACATGGAAGCCTCATGGCAGGACTGAGGACCTGTTCCTCCCCCGAAACTGCTTCAATCTGGCCTATTCCTGTTGCACTAGTAGGAGAAGGTAAGTGTGAAAAGAGCCAAAGGATGCGGCACATGACCTCAAGCATCATTGCTATTTCCCGTATTGTAGTTAACTGCAACTGAAGGCTTCAGCTGTTCTTGTTCATTTCTGTTCTTTGTTGCTGGGGTGCCTGTATTTTCTGTGGTTGCAGAGGAAACCATGCAAAACCACAGCCTAGTGAAGAAGCTTTAATATTCTCAATCTCACCCACTTGTTTTCCACTGTATTATTTAGTTGATCCTTCTCATTTGCCTTTCCCTTGCAGCATGTTTTGTTTCCATTCCTTTTCATATCCAAGCTAGTCCAGGAATTGACCAGAACTAAGAAGTTCCCCTTGGCAATGAACACAATTCAGCTGTGCTTGTCAAATTCTGTACGACCACTGATTATGGCCCACGGGGATTTGCTTTCTCTATATACATTTTATCAGGGAGTTCACTGTGGCATGAGACAATCACACGGTGCCTCTCGGAGGGAACAACCACAGCACCTCTGAAAGAAAACATCCGAGATAGTTTGTTTCTCTGAATTAAAGATGACCATGCGGCAACAGATTTGGGGAGGCAGCATGGAAAAAGCTGATCACAGAAGGTCAGACAGCTGAAGAATAAAATGTATCATGGGGGGAGCTGTTGTTTTTTTAGACTACACATGCAGTCATTGTATAGGGATACACGTGCTTTTTTTTCATGTGTTTGATTTGCAGTGAAGTGAATCTGGACAAAATTTGCATTCCTATGAATAGAGCAACTTAGAATGTGATAGGATTCGACTCTGCCGTGAATGTTCTTTGAATGCTATTTGAATCCCTGCTCCCAGTCTGAACCCCTTCCAAATCCACTTTGAATCTGCTCTGAATCTGCTTTAAATCTGCTCTGAATCCACTGCAGATGTAACTGGGCAGCCAAATTCACTGCCTCCCCATGTTCGTGAATATAACAGAGCTTCCAACCAATGCACAAAAGCATTTACTTCATTTCCAAATGTCAGCCTTCAAATGTAGTGAGTGCTCGATTTTAATGAGAATGTAAAAATTTGCACAAATGGTGAATGAGATGGATATTCCTGCAGATACGTAACATTGCATACCCCAATAAAACTTTACTTTTATTGAACAGACAAGGGGACTGTTCACACTCCAGCGGTTCAGGATGCCCAGGGGGAGGTCTGTACATGCTCTACACTACCACCATCACCCTGGAGTGTCTTAGAGCTCCCTTATCTGTGGCTGTGGACAAGTAAAACTTCTTCACAGCTTCACTGGGAGCTGCTGGACATCTCCCGGTCAAAGCACTCTCTTTCAGATGCACTATAAGGGGATGAGGTGATACGGCTGTGACTGCAAAGTCATGTGCCATGGGTCAACATCCATGGTGTAATTTGTGTCTCAGACAAATAGAAAGACAACTTGTGCACAACGCCCATGACTAGGGATGTGCGTGATTTTTTTATTTTTTATTTGTATTCGATTCATATTGAATCTGATATTCTCCTATTCAAAGGCATAGCCCCCTTCGAATGTAGTGGGATTCAAATCCGATACGAATGCTCAATCCCATATGAATCCCATACAAATACATTCATATACATACAAATCCCATAAGAATCCCATCCACAGCTTCATATGAATGTATCAAAACATTCTATTCTAATTTGAATGTCACAATTTGAATGTGCCGACATTTGATTGGAGTTTGAATGTCTGAATTTGGCCAAATTTGGCCAAATTTTGAATGTTATGAATATTCATGTGCATCCCTACCCAGTAGAAAAACAATCAACCAAACTTTCAGTGCTATAGTTTGAGCAGAATGGCTGCTTACAGAGAAACCCCAATGGAACTTTCTGACTATATTCTGGAACTGGAACCAGCCATCCACATGCTCTTTGCTCCATGCTCTAAAAGGCTGGAGGAATCACTTTTGGAAATGTTCATGGTACCAACCCAAAACAACAAGGAAGCAGCCACCTTCATTGCTAAGTGATTTGAGATGAACACAGAGAAAACCACATCTGCTTGTTCAACTCAGCAGCAAATCATTTAATCAAACAAACTGCTGTTTATGTTGAAAAACGTGAAAAAATACCATTTTTTCCCCATTGAAGAGTGCCCTTTCCAAGGGCAAAAACAAATCAAGCATGAAAAGTTTGATCAAATCATTTCATGTTCATGAGTGTAGAAGGAGATTGGATCGATTCGATTAATTTCCTGATAGTCAAACCACCGTGTGTTCAGCCCAAAGATAACAGCTTCAAATGTGAATTATTTGATTGAAAATTTTAAATACAAACCAAAGTTTTGTCATCGCTAGCCTAAAAGTTAATTTGTCTACTGCAGACATCTACTTAAGGGGCTATGTGAGGTTGGTTCTCACCACCATAATTCAGTGTCTTTCTGAACTTGTGCGCTAAATAGCTTCCTTTTGCATGATAGGGTGTAGTACAGGAGGCCCTGTCCGCTGCTTTGCATTGTCTGCATGGGGTGTAGCATAATTCAGATCAATCCAGAAATTGTGAACTACTTGTGGGTTAGTGTGGACTAATATGGAACCCAGAGACACACAGAAGGTGTGCCTCCTTTCTCTGGACTTCAGGGGGACCGCTTTCAGCAGTGCACAAATGGGCATCATTGAAATGGGTTTCATGGGGGTTCCCTTCGGAGGATTTGGAGGGAGACCCCAAAGCTCATGCAAGCTCATGCAGAACTCAAGCAAGTTCTGAAAATTCAAAAATCCATGAACACCATGCACAGCTTTCTCACTGGTCCAAACCCCAATAGTCCTTCCTGAGATCACCCTGAGTAACATTTGGGTCACTTGCTCCATTACTTAATTATTATTATTAACTCTAACCCTAACTCCAACCTTAACCCCAACCTTAACTAGGGATGTGCATGAATATTCGTAACATTCAAAATTTGTCACATTCAAAGATTGACATTTGAATGTGAATAGAATGTTTTGACACATTTGTATGAAGCTTCGTATGGGATTTGTATATGGGATTTGTATGCTATTTGTATGCATTCGTATGGGATTCTTATGGGACTGAACATTCGTATGGAATACAAATCCTACCACATTCAAAGGGAATCTATTTGAACAAATATGGATTTTCTTGCATTCTATGCAATATGAATCAAATACAAATAATAATAATAATCCACATCTCTAATTTTAGCCCTAACCTTAACCCTCTTTCCTTTCACACTTCTTTTAATAACCACACAGCAGGACCCACATTGACAAGTTATTTATTTATTTATTTATTTAGCTCACAAAGACTCTCTACCAGGGCCCCTCTTTTATCATTCTATATGCATTTGTAAACATGTTAAAACTACAATCTAAGCATAACATGTGGCAACAGATGTGATCATAAAAGCTTCCCGGAATAACTATGGGCAATAACAATGAATATAATGGACAGAGAGGGAATAATATCTGCATTTATAGCAGCGTGTACGGAATAGTTGAGGACTCCGGTGACATTTAATCTTTGGGGATGGACAGATTCCCTGAGCTTTTGGTGGTTACTTCAGTATTACGTCTATTGCAGACAGATCTCCCGCTGAGTTAGCCCCTGAGCCTGGAACATTTAGACAACCATGCAGTACATTATTTTGACAGCAGACCTATTTGGTGATGGAGAAAAGAGCAGGATGCAAACTGGGTGGGATTTCAACATTTTTAAAGAGTCATCATAAAACTAATCCTCCTACCCTCTCTTCTTACCAACTCTCAATCTTTTCTAGGCATTTTTTAAAAGATAATCTGCAAATATTCATTACGTTGTATTTATTTAAAGCACATGTATGCCACTTCTCATAAAGTAAAATCTCCAAAAGATTTTAGGATAAATACTCAAAATTTTTGTTTTTTTCATATAAGAACTGGCATATAATCAAATCATTGCACTTAGGAGATAATCTTTGCTGATACTTCAAAAGCTTTTTTATTATATGCCCGTTCTGGAAATTTTGGATACACGATGTCCTTTAACTTCCTAGTAACAGTAATCCCAATTATTCTCAAGTGACTTAACTTAAGGATTGTACATTATGCTTTTGTATATTATACATGATTGTTATATGGTTAGCTTTTATCATGTAGTTTGCTTTTAGTATGAACATAATGAACTAGTTTAAATTAGTAATAATAGTTTGGTGTGAAGAGTTCCAAATCTCTTTCTCTTCTTTAAAGTTATCTCTTTTTTATGCTCTAGACTTTAATTATATATACATGGGTACATATGCATAATATGACTTCCCCTTGAAGCTGATGGGTAAGAGAGTCAGATCAGACAAGGGGAAGGATTTCTTCACCCAGAGGGTCATTGGTCTGTGGAATTTGCTGCCAGAAGAGCTGGTAACAGCAACCAGCCTAGATGGCTTTAAGGAAGGGTTAGACAAATTCATGGATGACAGGTGTATCAATGGCTTCTAGAATGGAATCCCTAGGTATAGGGATGTGCATGAATGTTCTAAACATTCAAAATTCAATCAAATTCAATTGAATGTGGACATTCAAATTGGAATAGAATATCTTCACATTCAAATGTAAACATTCAAATGAATTTCGAATGTTCCAAAACATTTGTTCAAATCATTTGAATCCTTTGAATTACATACATATCTGTATGAATATCATACGTATCTGTACACATTTGCACTTATAATACGCAAAGGAAGTGGGATGCATATGGCATAAAACAGGACACGTACAAAATGCATACAGATATGTATAACACATACGAATGCTGTCAACATTTGAATCTTTAAATACTAATGTTGTTGACATTCGTATCTTCAAATTCGAATCTAATATTTGAACAAATAGATTTGAATGCATTGGATTTCAATCGTGTTTTGTTGCATTTGGATTCTAAACATTTGAATTGAATTGAATTTTTTGAGATTTTATTTGACTCAAATTCGAATGCAAAAAATAAAAATAAAAAAAATATGCACATCCCTACCTAGGTACATCTTCCAGGCTAGGGGACAAGCAGGATGCCTCTAAGGTCAATCGCTGGGGTTTGAGAGCAGGGGAAGGTTTGGCCCCTGTCTTGTGCTTGAGATGCCCATAAGAATTTGGTGGACCATTGTGTGAGACAGGCTACTGGACTAGATGGGCTGTGGCCTGATCCAGCAGGACTCCTCTTATGTTCTTATGACTGGGAACACCTACTAACATCAGTTTGCTGGCTGTTTCTGGTCTGCAAAGGAATGCTGCTTGTGCCAGAGGCCCACCACTGATGGGGTTGCCACCAAAGGGGCAAAACCAAAATTGCTTTAATCTTTGGGACCCCCCTTGAGGGGTACAAGGGCAAGGACCCAACCTATTCCTATGCTCCTACTTCTGTGCCTCCTTTCCGCTTTCAGATAAACTTGATGTTCTCCATAGTAGTTGGAATTTGTCTGCAGCAAAGGAAGAGGGTAACAGAGGAAGAGGGTGCTCCTGTCTCAGTGATCACAACACTGTCACCAAAATGATCCATTGGAATCTATGCCACAATTACCATCTACCAGCAGCAAAGAATTAGTGGGATCATAGACTCAAAAAAGTGGTTGATGATGAACAGGCAAAAATATGATGGGACTACAAACTGATAAAGCTTTGGAACATAACATCCCTGATATCACCATTGTTGAGAAGAAGAGGGTGTGGCTCATTGATGTCGCTATACCAGGAGACAGCAGGATTGACATGAAACAAACAGAGAAAATTACGAAATACAAGGACTTAAAGATCAAAGTTCAAAGACTCTGGCACAAGCCCACAGCAGTGGTCCCAGTTGTGATCAGCACACCGGGTGCCAACCCAAAAGACCTTGGATGGTACTTAAAAACAGTTCCATGCTGGCAGGAGTACCATCTGTCAACTGTAAAAGGTCACCCTGCTGGGCTCTGCACGCGTGATCCACCAATACATAAAGTCATCATAAGAACTTGGGAAAATCCCAGTCTGTTATGAAATATCAAAGTCAACATCTTTGTGTGTCATGTTGCATTGTTGTTTCTCTCAATAATAATAATAATGATGATGATGATGATGATGATAGGACACTCTATGAAGCTGATGGGTAAGAGAATCAGATTCGACAAGGGGAAGTATGTCTTCACCCAGAGGGTCATCGGTTTATGGAATTTGCTGCCGGAAGAGGTGGTGACAGCAACCAGTTTAGATGGCTTTAAGGTAGAACTAGACAAGTTTATGGATGACAGATGTATCAATGGCTACTAGAATGAATGCCTAGGTACATCTTTCAGGCTGCGGAGGGGGGAGAAGCAGGATGTTTCTAAGGCCATTTGCTGGGATTCGAGAGCAGGAGAAAGTTTGTCCTTGTCTCTTCTTGAGATGCCCAGGGGCAATTGGTGGGCCACAGTGTGAGACAGGACTAGAAGGGCTGTGGCCTGATCCAGCAGGGCTTCTCTTAATAATGATGATGATGATGAGATAAAAAAGAAACTGATTAAAACATACTGGCTAAGTATGAGAAAAGTCAATGGAGCACTGGAAATTGTGAATATCATAATAAGTTAATAGCTACACCCAGAAAAACAGAACAGTATGAAGCCACAATCGTTCAGTTACGTAGTAGGAAGGAGAAATAATACAAGGCAAGAGAGTAGTGATGTGCATGAATGGGTTTTTTGACATTTGATTTGTAATGAATCAAATGTTAGAAAATTCACATTCGTCAAGTAGATACCCTTCGAATGCGGTAGGATTCTATTTTGATATGAATGTATTTGTACAAATTTGAATGAATATCCTATACGTATCTGATACGAATGGATACGTATCCAATACGAATGGATATGTACCCAATATGTATCCCATAAGAAATATGCCCTCTGAAAGTGTCAAACCTGACCTGAATCCACTTTTAATCCACTTTCAATCCATGTCGAATGCAATCTGGATCTGTTGCAGATGTATGGCACAGCTGTTTTCCCACCTCCCCAGTTTAACGAATGTCTGAACTATTTGTACAAATCTTAATGTACGAATGTTGCAACATTCAATTTGTGTACAAAGGTCTGAATTTGTCCAAATTTGTACCAATAACAAACGTTAAGAATATTCGGGCACATCCATGCAAAGGAGAGAATTCATCATTTTCATAAAATGGAAAAGAAGGCACCTTCTATATTTTGTTTGGGTTTGTGTGCTCTTCTCCTCAATACAATATTCAGAACTATGGAAGTGCAAATGGGTCAGAGTTCTGCAACTGATCTCAATATAGGAAAGGCATAGATTTATTTTATTATTTATTTATATTTACATTTATATGCCGCCCCATGCCCGAGGGTCTCTGGGCAGCTCCAACATTTAAAAACAGACATTTAAAAAATTATATCAGACCTAAAACCAGAAACAAGTTTAAAAATGCAGCTTTAGAAAAATACAAATATAGTTAAAAACAGCAGTGATTTTCAATGGGGGAAGTGTGGGGGACATTTAACCAAAGCCCTGCGTAAAGAGGAACGTTTTCACTGCCTTCCTAAATAGGACCAAAGAAGGGGCCTGACGCACCCCGAGGGGGAGACCATTCCATAGCCTGGGGGCCACCACCGAGAAGGCCCTCTCCTGGGTGCCCACCCACCTAGCTACTGAAGGCAGAGGGATCACCAGAAGGGCCTCCCCTCCAGATCTTAAAACACAGGCAAGTTGATATGGGAGAAGGCGCTCCTCTACTACTGTCATATTGATCTCAGTGGCAAATATGGATGCCGTTCCTGTCTCTTCTTTGGCAAAAGATGCTACTTTTTGAAGGACGTCACTGGTGCAGTCTCACTGACAAATAGACATCATTGTTAAATGCTATACTGCTCTTGCATGCCATAATCAAGACCAAGACCAGTCCAAGCAAAGTAGGAATTTTTAAAATGATGATGATTAATAATAGTAATAATAACTATTAATAACAACAACCACCTGCTGTCCAACCCCAGGTTCCGAAGCTTAACTTATTTTTGTTGATTCCGCTTTTGGAATCCCCTGGAGTGAAATTAAAATAAATCCTCCGCAGGATTTTGCTCTGCGGCCAACAAATCACAGCCAGTTTAGGAACACCAGCAGAGCAGAGTTTGCAATGATTGCTGTCATCAAGGGGGTTTCTTTTCGATTCTCTTCACAACCGTATGTTTCTTTGTTACATCTGCTGTCATTAACCAGAAGGTTTGTGGGGCATCATTGTTTTCTTCCTCCCTCACACCATTCTTACTATCAACTTTTCCCCTTCTGGTTCTTTCTTCTGCTGCTCACGCGCTTTATTCCCTTTGTCCTTTGCTGATACAATTCCTGTTTCTTCTTCTTCTTCTCTGTATTAAATTGCCGAAACTACCATTGTAAAATATCTTGCTCTTGCACATTCAGAATTTTATTGCAGAAATGTTGTTCTTTTTTGACCAACTACGCCACCTTCTTTACATCAGTAGGGATGTGTATGAAGCACATTTGCCTAGGGATGTGCATGAATATTCGTAGGCATTTGAAATCCGATTGAATGTGCTGAATTTTGACATTTAAACTCAAATATAATGGCCAGAAATTTGAATGTAAATGTTTGAATTGAATTTCAAACTTCAGATCTATTCATTTGAATTATCCAGACATTCGTATGTGTTGGGTTCATACACGACGCACACTTGAAGATCCACATCTTTCCCGCATCCGTAGGCATTTGTATGGATCCATACGAGATGAAAACAGGTTGCATACAGGATAACTACAGGATGCGTATGGATGCGGACAGATATGGGGGAGATGCATACATGCACAAATGAATGTTGTCAACATCTGTATGTGCAGATTCAAATAAAACGTTTGAATGAATAGATTCAAATTTGGTAAATACAAATAGAATCTTGTTAAATTCAAATTTAAAACATTGGATTTTGGGGTATTCTATTTCAATAGAATGTCAAAGAAACAATTGGGCACATCTCTACATTTTCCCCTTATAATCCATTTGAATCAAAGCGGGGGGGATGTTCAACTTTGTAAACCCTCCCCCTGTGAATGTGGGAGACTTTTCCTCTGCATTCAAACATCTGTTGAATGTTTGCATGCAAAGGGAACCCCCATTCCCCTCCCTCCCCTCCCTACTCACCCCCACTCACATTTTGCTGCCACCATCGCTGCCACCACTGCTGCCACACCCTCCTCATAAACTCAACTAGGCCTTCCAGAGGTGCATGCCTCTGAGAATCATGGGAAATCTTGCAAGACTTCCTGCCAGTCCTGGATGGGAGCAGCATGCACAACTTTGGAGTCCCTAGTTCATCTTAAGAGGAAGGTATGTTGGCAGCAGAAGCCATGACAGCGGGCAGTGGATTTACAGGTAAGGGGGCTCAGCCGTGAGGGGGAGACAGGAGGCTGGAGATGTACAGGTCCAGCCTTTATTGAAGCTTCTACAAGGGTTTGATGAAGGCCAGATACATATGATTTGCAAACAAGGGGAGGTCTATGAATATAGCTGCCTTTTGATTTGCCTGAGAATGTTCAAATTCATACAGATTCATGCAAATTGTGAATGTACTGAATATTTTTCTGCCATCCATATCCATCAGCAAGTGTCATTCTCTAACTACAGATTCCCTTCCTTCTATGCAAGGAACTCATAGCTACCTCAGGGGGGCACATAATGGTTATGGTAGCCATTTTACCCTCCTGCAATTTCTCCCTGAATGTGGGGTGATTTCACACTTCCCTTCCCATCCAATGAACAGGAAAGGAGCACAATGAACCAATGTTGACTAGCGCTCAAATTTGGAGTGCTAGTCAACATTAGCCCCCCCCCCCCGCCCCCAGCAATTGAATACAGAACTTGATTTGATTGCAGGGTAGTCCTCTTAAGGGCACCATAATTTTGGCTACCACACCCATTGCAGCTGTGCATGCATTGGCACCATCACCATGACGATGCTGACACTCTGTGGCATCAGGAGGGCATCAGGGCTGCCAGCGCACTTGCACTGCAGCCCTGTTGACCTCCTTGTCCAGCTGAGGTGCCAATGCTCCCCAGCTGCACCCAACAGGTAAGTGATTGGGGAAGGTCAGAGAGAATATCATAATAAGTGGAGCCCTGCTGGATCAGGCCATATAGCCTGGCATTATAGTCTGGCATCCTGTGTCACACAGTGATTGATCAATTGCTTCAGAGAATTCTCAAATAGAGGACAAAAGCAAAACCTTCACCTGCTCTATACTCCCCACAAGTGTCATTTAGAGCCATCCTGTCTGTCTCTCCAACCTAGAGATGGTACCTAGGCATCCATTCTAGTATTCCTTGATACTTCTGTCATTCGTGAATATGTCCAACCTTTTCTTAATGCTCTCCACTGTGGTTGCCATCACCACATCATCTGGAATGAAATTCCCCAGCCTGAGAACTCTCCGAGTGAAAGTTGTCCGCTCGGACTTGGCCTGCCGTCCCGAACCAAACATTTTCTATGGCACGCATTAACATTCTGCCTTCGTCAGTCAGAAGATCCCACCGGTAGATCATTTATCACCATAAGAATTGATTGCACTTTTGCGCTATGTTTTTATTTGGCTTTTGTGGATTTCTAATATTGCTTGCTATGGTCTGAGCCGGCTCATTGCCAAGGGTATTATGTGACTCCGCTCCACCCTTCCCCACCCATATTGGAACATTGCTATTCAGTTGTGAAATTTTATGCTGCAGCCCATTGTGTTTGGTTTCAAGCCTTAATTAATTTTGAAGTTATTGGAGTAGACTAAATCTTGCAATTCACCGTTTAACCGTTTCTCTGTGTTTGGCGGGAACATGTAGCAATATTCTGGTCTAAAACTATTATAAAGCTATTGGGATTATTTCTTAACCCTGGCCTTTGGGAGTGTATACAGCTCAAGGGTTACTTTTAACTATGGCTGATAGGTTTCTCTCTCTGTGTGTGTGCTATTTGAATTGTTTTTGGCTGTATCTTATACTTTATGTTACTATTGTCACAAAGGGTGTGCACAAATGCATTTTTCGCATTCATATTCGAATTGAATGAAATATTTGAATATTTTTAGTTCAATTCAAATGTTAAAAATCCAGATTTTTAAAAATCCGATTCGAATCCGGATTATCTGAATCTGTACATTCAAAAATGTGATTTGAATTCAAAAATACAAATGTTGGGAACATACGTATCGGATTTTCGAATTTGCGTGCATCCCATTTTTGTCCTGTTTTCATCCCGTATGCATCCCATTTTCATCTCACATTATAAGTACAAATACGAATATATTCGTATACAATGTGGATCTGTTCATTTGAATTATTCGAAAATCTGTATCGGATTTTCAAAAATCTGAAATTCATTCAAATGTTCAAATTTGGATTTTTGAAAAGCCTATTCGAATTCAAATGTCGATATTTGACAGATTCGAATCAGATTTTTGAATTTTCAAATATCTGTGCACATCCCTAGGCCACTTTTGGAAATAGGTTAAAGCAAACGAATTATGAATAGAATAAAAGTTATGAACCACTTCCTTGCTGCTTTGACTGCTTTCAGGTGGTTGGCTCTTCTGGCATTTGATTTTGGTCAATTCTAAGCTGCTGTTCTTGGGGAAAAACAGCCCTTTCTGCCACTTACTTTAGGTCTTGATTGAGGAATCTCTTAATCCAGAGCTTCTGCCTCTGTATCCACACATTAACAAGGATCACAGAGGCCCATCTCTATCTGCAGTGTCAGCTCAAGAGGTCCTTAGGCTGGATCTCTAGTAGACTGTTGTAGCAGTGAGCCAGCTTGGTCTAGTGGTTCGGGAGCTGAACCCTTATCTGGGAATACCAGGTTTGATTCCCCAGTCCTCCACAAAGCCAGCTGGGTGGCCTTGGGCTAGTCACAGATCTCTTCTGAGCTCTCACAGGGTGTTCTGCTGTGAGAAGAACAGAAGATTTGTCAACTGCTGTGAGTCCCCTTAATGGGTGAGAAAAGCAGTGTAGAAAGCCAACTTTTCTTCTTCTTCTTCTTCTTCTTCTTCTTCTTCCAAATGCCTGAATAATTTGTACAAATGATTCAAAAGATTCAAAATTTGTTTGAATGTTTAAATTTGAATGCATAGGCATTTGATTCAAATTTGAATGTCTGAATTCAAATGAATTCATTCAAATTTTGAATATTTTGAATATTCATGCACATCCCTAGAGTCTTGGGTTATAATGCTCAGGTACTTCAGAGTATTGTAAAATCTACCTTGCAAGTTGGAAGGTGCAAGACATTTCCTGATGCAACATATCTGGATGCAGCCTGAGACAATCCAATCTACAAGGTTAAACAGGTTATATTTTTAAATATGTTTTTAGGAAAGAAGTGTTATAAATAAATAAATAAATAATTATCAAGAGGTACGCAAGAGTAAGCAGCCTTATTCAATGGGGAATATTTGTGTTCTAGAAATTCCGATAACTAATTTTTAGCAATAATCTCTTGCAAGCAAATGAGTGTTCTTAATGCAGGCGGAAGAGACAGATGCAATATTGTTCTCTTAGCATAACTTGTAAAGAGATTTAAAACTCGGCTATTTTACAGATTCTCCATTTCCCTTGCCCAGATCTGTCAGTGTTAAGGGCTGGGATCCATATGGTTCTCAAATTTTCCCCGGCTATTCTTAGAAGATCTTCTGAAAGAAGAACATGAAGAAGGTTGCTATTTTGTTTTGATTTCTCAATGGTTCCAACGTCTGTCTTGTATTGTAATTTGACTTAAATTCCTTCCATCTGCTACTGCAAAGCTAATCTAAATGTAAATGAAAATAAATACATTTCTGAAAAATAAAAGAAATGAAACCTTTAAAGGCTCAAAACTTTGGCATGTTTAGAAGTGTCATAATGATTTTTGTGTCATCTGTTTCTCTGCTTCTTTTTCTTTTTCATTATGTCTGCCTAGATTTCTAATGAACTCTTAGACAACAACAAACAAACAAACTCAAGAGTCTTGAAGGAATGATATCTTATGACTGGTCTCCCTTCTGGCTCCACGCACATGCCCAACCCCAGAATAAGTTCAGGGAATATTTGGGGAAGCTCCAAAATCTCACACCTGGGCCTAAAGAATTCTGTGTTGGTCAACGTTTGGATGCGTTTTTTTATTACTGGATTTTATAAACTATTTCTAAACTCTATTGCTGGTATAAGAATACAAAAAGCAATGTCTTCTAAGGATTTGCTAGGGACTCGATGGGCTGTGGCCTGATCCAGCAGGGCCTCTCTTATGTTCTTATGTTCTTATGATGTGCACAGATATTAATAATATTCAACATTCATGCAAATTTGTATGAATTTGTACATTTACATACAAACAGAATGCTGGGACATTTATGCATTGACATTCGTATTTGTACATATGTTTTGGAACATTCATGGACCGGGGCGGGGGGGGGGGGTAGAGGTTGTGCCAGTCACATATACAAGGGATTCAAGGTGCATTAGATGTGGATTGAGAGCAGATTTAAAGTGGATTCAGGGTAGATTTGATGCTTTCAGAGCAGATATGTTGGGAATACATATGGGATATGTACAGGATAACATACACATTTCATATCAGATATTTCTACTGAAGGCATATGAAACATTTGTATTAAATAGCATCCTGCCACATTTGAAGGGGATCTATTTGAGTGAATACAGATTTTCCTACATTCGAGTCGATATGATTTGAATTTTTTTAAAAAATCATGCCCATCCTTACTGTCTTCTCATGCTGAAAATGCACAGAGGTAAAGCATGTAAGGATGGGTATGATTTTTTTTTTCATGTTCACTTCACATCAAAGTGAATGCAAAGGAAATTTGCATTTGTGCAAATGGAGCCACTCTGGTAGGATTCAAATCCACTGCAAATATTATTTCAGTGCTATTTGAATCTGCTTTGAATCCCTGCCACCAGTTGAGCTTTAGAATACCCTCTGAGTCTGTTCCTGATCTGCTGCAGATGAAACTGAGCAGACGCTCTGCCATCTCCCCACCTTCACAAATACAACAAAGCATCAAAGAAATGCACAAAAGCATTTGCTTCACATCAAAATGTCAGTCTTTAAATGTTAAAATTTGTATGAATTTGTACAAACATACATCTGAGAAATAATTTGTGCAAATCCCTAAAAGCATGGCCTAGTTTGGTCTAGTGGTAAGGAGCCAAACTCTTATCTGGGAATACTGGGTTTGATTCCACCCTCCTCCATGAAGCCATCTGGGTGACCTTGGGCTAGTCACAGCTCTCCTCTGAGCTCTTACAACCCCACATACCACGTTAGGTGTCTGTTGTGGAGAGAAGAATAGAAAACCTTTGCCAGCTGCTTTGAGTCCCCTTAAATGGACTGAGAAAAATGTGGTAGAAAAACCAACTCTTCTTCTTCTTTAGGTTGCTTCCAAACAATTTACAAAAGGTAAGAGGATTAGGGATGTGCAAAGTTCAATCACATTCAAAAATTAAAGCGAGCAGTTCATATTTGCAAATGTTTGCCTCAAAGCAGACATGCACTTCTTTGAATATATGGAAATTCATTCCAATCAACCTGAGGCCTTTTTGCACAAGGGACTGCAGCAGCCGGGAGTGAGCCACCTCCCCCTCATGGACCTTTTCGGGGTGGAGGGAGGCTGATCTGTGGCTGTGTATGGCCCGGGGGATGTGGGACCCTTAGTTAGACCGGACCCACGTGGGTTTGGTCTACTGGGGTCCTACATCTCCTGGCCCATTGGGGCAGATCGCCAGCCTCTGTGGGACTCAGCTGCCTGGATCCAGTTGGCTGAGCCCTGCAGAGGGCCATCAGGACCTCCACCCACAATGGGCATCCACCCCGGGGCTCAGGAACGTGTGTGTGCCCACCTACCTGCTGGCTGCTCTGCCGGCAAATGGCCCAGCTTGGTGGTGTGACTGATTCACCGTTGAACCAACCAAATGCATGTTCAGTCCTATGGTGAACCAAGCATGTAACTTTCATTCCTGCACGTGCCTAAAAAATGTTTCCTATCCATTTTCCTATATTCTGTTTATGTGTGTTCAGGGAGGAATTATACTGCACATTAGGAATACACTTTGTAAACCTGTTGACCAAGATGGCTATCATGACTAAGCAAAGCACACACAATTTACCTATGAAAACATGGAACATTAGTGCAAAAATGCAAAGTAAAACTGTCTGAATACTACCATCAAATAGTAGCGATGTACACAAATATTTTTAACCTTCAATATTCATATGAATTTGGACAAATTCAGACATTCATATAGAAACAGAACGTTGGGACATTTGTACACTGACATTCGTATCCAAATAAAATGCTTCAGAAAATTTTAAGAAGCTTTGTTACATCCGTGAACCTGGGGAGATGAGAAAGCGGCTATGCCAGTCACATCTGTTACAGATCCAGAGTGCATTTGATGTAGATTGAGAACAGATTCAAGGCGGATTTGACGCGTTCTGAGGAGATATGTTGGGGATACATATAGGATACGTGTGCTATTCATATTGGATATTCTGAGCTCTCACAACTCCACCAACCTCTCAGTGTGTTCTCCTGTGGGGAGAAGAACAGAAAGCTTTACCAGCCATTTTGAATCCCTTAAATGGTTGAGAAAAGCTGGGTAGAAAAGCCAACTCTCTTCTTCTTCTTCTTCTTCTTCTTCTTCTTCTTCTTCTTCTTCTTCTTCTTCTTCTTCTTCTTCTTCTTCTTCTTCTTCTTCTTCTTCTTCTTCTTCTTCTTCTTCTTCCTGTCCTCTGTGGCTCTCTGTGCCGAGAGCAACTATACGTTTGCTCCAAGGGGAAGAGGAAATGCCCCTCTATCATCGGTGCACCCTATGCCACCCTACTGCGGACACCACTTTTGTTTGAATTCCACTACATCAGAGTGAGGAGCGAAACTGTTCTTGCAGGAAGAAGAGAAAAGGAATGGGGAGATAAAAAATATTTAAGAGGTAAATAACAAACTGTTTTCTATGCTAATATTCTGCCCCCTGGGAGTTCTGATACTATATTATTTTCTTTCAAGTGTATCCTCTAGGCAATGCATTTTGATTCTTGAAGATTTGCCTTTGTCCTCTGAGGTTGCTCACATAAATCACTCCCTTACTAAGTCCCAGCTGGTGGGTGTCTCTTGGCATGTGTGAGCATGAATAAACAGACACAGAACTCATGGCGCTTGGGGACTTCAGTGCTTTGTTTATTTTTAGTGGAGGATCAAAACAGGCTGTGTAGGGACCCTTGGGGAGATATTCTTGGTTCTGCAGTTCAAGTTTAGGGGCTTCTCTTGGGCTCTGGAGAAAGTTAATGAATGAGCCCTCTCATTGTAATAAGATATCGACAGTCTCAGAACTTTTGTGTACAGTAAGCTAAAGGTCCCTACATCATGTAACAAGGGGCCTTTCCACACTGGCTGCCGAAAAACGGATCTAAAAAGAATCCGTTTTTCAGTGAACCATTCTTTCCGAAGATCTGTCCCAAATAGGGACAGATCCTCAGAGGCCCCGCGTGTCCACACATGCGCGGGGTGGCGGCGGCAAGGCCGGATTGTGGAAGACGGATTGGAGTGGGTGCTGTGCGGATGCACCAGTGCCCATTCCAATCTGTCCTCTGGGGGGCAGAAGACCCTCCCTCCAGCCTTCCCAATTGGGTCCCCAAGGGTAGGAGGCAGTTGGGTGGCTTCCCTGCAGAAGCCATTAGACCTAGTAGTCACCATTTCTCCCCTGGTCCATTCCTTCCCCACCTTTTCTAGCTCTTGTGAGCCATTTTGGTCTAGGGGTTAGGGAGCTGGACTCTTATCTGGGAATACCGTGTTCGATTCTGCCCTCCCCCATGAAGCCAACTGGGTGACCTTGGGCTAGTCACAACTCTCTTCTGAGCTCTCACGGCCCCACCTACCTCACAGAGGCCCCATTCTCATCACAAGCTTAAAACGGTTTTCCTAAACCGAAATAAAGAACCAGATGCAATTTGCCTGACCCCATTACTTTCAACTTTAATCGCATTCGATCCCGATTCTGAAAGCACTTGAAAACTTCATTAGGGAAAGTGGATCTTTTTCTCCCCGCCCATAGCCTGTCATGGTGCTCACCCCCTCTCTCTGACTGGGGTTCCTCCTGCCGCAAAACTTTTGATGTGACAAGGGTAGAGAGTTCCTAGAGTGTTATTGGGGGAGGGAAACCCTAAACATGCACTCTCATCCCACCAAAACGGTACCGTTTCCACAGTAAGAAATGTAAATAGTTTTAAATGCAAGAACAGGAGCAAGACCTGTTGAAATGAGTGTTTTATTTACAACGCTTTGGGGCGATTTAACGTGCAGAAAGCATGTTAAGTCAACCTGACATGGAGACTGTGAGGATCGAAACCGTTTCCAAACCATTTTAAGTTTGTAATGGGTACAGGCTGAGAGTGTTCTCTTGTGAGGAGAAGAACTGAAGGTTTGTCAGCCACTTTGAGTCCCCTTAAATGGGTGAGAAAAGCGGGGTAGAAAAACCAACTCTTCTTTTTCTTCTTCTTAACTTTTAATATATAAGCCTTTTCACTCTCTCTCTCACACACACATAAACACACACACCTCTAGGTGCATTGTCACATAATCCCTTTAGGGCAAGTCATAACAAACAAACAAACAAACAAACAAAATGCTGCGAAAAGCCAGAATGCATTCCAGGTATCCCTCCTTCGGGTCCATTCCTTTTCCTCCAGGCGTAGTTGGAAAGTGTTCCCAAATCATGCATTTTCTACAGAACAAATAGGAAGAAAAAGCAGGAGGTGGAATGGAGAGAAAGGGGGTGGGGGAAGAGAGAAAAGATTTGAATTTCCAAATGGGGGACCCAGTTCAGAGAGCTTTCTTTGAGAAAATCAGAACAAAAAGAAGAAAACTTTTTCTCCCTTGGTGGCAGAACTGATGAATATTTCTTTCCTATGGCAAAAAAAGAGAGAGAGAATCCTGATGAACTGACATTTCAGGTTCATACAAATAAATCCCCTCTAGGATGAATTTATTAGCTGGATCAGATTAATCTCAAGTTTGGACTTGCCCTCACAATTCACCCTTATTTTGCATGGACTTACATTTCAGTGGGCAATATCCCCTCCCTCCCCTCCCCTCCCCTCCCTTCACCTCCCTCCCCCCATCTCTTTGCAAGATGGTATAGATAGAATAATTATGATAAAATCAATTAGCCGCTCATTACTCTTTGGAGGAGGGAGGGGGAACAAACACCATCAAATCCAAACTCACATCTGTTGCAGCATTGATTCTGAAGTGGTGACTGACAGTTTCCAACTGCCTAAGTAGGTTATAACAAGATTGCTTCGGGCTGGAAAAGGCAACGGAGGGCAGAGCAGAGAAACCCTGGCCTCCAAACATGTCTTAAGCCTCAAGAAAGAACGAAAGAAAGAGAAGGCGGAGGGAAGAAAACGAAAGAATGGAGCATGCGGGAGGGGGAAAGGCTGAACCTCTCATCACTGACTTCCATCTCCCAGTTCTCGTGTTCTATAGCTGGTGTTTTTGGTGTGTGTGTGTGTGTGTGTGTTTTAATTGATTTGGTAGTTCTCTTTCATTTACATTTCACCTGCAGGGGACAAGAGAGAAAATTATCTCACCGACGGTAATAAAATTATTATTCGGCTAATCATTCACAAACAAGTGTTGTTATTATTGGCAGTATTTGTTTAACCGTGTCAGCGTAGAAGATGGAAGTAGTTTTAAAGTAGCAAATGATTGCAGAAGTAACAACAAATGTAGACAAAGAATATATATGGAAGGAGAAGGAGGAGGAGGAAGAAGAAGAAGAAGAGTTGGCTTTTCTACCCCACTTTTCTCACCCATTTAATGGGACTCAAAGTGCACCAAAAGAGGGGTACAAAAATGAAGGCAAGTTACCTGGAATTTATCTGTGTTAATCTAATAGATAGGGGAGGGAGGGAGGCTGGGAGGAAGGGTGTGCTGTTTTACTCCATCCCTTGCCATTATCTCTGGAGAATCCTCAGAGTCAGTGCTCAGGCTAAAAAGACCCTGTCTCAGTCCGCACTTTCCCTGCGGAATGCCATAAGGCTTCACAGTAGTCAGTTTTCAACTTTCTGCACAATTTGTGGACAGGCTACCGCAAAACCAAGCCCTACAGCTTGCAGTTTTATACACTGGCCAGTCACCTTATGGAGCCTTGCTGACTACAGTTCAGAGCAAAATTTACACCACGGAATGACCCTATTTGTCTATTACACCACCCAGGAACATCTCCAGCAACGCCCAAGCTTTAGCAGACCTGATCATTAGGGCTAGAATCGGAGCCAAAAGCTTGACTGGACACAATCTGACCTGCATCTACTCAAACTTGGACAAGTCCCAGCATGAGTTCCTCCTACAAAAGACCAGTCTTACCAGACTGCCTTCATAGGTTACATGGGAGATATAACATTTAACCTACCAGCAGACCCACACTTGAAATTAGTCACCCAGGTGAAGATGCACAATCTGCCCACCTGTGCCACCAATCAAGAATGCTTTAACCCTTTACATATGGTTCGCCTAAGAGTGGTATTGTCATGTACCAAGACAAAGACTCTCAGGCTGCTTCTGCATTGGGCACTTAACACACATTAAGTACCCATTAAGGATTGATTTCTAAAACCCCGTCCGCACCACACCACACATTAGAGACACATGCGTCCACACTGGCTTGCATGTGATGTGTCTCTAATGTGTGTTAAGTGGCCCTTAAACCGGTTTCCCGGAAGGCTACATTGAAGGTAGTCTTAATGGGTACTTAATGTGTACTTCCGCAGTTAAGACACATCCGTTTCGGATGTGTCCATACTGCAAAAGTGTCCCTAACTGGGCCCTCCCCCGGCCTGGAATGATTGGCTCCTCTGGAGCAAGCATGGAGAGTCGGGGGTCTCCTATCTCAGAGCTCGCCCTCTCCCCAGAACCTGTGGATCACAGCTTCTGGAGCCAGGGGGAGCTTCATCTACCCCCCCCCCACAGCCCACCCTGGGGAGGGCGCAAGTGATCCCCTCCTTACCTTAACGCAGCCAGGCCGATTCTGGCTGCAGGGTCGTCCCAGTTCTCTTTGCGTGTGTGTCCGGCACACCTCCCAATTGGCCAGGGCTGTGCCTGGCTTCAGGAGGCTCTCTGCACAAGTGCCGGCCCTGGCCAATCGGGAGGCACGCTTTGGCCATTCCAGTGGGGGGAATGGATAATGTTGGTTCATCACACTCCTTTCTTGTCCAGATGGGAAGGGAAATGTGAAATCACTCCATATCTAGCTGAATATGACTCTCCTGTGTCATATTATTTATATGTATGTATGTATGTATGTATGTATGTATGTATGTATGTATGTATGTATGTATGTATGTATGTATGTATGTATGTATGTATGTATGTATGTATGTATGTATGTATGTATGTATGTATGTATGTATGTATGTAAGTATATTTCTATCTGGCCCTATACCCAAAGTTTCAGGGTGGTTAAAACCTTTAAAACAACACATTAGAAAACCATGAAAACACTTAAAAGATTCAGCATATGTAAAATATCCTAAATATTAAAATAATAGTATCTGCCGGGATGTGGGTGGGGAGTATAATCACATCAGCCAAAGGCCAGGGCAAAGAGGTGCGTCTTCACCGCCTTCCTGAATATATACAGAGAAGGGGCATGACACACCTCAAGGGGGGAGACTATTCCATAACCTGGGGGCCATTACCGAGAAGGCCGTTTCCCGGGTGCCCACCCGTTTCATTACCGAGGGCGGTGGGACACCCAGGAGGGCCTCAGCTCCAGATCTGCACGGGCAGGTCGGTATGGGAGAAGGCGTTCCTTTAGATATTTGGTGCCCAAGTCTTTTAGGGCCTTGTAAGTCAGAGTTAACACTTTGAATTGGGCTCGGTAGTGAATTGTATGTTTACCAGCAGTGTTTTGTTTTGTTCTGTTTTTCAATAGAAACCCCCTTGCAGTGAGCTAGCCCTATGGTTCCGCTTGCCCAATGCCATTGATGCTAATTGGCACTTACCTCCCCAGGGCCTGAGACTCAGCTGGCAATGTCAGGGTAAGAAACCTGTGCATGTAAAACATGGGTCTCTTATTGATTCTCTCAAACCTTTACCCGGGGAAATGCAACTGATGTAACTGATGTAACTGATAGCATATCGAGGCTATTCAGACCTACAGACTACTACCCATTATTACTCATACATGTGGGCACAAATGATACGGCAAAAAAGCACTTTGAAAACATCTACAGAGACTTTGAAGACCTTGGCAGAAAAGTAAAGGAACTGGGAGCACAAGTAGTCTTTTCATCTATCCTTCCGGTGGATGGTCATGATAAAAGTAGAAGGGATAGGATTCTTGAGGTGAACAAGTGGCTACGTCAGTGGTGCCGGCAGCAAGGATTTGGATTTCTGAACCATGGAGAAAACTACCTATACGACGGACTCCTTGCAAGAGATGGGTTGCACCTTACAGGGACAGGAAAGAATGTATTCGGGAAGCGCCTTGCTTCGGTTATTAGGAGAGCTTTAAACTAAAACAAAAGGGGAAGGGTAACAAAAAGTCAAGCAAAAATACTCAGTCAATCAAACCAGGCGATATTCTTACTCCCAGAAATAGTACCAATGAACAAACGCATAAATTTTGTAAGGAAAACAGAGGAGGCAAGCTCGCAATAGATAGCAATTACAAACTAAAATGCCTCTACACCAATGCCCAAAGCATGAGAAATAAAAAAGGGGAGCTGGAGATCCTGACCCAGGTAGATAAATATGATGTCATAGGTATCACGGAAACCTGGTGGGATAACACACATGAATGGAACACAAACATTGAAGGCTACAACTTGTTTCTGCGAAACAGACTTAACAAAAGAGGAGGGGGTGTTGCGCTGTATGTTAAAAAAGAAATTGTCTCCTCAGAGGTTCAAGTTTCAGAGAGTGGAAGCTCAGTAGAATCGGTATGGGTAAGAATTCAAGGAGAGAGCAACAGAAAGGATACCATTGTAGGAGTCTATTACAGGCCCCCTGGACAAACAGAAGATATGGATGACCTCTTCCTAGACCAGATGGCTAAACTTTCACGAAAGCATGACATAGTGATTATGGGAGACTTTAACTACCCAGACATATGTTGGGAATCTCGCTCAGGAAAAAGTCACAAGTCTAATAAGTTCTTATCCTCTCTCGCTGACAATTTCATGTACCAAAAGGTGGTGGAGGAAACAAGAGGATTGGCTATCCTTGATCTAATTCTTACCAACAGAGAGGAAATGGTGGAGGATATCAGAGTTTCTGGGGCATTAGGAGGCAGCGATCATGTTATCCTTGAATTCTGGATAATAAGGGAAGGAAAGCATGAGAGGACTCAGACTTCAAAGTTGGACTTCAGAAGGGCGGATTTTGATGGACTCCGGAGGAGGTTAGGAGGGATCAAATGGTTAAATGTACTAAAGGATAGAAATGTCCAAGAAGGATGGGATATTTTGAGAAATGCAATATTAGAAGCGCAATCATTAACAATTCCTCAAAGAAGGAAGAATGGAAAACATCTAAAGAGACCAGGGTGGATAAACCTAGAACTTAAAAACTTGATAAAAAAGAAAAAAGAAATGTTTAAGAAATGGAAGGAGGGATACATATCTAAGGAGGAATATAATGAAATCAGTACAATCTGCAGGGCAAGTATCAGAAAAGCTAAAGCTAAAAATGAACTGAGGCTTGCAAGAGAGACTAAAAACAATAATAAAAAAGGTTTTTGGGGATATGTCAACAGCAAAAGAAAAGTCAAAGAGGTTTTGGGAAGTCTGCAGGGAGAGAATGGAGAAGTGATCGAAAGTGATCTTGAGAAGGCAGAGATTCTGAACTCCTATTTTGCATCTGTTTTTTCCAAGAGGGATAATGTACATGCAACAGTCCTTCACTGTACTGATGAAGGACTAGGAGAATCAAGACACAAAATCAACACTGAGAGAGTAAGGGAATGCTTAGCTAACTTAAACGAATTTAAGTCCCCGGGTCCAGATGGATTACATCCTAGGGTACTGAAGGAATTAGCAGAGGTAATTGCTGAACCACTTGCTGTAATCTTTGAGAAGTCATGGAGAACAGGAGAAGTCCCAGACGATTGGAGAAGGGCAAACGTTGTTCCTATCTTCAAAAAAGGGAAGAAGGTAGACCCAGGGAACTACAGGCCTGTTAGCCTGACTTCAATACCAGGAAAGATTCTCGAACAAATTATTAAACAACACATATGTCAGCATTTGGATAGGAATTCAATAATTAACAGTAGTCAACATGGGTTTGTATCAAACAAGTCGTGTCAGACTAACTTGATTTCATTTTATGACAAAATCACTGAATGGGTTGATCAAGGAAATGCAGTAGACATAGTATTTCTTGATTTCAGCAAAGCATTTGACAAAGTATCTCATGCGATCCTCATTGAAAAATTGATCAAATATGGGTTTGACAAGGCAACTATAAGGTGGGTTCAAAACTGGCTTAGTAATCGTACTCAAAGAGTGGCTTTAAATGGCTGCACATCCAAATGGAAGGAAGTGTCAAGTGGAGTACCACAAGGTTCTGTCCTGGGCCCAGTTATGTTTAATGTTTTTATAAACGATCTGGACGAGGGAGTTGAAGGGAAACTGATCAAATTTGCTGATGACACAAAGCTAGGGGGGATTGCAAACACCAGAGAAGAGAGAGAGAGGATTCAAAAAGATTTAGAGAAACTCGAACAATGGGCCGCAACTAATAAAATGGTATTTAACAAAGAAAAATGCAAGGTTCTGCACCTGGGCAAGAAAAATGAAAAAAGCACATATACAATGGGAGGAATTCGGCTGAGCAGCAGCACATGTGAAAAAGACTTGGGTGTCCTGGTAGATCATCAACTGAACATGAGTCAACAGTGCGAGGCAGCTGCAAAAAAGGCAAACACAATTCTGGGGTGTATTAGGAGAAGCATAGAGTCCAGATCACGTGAAGTTATTATCCCCCTCTACTCTACCTTGGTCAGACCTCATCTGGAGTACTGTGTCCAGTTCTGGTCACCCCAGTTTAAAAAAGACACTGACAAGCTGGAGCAGGTTCAAAGGAGAGCTACCAAGATGGTGAACGGTCTGCAAACCATGTCTTATGAGGAACGGCTTAAGGAACTAGGAATGTTTAGTCTAACAAAAAGAAGACTGAGAGGAGACATGATAGCTGTCTACAAATACCTCAAGGGTTGTCACAAGGCAGAGGGATCAGCCCTGTTCTCACTCTCTCAAGGAAGGACTAGAAACAATGGGGTGAAACTGCAGGGGAAAAGATTTAGTTTAGATGTTAGGAAAAAATTTCTAACAGTAAGAGTGATCAACCAGTGGAACAGGCTGCCACGGGAGGTGGTTGGTTCCCCTTCGATGGAGGTCTTCAAGCAGAGACTGGACAGCCATCTGTCTGAGATGGTTTAGGAGATCCTGCCTTGAGCAGGGGGTTGGACTCGATGACCCAGGAGGTCCCCTCCAACTCTACCATTCTATGATTCTATGATTCTATGAAATAACTTATAATCCCTTTGGGATGGGTCGATGCCACTCGGGCAGCTTTTTCATTCCACACCTATACCAATTCCCCTGCCGCCGTTCACCCAGTGCACTTTGTGATCCTTTGCTTCATGTGAGCAGAAGCCACTATAAATGATACATTTCACCATAAAATAGATGGAGAACGAGAGAGCTTGGGAGCTAGCTGTGTCGAGCAGCCACGATGCCACCTTCTACATATCTTCGGTGCAAGGTTGCTTTGAAGGACGACATTAACAACTTGTTCACAATCTAATGACACATTTAGATTAGAGTTTGCAATGTACATAGCCCCCCCTCCCCTCCTCCTGTTCATTGCCAGATAAGATGTGTGATAGGAACATCTCCAATAACCTTTCAGAATTCATTTATTTTGGAAGAACCAAAATAATAAAATGCCAAATGAATTAAGAATGATATTTCATGTAATATAGAGTGAAGACCATTTTAAATAACCCATATGCAAGAATTTATTTTTATTTGCTTATCTGTTTATTTATTTATTTTGTAATGGATGATCTATTCATTAGAGACTGAGTGGGGGGAGGAAGACACCAGGAAGTAACTCTTATTTATTTGGCCATGGCCTTGACACGGGTAATTCTCAGAAATGGAAGCTTACGTTAATACAGACACCTTTAATGGAAGTACCCCAGTAGTGTCTGCTTGGACACTGAGGGTGCTTCCGCATTAGACTAAATAAATTCAGATCCACCTCATCCAGATTTAGTAAAACCGGGTTCCAGTAGACCCAGTTTTACTAAATCTGGATGCCTGGTAGATCCGGATTTACGGGGGTAGATCCACATCTAATAGATGTGGATATACCCACCCCGGTCCTTCCGCACACACAGCGGAAGGACGTCTTTAATCCGGATTTGAGATGGGTGCTGTGCAGGTGCACAGCACCCACCCCAGATCCGTGCTCCGGGGCCCCTCCCCCAGCCCACCATGCTTGGCTCCTTGGAGCCAAGCTTGGTGAGCCGGGGGCCCCCGCTGCTGCACCTTGCCCTCACCCCAGAAGTGGCAGATCACTGCTCCTGGGGCCAGGGGGAGCTTCTCCGAAGCCCACCCTAGCCCACCTGGGGGGGGGAGCACGTGAAATCCCCTCCTTACCTGCTCAGCGTCACCCCAATTCTGGCTGCAGGGACCCAGGATGCAGTGCGCCTGCATCCTGTGCGCCTCCTGATTGGCCGGGGCTGCTCCTGGCAGCTCCAGCCATTAGGAGGTGTTCTGCGCAGGCGCGCTGCCCTGGCTATGATGCATACATGTGCTGGCACTCTTAAATTTACTTGTCTTTATAAACCTTCTTCTAATAAAGCTTTACAATCCATTTTTCTCTTCAGTACCCTTCAAGTTACCAAACACTATTCCTTTGAAAACTGTACACTTAAAAACTATGAGCCAAAGCCAGGACACAGGATCGAAACCAAGGAAAATGGGAACATACTGTTCATGCAAAGGGTCGATGTTTTATTGTTGTTTATTTAGGTAGATTTCTTCCAATACATTTAGGTTGCAGCCACACAGATCTGAAAAGACAGTTTAATGCTTGCATTCCCATCTCACTTCTAATCCAGAGAATGCACTTTTGAAACTACAATTTCTGGTCTACCTCTAAGCTGCTTTGGAGTAAACTTTTTGTCAAATTGTGTGAGGATGCGGCCAAAAATCCAGTACATGATCTAGGGCATAAAGTTGTTCATTGTGAATCCCCTGCCTGCATTTGCATGGTTTTATCCAAACATCACCTGTATGCCGGGCTTCAGGCAGTCATGATACATCTACACCCAGAAACGACCAACTTTGTCTCCATTCTTTTTCTCATTATTTCTGATGTAAATTTGGGGAACATATTCCATCCCTCACCTCTACCCCTGACATCCTTGACTTCCAGAAATAAAATGTGAACTCGTTTCAAATACCAGCAGTGTTTGAATTTTAAATTAACCTATTTACAATGAAACTATGCCTGCTGATTGCCATCTTCTTCAGGAAAATTAACAGTAACGATCATTGGCGTCATAATGCAATTTCCCCGCAAAAATCACATAGGCTTCATTACTGTTTACATAAATTGTCATAAATACCAATTATAGCAGAACATAAAATGTAATGCTCTCTCTTTTTTTTAATCATAATCACACAATTGTTCTTCTAATTCATATGCTGGGGGAATAAGGGTTCTGATTCAACCTTTGTTGCGAACAAAATGTTTTGCTGCTACTTCATTTTGCTCAATGAGCCCATTGGCTTCCTTTCAAAAAGAAAGAAAACCAAAAACCGTCTCCTCTCTCAACTCCGATTTGTTAATCATTGTCCCCTGGCTTCTTTGTCCTCTAAAGCACAGTGGAGAACATGCAGGAGATCCGAGGAATAGCAGACAAGGGGAAACATACTGTGTGTGTGTCCTCTAGACGTCGGGCACTAGGCTGGAGAGAAATGATCATTTCCGGTGGGGATTTACAACACCATTTTGTGCAATTACGTTGCAGACCCCATAAAGGCATAATGCAATAATAAACCTGTTCAAAGGGCAAATTTGTTACACCAATTTCTGCTTCTCCCATAAGTCAGCAGAACAAATAACTGATAAGAGACATAATCTACTAAATGACTAATTTAACATAGAAGACCACAAGGAGTTTGGGATTTCGCCACTTCGTTTGAGGCTATGCTGAACTCTGTGTGCAGCAAAAGTCCAGGAAGCATTTGATTGACCTCTGCGCGGGGAGAGCATCTGCAAAATTGGAGGGTAAGTCAACTTTCAACAAGGTTTTCAAAATGTCTCACAGAGGCATCAGCCAGCCTGGATAGCTTTAAGAAAGGGTTAGATAAATTCATGGATGACAGGTATACCAATGGCTTCTGCAATGAATGCCTAGGTGCTTCCTCCAGGTTGCAGAGATGGACAGGATGCCTCTAAAGGCCATTTGCAAGGATTGAGAGGAGGTGAAAGTTTTGTCATCTGCTTGAGAATGTCCTAAAGCAATTGGTGGGCTGCTGGGTGAGACATGATGCTGGACTAGATGGGGTCCTCTTATGTTCTTATGTTATGCTGTTAAGAGGCCTGTCCCTTGCTTTTAAGACAGCAAGCCTAGGGGCCACACCAAGTATAGCAGTAAAAGGTTTGTTAAATAAAATGCTCCAAATTGGTCGTTGCTAGAAAGTGATAAATGCCTTCCGCCATGAAGACCGGACTGCAGAGCGGGCTTCTACACACGTGTCGGGACAATGGGGTCTTGGGGTGAGCCTAGCAGAAGTGACCCCTGATTGACGTGTACGCGGGCCAATTGCACTGCGCCACCAGTGAGCCAATTTGATCTAGTAGTTAGGGAGCCGGACTCTTAACTCAGGATACCGAGTTTGATTCCGCACTCCACCATGAAGCCAGTTGTGTGACTTTGGGATAAACACAGCTCTCTTATGAGCTCTCACAGCCCCACCCACCTCACAGAGTGTTCTGTTGTGGGGAGACGAACAGAAGCTTTGTCAGCTGCTTTGAGTCGCCTTAAATGGGTAAGAATAGTGGGGTAGAAAAGCCAACTCTTCTTCTTCTTCTTCTTCTTCTTCTTCTTCTTCTTCTTCTTCTTCTTCTTCTTCTTCTTCTTCTTCTTCCTCCTCCTCCTCCTCCTCCTCCTCCTCCTCCTCCTCCTCTTCTTCTTCTTCTTCTTCTTCTTCTTCTTCTTCTTCTTCTTCTTCTTCTTCTTCTTCTTCTCAGGCCTAATCAGAGTCTTGGGATGAGTGTTGTGGTGTCTGCATGGTTGCCCTGCTTAACACCCATTACCATCAGTGCTAAATGTCCCGTATGGACATATCATGTCCTTGCTATGTTGTGGAACTAATGAGACCAGATTCCCTGAGGACCAGATCCCAAAGATCCGGTCCTTCTTTATTCTGATTAAGAGAATTAAGTGTGGAAACAGCTGTGGATTACTTCTAAGCAATACACACAGTGTTCCCACTGGTACACTGGATCAGCTGCTTGTATACAGAACATACACAGGCAGAACCTTTGGTGTATCATGGCTAAGAAATTCTGTATCATTTCACTGGGCATCAGAAACCTTTCTGCACTTGGTCCCAGAGTTTGCATGCGGTAGGCTTCAACATAATTCGCTCTACATGGGGCTGCCCTTGAAGACGGTCCAGAAGTTGCAGTTAGTGCAAAATGCAGCAGCCAGAGTGCTGACTGGTACAGCTAACTGGACACACATTACGCCAGTCTTAAAAGAATTGCACTGGCTGCCAATTTACTACCGGGCCCAATTCAAGGTGTTAACTTTAACTTATAAGGCTCTAAATGACTTGGGCCCCAAATATCTAAAGGAACGCCTTCTCCCATACCGACCTGCCCGTGCCTTAAGATCCAACAGTGAGGCCCTCCTGGTTGTCCCGCCACCTTCAGTAGTGGGCACTTTTTCAGCAGTGGCCCCGAGATTATGGAATGGCCTCCCCCTTGAGGTGGGCCATGCCCCCTCCTTGTATTTATTTAGGAGGGCTGTAAAGACATACCTGTTTGCCTCGGCCTTTGGTTAAGGATTTATTCTCCCTCACCAGTCTTTGGTTGCATTAAGGCTAGGCTATTGTGTACTTAGAGTTCCATAGTGTGAACACTAATACACATTAGTCACTAATGCACCTTTACCATCCCACAGAAGGGAAAACAAGTGCAGAAACGCCCCCTTTTCACTCTGATTTCTCAGGGACCATTTGGGATCAACTGTTTGCACACCACAGCAGTGTCTCCATCCCAGAGCATTGTCAAGTGTTCAGGAGAAACCCCCGTCTTTCAGAACTGTGGAGAAAATTGTCACTTCTCCATAGCTTTACCAGGAGCTGCTGAGGAGCTGCTGGATGCAGCCTCTGCATCTTCTTCTGGTGTGAAGGCTACATGCAGGTGGGGCAGGGTAGGATGACATGACCATGGCTGTGCAATAGCATGGTGCATCGTGAACACCATGGTAACGGCCAGTGCGTAGCAGAAGTTGATGCAGCTGTTGACATGCAATTGAGGTAGTCCAGAATGGACCATTTGTGCCACCGGTGGTAAATTTGGAGGATACACCAGCACTCACAATATGTATGTGTTCCCCTATCCCAAAACCTAACAGTAATAGAGCGATACAGAGTCATAGAATGTGACCAAAACCAAGAGAGTTTCTGAAGAAGAAGAAGAAGAAGAAGAAGAAGAAGAAGAAGAAGAAGAAGAAGAAGAAGAAGAAGAAGAAGAAGAAGAAGAAAGCTTGTAGCACATTCTTGCCTCATCCATAGTCCATTTTAAAAAAGGTCTTTGAGATGTGAAAACTATATGGAAAAATTCTGCCATCGATCTTCGTGATGATCTTCAGCATTTGGGGAGGTCATGAAGACAAACCTGTTCTGACAGGCCCAGTGAAATGTCAAGAAAACTATGTATGGATTCCTCGTAAAGCATATTTGTCTTCAATTTGAAATACCATTTTGAAATATTAATTCAATAAACCAAACACTTATGCTGACAACCTGATTCAGTAGGCTACGATTCATTCTCCAGATATAGCAAAATGCCCAAGAATGGAAAATCCATGTTTCCCTTTCAAACTGTTGCCATTTTCATTACTTTTTTATTTTCATTTTATTTTTTTGTTTGATTTCCATTTCCATTCCCCCCCTTCCCCCAAGATCCACTTAGGATTGTGGCAGCTACTTTTTGAAGAAGAAAGAAGAAAGACGTTGGTATGCTTCTGCTAATTCAAAGTAGTTTTCCATGTCGATCATTTTCTGCTCAGTTAACTGGGATATAAAAAGAACCTGACTCGGTCAGCAGTATACCAATTTATTTCATTTTATCTTTATCCTAAAATTTAGGCGCAAGGACTCCTGAAACTATACACCAGATCATCTTCAGTATCCTATTTAGGCACTTTGTGCGCATTTCGCTGATAAACGTACACAGAGAGCCATGAACTTCCTTTATCCCTGGATGAAGCAGCAAGAGTCAGCAAGAGTCAGGCAGTGAAATTTAAACAATTAAAAACAAGATATTTTGAAGAGTTATAGCTGTCCTTCCTAAAGGGCAATAAGGCGAAACAAAAATAATATGTATGTAGGAGACAAAGAGAGAGAGAGAGGGAGTTTGGGGGGGGGGGGAACCATCAGGAAAGAGGGATTTTAAAAAATGCATCAGTTAAAAAATAACTACCAACTCTGGAAGAGAGAATTTATTAGATGTTCACCTCCAGGGTCCTGGTTTGAATCCCGATCTAACGAGACTGACCAAATGTCACTCTAATTAGATGGCGATAAAAGATCCAGCACAAAATGAATTCTGTGGTCTGAACTCCGCTCCAAGTGGACATTTGTCTTCATTACGACCTCGGCATATGCTTGGCACAGCCTGGACTTCTGTCTTTAAAGAGGCCTCATAAGTTAATGAGTAGGAAGCCTGAAACATTTTGCCTGCCTGCCTGGACCTCAAGCTTTGGAAACTCAGAGAAAGAGAAAAAGAGAGATCGCATTCTGCACAATTTTTTTTTAATGATTATTATTCTGTTGCCACTCCAGATGGGATACCTGTAGTTACTTTCCCCATTTAAATTTCCTTGACAAATTGGATAGATCATCGAGACAATGGACACAGCCACTGAGATGCATGCTTCTGCTAGATCAAGGAATGATGGGATGTCCCCTGTCAGCTGATACTGCTCCACTAAAACCATATACTATTTGAGGGGGGAACAGGGATGGAAATTACAGGAGGGGTGGGCATGCTTCAGCTGGCAAGTGGCTCTGCTATTCAGATATTATTATGCTTCCAGGAGTATTTGGCCCATTTAGTTTTTGAATCAAAGCTCATGACTCTCTTTCTCTTCTTAAGGTTATCCACAGTTGATAAAATGGTTGACCACTTCCAACTTCTGCTTTCAGCTAGGGATGTGCATTAATATTCATATCATTTATTATTCATATGGATTTGGATGAATTCAGACATTCATAGATGAATTGAATGTTATGACATACATCGACGTTTCTACAAATACGAACGTTTTGGAACATTTGTACGAAGCTTCGGAACATTTGTGGGAAAGCTGCTGTGCCAGCCACATCTGCAACAGATCCAGAGCGAATTCAGCATGGTTTGAGAACAGATTCAAAGTGGATTCAGGGCAGATTTGGCACTTTCAGAGTGGATATGTTATGGGATACATCTCGGATAAGTATGCATTCGTATTGGACAGTCATATGAATTGGTACGAATACATTCGGATCAAATAGAATCCTACCAGATTCAAAGGGGATCTATTCAATCAAATACAAATTTTCCTTCTTTTGATTCATTATGAATCAAATACAAAAAAAACACACAAATAATTCATGCTCATCCCTAGAGTAGATTAAAACCAAGGTGAGGCAAATAGGGGGTGAGGGGTTTCTAAAATTGTGCATTAATTTATATTGTATCATATAGTGGCCTATTTTTGGATCATGTCATTTAGTCCAAGATCGGACTAAATGAATTAAAAGGTTAAAATGCATGACAACCACAATATAGGCTGCGTCCAGACTTGGGAATACTGCAAATTCCAATGCTCAACCAGGGCGTGGGTGTCACACCTGATGCCAGATACTTCGTTGCCACAGTGCATTACGCCTCCGCTACTGCAAATTTACCTACTGCTGAATGATGAGCACTCCCTCTGCAGGGTCGGGTAAATTCGAAGTTTCCCGCCAGTCCAGACAGGAAGGCGAGAACAGCGAACGAGAGCTGAGCCTGCAGCTTAGCTCCCATTGGCTGTCCCATCTCACATGACGTGCCTTCCACTGTGTGCACCACAGAAGAATCACAGCTTTCTGTGAGAAAGCTCTGGGGATGCTGCTGGAGTCCAGCTGGCCGGTCGTGGCTTTGCAGCCAGGTAAGCTGTGTATTTTGTTGTAACTCTGGATTTAATCTGCTCTTCTGGAACCAGGCATAATCCCTCCTGTACTCCTGGTTTCCTCTGCTTGCTAAGAATATGTTCAAAATGACACAATACAAATTATCTAGCAACCGGGAGAGACTGGAGAAAATAATCATGCGTTACTGTAAGCAGGATATGAGCTGGATGAGGCTCTTATTTTAACATTAATTAGCAACAAAAACAGTTCAAATGTACTTTGACAGCAGCACAGTTTTAAGAGAAGTAGTAGGATCTTTCTCTTCCTCGTGTCAATGGATGTTTCTCAGCCTACAGATCTGTGGGTGCGATCAGGCAGGATTTATTTATTTTTTTAAAAAATCATTTATTTAAAAATAAGTGTCCTATTTCTACACGAACAAAGTCTTCCAAACAGTTGTTCCAAACATACAGCTCAAATTTACCTTACACCACAGTCTATATTCACACACAAGTCAGGAAACCTACCATGACTCCAACTGTGCTACCCACTTTTTGGCTTCTAGGTAAGAAATCACCGCCTCTTTGCTTTTGCAGTTTCCTGCCCAATCCAGAGGCTTTTTCGCACTGCAATGCGTTCCATGTGGAACGCGTGCAGGCGGGAAGCTTAAGACAGTTCCAGGCGCTTTCACCATTCACACACAGTGTGTGAACGGTAAAAGCGCCCGGAACTGTCTTGGCCCGGCAAAGGCCAGCCAGGGGCGGGGATTCGGCCGCAGCGCTGCCGCCCATTGGGTGAGAGCACCCAAGGGGCGGGCAGCGCTGTCAAGCCACCCGCCCCGCGCTTCGTGCCAGCTCTACAGGCCCGGATCGGGCCCTGGGGACCTGGCACGAAGATGCCCGGGCACACGGGCACCCATCATGGGGCCTGGGGCAAGGCCCCTATGGGGCAGGACCCCTTTGAAGATCAGAGCCCCTGGCTCTGATCTCCAAGGGCTCGCCCCGCGCCCCGATCTCGCCCATCTACGGGCTGCAGGCGCCTGGATCTAGGCGCCTGCAGCCCGCAGATAAGTCCCCCGGGCCCCCCAGTCCCCAAAACCCCCACCCCCAACCACCCTCCGACCCGGATCAGGCCCATCTTCGCTCTGTGGGTGCCTACATCGAGGCACCCACAGAGCGAAGATGTTTCCCCCCTCCCCCAGGGCCCTGGGAGGATGCGCGCGCGATGGATCACCTACCTCGTGGCCGTCCAGCGTCCGACTGAGGGGGGCATGCCGGGATCGCGCAGCACGCAGCCCACCTAGGCCCCCTATTGGACAAGCAGTTCACGTGGGGGTGGGGGTTTTGGGGACTGGGGAGGTGGGCGGCTGATCTGCGGGGCACTCGCGCCCCGCAGATGGCCGCGATGGGGGCGGGGGGACCCTTGGGGGACCGGAGCGATGCGCTCCGGCCGCCCAAGGCGTTCCTCGTCCCCAGCCAGCCCAACAGAACGCCGATGTTGGTGGCTCGTCGGCTTCGGCAGCCCCATAGGGGCTGCCGGACCCAGGAAGGAGCCACGTCCCGGCGGCCGTCGGAGACGACAGACGGGACGCACCGAATCGGGGTTCCCCTGTCCCATCTGCCAGGGTCACTGACCCTGGCAGATGGGAAAGGGGAACCCCGATTCGGTGCGTCCCGTCTACCGGCTTCGCCGCGCCGGCGCGATCGCCGGCCCGGCAAGTCGGGCCCTGGGGGCGTGCCGACGGCTGTCAGGGAGAGAAGCGTGAGCGAACGCTTCTCTCCCGGAACGCGCCGGGGCGGCTCATACGCGTAGGAACGGATGCAGAGCACTTTCAAGTGCTCTGCATCCGGAACGCGTGGAGGACAGCTCCGGACACGCCGGGACGGAAACCCGGCCGCAGCAATGCGTATGCTGCGTCCGAAGCTGTCCTCCACGCGTTCGGGAAAGGCCTGTGCGAAAAGGCCTCAGTTTAAAGTTTGAGATGCCTCCTGATTTATGATTTCCTGCCTGAGAAAGATGCAACCATTCAGATGCTAAGATAATTTAAGGTATTTTATGGCTGTCCCTAGAGCTTCAGATTTGCCCAGAAGGTGCCCCTTTAACCATGTTTGATCACAACTTCTGTGTAGTCCTGTGCATAAAGGTGCCACTGTTTTAATCCTCTTTTTCAATCTCCTTTCTCTTGACCTTGTGTTATCTGTCCCCTGATGACCCAATGTACAAATGGTTATCTCACAAAAACAATAACAAACAAACAGGCAGATCGATGATTTTATCAAGAATTTGGTTTTTTGTTTTTCTGGCCATGATAAAGCACAGAATGAGAGTTAAAAGGGAATATAAGCAACTGAACACCACTATAGATGCCCATTTCCAAGGGATTCTGCCAGCTTGATGACAGTCATATGTGAATACTCTGAGAGGAGGATTTAAAAACAAAACAGGAAATAAGCTTTCCCCAACTATACAGTTCATAGCTTTTGATGATTATTTCTAAGCATCAAAGGATGTCCAGCAACTGGGTTATTTAAATGTATACATAATAAATGTTTCTCTAGGGCCTTTGTGTGCAACAGATTTCCTTTACTCAGATGGACATTCCAAAGTTAGGCTTACAACTGAATAATAATACTAATAATAAACCCACAGTACACAGCATAGATAAACCAAGCACATATTTCCCCCCTCTTTCCAACATCACACCAATTTGGTGCCATCCTTATCTTAATGTAACAATGCTACAAAACCATGTTCTCACTGCATGCAAAAAAAAAAAAAAAAAAAAGACATCTACTTAGGTGACAAAGTTTTCCCTCCATCACGCCAGCAGAATAGCAGAGTGGGAGAAATAGTGCCAAGAGTTCTTTCTCTAGGACTGCCAACACCACAGCACAGCCATCAGTGGAGAAGACTTAGCAATCTCCACAGTGTGACCATGTCATCAGAAATCAAAGTTTGGAAATGGTCAAGATCACAGTTGTTCTTAATGGTGGGAAAGGGAAACACCTTACCATGGGTTTTGGCTGCAGTGTCAAGGTCGAGGGAGGGATTCTGCAGAGAGGCAGTTTGGTCTAGTGGTTAGGGAGCCAGACTCTTATCTGGTAATACCGGGTTTGATTCCACCCTCCACCATGAAGCCAGCTGGGTGGCCTCAGGCAAGTCACAGCTCTCACAGCCCTACTACTTCACAGGGTGTCTGTTGGGGGATCCCCAGGCCTGGAGTGCTCACTGTGACATCAGCTGGGTGTGTGTGCCTGGATGTCCCTTTGCCATCCTCCCTCCCCCCTCTCAGAGATATCACGGGGCTGGATAGCAGGAAAAGCCCTGTGGTATCACTGAGAGGGGGGGAGGATGGCAGGAAGACATCTAGGCTTTGTCAGCCACTTTGAGTCCCCTTATATGGTTGAGAAAAGCCAACTCTCTTCCCCCTCCTCCTCTCAGGACATGGCTGAATATATAGATATGTGCTTCACACAGTAATCGATGCCTATAGTCTGGTAGCGATTTGACAAAATAAACCGTTCCTTGGAGAATGATGCTCAATATTTCTTGGAATGTGATGGCTTGCCATATTCATCCACCCTCCATTTTCTTTGACCACTAGTACTAATTCCTCACCAGCTGCAGGCCTTTGCAACTGGTTGGTCACAAGAACAAAAATGGCAGGCCGCATTCCCATTACAAGCTTAAAATGGTTTTGAAACTGTTTCGATCCTCGCAGTCCCCACGTCAGGTTGGCTTAACACGCTTTCCGCATGTTAAATCACCCACAAACACTTTAAATGTTAACACTCATTTCAACAGGTCTTGCTCTGGTTTGTGCATTTGAAACATTTTACATTTCTTACTGTGGGAACGGTACATTTTAGTGGGATGAGAATGCATGTTTAGGGCTTTCCTCCCCCAATAGCTTGCTTCCAAAGATAGTGATATCACTGTAAAAATCCACCCCTTACAGCAGTGGTTACACTGTAGCACTCCACCCACTTTACACCTGATAACAATGTTGCAATTCTGTGCAGTTCTGGAAGTTCTGACCTTTAGAAAGGGAAAAGAAAGGAAAGTAGCTGCGGGTTCTGGGAGATGTGTGAATGTTTTTAAGGCTGTGGTGGTGAGTGGGCGAAGGGGGCTTGAGTTGCTGCTGCTGCTGTGTGTCCTGGGCAATGGGGAGAGAGGAGGGGAAAGAATCGCTGGCTGCCTGCTGCAATTTTTCATCCATCCAAGCAAGTGGCAGCCACCCAGCTAGGCTCCGTGAAGGGGTCCATTATGAGTGGCGCGTTCACGCCAGGAGGAAGAGGGCAAGGGCAGCCCCGAAAAGCAGCTTTTAGAAAGTAGCCACTTGAGTTCCCCCTTGAGTCACGTATGCCACATACAATCCTCAGAATCCGGATCAAACGCGATTAAGTTGAAAGTAATGGGATCAGGCAAATTTGTGTTAGCATCCAGTTCTATTATTTTGGTTTAGGAAAACTGTTTTAAGCTTGTAATGGGAACCGGGCCGCAGAGTTCTGACATTGGCTGAATGTCCACTTCATATCAGTATTGTGTAGGGCGGCTTTTCATAGAAAAAAAGGAAAATAGTTTTATTCACCATGCAAAACCAGGAACTTTGACAGTTGTAGTTTATCATGCAGTATTGCATTTCTCCTCCTGTGCAACAACCTTTTCCCTCCTCATTTGTAGCAGTTTTTGGTCTGTTATGCTGTGTTCCAGGTTTCTTCTTCTGAGAACCTAAGCTTTTGGATATAGCTGTGATATCCATCTTCAGTGATCTTTGAAGATGACCTTTGAAGATGTCATTTTTTTTAAAAAAAAAAATAGTATTTAAGTTGTTAATCATTGCATTTCTCCTCCTGTGCAACTTTTTTTTTTTAAAAAATAGTGTTATGAGTTGTTAATCACTCAGAGATTCTTATGCAGAGAATTAAAGAAATGTAAACATCAAATAAGTACAAAAGCCCCCCCCCCCTTTTTTTAAACTGGCTATCCTTGGACCATCGGTGTCTACTGCCATTACACAAATTTTCCAAATTCCATATTATCTGGTCAAAGCTTTAGCTCTTTGCACTTGCAATCCTGTTTTAGAGACGTTCCCAATGTAGATACTGTGCTTATAAAATCAATAGATTTTTGAGATTCCATGAGGGTTCTGTATAGAGTATCTAGGTTGGAAGGGCAAGAACATTTTAGCAGACACTGCCTAGAAGACGAACCATTTTCTGCTGAAATCTCTTCAGGGTTCAGGAGACCATGGCCCTTTCTGCACTTGGCCTTATTCTGGAATATACCTTGCAATAGTTGCCTGCTGGCCACAAGCTAATGCAGTCTCTGACAGGCATCACTTGGGGCCTTCCATAGTTGCAGATAGCAGGTCCCTATTCTGGGATATATTCCAGAATAAGACCAAGGGTGGAAAGCGGATTAAACATACATTTAAAACACATTTAAAGCACTTACCTACTTCACTTCTGCACTGGAGGCCTCTTTCCGGACCCTTGGAGGTGGCTGCTTCCGCATTTCGGCACACAAGATCCATTTCTAAAATGGGTCTCACCACCGAAAACCGGATTAAAATGAAGACTTAAAAAATTAGATCTTCAATCCGTCTCTTCACCTGGATCCGTGTGGAAGCAGGATGCTTCCTCACATAGCCAGGTGAGGGGATGGATGTCCTAGTGGCCGCCATGTTGGGAGGTGCGGAAGCAGGATGGCCAGCCTCAGAAGCCCCTCCCTTCCTCACCATGTGCCCCCGCAAACACACGGTGACTGGCAGCTGCCTGCTCCAGTCCTGCGGCTCTGCAGGTGACGGTGGTGGTGTGGGAATTTGGTGGACTTTTGGAATAGGTGCTGTGGCTTCTGCACAGCACCCAGACCATCCGTCCTGCTGGATCTGGCCTTCCCACATGTGTGCGGACGCACGAGGGCCCTTCGGATCCGTCCCTATTTGGGATGGATCCTCTGGAGGTCAGATCGCCGAAAAATGGATCTTCTTTGATTCCTTTTCCGGTGGCAAATGTGGAAGCACTCCAAGTGCAGAAAGGCCCCACAATACAGGAGACCTCCCTTCACCTGGCAATCCTGGATGTGTGCTGTATTTATAATGTCTCTGCCCACTTCCTAGACTCTTGCGAAGACCAAATACTGTCCAAGTGCCGTAGACATGATCTGAACAACTGCATGGCTGGTCCAGAGTCAACCATCTGCACCAATAAAGATGGACATGGAGGCCTGAAGGAACAACGACATGCCGCTGTTTGACTTTTTCCCCAAATGCCATCTCGGCTCCTCTCCTCTCCTCTCGTCTTTTGTTTTCCTAATTGAAATTCAGAATTCTGTAGGGGATACAGCCGATTGAGACATTAACGAGTCCGACAGCTTAGCTGTGTGGCTTATTTTTTTGTCTTGAGTAATAGATTTATTTTTGCAGGCTCCTGCTGTGTCCTCTGCCTGCTACAATGATTGTCATTAGTTGCTGTGGCTTTGCTCTGGAGAGCATTGGAGGAGGGGTGGGAAGTACAAAGGAAGTGTTTGACAGTTGTGTCAGAGCTACTAGAAACATCAGAAAGTTCAAAATCTGCTATCAGGGCCTATCTTTTCCTCAAAGGATGAAACTGCTCTGATGTTACACCAGTGATCCAATGGCCTCCCCTCTGTGGTTGTTTCCCACACTGCTCCAGGGGGCCAGCTGAGAAGAGCAGGATCAATCCGGAAGACCACCTTCTTCCATCTTCTTCTCTGATGCTGGTGTAGTTCAATGCACATGACAGCCAGGGATGGTTTTGCACTGTGGTTCACAGAGAATTATTTTGCGAAGAAACCAAGAGGAGTGCATGTGTTTCCCTTTCATGGGAAAAAATGTCCAGCATTTTATTTATTTGTTTGTTTCTTTTCCATTTCAGCCTATATATTTAGTTACTGTATTTGCCGGCGTATAAGACCCAGGCCGCATCTTCACGGCATGAGTTATTTCAGTTTAAAGAATTCGAAATAAAAGAAACGGAACAAAGCTGTCCAAACGACTTGCAAGTTGATCCAGTTCTGAGAGCATTCTTCTGCAGCCTTAACGCGGAATCAATCCTGAGAGTCCAGATTGCAGCCCTGTCCTCCCGCCATTGCCCAGCCCCTCTCTTGTGATTGGTGCTCCATCCGAGGGTCCCACCCTCCATTCCCTTTGCGTCATCCATGCTTCACCGGGGATCCCCTGCCCGCTTTGCCCCACTCCGATGCTGGCTGCTCTTCCCTCGGTGCCAGGCTAGAAGAGGAGGAGAGCCGAGAGAGACGGGCGGCAGTGGGTGTGTTAGGTGGTCCCCACACGGCAGAGGGGAAAATTAGTCCCTAAAGAGAGAGAGGGGAGGGGGAGAGGGCAGCTGGGGATGGGGTGGGGGACTGACTGGCTGGCTGCTTGGGAGGGAGCTGGAAGGAAAAAGAGAAGGGGGGAAGAACAGAGCCGCCGCCGATCAGGAACGGGGAGGAACGGAGGAAGCCAAATCGGGGGGGGGGCATGAGGAAGATGAGGATGGGGGGAGAGGGGGCAGCAGCAGCTGGGTGGGGGTGGGGAGGGGAAGGGAGGTGTTGCTAAGGCACCAAGGAAAAGAGTCTTGGGGGGGACTAGCAAAGGGGGGGTGTCGTCCTTGCACAGACGGGATTCTAAAGTGAGAGAAGCCCCCCTTTCCCAAAAAGAGAGAGGGAGGAAGGAAGGAAGGAGGGGTATCTGAGAAGCCCCCCTTTCCCAAAAAGAGAGAGGAGAGAGGGAGGGGTTCCTAAGAAGCCCCCCCTTTCCCAAAGAGAGAGAGGAAGGAGGGGTACCTGGGGGGGGGAGAGATTGCATGAGCATCTCACGTCTCTCGCCCTCCCGAAGCCGGTGTATATGGTACATCAAAAAAGGAAAGCTGCACTGAGCATATGCAGAGTGCCTTACTGCCAAAAGAAGCAATCATAACCAAGCATTCCTATAAAAATAAGCACATGTGCTCACACACACACACACACAGAGGTACTCTCGCAGGTGCCAGCCCCAGAACCTCTGCTACGTTCCCAAGTTCCCAACCCGCACGTCTGAACGGGCTCTGGACCTTTAGTTTGTG
This sequence comes from Aspidoscelis tigris stejnegeri, assembly GCA_023333525.1. Taxonomy (NCBI): domain Eukaryota; kingdom Metazoa; phylum Chordata; class Lepidosauria; order Squamata; family Teiidae; genus Aspidoscelis; species Aspidoscelis tigris. Next base: position 5,754,831 of record JALMGA010000007.1, read on the forward strand.
GGGCAGGAGAAATGCATAAGGACTTTAAAACCCTCGCCTTTAAAAGAGTTTTTATTTTTATTTGTCTGTGCTGAAGAACGCTATACCAAGCCCCTTTACTCAGAAGGGAATGCCATACATTCTGTGGGGCTTCTTACTCCAGAGTAAACGAGCCCTTAGCATGGAATTGTAAGCAGATCTCGCGGAGGGGGCTAAGTCATCTCTCAGTGCCTCATTTTGAAAGATTTCTTTACTGCTGCCTTCGAAAAGGAAGGAGAGAGGGAAGAAGAAAGCGAGAAGCCAGGCTGCATCCACCCACCCATTCTGGCACTGCGGGTGGGCAGCTTTGCCCCACTCCACTGCTGCTGGATGGGGCGAAAAAGAAAAGAGGAGAAGGAGAAGTCTCGATCTACTTCGGCTAAAGGGAGCCCAGCCGGAGAAAGCCTAGCTAGCCTTCCCCTCCTGGCGAGGGAGACAGCTAGAAAATCAGACACTTTTGCTACAGCCTTCACACAGCGGCTACAGTGTTGCAAATTTCCGCAATTTCAAACCTTCAGAACTTTAGAAAGTGAGGACCGGGGCTTTAAACATTAAAGAGGCATAGGGTGCATTAACCCTGAAAGAAAACCAGCTTGTCAGTTTGCTGGTGTATTCTCTCACTCTGAAAGTGGACTGAAACTGGATTAAACCTTAGGTGTGACCACAGACAGAGGCAAAGTAGCCTCTGAAGGGGGCTCAAAGCGGCTGACAAACCTTCTGTTCTCACCCTTCAGGGGGCTCAAAGCGGCTGACAAACCTTCTGTTCTCACCCTTCAGGGGACTCAAAGCGGCTGACAAACCTTCTGTTCTCACCCTTCAGGGGACTCAAAGCAGCTGACAAACCTCCCATTCTTCTCCTCACAACAGAACACCCCTTCAGAGAAGGGCTCCACTGCCGATGCCACCCACCACTCCTCCCTCTCACTGCCTTCCTCCCCCCCGTTGCCTTTGCTGCTGCTACTGTGCATGATTGATCGGCCTCCTCCAGCCGAAGGAAGATGCTCCGCTGCCGCTGCCGCCATCGCAGGAGCAGGAGCAGGCGGGATTGATTCAGCGCAGGGCTTATCCAGCACTACGAGGGGTGAATGGCAGGCACCCCCCGCCCGCAGCATGATGGTGTCGCTTCATTTCCCCAGCAGCGGTAGGAGAGGGAGGCGGTGGCGGAGAAAGGAGCAGCCATTTCGCCGGTCCTGACATCGGGCTCCGGTAGAGCGGCGGCTGAGGCAAGGCACCGGCCGCACATCCCCTACCGAGGCAGGGTGGCGGTCTGGTGGGGAAGGAGGAGAGAGGTGTCAGATGGATGGCGGGCGGGGGGCGCCTGCCGTTCACCCCTCCTACTGCTGGATAAGCCCCGCGCTGAATCAATCCCGCTGCTCCTGCTCCTGCAACGCGGGTTGCGGCAGCGGAGCATCTTCCTTCGGCTGGAGGAGGCCAATCAATCATGCACAGGAGCAGCAGCAATGGCAAAGAAGGGGGGAGGAGGGCCACAGCTTTTAAAATACAGGCTCCAGGGCTTTCCTTTCCCTGTAGTTCCAAACCTTCAAAGGTCTGAAATTGCGCAAAATTGCAACATTGTTTTTAAGGTGTGAAGTGCTTATATTGATACAGTGTTTCATCTTTAAGGACTGGAGGTTTATAGTGGGTGTTTGAGGGTGGATTTTTTCAATGAAGGAAACCCTAAACATGACGTGCTTCTAATACGTTCAGCCATTGGTTACAGTGCCATTGGGGGGGCGGGACAGCCTTAAGACGGAATCTCATCCCGGAACGATACTGTCCACACAGTAAAAAATTAAACACGTGTCAAGGGCATGTTCCGGAGTGAGACCTGTTGAGATCAGGATTTATTTCAAATCGGGATAACGTGGTTTATCACGGAAATACCGCATTAAGCCGAAGTGACGTGTGCACGGCCCGAAATCAAAACGTTTTGAATTCGAGATAACGACGTCGTGGGGATGCGGCCACAGTATACCTGGCAAAGCTCATTTCTTGAAATTTGTAAACTGAATTTGTACTTTAACAAACACATCCATGTCTGGGGAGGAAGAGGGAGGGCAGGTTTAATAGTGTAAATGTATAAACACTTTAACTGTATAGACTTATTATTAAAATAAAATAAAAAATCATGGGAAACCCCCCCCCCAAAAAAACTGTACTGTATACAGACTTTTGCTTTGTGTCTTACAGAAGAAGAAGAAAATTTATTGGTCATAGTGCATATGAAACACCTTATTAAACCTGCAGAAAAGAAAAGAAAAGCCCATTTTAAGGGCAAAACCATAGTCAACATGAACTGTTCAATCAAATTGTATTTGTGAGTGGGAACTAGAGGCCTCTTCGCACTACAGCGAAAACGCTGTGGAACGCTTTGGACCGAACACGCCTAAGACAGGTTCCCATCAGCATTGGCAAACACATCCTTTACCTGCTTATGTGCGGATGGGAAAGTGTCTTAGGTGCATTTGGGCTGAACGGCTATCCTGGGACACACATGTCCCACCCCCAGCCTCCTCCCATTGGCTCCTGTGGAGCCAGGGGCGAGCAGCCCTGGCGCCTCCCTTCCCTGGGGCCCCACCTGCTCCAGGGGCCCAGATTGGCCTCCTGGGGCCAGTGGGACCCCTCACCCAACACCCCCCAACCCTCCCCAGCAGCATGCCCGCATGCCCATGTGTGTGCGCGTGCACCTGGGGGGTGTTGGGTGGGGTCCCGCTGGCCCCAGCAGGTCAATCTGGGCCCCTGGAGTGGACAGGACCCAGGGAAGGGAAGGGAGGAGTCAGGGCTGCAAACAACAGGCTCCACAGGAACCAATGGGGGCAGCCCAGAGGAGGAGCCAAGCTGCGAATGCTTTCCCTCCGGTACAACTGGGAACAGCCCAGGATGGGCCGAATGGGTGAAGAGCACTTTTTGTGCTCTGAAACCCAAACGTGTCTATGACAGCTTCCACCCTTCTAAACTGAAATGCAATCTACCTTACTCTCAGTTCTTGAGATACAAGAGAAACTGCAGTACGTCACAGTCCTTTATGTATCAATCTTCAAGGCTGGCACATAATTTTCAACAGAGGGGTTTACCCTAAACATGCCATTCACAAAGCAATGGAGAGAGCATCTACACAACAGAGAGAATCCCTCTTATGGTATAAGAAGAAAAACAACAAAAATGTCAATAGACTGTGTGTACCCCTTACTTTTAGTACAAAGTCCACTTTAGTAAAAAACATAATACTCAAACATTGGCATCTTCTTGAAGATGTTCCAGGCTGCCAGGTACCTGCTGTCTTTTCTTACAAAAGAGGTTGGAATCTTAAGGATTTTTTAGTTAGATCCAACATTTTTTCCCCAAAGGAGTCTCAGTCGTTACTTCCCAGTTTGCCTCCCCCCATTGGCCATTTCAAATGTGGACATTGTAAGGCTTGTGAAGTGTGTCACTCAAGAAAAACCTTTATCAATCCACTTGATGATAAAACATACTCTATTAGACATTTATTCACGTGCCAAAGCTCCAATGTTGTTTATGTTATCCAGTGCCCCTGTGAAAAGTTTTATGTAGGTATGACTACCAGGTCAGTCAAAACTAGAATACTGGAACACCAACGCTGCATCAGAAACAATAAAATACAGGCTCCCCTGGTTAAACACTTCCTTGAATCATCACACCAAGCCACTCAATTAAAATATTGGTGTATTGACCATATACAATCCGGTGTACAATGTAAAGAAAAACTGGCCAGAAAGGAACTTTTTTGGATTCACAAAGACTTTTGAACACTTTGGTCTTAATGAGAAAGTCAATTGGTGTATTTAAGTTGCCATCTCTCTGTATCAAGATGGTCCATGAGTAACTGCAGAACTAGGACCATGACAGTACTACAAGATTTGTCCTGTGTATATTAGTTCTTTGAGTTTTGTTTCGTTACCTTATTATAGTTCAAAGAGAGATAGTATTACACTGTTTTAGAGTGAGTGAATTGTCTTAGGTGAGTATATTTGCGATTTTTCTGTATACATTATTTACACCTATGTTCTTATTGACTTATTATTTGTTATTGAATTCCATGTAACATTTGTATTTTATGATTGTTTTCTAGTTGCCTTTTACAAAAATTTTACGTATGGTGTATGTGTTAGAGTACCCTTTTGGCATGTAAGTACTGTTCATTTTATGTGCACTTTGGGAAACAGGAGATGGTTAAATGTATTTGTATACGTAAATTGCTTTATTATTTGAGAGCATGGTCTTATGTAACACACTGCTTAATTTTACTTTGTATAATCATATAGATATGAAAGGAGTTATCTTCATTCGGGATGAATGTATGAGCCACTGAAGACTCTCAGTTGAAACGCGTCTGGCTTAAGCCCCCCCCCTTTGTGTTATATGAAAATATTTTGGACACAACTCTTTGTTTGCCTTTTCTGAGGAGTCTCAGATTGGTGCTCTTGCATTGCATAACCTAAGGGTGTTTCCACATTGACTGCTGAAACCGGATTAACCCCCCCACCCCTTAGGTAAGATTTAAAACACTTACCTTGTGATGCATCCGCACTGTAGACCAGAACTGAGAGTCTGCATCTGCATTTCAGCGCGCAAGACCGCTTTTTTAAATCTGGATTAAATGTAAGACCTGAAACATCCACATGTATGCAGAAGCAGGACGTTTTCGCACACGGCCAGGGGAAGAGACGTATTCTGACAGCCACCATGTTTGGAAGGGCAGAAGCAGGACCGCCTGCTTCCAAAGCCCTTCATTCACGTGCTGGTCGCCGGCACAAACACACGGTGACTGGCAGCTCCATGCTCCAGTCCCGCGGCTCTGGGAGCAGCATCTACGGCGCGCGAGCCGGAGGACGCTTGGAATGGGTGCTGGTATGTCCGCACAGCACTCACTCCAATCTGTCCTCCGGAATCCATCCTCCCCATGCATGTGCAGACGTGCAGATCCGTCACAAATAGTGATGGATCTTCGGGAGGATAGTTCGCTGAAAAGCGGATCTATTTAGATCCACTTTTCATTGCCAAATGCAAAAACACCCCATCTCTCCGCTTCTCGTTATGCAGTTTCTATTGATTTGTACAATTTCTTAGCCAAGGGGGACACCACCACTTGGATGCATTTTTCAGAGAGTATTGGAGCATTCTCTTTGGGTCTCATACCATAGCTGTTTTCTGGGGAATTAGAGGTGATTTGCTAACGATTGATGGGGTGTTACCAAAAAAACAGACAGATTTGGCTTCAATTTTGAATCTCTTTGCCCTACTGAGACCTCTCAGTTTCATGACCAAGCTTTCTGACCAGATGGAAATGAAAGCAAGACTTGGCAATAAGTTTCCTTGAAATTTCACAAATGGTTCTGCTCAGCTAGAACTCCCATATCCAGCCAGAATTATACCTTGGACAGTATTCACCAACAGCTGCACTCAGATTTCTCTGGATTTTTTTCTCGCTGTCTTTCCAAGGAAAAAGAAAGAAAGAAATTCAGAGTACTCAACTTCAGCCAAGCAGGTTGGTTTGTGTGTGTGTCTGTAGTCTGAGAACCACCTTTCGACCTGGATTTAATTTAAAATATGTATTTTCAGCTGATGTGGCAAGAAAGTCACCTATTTTATATACATAATTTTGTCAGGCCTTCATGAAGTTTCATCAGATAGACCTCAAACTGTATGATGATAACATTGAAATGCAAGTCACAATCTTTAATTAGGTACAATCAAAAATCATGCGGTGACTTCATTAAGTATCATTAAGAATGATCAAAATATTGCTCTTAGGAAAAATACATCAAAAGCATGAATTTACACATTGATTAAACAAGATCTGCAATTTCTAAAAAATCGGGTGTGAGGAGAAAAGGAAAAAAAAGAATGTAGCAAATTAAGTGTGCCTACCCTACTTAGCAACCGAGAGACTGCTTAGCAACCAGAAATGTTGGGCAAAAAAAAAAAAGATGGCAGGATACAAATTCTCATTCCCTTTACAAATGGATAAATAAGTAAGAAATGCCAAAACTGTACAATAGAAAATGACAAGGTTCTTCTTCCTTGCCTCAGCAAGTGCAATTTCTGCTTCATGAATAATGGTGCATGTTTATGTAAAGTCTGAGGACACAGGAGACGGCTCTACATTTAAAAAGTTGTTCCATTTCTTTAGCTCCAAGAGTGAACCGGTGGAGGAAGCTGTTACCCAAGGTTTTGGAAGGAAGTTCTGCTCAGCCACCTTTGGAGATGACAAAAGCAAACCTGGGAATTATAACACTGCAAAATGTGGTCTCACGTAGAGCTGACCCAGCCTTAACAGCTAATGGTAGAAGAAGAAGAGTTGGCTCTTCTACCCTGCTTTTCTCACCCATTTAAGAGGACTCATAGTGGCTGATGAAGCTTTTCTATTCTTCTCCCCACAACAGAACACCCTGTGAGGTAGGTGGGGCTATGAGAGCTCAGAAGAGGGCTGTGACTAGCCCAAGGTCACCCAGCTGGCTTCATGGAGGAGGAAGAAGAAGAGTTGGCTTTTCTACGCCGCTTTTCTCACCCATTTAAGGGGACTCAAAGTGGATGACAAAGCTTTCTATTCTTCTCCACACAACAGAACACCCTGTGACTAGCCCAAGGTCACCCAGCTGGCTTCATGGGGGAGGGCGGAATCGAACCCGGTATTCCCAGATGAGTGTCTGGCTCCCTAACCACTAGATCAAACTGGGTCATGATAAAAACTAGTCAGTAGCAAATTGGTAAATAAAAACTACATGACAATGGGCCTTTCTGTTAGTGACAAACACAGGAAGCCCTGTTGGCCAATAGTACGATACTGTGCTGGGTGGAGTATGAACCAAATCAAGATATCCATGATCAGGGGAAAATCTGCACTTTGCCATCCATCCATGTACACAAATACTAAGCATTTGCACTAGTGAATGCTAATGCACACCATCCCACTCCTCACAGGTCTGGAGACTTACCTGAGACCTGTTTGCACTTGGTTGTATTTTGGAATATATCGCAGGACAGGGGTCTGTGGTCCACATGCTAATAGCAGACTCTGCCAGGCCTCACCTTGAGCCTGCAGGACCCATTTCAGAATGAAGTCAAGTGCAAATAGGTCCCTGGAGTGTGGATGTGTGTCCATAATGAGTCTGGGTGCCAGTGCCACTGTTCATGCACTGGTACCATCACCGGGACAACTGACGCACATGTGCACTAAATCAACATGTTATGTAATGCACAACTATGCTTGTGAGGTGTGTCCTGTTACTCCCCAAGCACCATAGTAGGGACGTGCATGGATATTCAAAAATCCAAAAATTCAAATTCGAATCGGATTTTCGAAAATCCGAATTTCCGAATTAAAATGAATTTTGAACTTTCAAAAATCTAACATGGATGTTTGAATAATTTGACTAAATAGATCCATTTCTATCACATGCAAATATCTGGTATATTTGCGCTTAGAACTCGGGATGACAACAGGATGCGAACGGAACAAAAACGGGATGCATGTGAATTTAAAAACCAAGTACAAATGTTGCCAAGATTCATATCATTTTATTCAAATTGGATTTTCAAAAATGCTGTCCCGGACAATCCAGATTCGAATTGGATTTTCAAAAATGTGGATTTTTGAATTTTGAATCAGATTGAATTGAATATTTGAAGCAAATTGAATGCAAAAAATGCATTCGTGCACATCCCTACACCATAGAAGTGTGGATGGGGTTGGTGGCAGACACTACTGGACACAACTGGGTGCGGTAAGTCAATGTATTGAGCATGAACCCGTTTTCCATGTGTAGTTTGCTTCGAGTGCACTCCTACATAGAAGGGCTGTTTCTGAGTTGGAAAGTGCCCTCTCCAGTGCAGATGCTCCATCTGGGAGTTCTCTGGAAGCAAACTATGGGTTCAAGTGCAGAATGGCCCCTGGATTGCAGGTATACCTCAGTATCAAGATCTATTCGCATACTAGTGGGTTCTGGTCTAGAACATGGAGGAGCGCAGAAGACTCGTCTCCATTTTTTTTACTGTTGAGGTCCAATTTCAGTGGTACAGTAAAGTGTGCTGCTGAAATGAGTTATCTAGAGGCTCAGAGCTGTTCTTCGTGACTCTGTTGCAACTGTGGCATGGTCAGCAGTCACACACACACACGCACACACACGCACAAACCTTGCAAATCTATTTAAAGCCCTCTTGCTTGCTACGCCCTATGGCAAACCAAGCCTAGCTGGGCAGCTTCCAGAAAGGAAGAGAAAGCAGCAGCAGAGAAGATGCATGCAAACACAGTCTTTGTCTTTTCTGTAGGGATGTGCATGAATATTTGTGACATCCAGAATTTGTACAAATATGTATGAAGTTGTAGATTTGTGACCAAATCAAATATGAATTTGTAGATTCATGGACCGACCCATCCATTAATTGGATTATCCGGTATTCACTGAAGCTTTGGTCAAAACTTCAGCAAACACCGGATGCCCCAAGGCCTCCTGCCCCCCCCGGCCTTCTTGCCATGTCCTTCTGTTGCCCCACTTATCTTATGGGGCTGCCCCTGCTCCTTTCTCCTAGGCCTTCTTGTTCTGCATATCTTTTGGGGGGACACAGTGGTGTCCCGAGTCTATTTTGGCATACCCAGGAGACCAAAAAGACACTTCTGGGTCAGTGTCGTGCAATCCCCAGTTGCGGGTCACACAACACTGGACTAGGAGGCCTGTTTCAGACTCCAAGGAGTGCCAAAATAGGACCCAGGGACTCCACTGTGGCTTCCAGCTTCCCACCCCCCAATGAACCACCTTACCTTTTGGGGGGCTGTGGTAGTGTCCCCAGCCCTATTTTGGAAGGAAGGAAGGAAGGAAGGAAGGAAGGAAGGAAGGAAGGAAGGAAGGAAGGAAGGAAGGAGGAGGAGGAACCTGGAATGGCAAAAGGCACAATTCTAAATGTACTTAAACTGGGCAGGAAGATTTTGGATAATTTCTCACTCTTTCCTGCATCTCTTCGCCCTTGGGGCTACTTCATAATTAAGTATTAGCTATATGCAGCTAATATACAAGTGGGCAAAAATAAAAGTCATTATGAATCATCCAACTTCAGAATGTTCTATTTGTCTAAGCTGTAGGACTTGAGAAAAGAAGTCACTAGGGTCTGAGAGGAAGGAGAGACTTTAACATAATAACATTATCATGATAGCACCTTGACACATGGCGCAAGCACAAGGAGATATCTCCATTAGGCTGCGATAAGGATAGTTATGCCACTTTGATGCAATGAGAATTCCCATGCCCCAGCCACAAACACGTGCTCTGTCTGCTCTCTGCAAGTCACTTCTCGCCATCAGAGGTGGCAACGAGGAGGCTACAAGGGTTTCCCAAGGAGCCCGTGTGCCAAGTGAAAACTGAAGTAGAAAAACAGGTAAAATTTCGCTCTGAGGCCTCGAAATGACTGATTGGAACTATTTTTATGATGATGATTGTTTTACGTTCTTCCATTTTCAAACGTAAGTAATTAAGTCGATAAAACCAATTTCCCCAAGATTTGCAAAATGTGCATTGCAACAGTAAGAAGCATAATTTACATTTGTGGCAAGTTTTTCTATTAGAGCTTATAAGCAGTCCAATTTTGAAAAGACTTATTGTAAGCTTCCCCCACCCCCTTTCCTTTACCCGCATAAAAGTTAGCATATTAATGTAAAGTATTTCTTTATTCTGATAATTTAGGTCTTATTGAAAACCGTTACCATTACGTATAATATCGTATGCTGGTTTGCTGAAAATGCATTTGTTGTGAGGACTATTTGTGTGTGTGTGTGTGTGTGTATGTTGTGTTTCTGCACTTACCTCAGTTAATCTGTGTTAACTAGATCCATATTAGCTTCTGGCCAATTCACACTTTGGCCCATAGGTCCTTTCTGCACCACCCCTATTAGATGCATTTTTCAGCAATCCGTCCTGTCCGGTAGATCCGTCACTATTTGTGACGGATCTACCGGACCCGTTGCATCCACACATGCGTGGGGAGGATGGATTGGGAAATGGATTTGGGGTGGGTGCAGTGTGAATGCACAGCACACATCCCAGTCCATCCTACAAAGGCCTTCCCCCCCGGCCTCCCCAATTGGCCCATCTGGATCCAGACATGGAGGAACCAGGAATCATGGCTTCTCGGGCCAGGGGGCTTCACCCTACACCCCCCCTACCCACCCCAGGTCGTGCGTGCATGTTCCCCTCCTTACCTGAAGGCAGCCAGGCCAGGTTCCCCGGGTTCCCCTTTGCCCAAGAAGGTGTGATCTAATACATTCAAAACTATTTGTTCAAATGTTAGATTAGAATCTTAAGATACAAATGGCGGCAACATTCTTATTTGAAGATACAGATGTCAACAACATTCATATATGTTATATGTATCTGTATGCATTTCATATGCATCCTGTTTCATCCCGTATGCATCCCATTTTCGTTCTGTACTATAAGCGCAAATGAAGGTAGATAAATATGAGATTCATACAGGTATGTATGTAATACATACGCATCTGTACTTTCGAATGTTTCAAATCATTTGAACGAATGTTTTGAAACATTTGAAATTCGTCTGAATGTTTACATTCGAATGTGAAGATGTCCTATTTGAATCTGAATGTCCACAATCGATTGAATCCGATCGAATTTTGAATGTTTAGAACATTTGTGCTCATCCCTATCAGGGGTGCTTGAAAATCTTCAGATTCCAACTGAGCAAGAACAGACCTGGAATTCAAACTGAATGAACCTCAAGAATACATGCAGTTCAAGCTGAGGTTGTTAGAATTGGACTGAACAGCCTGTTCTTTGAAGAAAAGAAGCTCAAATCCAAACCAAAGAGTTCTGAGACAAAAACAGAAGAAAATAGCACCAGCAAACACATATACTCCTCGAACCTTTTCCAGCCTTGTTGGCATTCAGTAGCTTAGAGACAAGACCAGTCTCAGTTGTTTCTCAACAGCTATAACTGTGGCTGCATCCAGGTGTTGTTTACTTATTCCACGATATTTGGATAGTTTTAAGAAAAGATTAGATACATTCATGGAGGACAGGTGTATCAGTGGCTACTATTATGGATGCTAGGTATTGGCTCCAGGTTGGCAAGAGAGACAGGATGACTCTGAGGTAGGGATGTGCATGAATATTCATAACATTCATTATCCATATGAATTCGTATGAATTCGGACATTCATACATTCATTAAACTGGAGGGCGGGGACTGAGGGGGAAGCCCCATTGGAGAAACAGAGAGAGAGAGGTGAGGCTTTTCTGTTTAAGACAGGAAGGGAAGCGTGTTCAGAGAAACAGAGAGAGTGAGAGGCGAGGGATTTGTGTTTAAGACAGGAGGGGGATCTGTATCCATTATGTATGCATGTGTATAGGATACGTATCCAGAGGCCTCTTCACACTACAGATAAAACGCTGTAGAACGCTTTGGCCCAAACGCATCTAAGACACTTCCCCATCCGCACTGGCAGGTAAAGGAAACATTGCAAACACATCTCTTACCTACCTACCTACATGCAGATGGAAAGCTATCTTAGATGCGTTTGGGCCGAACAGTGGTCCCGGGACTCACAGCCCTTCCCTGGTCTCCTCCCATTTCCTGCTGTGGAGGCAGGGGTGGACAGCCCTGGCACCTCCCTTCCCTGTGGTCACGTGCACTCCCCGGGGCCAGATCGACTTCCCGGCACCGGCGGGACTCCCACCCAGCATCTCCCAACCCACCCCAGGTGTGCACACATGTGAATGGGGCTTACCTGTTCGGGGCGGGGCAGCAAGAGGGACAAGGAGGCCGGCCGTGTTCTGCATCTGCATGCGGAGTGGTCCCTGATTCTCCAGGCACCCGCGTCTGCCACAGATGGCCAGTTGAAGTGAGGCGGGTGCCTGGTGAATCAGGGACCGCCCCACACGCAGGTGCAGAATGCAGGCTGCCTCCTCGCCCCACTTGCTGCCCCATGCCGAACAGGTAAGTCCCATTCACGCATGCACACCCCTGGGGTGGGTTGGTGGGTGCTGGGTGGGGGTCCTGCCAGCACTGGGAAGCTGATCTGGCCCCAGGGAGTATGTGTGACCACAGGGAAGGGAGGTGCCAGGGCTGTCCACCCCTGCCTCCACAGCAGCCAATGGGGGGAGGGCGGGGCGGGGCCCAGCTGCAAATGCTTTCCCTCTGGTACAGCTGGGAATGCGCCAGGATGGGCCAAACACACTGGGATGGTTTCAGAGCACTTTTTTGTGCTCTGAAACTCAAACACATGTAGACACATTGGGACAGGACTGTGCGGCCTGGAACAGAGCCACCAGCCCACAGGAATGAATGCTCCATCCAATGTTTTCTACACACGTTCAGAAACCCCTCGTGCTGAAAGGCCTCAGGATACATATCCGGTACATATGCATATAGAAATTCACACAAATTCATACAAATACATTTGTATCAAATAGGATCCTACCACATTCAAAGGGGATCTATTCAAATGAATATGAATTTTCTAACATTCAATTCTTTACAAACTGAATGCCAAAAACCCATTAGTGAACATCCCTACTCTGAAGGTTGTGTGCTTGGAGTCAAGGGCAGGTTAAGATTTTGCCTTTGCCTTCTGCTTAAGTTTCCCAAGGGCTAATTGTGCCAGATGGGAAGCTGGACTAGATGGGTTGCGGCCTGATCCAGCAGGCCTCCTCCTGTGTTTGTATGATATTCCAGAATAAAACACGGACTTTAGTAAGTGAACCCTGGGTGCAGCCCATATCTTTACAGCAAAGGAAAAGCAGCATCAATGAAACAGAGCTTATAAAGATGGCGACACAGTGGCTAGGATGAGAAACATTGAGAACTTAACGCCATGCAACACAGAAAATACAGTTGCTTTCTGCTGCTTCTCCTTCTTAATCCTGCATTTAATTAACAGACTGAAAGCTGATAATCTTATAGAATAATCCACCGACAGGGCAGTTGCCTGTATTGTCCCCATCTCCCCAAATTTACTCAACCAGAGGCATTTCCGCACTGGATCGCGTTCGAAACCGAACGCGTTCAGGCGGAAAGCTTAAGCCAGCTTCGGGCGCTTTCCCCGTTCACACACAGACGCTCCGGAACGCGTGTAAACGCGTTCCGGAGCGTCTGGGTGCGAATGGTCAAAGCGCCCGAAGCTGGCTTAGCCGGCAAACGCCGGCCAGGGGCGCGCCGGCGGCCGCGGAGGCAGATCGACAATCAGCTGTTTGAAAAACAGCTGATTGTCAAAGCCGCGCGGCGTCGGAGGCGAGCCGGCAGCCGTTCGGGAGACAGAAGAAGCGCGAACGCTTCTTCTCCCGAACGCCTGCGGGCGGCTCGTCCGCGTTGGAACGCGTGTAGAGCACTTCGAAGTGCTCTACATTTCGAACGCGGAAAAGCCAGCTGCGGACACGTCGGGACGCAAGCCGCGCGCGGCCAATGCGGATGACGTGTCCACAGCTGGCTTTTTCGCGTTCCGTTTTCCCCCGTGCGAAAACGTCTCAGATTTGCCTTGAATGAGTCCACCATCCCACAGCCCTGATTCACCAGCTGCCACTGATGAAGCTTACAAGTCTTCAGCTGAAATCATTATTGTCTGCTCAGCTTATTGGCCATTGAATTCCAGCAGGACCCTTGGAGAAATGACCATAAAGGGAAGGTAAGTGTGACAAGGTCTGGACACAATGGTCACTGGTGCTCTCTGGTCGGAAGAGGAGTCTATTACAATCATTTTGTATTTTCATAAACTGATTACCTGGTGACACCATTAAAGAGTAACTGCGCACATTCATTTAATGGGCCAGTGCCTCTCCTCCGGGTCTGGAACAGTGACATTCAATCTCATCTATTCCACATTAAGAACAGCTGCTTTTTCTCTTCTCTTCTCTTTCTTTTTTTTTCTCTCCCTCAGCGTGTTTATTTACTGCCAGGTCTCTAAGCATAAAACACAGTGCGAAGTAATAAATAATACCTTAAAGACCCTTTCAGACAACCTGCATCCTGGAGGACAAGCATTTTTTATTTATTTTTCTTAACTTCAGGGCACACGAACTCGACTCAGCTAGGCCTCAGTGGTAGTTTTCTGTCTGGCTTCCACAGATCCCAGAAACAGAAGATTTGTCGTCATCGTCGTTGAGGTTGTCGTCCTCAGTAATAACAAACCTGGATTTCAAATATATGGTCTGAAGGTTTCAAATCTCAGCAAGGGCTAGCTTTCCTGTTGACAAAGGCAAGCATCTACGTGTGGCCTGCTGGATCAGGCTACAGCCCATCTAGTGCAGCATCCTGTCCACAGAATGGCCCGCCATTTGCTTCCGGACACCTCATGCAGAAGACAAGGGCAAAACCTTCACCTGCTCTCAAATCCCAGCAAATGGACCTAAAGGCACTCTGCCTGTCTCCCCAGCCTAGAGGATGAAAATACATCCAGGTAGCTTTGGAGACCCACCATAAATTTCCCCCACATAAAGGGGGGCATGAAATCTTCATATGCTAACTTAGGGCCTTTCTGCACTGATCTCTCTTCTGGAATAGATGGCTTCATAGGGTGCTTCTGCACAGGCCTTTAAGACCCCATTAAGCACCCGATAAGGACACATATGGCACACAACTGCAAGTTACCTTCCTCACAGTGGGACAGATTAGGGCCGCCGAATCCGGTTTTTAGGAAGACCTGAAACCATTCCTGCCTGCAAATTCCAGATCAAAGGATGATGCTTCCTCACAGGGACAGGAGAGGGAATGCATATGGGTGGGACAGAAAGTCGCCATGTTGAGTGCAGCCGGGCAGCCACGGGATCTCAGGCATGCTGCTGATTGGTGGGCAGACTGTCCCTGACACGCCCACGCATGGTAGAAATGAGCGGTGACTGACAGCTGAGTGCTCCAATCACGTGACACCTTGGGCGGCCAGGCCGCAGAGAGGCCTGATCCTTCTGGATATCGGTGCTCCAGCATTCGCACAGCCAACACATGATGTGTTCCTCACTATCTGTGCGGATGTGTTAGGACTCATTGGGATACATCCTATTTTGGACAGATCTTCCCAGGGACGGATTTCAAAAATCCAGATTTCCTTAATCCGGATTTCAAGTGGGAAGTCCAGAAACACCCATAGGTTGTTTCTTCATGGACCATTAAGGACCCATGTAGCACACATATAACCCTCTGTATTTGCATGTTAATGAAAATCATGGGGGTCCCATTCCTCAATGGTCTGATGCCAGAGTCTGCATTAGATGTAGACTGATCCAGATTAGAGAGGATTTAATCTGAATCACTGGTAGTCCCATCAGTGCTCTAGGGGCCCTTACCTGGAGCATGAGAAACATGCAGCAGGCACTCCTCCCATTGACTGGGACTATCTGGGGTCATTTTAAGTGGTGCATCACAATCATTCTTAGCCCTCAGTGATTTGGCTTTGTGGCTTTAAAGTTCACACAAGCTTTGAGGGCATGTGGCATGGGCAATCTGGATCCCACATAATATCAGGAAGTTTTTCCCAGTGAAAACTAGCAACAGCGTATTTCACCAGGCCGGAAAGGCCATCCTGCCTGTGAAATACCAGGTGCCTTGTAATTTAGTAATGTAGATATAACAAGTGAAGTTTCTGTGAGAAATGAATTGTGTTATGAGAAACAGGATTCTGTGTGGCACAGAGGAACAGTCCCATTAAGGATAGGTCCAAAGTGCTCACATGGGACATCTGCCTTCTATGACCTCATGTTAATCCATATGTATAACTCATTCTGTTCCTGTTAGTTAGGCGATGAAGCTGATAATGATGTTATGTAACAGTACTCATATATTAGTGGTTAAGTTGTTTACTTGTATTCTTTTCATATATGCAGGCATTTACTCAGCATATCTATGCATTTACTCAGCATATACTCTGCAACCATAAAGCAATAAAACCTTCTGGAATGCAATCAAGACTCTAATTTTGCATGTGAACTCCAAGCATATATGCTATCTGCTGTGCACTTGCTACATGCAAGCTCAATTACCTTTAGTAGTTCCAATACATACCTCATCCTGTGATACAGATCAGTGGGCCAGGCTGATCCAGACTCACTGATCTGGATTAATGGCAGGTAAATGCAGAAAGGCCCCTTGTTGACTTCAGGACCTCTTTTGTATCCTTGCTGGGGTAGACTAGAGAGGCCCAAACTACTTCCAGTGCACTAGACAATCTATATCAAGAGGCTTCTGGCCTGGATCACTGATAATCTCAAAATGTACCCAGATAATGGAGGTGTGAAGAAGGTGTGCACCATTTTGTGGGCTACCAGGAATGCTAGCAAAGTATACTGCTCAAATTTTTTCTCCAGGTACTCCAAGGTTGGGAACATTTGATATTAGCCATAAGAGCCATCAGAGACAGCTCTGAAGTTCATGAATGAGCTTCAAAGAAAGTTCAGGAGCTGGGCAGGAACAATCATCACCATGCAGACAGCTCTGTTCCAGCCCAAGTCTTTAAGAATATAAGAGGAGTCCTGCTGGATTGGGCCACAGTCCATCTGGTTCAGCATCCTGCCTAACACAGTGTCCCAGGCAAAAGACAAAGACAAAACCCTCATCTGGTCTCAGCTCCCTGCAACGGCTGGTTAGAAGCCTCACTTTGATCACAAAAAGATACATTTTAGATTCAAGGGAAGCTTCCTATTCCAGCCTAAGGAAATGGACCGGAATTCCCAGATCATTCTCAATTCCTCCCTTACATACACGGTTGACACTCTGGTGCAAGTGAAGGTGATTACAAAATTTCACTTGAGTGGAGCTGGCTAAAGCATTGCCTAGCCATAACCGATCAAACAATGACTAGGAACATGGTTGCGCTGAGAGCTTTTTGGGTGCCAAACACGCTTTTGGGTTTTTAAGTTCAAGATTATCATATCTGACTTTGAAGAGAAGATCATTGGAATTTATAGACTTCCCCCATCACAAGCTGGCTGTTGTGAAAAGTCATTTGTTTTCTTCCACTGACAAAAGCCCCCCAAATAATGACAATAATATAATAAAATACCAAACACTTGTTGAGGTTTTGCTTTCCGAACAAACAGGCGCCGGGAAATTCTTACCATATTACCATCCTTGATTGCTCTGATGGAACTCATTTTCATCTTCTGTTCCCCTAATTACATGAAAATTGCATACTTCTTATGCATGACACATTTTCCACGGCTTTGGAAAACAGTTGCAAAGGGGAGGAAAATTCCTTGGTTTTTTTCGCCCGTTTGTAGTGGCTGTATATCACTCTCTCAGCCATCAATTCATGTTTATGGGGTGCTTTTTGACACTATTGTAGCAAATGAGAAGACAAACTGTATGAAAAAAGTATGTTTTTTTAGAAAGTCACCCTCCCCGAAAGAATGGATATTTTGGAAGTTCTTCCTCTTCAATCTGTTGTTTCATCCGCCCCGCCCCCCTCCTGCCGTCATTTCAATTTTAGATGAGCGATGAAGAAAAAAAGGAAAAGGAAGACTAAGTGGAAAAGACTAACTTCTGCAATTCCCCCGCTCCGTGTTTTGCTTCAAAATTACTTTAATAGTCAGATGCAAAGTGGAAATTGCAGGCTTCCTGCGGCAGGTTACAAAATGACACACAGAGAATAATAAATTGCAAGCAGGGGAATAATTTATGTGCTGTACACAAGTTTGGGGACACTTTTATTTTGCTTTCACGGCTCCAAACATGAGCCAAAAGGGAAGGAAATAGGTATGAACTCCTTTAATCCTCCTCGCCATATTTATCATAAAGGAAAGGATGTGTATCTGAATTTCAGTATGTTGGACTGGAGCCTTAAAACCATATGCATTAATGAGGAAGCCGGCTTGATATCCTGCTAAACAAGTAGCCCATTATTGACATGAAGTAATCAGCAAAAGTAGCTGCATTAGAGGCCTTGGGATACAAGGCAGCTAAAAAGCACAGGCATGGAAAACTCAGTTCAAAGCTGGGAGAAGCAATGAATTCACTTGCTGGCGTTCTCCACACTAGTTCCGTAGAAATGTCCACCACCACCCCCTTTTGAAGATTTAACAGAATAAATGGCAGGGTAGTTCCTTCCCTTTGATTCCAAGAGGTTACATAGCAGGAGCCATGTTGAATGCAATTCTGGGCATTTGGGGTGCGTGTCTTCCATTGTAAAACATAATATTTCTTAAACAGTCAGAAAGAGCAAGGCTGGAGAAAAGAGCTGATGCCAAACAAAGCAGCCCATTTAAAAATTCAAAATTCAGAGTATGGAGCAGAAATAACTAGGAGCCATAGGAACAAGTGAAAGAAAAACTTCCAAGGCATGTATTTAGGTAACTAAAGCAAAAGGAGAGAAGACAGAAATGTGGAGGACATGGAAATGAATTCACGGTTGCGCCACAGACCTTACATGACCCCATATTTTTAGTGTCTGTGGGCTTTTCTGAACAACCTCATGATGATCTGAAAGAATGAGGCCAGCTGGTTAAAAATGCAACAGGAGCTGTGCACTGTGTGGATTGAGTGTGCGAGGAGTGGGTACAACTAATGTGCAGAACCACATTAGGGATGTGCACAAATCTGGACAAATATGTCTGGATTCCAAGATTCATGGAGCAGATAATCCAGTATATGTAGAAGCTTCAGCAGATGCCCTGGGGCCTCCTTCCCCCAGCCACCCTCCCCCCAAACTTCATCCCCCACAACCTCACCGAGGCCTCTTCCAGGGCCCTCTGGGAATGTAAACAGGTTTTCCAGGAGGTAAATACAGGGCTGTATTTTTTTTTGCACTTACTCTAAGAGGGAATCCCCACAGCAAGCTTATTCGCTTTCCCTAAACTGAAATAATAGAACCGGATGCAAACACGAATTTGCCTGTTCCCATTACTTTTAACTTAATAGTGTTCGATCCGGATGTGGCATACGTCAGATGTGGCGTACATGACTCAAGTGGCTACTTTTTAAAAGCCGCTTTGCAGGGCTGCCCTGCCCTCTTCCTCCTGGCATGGACGTGCCACCCATAACAGACCCCTTCACGGAGCCTAGCTGGGTGCCTGGGTGGCTGCCACTTGCCTGGATGGATGAAAAACAGGAACCGGCAGCCAGTGATTCTTTGCCCTCCTCTCCCCATTTCCCAGGGCACACAGCAGCAGCAGCAGCAACTCAAACCCCCTTCACAGCCACAGCCTTTAAAACAGAACCTCCAGGGCTTTCCTTTCCTTTCTCTTTTTTAAAGGTCAGAACTTTCAAATAGCTAGAATTGCGCAAAACTGCAACATTGTTATTAAGGTGTGAAGAGGCTAGATCGCTACAGTGTAGCTTTAAGGACTGGATTTTTATAGTGGCTGTTTTGAGGGTGGATTTTTTCAATGAAATCACTATCTTTGGAAGCAAGCTATAGGGGGAGGGAAACCCTAAACATGGATTCTCATCCCTTAACATGGTACGGTCCCCACAGTAAAAAATGTAAAATGTTTCAAGCACGCGATCCGGAGTGAGACCTGTTGAAATCAGGATTGAGATTCACCACGCTTTGGGGTGGTTTAACACGGAGAAAGTGTGTTAAGCCAAACTGCCATGCGGACTCCGAGGATTGAAAACGTTTTGAATCCGAGATAAGGTTGCCGTGAAGACACGGCCTAAATATATTTGAGAAGTCCGGCAAGGTAGTTAGTAGCACTTGGAGACTAACAGGAGAAGGGTTGGTGGCATGAACTTTTGTAGACATTTCTTTTTGAATTTCAGATTAGACTAACATGGCTATTTCCCTGACATATTTGAAAAAAAAACCTGACTGCCTGTTCATAAGATGACCTTCTGCTCTCCCAGTAGCTGTAGTAGGATGTCTCCTGAAAGTCCCAAGACACATGAACTGGTTAAACAAAGCCACTTTATATTTTCACTGTGAAAACAGTCTCCCTGGGCAGTAGAGTTGAACACAGTTTTACTAGACAATGCTGGAATGTTGACCAATAGTATATCTGATATAAAAATAGCTGTATCAGTAGCTACCAGGATGGATGCCTAGGTGCTGCCTCCAAGTCTGAGAGAGCAGGCAGGATGCCTCTCAAGGCCATTTGTAGGGATTGGAGAGAAGGTGAAGGTGTTGGCTTTGTCTTCTCCTTGAAAATGCCCAGAAGGAATTGGTGGGCTCCCACATGAAACAAGACACTCAACTAGATGGACGTTGGTCTAATCCTGCTGTTCTTATGTTCTTGCATCCTAGAATTTGGAAATGTGCCTTTTGGGGGAGCTAGATAGTCCACTTGGGCTAACCCAAAATATGTGTGCAATTTCCTGTACGTCATCATGGATGAAGAAAGGTTCAGGTGAAAGCATCTCCAGTCAGAGAGCCAATCTTCTCTCTCTTCCTCTGGCCTTGTTTGCTCAAGGCCTGAACGTCCCAGAGTGAAATCCATAGCAAAGCAAACTCATATACAATTCTAACACTTATTCACCATCATTCCCTTTGTGCTGCCTCCCTCTGGAGTTCACATCTCTCTGTTTGCACTTCTCTGCTGTTGACATTGCATTAGCAGTCTGTGCATATCCTATTCCAAAAGGCAAGGGAAATCTTACAAGAAAGTCTCCAGGGAACCCTTCCCTTTTTGAGATCTATCCCCAGCCCTAGAGGGAGAAATATATATGTATATTTATATATTAACCATTAGTAGCCTTTGCTTTAAGGAAAACTCCATGGTTATAATGAAAGTCTTCAGATTTCACAGTGCCATTGATGTTAAAGAAACGCCAAAAGAAACAGTGTTAGAATCCAGGTTCTATTTCCTGTATTGGATCCTGTCTATATATATATATGTGGTAACCCCGCCATAGGTCTTCCAAGCAGATATGTATGGGAAACATATGGGGTACATGTGGGATACATGTGGGATTCATATGGGATTGATATCTAACATTTGTATTGAATTCATATGGAAATTCATATCAAATCAATTGGGATACATTCAAAGGGGATCTATGAATTTTCTTGCATTTGATTTAATATGAATCAAATGAAAAAAAATTTGTGCACATCCCTACAAGTAGGAGAAAGAAGGGCAGAAAGGGCCTGAGTTTCCAAGGCCATATGGACCTGAGGAGGAGGAGGAGGAGGAGAGACTTGGCTTTTCTACCCTGCTTTTCTCACCCATTTAATGGAACTCAAAGTGACTGACAAAGCTTTCTATTCTTCTCCCCACAACAGGACACCCTGTGTGGTAGGTGGGGCTGTGAGAGCTCAGAAGAGAGCTGTGACTCACCCAAGGTCGCCCAGTTGGTTTCATGGGGGAGGGTGGAATTGAACCCGGTATCCCCAGATAAGAGTCCAGTTCCCTAATCACTAGGCCAAACTGGCTGACATCTGTGCAACATCCTCCTCCCTGATATTCATGTGGCAACCGAGCCTTCAGTTGCCAATTCACACTGTATCTGCGTCACCCAGTCATCATACCCTGTGTGCATGTTTCTCTTCCTGGCCCACACAACGTTCACTATATTTTAAACAAATTTTATGGTTTTAACTGATTTACTCCCATTTTTACTCTCTCTTTTTGTAACCACTTTGGGATTCTTTAATGAGAAGCAGCACATACATATTTTCAAAATAGTCATTGTAATAATGATGGCAACAATGTTGGTATTCATTTACATTTGGCATTTTAATTTTTGGTGCCGCCGCCCACACACACAATAACTACTATAGGGAAGGAGCAGAGGGGGGAGAAGAATCATATATCTCTTATTACATGGGTAAAATAATAACATTAATTTTATTAGCCTATAACTAGCATGCGGATAGCAGGTCCCTATTCAGGGATACATTTCAGAATAAGGCCAAGTGTAGAAAGCCCCATGTAATAGCAGAGTCAATGAGAAACAACATGAGAACATAGCCGCATATGAAGACCTGATGACTGAAGTGCAGAGACTCTGGAACAAGTGGCAGTTGTGGTACCAGTGGTGATTGGCACATTAGGTGTCATCTCAAAAGGTCTTAGGCTGCACTTGGAACAAATCAGTGTTGAAAAAATCAACATCAGTCAACTGCAAAAAGCCACACTGTTCAGATTTGCATGCATTATGCACCAGCACATCACAACATCCCAAGTTCTTGGGAAGAACTCGATGCACAATGAAGACCAACTAGTGATCTGGTGGTTGTACTATACTGTGGGCTTGTGTGTTGTACAATGATGATGTTGATGATCTTTAAATAATTCCATAGTGTGGATGCGCCAAAACACATTGTACTAAATAGGATGGGATACAGCTGCAAATGAATGGTAGAGAAATGTTCATGCAACAACATTACCTTGTCCAATCAGGGTATATTTATATATACAAAAGGAAAGTGTTAGTGGTTTGGTGATAGACATGTAACCATTAGGGGTGCCAGGTACATATGTATTCGCACTCAAGAGTGACTGGCATATAGAGGCATGCCTAGAAGTGCCACTTTGTTGGGTTTTCTGAAACCTGAATGGCTCGGCGGATCCCTTTCTGGTCCAACATGGCATGCATTGGAACAAAATGGGATTTGTTGCCTAATGCATTCTATAGCAGAGTCTGATAGAACTGACAGAAGCCCTCTTAGATGGCTCTGGGGCACATAGGGACTCCGGTCACAACTTTTTACAATCTATTCTGGGGTCTGCAGTTCCAAGAGGGTCATATATATATACTTATCTTTTCTCCTTGATGAGCCGGTTGCATTGAGCAGTCCATTGTCTTCAAGATAGCCCCCACCTCCATCACAAAGAAGTGGATCACATCCATCTTTGTTTCAAGCAGTCTGAACTTTATTAAAACACATTCGCTTCTGGAATTGTTCTCAGTAAAACAAAATTACTGACATTTATCACTAATTAGCTAATAATATAATTATCCACATCCAGCACACACAAAATGATCAGCAGCCTGAAAATATCCAGGATAGAATTGCTGAATTTAGGAAAATGGTAATATTCTCCTCCTCCTCCTTTTTGAACTTCAGTAATTATTTTTCTTCCTCAAAGGGTGGAGGGGGATGCCGGCAACAAATAAACTCAACCAAAACTCAAATAAAAAATGAAATAATGCCTCCTTTTTTTCTGTACAATATACATAATTACATAAATATTAACTAATTTAATACAGGAGTGGCAGATTTATACATGTCGTATAGCAAGCAAACTCATAAAGCTGGAGGACTTTGTATCTAGAATCCATTAATTCATCAGTGTATGCTTGGTTCAGCTCTGATTTACAGGCAACAGGAGATAACCATCTCCTTTTCTTGAAGGCGACATGCATAATTTTAGATTTATTGCTGTGCATCAGAGCCAATCTGAAGCAGGGAAGGTAGGGGCGCTTAAACCTTAGCTGTCAATTTGGCTCTGCATCTTCATATTAAAGCTGTGGAGGACATAAATGAGTGGAGCAGTAACTTTGCTGGGACCTCTACCATGCTTAGAAGTGCAGAGAAGAATATTTTCGTGCAGGGTGAAAACATGTAGTACTTCTTTTACGGTTTTGGCCTCTTGTGAGGCAGAACATGGTAACCCAACTCAGATAAATGTCAAAGCCATTGAACCAAAATGAAAGTAGATAATCTTGGATACTAAAGACTCAAACATTCTTCCATCTCAGTCTCTGCTGGTCCCATCAGCAGAGTCTCTACCTATTAGGAAAAGGTCCAAAGTGGTGAAAAGACACTTCCTGACAAGAATGGCCATGCCCAGCGGTTTTTCTCATTGGCCAGTTTGCACATAACTTTGGAATAGTATAACAATGCCACTCCACTAGGGATGTGCATAAATATTCATAACATTCAAAATTCGTATGAATTCAACCGAATTTGGACATTGGAATTTGAATCGAACATTGGCACATACAAAGATTGACATTCAAATCCAAATAAAATGTTTTGATACATTCATAACTAGCAACTATAATTTGCTAAAGAACAGCCTTTGTTCTTTCGTGCACAAAGATCTGTAGACACTGTGTGCCCAAAACACCGTTGGCATGGTCCAAAAGCAGCATGTAGATGTTGCTACTGATGGAAAGCGGAGACATGGTAGGATTTTTTCTTTCTTTCCATGGAGCAGGTGGGAGATAAACAAAACCATAAAGTGTCGTATAATAGTTTCCTCCTTGGTGCCAGAAACACTGGTGACAATCAGTGTATTGATAAATCTTCACATGCGTGCATGCTAGTATGTATTACCTGGGTATCTGTTTAAAAAACATAGGCAATAGGTGATAGCACCCAACTTCTGCATCCTATGGGGAACTCACTAAAATGAAGTACAAAACAATGTGCCATCTCCCCAAACTTGCAAAGGCTCCCTGATCACCATCCCATATAATCACATTTTCCCCATATAGCCAGAAGAATAGTGAGAATTGAAAGAATTGAAACTGGAATCTGGAAGGCAGCCCATGGTTGCTGAGTGACCGAGTGTAGAGATGTGCACAAATATTTGTAACATTTAAAATCAATACAAATTTGGTCAAATTCGGACATTCATATTCAAATTGAATATTGGCACATTAGAATATTAGCATTCAAATTCAAATGGAATGTTGTAATACATCAGTATGAAGTTTTGCATGAGATTCCTATGGGATTCTTATGACAAATGTATGGGATTCGTACGCATTCATATGCATCGATATAGGATTGAACATTTGTATTGAATTTGAATCCCACTACATTCAAAGGGGATCTTTTTGAACGAATATGAATTTTCTTGGATTTGGTTCAATATGTATCAAATACAAACAAAAACAAAAACATTCATGCACATCCCTAACCAAGTGTTCTTTCTCAGGTAGCCTGGTTATTCAGTGGAGGAATGGGGCAGCCAATTAATTTTCATATCTGTTCAGGTGTAGTTATCAATACCATAGCTGGATCTCAGAACAATACAAGCTACCCAAGTGGTGCAGACCTGAAAGTGCTGAAGAAGAAGAAGAAGAAGAAGAAGAAGAAGAAGAAGAAGAAGAAGAAGAAGAAGAAGAAAAGTTGGCTTTCCTACCCCACTTCTCTTACCCATTTAAGGGGACTCAAAGTGGCTGACAGAGCTTTCTATTCTTCACCCCATAACAGAACACCCTGTGAGGTAGATGGAGCTGTGAGAGCTCAGAAGGGAGCTGTGACAAACCCAAGGTCACCCAGCTGGCTTCATGGCAGAGGGCGGAATCAAACCCAGTGTTCCCAGATACCAGGCCGACTCCCTAACCAGTAGACTAGATTGGCTCATGCCAGTGAACCAGGAAGGTAGGAAATGATGGTGGTGGTCAGGGCAGGTAAGTGGGGTGGCAGCAATGGAGGGGTGAGGGTGGTTGTATTTCTTTCGTGCATGAATATCCATTAGAATATCTATGCATAAATATGAATACCCCCACATTTGTGGGGGTGGGATTCAGCCAAAGCTAAGTGTTTCCACATTCTATTCAGTACGAATTGAATGTGAAAAATGGCTTTGTGCATACCCCTAGTCTGTGGAAAAGGGTCCTCCCCCCTGCATGTTAGTGCAGACTGTGGTAGGTTCTACCCAGGTCCTTCCATAGTCTGCACTAGAATATACAGTCAACCAGCCCTTGTTCTTAGATACATTCTGGCATATGGCCCAGTGTAGAGAGAGCCAGAATGTATGGTATGGATGGATTCTACAGTATATTGTTTTGTGAAGGCATGCAGAATGGCTCTATAGAGCAGAGCTTTGTTTTTAAATGAATGGATCTTTTCAGATGGCTGATGTTTCTCCTTTTCTCCCCATTTCTCTGTGTCTCCGATTCTCTAATTATGGGCAGATATTCCCATCTCTACTGGGGAAAAGAAAAAAAAACACATAAATAATGTTTCCCTGCCACCAAGACAGCTCAGAGAATATTTGATCATCTGAACCATTAAGGAGGTGAAATTTCATTACACAGATAGAGGCTTCCCAGTGTCTATCATCAAGGCACAGCAGGTAGAAACAATCATCAGGGCCTATTCCCCACCATAAAATTATGTACGTATTAATGTCACTGTAGGTTTCATTATGCAGAGGATGATATTGCACAGGTTTTGGGCACAAGGGTGATTCAGACAGAAGTAAGGAAGGGAGAAACAGAATGGGAAGTTGGCAACGTTTACACTGAAGGGAAACGGGTTCTTAAATGCTCATTTGCTGAGACTTTGGTGCAAGATATGGAAAGAATTTGGGGGAAGCTAGTGAAATGTCTATCCTGTTAACGCACTCATACTCTAGGGATGTGCACAAATATCCATGGCATTTGAAATTAGGACAAATTCAGCTGAATTCAGACATTCAAATTCAAATTGAAGCTTGCTGCTCTTGAAGACTTACATTAGAATTTGAATGGAATGTTTTGATACATTTGAGTGAAGCTCCATAGGGGATTCGCATGAAATTCGTATGACATATGTTTGGGGATTTGAATCCTATTATAGGGGATTCGAATCCTATTGCAATAGAAGGGAATCTATTCGAACGAATATGAATTTTCTTGCATTCTATTCAATACGACTCAAATAAAAAAAATCATGCACATCCCTTGCATACAGAAATATATGTTGCATACAATTGTTTAGTTTTTTTATTTCCAAATATACATATACTAATACATGTATATTCAAACATTCAAAACAAAACAAGATACAAACAAAATACAACAACCAATACTTACTAAACAACAACAACAACAAAAACCCCTTACACCCACTATGTACATTAAATATCATTTACCTCAGACTTATAAGAAACTTATCTATTATTTCCTTCAATTTGTTACTTACTTCCGGTTTAGCAATATAGCTATACATGCTGCATACATTGAACAGCTGCAGTGAACAACACAGCCTGGTTTAAAAGATTCTTCAAAGTTCTCTGTGTTTGCTGGTTGATTTGCACTGTAAGCTTCCCTTTACAACTTTGGATGGCTTTCTTCAAAGTGTCTTCTGTATGCTTAATATGTATTAATGAATGCTAAAGGTCTCATTTATTTGGTGGGTAATGAGAAGTTGCAAATCTCTAAAAGCCTAGACGACATATGGAACAAAGATCTCCTCTGAGTCACGGAGCAGACTGGGGAAAAGAATGGAATAAAGGAGGATTTTATGCATCAGGTGTCAAACTTACTTCAGTCTTTCTACAGAATCTTAGTGGTCGGTCAAAAAATCTGGTGGTTGTCAATTTCTTTTTCTTTCTCTAATTTTTAATGCCTTTATTGGAAATTTAAATCTATACTATGCTTAGCAAGTGCAATACATGTCGTGTACCCCCAATCCACCTACCCACCTTACCCACCACCTTGCATGGACCAAAATCAGCCATTTGGGTGGTGAAAATTGATGGCATTCTTCAAGAGCTCTGGAGCTGTGTTATTCCCAACAGTTGTCAGGAGCGTCCTCCATCAATTGTTCACCTGCTCTTGTATTACTTCACCCATAAACAACCGTCACCTTTCTCTAGAAACATCAAATTCATATGAACTAATTCTATTACTATACCACTTATCCACAGTCCACTGTGCCTTGACCATTCCACTCAGCAGCCACCATCAATTGGGGGTTGTCAATTTCAAATGTTTATAGGAACCCACAGAGCAGATGAATTATATGAATGTGCATGCAACATGTAAGAAAGTAAGGGAGCCCTGCTGGGTCAGGCCACAGCCCATCTAGTCCAGCATTCTGTCTCACACAGTGGCCCACCAAGTGCTCATGGACATTTCAAGCGGAAGACAATGGCAAACTTTCACCATCTCTTGAATCCCAGCAAATAGCCTTAGAGGTATCCTCCTGGCCCCTTCCCCAGCCTGAAAGATGTACTTAGGCATCCATTCTAGTAGCCATTGACACATTTGTCATCCATAAGTTTTTTTATAACCCTTTCTTAAAGCCATCTAGGCTGGTTGCTGTCACCCCCACTTGAAATGCAGACAGCTTGATATAACTGTGTGGCTTATAAACATGCACAACCGTTATAAAAAAGGAGGGAAAAGATTCCTTCAGCCATACAGCCAACAGCCCAGAAAGTGATGCCTAACTCGGAATCTGGTCAAGAGTTTATTGGAGGTCCTTTGAGTTTGAGTGTGACGACCACGGCCAGCAGCCGCCAATTACTAGGCCCCAGCCAGGCATCCAACTTTCTTCAGTTCGGCCACTATAGCCACAGACTTCAAGTTCTCTTTTAAATAGCAGGTTTCTAGGCCTTTTTCTCCTTCTGAGCCGAGCTCCAACACTTAGGTTACACTATTACTGTCACGTTACTACGACAACTCTTTCCCCCTCCCTTGAGTGTCTGAGCCAGAAACAGGCCTCAAGCAGAGTCTTTAAAACGAATGTAAATGTAACTTTAATGGTTTACACTTCTTAAGTCAGTTCAACTCTAAAACAAGCAGTTCACTTTAACTTATTTTCTTAACTCAGGACCCTGCCTAATCCCTGGGCCTTTCTGCACTGGGCCTTATTCAGGATTATATCTTAGGACAGAGACCAGCCATCTTCATGCTGGTCCAAACTATGGTAGGCCATACCAGGGCCTACCATAGTCTGCACCGGCATGCAGATGGTTGGTCCCCATGCTGAGATAGACTCTGAAATAAGGCCTAGTGCAGAAAGGGCCCCTATCTGGATTCTCCTCAGGACCCGGATCTGTACTGGCTAACTTCTACCTAAGTCTAGCCCCAGTCACAGAACAACAGCTCTGACAGGAAGGCCCTTTTTATAGTCTCTGCCAGGGTTCCATCTCTTCTGATTGGCTAGTTTCTCTGGGCTGCCCCCCCTTTCTTCAATATGCTAATTGAGCTGGGCTCAGCCCCTCCTCATCTGTTCTCTAACTTTCCTGGTCAGTGCCTTTTCCTTTTAGTACATTATATAATATTTACACATATGTAATCAAAAATACTACAACAGGTGCATTAATCAAGCCTGGGCTCCACATTGAGCCTTTTCACACTTTGACTCCTCTAGTTTGGTCTAGTGGTTAAGGAGCCGGACTCTTTTCTGGAAACACTGGGTATGATTCCACAATCCTCCATGAAGCCAGCTGGGTGACCTTGGGCTAGTCACATCTCTCTTCTGAGCTCTCACAGCCCCACCTACTTCACAGGGTGTTCTGTGGTGGGGAGAAGAATAGAAAGCTTTGTCTGCCACTTTGAGTCCCCTTAAATGGATGAGAAAAGCGGGGTAGAAAAGCCAACTCTTCTTCTTCTTCTATGAAAGCATCCCAGGGAAATGAAGTTCTGCAACGATCTGAGCATCATCCATACTTTGAGACTCTCAAACCATTCAAAACTTAGGCAGTGCTTAACTAGGCACCATCTCAGTGCGAATTCCCTCCATTAAGGAAGTAACCACATTGCCTCAGCAACAGTGTCAGAGCACATGTGCGGCAGCACCATTGCTATGATAACAGGGCAACACAGTCTGCAATCACAGCTGTACTGCTGGTCACAAGCATGCATGGGGGAACTCCTGTGTGCATAGAATCACTTCTGATAAAGAAGAAGCTCCATGCAGTGTGGATGCATCATCCATGAGTTCCCCTTCATCTTCACTGCTCTCTGACTTCACAGTGAAGGAGAAATGGACTCAGTGGACGCAGTAATCACCTTGCGTTTCTGCTGTACATGTAAAGGGGCCCTCCTGATCTGAATTATACTCCATCCTCAAGAAGATTTCTGTAAGTTATTTTCTAATAATTAGCTTTCATAAAGGACCATGATTTCTGATTGACAGTTGTCATAAGTGTAACTTAACAGATGTCCTGAGCTAATGAGGAAAACTCAATATATGTTGAAGCTCCACTGTTAATTTTTTTTAATGAAAATTGCCAAACACTATAGAACTATACCTTAAAAAAAAAGCCAGAATACAGTTGCAGCTACTGTTGCCCTTAAAATGCATTTATTGTCTTTAGAAATAAGAACTTAAGAATATAAGAGGAGCCCTGCTGGATCAGGCCACAGCCCATCTAGTCCACCATTCCGTTGCACACAGTGGCCCACCAATTGCCCATGGGCATCTCAAGCAGTGACAAAGGCCAACCTTCTCCTGCTCTCGAATAAAGTCATAACTTTCAAACAAGTTAGATGTAAGGATTTAAAAGGAAAGCAGAATGCTGCCACCCATAAAACATTTTGAAATATTTAAGTAGTCCGGGAATGGAGCCAACCAGCAGATTCAGATCTGAGACGTTTTCGCACGGGGCTGAACGGTGCGCGTGGGAGACAGCTGCGGACACGGCATACGCATTGCCCGAGCGGGGCTTGCGCTCCGACGTGTCCGCAGCTGTCTTTCTCGCGTTCGAAATGTAGAGCACTTTAAAGTGCTCTACATGCATTCGAACGCGGACGAGCCGCCCGCAGGCGTTCGGGAGGAGAAGCATTCGCGCCTGCTTCTCCCTCCCTAACAGCTGCGGGCTTGCCTCCGACGCCGGCGCGGCTTCGACAATCAGCTGTTTGACAATCAGCTGATTGCCGATCTGCCTCCGCGGCTGTCTCCGCGCCCCTGGCCGGCCTTTGCCGGCTAAGACAGCTCACGATGCTTTGAGCATTCGCACACAGACGCGCCGGAACGCGTTTACACGCGCTCCTGCGCTCCTGTGTGTGAAAGGTGAAAGCGTCGTGAGCTGTCTTAATCTTCCCGTCCTACTCCCGTTCCAAATGGAACGGGAGTAATGCGAAAACGTCTCTGATCTGGATTCCAGACATTTTAAAAAGTACTCCAGTACAGTCAGGTTACAGTGATAGGCTCTCACTTGCTCAGTTTTTTTCTGCATGGGCCCTTAATCTGGATTGAGGGCTTGTGTACTTTGGACGTAGGTGTGGTCAGGGTTAAGGAGGAACTAAATCTGGATTTCTGGTAGTATCATTTAATCAGTACTATCAGAGTGACCAGGGGTTATTCTAGAACACTGGAGACAAGTAGAAGGCCTCCTCCCATGTTCTCTCCCATGCCCCAGAGCTGGGACCTTTCCTTCCTAGCCTTTAGAGGTATGGGTGAAGTTTTAAAGCTCCCGTGAGCTTTACAGCTTCTGAGATTATCTGGCACTTTCTGAGTTAGTCTACAAACCCAACGGATCTGAAGACCTGTGAGTCCTTTCCTGGCAGCCTGTTTGGATTTTGCAGAAGCAGTGTGAGATTAACAAATAAAGCAATTATTCCAAACCCAGGCACAATTTAGTGACGGTGACTTTTGACTAAATTATACAAATCTGAGCACTTTGACTAATTTGTTTTAAAAAATATATATATATATATATAAAAAAAGTCTTGGAACATTAAAACCACAGTTTGACAGCACCGTGTGATGCATATGCTTTCCAGAAGTAAAATCCAGTGACTTTAATGGAAAGAACAGTATAATACATGTTGGAGATTTGCTAGTTGATGGGTTGAAGACAAATGGATCTCCAACTTATTGGCAGTCTTGGGTCTTGCTTGTGACTTTCATGCTGTTATAGTGCTAGAAGACTCATGCCAGGACACCCATCCTGACAATGATGGATCTCCCCTGGGATCTACAGATGAAGATTTCCTGCAGAGACTCATCTGGCATCAGCAAGGGGGATCTTTTTGTCTGCTTTGGCACCCAGCATGAATGACAGGTGCAGACTTTGCAAAGCCTTTGGCATCTGCTCAGAACACGTTTCTCTAACCACACAGAAATTTGCTGGTTAGTAATGGAGTTTCCGTGTGCTTATTTTTAGATTTATTTTAACAATTTCATTCTTCTTCTTTTCTTTTTTTTTTTCAATTTGTATTGTTTTATGGTCGTAAGACACCTGGGGGATTCCTAGTGAAAGGCAGTATGGA
Organism: Aspidoscelis tigris stejnegeri; assembly: GCA_023333525.1. NCBI lineage: Eukaryota > Metazoa > Chordata > Lepidosauria > Squamata > Teiidae > Aspidoscelis > Aspidoscelis tigris. Next base: position 5,786,628 of record JALMGA010000007.1, read on the forward strand.
AATATTTTAAGCAAGTAAACAAATATAATCCCAAGTTGTCAGCATTGTTATGCAGCAAAAGACAATGATATGTGCCAGGGCATGAAGATATGGAAACTTCAGCCCTTTCTGCACTGGGCTATGATTTTTTCCTGTCTTGCATGGAGGCAACACAGAAGATGATGTTCCTCCCTCTGAAATTGAGGGTGCCACAGATGTGGGGTGCCTCCTCCTATTCATCCTAAAAAGAAGTTGCCACCACTGGGAATAGAGATGAGATCTGAGTTCCCCAAGCACCAGAGTTTTCCTTCCCAACCTCATGAGTGTGATCCATCAGATGTGAACACAACAATGTTGGATTGGTTGCAGGAGCTGTCAAGCTGATGGCCTGTGGTCCATCCAACGGCTTTAAGGGTGCTCCCACATTTACCTCCAAAATCCGGATCTATTTAGATCCAGATTTTGGAGATGCATGTTAAGGTAGATCCGTATCTAATAGATACGGATCTACTGCCAGTCCTTCCATCCGCACACAGGACGGAAGGCCAGATTTAGATCTGGATTTGAGGTAGGTGCTTCCGCACAGCACCCACCTCAATCCAGATCTACAGAGGCCGTCCCCCAGCCCGCCATGATTGGCTCCTCTGGAGCTGAGCATGGTGAGCCAAGGGACTCCAATTTTGGGGCTCCCCCTCACCCCAGAAGCGGTGGATCACCTAACACCCCCCCAGCCCAACCTGGGGTGACCAATCGCAAACCCCTCCTTACCTTAATGCAGCCAGCCCAAATCTGGCTGCGAGGTCCCAGTTGCCTTTGCGCCTGTGTCCTGCTTGCCTCCTGATTGGCCAGGGCAGTTGCCTGGCTACAGGAGGCTCTCTGTGCAGGCACTGACCCTGGCCAATTGGGAGGCGTGCTTTGGCCAGGGCCGCGCGCCTGCATAGAGAACCTTCTGAAGCCAGGCATGTCCCTGGCTGGTTGGGAGGCATGCAGGACACAGGCGCGAAGGCAACTGGGACCCCGCAGCCAGAATTGGGCTGGCTGCGTTAAGGTAAGGAGGGGATCCCACTCTGTCACCCCAGGATGGGTTGAGAGAGTTAGTTAAAGCTCCCTCTGGGTGAGGGCGAGCCCCAAAATCGGAGTCCCCCAGCTTGCCATGCTCAACTCTGGAGGAGCCAATCATGGTGGGCCAGGCAAGGGCCCAGTTAGGGACCCTTTTCACTGTGTGGACACATCAGTTTTGGATGTGCCCTAACAGCGAAAACACCCATTAAGACCACATTAGCACCCATTTGACACACATTAGCACCCATTAGACACACATCAATGCAGAAGCGGCTTTCCTGATGTGTCTCTAATGGGTGCTGCTGTGAGGATGTGGTTTTCCTGATGTGTCCTAATGGGTTCTGCTGTGTGGACACAGTTTTCCCAATGTGGTCTTAATGGGTATTAAAGGGTGGATGCGGAAGCCCCCTAAGGGTGCGACTCTGAATCTTCTGCCAGTTTTTGTCTCTTAGTGTTTCCCTTTCCTGGATGACTTGCAAAGCAATAAGGCTATTTTACCCACAGCTGGTAAGACCCAGTGACCTTCCATATCAGAGTGAGGATATGAACCAAAGGATTTTTGGGTTAAACTCTTTACCACTGAGCCACTAGAGGGCCAACTGAGTTCACAAAGCAGAGACATCCAAGGCAGAGCTGCCATCAGTGGAGGCTCGGGGGGGGGGGCATTTCTGTAAGGACAGAGGTAGGGATGTGGCTGCAGAACAAAATGTGGTTTGGGTCAATCAGAACAGGCTCCTAATAAAAGATGTGACCTTCTACCGCTACCCTGGTAGTCCTGATCCACAGATGGTCACTTGTAACAGAGTCTTCTGGCCCATAGGGACAGAATAGGTCATGTTCAACTACACACAGTAGCTAACAGTGTAGGTCCATTATCTCTTTCCCCTGCATTCATCTTCAGTTAGAGGGCTGGATAATACATGCATGATCCTCTGTCTTCAGGAAGATCAGTTTTCATGTGGATGTGAACAGAATTGCACAGTCCTATTAGTGCTATGTATTAAGATCCAGATTGTTTGTTTTATTCAATTCATATAGACTCAAATGCAAGAAAATTTGTATTTTTTCAAATAGATCCCGTTTCAATGTGGTAGGGTTATAATTCAATATGAATATTCGATACAAATGCAATACAAATGTTTGATATGAATCGCCTACGGATCCCATACTTATCCGCTATGTATCCACTATGTATCTGGTCTGAATGGGTCAAATCTGCTCTGCATCCACTTTAAATCTGCTCTCAGTCCACTTAGAATCCACTCTAGATCCGTTGCAGATGTGACTGGAGCAACCACCTTCCCACCTCAAATATTCGTATGAATGTTCTAAAGCATTCAATTTGAATTGGAATGTCAATCTCTGAATGTGCCAAGATTTGATTCAAATTTGAATGTCCAAATTCAGCCAAATTCATATGAATTTTAAATGTTACGGATATTTGTGCACATCCCTACCTGGTACCTCTTTCTTGTACCAGGTTTCCCCTCTTTCCCATCAGACACAAAAGGCCATGGATTTCACATCTTTAACAGTTTTGCACACTCCTTCACATGGCATCTGCTAAATGCCTTCTACTACAAAATTCTTAATCTGTCACCTGGATTCCATGCAATAAAGATACAGAAAAAGATGAACAACTGGGCAAAATGCAAACCTATGGCTATCTGCAGGGTTGATGTCTTCCCCCAGTCCAACTAAGCAAAACAAATTTTGTAATGCAAATACAGGATTGTCGTTCTGTGTATTAGAGCATGTCTTCATGGGATGCCTTATATCGTTTCTCCGAAGCCGAAATAATTGAACCGGGTCGAAACTGTCTCCACAGCTTTCAACTTGATCCAATTCATCCGCATCCTGAGGGCACCCGCATCGGGAGATGGCACCCTTATCTCGGATTCAGTCCTCGGAGTCCCCACGGCAATCCTGTTTTCCCTGCCCATTGCCAGTCATGGTGCCCACCCCCTCTCTCTGATTGCTGTTCCCTCCCAGGATCAGCCCCTCTCACTTAGTTCAAAGTAACAGAGATCAGACCTCTCTCTCATGGCTGTGCAGCTCTCCGCCTCCTTTCCTTTGCACCACCTTTCCCTCCCCCTTTTCTTCCAGCTTTGTGCTCTTCCCTCATCACCCCCATCGAAGAAGTCTGGATCCCCCTTTCCCACCCATGCTTCCCTTGCACCGAGAGGCTGGGCTGGAGGGGACCGAGGGGCTTTTGCATTGCTCAGGGCACACAGCAGCAGCAGCAAGTAAAGCCCCATTCCTTTAAACATTAATACAGAATCTCAGCTGCTTCCCTTCCTTTCACTTTCTAAAGGTTGAACTTCTGAAATTGCGCAAATTTGCAACATTGTTAATCGGGAGTGAAGTTGTTCCCTTGCTACACTGTAGCGCTGCTGTGTGAAGGCTGGTCCAAGAAGGTCAGGCTTGCAAGGTGGAAACTCGGTGTGTGTGTGTGTGTGTGTGTGTGTGTGTAGGGGCAAGAAAGGTGCCCGATCCTTGGGTGCAGAGGCACCTATTCTCTGGGTGCGGAGAGGCAAAAGGAGAGAAGAGGTTTCTATTTAATCTTACACGCACTCTCTCTAAAGGGGTTTCTCTTTATTCTCAAAGGGACCCTCAATCACCCCCTTTTTTAATTAAAAGGGGACCCTTTAAGGCATCGATCAGGGAGGAGGGATCCCTCGGGAAGCTTTTCTCCACGTGTCTTGAATTTATTTTAATTTTTTAATAGCCACTGAATGCGCCAAAGGGAAAGAAAAGGTGCATGGAGGATCCACCGGGCAAACGGAAAGGGGAGATAAAGGAACAGAGGGGCCAGACATAGGGCGGCTTCACCAGGCTGTTCTTGCCAGCGCAGCCATTGCTTCTGCTGCCCCCGGCTGTTCGGAAAGGGTCCTGCTGGGAAGAAGAAGAGGAGGAGGAGGAGGAGGAGGAAAAAGCCGAGGCGCTGGAGGGTCATCATTTCCTCCATGCCTGGCTTAGCTCGCCCCGGTCTGGAAATCCTAAACATACCCACCAATGACGTGCCCAGAATACAGACAGCCATTGGATACAGTGTGATTGGGGGAGGGGCACCCTGAACACAGAATCTCATCCCTGAAAACGGTACTGTCCACACAGTAAAAACTTAAACACGTTTCAAGTTTACGATCCGGAGTGAGACCTGTTGAAATCAGGATTGAGATTCAGAACGGTTTGGCATGGTGTAACACGGAAAAAGCGTGTTAAGCCAAACTGCCGTCTAGACTCGGAGGACTCAAAACATTTTGAATTCGAAATAACGTTGTCATGAAGATGTGGCCTTAGACTTGAAAATGGGATGGAGGGGGAGGGAGGAAGGAAGGAAGGAAGGAGAAGAATTGGCTTTTCTACACCACTTTTCTCACCCACTTAAGGGGACTCAAAGCGGCTGACAAAGCTTTCTGTTCTTCTCCCCACAACTGAACTCCCTGTGAGGTAGGTGGGGCTGTGAGAGCTCAGAAGAGATCTGTGACTAGCCCAAGGTCACCCAGCTAGCTTCATGGGGAGGGCAAAATTGAACCCAGTATTCCCAGATATGAGTCCAGCTCCTTAGCCACTAAACAAAACTGGAAGAAAGGAGGGAAGGGAGGGAGGGAGTAAAGAAGGAAGGAAGGAGAAGACTCAGTGTTATGAAGAAAGTTGCTTTTCTGCGATACAGTCATTCCAAATGAGAGAGATAATTTGGACAAATGTTTGGAGTCATTTTCCAAACTGAACATCTGAACCCCTAGATGGCAAGCACCAGTGTGTGGCACCCTTTCTATGCCACTTCACTAAGGAACAGCATGAAGGATAAAAATATTGGATTATATTTGCATTTCATCTATTGAAAAATATTTACTGAGGTCCATTTGCAGACTTGGGCAGATGGAGTGCTTCAGGGGAAATTCTTGAAAGAAGGCACTTTAACAGGCTATTAAGCCAACTAATTTCCATTGTTGTCAGTTATAGTTCTGGTAGCAGAAGAATCATCTTAGTACTTTTAGAGCTTAAACTTGAGTTTTTGAATACTGAATATTCTGAAAACCAAGGTGAACTTTTCTCTTGAAGCAAACACATCGTATCACAGAACCCTAATTGGCTTAAGTTTTTGTTCTATTTTAACAAGCAAATTAGGGTTCTGTTGGAACATCATGCTCTGATATTTCTTATATGTTGTTTTTATTGTGTATCAGTAAAATATTTAAGTTTCTTTTTCATTCATAGGGGTTAATGAAACACAAAGCAGGTTGCTTTACCGGGGTCTTTTTTAAGACTGTTTTATTTCAGTTTATTAGTCCAACTGTACAGGGGAAGGTCAACTTTAAAAATGGTGTTGGAAATTTGGAAATCCCAAGATAAGAATTGCAACCAAAATCTCGGGTTGATTTCCTTCCTTCCTTCCTTCCTTCCTTCCTTCCTTCCTTCCTCCCTCCCTCCCTCCCTCCCTTCCTTTTTCAAATGCAGCATTTAACCCAACTGTAATTAAATGATGGGAACTAATGCAATAGTGTAATTAATCTTTTGAAAACACAGGCAGAGTTTTGGCAGGATGTTTGTAACAATAGTGCACAGCAAAATGTGGACTGTCTTTGCTCAAATGCACGCTGTTCCTCCCAGTCATAGCTTTGATTCTTCCATGGAGGGCTGTTTCGTTTAACACAGAAAGTGGCCCAATTTTCTCTGTTCAAGAAAACAGGGCTGCTCTGTTACCCCCAAATAATGGGGACTGGAAATTCTGCAATTTTGTCAGCAGTGGTGGCAGAAAGGAAAAGTGGCAAGAATCATGGTCCGACAGTTTCCTCCTGCTCCGTCATTACATTGCTGTTAACAGAACATGTGCCAAGCTGTTTGCTTGATGGGTGCAGAATCATATGGAGACTGGAACTTTCAAGTGTATCCAGACAGGGTTAAAAATGTGTGTGGAATGCACAGGATTTTTCCATGTGCCAGATTTAAAGATTCTACCTGTTAGTTATGCATAGGGATGCTTGCTTTGCATCAAAGGGAATGAGACAGAACTTCACATTTGTGAACATTTGTAAACATTAATAATAACCAACAGTAAGGGTATTGATCCAACCAAGAGAGAAGAATCCATTTGGTGAAAGGCAGTACATAAATAAATAGACAGACAGACAGATAGACAGACAGATAGACAGATAGATAGATAGATAGATAGATAGATAGATAGATAGATAGATAGATAGATAGAAAGACAGACAGACAGACAGACAGACAGACAGACAGATAGATAGATAGATAGATAGATAGATAGATAGATAGATAGATAGATAGATAGATAGATAGATAGATAGATAGATAGATAGATAGATAGATAGATAGATGCTTCTTTTATTTATCATCCCAATGTGTTTTGGCATAATTGTCTTTATCAAGGGACACATTTATAACAAAATTTGTGATACATCTAGCTCACCGTACAGGAAATTCAACATGATATTGAATAGGCAATACACCTTGGGTCATTAAACACATAATTAATCAAAGCTGTGTAATGGAATTCTTTTAAATGCATAGCAATATAATATGAAATTTATTCTTATTCTGTTCATAGCCTGATACAAAACCAGAGGCCTATTTACACTATGGCCTCTAGTGCATAGTTAGTGAACTTCTGGTGAAGAGCATCCGCCTGCGGGGTAGGCTGTTACAGCCTCTAAATGTGACCGCCCTCACCAGAAGTTCACTAATCACTGATTAAGTATGGAGCACCTAATCACTCTTCTTCTGGCACTCCGGGGTTGTTTGAGGTACCGCACAAGCGCACCAGCACCTCCAATGACCATAGATGTGACTGCGTGTGCACAGAATGTCAGCATCATCAAGGTGATGGCACTGATGCGCACACAGTCACAGAGGGTGCTCCAGCGAAGATGGCGGCACCCAGCAGAGGACAGGTCCCGGGATTGAATAAGGTAAGCATTTGATCCCAGGGGGAGGGAACAGCTAAAATTAACTAGCACTCAAAGTGTGAGCGCTAGTCAACATTGGTTAGACAGGCTCCTTTCCCATCCATTTGATTGTGTTAAGGACTTTCCTCTATGAATCTGAAGGCACTTAGGTTTGAATCCAGTTCCAAATCACTTTCAGAGTAAGAGAATACATCAGCAAAATGATTAGTCATGTTTTTTCCACTTTTTCTAATCTAATGGTAGATTTTTCTGAGTCAGAAAATGCAGAAAGAAAACAGTTTGACACTTTGCTGATGAGACCTCTTACTCTGAAAGCGGACTGACATTGGATTGAAACTTAGATGTAGGGATGTGCATGAATATTTGTAACATTCATTATTTGTACAACTTTGTATGGATTCTGACATTCATGCACAAAACAAATATTATGACATTTGTACATTAACATTCGTATGAATAGCTCCTACATTTGTTAAATTGGGGATACGTATCAGATACATATCAGTACGTATGTGTTGGTATAGGATACATATCCGATAATAATCCATTTGCATAGGATTAGTATGCATTCAAATCAGATATTTGTATGAATTTGTATGAATACATTCATATCGAATAGAATCCTACCAGATTTGAAGGAGATCTATTCAAATGAATGTAAATTTTCTAATATTCAATTTGTTACAAATCGAATGCCAAAAATCCCTACTTAGATGTGGACACAGCCAAAGGGTCACTTATCAAACCTCTGGAAAAAAAGGAAGTAGAAATACCTCATATCGTGGTTTTTTTTCTGTTCTGAAAATATAATTACATTAGTTTAACAATATTCATATATTTTATTCACATTTTATACAAGAACGTGCTGAATTTTTTGCTGGTCTCCTGGAGCAGATGCCCATATGCATTTAGTGTATGTATTTATGGCTCTTTTTGTACTGCACTGACTATTTATTTCTATATTTAAAATTAGAACATCTCAACTAGCAATGATAGCAATAACAATGTATATAATGATTTACAGTTAATGATTTTCCCCCTGTTTTGTAGCTCCTCTGCCTCTTGAATATAGAACCTTTTAAAAAAATTAAAAAATAAAACATTCTTAATTGATAGATATCTACATAATTTCTTTTTTCACATTCACTTTGCATTGAAGTCGATAGGACAGAACTTTGCATTCGTGTCAATGGAGCCACTTCAAATGTGCCAGGCTTCCAATTTGCTGTGAATTCCTTCTGATTTGCTCCTCTGAATCCATTCTGAATTGGTTCCAAATCAGTTCCAAAGCTTCAAAAGAAGGCACAAGAGCTTTTGCTTCACATGTGAGGGTCGTCCTTTGAATATAGACAATATTCAATTCGAATGTGAAGTTTCAAACCTTTGCAATTGATACAAATGGGGAAGAGGATGAACCTACCTTGCCCATTCCTATTAATTGATTACAAAGAATCAGAAATCAGATGACTACGAGGATCAGGAATTCATGGAGCTGATGGAATTCATTTAGCGCATTGAACTCAGGTTGGAATAGTTGGGGAAATAACACTGTAAGTATGAACAAGGTGACATAACAATTCACAGTTGCATATGACCAATGGCTTTTCTTCCCAGTTGTCTTTAGAAGCTGTGGAGGAGGAGGAGGAGAGTTGGTTTTTACACACCATCTTTCCTCTATCCCTCATATCCTCTAAAAATGGAAAATTCCCAGATGGAGAAGTGTTTATTTATTTTTTCTTATAAGGGTGCTCCTCTGGCCCTTTGATCATCTTCTGAACTTCATAGCTGATTGTTTGAATCAGCCTCAATGCCCTTTCGCTCATTTCCCACTTTACTGAAATGACTGTCCCCAGAGGAAGAGTGAAAACAGTAATAATATGCACAGATAGCTCATCAGGAGGATTAAGTATTTTAATAAGAGAATGTTGATCCTTAGATCTGATGCCAAATTACTTGGAAACAATCCCCCCACAAATTTTTAATAGTCAAATTATGTGACAGGAAATGTCTTCTGATAATTATGGATGAGGCCAGATCAGGAGAGGATTTTGATCTGCTCTAGACTTTAATTTAGAAGAACTAGATGCAACTATAATTTTAGCAGGAGATTTCAATGCAAGAATTTGGGGTGATAAACATCCACTGGCAAACTGGTTAAAAAAACTAAGCTTCATCCAGACAGGGAAGTGTCAAAATATCCCAGAACTCACTATGTGATAAATGTGAACACGTCCAGAGCCTCCACAAACCTATATTTCTCTAACGATTTGTGTCCTCTTAGTTATATTCTGGCCTCTGAAAGGATCAACCATAGATGTTCATTATGAGAATCAAAGAGCCTTTCTGCACTTGCTTGACTAGTTAAGGTGGGGGAAACTCCCGAATGGTCCTTCCACACCACGGGGAGCTGTTTCTTAACTAGAAATGGCTCCGCACTTCCTAAACCATCCCTAAGGCAGTATAAGTGTTAAAAGTGCTCCACACCTGTGACAGCCCAGCAAACTCCCATTCGCACCTCTTCTAAGCTGAACAAGTGCTGGGAGACCATGTGACCAGTGGTAGACAAATGATGGCTGTTGGGACTTCTGGCAGAGGACCATGTGTGGCACATCAAACCTATTGCTACTGAGACCGGCTTCTGTGTTGCAACGAGCCCAAGTTCCCATAAAATCAACTAGGTTCCCGCAGGAATGAAGGCTTGTTATGACTACCTCACAAGATTATGTTGCAGCTGTTATTCTGCAGGGTGGAAAGACCTAATATTTTCTCAAAACACAATTGCATCCGTTTTACGGCTCTCACAATGACGTGCTGCATTGCTTGGTTGCCCCAGCAACGAGCACCATACTGGCACACAGGCGCCATTAGTGGGGCTCCACAGCGGCCACAGCACTGCTCATTAGCACTGAAAGTACGTATAGAATGCTCTATCCTTCTGCAAGTGTGGATGGCCAGAACATTCTAGTGCGTTGCCTCCCAATAACGGAAGGCAAAGTGTAAATTCATTGAAAGATTGGGGGGGGGGTATTTTATTCTTTTTTCACCTTAATTGCAATCAATCTTGAGCTGTGGGACCCTGTCCTTATACCCAGAAGGGTCCTATTGTCAGATGTTTATCCTGGTGATGTGCCTCCAATTAGACAGATAACTAGATCTTACTGCCCCTGTATTCCAAATCCAGAATGTATAACATTTGGGGAAAATCTATTCAAAGCAGCATGTATTTCCAACATCAATGGATATTTGCTTGATGAAATTCCCCCATGTGAGCTTGCTTTAGAAAGTTACCCCTAAGCATCTTCTCTGCTGCACTTTCTGATGGAGCCTTTGCTCTGTATGTTAAGAGAACTGAAGAAACACCGAGTCTATGTTCAGAGGAGAAAAAAAATAACAAAAAGAAATAGAAATAAGCATATTTTCTAAACACCCACACTCTGTCCCCCACCGAACCACTAGAACTACAAAGGAGGATGTTCTGCCCTGGACCATCTGAATCACCATGTTCATATTTGCTGCATCCCTGGCCACTCCTGTGGCAATCAAAATGTGGTGTGTGATTGCACAGCTGCACCTGTGTTGCCTCATTCCCTCATAGGAATCACACTAGGGGGTTGCCCAAAGCCTTTTTCTCACATTTGATTTGGTATTTATTTATTTATTATTTATATTTCTATCCCGCCCTATACCTGAAGGTCTCAGGGTGGGTAACAACTTTAAAATCCACCACATCAAACAAAACAATAGACATTTAAACAATAAAAAAGCATCACAGTGTCTAAAATCCAACATATTAAAAACAAAGCAATATCAATTAAAACAGTGGCATTTACAGTGGGGGAAACATGACCGTTTTCCCAGGGAAAAGAAACTCCTGGAGAAACGGAGTTTTCTTGCCGGATTTGGATGACTGCTGCCACTCCTCTGTGCCCGCCCGCTGGACACAACATCGGAGGTGGGCGGTCAAAGAGGAGAAGGAGGAAAGGCATGCTGGGCTCACCACCACGAGCTGTGGCTTGGCTGAGTGGAGGGGGGGGGTGCCCAGGCACCATCAAGCCCGAGTGTCAGGCTTGATGGTGCCTGGGCACCCCCCTCTACTCAGCCAAGCTACAGCCAATGATGGTGAGCCCAGCACCCCTTTCCTCCTTCTCCTCTTTGACCGCCCACCTCCAATCGGGATGAATCAGAAGTGGGGAAAATTTGGCTTCAACCAACCCCAACCCCATGGATTCCCTGACCCCAGAACCAGAAGTGCCTATTCCGGGCTGTGGAAGACCTATTTTGCATGCTGGAGAGTTTGGAAAGAGGACCAGGGACACCAGCAAGTGTGCCCCCAAAGGTAAGGGTGCATGTGGGAGGGGAGAGGAACCATTCCTGTGACATCCCACACCTCTTTCTGGGCTCTCTGGAGCCTGAAATAGGCCTTCCAAGGTCTGAAATAGGCTTTCTGGTTCTGGGGACACCGGATGTGGCAGACCTCTAGAACTCGGGCCGATTGAGAATCTAGGTTAACTTTCAGAACATCCAGATAGGTATCGCAGCAGTTTCAGCTGCTGCCCATATCGCTACAGCTATTGAGCTGTAGCCAAGACTGGAGCAGTTTCCCAGCTGTTCCCCATCGCTTCCCAGAGCCCAAGGATATCAGTCACAGAGCTGGTTGGCGACACATGCCTTGTTTGTAACTGGAAAATATTTTGGGGACCCTCATCATGGTTTGTCTAATGCCACTGAAGTCCATTCCCACCTGTGAATTCCCACAGAACAAATTCTGGTCTTGGGGAACACAGACGTGACTGACTTTGTACCCTGACCTACCCTGTGCTCAGCCTAGCCCATGCAGTTCCTATTGTCTAACATCTGAATTTCCAGCCCCTTGTAAGTCTGGAAAGTGTGTGACATGCACAAGAGCAAGTGTTTAGGCAATAGAAAAGGTTCTATAATGGATATATGTGGCAACATGGTACACACATGCTATAGGAAAACTTTGGGCAATGAATTTACCCAGGCTGAAGTCCAGAATAAAAATATAAGTAGAAACTGTTCAAGGAAACTTGACATTTCTGCAGTGAGATTCAGGGCAGAAAGAAATGTTCAGGATACCCATCTTTTCCTTGACAGCCAGGGCTTTGGTGAATGCTGGGGAAAGTTCAGTGCAAACTGTCACATTTTAAGGATCTGGAAATGATACTTTTATATATTACAGGACCACCACTGGCTCAGGCAGGACACAACAGTTTTGCAGTAGTTGCTGCTCGCCAGGTGCCCGCAGCTTGTAATTGGAGTTCTACTTTCCCTTATGGGGATTTGAACTCATGGGCTGGTGTATACATTAGATGTTATTATATAGTGCACCAGCCTGTTGAGCCACCAGGTCGCTGCAAGCAGGAACTACTGCAAAACCAGTCATGTCCTGCCTGAGCCAGTGGTGGTCTTGTAATACATAGCCCACACACCACAGGTTGTAAAAAACAAAACAAAACAAAAACACCTCTATAGCTATTGTGGCCTCCATGGATGAGGAACTAGCTGTGATTCTCTATATCGAGGGATAATTGAAAGGAGACAATACCTGGAAAATTGCCTATACTTGGTATGATGCTTTTTATTTTATTGCTTTTAAAGTACCATGCCCAACCAAAAAGGGCTTGGAGATTTTTTGCAGGCTGGATGGATGCTGAAATGATTGCACCCAAAATTCATAGGCCGCGTTCCCAAAGTCCCTAAAAAGTGGGTTGAGTGCAAATTCGCCACTCACTGTCCCCATTACATTGCCCAGTAATCTGAATCCACCAAGCCCTGTTTCCATTCCTGTTCCCTGTTTCTGGGAAAATCCAGGGAAAAGAAAACCCTGGTGAAACAGGGGTTTTCTTGCCAGATTTGGATTACTGCCGCCACTCCTCTTTGTCTGCCCACTGGACACAACATCGGAGGTGGCCAGGAGAACAGGAGAAGGAGAAAAGTGGTGCCAGGCTCTTCGCCATGATCCACAGCTTGCCTGAGTAGAGTGGGGGTGCCCAGCAACATCAAACCTGGCTGTCAGGCTTGATGCTGCCTGGGTGCTCCCCTCTACTCGGCCAAGCCATAGTGGCGAGCCCAGCACCCCTTTCCTCCTTCTCCTCTTTGCCCGCCCACCTCCAATCGCGTGTCAGGATGGATTTCAGTTCCTGTGGGCACCATCCTGGCACTAAAATTCGGTGGACAGGTGAAGAGGAGCGGTGGCAGCAGCGGTGGCGTGGCAGCTCCTGTTCCCTCTCCTTTGAGAAAAGCCACCATGCCATCCGCTGATGCGCTGTTGTGCACATGCAGGTCTGGTGTGGGAACAACCCAATGCATGCTTGGTGCTGTTCCTCGCCAGAAACTCAAACCCGCACCAGAGCCTGGATTACTCCAGATCAGAGTAACTCAGGTTCACTCCTGTTTTGCGGTAGGTGGGAATGTGGCCATAGTGAAATACCCGGGGATGACTCCAGTGAGAACAGAAAGTGATATCGATGTGTTTATTTGATTAACATTGTATTATTTTAATTATTTTGCTAGCTTTATTTAATGATCTATTGTCTTTACCTCTCCTTTTTCTCTCCCTTTGGAGACGTCTTCCTCGTACCCACTAGAAGGCACGACAGCTTAGAAATCTATTTTCCTCTTGGTTTAATCCCATCCTAATCCTTTCAAGACACAAAGCTAGTAAAATGTCTGTGTTTTTTCCCTCTCTCCGTTCTCTTTCTACTGTATATATTTAAGCTTCTGCACTGAACAACTTTAGTGCTTTAGGGTTTGCAATCACCATAGGTGGGAGGGGAAGAAAAAGGGAAAGAAAAAAATGAAAATCACAGGAAGAGAAAGAGAGAGCATTAAAGTTTCCAAACCCATAGGGAAGCATTCCATCGGACCTGGCACTCAAATGTCAGATCCATAGAAGAGCAATCAGTGCTTCCAACCCCCTGACCATTTGGCTCCGTTGTCATTGTCGCTTGACTTCCTCGCACCTGCCGTTCCTGGGAATCTGGTGCGCGGTGTCAGAAATTGCATCGGAGATGTTATTAGATTTGCCCTCCCGCTCCTGCTCGGCCTTAGAATGGACTCCGGGAGCTCCGGCTCGCCATCAAAGCAAATTGCTTTTGCAGATTGGTAATTGGCATTAGGACATTTCCTAACTCTCTCGATATTGTTGCTGAATATAATCAAAGGGCGGAAGTGGCTTGTCCGGCGCTGATTTATTATGTATCAGCAGCAGCCAAGGAAGCTGCCCTGGCTTTCCTTCATGCCTTGCTCGCCTTTTGTTGATGGGCGCCTCCTCTTCCTTACAGCTGGATCTGAACGAAAGGACACACCACCAAGGGCTGTGTTGCTTTTTGGAGCCGTGGGGAATTCAGTTGCGTCCTTTTTCTTTTCTTATTATTCCTTCCAGCAGCAGCAGGGGTGATCCCAGGGCTTAGGCAGAAAACACGTTATATTTTGACATGTGTGAACTGTAGGGATAAGCACAAATATTCATAGCATTGGATATTCGTACGGATTTGTATGAATTCAGACATTCGTATATAAATAAAATGTTGTGATATTTGTACATTGACATTCGTATTCATATGAATGTTTCAGAATATTCGTGAAACGAGGAAGTGGAAAAACGTCTGTGTCAGTCACATCTGCAACAGGATGGATTTCGACATGGACTGAGAGTGGATTCAAAGTGGATTCAGGGTGGATTTGATTCTTTCAGAGCAGGTATGCTATGGGATATATATCAGGTACATATCAGATACATATCAGATATGTACGGATGCGTATTGGATATGTATTGGTATCAGTTACATATCGGATACAAATGTGTTTGTATCAGATATTTGTGTGAATAAATTCATATCAAATAGAATCCTACCACATTCAAAGGTAGGGGAGGGGAGGAACTGGGGCGCTTCAAAGGCCATCTGCTGGGACTCGAGAGCAGGAGAAGGTTTGTCCTTGTCTCTGCTTGAGATGCCCATGAGCATTTGATGGGCCACTGTGTGCGACAGGATGCTGGACTAGATGGGCTGTGGCCTGATCCAGCAAGGCTTCTCTTATGTTCTTATGTTCTTATGATCTATTCGGACCAATGCAATTTTTCTTATATTCAGTTTGATGTAGATCAAATGCAAAAAAAACCCTCATTCATGCACATCCCTGGTAAACTGACATTCCCCTCCACCTACTGGCAAAAGTCTAAGGGTGTTTTTCCACTGTCACTAGAAGTACCCATTAAGTACCCATTAATGGGTACAAAAATGCCATTTCGTACCCATTGATGGGTACTTAATGGGTACTTTAATGACAGTGGAAAAACACCCTAAAACTCACCAAGGGCGCTTCCAAACTTGCCCAAAACTGCACCGTCCTGCCATTGCCACTTCCTGCTTGGCAGATGTGCTTCATATCACTTCTGCCCATGCATGGGTGCGTCTTCTGGCTTTCATGCACACACGCTGGATGGAGTATAATGGCAGCGCCATCCAGAAAGCCAATGGGAAGCCAAAAAAGTGCTATTGCTGGAAAACCAGTGACCAGCGCAGGATTTTCCAGAAATAATATATGTTCATTTTCGGAGGGGAGGGGGGACCTGGCTATGGTGAGGTTGCCTCAGATGCATGAAGCAACCACACATAATGACACACCATAATGATGCTATATTCCCCCAATCCAGGTGGAGCCCTGGTAGACAACCGGCAGACCTAATTTTGTCTTTATTTTCTGAAAGGAGAAATGCACCCGTTTTTTAAAATAATAATAACTTGTAAATGCATGAGATTAACTTTTGCTGAATGAGACAGTTTGTTTATTGGAATCCATCACAGTCGATCCTGATGCTGTTTTGCTCGGCATTCCATGTGATTTCACAGCCTCTGAAATGTTCTCCAATGTTCACTGCTGTGGCTTTTTCCATGCCCCTCCAAACAACGGTGTCTAAGGGTTCTGCGGAGTTCCCACACTCTCCCCTGCAGTTATCATTTATTGTATCTGTGTCTGTGCATGTGAGTTTAAAATCAGCCCGGACACTGGCTATTTATGTTTCATTTCAGGCTTTTTGATGTGTTCTGATGCACGTAAGCATCCAGCTTTCCCAACAAAAGCTGAATAAGAAAGATTCCTTGCCTGAATTCCTGAGACACACTTACTCAGAAGTAAGTCTCACTCAACCAGCCATGCAGCCTCTGATTAATTATGCTTGGCATAGCTTTGCACATTAAATCTGTTGCTGTGCTCTAATATGGTGTTTTCAAAAGCCATTGTGTTGTGATAATGCCCATTAGAAGGCTTCCAATGCCTTGTTTCTACAAGCCAGCGTGAATAAATACTTCTGTGTGTCTGCCTTTGTCTCTCTGTGTTTCAGTTCAGGGCTTGCTTCGTACAACATTATCCCACACACACACACGCACACACACATACCTTGATCAAATGAAAATGCATATAGAAGAACTTTTTTTTAAGGTATCAAAACCCAGTCTCCTGAACTGGCCTCTTCTTATTGCTTTATCTCTCAGCTACAACAATAACAACAATATCTGAAAGAGCACCTAGATTGCCCATGTGTTGAAATCTCAGAGAGAAGGCCTTTTCCTAGTTGCTTCTGTTGCAGTGACACAACGGTAGAGATACGCAGGAGTGACTTTTCTTTGGTGGCCCCTCCTGACTCTGAGCCTGCCTTTGGAGATTCACCAGGCACATTTGGGCCACATCCCCATTACAAGCTTAATTAGGTTTCGATACGGTTTCAATCCTTGCAGACCCCACGTCAGTTTGGCTTAACATGCTTTCTGTGTGTTAAATCACCCCAAAGCATTGTAAATGTTAACCCTCACTTCAACAGGTCTCACTCTGGATCGTGCGCTTGATACATGTTACATTTTTTACTGTAGGGACAGTACCGTTTTAAGGGATGAGAATGCATGTTTAGGGTTTCCCTCCCCCAATAGCTTGCTTCCAAAGATAGTGATTTCACTGTAAAAATCCACCCTTTACAGCAGCTGCTACCCTGTAGGAATCCAACCACTTCACACATGATAACAATGTTGCAATTTTGCGCAATTCTAGCTCTTTGGAGTTCTAACCTTTAGAAAGGGAAAGGAAAGCAGCTGCAGGTTCTGGGAGATGTGCGAATGTTTAAAGTAAGGGGGCTTGAATTGCTGTGTGCCCTGAGCAACGGGGAGAGGAGGGGAAAGAATCGCTGACTGCCTGCTGTTATTTTTCCTCCATCCAGGCAAGCGGCAGCCACCCAGCCACCCAGCTAGGCTCCGTGAAGGGGTCCCTTATGGGTGGTGTGTTCACGCCAGGAGGAAGAGGACAGGGCAGCCCCAAAAAGCGGTTTTTAAAAAGTAGCCTCAGAATCCGGATCCAACGCGATTGAGTTGAAAGTAATGGGATCAAGCAAATTCGCATTTGCATCCAGTTCTATTATTTCAGTTTAGGGAAACTGGATTAAGCTTATAATGGGGATGCGGCCTTGGTTTTCAACACCTGGTGCCTTTCTGCACTTGGCCTCATTCCAGAATATATCTTGGGACAGGGGTCTGTTCTCCACATGCTAATGCAGACTGTGGCAGGCCTCATCCGGGGACTGCCATAGTCTGCATTAGCATGTGGAGAACAGGTTGCTGTTAAAAGATATGTTCCAGAACAAAGGCCCTCTTCACCCAGAGCTTTGATGTTTAGCTTGACTTATTATTTTCATTATTTTCAAGTGCCCACTAAGATCTTTCAGCACTGCCCCCAGGATATAAATAAATAAATCAAGTAAGCAAGCAAGCAAGCAAGCCAATTTGTCAGCTTTCTTTGAAGCCATTGGGGTTCAAGTGAATCTCCCCTTGAGCATGCCATTTGCCCGGACATATCAGGACGCCCTCCCCCCCCCCCGTTTCTAGCATCTCTGTGAGTTATGTATGAACCATGCTGGAGGATTCCCGGCCAGCCCCATCATCCAAGTGTAAAAAGGCCCTGAAATTCTTTGATTGCTTTACAGTAGCTTATGAAGAAAACAATGAACTAAGGGCCTTTTTGCACACTCTTATTTAGGGGACTCCACCAGAGTGTGTAGATGTAGAGCAGTTGTAACTGTTCTAGATCAACGATCCCTGCAGCCAGCGTGGTTGCATTCACACCTCTCCCTGCCAGAGGAGGGCAGAAGGGAGACTGGGGAGGGGCGATACAGGCATGGTTAGGGCAGCATTGTCCCATTGCCATGCAGGTGTGTTGGTGCCGGTGCTGGAGTTCTGCAATCACCACTGTAATAGTGGCGAATGTAATAGTGGCAATTCTTACCTTGCAGCACTTAGTGAAGCAGTGGTAAGGAAAGGGAACTATCCCCTGTCTTTGCTTCCAGGTGAGATTCTCTCCAGGAAACAAAGGTGTTTTCTCCAGGAAACTTGGTTTCTTCACTTTAAGCAACGAGGCCTAGCGTGTTTTTTTTACAGGAAAGGAGTGCGGTGACCCCACGTTAACTAGAGTTCACACTTGCTAGTGCTAGATAATGACTCAACAGAGACCAATCCAGGGGCTGGTCCTTTTCTGGGTGCCACGATTTTGGTTGCAGCCCCCTCTGTGACTGTGCATGTGTTAGCACCGTTGCCATGATGATGCTGACATTCTGTGCATGCACAGTCTTGTCTATGGTTGTCTGGCACCTCCAATGACTCTGGAGCATCAGAAGAGGTGTGAATGGCTGCTGCCTGGACATTCCAGGTAAGTTTTTGTTCAGTGTTGGTAAAGGTGTGAAGCATGATTTCATACTCCACAGGTAGTGCATGATTAGTGAACTTTTGGGAAGGCAGGGGGCCCTTGGAGGCTGTAGCAGCCTCCTCCAAGTGGAGATGCCCTTCCCCAGAAGTTCACTAATGATGCACTACTACCTGTAGTGCAAATAGGCCCCTGGAAAGAAAAGGGTACAAGGTTTTCCTTCAGTAAGATTAAATCAATAAATAATATTTCACTTGTTTTTGAGGCCAAACAAACTGATCAAGTATTTTATGTAGTTTTCTTATTTCCGCTGCAAACACCGTAACCATTTTCCTCACATTTATTTCATTTAAAAACAGTTTCCTTCTTTGCTGTAATGGTAACTTGTATATTATCCACTATACTTTTTTTTCTTTTCTTTCTTTCTTCCTTTTTTATTTTTTATTTTGTAAATATAAATCCTTTCCATGCCTCAAGACTTTCTTTTTATTTCCTTCTGTTTTTCTCACCCTTTTTATTTGCCGTTAGGGACATTCAGATAGGCTCAGTTTTCTTAATCCTCTTTATAAATTTAAAAAACCCAATTAAGTCTGCATAAAGTCGTGCTTTCTGATGAAAATGCATCAGGCTTTGTGAAAGGCAATAATATTCTGAGCAGGTTGAGGGATTTTTGTTCTTTACTCAGGACTCTCAAATATTGGGAAAAATATATAATCAATTGCCTACCTGGGTATCTTAATATAAATATACATTCTGCACATATATCAATATGGTGACCTGTTGAATTTCACTGAAGTGGTGCAAGAAACTCTTGGCTCCTGATGACATAGGGCATCTCTGGGTGAAAAAATAGAAGTTTCCAAACTGATTTCCCAGCTCACATCGAAAGATACACCCAGGTAAACCTAAACAAAGGCAGAAGATTTTTTTTTTGTAAAAAAAGAAACAGAGAGTGAATTACAAAACAGGAGTGACTTTATGTGCATAGATGCCTACTAGTTCAAATATCTAGAAATTTGTTCAAACTCAGCCAGTTCTCATGCTTGCAAAATGGAAAAATTCAATGGGAACAGTTCATGGTTGTTGTGTTCTTCCCATTAAAATTGACTTTTTAGTGAAAAAAACTGCTGTTCTGTGTTTCCAGATATGTTTGGAATGGAACACGAATAACTGTTTATTCAACTAATCCATTGTCTTGATGGTAAATCAGATACATGATTTTTGTTTGGATGCAGCCATAGGAATCATACCCTCATCATTTGAGGATCTCATTATTCATGACCCACAACACAGAAAGATGACTGTAATTCAAAGCAATATGTCCTTTCTTGACATTAGAATGGGAATTGGACATCAGGTAGAAGACAGAGGGCAACATCTAATGTTTAGATGTGTTTGCAAAAGCATGCACTATCATCACATACATAACCAAAGTAATAATTAAATGCATTTTGCAGTACAATTCATATTTAAAGGCAAACTCAAATGGAACTTTAAATAAAATGACCTGCAGATTCATGTGAAATATATAAAATTATGCATGGTATAGAAAAGGTGGATAGAGAAAATTCATAGGGGGCACTCTATGAAGCTGATGGGTAGGAGAATCAGGTCTGACAAGGGGAAGTATTTCTTCACCCAGAGGGTCATCGGCTTATGGAATTTGCTGCCGGAAGAGGTGGTGACAGCTACCAGTCTAGATGGCTTTAAGGTAGGGTTAGACAAATTTATGGATAACAGATGTATCAATGGCTACTAGAACGAATGCCTAGGTGCATTTTTCAGGCTTGGGGAGAGGGGGAACGGGCGCTTCTAAGGCCATTTGCTGGGATTCTAGAGCAGGAATATTTCTGTCCTTGTCTCTGCTTAGGATGCCCATGAGCAGTTGGCGGGCACTGTGTGCGACAGGATGCTGGACTAGATGGGCTGTGACCTGATCCAGCAGGGCTTCTCTTATGTTCTTATGTGGACAGATAACTGCACCCACCCCACCCAATCATCCCCCCTCACGATCGCCCCCCCTCCCAGGGCATTGGAGTGCTGGGACCGGCAGAGACAAGGCGCACGTGTGCGCGATGGCCGCCGGCCCTACCAGACTCAGGATGGAACTCGAGGCGATTAGGTAGGTTGGGGGGGCTCTTGGTGGGGTGTGTGGGTGACATTAGGAGTGGGGGTGCCTTACCCTTGCCAGAGAACCCAGGATCGTCGGTTCTCTGGGAGAGGGAAGGCAGGAAAACTGACTGTCAGGCTCCCCACCTGTCAGGCTGGCAGAGCATGCACTCTGCCTCTCTGACAGCTGGGCATGCGCCGGCAATCCGGCTTTCCCCCCCTCCGGTGCGGAAACATTAGTTTCCAAACCCTTTTCAGGGGGAAAGCCGGATGTAAGACCTGATTTGTTCAGGGCTCAAATTTGGGTAGGATTCGGTGGCGGAAATGGTTTCACAATCCAGCTTTGCGCGGCGCTGTGCAAATGCGGCTTCCTCAAAGGGGTCCAAATTCTGTTCCCTATGCGGAAGCCAGGTCTAAATCCGTTCCACATCTGGCTCTAAATCTGTTTTTAGAGCCAGTGCGGAAAGGCCTTGACACATCTTACCTATAGGAACTATAGTTTTTTGTTGTTTTTTTAATGGAGAACTAAGGACCTCTAGCACATGTTCTTAGCATCTTCACCAAACAGAGCCCCCTAAATGATTGGAAGGAGGTGACTTTTAGTGTGAGAAAGGACAGGCAGTGGACAAAGATGTGGAGCTCCAGATTTCCTCAGATGCCTCCCAGATTTCCTAGATGAAGTTTCTACCCATTGTTACCACTGTGGACTTGAAGTAGGTTGGGAAGGCAGGCCATGGACTATGTAGGTGGCACAATAATGACATGGGGTGACAGAAACATCTAGCGGCCTCCTCACACTGAGAGGAGGGACTATGAAGTACTTGAAGGAGCTTTGATAAGGTAATTCATTTCAACAGAGGAACCAGGAAATTGGCATGTCTGTTGTGGAGTCATTTGAACACCCTGCCCCCTTGCTGAAATTAAGATATTCTTTTGGACCTCAAGGAACAGTGCCTACAAACCACACTTTGGAGGAAGCTAAAACAATTAAACAATTTACAGAAACTCACACTATTTTTTTCCCACAATTGTAAAAAGGAAGCAAAGTCTGCCTGTCTTTTAACTCTAGTGAGAAAATAGTTCTGTATCATCATCATCATCATCACCATCATCATAGTGCCAACAGCAGGAAGCCTACAAAAATCTGGGAATTTTGCAACTGGACAACATCGAGCATGGGTATGTGAAAACTACAGTCAGTAAAGAATACATCCAGAGGACAAGAAATTTTTTAAAGAGCAAACTGAATGGTGGCAACACTACCAAGGCCACAAATGCTTGGGCAATTCCTGTTATCAGATACACTACTGGAATTGTGAATTGGACACAGGTGGAGCTTGATAATCTGGACAGAAAAACAAGGAAATTGATGATGATACACCTTGGATTACATCCCCGCAGTGATGTTGACAGGTTATATTTGCCTAGAAAAACAGGTGGCAGAGGACTTTTGCAAGGGAGGCAGACTGTAAAAGAAGAGATGCATGCATTGGCGGACTATGTGAAAAAAAGCCAAGAATTAGCCCTGACTGAAGTGAACAACAGGAAGCTTCTTAAAGTGCAGCAAACCAAGAACCAGTACCGAAAAAGTGTATTTCAGTACTGGACAGATAGTTGGCACAACAAGGTACTGCATGGACAGTTCTTGGAGAAAATTGAAGATAAAGTGGATCAGGAAAAGACCTGGTTGTGGCTGACCAATGGAACACTGAAGAAGGAAACAGAGGGACTAATTTTCACTGCACAAGAACAAGCCATCAGAACGAATGCCATCAAAGCTAGAATTGAGAAATCAGCAGAAGACCCAAAGTGCAGACTTTGTAAAGAAGCGGATGAAATGGTTGACCACATTCTGAGCTGTTGCAAAAAGATTGCACAGACTGACTATAAACAGAGGCACAACATAGTGGCGCAAATGATACACTGGAACTTACGCCAGAACTACCATCTGCCAGTGGCAAAGAACTGGTGGGACCATAAACCAGAAATAGTAGTCGAAAATGAACAAGCCAAACAACTGTGGGACTTCCGATTTCCAATTGATCGACACTGGAACATAACACACCAGACATCACAATCGTGGAGGAAGACAAAGTGTTTATCATCAATATTGCTATTCTGGGCAACAGCAGAATTGATGAAAAACAGAAAAACTTACCAGATATGAAGACCTGAAAATAGAACTGCAGCGACTCTGGCATAAACCAGCAAAGGTGGTCCCAGTGGTTCTCGGCACACTGGGGGCAGTGCTGAAATATCTTAGTGGGCACTTGAAAAGCATTGGCATCCATAGAATATCCATCTGCCAGCTACAGAAAGCCACTTTGCTGGGATCTGCTTGTATCATTTGCTGATACATCACTCAGACTTATGCACTTGGGAAGGGCCTGGCTAATGATAACAATAACCAGAATTAGCACAAATATCCTGTTTTGCTGCGTGTTACTGTTACATGTCAATAATTAATAATAATATTTATATATTGTTGTTGTCTTTTGAAACATATTTGAAGAAAGATGGTACTGGAAGCTTCATAAATAACAAAGCCAGAGGTTTCTGGCCCATTTGCTGATAGGAATGGCGCACCCTTGCTTCAGCTTCAAAATGGTCTTATTTAATGATCCTTATCAGCAGGTAGTTCCTGGCCCAGGGCACCTAACGGGCAAGAGGCCTTAGATCTTTGCATGAGTGCTAATGCCTGCTGGCAACTCAGCAGAGAGGCAAGTATTTCATTTCTGGTTTCTCTAAGTGGGCAGAGATTCATGTTCTCGGACGAGATTCAGTAGGGAGCGGGAGTATTGGGGAAGAAGATAGCGAACATTTTAAGAACTTTTTTTTGTTGTTATCTCAAAATAAGCAGAGATACATGAGTTGTGAGAATTAAGCAATATAATCTGAAAGCCAGCAGGGATTTTTCAAAGATTCTACCAGGCAGGGAAATCACCCTTGTGGAAGAATGTGCAGCAATAAGACACATAGACTTCATTCGTTTCTGTAAACATTCAGGAATAAATCTGGTGGCACTGATTTACCCTGGGTTTTGCTTCTGAACAGACATGTGGAGGATTGGGCTGTGATATGTATTAATGATGAAAATAATTACTTTTTATTTACTCTCTCTCTTTTTTTTCTTTCCTTCTCTTTTTAGAAGAGCAATGACCATCAACAAAGGCACATTGTTTTGTACACTAATAGCCAGAAACACACACACACACGTATCTAAACAACAGAAAATTCTCATTTTTTATGGATCACTGACTACTCCAGTTTTACCAGTAATTGAAAAACATGTGCCATGTTCTTATTAAAAATCTTTCCCTTCATGAATGTTTAAGCAAATTAATTTGAACAAGAAATGATATGCATATTTTAAAAAGATGAACTAACCACCAATTATAAATTAACTAAGAAGAAATCAAGCCAAAGAGAAGGAACACTTCTTTTCTCTTCCTTTCGGTCCTCTGCAATTTCTCACTCATCTCCTTTACCAGTTTTCAAATGACATCTCAGACTGATATTAAGTAATACAAGTTCTATGATCAGAAACCCATCTATGTGCATGTATGTATGATTGTATCTAAGAATCTATTAAGGATGTGCATGGATATTTGTAACATTCAAAATGCGTATGAATTTGAACATTTGTATTCAAATTGAATGTTGGCAAATTCAACGATTGACATTCAAATTCAGCTTGAATGTTTCAATACATTTGTATGAAACTTCGTATGGGGTTTGTATAGGATATGTATGCGATTTGTATGGGATTCATATGGAATCATATGGGATTCGTATGGGATTGAATGTTCATATCGAATTCAAATCCCACTATATTTGAAGTAGATTTAATCTAACAAATACATTTCTTTTTTTGCATTCAATATCAATTGAATAAGAATAAAAAAAGATTTTGTTCACATCCCTAGAATCTGTATCTAGTGATGAGGGAGCTGAACTCTGATCTGGGAATACCAGGTTTCATTCCACACTCCTCCACGAAGCCAGTTGGGTGACCTTGGGCAGTTGAAAAGGTGGTGGAGGTAGCAAATTCACCATGTTCTGGAGCCTGGAAATGAGAACTAATTATTCCTCCTTCTCTACCTTGGTCAGACCTCATCAAGAGTACTGTGTCCAGTTCAGGGCACCTCATTTTTTTTTTTTTTAAGACATTGATGGACTAGAGCAGGTTCAAAGGAGGGCTACCAAAATGGTAAGTGGTCTGGAAACCATGTCCTACAGGGAATGGTTGGAGGATCTAGGAATGTTTAGCCTGGAGAAGATGTGATAGTGGTCTTCAAGTATCTGAAGGGCTGTGACAGTGCAGAGGGATTGTCCCTATTTTCACTTACACGAGGTGGGAGAACTAAAATAACAGTATGAAACTTCAAAGGAATCAATACAGATTAAATATTAGATTGCTTGAACCTTTTGTGAAGACTCTGAACTTAAACATGGGTGGAGCAGAAGAACATTCATGTGGTGGTCTGCTATGAACGCCTAGCTTGCATGGGGAAAATCTGGATAAAGAGTAACAGAAGATGAAATCCAAATGAGCTGATGACAATGAAAAACACTGCATTCTGTTTATGTAAAAGACAAATGAGCCTGTTTCTGGTGTTTGCCATTTTCACAGGAATGTCCCTCCCCTCTTGAAAACAAGCAAACAAACAACCCTGTAGGAAATATAATTCATTCATCCGTATTTGCACTCTACCCTAACAATTCACAGTGCTCAGGATGGCGTGCAGAAATTTAAAATACAATTAGAATGCAACGTAATTAAACATTGAAAACATTTAGGATATAAAAAATTTAAAAAAGATCTCAAAGGGGTATCAAAATGCTGATTTTGATACTGACTGGCAAAAAAGCACTACTGAACACCTTTGCAATCCAATTACATGTTTAGAAATATAGATTTAGCCACAAAATGAAAAAGGATAATGTTTTAAGGCTCACTTTGTTCTCTTCAAAAGGAGAAGTTGGGTCAATTTGTATTAAGATTTTCAGAGGCCAAATTAATTTAGTATCCTGAACTTCAATAAGTCATATGCATAGTGCATTCTTGGCAGTCTCAACACATGTGTGTGAAACTGATCTGAGGCATATTCACACTTGCTGTCCCTTCCAAGGGACAAGAATAGTGCACCCACACTGATAGGCACCAGCATTCTCATTTGCAAATGCTAGTGCATGCCATCTCTACCCCCACCTATCTGCAGCCCTGGCAGAGGTCCGATCGTGTGTCCAGGCGCTAGGGATGTGCACAGATATTCAAAAATTTGAAAATCCAATTCAAACCTGTCGAATATCGACATTTGAATTCAAATCGGATTTTCTAAAATCCAGGTGGGATCAGGCAGCCAATGGGAACTGAGCTGCGTACTCAGCCCTCGGCTGTTTCTCACATTTGCACAGTTTACAGATACAACTACATGTAAAAGTGGCTTTTAAAAATGTCACCTGCCTCAACAACTCTGGCTCTTTCTGGTGAAATTGGACCTTTCTGCACCCATTGATGTCCTTGCGACCTCCGGATTTGATGGCTCCCAGATGCCAAAGCTAATTCCAGGTCAGCAGGATGCAGAATTGCGCTCCCAACCTCAGAGGCTAGCCTCATTCCTGAGACATTTACATAGAGTTCACAAAATAAGCCAATGGCATCTAAAGCGACTTCTCTCTGATCTTTATATTGAAAAGAACTTTGTGCCCCAAGCATTGTCATGTAGAAAGGTTGTTCAATTTCCTCTCGCTCTCATCCACTTGCAACTTTTGTTCTATTTTTCGTTTGTTTTGTTTTGTTTTTCTTTCCCCTTACTTCTCTAGATAACTGTGGCAAATAAATATAGATTTTCATCTCCCATCACGGGGACAAAACTGTTTGGATGAATTCAAGGGTGGGGTGGGGGGAATAATAATGCAATGGACAAATGCAAGAGGCAACAAGAAAGACATGCATACAGGTGCGCACATACACACCTGCACATGTGCGCACACACACACACACATGCACACACACACACAGAGATTCAAATCTTTCATTTCAAAGCAACCATCATTACGGTGATGGTCAACAGGGATGTTTCAACTATTTTACAAAGGCAATGCAGCGAGTTCCTATCAACCAGGATTTGATATTCAGGGCAAGGCACGTAAACAGAGGTCCTGAAGCATTGCCTATAATCTTTATTCCGCTTTTCAGATGTTATGCTGTAATAAAACGCAAAAAGGGAATATATGAAAAGTTGCTAAGGTGGGAAAGGGAGGGGGAAAGCAAAACACGGTTTGAAGTTGTGCGGCTTCTCTTTGACAGGACATGTTCCTAAGGATATGCAGGGAATAGCAAATGCCATTTGAAATAAGTACAATCAAGATATGACAGTAGATTGAAAACCCAAGTCAATTTTCCCGAGTGCCGTTTGATTAGCTTTCTTATATAGAACTGCAGCTTAAACAATGCCGGGGATTTGGGAGTGGAAAGCCGCTTTGGATCAAGGTTGAGAAATGGTTTACACATACCAATTTTGTTTAGAGGACTTTTTACTGTTGCCACTTGAACACTGTTCCTTTTCCCCCCCTCTTCTTCTTTGCAGTAATCCATATATGAAGCGATGTCAGAGGAAATTTCATTGATGGCTAGCTGGGTTCTGAGATCTATGCTCCTTTAGCTGTCTTGCGCTTCAGCAAAAGATGATGGTGTTTTTCCAACAAACGGTGGTGGTGATGTCAAAGTTCTTTTTTCCCTTACTTTATAGAATTATAACCTAACCAAAACACATGTTTCAGACACCCATGGCTGATAGACAACGTGCTGACCGGAGTCCTTTCTACACTTCCCTTCCCATCCAGGGGGCAGGAATAATGCACTCCCAGGAGCGTGCATAGTAGTACATGCAAAGCAGTACATGCCACATGACTAGGGATGCTCACAAATATTAGAAACGTTAGAAATTCAATCGAATTTGACCAAATTCAGACACTCAAATTTGCATCAAATGTCTCTAAGTTCAAATTTAACATTCAAATGAATTTTTGAATCTTTCAAATCATTTGTACGGATTATTCACACATTCGTATGTGTTTGGATATGTACACATTACATACTTATCTTATTTGTATCCACATTTGTACGGACACTTATGGGATGAAAACACGATCCATGTGAGATAAAAACAGGATGCATACTAATGCATATGCATGTGTACAGATGCGTACAGACACATCTGAATGTTGTGAACATTCATATCTTCAAATACGAATCGAACATTCATATGAATAATTTTGATTGTATTCAATTCAAATTGAATGTGAATACATTCAAATTTTAAAACATTTGAATTGATTTGAATCTTCGGATATTCTATTTGAATCAAATCGAATCAAGAAAATTGCATTTGTGCACATCCTGACACATGACGTGTGTCTGCCCACCATCCTCCGGGGTCTGGATGCTGCCATCTTGGGTCTGAACACCAGTGCCAACCTTGGTCCTTTCTGCACTTGGCCTTTTCCTGGAACTTGCCATACTCTGCACTAGCATGTGGACAGCAGGCCCCTAACCTGAAATATATTCTAAAATCAGGCCAAGTGCAGAAAGGGCCCAAGTCACCAGGACGATGGTGATACTCTGTGCACATACACTTGTGTTTTCTGTCACCTGATGTGCCAGCGTGCTTGTGTGGCACCTACTAGGCAGAGGTGTGAATGGTGTCTCCAGTGGCCAGGAAAGGTAAGCTTTTGGGAATGTGTGGTGCACAATTTTGTGCACCACTACTAGTGGATGCTGGGATAGCAGGAGATGTTTCTGTTGTGCAAACACCTCCTTCGAGTGCAGATGTTGCTTCCCAGAAGCTACCCCAATGTGCACTAGCAGGCCAAGTGTGAAAGGGCATCAAGTTTGAACATGAAGTGGTTCAATTTGAATTGGTTAGAATTTGTACCAAATCACTCCTAAGTTCAGGGTGTCAGTTCAAATTCAAACCAAACTAGAGATGTCTGATCAATCCCCTCCATTATAATTATTTATACTGGTTTGTGTTTGAGACCATTTTGGCCTTTATGGGTACTTTTCTAATTCATAATGTGTTTGAATGCATTTAATGTTTGATCAAACCTCTTCAGAAAGGTTCAGATTCTAGCCAAACAGCATTAAGTTCAATTTGATTCAAATCTTGATTCAGACATTCAACCACATGTCTAATGGCTAATTTCCATGTCATCACAAGGAGTCAATTTTGATTCAAGGGCAGCTTTACCATCATTTATTCCATGATAACAATCCTTCCACCCCCAAATCTCTAGTTTATATGAATGGGAAATATTTTCTAGATGATTAGAAGCAAATATCTTATCCATGAGTGTAATGATTCTCTCCCCTGCACCCATAAGTAAAGAAAGGAGTGATCAGAAGATATTTTCACCAAACACAATAACTCACAATGAGTTCTCAAGTCATGCAAAGAATATGAAAAAGAGTGGGGGTCACTTATATCACTGAGCACAAGGGGGATGGTGTATTATTTTCTTATTTGTTTTTTTTTACTTGCCCAATACGCAAAAGGGCCAGGGCAAGGTACAACATTAAAAGGCAAATGACTAAAACCATAACTGTGCCTAAAACTGGGAAGGAAAGCTATTTCCTTATTTAGCCAAAGGTCAGGGCAAAGAGGTGTGTTAAGGCTGAATGTCACTTTCTGAGTGTGAACTTCCCTGCCCTATTTGGCATGTTGGAGGAGAAGGAAGGTGTGATCAGGAACATGTAAAAATAAAAGGCTGGAATACTATGTGACTCTTTGAATAGCTTGTTTCTAATAATACTATAAGATGATAGGAGGAGGAGGAGGAGAAGAGAAGAGTTTGCTTTTCTACCCTGCTTTTCTCACCCATTTAAGGGGACTCAAAGCAGCTGACAAAGCTTTTCTATTCTTCTCCCCACAACTGAACACCCTGTGAGGTAGGTGGGGCTGTGAGAGCTCAGAAGAGAGCTGTGACTAGCCCAAGGTCACGCTGTTGGCTTCATGGGGGTGTGCGGAATCCAACCCGATATTCCTGGATAAGAGTCAAGCTCCCTAATCACTTGACCAAACCAGCTCATTTCCCAGTTTTAATATCTGTTTTTTGAAAGAAAAAAAAAGTCCTCTGTCCTTTGTCTTCTGCCATCAACCCAATAAACAGAGAAACCTGTTTTTGCAGCAGTCGTGTACATGTTTAAGACTCTTGCCTAGTCCTTGCCCATGGGTCACTGTTGCATGATTCTGACCACTATCTTCTCTTTCCCACATCTGTAGAGACATTGAGAAGCAATGTTGAAATGAAAGGATCACTTGGTTTCCTACAGCTCTCATTGGAGGGTGACAACTGACAAAGACACAACATGGAGAGAACAGCCACGGGACGCTTGCTTGGAGTGACATGACAGAAATAATACACCATGTTTGGGATGCACTTTGAATTATTTTGCAGAAAAGCTGCAGATGGGATGGGCGAATAAAAGAACGGGAGACACTGAGACCCACGTTCACCATCTGAGCTGTTCGCTTTTTTAAAAAGTAAAGTTTAAAGGAAGATAGAGTCAGTATAAACCGGACACAGGTGAATGCAAATTAAGGTCTCTGTTTTATGGTAATGACTCTCCATTATTTATCGAACACTGTGCTTGCCAAGTTCACTTCAAAGCGGCGGCTGCATCCAGGCCTTTGATCTTCGTGCCAGTGGGCACTGGGCCACCATTTGCTGGAATGAGAATAACACCAGTTCCTTGAAGGATGGGCAACCAACTGCTCCCTCCAGCCGCACTGAGGCTTATTGGCATAAATCAAAGAAGATGTTGGCTAGAACGACGGATCAGTAAAAGGTCATTCATTCCAACCACTTTGCTTCACAGCTCTGCAGTCTCCATGATTAAATGGACCTGAAGGAGATTCTGAGACTGATGGGGAAGCCCAACTGAAAGCTCTACATGTTCCATATGGTGCTGCTTTTTAAAGCATAATCTGACCTCAGTCTTTGTAGGGTCTGGTTAGGCACATTTCTAGCTAAGAATAAGAGCAAAACAAACACACCAAAGTGGACAGAAAGAATCCAGAAACAAAATTAGTGTATAGACATCCTTTAGAAATAGTGGTCTATAGACACAATGGCCCATTCTGCCTTCGTTAGTGATCCTCCTTATTGCAGATCATGGGCCTCCTAATCCACACGTTAATGAGGATCAAAGAGGCCTCATCCCCATTGATCTGACAACATCTGCGCTGGATGA
The DNA here is from genome assembly GCA_023333525.1 of Aspidoscelis tigris stejnegeri. Classification (NCBI taxonomy): domain Eukaryota; kingdom Metazoa; phylum Chordata; class Lepidosauria; order Squamata; family Teiidae; genus Aspidoscelis; species Aspidoscelis tigris. The sequence continues at coordinate 5,817,672 of JALMGA010000007.1, forward strand.
GGCAAGATCCAAATTAAGGAGACCATTAATCTGGATCTGTTTTGATCCACACAGGCTTTAAAAACGGAATTAGAGCCTGTTCAGGGAGGGATTAAGACGTGGCTTCTGCAGTGGAGACCACATTGAGGCCCCTTTGAGGATGCCACATCCGCATTTCAGTGAGCAAGACTGGTTTCTTAAACCGGTTTTGCCGCCAAAATCCTACCCAGATGTAAAACCTAAAACATTAGGTCTTACATCTGGCTTTTCCCCTGAAACCGTTTCGGAAGCAAACACACATGTCCTTCCTTCCTTCCTTCCTTCCTTCCTTCCTTCCTTCCTTCCTTCCTTCCTTCCTTCCTTCCTTCCTTCCTTCCTTCCTTCCTTCCTTCCTTCCTTCCTTCCTTCCTTCCTGCCGTTCACCAAATGGTCCCAGGACAGGTTGCAATAAGAATAAAACATATCAAATATTAAAACCTAAAAATATAACCCCTTCCCTCTGTCCCACCCCCACCCTCCTTCTCTCCCTCCCAACAGGACAGCACCCTGATGAAGCCATTGAAATGGCAAAAACTTGGGGGGAAAGATACATTTTCAGCAGGCACAGGAAGGCTGTTCCAGAAACTAGGGGCCACTACAGAAAAGGCCCTCTTGCATGTGCCTGTGCTTCATACCTCTCTTAAGAGAAGGAACTACAAGAACACCCTCTTCTTCAGGTCTCAGTGCATGAGCAGGTCTACATTTTGCCTCACATCCCCTCTTTGTAATGCCATCCTAAAAATGGATATGAAACTCCTGAAAGCTCCAGCCTGTCTTACCTGTATGTTTTCCAAGGTCCAGTTTTGGGGCTTGTTTTGTCCTACCTATTGTATGTGCCCTCAAAGCAATAGGCCATGGGCATACATTAGAAGAAACTAAGAGGAAGTCTAAAGTAGCAGCAGCCAGAAAGTTGAGTTTTGTTTTGTTTTGTTTTAAGAGTTCTGGAAAGAGGCAGGAAAAAGAAGATTCTGTACCAGTAAATCCAAGCAGAAGTTGCCATCACCCTTATGTGACTTCAGATGGTGAGGGACAGCTAGGAGATCCAGCATCTACAGAGATGTGTGAGAAGCTTGTGTACTGAATCAGCACAATCCTGCGCACAGCCTGTGTGGGGAGAACCAAACACACATTACCACGGAGTCTAAAGAGCATAAAACCACTGTTCCTGCAGTTACAGGGTCATAAAATCCTGCTTTCTATGTGAAAAGCATTTAATAGTGGACATTTTTAATGCCTTCTCTCAGGGAGATGCCAAACGTGAGGGGCCTGGAATAATTACTCAGGATAAAATATTGGGACTAAATACTTGTCAGGGAAACAGATGGCTCTCTTTCCCCCCTCTTCCCCTCAGCCCATCTCCCCAGCCCCCAGCCCGAAACGCGTGCCGCGTATTCTGACAGTTTGACAGTTGATAAAGAAAAGGCATTTGCCATTAACACTAAATAGAAACAAGGCACATCAAATGAGAATTGGGCCCAGAGATGAACATAAGCAAGGGTTCCAGTCAGCTGATCTCAGTTGCGCTAGATAAAACAAGGTTATTTTGGCTGCCCCTGCGAGAGCGATTATGGGGGTCATAAATAGAAACTATTGGACTATTTAAAACTGGTTGTTTATGCAGCAGTTTTAAAAAGAGAATCTTGCAGGGTAGCTTTCCACAACACTTTTCATCAGTAATAGGAAGCCGTCCAGGTTTCTTGGCTTCATTCCTCAGAATCGAAAGCCTCTTGCTTTGGGAGAAAACATGGCCGATAGAATGCATTTAGAAACACATTAAACTTACCTTCTGGAACTTACCTTCTGCATTGGAGGCCAGATCCAGGACACTTTGAGGATGTCGCTTCCACACAGGCTCACACGAGATCCATCCCTAATGTGATCTTGGTGCCACTAAAACCGGTTCCTGGAAAGACCTGAAAAATTAGGTCTTAATCCGTTCTTGCGTGGAAAACCCACATCAGAGGAGGGTGCTTCCAGACACGGACAGGAGAGGGAACGGATGTCCCTCTGGCCGCCATGTTGGTAAGGATGGAAGCAGTCCCTCCCCTGCATGCCGGGCACCACCAGAAACACAGAGTGACTGGCATCTCACTGCTCCAGTCCTGCAGCTCTGGGGGTGGCGGGGGTGGCGCACAAGCCGAAGGACTTTTGGAATGGGTGCTGATGCGTCCACACAGTACCCACTCCATCCGCTCTCCAGAATCCAGCCTTCCCATGTGAGTGCGGAAGCATGGGGCCTTATTTGGATCTGTCCCTATTTCAGATGGATCTTCCCAGAGATGGATTTGAGAAAAACAGTTTCAGGAGGTATGTGCAGAAACATCCCATGATTCCTTCTCCAGATCAGTGTAGACTAACAGTCAGTATTCCACAGTACCAACTGAATGCTGGGAAAACCTTGGGGCAGGGCATTAAAGCAAAGGCCTTAAATTTGTTACTGTTTTCATTATATGGCATGAAGAGGTATTCCCTTCTCGTTGGCCCTTTCTGGATCAATGGTGTGAATCCAGAAGAGAGGGCCACATGTTAATCTGGATTGCAGAGGCCCTGCCAGTTCTGTCCATATGGGACAGAGTTAAATCCTGATCTTGATCCAGATCTCCTGTAGACCCCATTAATGGGGTCTACAATCTGGCTTAAAGGCTTGAATCTGGATCATGCAAGGGTGCAGATGGCATGCCTCTGTGATCCGGAATTTCTGAAAGCAATTTTCTTTATGCTTTCTTTATGCCCCACCGCTAGGAGCTGTCATTCCAAGGTCTAGGGGGTGGGAAGCGGCTACCAAGCTAACACTGCACCATGCAAGCTTTGCGGCCATGGGAGGCATGGTCTGGATTGGTGCCATCTGTGCAGATAGTGCAGGTCCAGTCCTCGCCACCCCGTGACATGGATCCACAGATCTAGGTAACAAGAAATCCAGATCTACAGATCTGGATCTATTGCACCACAGTGCAGGAGGGGCCTCTGTGTGCAAGCAGCCTGCCTCCTGACATTCTTGACATGAGCCTTTTTGCATGAGGGGTTTTCAAATGCGTGCAGAACACGTTGGGATGGAGCATTCGCTCCTGTGGCCCAGCGGCTCCATTCTGGGCCGCCCCATCCCATCCCAATGTGTCTGAAACTTTCCCAGCACATTCGCCCCATCCTGGTGCGTTCCCAGATATACCAGAGGGAAAGCATTCACACACTCTCCTTCCGTGACAGCTGGGCCCCTCCCCCAGCATCCCCTCGTTGTTTGCTGTGGAGCCAGGGGTGGACAGCCCTGGTGCCTCCCTTCCTTATGGTCGTGCACACTCCCCAGGGCCAGACCAGCTGCCTGGAGCTGGCAGGACCCCCACCCAGCACCCCCCAACCTACCCTAGGGGTGCACATGTGCATGAACGGGGTTTACCTGTTCGGCACAGGGCAGCAAGTGGGGCGAGGAAGCTGGCTCTGTTCTGCGCCTGCGCATGGGGCAGTCCCTGATTCACCAGACACCCGCCTGGCTTCAAGTGGCCATCTGTGCAGGTGTGGGATGAGGAAGACCCCGAGACCCTATGGAAAATATCCCACAATATTTGTGAAGGCAATGATCAAGACTGCCCATGTGACATCATACCCCAGGAAGGGGGGACCCAATTGGTCTTCCTTATGGAGGAGGAGAACAAAGATCCTGCAGGCAGACTGCTGAATAATTCCAAGCCCCAGTGATTTCTATGGGTGGGCTATTCCTGATACTCTGGCCAGTTTCCCACTCATCTTAGCTATACAAGGATAGGCAACCAACAGCAGTGGGAGGAGCTAAGGCTGTCTGCATTGGAGAGGCCTACTTCCAAAGGCTGGGAACAAAAGTCCCTGGCCAATGGTGCATTGGGTTAGGAACATTTTAGTCCATGCCAGCTTCCAGCACCACTTCTGATGGAATCGGATCCTGCTGCATTTCAGCCTGTGGGATTATGCTGTCCGCATATCCTCTGTACTCTAGAATGTAGCCACTGATCTGCTTGTGGATGCCTTTAAAAAGGCTTACCACAGGACTGGGATAGGGCACCATTTTAGTGGCTTGTGCCAGGCTATGGCCTTGCCTGGTGTGGCGAGGCAGTTCCAAGGGGGCAGAGTTTCTATAATTGTGCACTATGTGCAGGAAGTAGGTCCCTGGACCATTTCACAGACCACACTGCAAGTTAATGTGGAAAGACCTTGCTCTATAATCAAAAGCAACTTAGGCCGCATCCCCATTAAAAGCTTAATCCAGTTTACCTAAATCAAAATAACAGAACCGGATGCAAACGCGAATTTGCCTGATCCCATTACTTTCAGCCAGAATCGCGTTCAATCCGGATTCTGAGGACGTACGTGACTCAAGGGGGGACTCCAGTGGCTACTTTTTAAAAACCGCTTTTTGGGGCTGCCCTGTCCTCTTCCTCCTGGCGTGAGCACACCACCCATAAGGGATCCCTTCACGGAGCCTAGCTGGGTGGCTGGGTGGCTGCCGCTTGCCTGGGTGGAGGAAAAATGGCAGGGGGCAGCCAGCGATTCTTTCCCCTCCTCTCCTCATTTCTCAGGGCACGCAGCAGTAGCAACAACAAACATTCACACATCTCCCCAAACCAGCAGCTGCTTTCTTTTCTTTTGCCTTTTTTAAAGATCAGAACTTTCAATGGCAAGATCGTTATCAGGTGTGAAGTGTTTTGATCGCTACAGTGTAGCTTTAAGCGGTGGATTTTACAGCTTGCTTTGGAAGCAAGCTATTGTGGGAGGGAAACTTTCATCCCTTAACACAGAAGGGTTCCCACAGTAAAAAATGTAAAACATTTCAAGCGCACGAACCGAAGTAGACCTGTTGAAATGAGGATTAACATTTACAATGATTTGGAGCGATTTAACATGCGGAAAGCGTGGGGTCTGCTAGGATTGAAAATGTTTTGAATTTGAAATAAGCTTGCTGTGGGGATTCGCCCTTAGAGATAGAGCAGCCACATACCGGAGTTCCCATCAAGCATCCAATCCACATGAAAAATGAGAAAATACATTTTCAAAATGTCTTCTGTAACTTAATGTGAGATGGAAAAACTCCCCTATTTCATTGTGGTACACAGTGGTGATGAATTCAGGTGCCTTTGTCTTTTCAAGCAAATACAAATATTTCAGGTGTCATTTGGGGTGCTGCGCAAGTGCACTGGTACCCCAGATCAGCCCCAAATATGGCTGTGCCTATGCAGAGCGTCATCATCACTGTGGCACTGGTGTACGTGCAGTCATGCTGGGCTCCACAATCAAGATGGTGGCACCCTGCTGGCGATCAGACATGCCCTCAAACACAGATACATCTCCAGCTGCATGGGGCTTAGTGTAACGTGTACTAGCATTCTCAAGTGTGGTCTCTGGTATATATTAGTCACTAACACACTTTTCCCAGCCAGAGGACGGGAAGCCAAGTGTGAAAGCAGCTCTGATTTGGTCTCTTATTGCAACCATGCTGACTGCCTCAGAACCTAGTTATCTGGTTGTGCAGACTGAAGAGACTCTGATAGGTTCTGCACTGTACCATTATGGTGTTAATGATGGCTCTGCATGCTCATGGTGCCTTGGACCTTCGTTTTTAGAACTGTCATACCACCCAAATGACTTATTCACAACAACATAAGAACATAAGAGGAGCTCTGCTGGATCAAGCCACAGTCCATCCAGTCCAGCATCCTGTCTCACACAGTGGCCCATCAGTTGCTTCTGATCACTGCAAGCACAAGATGAACGTGAAACCTTCACCTGCTCTGGAATCTCTGGAAATGGTTTTTAGGTTCATCCTGCCTATTTCTCCAGCCTGGAGATGCTACCTTGGCATCATTTCCAGTAGCCATTGGTACACGTATCCTCAGTGAATTTGCCTATGAGAATTAAAAGGAGCCACAGCCCATCTATTCCAGCATCCTGTCTCACACACCGGCCTGCCACACGGTTCTGGGTATTTGAAGCAGAAGAGAAAGGCAAAACTTGTGCCTGTTCTCAACTCCAAGCAAACAGCCTTTAGAGGCATCCCAACTGTCTCTCCAACCTGGGGCCCCTCTGCACTTAGCTGAATAGGCTGCCGTGAACTAGGGCTGGTAAACATCTGGTACTGATGGACCATTTGCAGTTGTCATGAGGAAAGCTTCCCCAAAGTGTCCATTACCAGCCAGAAGTGTGAATAGTCCTTCTGTTTACCAACCCATGCCACTGCACCAGAAGCTGAAAGTTCCACATCCTCACTGCCATGATTGGCTGTTCTGTGACATGCTTGGTTGCCGTTGCAGAGGGGTGTGTTCAAGCAGAGGGATGTATTGGAGCTGATCACATCAGCGCCCATGATAGAAGGTGCAGCTCCCACTACTTGGTTGTTAAAAAGCCCCTCTTGCAACTCAGTGACCGAACAACACTCCTAGGGATTGGTGGTCCAGTCACGCCAGAGGTCAGCAATTGATCACCGAGCCTGCGTGGACACCACCTTCCCTGCCCAATGATCACAGGGAATTTGAAGAAGAGCAAATGGTCACGCTGCTGGATGCTTCAGGCAAGCTTCTGATCAATGCTGGTAAAGGTGTGGAGCATGATTTAACGTTCCATGCCTAATCAACAATTAGTGAACTTCTGCAGAGGCAGGCAACAGCCTACTCCAGGTGTGTTCACTAATTGTTGACTACTGGCCAAAGTGTGAATAGGCCTCTGGAAACAGTTCAGTGTCCTGAAAAGCAGAGGAGGAGTTAAACACCCTTACAGTTGTTGGAGGCTCTTCAACCACTGCACCACCAGCTTGTATACTCTGCCCATTTGCCCCTCCCGCTGCCAACAGCCAGAAGCAAACCCACCAAATCTCCTAGTGTGGGTTTAAATGGTTTTGGATTCTATATGTGAATAATCTGGCAGGGTCCAAAAATTCCCCCACAGAAAAAACATTCACCTTTTAATGATATCCCTTGAGGGCCACTGACAGAGAGAAAGGCAGACCTTCAAAATGTCTATTAACCGTGAGCCCCCAGACAGAAGACTGAATAGGCGCAAGGTTATTAAGTCAGCCTCTTCAACACAAAGATGGAAGGGATCATTATTTCTATCTAAATTATAACAATTATTTCCGAATTAGCCTCTACGCATATAAATTAGCACATGCAAATTGTATGCAAATGTATATCATTTCTTCTGTCATCCTTTTCAAAACATGGAAGTGGTCAGAATCTTCACCCCAAAGCAACCCTGCCCTTTTCAGGACTCTGATGGATCTTGCACAGGTGGAATTTGGGGATGCAAAAGCTTCAGGCTTTGTCGGATGCTTTTTCTCCCCTCACCTCTGGATTGGATGCTTCCATGTTCTCCCCTCCCCCCCAAAAAAAATGCTTTACTGTCATAAGGTGCTAGTTTCAGACGCTGTTAAACTGTGATTGATTCTGATTTTTAAAAATCAGAGGTGTTTGTTGGGTGTGCAATATTATCATTTTATTAATGCTGAACTCCTCCTCCTCCTCTTCCTCCTCCTCCAGATTGGTCTAGTGGTTAGGGAGCTGGACTCCTATCTGGGAATACTGGGTTCAATTCCATCCTCTCCCACGAAGCCAGCTGGGTGACCTTGGACTAGTCACAGCTCTCTTCTGAGCTCTCACAGCCCCACCTACCTCACAGGGTTTCTGTTGTGGGTAGAAGAATAGATAGCTTTATCAGCTGCTTTGAGTTCCCTTGAATGGGTGAGAAAAGTGGGGTAGAAAAGCCAACTCTTCTTCTTCTTCTTCTTCTTCTTCCTCCTCCTCCTCCTCTTCCTCCTCCTCCTCATTTTCAGACCACTGTTGCAGAAGTTCATCCTTTGTCTGGGGTTGAATATTAAGATATGTAACCCACATCCTTGGAAATATTCTGGCTATCCATTCCTAACCATCTCTGCCCTTTCACTGGCTTTACTGGGGATGTGCACAAACGTTTTTCATTTTCGTTTTTGTATTTGATTTGTATCAAATAGATTGCAAGAAAATTTGTATTCGTTTGAATCATCCCCTTTGAATGTAGTGGGACTTGAATTTGATACGAATGTTCAGCCCCATACGTATCTCATATGAATAGCATACGAATAGCATACAAATCCCATACGAAGCTTCATGCAAATGTTCCAAAACATTCTATTCAGCTTTGAATGTCAATTGTTGAATGTGCCAACATTTTATACACATTCGAATGTCCGAACTTGTATGAATTTCAAATGTTATGAATAATTGTGCACATCCCAACATTGACAAATCTCATGTCAATTCCCACACACACTATTTTATCCACCCCCACCCCACTATCATCAAGAACTGGGTGAGTATATACTACTCTGGCAGCATGATCTCGCCTAGAAGAAGTAACTGCTTCTATGAGTTCCACCATTCTGCCTATTCCCAGATAATATAGCTCTAAAGAACCCCAAAGTCTATCGGTTACTTCAGAAAATTATTTTCCTTAGCCCTTCCTTGGCAGTAATGGCCCACCCTTTCTGGATGCAGCTGCCAGTTCTCAAGCTTGAGAATTTGATGTGTCTTGTTAAACAGAGCTACCTTGAAGATGGGCAGCACATGCCATGAGCACATTGTCTTGCTGGTTCCTTTGGCTCAAACCGATAACAAAATGATGAGCACCTCTATAAATCTCTCATACAAAACAGCCGTGTTGGATCCTCCGAGGAACCACAATGCCACAGATTGAATGTTTAATCTCCCCTCTCGTCGCCTGCAGCAAAGAGTATGCTGTAGGTGGTGTTGCGGGAAGGATCTCCTGGCAGCAGGGTATCCAGAGGGAGAAACTAGTGACAGAAAATTGCTGTGATTTCTTCAAAGTATCTCCCGGAGTTTCTGAACTGTACCAAATTAAAAAATAAAATAAAATAAATGTATTGCTGCCCCAGAGAAAGAGAACTATAATGTGCCGGTTTAGCTCCCAGAACACATTTTGAATTTCCTCCCTCCTTTGGAGAAATAGTTAAAGTTAAGAGAACTTTCAGTCAAGGGGAAAAGGGGAATTGAACCTGATTATTTTAGAGATATATAAAATAATAAATAATATGTATTATATATATTGGGGTGTGCAAAACCCTGTGTGAAACATGTGAAAGGGCCACATCCCTATTAAGTGCAGAAGGAGGAGGAGGAGCTCTTCTTCCTCACTGTTCTCACCCATTTAAGGGGACTCGAAGCGGCTGACAAACTTTCTGTTCTTTTCCCCACCACAGACACCCTGTGAGGTAGGTGGGGCTGTGAGAGCTCAGAAGAGAGCTGTGACTAGCCCAAGGTCACCCAGCTGGGTTCATGGAGGACTGCTGAATCAAATCCAGTATTCCTAGATAAAAGTCCGGCTCCCTAACCACTAGACCACTAACCACTAGTGAGGATCAGGTGTGCTAGGTGATGTTCTTGGATGGCTCCAGGAGAATATCATTGGGTTATCCTCTTCCTGCAGTAACCATCACAACTGATAGGGGGTGGGGAGCCAAAACTATAAATAGCGCTCCAGCTGTGCCCCTTGTCAACTCATCCTCAGTTGCAGAACTAACCAGAAGTACCACTGAGACAACTTATGTGAAATGTTGCCTTCAGAGACCAAAAGGGGAGGTCTACTAGAAACAGCAAAGGATCAGGTATGATTTGATTGATTTGATTGATTTGATTGATTTGATTGATTTGATTGATTTGATTGATTTGATTGATTGACTGATAAGCCCAGCATGGCTCCATTGGCACATCTTCTGGGCAAACAGAGCCTAGGTCAGATCAGTGTAGCACAGGGATGGTTGCATACCACTCTACCCAGTTGCTGCTGCAACAGGGCCATGCATGCCTGCTGGTGCTAGAGATGTGCATGAATATTCATAGCATTCAAAATTTGTATGAATTTGGCCAAATCTGGATATTCACATTCAGATTGAAAGTTGACACATTCGAAGATCGAAATTTGAATTTGAATGGAATGTCTTGACACATTCGTATGAAGCTTAGTATGGGATTTGTATGCTATTCGTATATATTCATGTGGGATTTGTATGGGATTGAACTTTTGTATTAAATACGAATCCAACCACATTCCAAGGGGATCTATTCAAATGAATATGAATTTTCTTGCATTTGATTAATATTAAATCAAATACCAAAAAAAATTGTGCACATCTCTGGTTGGTGTCATTGCTGTGGCAATGCTGTCACCTCCTTGATGGAGTTGATTCATGCTTAGCTGATGCTTCTTGAAGCACTGGCTAAGTTTAGAAAGGTTTGGGTGTTGCAAAACATGGATGCCCAAAGCATTCTAGTCATTAGCTGGCGATTGCAGCTCATCAAGGTACAAATTGGCCCATAGACTCTCTTTGTGAAACATCAGCCAATGTTGCCTGTATCTAGCTGTATGTGTTTACAATTGAAGTTTAATTAAATTCAGATTTCAGAAATAGCTTCTGTAGCATGTGCCCATTCAAGCTGTAAAAAGTTGCTTGGCCATAATAATATCATCCTAATTAAATGCACCAGTATACATGACATGACCTAAACTTGCATATTACTTTTTTCAAAGTCACCAGAACACTTGTTCTGTGTATTAAAAGGGATCTTGATGGATCTCTTGAGATTACCTTCAGACACAGTCCTTTTAGGGCCCTGGTGTTTGTGTTAATTAATACAGTCCATGAAGGACAAGAGGTTAGAAGAACCAGTAGTGTGCTTATGATTTCTTTTGTTCTGTGCCGAGTGAGCAGAATGCTGACCTTCCTTGGCTGAAAGGCTTCTCAGCCAATCCCAGGTCTGTTATAAACACTAATATGATGTTGCAAGGCCACAGTTGTGGATATGATACTGTCTTAGTTTTGAGGTAATAATTTTTCGCATTGATGGCACACCAGGGATTGGGGGAAGAAAATGAAACACCAGAAGAGAGAGAGAGGAAAAATCACCTCGCTTATCATGTTAGACCCTATCAAGCAATTTTTATTTGGTTACTCGTTTGGAGGCAAGATACCCCATTGAACAATTCACACAAATATTGGATATTTGTGCTTCACCTTCCATTGGAATAATATTTCTTGGATCATGTGTTGCTAATTATTTGGCTTCTTTACAGAATTTCTATATATTTTTCCCAACAGGATTCCCCTAGACACAAATAGCAATTTGGATAATATATGGTAACATTTTTTGAACATGAGTATGTGTGGACCACTACCAGAACCATGGGACATTGATGAGATGATGGTGAGAGTCTATTTTCAGCAATGGGATTTATATTTAGGACAGAAGTATCAATGACTACTAGAAGGAATGTCAAGTTGCTTCCTCCAGTTTGGAGAGATAGGCAGGATGTCTTTCAAGGCAAGTTGCAGACCGTGGATGGAAAGTGAGGGTATTGTCTTTGTCTTCTCCTTGAGATGCCCGTAACCAAGCACTGTCACCTTGATGATGTGGACACTTTGATGTGGGATTGTTCACACAAAAAGTATGACCCACTCCCCTTTCCTAAACATTGTGTGTGCTAGAAAAGGTGGATTAGGGAAGGTTTGGCAACACAAGGGAGGGACACTCAGTGTTTCTCTGAGATGTCTTTGAGGCACCTCTGAGATGTCACTTTTGTTATGTCTGAACACAGCCTTAGACATACTTTAGGTCTCCCAAACCATAGATGAAAACAAGACCAGCTAGAGCACTGAGTTGTAGGACTCTATACCTTACTTTGCCAGTACTGCATGAGTGGAACCAGAGTGTGGTGCTTCTGCTTTCTCTTAAATTCTTTCTTTCCAAGAATTGGTATCCTCTCACTAGCTTGTGTGAATCTTTGTGTCTTGGTACACTTCTTAATCACTATGATTGCCTCCGAGCAAGAGAAGCCTTCAGAAAGGTATACCTCCCTTTCTTCCCAAAGTGAATGCCTTTGCTCCCCTCTTGACTACTTTCCTTCCTGTTAAATAAACTAGGGATGCGCACAAATATTTGAAACATATGAAATTTAGCTGAATTTGGACATTCAAATAGCATGCTGGCACATTCAAAGATTGACATTCGAATTTGAATGGAAAGTTTTGATACATTCATACGAAGCTTTGTATGGGATTCATATATGGGATTTGTATGCATTTGTATTGGATCTGTATGCTATTTGTATGCATTCGTATTTAGGATCCATATGCTATTTGTATGCATTTGTATGGGATCTGTATGCTACTCATATGCAATTTGTATGCGTTCGTATTTAGGATTTGCATGCTATTCATAAAGCTTTGTATGGGATTTGTATGGGACTGAACATTCGTATCGAAGATAAATCCCACCACATTCGAAGGGGATCTATTCAAATGATTATGAATTTTCTTGCATTTGATTCAATACGAGTCAAATACAAAACAACAACATTCATGTGCATCCCTAAAATAAGCTCTTAAGTGGTGGAAAAGGGTGATTCGACTTTGCATAGTCACACCAGTTCATTTAAGGGCAACAACTGACTGTGTGTGTATGCAACAATTGATAGGATGGCAAATTGTGATTGGCTAATAAAGATCGCCATGAAGCATCCCTTACTGATTATACCTCTTTCACTTCCTCTTTTTGCCTGGCTCCGAGTGTAACAATTCATGATGTATTTATTATTAGAATCAAAAGTAACTCTCAGTCCTTGGCTGACACGAAAAACTTGTGTCCATTGTTACAGTTATATTTTCTCCTGATGCATGTAACATGCTACCACGTTTCTCTCTTTGGTTGCCACCTACCATTTACCTAAACTGGAAGTGTATTATTGTTACTGCTTGCACATTACTTTTGCCGCTTGCTGATTTTACTGCTTACATTGTAATTAAGTTATATCCTGTATGCCTTTTTACATTTGCAATAAAGAAAAATCAGTCAAGTACTTCCCCTCCCTTGGGATCAGCGGCACAACGTTTGCAGTAATACCAAACTCATAGTACTGGAGATCCTGTGCATGCCGAAGAACAATGCTTAATATGTTTACAGAAGCAGTTCACATAACAATAGGATATGCCAAGGATACAATGCTTTTATGCTTCCTGCAGAAATCACCAAGCTTACCTTGAATTTCATAGCTGGTCCTATTTAGAAGCCACTTTTCTAATGAATAAGCAAAAACAATGTTGAATCCTTGAATAAAGTGACAGAAATGTATGTGAGAACCATGCTATATAGGGAATATTTCATAGAATCATAGAGGTGGAAGAGAACTCTAGGGCCATAGAGTCCAACCCCCTGCCCAATGCAGGATTTCCTAAACCACCCCCAGACAGATGTAGGTCCAGCCTCTGCTTGAAGATCTCCAGTGAAGGAGAACTCATTACCTTTCATGGCAACCTATTCAGTTGACTGTCAGAAAGTTTTTCCTAATATCTAATCTGTACTGACTCCCTTGAAGTTTCATACCAGTGTCTCTAGTCATCCAATCTTGTGCAAGTGAGAATAGGGACAATCCCTCTGCATTGTGACAGCCCTTCAGATACTTGAAGACCGTGGTCATGGCTCCTCTCAGTCTTCTCTTCTGTAGGCTAAACATTCCTAGATCCTTCAACCTTTTCTCATAGGACATGGTTTCTAGACCATCAGGTTCCAGACCATGATCTTAGTCACACTACATGTGTGTCAGTGATAAAACAATAAGACCAACAACACTAAAAGCCACTGAAAGATCATAGAATGTCATAGACCTGAGATTAACAACAAGGTTGGATTCCCCTATCAGATATAATCCACCAGGCCAACCAAGGCAGTCTTAGTGCTAAGAATAGGACTGAAACTAGAAAATGTATCTGTGACTGTGGTCACACCTTTACACTTTCTTCAGTCCATCTTCAGGTCTGACTGTTCACACCTTTCATTTCTATCCATTTTCTTTGTGGACTTTCCACTGAGGGAAATCCAAATGGAAGATGGAAAGTCTACAAAATGGATAGAAATGAAAAGGTCTGAGTAGTCAGACCTGAAGATGGACTGTCCCTGAACATGTGCAGACCACAATTATTATTATTACTACCATTCATTTATTCATTCATTCATTTGTATTTCTATACCACTCTATACCTGGAGGTCTCAGGGCAGGTTGCTATATTATATTAATCTTAGACAGGTCCCTGACCTCAGGCTTACAATCTAAAGAGACGAGATACAAAAGGAAAATTAGGGATGTGCTCGGGTTTTTTTTTTTTTTTTTTTGGCATTCGTATGAATTGATCGCTTTCAAATGTGTTAAAACTCTATTCGATACGAATCTATTCATACGTATTTGTACAAACATTTCATACGCATCTGATACGAACAGATACTAATCTGTTACAAATAGATATATATCTGATATGAACAGATATGTATCTGATAGGAATAGATACATATGGTATGTTTCCCCAGCTTAACAAATGTCTGAACTATTCATATGAATGTCTGGAAACATTCGTATTCATTTGAAAGTTAGCATACAAATATTGTAACATTCAGTTTGAGTTCAAATGTCTGAATTTGGTTGAATGTTATGAATATTTGCAGACATCCCTACTCTCCATTGATATGTACTTCAATGCTCCATTTCTGTCTGAATGTATGATACAAAGGGTCATTTTCTCTAGTACATTCACAATCCTCCAGTACGTAGGCTATGGGTGTGCAAACCCTTATCAGGGAAATCCTGTATTTGGAAAAGGGTTGAGGGAATTACATTTGGACAGAAATCCATTCCCTAGAGCTATACAAATGCCTTCCAATTTAAGCTGGAATAGAATTTTCAGTCCATATCTACACTAACTGCAAGAACAGGATTTCTGACTAGTTGGTCCTTTAACTCCAGCAGAGCTAATGGCATGGTTATGCTTCCCTGTTCTACGCTTGTTAAATATATGCATGGAGCAGAACTTAAAATGGAATTTCACATAATACATAAATGGGTTTTTCAGGCATCGGTTATCCCCCAAGGTATGTTTGGACCTGCAGTTTTGTGACAGCAGTATAGATTCACTCCATTGATCCCAAGTTCCTTTCTAGAGCCACAATCCCCAATTACATTTGAATGAATGCTGCAGCAAATGTTTCCACCGTTTCATATTCAGATATTTGTTCCCGGGGGACCAGGGGACTGGGTGAGGAGATGATGACATTCGGCATTTTTGTTGTTGTTGCTATCATTATTATTTGTTTTGTTCATTGTTTTTGTTTTGCAAACAAAATTGCTGCTCAGGTCAAAGGTCATTGATTTTTATTTGGATTCTTGATGCTTTTGTTCTGGCTTCAAGAAACCTCTTGCTAGATGCAAAATTCTCATCTTGCCTGTCAAGCTAGCAAATGAATTAACCAAGAACCAATTGTGGATTTAACTCTGTGATCCAATCTCATTGGCTGCCTGTCCTCCTTCGGCCTACAAACCAATCCTGGTGATAACTTTTTCACTTGCACTTGCCTCACGCCAGTTGATTGATCAAAAGTACCTTCTACCCCTTAGGCTCCAAGGCCTCCAGATAGGTAGAGTTGCCATCCAATGGCATGTTGTGTTGCTTTTCTTTTTTTCTTTCCTGATGCAAATTGAGTTTCCTCTGCAAACTAATGACTCCAAGGTGGCGATACGGTGCGCAGCAAGCTGCCCCCAAACTAGAAAATAGAACTGCAATAAAAATGCCAAGGAATGATAAGGTAGCGATTACATATGTGAGGTTTTATGTTTCACTTGGCAACCTTGCAAAAGCAGCCCAGGACTCGACGCTTACTGTAAATGAAAAGAGTTGTTTTACTAGCACAATATTTCCCTTCCTGACTCTTCTTCCATCTTGTCTTTGTGCTTTCTCGCTTCACTGCTGAACTGAAACATGTCTGCAGAAATGATGGATTAATTAGCAGAAATCTAAAGCAATTATTTCCTCTTCCTCCTCCCCCCTTTCTCTTTAAAGGTGGTGCAGCGGGGAGAAACAACAGGAGAAAAAAAAAAGAGCTTCGCTTCTGTAAGAACCTTCCCAAAGTCTTCATTATTACCCCATGGTGGGTTTTGAAAGTAATTTACATAATAGCTAACAAAAATGTACTTAGCGAAACTCCGGGCCCTCTAAACATGGGAGATAATTATGCTGGGAGAATGATATTCCTCTGCCAGCTCCATTTTCAAGACACATTTATTTGCCCTGTACCCAGCTCCCAACAACTAAACAGGAATTAACATATTGCGTAGGTGTGCATATTACAATCTCCACCGCAGAGGAACGGGGAGACACACCAACCTTTCTCTCAGCATATATGTACCACCTGAATGGTATTTTTCATTATCTCCTGCCCTGGGAAAATTGTATTATTCCACTGGGAAAACTGAGGAGAGGATATAATTATCAGCAAAGTAATGGGGAACCTCCCGCTAATGGGCAGCTATTCAAATATCTCCATATAATCGTCGATCCCAATTTCTCCCCATTGGACACTCTTCTGGAAAAACTCATCACTTTTTTTCCACTTACTCTAGCATAATGAATTCATTTTGCATTTTCTTTTGTGAGAAATTAAGAGGGAGAGCAAGGTAATGTGTTGACATTTGAAATGCAGCAGAGAAAAGTTTAGAGAGGCAATTTGACTTAATCGCCCGCCAGCAAGGTGGAGCTGCTTATTAAATTAGCGCTTCGCAAACGGGACACATGGAACTGCCTTTCCACAGGGTGTTTGGTGTAAATGTTTGGATGGGTGGGGTTGAAAAAAGAAGGAAGAGAAAAGAGGCCTGATGATAAAGGGTGTGAATCAAATATTTGAATATTCGAATTTGTACGAATAAGGAAAAAACTAATGTTTTTTTGAACCTATTTGAATACATTCGTATCTGTTTATACAAATATTTGACAAAACATTTGTATGTGTCTGTATGCATCTGTACTCATCCATACACAGCTGTACACATCCTTACACATCCTTTTATCCCATATGTATCTGATTTTCATCCTGTACATATCTGTACAAATACAGATACAAATAATATGTGTCCAGACACCTATGTAATGTGTATATATCCCTACACATACGCATGTCCGAATACTTCATATAAGTGATCCAATATCCAAAGACATTTAAAATTCGTTATGGATTTTTATGGGATTTGTATAAGATTTGTATGGGATTTGTATGTGGTTCATATGCAGTTTGTATGTGAATTTGTACTGAACATTCATATCAAATTCAAATCCTACTACATTCGAATGGGATCTATTCGGATGAATATGAATTTTCTTGCATTTGATATGATACAAATCAAATACAAAACAATAACAATAACAATAACAATAACAATAACAATAACAATAACAATAACAATAACAATAACAATAACAATAACAATAACAATAACAATAACAATAACAATAACAATAACAATAACAATAACAATAACAATAACAATAACAATAACAATAATAATAATAATAATAATAATAATAATATACTTTGGGACTTCAGGCTTCAGACTGACCGAAAATTGGAGCATAACACCCCTGACATTACAATTGTTGAGAAAGAGAAGGCGTGGATCATCGACGTTGCTATTCCGGGTGACAGCAGAATTGAGGAAAAACAGTTGGAGAAACTCACCAGATATGAAGACCTGAGAATTGAACTTCAGCGACTCTGGCGAAAACCAGTGAAAGTGGTCCCAGTCATCCTCGGCACACTGGGCGTGGTGCCAAAAGATCTCAGTGGGCACCTAAAAGCCATTGGCATGAACAAGATATCCATCTGCCAATTACTTTATTGGGGTCTGCTCGCATAATTCGCCGATACATCACGCAGTCCTAGGTGCTTGGGAAGTGCCTGACTAGTGATATAATACGAAATCCCGCATAGTGATCTCGTTTGCTGTGTGTAACTGCTGTTTTACATCAGCATCATCATCATCATCATCATCATCATCATCATGCACATCCCTAATACTGACTAAACTTTAAAAAGAGGACTAGGGGTGCTTCTGCATTGGCTACTGAAAAATGAATCTAAAAAGTTCTGTTTTTTGCAATCCGACCTCGCGAGGAGCTGTCACAAATAGTGACGGATTCAAAGGCCCCTCGCACATCCGCACATGTGCAGGGAGGCCGGATTCCAGAGAACTGATGGAATGAGTGCTGTGCAGACACATCAGCACCCGTTCCAAAAGTCCCCTGGATCGTGCGCCGCCAATGCCACCCCCGGAGCCGTGGGACTGCAGTGGTGAGCTGCCAGTCACTCTGCATTTCCTGTGGCAACCGGAGCGCAGGGGAGGGGCTTTGGAAGCATGCAGTCCTGCTTCCGCCCTTCCCATCATGGCTGCCGCAGGGACATCCATCCCTTTGCCTGGTCGTGTGCGGAAGCATCCTGCTTCTGCACACATCTAGGTGAAGAGACAGATGTAAGACCTGATTTTTCAGGTCTTGCATTTAATCTGGATTTCGGTGGCAAAACCGATTTTAAAAACCGGTCTTGTATGCCGAAATGCGGAAGCGGCATCTGGAAAGAGTCTCCAGTCAGGAGGTTTTCAGTGTGGAAGACATTTAAGGTAAGTGTTTTAAATCTTACTTAAGGGGGGGGGGGTTAAACCGGTTTCCGCAGCTAGTGTGGAAACACCCTATGACCCTTTCTGCACCTTCGTTCTCAGGAGAACCTCCCTAGAAAGTAAAGACGAGGAAGAGTTCCAGTATCTGCATTTACATAGCTGCAGAGATTCACAGAACCCACCTGGGGCTCCCTCTGAACCTCTCCTGGCAGCATAGTGTATAGATGAGTAGCAGATAGAACTGCTCTATATCTACACACTCCAGGAATATATTTTTATTATTAATAATATACTATACAACATGATATCAGGGCTGCCAGTTGTTTAGCTGCTGCTGTCCTTCATTTTACATCAAGTTCTTTCCAAGAACCCTAGGATAACATAATGTTTTGGCAAAAGATCCAAGCAGATCCAAGCAGTGAGGCCCTTTGTAGTTGACCAATGGAGATTTTGTCAACATGCAGATGTTTTGAGTGCCAACCAAAGATTTTGGAATGACACATACAGTGTGCTGATAACCACTGGGGCTATGCCAGAGACTTTCAGCTTCAATCCTCAAATCATGATATTTTGTGATCTTTCAAAGTTCGCTGTCTTCAACTCTGCTGTTACCAGATTTTCCCATGTTGAAAATCCACACCTTCTTCTCAACTATAGTTAGGTCTCTATTATGCGCCAAACATCTGTTGATTTGTATTATAAAGTCCTATACTATTTTGTTCTGCTTATTTTCTATTATTATTATTATTATTATTATTATTATTATTATTATTATTATTATTATTATTATTATTATTATTATTATTATTATTATTATTATTATTATTATTATTATTATTATTATTATTCTTTCTATCATGATTGACAGTTGCCATAGTTTCAAACCATATAAAATTGAAGAGCAAGAAGCAAATAAAAGATTCTGAAATGTTAGCAAATTTTAACTGTAATTTATATAGCTGCTCCACTTGGTTGAAACACGAAATAGCGCTTCAGCACAGCTAGCCCTGTTGCTATTCCTCCTTTTTTAGTTTTTGATTGAGAGCTATTGAAGTTCCAGCCATGATCTTCTGCTTTGTTCTGCCCTACAGTATTTAGCTTGTGTGCATGTGAAACACTAATTTTCCTTTCAGAGCTTTATAGTTTGTAAATTTGTCCTACACCATTAATTCCAGAAGCTTTTTCAAGTCTTTCAATAGGAAATTAGCAGTCAAATGTGTTTTGCTTGTGAGATCAGTAGCTGTGACAACCCACACAACCATAAAAGAGTTAAAAATAGACAACTGTGGGATTGGAATGAAGTTGAACATGTACTTCTTGTTGTGGTTTTTCTGTTTGTTAAAGAAGGAAGGAAGGAGCAAAGAAAGCAGAAGGAAGGAAGGAAGGAAGGAAGGAAGGAAGGAAGGAAGGAAGGAAGGAAGGTGTCCAATAGATGGATAGATCTATGGAGGCTCTTCTGTATAGTTTTTCTTTGATAGATTTTGAATGGAAGTAGCTTAATGGACTAGTTAGCTTTGTTAAAAGTATTGTTAAGAGCTGTCCTGATGTTTTCAGAGAAATAGCTCGCTCAGGATGCCCTTGAGATTTTTTTAAATGTAGAGGCTTAAATAAAACGCCAGAACAGTCTGGTGCTTAACAGCAAGAAGACCCAGAGTCTAAGTCCTTAATAGGAAATTTTTATTATTATTATTAATATCAGTATTAAAAAGAATAAAAACTGAAGAGGGCGCTACACAGAGTTCCAAAACATAAGCAAAATAGATTCCCAGTGTGGCAACGGCTTGGTACAGGGAAAAGAAAATGTATTTAAAAACACTCCTTTTGGCAATCTAAAGATATAAAAGAGAAAAGGAAAAGAATAGCTTATCACCCTGTTCTATCTAGCGCATCTTGGTTTCTCACCCATGCGGGTTTCCTTCTCCAGGAGGGAGGAGGAGAGAAAGGAGAGAGAGATTTAGGGAGCCAGGAGGTTTTATTTCCCGCTGCAACTCTGTTGGACAAGGAGACTCACCCAGGAACTACCTGTGGGAGGGAAAGAAGGGATGGCCACTTTGGAGGTTCCATTCAGATGAATTGAGAAGGGAGGGGTTGGCAATAGGGATGGACACAATTTTTATGTTTTAGGCATTCAATTTGAAATGAATCGAATGTTCAAAAATCCGCATTCGTACAAATAGCGGTTTACTATGGCAACATGTAATGTTGTCCTCTCTAATATAGCAGATTTAGCAAAGTAGCCATGGAGAAAGGAGTATGTGCCTGTGGTTCAGGGGATATCAAATCCCTACAGCATATGTTTCTGTACTGTATATGGTACCAGGATTTGCGGCGCTGTCTATCTGACGTTCTTCTCTTTGATCTGGCTGGTCAGTCCAATCTAGGGAAAGTCGTTTATCTTTTAAAAGGGTCCAACAAGGAGCTAACAAGGATACTAGTTAGGTATATTGAATCTGTTATCCAGAGGAGAGGTGAAAAGACGTCTATGTGTGAGGCCTAGATTATGGCTACTGATGTATTTACCTATGTCAGTGATGGCAAACCTTTTGAGCTCTATGTGTCAAAATTTGCAAGAAAACCTAGCTTAACTCGGGTGCTGTGTCACATCTAGAAATATCCATACTTTTGTGATATTTGTAGCTCTAGTCAAAAAGTTATATTTTTGATCTATGTATTTTATTAAAAGCAAAAATAAATAATTCTTTACATTAGTGACTTTTGTTGCTGAATTTCATTTGCTAAATCTTCAATTGAAAGTTGGTATTTCGTACACTTCAAGAACAAGCAAGCACTACATGCCCAGGTGCTAGGGTAACCATGTGTGTTACCCAAAAGGGCTTGGCGTGTCACCTGTGACACGTGTGTCATAGGTTGGCCATCATTGACCTATGTGCTATATCCTCATTTTTAATTATTAATTAATGGCTTTGATTGTATAAAGGGATTTTATTTTTTATGTTCTTTTATGCCAATAAAGGTTTTGAATTTGAATTTGATTTGAGAATGCGTTCAAATGTGTTAAAATTCTATCCTATACAAATCTATTTGTATGTATTCGTATGAACATTTGGTACGTATCTGATACGAACAGATATGTATCTGCTATGAACAGATTTGTATGCATATGAACAGATAGGTATCTGATACATTTCCCCAGCTTAACGGATGTCCAAACTATTTGTAATATTTGTAAAAGCTCCTGATTTTGGGGTATATCAGCTTTTTAAGCATCCTAGGCAAAGATCACCCCAGATAGATAAGGCAAACAAAGGCTGAATTCTCTAGCCATCTCATCTTTATTTTGCACAGAATTGTCCAGGCAGCAGCTACACTTGAGGTAAGGGGATTATCTTCCTTTCCTGGCCAATCTCCTCGTATGCAAATTTGTAGTACTGACTGTGGCTGAGAAATCTCAGTTTCTCCTGTCTTTTAGGATTTTATATCTTATAGAAAGATATCTCATATAGAATATCTTTTATTTGGCCTAGCACAAAATTAAGACTCTGTGCCAGATCAAATAAAAGGTATTCAAATGAGATATATATTATGACCTATATAGCATGTCCAGCCTCATTCCACATTGTCTTGTGGCAAATGTGTATTATGGTTTTACCATGGTTTCAGGGAGAGAAGAGGGTCTTTGGGGAGCATGCAGGATACAGTACAAGAGATTAAGGATGTTCACTAACATTTGCAACGTGCAAACTTTGGCTGAATTTCGACATTCAAATTCATATTGGCGCATTTGAAGATTGACGTTCAAATTCAAATTGAATGTTTTGATACACTCGTATGAAGCTTCATATGGGATTCGTATGCTATTTGTATGCATTCATATGGGATTTGCATGGGACTGAATGTATCAAAAATGAATCACGCCACATTCAAAATGGGGTCTATCTGAATGAATAGGAATTTTCTTGCATTCAATTCAATATGAATCAAATACAATGAAACATTAATGCTCATCCCTACAAGATACAGATGAGCCCCAGCAACAAGGTAAAACTTTGGGTGTTTTTCCATTGTCACTAGAAGTACCCATTAATGGGTACAAAAATGCCATTTCGTACCCATTAATGAGTACTTCATGGGTACTTTTAGTGACAGTGGAAAAACACCTTTTGTGCTCTTTAGAGGAATCTTAGGGCCTTTTCACACTTAACTTCAACGTACCCCTGGCTTCTTGAGGTGTAGACCACCCACTCCTGGGCTGTCTAAAGACCTATAGCAATGGACATGGCACTTATGACACATGTCTAACCACTGCAATGGTGACCACAATGTGGTGCATGACTGCACAGCTGCCACTACCCCTCCCTTGCACATCATTTGCACCCAGGAGTGGTCCAAACTCTGCTTGCAGGAGTGACCAGGTATGCATTAGATGCTCCCACTCAAGCTGTGAAGCAGGTTTTATTGCTACACACTTTGGAAGATTTGGACAGCCTTGCACATTCCAGAGTGTGCAGTCTGAAGGTACAGATGGAGTGTTCCAGAGCATGTGCATAATGCACTTCCTAAATGCATAATGAAAAGGCCCTTGCTGTTTGCAATTCAGGTTATAGCTGAAAATAAGCTCCCCTGCCCCGCCCCACCCTGCAAAATAAGCTCAGCATAAAACTTCAAAATTAGTGATGCAAGATTAGTGTTTTCATTCTAAATGTTATCTAGGCAGTGAGCAGTCATGGACAGCTGGGCCAGGACCTTCTGTGGCAAGGGACACCTTCCATGGAACAACTCTCTATTTGAGTTACCTTGAGATCATCTGTCCTCTTGCCTACTTGTCCTCCCTCCCTCCTTCCTCAGTTCCACAGTGCAGGGGAAATTCAGTTGTGGTCTCCAGCACTCCTGAAAACAACAGCCACTCAGTACACGTTGTAGGCTGCAATTGCTGTGAGTAGTTAAGTGTCTATTTTTGGTTGACTGTAATTTAATCAATTAATTACGCTGCATAGATTCACATCATAAAAGCCCAGGGAATAGATTTGCCACAAGGGCAACAATTTATTAGCAGACTTTGGGACTTTCTGCACTGAAAGGCCACGGCCCAAACCAGTGGGACTAGACCAGTGGGCTTGGAAGGGCTAGAAGGACACATTTCTAGGCTTGGAGCCTTTGGGGAACCCATTTCAGTCGCATGCTTTGGGTCATTGTAACATGAGTTACAGCAATGCAAAGTTGAAATCTATAAATTAGACAAAGGGCTAGTTCTCGCTTACGCTTGCAGAATGGATCAAGATGCTTCAAAATGCTCTGTCCACATGCTGTGACCACATGCTCAGGATGTACACAAATGGTTTTTTTTTGTTTTTTGTTTTTGCATTTGACTCGTATCAAATTGAACGCAAGAAAATTTATATTTGTTCGGATTGATCCCCTTCGAATGCGGAAGTATTTGATTCGATACAAATGTTCCATACAAATTTGATACAAATGTTCAATACAAATCTCATATGTATCTGCTTGGAACGCATCAAATCTGTCCTGAATCTACTTTGAATCTGCTCTCAATCTACTACAAATCTAACCTGCATCAATTGCAGATGTGACTGGGGCAGATGCTTTCCCATCTCCCCAGGTTCACAAATATAATGATACTTTGTACCATTTGATTTGAATTTGAATGTCAACCTTCAATGTGCCAACATTCTATTAGAATCCAAATGTCCAAATTAGGCCAATTTTATATGAATAGAAAATAATATGAATATTCATGCACATCCCTAGACTCCACCTGTGTCCCAGAGAGTCCAGAAATGTCCCAGAGCACCCTGATCCTCCCTAGCTGTGGAGAAGTAAAGCCTTCTCCATAGCTTGACTGGAAATCCTTGCACCACTTTCGGGTTCAAACATTGCGTGGGAGCAGGACAGGGCAGCATGGTTGTGGCTGTGCAGTCCACAGGGAGACTGTTTCAAAGCCTGGGTGCTACCACAGAAAAGGCCCTCACACGTCTGAGAAAGCTGGATCTGCAATGACCTCACCTTGTGTGCTTAATACAGTGGAAAGTATGTTCCCATTTAAGTGTGTGTGGGTGTTTAAAGCAGCCCTTGGAGATGTATAATTGCTACCTCCAGACTTGCAGAATAAATCTGCAGTAAAAGTGCAGCTTATCTACTGCGCAGTGACGATCAGCCATCCTGACCTTAAACACAGCTCTGTAGCCTCCCGTTGGAAGCTGCGAGAGCTGAGTCAGCACATGCCAACATGTGGGTTGAGGCAGCCAATCAGATTTGAGCTGCCCTTCCTGCTCTTGTTGGTCTCCTCTCGCCATTCTGTCCAGACTGGATGGAAAATTAGGATTTTGTTTATACTGTCCAGTGAGTGTCATTAGATCAGCGTTAAGGTAAGTCTGCAGTACTGATCAGATAATGTGATGCCACGACATTCATTGATTGTTGTGTCCGACACCTTGATCATGACTGCGCATTTTGCTGCACAGTATAAACAAGTCTTGATGCAGCAGATGTTTTCCAACTGACAACACCTAGAAATCATCCCAAAAGAATCCAGAGGCATTTCCGCACTGGATCGCGTTCGAAACCGAACGCGTTCAGGCGGAAAGCTTAAGCCAGCTTCGGGCGCTTTCCCCGTTCACACACAGACGCGCCAGAACGCGTGTAAACGCGTTCCGGAGCGTCTGGGTGCGAATGGTCAAAGCGCCCGAAGCTGGCTTAGCCGGCAAACGCCGGCCAGGGGCGCGCCGGCAGCCGCGGAGGCAGATCGACAATCAGCTGTTTGAAAAACAGCTGATTGTCAAAGCCGCGCGGCGTCGGAGGCGAGCCGGCAGGCGATCGGGAGACAGAAGCGGCGCGAACGCTTCTTCTCCCGAATGGCTGCGGACGGCTCGTCCGCGTTGGAACGCGTGTAGAGCACTTCGAAGTGCTCTACATTTCGAACGCGGAAAAGGCAGCTGCGGACACGTCGGGACGCAAGCCGCGCGCGGCCAATGCGGATGACGTGTCCGCAGCTGCCTTTTTCGCGTTCCGTTTTCCCCCGTGCGAAAACGTCTCAGGTTTGTAACAGGCTGATGGACTACACATTCTCCCTGCCTCTGATAACAATAAAAGATTTACCACCTTCCTATTATTTTCTCTTGAAGAAGTATTAACATGTGAACTGCTTTTCTTCCTCATGACGATAAATACCACTAATCTCACCTTAACTGCAGTAAAGGACAAAGAGAGAAAATATAAAATCATACTGCTGAAGAAACCCACAGTCTCCTAAACACCTAAAAAAAGAAGAAGAAGAAGAAGAGAAGAGGAAGAAGAGGAAAGGAGGTGTGGAGACTAAATGCATTTATGAGCAATCCCCTTCTGTTCCTGGAGTCTAGTTATCAAGAAGGTCAAGGACATCTCTCCAAACCTCCAAGATTAGATGCATTGGAGATCCTGACCTAAAAGCTTGTCAAGAGTCACAAAGACGTTGACAAAATCCAAAAAGAAAGTATAAAAAGCAGAACTAAAAACCACTTTCTTCCTTTCTCTTCTAGAGTGCACAGTGGTATTTTTTTCTGAGTGCGTTATCCTTTTGAACTTTGAGGGACACCAGACAAAGAAGAAGTTTTAAAATAGCATCAACAGGTTAAGTACATGGAATTTACAACTAGGCTTAGTGGTAGAGGTGAAAGCTACCCTGAGCTAAAATGATCATATCTCTCGACTACAGTAAATGGAAGAATAAGATACAATGAATGCCATAAAATAATAAAATAAAATCCACCCTAGAGAAGTGGTCACTTCTGATGGATGATAGTTCTGTAGATATTTTTTACTCCTCTGGGAAATTATGCAACTGGAATTCTTTGGTGTTTTCAGATAGCCCAGATGCATCCTAGGATTGAGGGGAGTGAAGGAGAAAGAGCAAGCTGAGAAGATCCAGCAGAGACCCTTCCCTCAACTGTCACCAGAAGAGACATCTTGCCTGAGAAGGAGTAGAGGAGCAAAGGAAGTTGGGAAGATTGTCCAGCAGTTCACAGCAGTGGTCGTTGAACTGTCATCAAAAGAACCATCTTGCCTGAAGGGTGCAGAGAGAAAGAGCAAGCTGAGGAGAGACTCCAGCAGCTTCCAGCTGTGTTGTCTCCATCCCTCAACTGCCATCAAAAAAAGCCCCCTTGGCTGAGAGTACCAGAAGAGAAAGCGCAAGTGGATTTCTGGGATGGCCCAACTTTATACTGTGGAAACATGTTATGTGTATAATACCTGTATTGCTTTTTGTTTGATTTTGTTCTGTACACAGTTCTGGGACCTCGTGATGAAGGGAGGGAGGGAGGGAGGGAAGCAAGGGAAGGGAAGGGAAGGGAGGGGATGGAAAGGAAAGGAAAAGGAAAGAAGAAAGAAAAAAGGGAGGGAGGGAGGGAGGGAGGGAGGAAGGAAGAGAGAGAGAGAGAGAGAAAGAAGGAAAAGAAAGAAAGAAAGAAGGGAGGATTATCATGTTTTGCACATAACATGTATCACCTGCAATCTGGTTTTCAACTGATTTGTCTGTCCAGTGAAGTAAATAGCTTGGGGTCCTTCTACAGCTGCTGATGTTCTGCACTAGCAACTCTACTAAAGGTCTTCTTTCTGCAAATTGTAGGAAGCAGTATGGATAGTGGATCATAACTATACGGGCACTGTACTGTTTTTACTTGTTTTAATTACTATTTTTATGCATTTTTAATTGCTGTAACTTCCCCTAAGACCTCAGGTTGTAGGCCAGGATAGAAATGAAATGGAATGGAATAAATACTCCCACTCCTGCGCTCATTAGAAAGTCAAGCTAATGATTTTCGGAAAAGGTGAGCACCCAAGATAATAGCAACACACAACGATGTAGAACAGAAGTGATCAAACTCATCCTGGTTTGGCTGAGGTGGGCAAAGAATGATGGGAGTTGCAGTCCGGAAACATCTAGAGGGACTTAGCTGAAACCCCAAGGGATTTTGAGCTGTACTTTCCCAGAAAAAGCTGTAGTCCATCTAACAGAGCTTCACCAATTTCTTTTTTCTCTTTTGAAAAGCTGTACTGGGGTGGGGGGAATCCCAGAATTCAAATAGTAAGTGAATACTACCTTCAGCAGCCCGTCAAGCATTCTGTTCTCCCTTCCCCACTTTGCCTTCTGGGCTCACATCCAAAAGCTGCCCTTCTTCAATGCTCTCTGCCACCTCGTGACCATGTGTGGGTCAGCACGTGCAAGAGCGTGGGACGCCCACATGCCCTGATGTGGCTGTGTTAACCACCAAACCTAGCCCTAAGTGTATTCTACCAAAACATCCATGCGACCCTGAAGGCCAGGCATTTTAGCGGCCCTGATGTAGGCTCTGCGCTCGGTACTAGGACCTGGCTGCACCTTTGTCCCTCTTAATAAAGGCGTCTCTTATTCAGCTATTCTGAGATGCTCTGATCTACCGCTCTTATAAATAGTCTAATGGAGGGGGAGACATTCATGCACAGACACACTCTGAGAAGCAGCACTAACCCCTTGTAAAGAAAAACAATTAGCTAATGAGGCTTTCTTGACGAATAAGAACAGACCGCACGCAAAAGCAGGATTAGATCACACTCTTTTCCCTGCAAAGCCTCCTTGTCTTCCCTGCTGGGCTCCTTGAGTCTCTCCATGCTGCTGGAAGAGCAATCAGAGAACTTCACTCATTTAACAACTGAAGAAACAGCAAGCGAGAAGTTGCATATCTGGAGAAATCACTCAAATGAGGGCTGCCTGATGTTTCAGCTCATCAGCATTCATTTTTAATTTGACCTGGGAAGAAGTGCCCACAGGAAGGGCGGGGGGGGGGGGAGAGAAGGGGGAAAAAAGTCCAGTGTTGGATGCTGGCCTCTTCTTTCGGGTTGACTTCTCATGGAACTGCAGTCAAACATCCACTTTTGCATGCTTTGTGAGTAGAAACAGCCAGCCAGGATCATATCCTTAATCACATCCCACTAGGCATGTGCACAAATATTCGTAACATTCAGAATTCGTACACGTTCGTATGAATTCGGACGTTCATATACAAGTCGAATTTTGAGAGATCTGTGCATTGACGTTCGTATTCGAATGAATACTTCGGAACATTCATACGAAGCTTTATTGCATTCATGAGTCTGAGGTGGCGGGAAAGCGGCTGCCCCAGTCACATCTGCAAGAGATCCAGGGTGGATTGAAAGTGGATTGAAAGGAGATTCAAAGTGGATTCAGGGCAGATTTGGTGCTTTCATAGCAGAAACGTAGGGGGATATGTACGCGATTCGTATCAAACATTTGTATTGAATTCATACTGAACATCTGTACTGAATTTGCATCCTACCACATTTGAAGGGGATCTGTTTGAATGAAATATGAATTCTCTTGCATTCGATTAATATGAATTGAATGAAAAACAAAACCATTATGCACATCCCTACATCACACCGAAAAGACAACCCATCACCTGTAACCACAGCAGTTCTAGCACATGTGTTTTTGTCAGACTTGCCCCAGGTTCATGAAGGATGAGAAGCAGAAACAATCAGCAAGGGGTATTAAAATGAGTGTGCATTGGAAATAGGCAAATAACCCATAAGAGGACATAAGAACAGAAGAGCAGCCCAGCTGGATCAGACAACAGACCACCTAGTCCAGCATCCTCAACATCTCAAGCTGGAGACAAAGGGAAAATCTCCACTTCTCTTCAATCCTTCCAAATGGCCTTTAGATGCCTCCTGCTTGTCTCCCCAGCCTGGAGGAAGTACCAGAAAAGCAATTGGCCCACAAAAGCCATGAGAGGGTAATGGATAGAAAGAGGTAATTAATGAGAAGGAGAAGGAGAAGAAGTTGGCTTTTCTACCCCACTTTTCTCACAGATTTAAGGGGACTCAAAGTGGCTGACAAACCTTCTTCTCCCTACAAAGGATACCCTGTGAGGTGGGTGGGGCACTGAGAGCTCAGAAGAGAGCTGTGACTAGCCCAAGGCCACCCAGCTGGTTTCATGGAGGAAGGTGGAATCAAAGCCAGTATTCCCAGATAAGATTCCAGCTCCCTAACTGCTAGACCAAACATGGGCACCGCAGAGATTTCTGTATTATACAATAATAATATTAACATAATAATTTTAACAATGGTGAGAATGAGAAAGATGACGGTGATGGTGATAAAAATTCCAAACTGATACCCTCCTCACACCATCCCATGGACTGAGCACAAAATATTGCAGCACCCTTAATATTTCTTTCTCTCAGCCGTCCAGCCTGATTTTATTCTTACCCCTTTAATGTTGTTGTTGATATCTTCTTCCTGTGCTCTTGACTGCCAAAAAAATTCAATTGCACATGTGGAACTAGGAACAAAGTGAAAATGAATTATGCATCAGGAAGGAACTTACATTGGAAACAAAAAGAAAAAAGTCAGCATTTCCCAATTACAAGATAATTTAGGAAATGATGTATTTAAAGATACTGCAATGGACTGAAATCAAGAGACTGAACAAAGTCAGGGTGGCTAGATAAAAAAGAAAAGAAAATACACTAGGAGTTTGCAGATTCAATCCCCATAATTTTTTTCCCAGTCTATTAGATCTTACCAGGTCAGAAAGCAAGTCTAATATTAGGGACATTCTATCACCCTCTTAACCAAACTCTCAAAGGAGACTGGCATTTGGAAAATGAGGTAAAAGAGAAAAAGAAAAGATAGTTATAATGGGGGACTTCAACTATCTTCACAAAGACTGTACAACTCAGGAGAGAGAGATAAAACTCCAATACATGCTAAATGAGCAGATGGTTGCTGAACCAAGTGGGAGAAGGAGGATTCTGGCCTTCATTCTAAGTAATGCTCAGGATCTGGTATAGGATGTCACTATGGCTGATCCAAAAGAGAACCGTGAAACAGTGCAATAATGTTCAGTTTAAATATAGACAATAAGTTGTCAATAAATTCCTGCAGAAAGACTTTTCATGAAGGACATTTCCCCAAAATGAGAAAACTAGTAAAAAAGGAATTGAAAGTTAGAAGAGTCTAATAATCACTCCAAAATGTATGGAAACTATTGTTTTTACAAATACAACAATGGAAGACCAATATCTAAAAGAAGAAAGGGCACTACCAAGCCCAAGAAGACTTCATCACAGCTAACAAACACAGTATGGAATGCCATTAAATGCAAGAAAAACTCACCTAGGAAACGGAAGGCTTGACCTAATGAGGAGAATAGGAAGGAATGTAAATTCTGGCAAAACAAATGCAGGACATACATCAGGGATGCTAAGAAGGATTTTAAGGAGCACATGACTATCAAAATCATGAAAATCAAATCAATTTTCTTCCAGTACAGTCACCTGAAAACTATTTTCATATCCTTTAATATTCATCCAAAAGACATAAAAACCAAAAGCTTTAACTTCACCTTCTTCTTCATATGAGAAAGTGAGAGGCTTCAATTAGCAGGCTTATGCTTTTTACGTCTTCCTTATGCCTTTATTTTCCATAATGCCATATTGAAAGGAGACCATGACCCACAACCCAGAAGTCCATGAGTAATGGCACCACACCACTAAGTCCTTAACATACGAAAAGCAACATCTTCAGGGCCTGTTTGCACTTGGCCATATTCTGGAATATATCTCAGGATTCGGGTCTGTTGCCCTCATGCTAATGCAGACTCTAGTAGGTCTTATCTGAGGCCTTCCATTGCCTGCACTAACATGTGGACAGCAGGGTGCTTTCTGCACTTGGCCTTATTCTGGAAGATATCCTTGCATTGGGGCCTGCTGTCTGCATGCTAGTGCAGACTATGGCAGGCCCTAGGTAAGGCCTGTCATAGTCTATATTGGTATGTGGACAACAGACCCTCTATCCCAGAAAGGTCCCTATTCCAAGATATATTCCAGAATGAAGCCAAGTGAGAACAGGCCCTCAGATTAACACATATAAATAAGGATGCTTAAATGACAGATCTTACTTATAGCTTTGTTTTACTGGCATTCAGAGACAGAAGGAGTGAATGCCACATAACCACCCAGCCTTTCTACGGCATCTCCTTTGTATTGGACCCTGTGAAGATTTCTGAGCATGTGGCGTTTATTTATTTCACTTTTTTAAATGTGCAATGTAAAAGCATAATGCATTAATACATTTTTGGTTGGGAATTATTCCTGCTGACATCAGTGGAGGTCCAATCTGCAGATTTTCTTTTTTGACAGATGATGAAATGATAGACATTTCAGGAGATAAACCAGTGACTTGCATGTAGCTCAATCTTTTACAAATTCTGCCTCAAGCAAATTGATTGTACACTTTCCTTAACCCAAATCTCCATCTCATGTTGACATTCCTGTCTTCTGCTGATAACAATGGGGCTATGCAAACTGATGCTATCCTAATTGGGGGCAAAAAGCATCTGTGTGTTTATTTTGAAGTCATTGCTCTGCAACCTCCTTTAGGGAGGGCTGAATAAAGAATTAGCAAAAGGCAAACACACACACACACATAAACACACACACCTGTAACTGTCTTACCCCCCTTCCCCCTCCCCTCAAAATAATGTATAATTGTTTGGCTATAGTTCTCTTTTGAAAAAAAAAGAGAAACTTTGGAAGGTTTAGGAAATGGCATATTGTTGTTGTTGTTGTTGTTGATAGAATCATAACAATATGACACAATACCAAACATGTCAGCTTTAATATTTCATAACACATGGTATAGAAAAGGTGGATAGAGAAAATTTCTCTAGAGAAGCTTTGTCAGCCACTTTGAGTCCCCTAAAATGGGTGAGAAAAGCTGGGTAGAAAAGCCAACTCTCTCCTCCTCCTCCTTCTCTGATGTCTACTATTCAAGACCACCATTTCTCCATAGTGGAGAAAATTTCTTTTCTCTATCACACAACACTAGAACCAGGGGGGCCCCTATGAAGCTGATGGGTAGGAGTGTTGGATCAGACAAGGGGAAGGATTTCTTCACCCAGAGGCTCATCGGTCTATGAAATTTGATGCCAGAAGAGGTCGTAACAGCTACCAGCCTAGATGGCTTTAAAGAAAGGTTAAACAAATTCATGGAGGACAGATGTATCAGTGGCTACTAGAATAGATGCCTAAGTACATCTTTCAGGCTGGGGCGACAAACAGGATGCCTCTAAGTCCATTTTCTGGGATCCAAGAGCAGGAGGTTTGCCTTTGTCTCTTCTTGAGATGCCCATGGGCGATTGGTGGGCCATCATGTGTGACAGGATGCTGGACTAGATGGGCTGTGTCCTGATCTAGCAGGGCTCCTCTTATGTTCTCTCATGCTCTTATATGTATGTATGTATGCCTGAATATATTTACATACAGCCATATGAGGAAGAATCAGCACTTTTGAGAGGCCTGTTAGCTGTATAACTGTGTGGGGAACATTGAGGGCAACATCCTGACACTCATAGCAATGTACTGTTCCAGTGTGTCATTTTGGCGAGAGAGTTACACCATTCTTTATATTTGGTCTGTACAATCTTGAATGACTTGAGCGTATCGTTCGCTGAATCATTAGATCCTTCGGCTTTTTGAATTAGTTGATGATTTTTCAATCTTGAATTTGATTGCATTATTTTCTTATTATCTTTATTGTCTATTTTAAAAAAATTTCAGTTTTTTTGGCTGATGGGTGCCATCCTCTTTGGTCTG
Organism: Aspidoscelis tigris stejnegeri; assembly: GCA_023333525.1. Taxonomy (NCBI): domain Eukaryota; kingdom Metazoa; phylum Chordata; class Lepidosauria; order Squamata; family Teiidae; genus Aspidoscelis; species Aspidoscelis tigris. Next base: position 5,850,789 of record JALMGA010000007.1, read on the forward strand.
GATACTTCCATCTAGATGTTAGTGTAACTGCACATGTGCCATCACCAGAACAACAGTGATGTACATGGCCATTCACATTTTCGGTCATCTGAGGTGTTAGAGCACTTGTACAGCACCTCAGATGACCCCCAGGACCTGGAAAAGGTCTGAATAGTCTCTCTGGTGGCCAGGGAAGATAAGTTTTCATCCACATAGTGGATGCTGGAGTAGATTCTGGGATAGCAGGAGACATTTCTGTTGTGGAAATGCCTCCTGCAAGTGCAGATGGTGCTACCCAGATGTTATCCCAATGTGCACTAGCAGGCCAAGTGTGAAAGGGCCTAACAGACAGACCTAAATGGTGGACCACAAAGCAAGAGGAGAAGTTGGACTAGATGGGCTGTAGGCTGATGCAGGTGAGCATCTTTTATGCACTTTCGTTTTTATGGTCTTGGAAACTCACCTAGTTGTTGTTGATACTTGACCATCTAGGAAGACCAAGTCCTATAAGCCAGATGACAAGCTGGAAAACAAGCAAGAAAATAAACAAATGAGACTATGTTAAATAACCTCTAAATAGTTGCCAAGAATATTTTTCTGGATTTGTCTCTGAACTTCCCAAGAGTTCTGTTTGACTTGAAGTTAGCTTTTCCTTTACCTTATATGCTGGCTGACTGCAAATTAGCAACATATTTTTCATTCAAAATATGGTTTCTTTGAAGATAACCCTCCTGATTTTGATAAAATGAACTTTTACATTGGCATGCCTCAGACTGCAGCCTTATCAAAAGTTTCAGTTTATTTTGCTTGTGAAATACAGTATGACTTTCCTCCTTTCTTTCCTCTCTATGAAAATTCATGGCTTTGCTTGGTAAACCTGGATGATGGAAGAGAAAGGGAAGGGAGGGACAACAAAGATCAGCTGTGAAGTTTTGGTGGCAGCCCTAGAGCAACTCTGGTTGGGGGGGGGAACACATCTAGGGTTGCCTGTTTGTAACAGCCTCCCCATAAAACTCCTTCTCTGTGAACCAGTTTGGTCTAGTGTTTAGCGAGTCAGACTCTTATCTGGGAATACCGGGTTCAATTCCGGCCTCCCCCATGAAGCGAGCTGGGTGACCTTGGGCTAGTCACAGCTCTCTGCTGAGCTCTCACAGACCCACCTACCTCACAGGGTGTTCTGTTGTGGGGAGAACAATAGAAGCTTTGTCAGCCACTTTGAGTCCCCTAAAATGGGTGAGAAAAGCTGGGTAGAAAAGCCAACTCTCTCCTCCTCCTCCTCCTCCTCTGATGTCTACTATTCAAGACCACTATTCCAGCTCATAAGAACCTAAGAGGAGCCCTCCTGGATCAGGCCCCAGCCCATCTAGTCCAGCATCCTGTCACACACAGTGGTGCACCAATTTCCCATGGGCATCTCAATCAGAGACAAAGGCAAACCTTCTCCTGCTCTTCAATCCCAGCAAATGGCCCTAAAAGCATCCTGCTTGTCCCCCCAGCTCAAAAGATATACTTAGGAATCCATTCTAGTAGCCATTTATACATCTGTCATCCATAAACTTGTCTAACATTAAAGCCATTTATGCTTTAAGGAAGGGTTAGAACTGGTTCTTGGAATTTTTAGATTCTGGAAACAAATTCATTTCCTTTACTTGTATTTTTGTCCCTCCCTATACTTGAAGGTCTCAGGACAGTTTAAAACAGTAAAAACAAAATATAAAATAAAGTCTTATTTTTTAAGTGCATAAAAATAGAGAGCAAAAGTTGCATCTTCAGTCAAAGATCAGGGTTAGGGATGTGCATGGATATTGTGGGTGTTTTTTTTTTTTGTATTTGATTTGTATAGAATCAAATGTAAGAAAATTTGTATCCATTCGAATAGATCTCCTTCAAATGTGGTAGGATTCTATTTGATACGAATGTTCAATTGCACACGAATCCCACATGAATGCATATGAATTCTGTATGAGTCCCATACAAAGCTTCAGACAAAGCTTCATACAAATGTTCCAAAACATTCAATTCAAATTCAAATGTCAATCTTTGAATATGCTGATGTCCAAATTTGGCCAAATTCCTACATATATTCGTGCACATCCATGGTCAGGGTAGATCTTCACTAAACTTATATGGTGAAGACTCCTTGTGCATCTCAGAGGCGATGTTATTTCCTAATATGGGGGTTACCACTGTGATGGTCCTATCCCAGGTCCCCATCTCTTTAACTAGGGCTGTCCTACATTGGAAAAATAATTGTTGTCTTGGGCCACAAACATTAATTAATACTGATGAGAAGAATGTTGTGTCACATTCATAGTCACCCTGGGCTGGATGTGGGCATCCCTGCTTGTAATTATTTCAGGTGATGAAATAATGCGGTTCAGAATAATGCGGTTCGAAAAGTATTAAATCTTCCTAAATGTTCCCATGTTTCAATCCATCGTAGAGCATTGCATTGGCTACCAATTCGCGCTAGGGCCCACTTTAAACTGTTAGTACTAGCATTTAAGGCCCTGCGACTGGGGACACCTAGTTATTTGGCAGCCTACCTGGTAGGATATATCCCGCCTAGGGTTTTGCGCTCCGCTTCGCAAGGTCTATTGGTAGTTCCTTCAACATCAACAGCGGTGTCAAAATTACGGGCCTTCCAGGATTTGGTCCCGCAACTCTGGAATCGTCTTCCACTGGAATTAAGGCTGGAAGAGGATCTTGGTTCTTTTCGAAGGAAGTTAAAAACTTTTCTCTTTGAGTGAACCTGTTATGGGGGGTAGGCGAGAAGTTTCATTGTAGGTTGTTGTCTGTGTATATTCTCATTGATTGTATATGTTTTATTTTGTCAGGCCCTTTGGAAGAAAGGGCATTAGAAATAAACGTTTATTATTATTATTATTATGATACAATCAAGGAGGGCTCCCCTACAAATCTTAAAACACAGGTAGGTCAATATTGGAGATGGTGTTCCTTTCAATTTTGTATCTGGCCCTTTTCACAGCTTTGTTAGGTGCAAAGGCTAGCAAGCCTCTGGGATAGATAAGACGTCTGCACTTCAAAACCTCCAATCCATCCCAAAGTTACCTGGACATTCCTTACTTGCCAGGTAAATGCAGATGCTGCACTACCAGCAGCATTTGCCTTACTGGAGCTATAACAGCTTTAAACATGCATGGTGCCATTGCTGTGGCAACCTGGTGAAGCGGCACACAACTACAGCTGTGCCACTTCCTTCCAGGCTCCATTCATGCAGAAGAAGTGTGAACACAGCCATACCAGCATTTAGTAGCTAGTGGCTAGTATAGTTGTAGAGCACTTTTTAGTGTTCTACAGCTGTACGCCCAGGGCACACTCCCACACACGTGGAGCAGCTTCTGGAATAGAAGCATCTCCACACAGTATGTATTCCCCAGATGTCCCACTCGGAGCTAGGGTGAAAAGGTCCTCTGTTTCATTGCTCCCAGCCTTCCAGCTGCTCCTGAGCAATGGGAAGAAACTATAGTTTAGTTGCGGAGCACCAATGTTTATTAGAAATTGGACTAAAATTAACAGATTTACTTATCAGAATCCCAGGACAGGCAAAGATGACTGTAAAGAGTTGCTGTTAGTCAGGAAAGCAGCGATGCCCTGTGGACTGGGATCGTGAAGCAAAGGAGGAAGTTCAGCAGACCGTGGGGAAGTTCACACACTGCTTCCCCTCCATGGGAAGCAAAGCATGGACTTGTCCATGCATGTACTAAGCAGGTAATCCCTCCCACCACACATCCGGATGCCTACCTCAATTGCAGCACCAGAAGATGTGCGGGTGGGCTTGCCTGGAGCTTTAATGAATCTGGGGCAGGTAAAGGAAGGTTCATGGGCAGCACAGTGTCAATCTGTACCATGCATAGTCACTATGGAGGGAGCTTCTGGATGGAAGGAAATACTTCTGGTTAGGGAACAGCTCCTCCATGTGTGGATGCCCCATCTTGGAGCTGCCCTCCCCCCATGGTTAAGTGCGGAAAGGCCCCATATCTATTGGACCTCAGAATTCTTTTTAATGACACCAGTTCCTGAGATCCAGGACCACAGGCCACCATGTCAACATAAACTATGGACACTGGACATCAAAGGGGAAGCTATGTAAAAGTGAACTATTGCCAGGTAGAGGGAGTGGAAAAAAAACACATTGCTCATTTTCTCCAGTTGCATAATCCTTATTATCAACCCTTTTTCTTGTTACTGTGCAAAGTTGTTCCACTGAATGGCTACTTTCTCCCGTCTTGGACAAGAAGGAAGCAACAATGACAACCAGAGCGGTAGACTGGAACCTTCATTTTGCATTCAGACATGTCATTCTGCTTCTTGTAAACTTCTCTGTGTTCAGAGGAATCCTGAAAAACTCTTGAGTTTTAATGGCCGTTTCCTCACACTCTCCCTAGGTGATGCAACCCTTCAAGAATTATGCATACCTGTCAAGGCCTGCCAGATTTCCATCTCTTTCTTTCTGTTTCTCCCCCTTCATTTCTCCCCTTTTGTTTCACGACTGCTTGTCACTCTTGAGCCGCTTATTTTTCCGTCAATATACAAAGAGCACTAGCCATTCTCCCCCCGCAAAACATGGAAGCTCCTGCAGCTTTTATATGCAAATCTGATCAGTCAACACATCACAAAGAGAGCATGCTTCAATAGCAAGAAAGATTGTGAATCAATGCCATGCCAAACCACAGCTAGGAGCCTCCCAAGGTCCATAATTCACTCCAGTATAGCAGCTCTCGAGGGAAGATTGATAAAGAATTCAGACATTTCGAGCCTGTTTGCACCTCTGTGAAGAAATTTAGAGATAGTGGCTGGGGTTTGTATCAAGAGTGCTGGCACTGTCGCCAACTTACCTAGCAGCGCTCACAGTGTGGATGGCCTGTCCTAGACCACCTGCATCTCCATAGCAAGGGCCAGGGGCTGCTGCTGTGGGGATCACAATGTGGCACACATTTCCACAGCTGCAGCCATCCCACTTGAGAGTGACAAGGGCACTGTTTTAATGGGGTATGTATTTAATGTTTTTATATGGGTTTTTACTGTAAGCTGCCCAGAGTAGGGATGTGCACAAATGTGTTTTTTGACTTTCGAACCGCAATGAATCGGATGTTAGGAATTTTGTATTTATACAAATAGACCCTTTACAATGTGGCTAGAATGTAACCTGCCCTGAGACCTACGGGTATAGGGTGGGATATAAATGTAAATAATAAGAAAATAAATAATACAAATGTATTCATATGAATTTGTATGAATATCGGATATGAACAAATACGTATCAGATACAAACAAATATGTATCAGGTATGAACAAATACGTATCAGATACAAAGGAACATGTATCCAATACATATCTGAGATTCATATCCAATAGATATCCCATAACAAATCCACTCTGAAACCATCAAATCTGACCTGAATTCCCCCTAGATCCATTGCAGGTGTGACCGGCACAACTGCTTTCCCACCTCCCCAGTTGAACGAATGTCCAAACTACTCATAAGAATGCTCAGAAACATTTGTTTTCATACGAATGTCAATGTACAAATATAGTAATATTCAATTCATGTACAAATGACGAATATTATGAATATTCGTGCACATCCCTAGGCCAGAGATCTTGGGATATGGGGTGGGATAGAAATATTTTAAATAAATAAATAATACACATCACGAGATTATATGGTACAACAGCCACACTGGGAACAGCAGAAACAAAAAGCTACCTTCCAAGCTGGATTGCTTTAAGCAGCCATTTACGTATAGATCGGTTGGATTTTTGTACTTTTCCCTTGTATGGTAGTGTGTTCAGTCCAATCTGAACACCTCACAACCACGTTCAAACATGGTACATTTGCTAGGGTCGGGCAAGATGTTCGGTTCAAACTTGAAGGGCCTTTTTGCACTTGGTCTTATTCTAGAATATATCCCACAACTGGGACCTGATATCTGCATACTAGTGCAGACTATGGAAGGGCCCAAGTGAGGCCTGTCATAGCCTGTATTGGCATGTGGTCAGTAAACAGCTACCCCAAGATATATTCTAGAATAAGGCCAAGTGCAGAAAGGGCCGAACTGGTCAATTTGCAGCAGTTTGAACCCAAACCCATTCAACACACCTCTTCCTGGTGCGTTCAGATCATCCCCAGGAACACATTTGCTTCATGCTTTGAATAGGAGTCGTGCTGCAGCTTTTGTGCTCAGCGACTGAATTGGACTCCATTCAGATGGAGGGTTCTTTTTGTCAAAAAAAAGAGAGTGCTTTAGGGGTTGGTTGTAGATGGAACCTTAAAACAAAGGATATCCCTTCTCTACTGCCTGCTCCCTCTCTGGTTCACTCACCTTCCCCCCACTCCTCGGCACGCACACATTTTAAATGTGCTTCCTGCTGTGGTTTCAAGTTACTTTGGTGCATTCCATTGGCAGAACATCAGTCGCCTTGGCTTGTACCACACATGCTCCCTGTAGCATCCAGAGCTCTTCAGATATGCTGCAAACATGCCCATTTTGAGTGCAAATTGTTTGTTCAAAAAACAGACTTAACATGCCCCAGAGCATTGTTTGAAAGCCTAAATAGATAGGATTTGATAGAACAGTTAAAATAATCATGGAAAAAGAAGCTTTGAAACTCACAGCTTGTCCAGCTGTCGAATGTAGGCCTTGGAACACAACAATACAGAGCGTTGCCTTTTATATTAGCCTTTGGAAAGCAGCCCAATTTTGATTAAGAAAACCTCACACAAGATTGTCCTGATCAAGACTAATGTGTTGTATTCTGGGATTTATGAAACTTCCACTTGTTAACCACAATAAATTAACTACTAACGGGAGCTTTTGGTTGCCTGGGGAAGGTGGGGAACAAGGAGCTCTAGAGCATAAGAACATAATAAGTCAATAGGGGATCCACTGGATCAGGCCACAGCCCATGTGGTCCAGCATCCTGTCCCACACAGTGGCTCACCAATTGCCTATGGGTATCCCAAGCATGAGACAAGGGTTTCAGAGGGTCTGTATATGTACCGTGTGTGTGTGTGTGCACTAAGGATGTACACTAATTCCTTCCCTTCACATCAAAGCAAATGGGATAGAACTTCACATTTGCACAAATGGAGTAACTTCAAATATGCTAAGCTCTGGATTTGCTTTGAATTTCCTTTGAATCTCTTTTGCCATCAGTTGTGTTTCTGAATCTGCTCCAAATCCGCTCTAAATCTACTCTGAAGCCATTCTGAAGCTTCAAATGAAGGCACAAAAAGATTTTGCTTTGCATGCGTAGGTCAGTCTTCAGATATAGCCAATATTTGATTCAGATGAGAAGCGACAAAGATCTTTTGCTCATCCCTAGTGCATTTACATACAGTATCTCAATTTTGCTGTGATAAAACATTATTATTATTATTTCTAAAAGTCTGCTGCTACAGCCTAGAAGCCTAGAGGTGCACTGATTGCTGATTAGATGTGGAGCACATCACACCAATCTTAAAAGAGTTACTTTGGTTCTCGATCTGCTGCCAAGCCCAAAATATCTAAAGGGTTCTTCCATATCAGCCAGCCCATGCCTTAAGATTTGGAGGAGAGGCCCTCTTGGTTGTCCCACCACCCTCAGTAGCAAAAGGGATGAGGACCCACAAGAGGATCTGTTCCACGAGTCCCCACAGCTGGAAAGCTTGTACAAGCTTCACACCTTCTCCCCACAGCTCTGAAGGCTAGGAACAATATTTCCTAGAATCAAAGCCTAGGTGCTTTTGGGTGGTGTTCTACGGCATGCCAAGTCCCACCCCCAGAAGTTCTGGAACAAGAGTCATGCCCTTTGCTAACCTCCTGTGACGTGGAAGAAGGCTCTGGGGATGTTCACACTACACCTGTAGTGCATAATTAGGCAACCTCTGGGGAAGAGCATCTGCAACAAGGGGAGGCAGTTACAGCCTCCAGGCACCCCTTGCCTTCCCAGAGGTTGCCTAATTAGGCATAGGTGTGGAGCATAGGTGTGTAAGGACCAATCCGTATGAGCAAAAGCAGTCCACAGTGGAGGGGCAGGTCTTGTACAGAAGCCTTGTACAGGAGTACAGCTATGCCTGCGAAGATTCCTTCAACAGGCAGTTACATTGCCCCAAGACTTAGGGTAGCGGATTCCCACCCCCTATTCTTAATTACTCAGGAAAATAAAGACCTGAAGGCATCTGTTTGTTTACAAAATACAACGAATTATCAAAATGGATGATGTTTGCAGATATTAATTTCCACAGGACAAAAAAAGAATTACCTTGGCAAATCCTGTCCTCCTCCTCCTCCTCCTCGACAACCAATAATTAGATTCCTGCATTATAATACTAAATATGGTGCTCTCAGTGGATATAATGTGCAGGCCGCAGCATCTACTACAGCCTTCTATGGGGGTCTTTTCCTTCACCCTCCTCCTGCTGTTCTCAACCTGACTGCCTCAAAGCCTGCACTGAACCTTAAAGCAATATTTCTCCCAAAAGCCTCAAGCAGATTCCAAACAAATGCAGATGTGGAATGGAAGCAAAACAGCTGCCGAGGAAGCCGTGTCAATATCCTAGAGGAATCCATTCCTTATCAAAAAGAAACTTAATTTCAGCAATAAAAAATTTGATTATCTATTGTTATACCAAATGTGATTAATGTTTTGTGGTGATTAATCAACTGCAAAATATATAATTATGCCATCTGTATTTTTCCATCTTCTTGTCACTTAAGAATTCCTCAGGGGAGTAGGGGGTAGGGAAATAGGCACATGGAGCACTTAGAGAGCTTTTAAAAACACACACGCCAAAAGCCTGGAGACTTTAAAGATGAAAAACTAGCTGGCACAGAGTTTAAGGAAGGAATACTGATAGCAAAGCTATGTCCACATGAGTTGATTCTGAAAGAGTTCCACGGCACGATCCCAGAGCATCTACACAAGTGTGCAATAAAGATTTAAATGGCTGGGTTTTTTTGGGAGAAAAGCTACAGTTTTTAAGCTCTCCATGCTAAAACTACAGCTATCTCCACACTAGCACAAGCTAAATGTTGTTTGCATTTTTGGTGGCACATTGAGGACCAAATATGGTCGCTGGCTTCAAAGGCTGGCCCACCTAAAACCTGAGAACTTCCATTCTCAGTCTTCAGCATTTCTGGCTAAGGTCTTTTCAGCTGTGGCACCCTATCCTGACCCAGAGCCTAGTCTGATGCAAACAGGTTGTACCGCAGAGAGGTAAGGATCCTGCAATTCCACACTAGCGTGTGGAACATCTCCCCTTGGAACTCCCTGTGAACCACAGCAAAGATACATTTGGGCAGGCCTAGGAGTGAAACAAAAATAGAAAATGCTTATAATTTTCAACTGATGTCTTTCTAGACCTTTAACTTGCAAGACCATGAAAATGCACCCACCCACCCACGGGGAAACTATTTTAAATTTCCAAAGTATTAACCACGTTTCTTCCTTGTGAAGGTGCATCTTGGTGGGAAACTAGACATATGGGTATGGTAGAAGTACAAAATAGAAAGAGATGTGAAAGCCAGGGCAGAACATTTGAAAAAGTCTGAGAGGAGGAGGAGGAGGAGGAGGAGGAGGAGGAGATCCTTTTTCCTTTTCTCCCTGATTGCACTTTTGCTTCTTTCTTTTGGATTGATGAATAAAATGTTGAGCAGCAGTTGTACAGCATCTATAATAGGGCATCATTCTCTTTACAGTATTCTGTAATCAAAATAAAAAAATAAAAATAGATAGAGGATGGTAGATGATGATGGATGATGATGATGATGGTAGGTAGGTAGGTAGGTAGGTAGATCTTTTCCCCAAGATGATTTCTAAGAATTACATAATACTGAAAGATATATTAGGCAACTATCTACAGAATTAAATCATTGGAGAAAAACAGCACAGGGCACCTTACGGATCCCAGTCCAAGGCCCAATTCTATCCCTGGGGTGCTCCCGTTTTAACAAGAAGCAAGACTCAGTGCCGCTCTTGCTTGAGGAGTTCCTATTGCTGATCCGCCCACCCACCCAGAGATGGGTAGAAGTGCTTTTGTCCTGCAGACGAGGCCCCAGAGGACCAATAAAGAGTGGATATCCTTATTAATTTATTTCCGTAGATCTCAGAAATAAGGAAGTGACTGCACTGTTTGCTCAAAAGTCTCAGGAGAGAAAAAGGCAGAAATTTAAAGCTACTGAAGTTGAAAATAATTTCACTAAACCTAAAGCCTGAAAAGTGACAGGAAGTGCAAAGAAACTGAAATAAATTATGCTTCTTTAGTGACTTCTTTATTGACTCCGAGCATTCTTGTACTTGCCAGTAGTGCGGACATCCCTTCCAGGTGCAGTTGGAGTTCAAGGCCCACCCTCTTCTAGTATTTATTTATTTATATTTCAATTTATATGCCGCCCCATACCCGAGGGTACATTACAACCATGCAAGACAGACACTAAGACTGTCCTAGGGAGCCCAAAATGATCTCAGAGAAAAAAATGGAATTATTCAAATTTGAGCCAATTTGAATACATTTGTATCTATTTATATGAATATTTTATTCATATTTGATGATACAAACAACATTCATATGTGTCCGTACACATCCATATAGATATGAATAAGATGTGTACAGATAGGGATGTAATGTGTACACATATGAATGTCCAAATAATTCATATGAATGATTCAAAACATTCAAATTCATTCAAATGTTAAATAACGAATGTATAGACATTTGATTTGGATTCGAATGTCCAAATTCAAACAAATTTGATCAAATTTTGAATGATTCGAATATTCTTGCACACCCCTAACGTTGGGTCATCATGCTCCTTTGCCATCCAGCAGACAGGAAGGGTAGTATGAAAACACCTCAGATTACTTTTCCCGGTACACAGCAGCCTGATCAGCTCTGATAGGTCCATGTGTTCTCGGGTGAAGGGAATTTCTCATGAGTTCTCATACAAACAGGGAAAAATGGAGAGTAACAGAAGATTCTGCACTGAGGGTGCTTCCACACCTGCTGCCAGAAAATGGATTTAAGGAAGAAGAAGAAGAGGAGGAGGAGGAGGAGGAGGAGGAGAGAGTTGGCTGTTCTACCCTGCTTTTCTCACCCATTTAAGGGGACTCAAAGAAGCTGACAAAACTTTTCTATTCTCCTCCCCACAACAGAACACCATGTGAGGTAGGAGAGGCTGTGAGGGTTCAGAAGAGAGCTGTGACTAGCTCAAGGTCACCCAGCTGGCTTCATGGGGGAAGGCTGAATCAAACCCGGCATTCCCAGATAAGAGTCCGGCTCCCTAACCACTAGACCAAACTGGCTCACAAAGCACCAGGAATCAATTTTGACTAGAGGCCATTTTGACCCTTGTCTTACCCACCCATCCTCAATTATGATGGTTTCCAGGGAGTTCAGACAACTTGTACTTTTTCAATGGAAATGAGCTTCCACGGTTACATCTGGATGAAAGGATCCTATAACTCTTTGAAACCACATTTGTTTAAATAAATTGCAGTTTTGGAGTCTCTAATTATAAATGGCAGCAGGAATCAAACAGTGGCTCTTTCCAGATGCCCAAACTTGAGCCCAGCTCTTCCGAAATGAGAGAAAAGTCTTCTCTCCTTCACCTACTCTGCATTATCTTCACCGGATAGTATTTCTGCTGCATGGATCTTAAGTAGAATCTTGCTTCCCATCACAGAGTGTTGTTTCCCTAAATATCAGGAACATGGCTTGACCAAGCTTCGTCTCATTTGTATTCACATCTGATGCTTCAGGTTGAAAGCAGACTAAAAAAGCAAAAGAAGAAAAAGTGGAAACATAGGAAGGAGATGAGATCAAAGCAAGAGACAGGCAGGGAAATGCTTTTCATGTCTGCTTCAAATTCCTTTCCCCTTGCTAAATATATTCTTAGCATAAACTCCCAGCAAAGATGAAGGAAGGAAGGAAGGAAGGAAGGAAGGAAGGAAGGAAGGAAGGAAGGAAGGAAGGAAGGAAGGAAGGAAGGAAGGAAGGAAGGCTATTGTACACATGTAAACCCTAGCAGGTGATGTTCCTCTATGAGGAGGTGTGAAATGAAAAGTGGAATTTAAATGTGGTAGGAGCTGCATGATAGAAGATCATAAGAGAAGCCCTCCTGAATTGGGCCACAGCCCATCTAGAACAACATCCCATCTCACACAGTGGCCCACCAGTTACTTCTGAATATTCTCAAGAAGAAGACAAAGACAAAACCCTATGTGTCACTTCAACCTAGAGGTGGTACCTAATTATCCATTATAGTAGCCATTGATACTCCTGTCATTCATGTATTTTCTATAAGGATATAAGAGTACTCCAGATGGATCAGGCAACAGCCCATCTAGTCTAGTGTCCTGTCTCACATAGTGGTCCACCAATTGCTTCTGGGCACCTCAAGACAAAGGGGAAACTTTCACCTACTTTCCATTTCCTGCAAAAGGCCTTCAGAAGTCACCCAGACTGGTTGCTATCACCACCTCTTCTGGCAATAAATTTCACAGACTGATGACTCTCTGGGTGGAAAAGAAACAAACAAGCAAACAAGCAAACAACCTTCCTCTTGTTGGTTCTAACTCATCTGCCCATCAGTGTCATTATGTTGTCTCCTGCCATCAGCAATGAAAATGTCCAAGTTGGAGAACTTCCATTTCCCACCACTGTTGCTTCTGTTTAGGACTGTTTTAGGAGGCTCCTTCCAAAGCAGAGTTCTGCTATTCAGTTTGTAGAAAGTAAAAAAGGTAAGCCAACACCCCATGATGGGGTGACAGGTTGGTAGAAGGAGATATGAGAGTGGTCTCCTCTTGTCATTAAAGGGCTGTTAGCACCACTTCTGGTGGGAAGCAGGTTCAATGCACGTGGAGATGTATGGTCCCTTCACCTTCAATATTTTGCCCAGTGCCATAACAGAAGTCTTCACTTGTCCAAAGCTAAGGAAGCTCTGGAGGTTCCTGGTTGGCAGTGGTGGCACAGAACACATATTGACCTCCCTCAGAGTGTCTAGAACTGCCCCTTAGGGTAAGTGTAAACAAAGGCCTATTTGCATTATGGTCCATAGGGCATGATTAGGGAACTTCTGGGGAAGAGCATCCACAGCTTGAGGAGGCTGTCACAGCCTCTGGGCACCCCGCCTTCCTAGAAGTTCCCTAATCATGCACTAGGTGTGGAGCCTGAAATGATGCCCCACACCTTTACCAACCTTAGCCAAAATTTAACTGGTGCATCCAGGCAGTGGTCATTTGCAACTCTTCTGGTGCTACAGGGTCATCTGAGGTGCCGCACAAGCATGCTGGCACCTTGGATCACCATAGATGCGACAGCACATGTGCAGAGCATCAGTGTCATGATGGCAATGGTGCTGATGCACGTGCAGTCATGCAGGGTGCCACAGCCAAAATGGTGGCACCCTGAAGAAAACCAGCTCTGCCATCAGATCCAGGTAAGTATTTGATTGTGGAGGGGGGAGGAACGGGTAACATTAACTAGTGCTCCAAGTGCAACTGTTAGTCAATGTTGGTTCATTGCGCCCCTTTCCCATTCAGCAGATGGGAAGAGAAGTGTGAAATAACCTCAGGTCCCTGTTTCTGCCCTTTTAAGCTGTGGCTACATTTGCAACCTATGGATTCAATGACCAAATGAATATTTACCTTGGGCAACAAAATGTTTTGCAACTTTGCCATGCTATGTATATCAAATGTTAAGTATAATGAAAGGAAGAACGCGTATTATGACTGTCTAATTATTCATCCATTAATACTTGGCAACTGCTAAGTTTGCAAATATGTCCAGATAAGCCCACAGAAGACAAAGCACAGCTTTATTAAATTTGTTTTCACTTCTAATTGTACACTTTGTGAGATTTTCTTTTAAAAGTGTTTTATTTAATAACCTTTTCCCCATGCACTCCAATTCAATAAACTTTCATTATATTGTTATCTGTAATAATTAACTCATACTGTGATATTAATCACAGAAGACCGTAGAGGGCTGGGGTATTTAGGTTCCCCGCCTTTCCCTTCTTTTTAATGATACCTAAAAACTCCTTTTATCCATTGGATAAAAATTTAATTGTGACATACAGAGAACCCCCAATATTTCTATTAGTTCCATTCTTAGAAGCTTTTGTTAGCAGTGATAGATCCATTAGTAGGCTGTAATTTTACATCTTCTCTCTCTCTAATAAAACTCTCAAGAAGCTGGACTCCCGCAAAACTCCAGATCAGAACATGGGGCCTATTCACACTATGGCCTCCAGGGAACAATTAGTGAACTTCTGGTGAGGAGCATGATTTCAGCCAATGTTTACCAGAAACTTACCTGGAGAATCCAGCCGTGCAACCATCCACACTTCTTTGGGGTAGTCCAAGGTGCTGTGCAAGCATGCCGGCATCTAAGACAACCATAGAAATGACTGAGCATGCACAGAGCGTCAACATCATCATGGTGACAGTGCTGATGCAGGCACAGTTACGGAGGGTACCACAGCCAAAATGATGGTGCCCAGAGGAGGTCCGGCCCTGCAACCGAAACAGGTACATATTCGAACGGCCAAAGTTGACTAGCGCTCCAAGTGCAAGTGCTACTCAGTGTTGGTTAATCATTCTTCTAACCAGGCTAGAGAGTATTGATGGGAGATGTGCAAATCTTGTTCTTGTGTGACCCATCCAAATCAAACAGATTGACTAGACGCAGTCTGAACTGAACTCAAGCACACCCTGTTTGAAAAGGGCTCAAACTGGGTTGAGCCAAATGATTTCACAGAAGTTCCATAATCATGCATTATCATCATCATCGTCATCATAAAAGTTCCCTAATAATTTGAACCATTTGAAATGGAACCTTTCTTGCTGCCCAGTGTCACCCTCCAAACTTTTCTCTTTCCAAGAAGGAAAGGACCCTTTCTGCACTTGGCCTTATTCTGGGATATATCTTGGGATAGTGGTCTGCTGGTCACCAGCTAACGCAGACTATGGCAGGCCTCTCTTGGGCCTTTCCGCAACCTGCACTAGCATGCAGACAGCAGGTCCCTATTCTACGATATATTATTTGGGATGAGGTGGAGGTT
Organism: Aspidoscelis tigris stejnegeri; assembly: GCA_023333525.1. NCBI lineage: Eukaryota > Metazoa > Chordata > Lepidosauria > Squamata > Teiidae > Aspidoscelis > Aspidoscelis tigris. The sequence goes on from JALMGA010000007.1 coordinate 5,865,836, forward strand.
GCCGGTAAGAATATCGTGGAAAGAGAAGGAAACGTCACAGGTTCTTTTTGTTAGGGGTGTTCATGAATGCAACTTTTGTATTCGATTCAATTCAAATAAAATATTTCAATGTTCAAATTGGTACGAATAGAGAAAAAAATGAATCTATTCAAATTTGAACCGATTCAAATACATTCATATCTATTTGTACGAATATTGAATTCATATTTCAAGATACACATGTCGACAACATTCGTAGGGGTCCATAGGTATCCTGTTTTTATCCCATATGCATCCCATTTTCATCCCGTATGTATCCATACAAGTGCGTACGGATGCAAATAAGATGCGTACAGAAACATATGTAATGCTTACATATCCGTACATATACAAATGTCTGAATAATTTGTACAAATGATTCAAAACATTCAAATTTGTTCAAATGTTAAAAAATGAATGTATAGACATTCAATTTGAATTCAAATGCCCAAATTCAAACAAATTTGATGGAATTTTGAACGTTTCAAATATCCTTGCGCATCTGTACTCTTTGTCTCTTTGGGCCTTTCTGCACATGCCGCCGAAAACGGATCCAAAAGATCCATTTTCTGGCAGAACTGTTCTAAAAAAGAATCTGTCCCAAATAGAGACAGATTCTTGGAGGCCCCGCGCATACGCACATGTGGGGGGCAGCAGCAGCAGGGCCGGATGGGAAAACGGATTGGGGTGGGTGCTGTGCAAATGCACCAGCACCCATCCCAAGCTGGCCCTGCCGGCACATGCCCAGCTGTCAGAGAGGCAGAGCGCATGCTCTGAGAGTCTGACAGGTGGGCGAGTCCAGAAGCTAGCTTCCCTGCCTTCCCCCTGGCCAGAGAACCGACAATCCGCCATTCTCTGGCCAGGGTAAGGTGCCTCCTACTCCTACTCCTACTCCTACTCTCACCCCCACCCCACCGAGAGTCCCTCCGACTTACCTCATCTGACAGCTGGGCATGCACCAGCAATCTGGCTTTTCCCCCTCTGATGCGGAAGCGTTAGCTTCCAAACCGTTTTAAGGGAAAAAGCCAGATGTAAGACCTGATTTTTTCAGGTCTTACATCTGGGTAGGATTCGGCGCCAAAACCGGTTTAAACAACTGGTTTTGCCTGCCGATGTGCAGACGCGGCATCCTCAAAGGGACCCTAATTGGGTTCCCTGTGCAGATGCCACATCCAAATCCTTCCCCAAACAGGCTCTACATGCATTTTTAGAGCCTGTGCGGAAAGGCCCTTTGTCTCTGGGTTCCTCCACCTTTCTTTTCTTTTCTTTTTTTACTTTCATCACACTGAAAAGCAATGATGAGATGTGTGTATGGGGGGGGGGGGTAAAAGGGCAGGCAGCCCATGATGGTGTGCACCATGGCTAATGAAGGAGATTGAATCAAGGGAGCAATCCTGTCGGTGAAATGAAAAATGGCATCAGTGAGAAGGTCATGAAGATGGGGTGGAAAGTGCAATGAGGGTGAAACCAGGGAAGACAATTCATGGGCATTTGCACAATTGACCACACAGAGACAGAAGAATAGTAGATTCCCTCTACCTTGACCTACATAGTCTGACGTGACCCCTGGAAGATTGAAAGATGCAGAATTGTGCACTTCAACTGATTTCAGTGACAATCACACACATACACACACACACGGCAAGCGGGCATGCACAACGGTCTATGAAGGTAGAGAAAATGGTGGTAAGATGACTGGAAAAGTAGCCTCATAAGGTGAAGATGGTGCAGAACTGTGCACTTGCAGGAATCATACTCTTCTCCCCCCCTTTTTTTCTTTTAAGGAAAGCTGGAGGCAACATGGGAAAAGGAGTGGATTTTTGTTCTTTTAGCATTCTTGGACTGTTTGAGGTTTGATCTAGAACCAGTTGAGCATGTTCAACCAGTTCTAGATCAAGCCAAGCTCAACGAGGTTTAGTTCAGCTTGAACTGAACCTAAGAATTTGACTTCCTGCACATCTCTAGCATTGATCCTGTTGCGCTGCATGTAGATCAGATACCATTTGAAGACTATTTTGAATTTCTAAGCCTCAGTATGAACAGCTATTCCTCCCACCCACAGTCCACACTTTTAATCTTTCATCTCAAAACAAGGCAGGGATCAATCTGAAAGAAAATGGCAATAAGAGAAGAACAGATGGATTTGCCAAAGCCAGCTATTGGACATTGCCCAGGTTTCATTAAACAGTGAACTCTGCCAACAGCAACAGTGGATTAAATATGGACCCAAGGGTAAAAGGCTTCAGGAGAGTAAATAATAATAGTAATAATGATGATGATGTCATGGACACTGAGTCAAATTAGTGTTGATTTATATATGCCAGAATGTGGTTGAAAACCTAATGGTCATTGGCAGAAGTATCAAAGAAGCAGCTGGCTCGTTGAACAGTGTCATGGGGATTTGAAGGAGGAAAAACTTTCTCCCTCCTCATGGCTTTTTCCTCCTTCTACTGGTTTCCCCTGCTTTTGGATTCTTTGGGTGTTTTTCCACGGTCACTAAAAGTACCCATTAATGGGTACGTAATGGCATTTTTGTACCCATTAATGGGTAAGTTAATGGGTACTTCTAGTGGCAGTGGAAAAACTGTCCCTTTCTGCAAGTGTCATAGGGCCATGTGAGCCAGTTTGGTCTTGTGGTTAGGGAGCCGGACTCTTATCTGGGAATATTGGGTTCAATTCCGTCTTCCCCCAAGAAACCAGGTGGGTGACCTTGGGCTAGTCACAGCTCTCTTCTGAGCTCTCACAGCCCCACCTACCTCTCGGTGTCTGTTGTGGGGAAAAGAACAGAAGCTTTGTCAGCAGCTTTGAGTCCCCTTAAAGAGGTGAGAAAAGTGGGTTAGAAAAACCAGCCCCTCCTCCTCCTTCTTTCTTGTGCATATCCATGTGTTTCTGTTTTGGAGTTTTGTTCTGTTGTCAAGAACATGGAAACAATTTGTCATTTTCATCTTCCATAAGATGCCAAAGTCTAGGAAGTTCTACTAAAAAGACTGCAGCCTTGTGCCAAGCTTCTGTTCAACATGATCAACATGGGTGGTTCATGCAACAAGTCTCCTCTTTCTCCAGCATCTACACCCCTTTAATATTTATTTATACATTTGCATTTTTATCCCACCCTGTCACGATGCCCAGCAATCCAGTAAGTGCCTGCCCTCTCTAGGAGTGGTTTGGCCCTGTTAGGATGCTGGGTTCGTGCAATGGCCAAGTGAATACGACAGTGTGGACACAAAACACTGGTAGCAAGTGTTTCAACAGTAAACTAAAACAAGTTTATTATTATACACAAGCAATACTAGAAAGAAAATAAGATTCAGGTATTTGTTGGTTTAAATCTCTAAGTCTCTTAAGGTTACCAGCTTCCCAGCCTATCAGCTCCCCTTTCTCTAAAGGAAAATAGTTCCCCTTTTAAAAGACAAACCTCTCCATGTTCCTCCCCCTCTGGCTTGCTACCAGAACGTGGCCCTAGATGATCACAAGGCCCAGTTCGTCCTTGCTTGACCGATCATCCAGCCTGGTCAGTTGCTAGTGAAGTCTCCCTCAGAGCCACAATCCTCACGATTGCCTCCTTCAGAAATCACTCAGCCAAAAGACCAATGGTCAGCTCCCTCAGGATTCAGCTCTTCTGTTCCTTTCAGCTCTTGTCCCAGCATGAAGACCCCTGGTCAACTAATGGTCCAGCTCCCTCAGGATTCAGCTCTTCTGTTCCTTTCAGCTCTTGTCCCAGCATGAAGACACCCTCTGCTGTACTCTGAGTTCCTTTATACCTTTTTCCCCTTGGCCCTGATTGGCTGTCACCTCCTGGGGAAAACTGCTGCAATAAAATGCTGCTGGAAACTCCTGTTAGAAACTCCTGTCCCTCACCCCTGATTGGTGGGAACTCCTGTTCTAGCCCCTCCAGCACTCAGATCCTGGGACAGCTTTTCCCTCCAAATACCAGCTGCAACCAATCATTGCAGCAGGGCCCGCACAGGATTTCCCGCCCTTTTTGCAGCCCAAAACCCAGGGTTTGCAACAAGCTGTTTGCACAAAGGCTGGCTATTGCAGCTTGCTAGAAGCCTGCAGTGACAGAAAGCAAAGCAGTTTGCAGCCTGTACCCTGAAACCGTCACACACCCTGTACCCCAAGGCCTCAGGATCAGATGCAATATTAAAATCCAAATGTAAAATGAACATATTAAAACAGTTAACGGTACCTGACAGTGATATGTTATGCAAGTGAGCCTGACCTGTATTGTTAGCCGTGGGGTGGCCAGCATTATGGTTGCACATGAGCCAGGGAACAGGCCCATTTAAGTTTCCTGCACCTGTGGGTCACGGAGCACATGATCTCCATGCTCAATTTCTGTGAAGCTTATCTGTGCATTACCTTCCTCTAGGCACCATGGAGAGGGGGGATTTGTTGTATGAATAACCCAACATTCTTCACTTCCCTATGTAGCTAAGGCATGTTAACAGAGGTTTGGCATGAGCTTAAACATTATGATTTCTAAGAAACAGCATAGGGCAGAACATTACAAAACATGCTCAGAAGTGGAGAGGAAAAAAGATCTGCGTGGCATCGATACATTATACATATGCAACTTTGCCGAACACTCTATACATATTTCTGCAAAAAAAGTTTACCTAATATAGGTCTTTTTTTTTCCCCAGCAAGTTTTACACGCATTTGTGGTGCACATTTTTTTCCTCTTCTTTTTCCTTATTTAAGAGAATGGCATTGGAAAATCAGCCACTGCTCATTATGAGTCATCATTGAGAACGTGCTATATGCTATTTTCATAATTTTGGCAAGATCTGCTAAGATAATCATAGTCTCCTTAAAGCAGCAGTGTGCTGCTCATGTGCTGCCCAGTGCCTGGGGCTTTTTGTTCCCCAGCTGTGATCCTGGCAGCAGGGGGGTGGGGCAGCAAATACAGGAAAGAGCTCCATGGACCATTTCCTGAGTTCATTGACTAAATGCAGGGTGCTGAGGAGACAGGCGGGCCACCAACACCAAGGAGGAAGAGGAGCTCTTCAAGGGTGCTCGCAGTAGAATGGAAACGGGACAATGGCACCTCCATAAGCTCATCATGCTCACTCAGCACACTGAATGTACTGCAGAAGAGCAGTGGTGTGTGGAGACCTCCTGGTGTGACTGCGCTTGCACAGTGTCACCAGCACCAAAACGGTGGTGCTCTGCCGAGGATCGGACACACAACTGATCCCGGGTAAGTGACCGATTGCCTGTGGGCTAGGTTATCGTGGACTATTAGTCAATATTAGTCTGTTTTGCAAATGCAGAAACACCCCAAGATCCCACATGTTCTTTTCACCATCTGAAGGAGAGGTTTGGGTGCCATAAGCCAGCTGTGCAATAGGGATATGCAAGAATATGAGAAACATTCAAAATTAGATCAGATTTGTTTGAAATTGAATCAAATGTCTATACATTCACTTTTTAACATTCTAACATATTTTGAATGTTTCAAAACATACGTGTATGGATGCATTTGCATCTTATTCATATCCATACGCATTTGTACGGGTAGGTACAGGATGAAAATGGGATGCACACAGGGTAAAAAGGGGAAATATACAGACGTGTACAGACACATAGGAATGTTGTCAACAATCGTATCTTCAAATACAAATTGAATATTCATACGAATAGATAAAAATGTATTTGAATCGAACCAAATGTGAATGCCAACAATTGTATTCATGCACACCCCTACTGTGCAGATGTTGCCTTAGCTTTAGTTGACTTGGTGTTCATGATTTCGTTATATACAAAGGTTTTCCTTAGCATGTTGCTACTTCTTCTTCATGCTTTGGCTGTACCTAATATGGCCCTGTGACTCTAACCTGCTTTGGGACCACTTTTTTATTACATGTGAATGCAGACTTCATGAACTGTTGTTTGATCTGTTGATAACCAAAACATGAGGGATTTCCGCACTGCAACGCATTCCAAACGGAACGCGTTCAGGCGGGAAGCTTAAGACAGCTCCGGGCACTTTCACCGTTCACACACAGACGCGCCGGAACGCGTTCCGGCGCGCCTGTGTGCGAAAGGTGAAAGCCCCGGGAGCTGTCTTGGCCGGCAAAGGCCGGCCAGGGGCGTGGAGACAGCTGCGGAGGCAGATCGGCAATCAGCTGATTGTCAAACAGCTGATTGCCAAACCTGCGCCGGCGGGGGAGGCGGGCCCGCGGCTGTTCGGGAGTGAGAAGCAAGTGCGAATCCTTCTCCTCCCGAACGCCTGCGGGCAGTTCGTCCGCGCCCGAACGCATGTAGAGCACTTCAAAGCGCTCTACATTTGGTACGCGAGAGAGACAGCTCCGGATACGTCGGATCGCAAGCCCCGCGGCGGCAATGCGTTTGCCGCGTTCCAGGCTGTCTCCCACGCGTACCAAACAGCCCCGTGCGAAAACGTCTATGGTTCAGAAAGCTAGGCTTCCAGTAAAAGTTTAATTCTGCCTCTGTGAGCCAGTTTGGTCTAGTGGTTAGGGAGCCGGACTCTTATCTGGGAATACTGGGTTCGATTCTGCCCTCCCCCATGAAGCCAGCTGGGTGACCTTGGGCTAGTCACAGCTCTCTTCTGAGCTCTCACAGCCCCACACACCTCACAGGGTGTCTGTGGTGGGGAGAAGAATAGAAAAGCTTTGTGAGAAGTGGGTGAGAAGAGTGAGGTAGATAAGCCAAGTTTTCTTCTTCTTCTTCTTCTTCTTCTTCTTCTTCTTCTTCTTCTTCTTCTTCTTCTTCTTCTTCTTCTTCTTTTCTCTTTCACAGAGATACCCCCCAGGCTACCATTTGGTCCTGTGGTTAGAGTGCTAGACTCTAATCTGGAAGTCTCCTGGTTCAATTCTGCACTCCTCCACAAAGCCAGCTGGGTGACCTTGGGCTAGGCACACCTCTCTCTCTCTCTCTGAGCTCTCATAGCCCCATCGACCTCACAGGGTGTCTATGGTGAGAAGAAGAACAGAAAGTTTGTCAGCAGCTTTGAGTCCCCTTAAAAGGGTGGGGAAAGTGGGGTATGTAAGCCAACTCTTCTTCTTCACTGACTGCAAGTGTTACTTCTGCAGCTCTGATTCTGTCTTCTCCTGGACAGTTTGAGAAGCATGCACAGACATGGTCCCACCATCCCCTTAGGACATTATTTTCTTTGGTGGGTGGATCAGCCGGAAGGGTCTCAGCACCTGTTCATGGAACCATTGCAAGCTGAATTGATGGAATGGGTGCCATCTGAATAGTATCACTATATGGGAGATCAATTAAAATTTGATTTTCTATCAGAGCAACAGAAGATGTATGATGGAGGGCTAAGTGTGAGACTTATGGAAAGGGGCTGGAACAGGGTGATGGATTATGTAACTTGAGAGCTGAAGAAATAACAAAAAGATGTGATCCAAACTATCTCCCAAACAAAACAGAGAAATATATAGGCTGTGCTGGGGGGTGGGGGGGAGTAGGCGGATGCATTGCTTTTGTTTTCAGTTTAGATGTGTTATTAAATATAAAATAAACCATTTCCAAAAGAGATAGAGAGATGCAATAGCAGCACGGCCAATATTTGGCTGCAAGAAGTGGAGAAGGGCACTGAAGCAGCTGGACTTGGGTGCTGTTTAGTAAATATATACTCACCCTGTTGTCCTTTCCTCCTCACTTGGCCTGTAATTTGACGTTCTACTCCAGATTTGAGGGAACTGAAACGTAAGTCATATTGTGTGAAAAACCGCTTCTCTGAACTCAGCGGGAGAAATTCTATTCAACTTTGAGACGATTGGAATTTCACACATGGTGGGCTGTAACTGTGAACTCTGCAGAGATTTTTTTTTTCTTAAATTAATTAATCAGTTCAGAATTTACAGCACGAAGGAAATGTGACAATGCTTAGTAAGAGGCCTGGACTGTTCTCTGCTTCAAGGCCCCCACAAGTTCTGTGTGTGATGTTGATTCATGGAAACTGGCCTCACCCCAATGTCTTAGCTCTAGGAGGCTCCATTTCCAACCAGGCCATCATATAGCTCCTGACAGGAAACTGAGAGCCCAAATGACAAGACATTAATTGAATCCCACACACTTTAAGCAAACAATTATGTTCTGTTCTGGTACAAGAATTGACTTAAGCGAAGAACCATATTGTTCCTACTGTGATATTATCAATATCTTCTGTATTGTGCAGTATTCTACAATTGCCTATAGACCTAGTTAAGAATGTGCCTAATTTCTCTGATAAATGTCAACCAAATTCCTATTTTGGGTCCCTTCACCGCCCTTAAATGCTTTACATTTGATTTTACTTTGAAAGCCGCTGACCAAAATGGAACATCTTCCAGTTCAGACCTTTGCTTACTCAATGAGTACCTTTTGGAGTCAGTCACTATGATACTCCCCACTAACAGAATATCATAACTATATCTTTCCCAGCATGGTAACTTTGTATTCTGGAACAGAGTCCAACAGCATCTGGAGAGCATTTCCCCAATGTGTCAATATGGTGAAGCTTCTAAAATGTTAAACTTAGGCTGAAGGAAGCTGCTCAGCTCTTCTACCAGTAGTAAACTCCTTGATTAACTATGTAGAGGAAGAGTTGAATGGACTGTAAGCAAATAACATGCCTGCCCAGGATGCCAAGATTCAAGATAGACAGGACATCCATCAGCAGTCAAGCTGCTCTAGTTCCAGCTTCCTGACCATTTTCAAGAGCAGCCCCATGTGGAACACATTACAGCAATCTAATCTGGAGGTTACCAGAGCATGGATGACTGTGGCCAAGTTATCCCAATCCAGGTGAGGCCAGAGCTGGGGGACCAGCTGGAGATGGTAGTAGGCACAAATCTCCATACAATATAAAATAGAAACAACATGCAATGGTGCATCTTTAGCAAAAATATAATTGCATGGAACTGGTCTTTGCAAACAATGTGCAAATGCCTGAAAAGTTCATATTAACAGTAATTTCTGATGAGCCAAGGATTGCTGTTCCATATGAAGAAATCCATTTTGGACTTGTGTGAAATGAAGCCAGATGCATTTCGACCTATGGTGGTCTTCCTCAGTAGCTTTCTAGATGACTTTCTAGATGCTTATTCATATTAATAGCATGGAGAATGTACCTTCATCTGTCTGCTAAGCACAAATGGGTTTCATTTTGTTAGTGCTATTTTATTGAAATAACTTTTTGGTACACGGAGCTTTGAAGGTAAAGTCACGAAGTTTTTGAGGATTGTCTTCATCCTATTAATAAACATTCTGGAGACCTCTGTATTGGAACATGGATGTGTGTGGAAGGGCACACACCTCTCTATTCTGCTCTGACGGGGAGATAAATTTCAGCAGTGCACAAACTTGTATCACCAGAATGGGTTCCCAGATGGAACCAAGCTAAAGAACTTCAGCTTCTAGTGCTCAGTAAAAGCAGAAGTGACTCTGGAGATCGTGTGATCTCTGGAGCCAGTGCAGAGGGCTGCATCCTGGCACTCTTTAGAAGGCTTATCCTGGCACTTTGGAGTAGCGATGTGTGCAAATGTTTGTAATATCCAAATTTATACAGATTTGGCCAAATTTAAACATTTGGATTTGAATTGAATGTTGACACATTTGAAGGCTGATGTTCAAATTTAAATCAAATGTTTTGATACATTCATATGAAGCTTCGTATGGGATTTGTATGGGATTCATATGCTGTTTGTATGCATTCGTATGGGTTTAATACGGGATTCGTATGGTATTGAACATTCATGTTGAATATGAATCCTACCACATTCAAAGGGAATCTATTCAAATGAATTTTTTTTTTTTTGCATTCAATTCAATATGAATCAAATACAAAAATAAAACAAAACACAATAGCACTTGTGTGCAACCCTTCTTTGGAGTGTTTCCTGCTACCATAACACCTACAGACTGGGCCGGTTCTGTTCAACTGGCTTGGCATGCAGAGAAAGGCCCCATGTATGAATGCAGCTCCAGTTTGCCTGAGGCTTGCATAATATCGATGAACCTTTCTTTCTCTTGCATAAAATGGGTTGGACCAAAAAATGATTAGCTGCCATGGCATGGACTTCAAATAAAGCCTAAGTATTGGCATTCAGCAGAGAGAGGAACAGCTGGTACAGCCATCAGTGCCATCCACTTTACAAGAAACTATTTAGGGAGAGCCCCCAAATTCTCAAATTGTCATAACCCAGTATTTTTAATGGCATAAAATGTTCAAATTCCTGACTAGGGATGTGCACAAAATATATGTGTGTATTGGATTTATATTGAATCAAATCCAAGAAAATTCATATTCATTTGAATATTTCCCCTTTGAATGTAGTGGGATTCAAATTTGATACAAACGTTCAATCTCATACGGATCCCATAGGAATCCATACAAATCCCATACGAATCCCATATGAAGCTTCATATGGATTATTGAAATATTCGATTGAAATTTGGATGTCAATCTTCACATGTGCCAACATTCAATTCAAATATGAATGAATGTCTGAATTTGGCCAAATTCGTACAGATTTTGAATGTTTCTGTATTTGCTGCTGAAAAGCGAATCTAAATAGATCTGCTTTTTGGTGAACCATCTTCCCCCAAATCTGTCACTATTTGTGATGGATTGTAGGGGCCCCTGCACGTCTGCACACACGTGGGGAGGAAGGATTCTGGAGGACAAATTGGAGTGGGTGCTGTGCAGACGCACCAGCACCCATTCCAATCTGTCCTTTGGCTCACACGCCGGCAATGCCGCCCCCGGAGCTGCAGGACTGGAGCATGGAGCTGCCAATCACCATGTGTTTCCAGTGGCAACCGGTGCATGTGGTAAGGGCTTTGGAAGCAGGCGGTCCTGCTTCCGCCCTTCCCAGCATGGCGGACGGAGGGAATCTGTCCCTTCCCCTGGTGGTGTCTTACATTTAAGATGTATTTCAGTGGCAAAACCAGTTTTAAAAACCGGTCTTGCTCACTGAAATGCAGACACACTCTCCAATCAGGTCTACAGTGCAGATGTACGTTAAGGTAAGTGTTTTAAATGTGTTTTAAGAGGGGGTTAACCTGGTTTCCGCAGCTAGTGTGGAAACACCCCTCTATTCCTGACTCTACTATTGACGTGGCTTAACTTGTGTGCCTTGGAAAACTGGGGGAATTCTCAGGAATGATCTCGCTCTAAACAGGTGTCCTGAAAAACTGGTTTGGGTAACATTTTTTCTATTCAAATGAGTTTTTTTCCCCGCTCTCCCATTATTATTTAGAATGCAAAGTTGATTATTATGGCACATTGCAATTTATGTGTGAAGATCTATTTAAGTGTCTTTTCTTCTCTAAATTCTCTTCTAAGATGCTGAGAGGGTTGCTTCATGCCATAGCATTCCTTTTTAATAAGCCATTTAACACATCTAATGGATCATTTTATGACAAGTTTACAGGGCATTTTCTTTTCTTAAGGTGAAAGTGCTTATCCCCTGAATACATAACTAATGATTTTGCTTCTTAATCTTCAGATTTTTAGTGGAGTCATATTAAAATGGAAGCCATAAAATTTGCGAAATTTGTAATGAAAAGGAAGGTGGCCTTCTTGTAAGGTCAGGATAGAGCATAGAAGGAAGCAATATGGAAGAGTGCAAAATGCAGGCAAAACTTTGTAGTACTTTGTCAAAAAAATTCTAGGGTGACAAAGGGCATTGGTAGAGGCAACTTTTACCAACTCGAGTTCCACACCCTCTCCCTTTAGCTGTCATTGCTAAAGGTTCTTGGAACAACATTTATACTGCTGGAAATAATGATGATAATATTTTATTTCTTATCTTCCGCAGAAGTAAAAGATTTTATCCCATATATGTGTGTGATATTGGGCTCTTGCTCTGCCATTATCTCTGGATAACAGAAGATGGCTGGCCATTCTGGTCACCACACCTCAAAAAGGACATTGTGGAACTAGAGAAGGTGCAGAGAAGGGCAACCAGAATGATTAAGGGTCTGGAACAAAATCCCTTACGAAACCAGGCTGCGACGTCTAGGCCTCTTCAGTCTGAAGAGACGGCGTTTAAGAGGGGACCTGATTGAAGTATATAAAATTATGCACGGTATAGAAAAGGTGGATAGAGAAAAATTCTTTTCTCTATCACACAGCACTAGAACCAGGGGGCACTCTATGAAGCTGATGGGTAGGAGAGTAAGATCTGACAGGGGGAGGTATTTCTTCACCCAGAGGGTCATCGGCTTATGGAATGTGCTGCCGGAAGAGGTGGTGACTGCTACCAGTCTAGATGGCTTTAAGGTAGGGTTAGACAAATTTATGGATGACAGATGTATCAATGGCTACTAGAATGAATGCCTAGGAGCATCTTTCAGGCTGGGGGGGGGAGGAACTGGGGCACTTCTAAGGCCATCTGCTGGGACTCGAGAGCAGGAGAAGGTTTGTCCTTGTCTCTGCTTGAGATGCCCATGAGTATTTGGTGAGCCACTGTGTGCAACAGGATGCTGGACTAGATGGGCTGTGGCCTGATCCAGCAAGGCTTCTCTTATGTTCTTATGTTCTTATCTTCACATGAACTTTGCATTAAAACAACAAGAACAAAGGGGTGAAAAAAAAATTCCCTGCTGGGTTGGACCAGTAGCCCATAAAATCCAGCACTTTGCTCTCACACTGGTGAACGAGTTGCATATGGAAGACTACAAGGAGAGCTTTAGCACCACAACCTGTCACAGTTTGGTCTAGTGGCACCTTAGACAACCATAGTCATGACTGCATGTGCATGCACTGTCATTGGGGGGGGGGTGCAGCAGCCAAAATGGCAGTGCCCAGCAGAGGACTGGGCTCTGGATCAAACATGGTAAGTATCTGATCTCAGGGGGATGGAATGGGTAAAGTTGAATAGCACTTAAGTGCAAGCACTTGTCAACGCTGGGTCATCACACTTCTTTCCCATCCAGCACTTGGACAACCTGTTCTAGGAAAGGCCCTGAGCTGCTTCATGCTGCTCTGAAGCATGTGCGAGCTTCTGAACTTGCTGCAAGGGCTCTGACAGACAAGAATGAAAGTTCTTCCCCTCAGAGCCAGGAGGGGGGAATTTTGGCAGTGCAATTTGAAGAGGTTCACAGCTGGATAAGTCTTTGTATTTTAAACTATGAATACTGCGCAGAAAGCAACCCTGCACACACCAGAATAGATTGGAGGAGCCACTGGAAGTCAGCATGGGCAGACACTGTGAAGATCCTGGCCTCTGAGGGTGGAGCACCAGCCAGACCAACCCACATAGTGTGAAAATCGCCACCGGGGATTTTCAACGTACCCTAAATGAGAACCTCTAAATATTTACAGCTACAAAAACCATAAAGAAGTCATTTGGGTTATAGAAATTTTCCAGGGCATTGAATGTTGTCATATTGTCAAGCCACATTCATTTCAGAGACCAATAGCAGCACTATCAGAAATTGTTTTTGTGTTGTGTGTGGCCTTATACCACATGACTTTGATGGGCACCTTGGCAACAGGATGCAGAACACAGTATTATTGATTGGTTGATTGTTCACCAGAAGGAAAGAAGAAGAAGAAGAAGAGGAAGAGGAAGAAGAAGAAGAAGAAGAAGAAGAAGAAGAAGAAGAAGAAGAAGAAGAAGAAGAAGAAGAAGAAGAAGAAGTTTCTCATTCATTCAAGGAAACTCAAGACTACTGACTAGGGATGTGCACAAATATTCGTAACATTCAAAATTTGTATGAATTTGGCCGAATTCTGACATTTGTATTTGAATCAAATGTTGGCACATTTGAAGACTGGCATTTGAATTCAAATCAAATGTTTCGATACATTTGTATGAAGCCCTTCAAATATAGTGGGATTCACATGGGATATGGATGGAATTCATATGCATTTGTATGCATTCATGTGAAATTCTTATGGGATTGAGCATTCGTATCAAATTCAAACCCCATTACATTCAAAGGGGATCTATTTAAACAAATACAAATATGACACCGTGTTAGGTAGGCATTGCTGTGAGAGCTCAGAAAGTGAGCTGTGACTAGCCCAACCCCATTGTCTCGTGGAGAAGTGTGGAATCAAACTCAGTGGCAACAAGATATGAGTCCGTCACTCTAACCACTGGCGGTATATCCATTTATCCTGCATATACGAATCCACCTGACAGCTTTATTTTTTTACTGACATAGCTGGTTGTGAACAGCTTGCTCAAAATATAAATGCAAATGTTCTTTCTAAGCATACCTCACCATTCTCTGATCATGAACATCCTGCTTGTATCCAAAATGCGATTGGCAAACTGCTCTTTGTGTGTACCCTAAAGTGGATGTGTGGTGTGTTGGTTTTAACCCAGGAAATGTGTCCTAATTGCACTGTTTAGTATTCCCTGCATTCTGCAAAGAGTGGAAAGAGTGTTGTGATGGAACTATTGGTTTCTCAGGGATTCAAAATTGCCTTTTTTAACAGGCTGTGAGCTGTAAAGACCATTTAAGGTCACTGCTTCCAACTTGAGTAGGTAAACATTTAAGGGCTAAATACATTCGCGCGATCTTGGCTGCAAGGAAAGAAACAGACCGTGAAAACTCTGGAGAGCCATCTTGATGTTTTCACTCTATAACTTTTACAGCCCGATTTAGAGACCGGTTGAGCCAAAGTACACTGGTTTGGGCCAGTTTAAGCCACTTTGAAAGCAGAGGCTGACCATCCTGCAGCCATAAGTGCTTGGCATAGCTGTATTGGTAACCCTGTTGTCCATTAGGAAAGTCAACCGTGGTGGTAATTTTTTTCCTGCCCCTCTCATTTGGAGACCTATCTGGGGGGGAAAGCAAAATTCTCCAAAGCTCTCATTTTGCTTCTTGTCACTTATTTATGTCTCTGTGAGGCTTTGTATGAATCAACCTGTTACGGGAAAACCTGCCGTGCAAAGATCGAACCCTGTTTAGCACTTCTGGAATAGATTATTTCCTTGCAAAATAAAGGTCTATCATTTCTTACTCATGCTCAGGATACTTTTTAATCATTTCGAAGAGCAGATGACAACAATATGGGTTTCATTTTATATTATTATCATGGGATGTTTTTCCACTGTCACTAGAAGTACCCATTAAGTACCCATGAATAGGTACATAAAGGCATTTTTGTACCCATTAATGGGTACTTAATGGGTACTTCTAGTGACAGTGGAAAAACACCCATGAATGTCTGTTTCTTTCTATTAAATGTTTCCAAACATTTTTCAGGCGAAAGGCTTAATGTGGACACTAGTGTTCCCTTTCCAGGTCTGATCCACACCAAAGGACAAATAATGCATTTTGGACGTCCATTTTCTGATAGGGAAGTGCACAAATATTCAAAACATTCAAAATTCAATTGAATTCATTTGGATGTGGACATTTGAATTTGAATTGAATGTGTATAAATTCAAACTTAAATGTTTGAAAGAATTTTGAATTGTCAAAACATTTGTATGAATTATTTGGACATTAGTATGTGTGTGGATACATACACGATGCATATTTGCCAGTACGCATCTTTCCTGCAACCATATTCATTTGTACAGGATGCATATGGGATAAATACAGGATGCATACAGATGCATACAGGCACATATGAACGTTGTTGACATTCATTTTTGAAATATGGATTGAAAATTAGCACGAATAGATTCAGATGTATTCAAATCAAATCAAATGTGAATACATTCAAATTTTAAATATTAGAATCAATTTGAATTTTTGGATGTTCAATTCAAATTGAATTAAATCCTGAAAACTGCATTCTTGCACACCCCTATTGTCTGGCCTTTAATGCAGATTAAGGCATGTGGATACTAACAACTGTAAACTGTTTCTGAGCCCCCTTTTTATTACTGTGTGCTAATGAAGCTAATCTGTTCTGAGGGATATTGTAACATAAAAGTTTGCTTATCTGTAGAAGTATTAGACACCCCCCGCCCTTTTGTTTTTATGGGAATTGCTCTAGACACATGTTTCTAGAAATGTTCACAGGGTTTTTAAAGACTATTATTTTGTTTAGCTGATAACAGTTTGGAGCTGATCCCAAGGAAAGGGAAAAAAAAGATCATTTAGCTGATCTTAGTACACAGTTGCTTTGTTGCTTTTCTTTTAAGCACACAAGAAATAACTTCATTACAATGCAAGTAAAAGTAAAAGGCAAACAGAAACAGTAAAACATTTTCAGTACTGGGTGAATTAGTCAAATGGCAATATGTAATTAATAGCAGGAATTTACATTTGCATTCAAAGCTTTGATGCTTTGAATGTGAATTAAAAAGGGCCTACATTTGTAGGACCTCCTTCTCACATGAAGCAAATGTATTTTGCCTTCATGGATAAGCTTCATGAAGATGCTTCAATGTGCCCAGATTTGCCCAACCCTCACCCACAGCCATGTTTCCTTAGCTTCAAATCTGGCTGCTACCAACACAATGATCACCATTGCGCCCTCCTCAGGAGTTCAACTCAGGCCTCCCAGAGGTGTGCATGCAGTTAGAGAGGTTGTCCCATGAGGCCAGCTACTCCAGCTGTGCACAAACATCTGGGAGGCCTAGTTGAGTCTCTGAGGAGGTTGTGATGGTGGCAGCGGTGACAAAAGTTGAGGGGTAAGGCGGGACATGAAGAAATGGGACATGAACACACAATAAATGTGTGTGCACAAACTTTTTTTTGGGGGGGGGGGCTTTGCATAAAGCCAAACACTGCCTCTCTCTGATTTGAATCAAATTGAAGGTGGGAGGGAATGTGCTTTGTACATATCCCTAGTAGGGGAACACATTTTGATGGTGCACCAAATTGCAGCACCAAAATTTGTCACCGTAGGCCCTCACGTCAGGCTTAGAAGCTCATGCAGGCTTCAGTGCATTATGGGGTGGTACAGAGCCTGTCCCAAAACAGGCTGTCCAAGTGTGAATGACAGTTTTCCAGGACAATGGGACCTCTCCAGTTGGGAACAATACCTGTAGGACCCATTCTAACTGTGACACTCCCCTCTGCAGAATAGGGGTGTACATAAATACAATTTTTTGGATTCAGTTCAAATTGAATACTCAAAAATTCAATTTAATTCAAATATTTTAAATTCAAATTTAACCAAATTTGAATTTAACTAATCAAATTTGAATCTATTTGTGGCGCCGCCTATCTCCCAGTGCGAGCTGCCTAACTCTCTTCACCCCTGTCTGTAAACACAGTAAGGTGCTTTTATAATTTTAGAATCTTGGTAGCGTGTTCAGGTTTATGTATATATATATGTTCTGGTAGCGTGTCTTTATAATGGTTTAGCCTCGCACCCCACAAGCGGACACCAACAATGCTTAGACTTTTCAAAGGGAAAAATAAACAGGGTTTTATTCTTAGTAACAGGTAACACAATAAAAGAACGGAAGAATACACGTCTGTCAATTCAAAGCCACACCCTTTAGTTCCTAGATTTCACACATAAGTCTTAACTTCACAGTTCCTTTTACTTTCAACCCCTTCTGGCCTATTCTCCAGCTCAGAAGTTCGGGACCAATGCTTGGTTCCTTCCCTGAGGTAAAGAGACAGTCTAACCTGTCTTCTCCCCCCCAAAACCCAAAAGCAAGGACAAAATCTTTTCCTCTAGCAGGCGGATTTTGTACTCCTCACTAGCCTAAACTCGACGCCTGATTGGTGGAGTGCGCTCCTCCCCCTCCCATTATGCTAACTAGGGAGGCTTCGCCCCCTCCTTTACCTGTTTAAGCTGTCAGTTTAGACTCTTCCTCAAAACACATTGAATACACTTTCATTGCACTTTTAAAATTACTTTTCCCAGCACTAAAATTTAGTGTGGGCACCACACTATTTGTCTGAATTTTTCATTTGAATTTGCACTTACGAATGTCAACAACATTTGTAGATGCCTATAGGCATCTTCACTGGGTCTGCACACATCCATATGCATCCTCATATGTCCATTTGCATCCCGTAGTTATCCCGTATACCACCCATTTTCATCCCATACAGATCCGTACAAATGCGTACGGATGTTGGAAAGATGTGTATCTTCAAGTGCGTATTGTGTACGAACCTGTACACATACAAATGTACAAATAATTTGGATGAATAGAAAGTTTAAATTTGAATTAAAGGACATTTGATTCGAATTTGAATGTCAAAATCTGGTCGATTCCATCAAATTTCAAATCCATTCAAATATTTGTGGACATCTCTACTTCAGATCTGTGGAAATGGCGGCTATCTCAGCAGAAAAATGTGGGACATTCCACAGAACCTTTGCATGTGTTAAATAGAAACTCCTTGCTTATAGATCTCATTAGACCACCATTTTATTCATTCTGAGCAGATTTCCAAAATCTGGATTTATGCACAAATATATTTTCTTTTTTGTTGTTCATTTTAATTTATGGCAGCTACACAAATATCTCCAAACAGGTTTTGATGCAGGTTTGTTACTATCTTCTTCGAGGGAAATGCTAGAGATGTAAACTGTATTTCTGTTTTCCAAGCAGATGTCCTACCACTAAGCTTTGATTTTTTTTTCTGGATCTGTGCAAATGCATGGAATAATAATAATAAAAAAGGCCTTCATGCTTGTTTGCACACATTCGAAATATGTGAATACTGTGTACGTACACAGAAATGTCTATAGGCGTAATTGGCTAAATCCGGAAAGTAATGAAAACGATTTTTTTTAAAAAATACTAATTTACTTTCATGTAAACCACTTCACTGCAAATGTTAGCTCCTGAACATGAAGCTGTCTTCTGCACCATCTTGTCGGTTTTTTATCTGTTGCTATAATGTACATCTGACTTTATAAATATGTATGTTATATTAGGCATTATTTTTGTTTCTCTCATTAAGTGCCACAGAGGCTTTTTGTCAAAATGCATGTTTTAATTCTCATCATTTTTAAGTCTCAATCTTGTGGCTTTTGTAGCTCCCCTACTTTATGGTCTTAAGCTGAAATTAAATTCTCAAGGAGCACACATGTTCATTTCCACCACCAGGCTCCCATTAATGTCAAAGGGAGTCTTGAGATTAAAAAATCCCCAGGTGCTGCTTGCAAAACACAGGGGTTAAAATGATGTATCATTACCCTATTAGAGAAAGCCATCCTTCTCCCCAGTTATCAAGCCCACTTTCTCCTCCCTTTCTATCAGGGGTCTGGCCAGGCTTAGTGTTTTTACTCACAGATCAGCTGAAGTTGAGCACACCGAAGATAGAGAGACATTGCTAGGGCATTAAAAAAATTAAAGATTTTACTTGTCCTGGGAGAGTGTAATTTAAAAAGCTAATCAGTACTCAAAAGTCCTGTACATTACCTAAGAAATTTGAAACCACTGGCTACTAAATTCATTTTCCATTGTTGCCGGTGAGGTGGAGGTGGGTGGGGGATTTCTGGAAGCCTTCTGATTCTTATTTTTCTTATGTTGGAACACCATATGCATTTGTTATTTAGGAGTTGCTGGATGCCATGAAAGGCAGTATATTTTAGGTGCTAGAGGAGGAGGAGGAGGAGAAGAAGATGATGATGATGAAGAAGATGAAGATGATGAAGAAGATGAAGATGACAAAGACAAAGACTAAGACTAAGACAAAGAAGATGGTGAAGACCCATGATCAAATGGTACCTGTCTAGACCAGCCCACACTGTGCCTTTGAAGCTCACATGAGTTTCAGCCTGGATGGTGAGGTCTCCTAGTGTTAGAAACAGAAGTTCCTAGTCTTGTGGTCCCAAACGTGGAGACATACTTCTGTCTGCCCATTAGTCACAATTCAATGTGACTACTGAGCAGGAATATACACTGTCTAATGTAGACAGGTTGTAGCTGTGGAGGGCAAAGCCTCACAGATCTACATTAACACTTACTACATGGGACCATGATTGGAATCGAGACCCCATACAGAAAGGCCCTCCAACTAGGGCCCTTTCTGGACTAACCTCATGGTTTCATCTAGGAATGGCTACAGTTGCATAGCTTCCCAGATGTCCAATATCTTCCCCCTCCTCCATAATCAGCATTTGTAGTTATGTGATAGTTGACATAAACTCTGCCACAGCAGAGCTTTTTAGGTTGGGACAAGGCATTGTCTTATTCAAGGATAGCAGTACCACTCCCTCATGTACATCTGCCATCTTCTGCATGGAGTCTGGTGTGACTGCAGGTGCACCAACACCATTACCGTGACAATGCAATGGTGATGCAACATGTATGCACAGTCACATTTGAAGAAGAAGAAGAAGAAGAAGAAGAAGAAGAAGAGTTGGCTTTTCTACCCCGCTTTTCTCACCCATTTAAGGGGACTCAAAGCGGCTGACAAGCCTTCTGTTCTTCTCCCCACAACAGAACACCCTGTGAGGTAGGTGGGGCTGTGAGAGCTCAGAAGAGAGCTGTGACTAGCCCAAGGTCACCCAGCTGGCTTCATGGGGGAGGGTGGAATCGAACCCGGTATTCCCAGATAAGAGTCCAGCTCCCTAACCACTAGACCAAACTGGCTCACTAGTTTGGGGGTCATCTCAGGTGCCAGCGTGCTTGCATGGCACCTCTGACACCATCTGGAACTGGCAGAGGTGTGAATGGTAGCTCCTCTGGCCAGAACAGGTTAAGTTGTGGATGTGTGTGAACAGTATGTGCAGGCATGCACTAGCATCTGCAAGTGTGGAATGCTAGTGCACGTCTGTGGAGCTGCACTTTTCCCGTCCCATGGACGGGAAGCCAAGTGCAGAAACACCGATGGAAAGTAATGTGGGATTGTTGGATTTCCCATAACAGTGATTTCTGGGGATATTGCCCCAATATCTTGGGGCTATATTGGGAATGCTATGGATACATGCAACATTTCCAATGCAGTCTCTGTAGAATCATCTCTGGAAGCACCCTCATCTAACAAGAGAACAGGCTTCTTGATAAGAAGAGCAGGACATTTTTGTTAAATGTTCTTAAAATGCTACCAGGAGCCTATTTGCACTACAGCGTGTAGTGCATAATTAGGGAACTTCTGGAGAAGAGCATTTGCACGTAGAAGAGGCTGTTTCAGCCTTCAGGTGCCTCCCGCCTTCCCAGAAGTTCCCAAAACATGCACTAGGCGTGGAACACAAAATCGTGATCCACATCTTTACTAACCTTACGCAAAACCTTACCTGGCACATCCAGCCATGAGCACCTACAACTTTTCTGGTACTCTGGGATCATCTGAGGTGCTACACAAGTGCACTAGCACCTCAAACAACCACAGGTGCTACTGCACATGTCAGCAACATCCTAATGACAGTGCTGACGCATGCGTGGTTGTGCAGGGCCCCACAAACAAAATGGCAGTGACCAGAAGATGACCAGCCCCAGGATCGGTCACAGGTGAGTGACTGATTGCATGGGGCTTAGGCTGTAAGTGACTAGCCTGCAAGCGCTAGTTGCGTGATTATGCACCTTTCCCATCCAGCAGACAGTAAGAGAAGTGCAAAATTGTCCCAGGTTAGACTGCCATGCTGGGATATCTCCAGCATGTGTGCACAAGTGCTCCATAAAACCACTTATGTCTCCATCCAGATGTCAGTTACTTGTTCCACTATATTTGGATATTCCAGAACAAATCGCAGATATTTCAGGATATCCATGTTTTACTCTGGAATATCCAAATATAGCAGAATGAGTAACCGACGGTTAGATGCGGTCCTTATCCCTTCATTTTAACCCGACAAGCAGAAAACAAAAAAAGCTCCAAGGAATAAGCTTCTAATTATCAAAAGAGTTCTTCGTAACCACATGAGAGTTGTAACTCCTCAACCTGTTTTGTCTTTGGCTACCAGCAAGTCTGCACTTATGCTATTACTGATGTTCATTGGTGTTATTAATGTTCGTGTCTTATCCACTTCCAGGCACCTTGTCACATTCATTAAATGGCATTGGCTTGTATATTTTTTCTTTGTTGGTCTGTCATCAAGAGGGGGCTGAAAAGGAGAGAGAGAGAAAGAAGATTTTGGGGGTGTTGATACTTCAGGGTATACTTTCATCACTGCCAGTTTTTCTCTGAAGGCAGGAAGCTTTGGAAGGCAAATAGAGAGTGTACTTCTCATCAGTGGGCCGATAAAAGCCTTGTCATCTGCAGTTTTCCTTACAGGGTTTTTCTTATTTGGGTGCACTTCATCTAAATCATTGCTCTCCGGGCAGTCCTATGTGAATCATAATCTGCTGTGATACCACTATCAGTGGAAATGGCATTGTCAACATTTATGTCAATGCTGAGGTTGTAATTTCTTGACAGTAATGTTCCTTGCTTGATAAAACACTCTCTGTTCAACTTAACGGAGGCTCCAGCACACAGATCCTTTTCATGTTCAGAGAGTCCTGAGCGAGGAGTGATTTCATACCTGCCAACTTCAAAGAGTCCAACAGAGGCAGGTTGAAAACTTCACCCCTCTGTCCTGGCTGCCTCGTTCACAATAAAAGTCAGGTCAAGACAATTATGACCTAAGTATTTTAATACCAAAAGTATTTGTGGCGATTCCCCCCCTCCATTGTTTTCAATAAATCTCTAAATGTATTTGTTATTTATTGTTTATATATACCTCTTCCCATTGGAATATAATCTCAAATGGTGTGCAAAAATTAAAAAATAGCTAAAATCATACTAGTTATATAAAACACAAAATTAAAATCAAAGATGAAACATTGGCTGGTTTTGCTTCTAACTCTAAATATGGATTTAGAAGATCCAGATCTTTGAGATGTAGTCTTCCCTTGAATCTGGTCCACATCTCAGCGAGGAACCCATACATCTGTGTGGGTCCTCTAGCACCCAAAGGAAATGGGTGCCAAAAAGGGCCGCTGTGTAGATGCTGTAGCACCCATCCTGGCACTCTGTTCAGCCAAAGCCAGAAGGGCCACAGGTGGTGCAGCACAATTGGCCAACACCAATGTCAATCAAGGCATACATCTACCAACATAGGGTGTGGCAGAGATTCATGGCTTCATAGCTGCTTATGCAGTAACTACAAAGCCTGTGTTTCATAGATGTCATAGACAGCTATGGAGTCTGTGCAGGCCTCCATAGCTGTGAGTGGCAGGGCAGGGCAGGGCTGGAGCTGCCCTGTTGCAAATGGTGATTGCTGAGCACGCCCCTGGACCCCATCAGCTGAGTAAGATGTGTGGACGTGCATCCTCTGATCTGGTCTTCACAGCTGAAGACCAGATTGTAGGCACCATTAAAGGGATCTAGATCAAAGGGCCCAAAGGACCCATTAAATCTGGATTTTACCAGCGCTCATGAGGATAGCACAATCAGGGTGGGTTCCAAAGGGGGTCCTAAAGGGGTCTTGTGTGAAGACAGTGCATGACTGATCAGTACCAATCAAGTACCAATGGGTTCCAGGTAGCTTCCCAATGGAGCATTAGTGCTAGTGCAGAAACAGTCATTCTCTCTGAAAAGGCTTGGGTAAAATGATAGGCCTTCAGTGGACACCTAAAGACCAGGGGGATGTTCACCCTTCGGGGGATCAGGAAAAGTGAACTTGCCTCAGAGTACAAAATTATGCTCTGCACATAATTTGATTCCAGTGTGCTCTGGCACAGGAGTTGTTTCTATGGGTGTGCACAAATATTCAAAGGTATTCAAAATTCGATCAAATTTGTCCAAATTTTGACATTTGAATTCAAATAGAATGTCCATGAATTTGAATTTAAAGATTTGAACGAGTTTTGAATTTTGGATCTATCCGTTTGAATTATCTGGACATTCATATGTTCCGGGTTCACACACAATGCGTACTTGCAGATATGCATCTTTCCCATATCCATACGCATTTGTACAGATCCATATGGGATGAAAACTGGTTGCATACTGGATAGTTATGGGATGCATACGGATTTGTATGGATGCATACGAAAGCATACAGGATGTGTAACGATATGTATGGGCACACACAAAAGTTATCGGCATTCATAAGTGCAAATTCAAATTGAAAATTTGAACGAATAGATTCAAATTTGTTTATTGGCTAAATTCAAATTTTAAAGATTCAAATCAAATTGAATTTTCGGATATTCGATTCAAATTGGATCGAATCCCAAAAATTGCATTTGTGCACACCCCCAGTGGTTTCTGAGTTGGAAATAGCCCCTTCTAGTGCAGATGTTCCATCTGGGAGATACTGGAAGTGAACTACAGGGCCAAGTTCAGAAAGGCCTCAGGAATATAGTTTTTAGCTATGACCTCCTCATACAGCATAATTCCTAATTTACTATTTAACAGGAGTTAGAATGAGTTTCCTGCTTCCCCCTCATGGTGGCCTTTCCTTCTCTGGCTTTACTTTAGGTTCTCATAGAACCCTTGGGGCATTTATTTCCAAAGGATCACCTCCTATCTTGCTTCTCTATTCCTTATTGCCTTTGCCTCAAAACATAGCAACCTCTCAATAGCAAAGAAGAGGAAGAGGAAGAAGAGTTGGCTTTCCTACCTCACTTTTCTTATCTATTTAAGGGGATTCAAAGCACCTGACAAAGCTTTCTATTCTTCTCCCCACAACAGAATACCTTGAGAGGTAGGTGGGTCTGTGAGAGCTCAGAAGAGAGCTGTGACTAGCCCAATATCACCCAGCTAGCTTCATGGGGGAGGGCGGAATCACACCTGGTATTCCCAGATAAGAGTCCATCTCCCTAACCACTAGAGAGCTTGCCATTCTTTGGATGATGACATCCTGATTTGTCTGACTGTAGCAGCTCTTTCCATTAGGTAAAGGAGCCTCTGCAGTATCTCCTGCCATTTATCCCAAACAAGACTCTGTCCTTGAGAAGCTTTATTTCCTGTCTGAGGAAGGAGTGGATAAACAGAGGCTTGGCAGGTATGTGTTCTTTTTAAATTTCATGTTTGCCTAGGTCCCAAAATTGCCTCAGTGTGGTCCAAAACCATGGGCGAGAACATACCCTTAAATTACTAGGAGTGGGCCTTAAATTTCACAAATGTTTGATATTAATCACATTCCAGGAAGTTCAAGATTTCTTCCTTTCAGGGTAGGAAAGAGGGATTTTTCACTCACGTCTCTGCCATATTCAGACCTCAGCCTTAGCTTCAAAGCAGCAAGGTGATTTTGAATGCCATTAACCCCAACCCAAAAGAGGCACAGATGGCTTGTGCACCTGCAAGAGAGGCCAATTATTCCCCCTGTAACAGGGGAAATGTGGCCATGCCTGATGCTGCCTCGACTGAATATCTCTCTTCCGAGTGAACAAAGTACTGAGCAACAGTACATCCATCTTGTCTGGAATGAATTTTAATTTATTCACCCATTGTCCTGTTTCAGCCAGCCAAGTCCAAGGTACAAACGCATGCATTCATGCTCAGGAGTAACCTCGGCAGACACTGGCAAAAGCTACCAAGTCCTTTGGAATTCAAGAGTAAACAAGGTCAAAAACGGTCCGAGATTCAAAGTTCTGGAGAGTTTCAGGTGTCAAATAACAGGCCCAGGAGTCAGATCACACAAGAGATACACAAACTGAAGTTGCTGGGATAAACATCTGTTGTCTGCAGCACTTGTGCCAGTGAGGGGCAAGCTTAAACAGGCAAGGGAGACCCACACCCCTTCCAACTAAGGTGTGTGCTCTGCAGACATGATGCCTTTTCACACAAGGGTTTTTCGAATGCATGGAGAACAAGTGGGGATGCTGCATTCGCACCGTTCCGGACTGGTCCAAGCATCCCCACGTGGTCTCCATGCATTCAATGTTCAGAGCAGAAAAACCTGCTCTGAATGCATCTCCACTCATTCGGCGTGTCCCCAGCTGTTCCAGAGTGAGAGCATTTGCACGTTCTCACTCTGTGACAGCTGGGGCCCTCCCCTGATCTCCCCCAATTGGCTGCCTTGCAGCCAGAGGTAGGGAGGCCAGTCAGGCCCCTTCCCTGGGGTCCTGCCACCTGCATCAGCCAGAATCAGGCCAATGCAAGTGGCAGGACCCCCACCCAGCACCCCCCAACCCACAACAGGTTCACGCACACATGTGGATGGTGCTTATCTTCTGCTGCCAGCCCAATTCTGACTAGAATAGGCCAGGAATGTTCTGAGTATGCTCGTGGCACAGCCCCTCATTGGCCGGACACCTGCACCTGCGCCAGTTGAGGCCAGGTTGGTGCCCGGCCAATGAGGGGCCACTCCATGAGCATGCTCAGAACGTCCTGGCCTATTCTAGCCAGAATGGGGCCAGCAGGAGAAGGTAAATCCTGTTCACGTGCATGTGTGACCCTGGGATGGGTTGGGGGTGCTGGGTGGGGGTCCTGCCACTTGCATCGGCCTGATCCTGGGCAATGCAGGTGGCAGGACCCCAGGGAAGGGGCCCAACTGGCCTCCCCACCTCTTGCTGCAGGTCAGCCAATCAGGGGAGACCAGGGGAGGGTCTTCGACCCAAATGTGTTGAGTAGGTAGGTAGGGAAAGGACGTGTTTGGAACTCGTCTTTTGCCTCCCAGTGCAGATGGGGTAGTGTGCTCAATGCATCCAGGCCCAAGCGTCCTGAGGCATCTTCGCCTTAGTGCAAAAATGCCACTTGATCACCACCATTGCTCTTTCTCTCATCTCAAAATGCTGGGTGAAGGGCGTCTGAACTGTCTTCATCTGGGGCTATAGACTGCACTCCACGTCTAGCCCCTCTGTAACATGTCCCTCGCTCTGACTGTCCAAACAGCTGGGCTCACTTTGGTGGCCAACTGCTAGCTCTTCTTTGTCGGAGGAGGAGGATGCCACAAGGCATGTCACCCACTGACATACCAAGTGTGCTTTTCAAATGCAAATTTAGAGGAACTAACATTTCTTTTTCAATTCTATATTTTGATTTACTCGGAGGATTTCCACAAAGAATTCAGGGGTGTAAATAAATCTGTACATTAGCAGGCCCTGAATGTGAAACTGATCATATTTTATGGTGGGTATGAGATGCATTCCCTCAAGCACCATTTAGCCAGAGGTTCCAGAACTCAACAGATCAGTTTTATACGAACTTTTTTTTCAGGGGGTTTTGGGTATTTTTTTTAAATCCCAATTTTTAACATTATAACACTGCCTTCAGATTTTAAAGGGTAAGAAATTGAAATGCATGCTGCACTAAACTACTGAATCTTTATTCTGCAAAACTTTTTTCAACCCTGTGAAGATTGAGTGGGTGTTTTTGTTTTTGTTTTTGTCAATTTTGTGATGTGTGTGGATATGAGGAATAGTGGAAGAATGATGTTTTTTCTTCTTCACACCAGTCAGGGCCTAATTTATTTTCTCCTTACCCCCTTCAAATAAAATCTCACTAGAGGCTGTTTTTTGTCCATTAAAAAAGGAAGCAAAAAGTGTACATTTTTGCATGCCTTTCCATTGGTGTATTTCATTTCCACTAATACATACATATATCTACACTTAAAAAAACTTTCTGCAAATGTCTGGGGGTCTGAGGGTGGGAAAAGTGGATTAGATCCTTGCACTATACAATTCAGACATTTCTAGGCTGCATACCCTTGAATTTTAGATTTTGTTTTAGTTTGGCAAGCATGACTTTTGTAAAATGTAAATTTGCAAACAAACTAGGGGTATGTCCCCTTGCAGGGTTTTAGTCCCGGTTTAGTCCTGTTGGGACTATTTTTGGAGATTAATTTTATTCTGAATTGAGTTCCTGTCAGTTAATCGGAATATAGCCCTTCCCTTGCAGCTTTTTTAGTCCTGGTTTTGGAACTATTTTTAAATGTAAAAAACAGGGCTTTTAACCCACCCACCCCGTGCAAACCCTGCCTGTAATAAAGGAAGCAAAACAGCAGTTTTAAAAAGAAATTCTAGCCACAAATACTTTCCTTTTCACACCTCTCTCTTTTGAGATTACTGGCAAAAGTGCCCTCATGCAGATCTGCAAGGCATCAAACCCAGCGTGACAAAATTTGGGGGGCTATTTTTAAAGGTAAATCCCCCCCAGTGCAAACCCTGCCTGCAATAAAAGAAGCAAACACAAAGGGACTTTATTAATTACTTTCTTCTTCACACCTCTCCCTTTAGAGATTACTGGCAAATGTGCATGATAAAATGTATCATTTCAAAGTATTTCAAGTATTCAAAAGCTTCCCCCATGTATCTTTTGAAAAGATACATGTTTCCAGCAAAAATGTTTTTAAAGCCCCTTTAAATAAAAGACAAATAAAAGCCCCTTTTCCTCCTTTCTGCTTTTTTCCTAATGTATGGAGCGTTTGTGAGCATGGCAAGGGAAGGGGGGAGTTTAAATCTGTAAAAAAAAAAATCACCCACAGCTGGCTGGCACTGGCCAGAAGGCTAGACCTCCATCCCAAATAGTCTGGTATCATGCCCATGTGGGGAAAAATAAGTAGACTTGGCTCCAAAAAGGGGACTCAGTCCTGTTTTCATCAGGACTTTTTTCTCTCTCCAGATTTAGGCAGGATAGTCCTCATAAAATCCAGGAATAAGGAATTGCATGGGGATGCTGGGTGCTGAATTTGGATTCTTTTCGGATTAATTACAGTAGCCATGGGGACACTCCTTCCCGAATTCAAATAGAATTTGGATAAAAGTGCCCATGGGGACACAGCCTAGGATAACTTTTTTCTTATCTCTACTTCAAAGAGCAAATCTTTTCCCTCCCACATCTAATTTGATGGCCTTAAAATGATAGCATCCTCCAAGTACAGTACTGAATATTTTATTTTATTTTATATTATTCTTTTTTTAAAAAAAATCTATGGAAAGGCAATTGTCTGGACACGTACCTTTCATCAGTAGTCTGGTGGTCTGAGACAGGTCTATATGTCATGCCCTGAGGAATATCACTCTATGAGAGTCACTGTATTAATGGAGGAAATTAACCTAAAAGATTCCTCCCATCCGCATTTTCCACTCCTTCCTGTTTGGCACTTTGTATTTCAGCAGCAGAAGGCTGTATAGAAGGGGGGGACCTCCCCCCCCTAACTTTCACAAGGTTATAATTAAGCATGATGGGACTTAGAGGATCCTGAAGCAATGAAAAGGGCACAGAACACTGACAAGGTCAATTATCTGCTGATAAATCCTCAACCGGCAAGTATTAATAATATGAGTAATATTAATTGAATGTGAGTACATGGAGTTTTATTCCTTCCTTTAAAGTTCTTTTCAGTTTGTGTCAAGTATCACATGGAAGGAACGGAAATGATTTATGGAAAGGACGAGCCAGTAATAAGTCCCCTTGCATTGGCTTGTCCTGCTGCAAATTTCCCAGGTGTTGTACAGAAGAGCGATATTGCAAATAGTTTATTTATTTATTTATTTATTTATTTATTTATTTATTTATTTATTTATTTATTTATTTATTTATTTATTTATTTATTTATTTATTTATTTATTTATTTATTTATTTATTTATTTATTTATTTATTTACATTTCTATCCCGCCCCATACCCGAAGGTCTCTAGGCGGGTAACAATGAATCAAACAACATATTTAAAAACATATCAAGAACAGAATACAGATTAAAACATATTAAAAACAAAATTAAAAACAAAATACAAATTAAAACAAGGTACTTGGTTAAAAATTCTGATATAAGCTGCTCGCTCCATAGTATATTCATAAGAACTATAACTGGGGAGAGAATGTATCTCCTCAGCCAAAGGCCAAGGCAAAAAGGTATGTTTTTACAGCCTTCCTAAATGATAACAAGGAAGGGGCATGGCGCACCTCACGGGGGAGACCATTCCACAGTTTGGGGGCCACCACTGAAAATGCTCTCTCCCGAGTGCCCACCAACCTCACTACCGAAGGTGGTGGGACAACTAGGAGGGCCTCATCTTCGGATCTCAAGGCACAGGCAGGTCGGTATGAGAGAAGGCGTTCCTTTAGATATTTGGGGCCCAAGTCATTTAGGGCCTTATAAGTCAGAGTTAATACCTTGAATTGGGCCCGGTAGCGAATTGGCAGCCAATGCAGTTCATTAAGAACCAGCGTGATATGTGTCCGGCTAGCTGTTCCGGTCAGCACTCTGGCAGCTGTGTTTCGCACTAATAGCAGTAGTTGAAACATGGGATGTTGATCTGTGGGGAAGGGTGAGGCTTGGGTGGGTCCCATGTTTTGCAAAACGGATTCCTCTCTTTAAACCTTCAGTCTATCTGCAGGTCTGACAGCTCACACCGTTTCATTTCTATCTGGTTCAGGGATGTGCACAAATGTCTTTTTTAAAATTCATTTCATATGGAATCGAATGCAAGAAAATTCATATTCGTTCAAATAAATCCCCTCAAATGTTGTAGGATTCAAATTCAATATGAATGTTCCATATAAATTCAATACAAATGTTAGATACAAATTGCATATGAATTCCATATTCCATACAAATCCCATATGAATCCATAACAAATGTATCAAAACACTTGATTTGAATCTGAATGTCAATCTTCGAGTGCGTCAACATTCTATTCGAATTCAAATGTCTGAATTCGGCCAAATTTGTATGAATTTCAAATGTCACAAATATCTGTGCACATCCCTAATCTAGTTTAATTGTGGACTTTCCATTCAGGAAAGTCCAAATGTCCACAAATAACCTAGATAGAAATGAAAAGATATGAGTGTTGTGATCAGAAGATGGACTTGAAGAAGGTTTAAAGTGAAGGTGTGACAGCAGCCTAAAACTACCACCCAAAAAGTCACCTGAATCAGATAAAACATAGGAAATTTAAAAAGAGCTCTCCACCCCTTTTATAGATTTTAGTTGGATTTACCAGACTAGGTACTCACACTTTTATCTCCAAACTTTGGTCTTTACATCATTCCAGTTAAAAGATCAGATACAGAGGGAGCCATCTGCCCTTGAAGTGCTGGTGTGCCCCAGCCAGACCACCAGCACTTGAAGTGCAGATGGTCTGGACGGACCTGACCAGATCATGATAGCAATGGCCATGCAACATCTGGCTTGTGCCAGGACATTGACATAGCAATTAGCCCAGAGTGTTCAGCTGAAGCCACACCATTTCAGCCCCTCACAGCATTCGCACTTGGGAAAGAGTGAAAATGTTGCATCCAGGAGCTCACCAGCTACTCCCTCAAAAGATGCAAACAGGTTTTTACTTGTCTATAGGTAACGGTGACTGGGGTAGCTGCAGGGAGCTCCTAGCAGCATGTTGTGTAGATGCACTGCCACCAAGGCAGCTGGAGTCACTCCCCCAAGATTAGTGTTAACAGGCCCATTGTAGGAATCAAAACCCAAAGCTGCCTCCAGATGACAAGAGGAGAATGCAGAATCTTGTTTAGATCTTGCGGCTTCTTCCTGATGCTACTACGAGACAGCAGGGCAAAATCACAGGGCAAGTCGAAACCTTTACCTTGTCTGGTGCTGACCCCATGACAGATATTTTAATAATCTGAAGACCCCAGAAGTACACAAGCTCCAGCCCCCATGCTGGTAGAGTAGGGAATTTGGGCTCAATTTCTCCCCTGTGCAGGTAAGTGCAGAAAAGGCCCAAATCTCTTTGGAAGTCACCCAACGTAGTGGTCAATACTGTATCTTGTGAAAGTGAATCCCATGGTCTTCTTGAAGATGGTTGGGTGTCCTTTTCAAGGTTTTTTAAATTCTTCATCTCTGCTAAGGATGTGCACGAATGTATATTTTTGCATTTTAATTTGAGTCTATTCGAATATTCAAATTTTCAATTGGATTCAAAATGTGAAAATCTGAATTTTCAAAAAATCCAACTCAAATCCGGATTATCCAAATCTGTATTTTTGAAAATCTGATTTGAGTTGAATGATACAAATGTTGGCAATATTTGTATCCAATTTTTGAATTTGCGCGCATCCTGTTTTCATCCTGTTGTCATCCCGGGTTATAAGCGCAAATAGACCTGATCTTCAGATGTGATATAAACAGATCTATTGAGTCAAATTATTCAAAAATCTGTATCAGATTTTTGGATATTCAAAATTTGATTGAATTCAGAAATTCTGATTTTCAAAAATCCTATTCAAATTCGAATGTTGATATTTGTCGAATTTGAATCAATTTTTTGAATTTTTGAATATCCATGAGCATCCCTAGTCTCCTACAGCTGGTGGTCTAAGCAAGGAATTCACACAGATACAATTCTGCCATAAAGCAGGATCTTCCATTTATTGAGCTAATAGCAGAAGACAAGGAAAGCAGGCAACACACTAGCATTTCTAGTAGTTGTTGTCAAAGTACAAGGCCACTTTGGTGGGGAAGTATAAACAACTAAGGTGATATTCAAGGAAACACAGGATCTAGCAGGCAGGCCAGAAGACGAGGCCTGGTTTTGGTGAGAATGCATTATGCCTGGGCAGTGACTCTCACATGTGTAAGCACTTTGTTTCCTGACTCTTCCAAGAATCAAGAGTATATTTTACTAAGCAGAAGTACCTTTTTCCATGTTTCCCAAAGTGGCAAGTGTTTCCATGTTTCTCCTCAGCTTTGCTAGCTGACATTCCTTCATTTGAAGAGCCACAAACAAATTTTGGAGACAAGAAGTGATGTCTTAGGGTGTTTCCTCACATACAGTACAACCACATTTAGACACACATTAAGGACCCCTACAAAACACATGTAAACTTACCTTCTGTGCTGGAGGCTGTATCTGGGTCTGTTTTTGCCGGTGTTTCCACACAAGACCAATTTTTAAAACTGAGGGATTTCCGCACTGCAACGCGTTCCAAACGGAACGCGTGCAGGCGAGCAGCTTAAGACACTTCCGGGCGCTTTCACCTTTCACACACAGACGCGACGGAACGCATTCCGGCGCGCCTGTGTGCGAAAGGTGAAAGCGCCGGGAGCTGTCTTGGCCGGCAAAGGCCGGCCAGGGGCGGGGATTCGGCCGCAGCGCTGCCCGCCCATTGGGTGAGAGCACCCAAGGGGCGGGCAGCGCTGTCAAGACGCAGCCCAACTAGCCCCCCTATTGGACAAGCAGTTCACTAGGTGGGCTGCGTCTTGCGCGCTCCCACAATGCCACCCTCAGTTCGACGCTGGACGGCGACGAGGTAAGTCCTCCGTCGCGCGCGCGTCCTCCCAGGGCCCTGGGGGAGGGGGGAAACATCTTCGCTCTCTGGGTGCCCCGCTGTGGGCACCTAGAGAGCGTAGATGGGCCCGATCCGGGCCGGAGGGTGGTTGGGGGTGGGGGTTTTGGGGACTGGGGGGGGTGGGACTCATCTGTGGGCTGCAGGCGCCTAGATCCAGGCGCCTGCAGCCCGTAGATGGCCGCGATGGGGGCGGGGGGGACCCTTGGGGGACCGGAGCGATGCGCTCCGGCCGCCCAAGGCGTTCCTCGCCCCCAGCGAGCCCAACATCGACCTCCTGCCACCCCAGAAAGGGGCGACAGGACGCCGATGCTGGTGGCTCCTTCCCGGGTCCGGCAGCGCCATTGGGGCTGCCGGACCCGGGAAGGAGCCACGTCCCGGCGGCCGTCGGAGGCGACAGACGGGACGCACCGAATCGGGGTTCCCCTGTGCCATCTGCCAGGGTCACTGACCCTGGCAGACGGGAAAGGGGAACCCCGATTCGGTGGGTCCCGTCTACCGGCTTCGCCGCGCCGGCGCAATCGCCGGCCCGGCAAGTCGGCCCCTGGGGGCGTGCCGACGGCTGTCAGGGAGAGAAGCGTGCGAACGCTTCTCTCCCGGAACGCGCCGGGGCGGCTCGTCCGCGTTCGAACGGATGCAGAGCACTTTAAAGTGCTCTGCATCCGGAACACGTGGAGGACAGCTCCGGACACGAGGCGGCGCAAGCCCCGCTCGGGCAATGCGTATGCCTCGTCCGAAGCTGTCCTCCACGCGTTCCGGAAAGGCCAATGCGAAAAGGCCTCTGGTCTTGCCGCCAAAAGCTGTCTCAAATGTAAGACCTGAAAAATCAGGTCTTACATCCACCCTTCGCCTGGATGTATGCAGAAGCAGAACACTTCCAAACATGGCCAGGGAAGAGCCGGATTCCTGGTGGCTGCCATGTTGGAAGGCCCTTCCCCTGCACACCAGTCACCGCCAGAAACACACAGTGACTGGCAGCTGCTGGCTCCAGTCCCGCGGCTCTGGGGTTGGCGTCGGCAGTGCAGGAATCCATCCGCCTTCAGCCCTGGGTGCTGCGGCTTCTGTGCAGCACCCGAGTGATCTAGCCTCACTGTGGCCATTCTGCATGTGTGTGGATGTGTGGGGCCTCCGAGGATCTGTCCCTATTTGGGACAGATCCTCAGAAGAACGGCTCGCCAAAAAATGGATCCATTTGGTGGTGGACTTAAAGAATTATGTTAGGTTCATGCTATTTGCCATGAAGTCTTTCCTCACCTACAATTTCATAACAAGTTTTGTTTGCTATCCCAATTGTAATTTCAGCAGCATGTTTCTAAGGGGGTGTCCAGACTGGGGGATACTGTACATTCTACTGTGAGCATCACACCTGATGCCTGATACTTTGTAGTGGCAGTGCCTTATGCCGCCGCTTCTGTGGATTTACCTCCTGTGGAAGGATCAACTCACTCCACAGTATCAGGTAATTTCTGAGTTTCCTGCCCTTCTGTTAGGGTGGCAAGAAATAGCCAATGAGAGCTGAGCCTGCAGCTCAGCTCCCATTGGCTGCCCGATCCACGCGCCTCACCATGCGCGCCACGGAAATCTCACAACTCCCAAGGAGGAAGCTGCAGACCTCTGTTTCAAGTGGTAACAACGTGTTGTGACTTCACAGCCAAGCAAGCTGCAAATTTACTAACGACTGAGGATTTCTATCCATTAGTCTAGAAAGAACCAAAGTATGGAAATCGTACTTCTAAAACATGACAAGAAGAGGACTTACACCTTTATTTACCAAAGGTGGTGGCAGATAGGGGAGGGAGAATGAAAATAATTTGCACATCTTTTTATGCATTTAAGTGAGGAAATGAGAAGTAGGAAAGAGGCTGTCAGGTTACATTTTGGAGATGTGTGCTTGATGAAGCATTCCAGCATGTTCAATTGTGACCTCCATTTCTTTGGCTTTTCCTTCCCCCCTCCTCCACCATCTCCTTTCCTTTTTTCTTTTTTTTTGAAACATCATTGAGGGGGAAAAATGTGTTGGAAAATTGTAAAGGTTTCATCTCCCTTGATGTATTTTTATTGAATGGCATCAAAGTTTAATATACTGTCCCTGGATGCCTGTCACTCACCATGTGAATTCACCCCCCCCCCCCCCGCCTGCCTGACACCCAACAGTTTCAAACACGTCAAGTTTGTATGTTAGGAGGGTTGGAGAAAATACAGTAGAAACATTGTCATTTGGATGCATTGTTTAACAGAGGGCTTTGAGTATTGGAAGGTGAATGTATATTTTACAGCTCCCTTGAGGAATGAGAAAGATGCCATTTAAGAAAGGGGAAAATACATAAACGAAAATTACCATTTCTGCTAGGCTTTATAAGAAAAACAGAACACTTTCTGATTATATTTCCCAAGCACTTGTCTCGTCCGTTGTTGTTGGGTGGTGGGTTTTTTTTTTTTCGAACTTTCTCATCAGTATTTCAAAATAATTTCATGCTTTCCTCTCCACCCCCCGTAAGCCATCAAACGTGTAAATTTGCAGATGGCACAGTCCTTTGCAAGCATCCTTTTCATTGCTAGTAACTTCGGTGCCTCTGGAGGAGTCTAGCTTATGGCACTCTTCTGCTACTAATGAATCTCCCATCTCCTTCGCAGTAAACACTCTTTTAAACACGTTAATATTTGAGCTACACTCTGCATACTGTGCCGTATTAAACTTGCACCCACCCCCAGAGTGTGCTTTCTTATGGCATTAAAAAGTTCTTACGCTCAGTACTATAAGCTTGGCTCAAACACACTTCAGCGCTTTGTGTAGCCCAGAAAGGCAGTTTCCCTGCAAGGGACAGAAAACGGAAACATCTACATCCATTTAGGGGTAGCAAGAACCTGGCGGGAAGGGGCTTGGAGCTAGCTGGGAGGGGAGGGGGATTCTGAACGGAAAGAAGAGCATGGATGTAAAATGTGCATATAGGAGGGGAAATCACAGCAAAGGTGCACAATCGAACTCTTCAGGTATTCAAGGAAGGGGGAGAGACTTGGGGCTTTCCCATACCCCCCAAGCGGAGTTAAAACTTCCGAAGAGCTGTCTATACATGTATATTACAAAGTATGAATTTGGGTTTTCTCAAAGGGTGGTTCAGCATTTACCTTAGTAAATTCGGATCTACCTCATCCGGATCTAGTAAATCCGGTTTAGAATAGATCCGGATTAACTAAATCCGGATGCACGGTAGATCCAGATTTTCCCCTTTCATAAATGGCATCTTTCTCATTCGTCAAGGGAGCTGTAAAATATACATTCACCTTCCAATACTCAAAGCCCTCTGTTAGATCCCCCCCCCGCCATCCTTCCGCACACGCGGTGGAAGGACAACTTAAATCTGGATTTGAGGTGGATCCCTAATCCATTCATTTACTAAATTTATACAGCCACAGAATCACCTACGTTCTCTTGAGTTGTTGTCACACTAAGGTTTAATCCAGTTCTGAAGGGCACTGAAGCTGGATTAAGCTTCAGTGCACCTTCAGAGCTGGATTAAAGCTTAGGTACAACCACAGTAGTTTGCCAATTTTGAGGTTTTACAGGAAATAAGTGGAATTTTGACTCCTGAACTTCCATTTTTACTATATTCGACATACAGTTGTGAGCCATGACATACAACTGTTGTCTAAATTATTCATTCACTCATTTAAGTATTTATATCCTGCACTTCACCTGAAGGTCAGTAAAATCAATAAAATAGTATAAAACATACTATGAAGACTTAAATTTTAACCTGCTCTACAAAGCCATATAACTTTAGCACCTGATGTAGCTCCACTTTGAGGCTGTTCCATAACCTGGTGGCCACCAAAGAAAAGGCCTCCCCTCTGTGATCTTACTACTCAGGCAGTTCTACCTGGAAGAAGACTGTCCTTCAGATATTCAGGGCCCAGGCCATTGAGGGCTTTATGGGCATCCAACCAGAACCTCCCATCAGCAATACTGCATTCTGTACTAATTCCAGTTTCTGGATCATCTTCAAGGACGGATCCATGTGGAACATATTGCAGTTGTGGATCATCATGGCCTATTTGTCAATAGGAATGTGTACAAATGCATTTTTTGGGATTTGATTCAAATCAAATATCCAAAACTTTGATTTGAATCGAATCTTTAAAATTCAAATTTACCCACATTCAATTCAAATTAAGCAAATTTGGATCTATTTGTTTGAATTTTTGATTCAAATTTGCACTTACAAATGTCGACAACATTTGTGTGTGCCCATACGCATCATTATGCATCCCATACGCATCTGTATGCATCTGTACACATCCATACGCATCCCGTATTTATCATGTATGCATCCCGTTTTCATCCTGTGCAGATCTGTACAAATGTGTCCCGATGCAGAAAAGATCCGTACGTCCAAGTGCACATCGTGTAAGTATCTGTACACATACAAATGTCGGAATAATTTGAATGAATAGACCTAAAAATTCAAACTTTGTTCGAATGTTTAAATTTGAATTTATGGACATTCGATTTGAATTTGAATGTCCAAATTCAAATGAATTCAATCGAATTTCAAATGTTTTGAATATTCGTGCATATCCCTACTTGTCACTATCCAGGAAAGACCATCACTAGGAACCCGTGAGAGATACTAATAAGCATTCCTGGCTAACAC
The DNA here is from genome assembly GCA_023333525.1 of Aspidoscelis tigris stejnegeri. Taxonomy (NCBI): domain Eukaryota; kingdom Metazoa; phylum Chordata; class Lepidosauria; order Squamata; family Teiidae; genus Aspidoscelis; species Aspidoscelis tigris. The sequence continues at coordinate 5,903,482 of JALMGA010000007.1, forward strand.
TGCCACCTGAGCCTCAAGAAACAAGGCTGAATCCATAAGTACATCCAAGTAATGAACCTGGCCATTCTGGGGCAAAATAGCTCCAGCCACTAACATCTGGAACTTGAGTTCTCATAAGACACAGTACCTCTGCTTTTTTTAGATTTGTACAGAATGGACTACATTTGTATAATGTATATGTCTTTGCACAATGTCTACATAACCTGTTAGTTCAGACATTGGAATTAATTCTTGAGTCACCTGGAACCTAAGAAGGGTCTATCTATGTGGAATTGGTCTTCATTCTTTTCAGAAGTCTCCAAGTTTTCATTCTTCTGAAATTTGACTCCCAATGTCCACATGTTTCTGGATTTTGTACTTTGAAATTGATGCTTTTGTTTGGCTTTCTCCCTCCCTCCCTCTTCTTTCTTTTTTATGTTTCTATGTGATTTTGGAGATCAGCAAGAAATGAATATAATAAGTTCTTTCTCGGACAGGAATGTGGAGGACAAAAATCCCCTGTAGAAGGTATCACAATACAACCTATAAGAGGAATGAGCCCTTATCCTATGGCAGTGACCATCAAGAAATGAAGATGACCTAAGTTGTAATCAGTGCTCAGAGGGACTTCAAGAGAGTGGTATGGCCACCAATGACTGTAAGGTCCTTTCTCCATGAAGGCGTTGAACCAGACAAAGATCCACTGGTCCAGATCCAGGGCTTCTGCATCCCCATGTTAATCCAGATCCTGGAGGCCCTACCCCCTGTTAGGCAGATCCATCCACATGGAATGGAGCTAGAACAGGATCAAGAGGCCCTCAATCTGGCTCTACTGTAGATCCCCTTAATCGGGTCTACAATCTGGCCTAATAGCTTGAATCCAGATCACAGAAACATGTGCATAACATGTCTCTGTGATCCAGAATTCCTGGAAGTAATTTTTGCCAAGAATCACCCTCACACACCTCGCAGTGAGGAGACTGGCATCTGGTCTGTGCATGGAGGGCAACCTTGGTCTCCATGAACATTCATAGCAGCACCTTGGTTTTTGATGAGCTGTGGTGTGGTGGTGGATCCAGATGAGTGTGCAAGGTAGTGATCTGAGAGTTACACTGAAACTGCACACTGAAATTTAGGTGCATTTACTGGAACCCCAGTGGCTCTTTCTGGACCCTTCAGAAGGGGAAGTAATGGAGACTCTCCAGCCACTGAAGGTGCCTTTGTCATAATGAATCACTGACAAGAATTATATGATTTCACAAAGTCTAATTCCCTTATTGCCTCATGCCAGTAATGCCAAGTAAACATTAAATATTTATCACTTATATTCTGCCTTAGTGTCATTTCAGGGACAGGCTGCAGCAACCGGATGTACTGGGGGAGATTTCTTCTTGTTATCATTATCCAAATTCACATGAAACAATTTAGACAGATTCTGAAATGGCCAGAAAGCATACTGAGTCCTTGGTCAAACTAAGGACCGTTCTGTACTGCCGCTTAGGTAAATATCAGAGAGGTGATACTGGTCCTCCTATTCACATGCTAATGAAGAACATAGGTGACCCTGCCCATTACTGGTATTCACCATGTACAAAAAATGGAGTGTGATTCACGACAAGGAGCCCTTGGCCTGGATCACATATATGATTCTATGGGTGTTTCCGCACAGGCCCTTTAACACCCATTAAGCACGGATTCGAAGGTGCGCCTCCGCCCAGGGGTCGCTAATTAGGACACTTCTGGCAAGGGGTGTCCACATTGCGAGTCTCTTTTTAATGCAGATTTCGGTGGCAAAACCGCTTTGGTGCTGCTGCAACCGCATTAGCGGGGACAATTAAGCACACTTCCGGTAGGTGCGTCCGCACCTATCTATGCTTAATCCGTGCTTAATGGGTGTTTCTTGCACACCACATTTTTAGTGGTCTTGCTCGGTGAATCCGCATCCATTTCGGATGCGGCCGCACAGCGCAAGTGTGCTAAGAAACAGCCTACCCCCCGGCTCACCATGCTTGGCTTTGGGGGCTCCTACCTATCGGCTCGCCCTGGCCCCAGAAGTTGCGGATCACTGTTTCTGGAGCCAGGGTGAGCTTGCCTAAAGCTCACCCCGCTGGGAGCGCGGCCAATCCCCTCCTTACCTCTTGAGGGTCATTCTGAGGGTCTTCAGCCAGGATGCAATGCGCCTGCATCCTGCGTGGCAGCGAGGTCCCCCGGCTCGCCATCCTTGGCTCCCACGATCCAATCATGGCAGGCCGGGGGAGGGCCCTCCATCCCGGATCGGAGCTGGGTGCTGCGCCTCCGCACAGCACCCGCCTCCAATCCGGATCCACACCACGTGTGCGGTGGCAAGGGTGCGGGGTAGATCCAGATCTAAGAGATCCAGATCTACCCCGCAAAACCGGATCTACCGTGCACACGGAGCTATTAAAACCGGTTCCCCTGGGAACCGGTTTTAATAAATCTGGGTGCTGGAGATCTGGGTTTTTTTGCCCCTGTGCGGAAACAGCCTATATTTTTACCTTTGCACACCTAAATAGTGTGTGACATGATAAGCTGCACAGAGACTGTCCAATAGCAAACAATTTTAGGGAGTGTTTAGGAACTTTGCATCAATTTGGACTGTGTGGCTAAGTTTCCATTCATGGTGGCAAGAAACACCCCATAATGTGTGCACACCTTCAGTGAAAGGAGCAATTACTGTTGGAGACAGCAGTGCACATGGGACATGATTTACTATCCTCATCAAAACTGCTTAATGTCCATCACCAAGAGCACCGCCACACTCTGAAATAGATACCCAAAGGTGCCTGTTGATGTGGTGATGTGGTTGCTGCTCAACCTCAGACCCTCAATGTGGAAACATGGTCTTATTGTCACACACCTGGCGTGTGCATAAAAAAGTTTTGGAAAGTTTTCCAAAGGAGGAAACACCACAAGGTAACCAGATATCACACGGAGTGCAAATCTGACAGGCATGTTCAAACTACAGGTGAATCTGTCAGGTACCACTTTGGTGTCCTAATGCAGGTGTTGTCCCAAAACTGTTCATTCAAAATGTGCAGGAGCCTGTTCAAATTAGAAAGCGACACCTGCAGAGGGGTCTGTGGCTCTGAATTTTATCTGCTTGTTAGGCATGTGCAAAATTTGTTTCTCCTTGAAATGAACGAGGACAGTAACATGTGTGTGCATGCAGCCCCTGTGAATATGGGGGGGGGGGGGCTTCAACTTCACTTAAAATCTTTTTTGAAGGGCCTGAAGCAAGAAAGGCCCTTTCTTGGAAGGTGGCCACCTTGAGCGTGCCTGCTGCTTTCCCTCGTAGGGATGTACATGGATATTTGCAGCATTTGAAATTTGCACAAATTCGGACATTTGAATTTAAATCAAATGTTGGCACATTTGAAGAGTGACATTCGAATTCTGATCAAATGCTTTGGACCATTTGTATGAAGCTTCATTACATTTGTGAACCTGGGGAGGTGGGAAAGCATCCACGCCAGTCATATCTGCAATGGATCCAGAGTGGATTTGAAGTGGATTCAAAGTGGATTCAAAGTGAATTCAGGGCGGATTTGACATGTTCAGAGCAGATATGTAGAGGATACATAGGAGATTTGTATGGGATCCGTAAGGGATTCGTTTGCAATTTGTATGGGATTTGTACTGAACATTCGCATCGAATTCAAATCCTACCACATTTGAAGGGGATCTATTAGAGTGAATACAAATTTTCTTGCATTTGATTCAGTATGAATCAAACCCCAAAAAGACATTTGTTCACACCCCTATTCCCTGGCAGTGGCAGCATCCAGTCAACACTACCTGTTGTGCTTTGGAGCTACTCAGAAAGCGATGGGCCACCGCCATCCCCAACCAAATCCAAAAAAGCTTTGGCTGGAAGCCTGATAGCTTCTTGCCACATGCGAAGGCTGGCCCACAAACATAGGCCTATTCACCTTCACACATGAGAAATATTTTGGCACATGCTTACTTCTTCTGGGTCTGCCTCCTCAAGCTTTCAGAATATTCCTGGGCCATGCCGGCATCAATGCACCTTCACCTCATTTTTGACGTCGCTGCTTTATCAAACTGAAGAAAAGTTAGGACTGGTTGCATTCCCCCCATAAGACAGCCAAGCGGGATTTTGCAGAGACCTTCCTGTCTGGCGCTGACGTTGCAGGGAGAGTGTTTGAAACAGTTGACTTAAGCACTAGAAAGAAAACAATAAAAGTAAAGAAAAGCAATCCTTGTAGGCTGAGAGTGAAGGATTTAATTTAGTAAATAGAAGAACTAGAGGCAAGTGAAGGGCAGTGCTCTGCAGATTATTTTTTGTGACAGAACAAAGGAAAGGAAGAATGACAAAGTGAGGGTGAAAAAGTCATATTTTTTTTCTGTGGGAAAAAAAATGAAAGTACAAGAACAAATGCTGTATGGATTGAATCAATAGCTCGTCTAGCCCAACAACATGCATATGAAAGTCCACCAGCAGGCTGTAAGCACAACACGTTACCTTGCTCTCTGTCTCCCAAGAGCTTGCTCTGAGGTTTGGGCCACCATTAGGACAGGTGACATAGGCAGCTCTTTCCTCCACGATTTTGCCCAAACGTTTGCCACGCAATGCCACCATTTGATTATGCTTTGGATAAAGATGTGTTAATCAGATGCTGAAGAGGTTCTGAGCTTCTCTTTCACACAACACTAGGGGGCGCTCTATGAAGCTGATGGGTAGGAGAGTTGGATCAGACAAGGGGAAGTATTTCTTCACCCAGAGGGCCATCAGTTTATGGAATTTGCTGCTGGAAGAGGTGGTAACAGCTACCAGCCTAGATGGCTTTAAGGAAGGGTTAGATGAATTAATGGATGGCAGATGTACCAGTGGCTACTAGAATGGATGCCTAAGTACATCTTTCAGGCTGGGGGGACAAGCAGGATGCCTCTAAGGCCATTTGTTGGGATTTGAGAGCAGGAGAAGGTTTGCTCTTGTCTCTGCTTGAGATGCCCATGGACAATTGGTGGGCCACTGTGTGAGACAGGATGCTTGACTAGATGGGCTGTGGCCTGATCCAGCAGGGGTCCAGTTATGTTCTTATGTAACCCCATGCAACTAAACTTCATGGAGCCACTTCTGTACCAAAAGCAGCTCCATGCGTGCTGGAATGTCCCATGGCCAGGATAGATGTGGAGGACATTTTCCTGCTCCTCAACCTACCTAGGTGCTGGCTGTACCTCTTCCAGGTGGTGCAATGGAGCATGTGACCAGGTGGTGCAATGGAGCATGTGACCAGGTGGTGCAGGTGCAGTTGCACACTGTGTCACCCAGTTGCCCCTGCAGTATTGCTCATGCATTGCTACTGTAATGGTGGTGATTTGCACATATCTGGTGCATAGTCAAGTGCTGGCTAAATTTCAAAAGCATTTTCCCAGTGTAGGTGAAGTGTGAACATCCCTTGAACATCAAAATGCTATTCTTCACCACCACCAAAATTTAAATTGGGTTCATTTTAACATACGGATTCCATAGGTCAGTCACTGCCTCTGAGTAGTACAGAAGGCCCTAGGTCCTACATAATTCTTACTCATGGTTAGAACATAAGAACATGAGAGGAGCCCTGCTGGATCGGGCCACAGCCCATCTAATCCAGCATCTTGCCTCACACAGTGGCCCACCCATGGGCATCTCAAGCAGAGACAAGGGCAAGCCTTCTCCTACTCTCAAATCCCAGCAAATGTCCTTAGAAGCATCCTGCTTTTCATATCAGGTTCAAGTCAGTAGAAATCTCACAACTATCTGTAAACCTCTCCTCATTCTAGATTGTAGAAGAACTAGGTCTAGTGATTCACCCTTCCCATTACTCCATTCAAGTTGCTGATGATACAGTCTGCCAAGACTGCAATGTATGATCTCATCTTCTCTCGTAGTTCCTGAGAGAACGAGCAATCCCAGTGGGAACTCTGTAACATCTGGATCCCAGTGTCTGCATCTGATTTCCTTTCTCCTTAGAGGCTGATCTGAATTTCATGTAAAGATGTCCCTAGAAGGAGAAACTTGTTACCTTTTAGCACAATATCTGCAGCGTTCCCTGCTCCCATTTGAAGAGAATGTAGTGGCCCTTTAACTTTGCTGTCAGATTCACAAGGCGAGGGGGGGGGATGGCACCTCGCTCATTTTGTTCTTCTAATTACAATTGCTCTGTCACTGAGATGCCAAGCTGATGAGGAGCATATCAGGTACCATCTCCCTGGGGCCTTCTTTGTAACAGGAAGCCTGTCTCCGATGGCTTCAACATGACAATTTCCTCTCTCTTACTTCAAAGTTGAGTGTGTTTCCCTCTGGACAAATTTGGATTTGATTATTTTCATCAGCTGCATGGTCTCAAGCTGCTTGATTAGCATCTCACTCACCTAAGAAATTAGAACGTTGGGTGAAAAGAGACTTTCACCAATAACCGTGCAATAACAGCTGAAACAGGAAAGATGTAGGGCTGAAAGCCAGAAAGAAAAGAGTTATTTCTGAGGTTGGCCATGCAATGGCCCTTGACATTTCTCAGATAAGTCTTTTGGAAGTCTCTCCAAGGTATTAAGAAGTAGGACTCTCATTAAGCATCTTAGAAGCCTTAAACATCTAAGGGCCTTTTGGGCACTTAACTTCAATGTGTTACCATCCCACTGCAGTTAAGTTCAGCATTCACAACACTAGTGGGGGCACCATCCCCAACATTCCTACTGGCCCTTGCAGTTTGCCCTGTCCATCCTAGACCATCCGCATCATCAAAGCAATGGCCATGACAACTTTCACCATGTGCTGGTCCATTGCTATGGCAATAATGACCCAGTGCAACATGACATGCAACCACACAAGGAAGTAGCGTGAAGGATACTTCTGGGAGTTTACCAGGAGTGTCCTAGGTGCTCAAAGAAGTAAAAGAGCTCTTGTTAGTTCTGCAACTTCATTTCATATTGTTCTTTTTGACCTTTCCAAGTACAGTGACTAAGGCAGGATCTACACGTCACACAAACACCAGAATACAACAGTTTAAGAGGCATGGTAATCACAATTACCTGTGCCCATTGGGACATCAATGAAAAAGCATGAAAAAGCAATTCTAACAGCACTTTCTGCTCCCCTTACCCTGCTATGAATACATAACTGGTGGACTCTCTGCCCAGCTCTTTCCATTCGTCATTCGGGAGGCACAGAAAATGGCCAACTTCCAGGGCCAACATCACACCCATTCCAAACCTTTACTGTAGCATCAAGTTATGGCCAACTCCTGGTTGACTGCATAGGCATCTCTATGGGCGCCTCTATGCTGTTTTATTGGCAGAAGTAAGAGGAGGACTAGAGGGACAGGCAGGATACCTGTAAAAACTGCAGGTGAAGGTTTTGTCTTTGGGCTTCTTCACACTTAACTTCAGTGGGATAAGTTCAGGGACCATGCTTGTTATTAGCACCACAAGTGTCAACCCTATTACCCACTTACCTATTGACCCCCATAGTGTGAAAGGTCCATCCCAAACCACCTGCATCATCATAGCCCTGGCTGTGACCCCCACAGCATTTGCACTAGGAAGTAGTGAGTGCCTATTCCCAACTATGGCTGGTGCGCCAGTTGAAGCCTTTTTTTGGACAGAGATGACTTGGTCACAGCTATCCATGCTCTGGTAATCTCTAGATTGGACTACTGTAATGCACTGTACATGGGGTTGCCCTTGAAGATGGTCCAGAAGGTGCAGCTGGTGCAGAATGCAGCTTCTAGGTTGCTGACTAGGACAGCTAGCTGGACGCACATCATGCTAATCTTAAAAGAGTTTCTCTGGCTGCCAGTTCACTACCGAGCCCAATTCAAGGTGTTAACTTTAACTTATAAGGCACTAAATGACTTGGGCCCCAAATATCAGAAGGAACGTCTTCTCCCATATCTACCTGCCCATGCCTTAAGATCAGGAGGGGAGGCCCTCCTGGTTGTACCACCACAATCAGCAGCAAGGGGGGGGACTCAGGAGAGGGGCTTTTCAGTGGTGGTCCTAAACTGGAATAGTCTCCCCCTTGAAGTGCATCTATCACCTTCACTGTACATGTTTAGGAAGGCAATGAAGATATACCTCCTTGCCCTGGCCTTTGGTTAAATGGGCACACACTTTCCCTTCCCTCTTGCAGATACTGTTGTTTTAATATATACTGATATTGTTTTAGTATGTTTGATTTTAAATGTTGTTACCCACCCCGTGATCTTTAGGTATAGGGCGGGATAGAAATACAAATAATAAACAAACAAATGAACACTGCATCTGGGATCTTACAGGCAAAGCTGTGGAGCAGATTTTACTACTCCACAGCTATGTAAGATTGGGATGGCCCCAGGCTCTCTCAGATGTTCTGGGTCAGAGGTGGCAGCACAGCCTGCACAACAATCTGTACTTGGAAGGTAAGTGCAAAAAGGCCCTTTGTCTTCTGCTTGAGGAAGCCCAGAAGCAATTGGTGGGCACTGTGTGAGACTGGTTGCTGAACTGGATGGGTTGTGGCTGATTCTACCAGCACTCCTCTGGGGAGGCACTGGGAGTTGAACCAGCAACCCTCTGCTTTCCAAACAGTTCACTCCTTCACTGAGCTGCAAGCCCTTCCGCCAGTTTGGTCTAGTGGTTAGGGAGCTGGACTCTTATCTAGGAATACCGGGTTTGATTCTGCCCTCCCCCATGAAGCCAGCTGGGTGACCTTGGGCTAGTCACAGCTCTCTTCTGAGCTCTTGCAACCCCACCTACCTCACAGGGTGTTCTGTTGTGGGGAGAACAGAAGCTTCATCAGCCTCTTTGAGTCCCCTTAAATGGGTGAGAAAAGTGGAATAGAAAGGGCAAGCAAACAAAACAACAATTGAAAAGCCAGAAAAGCCCAGCCCTGATGTTAACACAAGAGTGGAAGCGTACAATCAGCACCACACTGAACATACCAGCTCTTCCAGCGCCCATAATCCATCATCATGCTGATCTGACCCAAATTGCCTTATGGTCACTATGGTCATTATGGTAATCCTGTGGAAGCTTGAAGAGATAACCAAAGTGTGCTGTTCTTGTTAGCTTCTGGAGCGCAGCAGTATTTTGTAATTTTTGATTCAATCACATTCCACAACTGTGCAGTTTCTCCACTTTTACAATATATAACTCTCTTTATCCCATACCCTTGTAGTTTATGCAGCTGTACTGTGCACAAAAGAACAGATTTGAGGATTTGCTGCTTCCTTCAGGACTCCTTGTAAATATATTTTGCAGGACAGCATTAAACAATACTTTTTTAAGTTCCATTGATCTGGACATTCATTCATTCATTCATTCGCTCCTCCCTCCCTCCCTCCCTCCCTCCCTCCCTCCCTCCTTTCCTCCCTCCCTCCCTCCCTCCCTCCCTCCCTTCCTTCTTTCCTCCCTCCTTCCTTCCTTCCTTCCTTCCTTCCTTCCTGTGAATGGACATTAATGTTTTTATTTTATTGATTCGGTACGTGCATTTTCTGTATTTTTCAAAGAAATTGTTTCAGAGAAATTATCATGCAGTTTAAACTTCGAAGACCAGTCAGAAAAAGGTGGTTTACTGCACGCTTATCTAAGTTTGGTGAGCAGATAAATAAACAAAATTTACATTCAGAAAAGAAAACCCAATGTCAAGACACTCCAGTTTTAGGTTTCCTCAGAAACCTCGCGCACGTCCTCAAATGTATATTACAATATATCCTGGAAAATACGTTTTTGGTGTCCAGTTGGAGTTAATAGAATGATGAATGCCGATCCGTCTGCGTTCTGAATCCCTCCCACTTTTTCCTAATTCCTCAGAATTTTTTTGCTATTTCACTCAAACTAGAATTTATTACCATGATTTACTCGTGAAATGATTTGCATGACTTCTGTCAATGCTATTTGCATGCCATTATTATGAAAGCGGCTTATTTGGGGACCAGAGATGATGTATGAGCATTTATAAAAAGCATGCCTTGTTATTTAGACTTGATTTTTGATATGCATGCTAGGGAGGAGGGCTCAGAAGACGATCTTATTTTCTTATGGTTAAGCAGTTTTTTTGTATGCATGCAGAGAGAATGGTCAGTGATCTATCTTTCCCTCCCTCGCTCTCCCCCTTTCTCTCTCTCTCCCTTCCTCTCCAGTTTGAATCCTTCACAAATGCAAATAATTATAACTTTGGACACATTTTTGATAAGAAATCAAAATCAATCCTTCTCACTTGCCGTCAATGAAAGTGACAAAGAGGAGAGTTGTAGAAGTTGAACAGTGAATGCTTAGGGCCCGGGCTCCAGCATTGCTTGAAGCAGCCAGAGGCCTTTTCGCCCTATGGCAATTAGGCTTTAGGGAACTAAGGCCAGTACACCTTGGGTACAGGAGGAGCATACGCATTTCTGGCCACTGAGGGTTCTCCTCAGCAGCAAGAAATGTGAATGGGCATCCTGTACCCGGAGCATATTGGCCCGACCTGCTGCCTCCGAAACCGGAAGTCCTGCCTCCTCGCTGCCGTGATTGGCTGGAGAGGGTGTGATACATCATGGTAATGTGCTGGGGCCTGACTGATCCCCACGTAGGCAGAGGGGCATGACCCAAAGCCCATCATATTGCCCCCAGCATGGTCAGCCCCTCAGATCACCCATAGATTTCCCCCACCCCACCCCACCCCCAGTGCGCTGACCGGGCAGGACATGCCTCTGTGATGTTAGGCGCCAATGGGAGGGGTTGCTGGGGATGATCTGAGTGGCTTTGGGTCATGCCCACCAGCCCGGTATGGCTATTGGGCAGGACACACTCCCATGGCATCAGAGGCCATGATTCTATCAGCACCGGGCAGGGCAGTGTGCCTGCATCAGACGCTGCAAATCGATTCAGACTGGGCAGGGTGGTGCACCTGCATTCATGGCATGCTCCCTGCCCACCATGCTCAGTGAGCTGGAAATAGAGCAAATGATCGCACCACCAGACGCTTGTGGTAAGCCTGGGGTATACGTTGGGATAGGTATGGAGCATGAAATTGCGCTCCGTGCTTCATCCACAATTAGTACAGCTCTGGTGAGGGCAGGGACTCTTTTAGGCTGTAGCAGCCTAGTGAGTGTGCGAATGCTCTTCACCAGAGCTGCCCTGATTGCATACCAGAGGCTGTAGTGCAAGCGCATCATAACTGAGGCCTCCAATAGGAATATCTTGATCGATGCCATTTTGCAGGACAGCAGTAGAGTGCCAAGAGCCAAGATACTCTTTCTGGGTGCTTCTCTCAGAATTCTTCATTGTGAGAAAAGCCCTTCTGCCTTTCTCTTATGTCCTTTTCTCAAGGAACAAAGACAAGCAGTGAAAACAGATGAAGCTCCATCCATATGTGGAAAACGTCAGATAGGGCCCTATGTACATTTTGGGGATGCAAAGAAGTCCCATTTCAGGAGGGTAGTTGAGTTGCTCTTCTGGCTAAGGTTTAATCCAGCTTCAGTCCACTTTCAGAGTGAGAGAACACCTCAGCAAAGTGACCAGTAATTTTCTTTCCACATTATCTATCCCAGAGGTGAATTTTCTGAGTTATTTAACACTGAGAAAAACCAACTTCTCACTTTGCTGTATTCTCTCGCTCTGAAAGTGGACTGAAGCTGGTTTAAACCTCAAGAGTGGGAACCTTGGTGACAATGCACACAATAGCAATTTTTTTTTTTTTGCTGCCCCTGGGTGCCACCCCAGGGAGGGAGCTTTCCTGCCACCGTGCAGAAAGATCAGGCGGAAACCACTGGAAAATGTGAATACCTTTTTTCTCCCCAAAATATAAACTAAACTAAAATAATTTCAGAAGACAAGGATTTGTGTCGAATAGCTGCTTTCAGTAGCTGTTTTGAAGCAATCCAGCCTGAAAATGCAAGCTTGGGAAAGAAAGGGAGGGGGCACTAATTACAGTGAGCCTTGGAGGGGGGGCAGAATTTGCAAGCAGGCAATCAAACCTCAGTCAAAGGCAGATCTGCAAGAGAGAGGGAAAGGATGTGTTAAAACTGGGAGAGGACCTGTGCCTTCCATTCCCTGCCTCAGTTTTACTACAGGGGTCTCCTGAAAGGTTTCCTTTGTGCCAGAACAGCAGGAGGAGGAGGAGGGAGAGGGAGGGAGAGAGGCTTCTTTTTCAATTCAATATGCTTTATTGTGAACAATAGACTCACTAGATTGTCTTTAGAACTGCCTTGTACTTGGCTGATAAACACAACCATCTCATATATTAGCCAAGTATATTGAAAAGGGGATCATATTTCCAGTGATGGAAATAGACTTCAGAATAAATAGTGGTGATTTCATCACCTGTGCAGCTAATCAATCCAATTTGGGGGGGGGGGAGGTAATAGAAACATGAACTTAACATTCAGACCCTTTGTGGCCTTTTTTGGGCCATATGCCTGATATTTCCTACACCGTTCTCTTTTTCAAAGCTTGCCTTGACAGAGGACAGACACCAGTGGAAGTGATACCCGGAGCTCTTTTGCTGAGCGGCACAGTAAGGACTCTGGTTTTGCATCCGTCAATGCCTCTCTTTGGTTCTGGCCCTGATCAAGCCTCAAGTGCATTCAAAAGCTGGTTCAGGGACATCAGAGGAGGGTTCTGACTGGAACCTCGGCTGCTTTGCACTGCCCTTGTAGTCCTGATCTGCAGAAAGAAGTGCATGCTCGTGGTCAAAGGCTGCCCATGATGAAACATGGCCCTTCACTGGGAAAATGTCCTATGCTCCTTCTTTATAAAAATAAGGTTTTTTGGGGGGTGAGACGAACAGGTACATTTGCATTTCAACCAGATGCAAGTGGCATGTAGAAAGCAAGGTCAAGATGACTGGTATGAAATTGTGTAAAGAAATATTCCTCTGGAGTGCCTATTATTAATTAGTTAATTAGCCACCAGGGCAACCGGCTTCCATCATTTGATGAGAACAATCTGTGAGATCCTGAACTCATTGACCCCCAATGGGAGATTTGACTCTAGGTCAATAGACTGTTTTCTCCAAGACTTGGAGCCATCTATAACTGTTTCTGACAGATGAGCTTTCCTTCGGCTATCAAGAGTTCCTAATGCGCGCACCCTTGGTGTCAGGAACATACTTACGCCATCTATTTATCATTAATAAATCCTGCAGAAACTGTACACAGTAAAAGCGGCATGCCTTGACTCCAAGGCGTAGTATTACTTTCTCGCCCAATTTCATGTGTTGCGATGGTGGGGCTGGCCGATTCTGGCACAACAGAACTTTGGACTGCACGTCCTACGTCGGCAACGCAGACACACTGTTTTAGAGCAAGTATTTTTGTCTGTGCGATTCCCTATAATAATGCAAGTTATGGGATAATTAACTAAGGCTCTAAACTACAGGGGGATTGCTCTGATTAGCATTGCCTTTGAGCAGGAGAGAAAATAAATATTTCAATCGTATGCAGAATTCTGAAACAACTTTTGAACAGCATGCTTCCTCTAAGGCCACCTACAGACAGTGGCTGGATATCCCACTCAGGCGTGATAATGTGGGAAATTCTCCCTCCTTGGTTACCATCTCCTAGCTAGAGAGCACTGGGTCTGGTGTTGTCTTTCTGTATTTTGCTATCATTCACATTTGGGTAGTTGGCCATTCCAGAATGTCCAGATGTGCACATCAGCACCTCCACGCGTGCATGGACACCTGTTTTGGCTTTCGTAGAGTCATAGAATCATAGAGTTGGAAGGGACCTCTAGAGTCATGGAGTCCAACCCCTTGCTCAATGCAGGAGTTCCTAAAACATTCCAGACAGATGTAGGTCCAGCGTCTGCTTGAAGACCTCAAGAGAAGGAGAACTAACTACCTCCCATGCAACCTATTCCCTTGACTAATCAGCCTCACTGCCAGGAAGTTTTTCCTAATATCTAATCTGTATTGACACCCTTTCATACTGTTGTTTCTAGTCCTCTTGTGTAAATAAGAATAGGGACGATCCCTCTGCACTGTGACAGTCCTTCAGATACTTGAAGACTGCTATCATGTCTCCTCTCAGTCTTCTCTTCTATAGGCTAAACATTCCTAGATCCTAGGTGCGCCTCACTTTAACCAACATGTACCAGGAACATATCTGGATTGTCCAGTGTGGCCATTTGCCCCTCTTCTGACGCTCGGGGTCATCTGAGGTGGCACACAAGCATGCTGCCACCTCAGATGACCATAGACGTGACTGCACATGCAGCACCCAGAGGAGGAATGGGGAACAGCCAAAGTTTACTAGTGCTCCAAGCGCCAGTGCTAGTCGACGTTGGTTCATCACACTCCTTCCTGTCCAGTGGACAGGAAGGGAAGTGCAGAAATGCCCTGGTCTGATTTGTGTCAGGACATTGCCAAGGTGACTGGTCTGTGGTTCATGGCTGCACAGCCACTGCCACCCCATGTGCTCACAGCACCCACACCCAGAAGAAATTGTCCACACTTTGTCTGGTTTTTACTCACCTGCAGCTAACAATGATTGGGACAGCCAGAAAGACCTCCCAGATGCTACAGGATACCAACCGCTGCCCAGCGTGCAGATGGATTGCCCCAGGAATGATTAAAGGTGAGTGTGCCCTTAATCTGGGGCAGGGGAGGGTACAAATCAGGCAATTTATTTTAGAATCCCCCAAGACAGGTTTGCTTAATCATTCCTAGTACAAAGGCTCAAATGAGGACAGTTCAAAGATGAACATGGGAAGGCCTAAATTATTTTTGTTGAGCAGATTCAATGTGACACAGCAAGACCTGTTGGACTGCACTGCATTTCATGAGGGGTGTGTGTGTGTGCTGAGCAAATTACACCTGTCCAAACTTTGCTAATTCATCACATCTTCTGAGGATGGCACAGGTATGTGTATGCACATAGACACCGATGCTTGTGTTTTGGTTGCATCCAGGCATCGTTTACTTATTCTGCTTTATTCTGTAATACACACACACACACAAGTGATGTTTGAATGCAGTCCCAGTCTCTCATTTTTTCCCCTAAACTTATTCTGTGGTCCCCCTCCTTCTTGAGGCGTCTTGGTTTAGATACTCAGAACTCTGAGGATGCTATAAGTTATAAGTCTAAACAAATGGGGGGAGGGAATCAGCCAGTTTGTTTCCAAACACACTGAAATGACAGATTTTGAAAGAGGGTAACAGTCTCTGTTCTGTTTTGCAGGCATCCAGAATAAAGAACCCTTCAAAGGAACTGGCAGCCTTTCATAATAATTGTTGAATCTTCCTTCCTTCCTTCCTTCCTTCCTTCCTTCCTTCCTTCCTTCCTTCCTTCCTTCCTTCCTTCCTTCCTTTCCTCCTTCCCCCTCTCCAGTCTTTGCTTCTGCCCCATGTCTAAAGGCATTTCTGTTCTTGGCATTTGGAGCAGGTGTTCCTGCTGTGGCATCCTTGTGACACCAATGGCTTTTTTGTAATACCAGCCAGGGTTTCCCTTAGAAACCAGTTGACTCACATTTTCCTTCCATCTGCAAGGTCATTTATCTAAAGTGCAGCGCCCTCAGATGACTATCTCCTACTCCCCCCCCCCCCAAAGAATATTTCTGTGTGTTCACAGCTGGAAATCAGAAACACATACCAGCAGCTTCGGCTGTGAAGACTTTTCCCTCATGGCAGTTAGCTCTCACATAGTCAGCCAGAACAGCTTTGAAACTCATTTTGGAAGCAAAAAAAAAAAAGAAGAAGAAGAAGAAGGCATTTTTCCCTCTCTTCTCCCCTTTTGCTGGGTTCCCCCCTCCCCATTTACCTACACCTGTCCCACACTCCTGTGGGGAAAGAAATCACCAGATGGAAGGGGTTGAGGTGCTCCTAGATTTTTTTCACACAATTTAAAAAAAAATCCACCAGATGTTCCTAATACATGAAACAATGAATTCATTTAAAATTGAATTTGCTAGCCCTATCACAGAGCAGCCTGACAAAAACTTATTTAAAAAGTACTTAAAAGCCAGGAAAAAAATGGCCTCTCACTTTTGTGGTCTTTGGGAGAGATGCGTTATGTTTCCTCCCTTGCAGACACTTATTTATATAAACCAGAGACAATTTTTATTATGTTACACTGTCTAATAGGAATGTACATGAATGGGTTTTTTGACATTTGATTCGTAAGAAAATCTGTATTCATTCGAATTGATCCCCTTCAAATGTGGTAGGATTCTATTCGATACAAATGTATTTGTACAAATTTGTACTAATATCCGATATGAATGGATATGTATCCAGTATGTATCCCGTAACAAATCTGTGCTACAAAATTGTCAGATCTGATCCATGTCAAACACAATCTGGATCCGTTGCAGATGTGTCCTGTGCCACTTTTCCACCTCCCCAGTTTAACAAATGTCCAAAATATTTGTACGAATGTCTGAAACACTTAAACCTCCAAGATACAAAGAGGTCTCAATGTTCAGATCTATAAGAATACAATATCAAAGTGCAAAAAGATCTGAATCCAAGTATTAATAATATGATTTACTCTATAGAGTGCAATTTTAAAAAAAAGAACGTGCAAATCTTAAATCATGGAAGGACCATTCCATGAGTGAACTACTAGGCCAAGTATGAATTGGCCCAGAGTTTGAATTTGAACTGAATGAAAGAGTGTTCAGATGGCGCTATGGTGAAATAGTCTGCCTTATTAAGAAACCGTACAAAAGCACACTAGCTCCGACTGCACCTAATTCCTGATAATCCTTCCTCAGTTTGTCCTCAAGTTGGGTTGCTATGCTCACAACTTTCCTGAGACTCTTTTATGAGACTTTTTAAAGATCTCCACCCCTCTCCACCATCAAAACACCCTTGCGCTCTAATAGGATAAAAGGTCCTGCAACTTAACAGTGTACAGTCACACACTGGGCAAAAGGGAAGGCAACTTCATGCGGGATCCACCCACTATAGTATGGTTCAGCCCCCTTTAGTCCGCTTCCTCAATTGCACCCCAAAAATGAAAATAGGCTAACACTCTATAACAGCTTGAGACCTGTAAAAATCAGGACTCAGGAAAGTACGATTGAAGGGAAGAAAGTCCACAAATAAAATGGATTGGACTAAAAAAAAAGGTGTGAGCAGTGAGATCCGAAGACAAACTGAAAAAGGATTAAAGTGAGAGGGTGACCACAGGTTATATGTGTTTGAATGTGTGCAAAGGTGTGCAAATTAAACCAAACACCCATGCCTGTTAGGAGGAGGAGGAGGAGGAAGAGAAGAAAGAAGAAGAATTTGAACCAAGAAAAAAAAAGTGTATTGACATCTCTAAAACACACCATCATTCACAGCACTTGTCACAGACAACAGCTTCTGCCTTCCTTCCAGGTTGGCCTAGTGGTTAGGGAGCCAGACTCTTATCTGGGAATAATGGGTTTGATTCCACACTCCTACACAAAGCCAGCTGGCTGACCTTGGGCTAGTCACAGCCCTTTTCTAGCTTTCACAGCCCCACCTGCCACACAGGGTGTCTCTTGTGGGGAGAAGAACAGAAGGTTTGTCAGCTGCTTTGAGTGCCGCCCTTCTTCTTCTTCTTCTTCTTCTTCTTCTTCTTCTTCTTCTTCTTCTTCTTCTTCTTCTTCTTCTTCTTCTTCTTCTTCTTCTTCTTCTTCTTCTTCTTCTTCTTCTTCCCTATCTAGGCTTCTGTACCAAAAGATGAGCAATACCCAAAGGGGAAAAAAAAAGCTGTTTGCTTGGGAAAGTATATTCCTCCAATCGTTCAATGCATTGTGAATTTATTCCCACTGTCAACACTTGAATATGAGATGTAATGATGCCATTTATGAATGGGCTTTTATAGAGCTATATGCTCACTCTCCAAATTTGTGTGTGTGTCTGTGGAGAGAGAGAGCAAGCACAGACATTCCCTATGTTCATTCAAACAAGCAAACAACATTTGTCCCTACAGACACTTTCTTTTTAAAATGCGGACAATGGACAGAGGCAAAGGTTGGCTGACTATTTTTGTCCCAGTTAGCCATTTAAAATAATGCATTTAAAGAAAGAAACCTGCAGGAAAGCCCAGAAGGAGAGGTTTCACAGTTCCACCTTCAGCTACCATAATGACAAGAAAACCAATCTGAAAAATTTGCAACTCTATGGAAGCTCACACCACAAGGGGCCGGTCCGATTAAGTGTTTACTTTTTAAGGACCGTTATAGCACTGTGTTTTCCACGCAAACAAAGTTCCACGCTAGCCATTCTCACATTGATATTTTGAGAAGGCTTTATCTATTTGTTTGATGACTGGATGTTTCTGACTCTATCGATTCCTGCCATTCTCAAGGTATCAAGGTTTGACATAAAATAAATTTATGGAGCCAACCCATCTTTTGTTATCGCTCAGCTGGCATTTGAGCTCATCCGGTGTCCAAAGTATGTCAGGAACTTCAGAGACTATCTAACTTAGCGGCATGGGCTGTCAACACAACTCAAGCCTCATAGATCAAGGTAGAGCCACTGGAAATGACAAAAAGGAAATTGACTGATTTTTTTTCCCTTTTTTTAGGTCGTATTGGAAGTATAGTTATTACTTTGCCCCCTGTTCACTTGTTGAAATACTTAAAAGATTTCCTGGAAATGACTTTGCTTTTAAAAACTTTTCTTTCCCTCATAAAAGGTAAGTTTTTGGTGGTGTCTGTACTCTTTGTTTCTCTCCCACACACGTATCACCTATTGGATGTATTGAAAAGCTTGTTCTTCTAGCTTCCCCTATGTGGCTCAACCGCTGGGCTTGGCAAGGGATTCTGGGAGCTCAGGGCAGGCAATTGTAGTTGTGGGACCCCGGAGGACAGCTGCTGACCAGCCCTGCTCTTGTAACTGGGGAAGCAGAATTTCAGCAAAGCAGTTCAAACAGTTTGAACATGAGAACTTAAGAACGTAAGACGAGCTCTGATGGATTAGGCCACAGCCCATCTAGTCCAGCATCCTGCCCCACACAGTGGACCACCAATTGCCTACGGACTTCCCAAGCAGAAGACAAGGGCAAAACCTTTACCTGCTCTCAAATCATTGCAAATGGGCTTTAAAAGCCTCCTACCTGTCTCTCCAGCCTGGAAGATGTACTTAGGCATCCATTCTAGTAGCCATTGATACAACTGTCATCCATGAATTTGTCCAACCCTTCCTTAAAGTCACCAAAATCAGTACTTGGACCATGCCACCAATTCACATAAGTAGAAACAAAAGTGTGAAGCAGATACATATTGCAGATCATCAGCGGTACTCTTACATGATGGTGCTACTAGGAAAGTGAAAGAATATTGGAAACATTCAAAATTCGATCTAATTCATTCAAATTCAGACATTCAAATTCAAATCAACTGTCTATACATTCATTTTTTAACATTTGAACAAATCCAAATGTTTCTAATAATTCATATTCGGACATTCATATGTATGCATTACGTAAGTATCTATACACATCTTATTCATATCCATACACATTTGTACGGATACGTACAGGACAAAAACAGGATAAAAATAGGATGCGTACAGATGCGTACAGACACATACAAATGTTGTTGACATTCGTATCATCAGATACAAATTGAATATTCGTATGAATAGATATGAATATATTCAAATCAGTTCAAATTTGAATACATTCATTTTTTCTCTATTCCTACGAATTCAAACATTTGAATATTTGATTCAAAACGAATGTCTAAAATTGCATTCATGCACACCCTAGGGGCTACACAGTGACAAAACTGAGAGTTCAGTCCAAACTGCACGTAGGCATTTTCATCTTGAATCAAAGGATTGTCTTCCACTAGGGATGTGCATGAATAGGGTTTTTTTTTGCATGTGATTCATATCAAATTGAATGTAAGAAAATTTGTATTTGTTCAAATAGATTCCCTTCGAATGTGGTAGGATTCTTTTGGATACGAATGCATTCATACGGATTCATGCTAATATCAGATACAAAAGCATACAATCTGATACATAACCGATACATATCCGATATGTATCCTGTAATATATTTGCTCTGAAAGTGTTAAATACACCCTGAATTCATTTTTAATCCACTCTCAAACCATATAGTTGCGGATGTGACCGGTGCAGCCACTTTCACACCTCCCCAGAACATAAGAGAAGCCCTGCTGGATCAGGCCACAGCCCATCTAGTCCATAAGAACCTAAGAGGAGCCCTGCAGGATCAGGCCCCAGCTCATCTAGTCCATAAGAACCTAAGAGGAGCCCTGTTGGATCAGGCCACAGCCCATCTAGTTCATAACAACCTAAGAGGAGCCCTGCTGGATCAGGCCACAGCCCATCTAGTCCATAAGAACCTAAGAGGAGCCCTGCTGGATCAGGCCACAGCCCATCTAGTCCATAAGAACCTAAGAGGAGCCCTGCTGGATCAGGCTACAGCCCATCTAGTTCATAACAACCTAAGAGGAGCCCTGCTGGATCAGGCCACAGCCCATCTAGTTCATAACAACCTAAGAGGAGCCCTGCTGGATCAGGCCACAGCCCATCTAGTCCATAAGAACCTAAGAGGAGCCCTGCAGGATCAGGCCCCAGCCCATCTAGTCGATAAGAACCTAAGAGGAGCCCTGCTGGATCAGACCACAGCCCATCTAGTCCATAAGAACCTAAGAGGAACCCTACTGGATCAGGCTACAGCCCATCTAGTTCATAACAACCTCACAGGAGCCCTGCTGGATCAGGCCACAGCCCATCTAGTTCATAAGAACCTAAGAGGAGCCCTGCTGGATCAGGCCACAGCCCATCTAGTCCAGCATCCCATCTCACTCAGTGGCCCACCAAATGCTCATGGGCATCTCAAACAGAGACAAGGACAAACCTTTGCCTCCTCTCAAATCCCAGCAGATGGCCTTAGAAGCTCCCCGGTCCCCCCCCCCCCACTGCTTTGCTTAGGAATGCTCCGAAGCATTTGTACAAAAGTTCCAAAACTGCCATTCAAACACAAATGTCAATGTGCAAATGTCATAATATTCAATTTGTATATGAATGTCTGAATTCGTACGAATTTGAATGAATATCGAATGTTATGGATATTCATGCATATCCCTATTTTCCACTAAAGCTAAAAAATGAACAGCAAGTCATCATAGTCACTGTTCAGGCAAGTCATTGCTTCCTAAATGTGCCTCCCACAGCCACCTGCCACCTGACTGCACCCATTGTGCCAACAGACACTGCAGTTCAGCACCATGACAATAAAGCCATAGATCATTAATATTCAAACATAATATTGCATTGCTCAGCAGGCTGTTTTGCAAAAGAAATACTGAAAATTCTCAGCTGTGATTTAACCTTTTTTGTTTTAAAGTATATCAAAGGATTTGGTGGGGGGGGGGGCTTGCCTGTATAAATGTTTTGCTGAAATAATGCACGGAAATGAAACAATGAAGCCTTTGTTTCTGTTCATTTGCTGAGAGCCAAGTTGGAGAGGGGAAAAAGGAGCTGAAATAACCAACTTTCCCTGTTATTTCAAAAGCGAGCGGAGATGTTGGCTTAACTTCTTCGTGTGCTTCAATTCATTGGAGGGCTACAAAACTCAGATGAAAATGAATGTAATATTAGTGCCCATTGGATAAACTGTAAAATGATTAGTCAAATTTTAGTGTACACTCCTTAAAAAGTTTTTAATTAAGACTTTTAATTAATAATTGAAAAATTAATCTACCAATAATTATAAGTATGATTATAGGATTTAATTGTGCTTAATGATTGGAGGCTGATTAATGATCAGACTAAGTCTTTTAGATTCCCTGACTTGAAAAGGGTAGGAGGTGATGGATTTAATTCAAGGAAGTTAAAAAGCAATTCACACTCCCTAGACAAAGAAACCTCCAGATGTAAGTATATGATTGAAAGAGAGGAAACTGTATACTTTTTGAAAATGCACTCTTTATTGTCAGTGTGGTGATTTCCAAGGGATGGGCATCAGCCTACCAAACCTGTAACATTCCTATTAGGAATGTGCACAAATGCTTTTATGTGTTCGATTCAAATCAAACCAAATTTGAAGGAAATTTGCATTTGTATGAATAGAGCCCCTTCTAACGAATTTGCTGTGAATGTTCTTCAAAAACTATTCAAATCTGCTTTCAATCCCTGCTGCCAGTTGCATCTCTGAATCCCCAACAGATCCCCTATGGATCCACTCTGAACACTTCACATCCACCCTGAGGCCACTTTGAATTCACTCGGAATCTGCTGCAGACTTGACAGGACAGGCACTTTGCCACCTCCTCACTTTCATGAATACTGTATAAAAAAGCTTCAAATAAATGCACAAAAGCATTTGTTTTGCATTCGAATATCAGTCCTGAATGTAGCCAACATTTGATCCAAATGTGAATGTGCGAATTCATATGAATTTTGAATGTGGCAAATATTTGTGCACAGCCCTAGTTCCTATACTTCCTAGCCATCTGTATTATAGTTTTCAAATACAGCTGGTACAACCTAAGTTGAGGATATAAGCTTTCTTTTGTTTATAGACAGCAATCTATAAACAACAGTTTGGTCTAAGGGTTAGGGAGCCAGACTCTTATCTGGGAAAACTGGGTTTGATTGTGCCCAGTGGGAGTGTGTGCGTCTGTGCAGACCACAGCAGATCACACCCTGGCCAGGAAAGGTGAGTGATCTGTGCATGTGGGTGGGGGAGGGTGGCTCACTCCCAGCTGCTTCAGTCCCATCAGGACTGAAGCAGAGGGGGGGACACCCAGTTTGGCCTCCCATCACCCCTTTCCAGGGTGGGGAGATGTCGGACTGCCGGCTGTCTATGGGCCAGGGGATGTGGGCTCCCTCAATAGACCAGTATCAGCCTGTCAGCCCACATCCCCCGTTCCATTGGGGCAGATATCCAGCCTCTGTGGGGCTGAGCTGCCTAGATCTGGGCGGCTCAGCCTTGCAGGTGGCCCTTGGGACCCCACCACCACCCTGGGCACCAGCCCCAGGGTCTGGGGACATGTGCACGTTCACCTACCTGCTGCCTGTGCTGGGACTGACTGAGCCGGCTCAGGCGGCACCACACTGTGTGGGTGGAGCAGCCTCTGATTGGCTGGCAAGTACACATGGGCTGTCTGGCAAATCAGAGGCTGCGTGGCACAGGGCCGCCTGAGCCGGCTCACTCGGACCCGGCAGGTAGGTGACAGTGTGCACGCACTCATCCCCAGGACAGGTGCCCGGGTGGGTCCCTATGAGCCCTAGCAGACACAATCCTGTCCCCTAGGACTCACAGGGACCAGGGAAGGGCCCTCCCAGATTTGCCCACCCCTCAGTGTGCTCTCACCCAATGGGAGGCAGGCCTTTTCAGGCTAGGACGCTTTCCCCATTTGCATGTAGGCAGGTAGGAACGCCTGAATGAATGGGAAAAGCATCCCAAACTGTCTTAGCCTAACTGCATTACAGCCATTCCGGCTGTAATGCGAAAAGGCCTCAAATCCTCAATGTCTCTCAGATGCATGACTCAGCCCAAGTTGCACTGTGGATTTAATCACTCAAGCTCCTGGGCTAACGCCAGTCATTCTGAACATGCATTTTCTAATTTCTGTTGTTCTGGATTTCAGGGCCATCTCTGTTTCAAGTGATGAAGCTCAAAATGTCATCCATTTTCTAAGACCACATAGAGGACTGATAGATAAAGTTCTGTTCAGTGGTTTCCCACTAAAATGCATCATGTCCACCAATTAACGCCCCACTTCTTAGGTACAAAGAAATATATTTGATACAACTCCGACACACTTCAGCAGTTTTATTCCAAATCGATTTAAACGAGAGACTTTTAAGCTGGCTATGTTCCTCTTTAGGAACATATATGATTTAGTCCTTTGTTATGCTGGTGGTCCAATTTGGGACTGCATCAGCCCTTGAAGTGCAGATGGATCCTTCTCCTCCCTAGAATGGCATTATTATACCATTTCAATGAGTGAAGTGCAAACAGACGCTTAGTATCAATAGAACTGTGCCATAGAAAGCAGCCCTTTACCAACCCTCTTTATTCGTTTGACCCAGGACCTTCAGCGATGAAGGTGAAGTCTCATTAGCACCACAGACTACTGCAGCTGTGGGTCTCATAGGACATGCTTTACTACTGAGCTGAATGTGGAGATCAGCATGCAAATAAATAGCACAATGCAACATCCAATGGGCAGCTGTTGAGAGCCTTCACCAAGTTCTACTTGGAAATGAAAACAATTGTTTTTGTGTATGGGGTGCCTGTAAGCATCAATGCATAACTCACACTCTCCTGCAAAGACCACCACATCTTTCAGATTTCATATAGTAATGGCCACTAAATTCTGGAAGACAATATTAGAGCAAATCACCACAAATGTGCTCGAGGCAGGAGAATGATTCCATAATCAACGTTTGCTAGGTCTTGGAGGACAAGTTTAATTGCTTTACTCTATACAGCCTGGAAAAAAAAAACATAATGTTTAATGGAGTTACCTATTGAAGAATGTAGAAATTTGAACAGTGCAGACTTGCACCACAGTAGAAGACCTACTCCTGGCATGCAGCAGAGATGATTAAAAAAGAAAAGAAAAAAAAAGAAAGAATAGAACACTAGCCGCGACTGATGGAAGCGTAAGATGTCCGTAAATCAATCATTGATAAAACGTACTCTTGTGTAACTGTGTTTCGGAGGTTTATGTGGTAGGTGGAATAAACTGATTGTGTGAGACTATAGTTCTCAGTGGAATTATGGTGCACACACTTCTTTTGCATACTTTAATTGCAGCATGTTTGTACACAAACGGCTGGGACAATGCTTTCTGGTTTTGTGGGCTATAAAGCCATGAGAATTGCCTGCCCTCTGGGTCCACAGATGAGAGCCATAATATCACCGCAGCATGGGGCACGGAGCTGCTGAAGATACTACATAGATACTGGTGGGCTGAGATTCATGTGCTCAATATTTCCGGCCATTAACAATTCCTGAGTGCTGTTGCACAGGGTGAGGGTATTAACCTTTGTGACCTGGCCGTAATCCAGTTGGGGTAATTATATCTTGTCTCCTCAACATCTTCCAGCTGCCCTGATTTTTATTCTTTTTTACATTTATTTCCCACTGGCTTCTAGCATCCCTTAGTACTTTCCTTAAGCAGTTTCTCCATCCCCCCCCCCTTTTTTTGTTCCTCTATTGCTTTTCAGGAATCTACTGGACTACAGCTCATATATATATATGGGGTCACTGAAAGGTTAAGTGCTAAGAATATCTTGTACCAATAAATGCACCTGAGCCTAAGGACTGATCACTTTCATGCATAGTCAGAAAATGTGAACCAATGCAAACATTGGGCTTGGCCTTATTCTGGATTATGGTCCTTTTTGCACTTACCTCCTGATCAGTGGGTCTGAAGTAAGCTAGTCCACTGATTCAAACTCCGGGGAAGTGTCCACACTGATGATCCTGATCCACATTAACCCATGCTGTGACTGTGAAGCTCATGGAAGCTTCACAACCACACATACCCATCTCCAAAGCTAGGAACAAAAGTTCCTAGCTCCAGGGCCTGGTAGGGTGCTTTTTGGCAGTGCATTATGGCATGCTGCTGAAAAGCATCTCCTAGTAGTCCCAAAACATGGAGGCATGCCATTTGCATGCCTCCCATGTTCTGGAATGAGACGCTCTCCTTCTGGTACATCCCAATAAATGGGTTCACTAGAGATCTAGATTAAGGGCCTCTTATTCCAGATCAGGTTCTGTATAATGCAGATGGAGTCAGATCAGCAGGTGGCAGGACCTCCTTGATCCACATTAATGTGCAGATGGGAGGCCCCACATAGACCCTTAAGACATGATCTGATTGAAGAATAGAAAGTACTATCTTTTCTATGTTTGGGAAATCTGAACAGTTAGGTCTCTGACCCATGAGGTTCAGAGACCAAAACATGGGGGCATTACATTTGTTGTTGAATTGATATCTAGTATTTGCTGCTAGTATCTTTTGCCATTATTTTACATCAAGTTATTCTCAAGAATTTAGGATGACATAAAGTACTAGTGTAAGATGCATGTGAATCCAAGCTGTTCATCCTTTTGCAGTTGACCAATGGAGATACGGTCAATATGCAGATGTTCTAAGTGCCAACCAAGGGTTTATGGTATGGTATCTGGTGTGCCAATAATTTGATCTTTAGATCTTGATATTTCGTGATCTTCTTAAGTTCTTCGTCTTAACTCCGCTGCCATCATATATTGCTACATTGATATTCCACATAGATATTTCAAAAAAGGATATTGTGGAACTGGAAAAAGTGCAGAAAAGTTCAACCAGAATGATTAAGAGTCTGGAACACCTCCCTTACAAAATCAGGCTGCAATGTCTAGGCCTCTTCAGTCTGGAGAGATGGCATTTAAGAGAGGACCTGATTGAAGTATATAAAATTATGCATGGTATAGAAAAAGTGGATAGAGAAAATTTATTTGCTCTATCACACAGTACTAGAACCAGGGGACACTCTATGAAGCCAATGGGTAGGAGAGTTGGATCTGACAAGGGGAAGTATTTCTTCACCCAGGGGGTCATCACTTTATGGAATTTGCTGCCAGAAGAGGTGGTAACAGCTGCCAGTCTAGATGGCTTTAAGGTAGGGTTAGAAAAACTTATGGATGACAGATGTATCAATGGCTACTCGAATGAATGCCTAGGTACATCTTTCAGGCTGGGGAAGAAAGCAGGATGTTTCTAAGGCCATTTGCTGGGATTTGAGAGCAGAAAATGGTTTGTCCTTGTCTCTGCTTGAGATGCCCCTGAGCATTTGGTTGGCCACTTTGTGCAATGGGATGCTGGACTAGGTGGGCTGTGGCCTGATCCAGCAGGGCTTCTCTTATGTTCTTATGTTCACACCTTCTTATCTACAGTTTGATCCTGGTGTATTATGCACCAAAACTTTGTGTGTTTGTATTTGAAAAACCCATAGTATTTCATTTTCTGTTATTCTTTTAATAGTATGCCCCCACCTGATCTTTCTTGTTGGCAGATGATGATTTGTACAAACATCCCAATATATCCTTTTATTGTCTATGTTATGCAGTTCTCTACATTCAATCCTCATGATCTTCTTGCACAAGCTGAGTTTGTTGTGCATCAGATTCTTTGCACAATTGTCATTTCACGTCAGTTGATGGTTTTCCAATCCTGGCTTCGATTGCATTTCTTCTTATAGCTTGTTCTCTCCTCCAGCAGGCATGGCTTTCCCTCTTGCATGAATCAGAGCTCAGATAGGCCTGACAAAATGAGGGGAACCAAGTCACCTTTAAAATGAAATACATTTTCTGCCCAGAAAACCCAGGAAAAGTTAACATGTATGGAGAATTAATGTAACACCAGTCAACTGAAGGAACATTTCAAGCATAGCTAGCAAGCACTTGAACAAGGTTTTTGCATGCTTCAGAATCTTGAAGAATATTTCCCCCCTTTTTTAGCATACAACTTCCTTGGAACTACAACTCCCATTGCCCATGTTCACTAAAATTCATAGTAATTACATTTTTTTTTTAAAAAAAAATCTTCTTTGAAATCAAGCAGGCAACCATCTCTCATATAGCCTGCCTTTTATAGTGCAGCACTGCATATAAACAATCAGTAAAACAAGCTTTGTAACTGTTCTATAGAAAACCACATTATAAAAAATCACTGGTGGCAATCTTGAGTTAGTGGTTAGGGAAGCTGGTGAATAGTCTGTATCCCCTAATGCAATTTGCCCAACACAATGCAGTCCCGAAACGCTAGCACTATATTATGCAAGAGGTAGACTGTACCTTGTTTTAGCAAATCTGCTATTCATCTCTTAGAGTAGAACTCCAACACTGATATGATGTTTAAGATTTTGGCATAATTATTCCTCATCTTTTCTTTTTAAATAGCTATTTCAAGATATCTCTCTCTTGCTTCAGATTGTGTGAATGTGTGGGAAGGATATCTGTTTGTTTGTTTGTTTATTATTTGCTTGCACTTCTATCCCATCCTGCACTCTAAGGTCTCAAGACAGGTTACAGCTATAATAACAATATACAAGGAATTTTGTGAGGAAAGAGGAAGATGCGTTAACACAACTTCACTGTCATGCTCAGACCACGATCTGGTGAATAGACAAAGATCCTTCCTAAGCCCCGCATGATTCTGGGGCAGGTCCTCTTCATGGTGGCGCCATCTTGAGTGTAGCGCCCTCCAGGACTGCGTATGTGTCAGTGCCATTGCCATGAAGATGTTGATGCTCTGTGCAGTCACAGTCGCGTCAGGAGGGCAACAGCTTGCATTTGCTCACCAGCTGGACGTGATCAGGTAAGTTGGGGTAAGGGTTGGGAAAGGTTTGGAGCATGATTCACCTAGTCAAGAATTAGGCAACATCTGGGAAAACAGGGGAGTGCCTGGAGGCTGTAACAGCCTCCTCAAGTTGTCGATGCTCTGCCCCAGATGTTGCCTAGTTCTTGACTATGGGCCAAAGTGCAAAAAGGCCTGATCTTGAAATGCCAGTTTCAACTCTTGGTCCTCCTTACAGCCTTGACTCATAACTCTTCTTTGAATGCACAATGAGAGCTCAGCATCTTCATGACACTGCCTGCTCACTGCTCATTAAATATGAAAGAGGAACACATCATCTGGATGGACTCCGCTACGCCTCCACCATACTGCCATAAGGAGCTTTATGATGTTGCAGTGGCAAAGTGATTTAAAGAGCTTTCAAATCTCTCCAAGCCACTCTCTCTGCTATCTGCTTAAAAGACCGGTCTCCAAAACTTACAGCAGAGAGTGGAGGCATGGAGGGGTGCTATAGATTTAACTCTGGGGAGAGCTTAGTGCATCCTGGGGAAGGGCAGTGGTGAGATACAGAAATTCTTGCCTAGTGAGTGGACTGCAGGAAAGCACAAACAAGCCTCTTGTCCCCATCCACTTATCCTGTGGGACCTGTATGTTTTCTAGGGCAGACAGAGCTTCCCCAGTATGAAGAGATCCTCACTATTAACTCTTAGGTTTACTTCTGCTTCTGTTTCCATACTGATGTCTGCTTTGCTACCTTCACATTTTCACCTTTCTTTAGGGGTGTGCACAAATGCAATTTTCAACATTCGACTGGTAATGAATCCAATATTCAAAAATCCAAATTTGTCCAAATAATGCAAAACAAATGCCCGGACATTTGATTCAATATGGACACATTTGTATGAATTCATTCAAATATTCGATACGTATCCAATGATACGAATCCCATACGCATCTGTATGCGTCCCATTTGCATCCCCTACAGGTACGTACGTGATGCGTACGTACCCATACAGATAAGAATGTCTGAATTATTTGCACAAATGACTCAAGATATTTGTATTCATTCAAATATCCAGACATCCGATTTGTATACAAATGTACAAATTTGTAAAAAAAAATTGTACGAATAACAAATATTTTGAATATTCGTTCACATCCCTACCCTCCTCCTCAACTCTATTTCTGCCTTCATCCATATTCTGAGCTCTTTCTTCAATGAGCCTTATTCTGGATTATATCCCAGAATAGGGGCCTTATATTCTCATACCTGTTATAGACTGCACCTGCATGTGGACAGCAGGCCTGTATTGTGGGATATTACCCAAAATAAATCCCAGTACACACTTATTGTCGTCCACCTTTTCTGCTTCTTAGTCTCCAGAATGCCACCTAAAGTTTGCCTCTGACAGTTGAGGTCTCTAGGTGTGTGGAAGCGCTTTGGTTGGTTTGGGACTCTGTGCATTGGCCAAGGAGGCATGGGTAATAAGAACGCCCGGGGTGAATGAAGCTCTTTGATTGAACCTTGCTTTTTGCACAGGAGAAAAACGAATCAAATCCTTGCCCTCCCACTTCCCTCTTGCAGAACTGCAATATCATTTCCTTCAGAAGTGGT
The DNA here is from genome assembly GCA_023333525.1 of Aspidoscelis tigris stejnegeri. Classification (NCBI taxonomy): domain Eukaryota; kingdom Metazoa; phylum Chordata; class Lepidosauria; order Squamata; family Teiidae; genus Aspidoscelis; species Aspidoscelis tigris. The sequence continues at coordinate 5,933,306 of JALMGA010000007.1, forward strand.
GTCTTAAGCAGCAATGCCAAAAACATATGCTTCCATGTCAGATGTTTCACTTAATTTGGGAGTCTACAGGCAGCCTGAGAGTTCTTGCTGCCAAAGTGCCGACACGAATAGTCTCCTTTGGTTTTTAATTGGAATCATGCTCATTTCCAGGCGAAGGTGGGACAACCGATATGAACCACTGCTAATTTTCTCAGCTGCTCAAACTCTTATTCTACCCCCATAACGAGTTGGAGGAAATAGCCAAGACCCTCTGTTAAGCCAACTTTTGGGTGGGCTATCTGCGTCTGCATCTGTGTCTGTGTCTCTTTGTGTTTGCATGCAATAGTGAATGCACAGGCTGTTTTTGCATTGATACTGTAGACCCCATTAAGAACCCTTTAGGAACCCAATCAGGAAGGCCCTGTCCCCACTGAAGCCCCATTTAAGTCCCCATCGTGAAGACCCTGTCCCCATGAGGCAAGAAAAATCCAGATTTAATGGGTTCTTCAGGCACTTAAATCTGAATTTCATGTGGACTCCTTTAAAGGTGTCCACAATCTGGTCTTCAGGCATGAAGACCAGATTAAAGGACACAAATCCACATGACTTACCTGCAGATGGGGCCAGCAGGAGAGGGGTTGTGTGTGAGGGTGGTGCTGGTGGATCACAACCAACAGGTAGCCACCCACATCAGCTGTTGCCCCCCCCCATTGAAGTGCCCTCCCTCCCACAGCCCATCCTGATGCCCCACCAATGAAACAGCCTCCTCGGGGTGGAGGGGGGCATGGCGATGGTGAATTGAATTGAAGCTTTAAATTTGAATGTTGAAATTCGCTTGATTCACTCAAATTTTGAATGCATTTGAATATTCATGCATATCCCTAGCAGGGAGACCCAATATGTCAACGAAATGACATCTGCACCTGTGTGACAATGCCTGCGCCTGCACAATGACATTGCATGAAAGCATAATGGAGGCCCACCTATGGGGAAACCAGGGATGCGTGAAAATTTTTCATCACCTTGGCAATTTGTACAAATTGTGCTTGCTCGAAACTTTGCATTTGAACTGAATATTGGCTGTATTTGAAGGCTGACATTTGCTTGCGAAGCAAAAGCTTTTGTGCCTTCGTTCGGAACTTTGTTATATTTGCGAAGGTGAATTTGAGTTTCATAGTGGATTCAGAGTGGATTGAAGCAGATTTGAAGTGTATTCAGAGGAGCGGCTGGTGGCGGCAGAGATCAGGCAGGGTTGCTGCTGTCGATAAACATTCAACAAACATTCGGAGCTAATTTGAAGCACTTTCGGAGTGGCTCCATTTGCACAAGTACAAATTTCTGCCCCATTTGCTTCAGTGTGAAGCAGACATGGTGGGGGATCGTGAACATCCCTAGGAGAGACAAATAATGGAAGTGGGTGTGTTCTGTGGAAAAGTGTTCTCCCCTCACCTTTTATATAGGGCTCACTTGCTCCAAAGTAGGTGCAAGTGCCACAGAGAGGTTGGAGTGGCTAGGGGGGCATATTCAGATCCAATCCTATCAGGTCACATGGTTTGCGGTAATAAACACAGCCCAGGAATAGAGGCGGGCATTTTCCAGAAGCATCCATGCACTGGTGGCATCAGTGTGGTCCAGTCTTACATTCAATTAGGTCTTCTGCTCTGTGAAACAAGGGGAATGAAAGGGAGAATGCATTCATGGTTCATAGGATGAGTCCATAAAATATTGCATTATCTGTGCAACCTTCATTAGTGGCAGCAGGTTAAGTGTTTCAATTAACTTCTGAGTTGCTGAATATTGGAGTCTCAGAATTGATCTAGTTTTTTTTCTCTCTCTCTCTCTCTTTCTTGAGGCCTAACTGCACACAACACACTTTGGGCTTTTTGTTGTTGTTAATGATGTGGGGTTTTTTGTTTTGCATATTCAGGGTTTTTGTTTTGCCCATTGTGCCCTGTTTGCTCAGCACACACATATTTTATGCTCCTTCAAATAACATCTGAGCAGCTCAACCTCTTCCTGCAAAAGTGAAACATGATTGATCAGCTCTGTCAATCACCAGCTTTGCCTTCCTCTTTTATAGTATTTTTTTTAAAATCAACCAGATATGTGTAGCAAGTTTGCAGGAATCTGAATTGGGAGATGCAAATGACCAATGGAAAGCATCAGACTTATGCTGAGTCCAGTAAATAAAATTAATTCATTCATCTACAACTCTTGGCTACTTGCCATGATGGACCAAAGTCCAGCTCTTGTGGGAAAGACAAGGAAGACTGATGATTCACTCTTATGGGTGGGAAGGAGGCAGGGAGGGTTATGTTTTAAAAATCTTTTAAAATATATTCCTGTCCTTGCTTTCTGCAAAGTGACAGCCCTACCAGTGGTGGCCCCACTTCATCAAGCATTGAGCCTACATAGGCCAGCAGAGCCAGCAGATGTTAGAATGGTTCCCAGCTGCCCTGGGCTGAGTCCTGTGTGAGACGCAAATGCTTCCCACTGCCAGAGTCCCTGAAACAGGCAGAGCACTTTAAAATTATGAGTTTGAGAATTGCCACCTTAAATTAAATTAAGTAAACATAACTCTTAAGTACAAACTAATATGGATCTGCATAAATATTTGTAACATGTAAAATTCAGTCAGATTGTGATATTTGAACTCGAATAAAATGTAACAATATTTGTATGCTAACATTCAAATGAATATGAAAGTTTCTGGACATTCATACAAATAGTTTGGACACTCATTAAGCTGGGGAAATGTATCATGTACGTATCTGTCCATAAGCAGATACATATCTATTTGTAGCAGATACATATCTGTTCGGCTGAATACATACAAACAGATTCGTATCAAATAGAATTTTAACACATTTGAATGTGTTCTATTTGTATGAATATGGATTTTTGAACATTCGATTCATTTAGAATTGAATGCCAAAAAATATTGTGCATATCCCTACAAACTAACTCTTCACTAAGGAGGGTACTTATTGCTGCATTAGTCTTACCCCCAAATGAGTATATTTGAGTACAATTCCATCACATGTGAATATGAGTACCCCTTGCTAACCCACAATGCCAGCAATTAGGGGAAATGAGTCCCAGTAATGTTAATAATTTCCCAGATTTCTTCATCCAGATATCTTTCCAACTCAAGATTTTACCTTAAACAAGTGGTGTTCCAAACTGAATACGACTTTAACAAAATCTTATAGATTTGTGAGACCCAACCTCTCCTTTCATGCTTATATTCTTTTAGGTAATCCTAAAAAAAGCAAAAGAAAAAAGATTTAGTAATAAAGCTTCTAATAGCTAAGTATGTCATTCATACACCAATCCATAATATTTGAAAGAGGGACTTTAAAAAAAAACCCCTCTTTTAATTCACCATTATTAAGGCTCATTAAATGCAATTTCAGTTCTTTCATACATATCCTATCTGCATCAAAAATATCTGTTGGAAAATACTAAGAGAGAGAAAGCAAAAACTTCATCATTTATCCTGATAAAAAGTGAATTCTATAAAAATGGAACATTTTGATGTCTAAGGACATTCAGAGAACCACAGTGAATCCCAAATCCTCCCCCCTCCCCACAACCTTTTTAATTCTTGACCACTATTTTTTGAGGATAATATTTCAGGCCCATTAAACTTCTTAACTCAAAAGCTTGAAAATACAATTTGAATAATGGAAAGCCCCACACTTCGTCCGCCTATCCTTCATACCAAATTTCTGCTGGCAATCTTGAAATATTCCATCTCAAAGCATAATACCCAAGATTTCTATCCTACGTCCCTAAATATTAAAATGATACATTTATTCGTGATGTCATTAAACAAGAAGGTGATTTTATAGTTCTTCTAGCTAGGAATGTGCATGAATATTCATAACATACGAAATTCGGCCAAATTTGGCTGAATTCAGACATTTGAACACAAATTGAATGTTACAATATTTGTATGCTAACATTCAAATGAATATGAACATTTCTGGACATTCCTAGAAATAGTTCGGGCATTCATTAAGCTGGGGAAACATATCAGATACGTGTCTATTTCTATCAGATACATATCTGTTCATATCATATACGTATTTATTTGCACCAGATAATTAGCAAATGTTCATATGAATACATACAAATAGATTTGTATCAAATAGAATTTTACAACATTTGAATGCAATCTATTTGTAGGAATACAATTTTTGAACATTCAATTTGAATGCCAAAAAAATTTGTGTGCATCCCTAGTTCCAGCAACTATGAATGACCTTCATGCAGCCCACACCCCATCACTGAACATCATCTGAAAGAGGGTTTGGATCAGCCACCAAAATGCTGCAGCCATGGCTGGGTGCAGATGGAGTGACCCAGCTAATGGCCTAGACGAGTCTACAGGGTGAGAAAAAGGTCCAGAGATACTTAACTATTTTAAGACTGCCCATTAATCTTAAGAGTACATTCCAAATATTTTATTATTGATCTAAATTAATAAAACTCTTAAAATTCTGCAAAACAGCAAGCCAGAAACTCTTCAAAGATTGCCTAAATTATCCATGTAACCTTGATTTGATTGTAACAATATTACTATACCATCTGCCTAAAAGGCTATTACAGCTTCTAATCTTGCTAATTTATACCCCTCTATATATGTTATTACACATAATTATATAGGGAAATGGTTCCATAATAAGATTTCTTTTTAAAAAATAATAATAATAGGCAAGATTGGACACTTTGACAGGTTTCTTTACCTATTTTGAAACTAGTTGCCCTCATTCCATTAATTAACAGCTTGGCATCATGATGGCCATACATAGCATATATCATTATTTTAATGTTATTTCTAAATTTATATTTATCTTCTGCAGGATTCATAAAGAAATAAGCAGAATCAAAGGCCTTTGACTTATCTAAACATAGAATAGCTAAATGTCTTTCAAATCCCCTAATAATATATAATGCAAATAATATTAAAAACCACTCTAATTGGATAATTACATGATAAATGTGATAGTCATGTTGATGCTTATTTACTAATACATCAGTTAGATTATGATAGCATTAAAAACTGTAATCTACATTAGTCAATATGTGTTTATAAGAAGTATACAGAGTATATTTTCTCTTTTTACAAATGGGCATAATACATTATTCTTCTGGGAGTTTTTTGGTGGGGGAGGGGGGAGTTAGCCTGAATCCATTATATAATTAAATAGTTTATGCATTTTTTGGAAGAAAATATCCTGGAATTTCATGCAAAATAAATGTAAGATACCATCTAATCTCTAAGCTTTGTAATTCCTATTTCTTTTTCTGCAATTGCCTATCAATCTTCTGATTTTTAGAATATTTAATGAAGCTTCTCCAATCTCTAGATTTTGCCATGTAGCTCATTATATTCTTTCTTCCTGTGTCATTTCAGAAAAGCTTTTAAAATTAATAAAAATTAACTAAAAAAGAAAAAAAGAAAAGCTGGCTGTACTATGGGCTAACCATGCATATAGGATTTAGTTTTACCTTTCTGTGGTAGACTAGCAGGATAGGGTGTGGTGTAAAAAACAACCTTCTTAGCAGAGTTGAAGATTTAAGGGCATTGATCAGGACAGATCTGGTGAAGAGCATGCACCCTGCCACATCTTCTCTTCTCACCACTATATGCCTCAATCCCTTAAACTCCATTCATAACAGCAGGACTTCATACAATTGCATATGAAGACAGAGGTGATGAGTTCACTCAGTTTATCTGCATTTACTTTTTCTCCTCTTAGCACTCCTTTGAGTCCTCTGCTATCCAAAGGGATCTGTGCCACTCTGGTATGGCTTCCTGCTTCTAAAATATTTAAAGGATCTTTTATTATTAGTCCTTTTACTTTTTGCAGTATGCTCCTTGTGTTTTCTTCTTCTTTCTCTGGACCTGTTTGCACTTACCTGTCTGAAGTGACTGGAGATGGTCCAGGGGAGGTCTCTCCACATGCCAAACCTCCTCCACTGACCTGGAGCATCAAAGAGTGTCCCAGCACTCTCTCCAACTGCTGCAATTGCTGTTAGGTGTGAACAAGTAAAAACTCATCAACAGCTTCACTGGATGTGGCTAGTAAGCTTCTGAATGCAATGTTCACACTAGGGATGCACACAAATATTTGTAACGTTCAAAATCCGTACGAATTCGGCCAAATTTGGACATTCAAATTGAAATTAAATGTTGGCACATTTGAAGATTGACATTTGAATTTGAACAGAAAGCGTTGGAATAGTCGTGCAAATATTTGTTACATTTGTGAATGTGGGAAAGTGGGAAAGTGACTCCGCCAGTCACATCTGCAACGGATCCAGATTGGATCCAAAGTGGATTGAGAATGAATTCAACGTGGATTCAGAGCAGATTCTATGTGTTCAGAGCAGATACACAGGGGACTTGTAGGGGATCCATATGTGATTCATAGTGGGAATTCAAATCAAATTTGTATTGAACATTCTTATTGAATTAGTATCCTACCACATTCGAAGGGGATGGGGATCTATCTATTTGAAAAACACGAATTTTCTTGCATTCAATTTGATACAAAACAAACCCAACATACACATCCCTAGTTCATACTCTCTTCCATGTGCAAATGCTACAAGTAGTTGGGGCAGCCTGCTATACTGGCTATACAGTTGTGGGCTGTGAGCTGATTGCCATACCAATGTCCCAGTGACAACCAAGCTAAGCTGAGCAGGCCATCAACACTTGAAGTGCTGCGGAGTTCATCAGGACTTCAAGTGTGGATGGCTCCCTCTCTGCCTGGTCTCTGTTTCACTGGAATGGTAGAATAATAACATTCCAGTGGGCAAAATGTAAACAGATGCACTGTCCCATGCACAGAGGTAAGAAGTATTGCACAAGCTCATTCAGGTAGCCCCTGCATCACTTCCCATCACATTTCTATATGAATTTGGGGATGAAAATAGTGAGAAAATAAGGTTTCTTCATGAGCCCTTGGTCACTTCAATCAGAGATATAAACGTTTGTGGCAGACAATTTTCTGCAAGATTATGATTTTGTGTGTGTGTGTGTGTGTATTTTCTCCAACTCTTCTGTGGTGTGGCCTAACAAGCATATATTTGTGCCAAAATTGGGGAAGTGTGAATTTCTAGTAGGAACTTATGCATTTGGGGCATATTGATTTAGGAAGTGGTGAACATTGTAAAATCCTATTTATAAGTGGAGTAAACATTTTTTGTTTTTAAAGAAATGTTAGCAACATTTCATTTTCACTGACAGAACCTCTTTTAATTGCCCAAAACAACAGGCAATAATATACAATGCTGTAAACCACATGACAAAAGATACATAAGCTTGCAGAAGCTACATAGTTTTAGATACTGTCAGTGGTGTAATGACTGATGGGGGGGGACCTATTTTGGCACCCTACCAAAGTGTGCCACTGACATGGGTCCACTTATGACTCTAAGCTTCGGGGTGGCAAAGGGCATGCCTTAGAGCAGGTTATCTAAGTACAGAGGTGGACCACTCCAGCCTGGATCAGCACCAGGCAGGACCTCACAAATGTGGAAATGGCCCTTGATCTCTCTTTAGCTCAGTTAATGCAGATGTCTCTGCCTGTGGTTGACACTCATCTAGCTAACACTAATTAACCGAGAGAAATGCAAAAAGGGACTCAGGAGATGTGGTTTGCAAAGGACAAGATTAGATGGTTATAAATATAAATAATAACTGAAATGCAAAACTATATATACAGAATATCAGAATATTGAAAAAAATGGGAGGTTTCCATATTTTTAAAAAATTTCAAGCCAACTATACTCCATTTTTTGTTTTTATATAGTGGTCAGGAAACACCCCTTCCTTCCTTCCTTCCCTCTTTCCTCCCATCCCTCCTTCCTTCCCAACTTCCTTCCTTCCTTTCCCTCCCTCCTTCCTTCCCTCCCTCCCCCTTTCCTTCCTTCCTTCCCAACTTCCTTCCTTCCTTCCCTCCTCCCATACTTCCCACCTTCCCTCCCCCTCCTTCCTTCCCACCTTCCCTACCCTCCTTCCTTCCCACCTTCCTTTCTTCCTTCCCCTCCTTCCTTCCTTCCCTCCCTCCTTCCTTCCCCTCCTTCCTTCTTTCCCTCCCCCTCCTTCCTTCCTTCCTTCTTTCCCATCCTTCCTTCCTTCCTTCACACCTTCCTTCCTTCTCCTCCTTCCTCCCCTCCTCCCCTCCTTCTTCCTTCCTTCTTTCCCTCCCCCTCCTTCCTTCCTTCCTTCCCACCTTCCTTCCTTCCCCTCCTTCCTTCCCACCTTCCTTTCTTCCTTCCCCTCCTTTTTCCTTTCCCCCTCCTTCCTTCCTTCCCATCCTTCCTTCCTTCCTTCACACCTTCCTTCCTTCTCCTCCTTCCTTCCTTCCCTCCTCCCCTCCTTCTTCCTTCCTTCCTTCCTCCCCTCCTCCCCTCCTTCTTCCTTCCTTCCCTCCCTCCTTCCTTCCTTCACACCTTCCTTCCTTCCCCTCCTTCCTTCCCACCTTCCTTTCTTCCTTCCCCTCCTTTTTCCCTCCCCCCTCCTTCCTTCCTTCCACCCCTCCTTCCTTCCTTCACACCTTCCTTCCTTCCCCTCCTTCCTTCCTTCCTTCACACTTTCCTTCCCTCCTTGTCTGCATTCCTTCTTCTGTCTTACTACTGTTTTCTAGAAAAGCAAGTGCCAGTATTTAAAACGGCCTTCAGAGATGGATCCCACCATGGTTCCAATTTATCTCAGATGAATAAACCACATTGCCAGGCTGGGCTACTGGTCAGTGTGCCGTTGCTTGAGGTGGTGATGCAAATTGGAATTTGCCAAAAGTTTATTCTTAGCTCTCCTACCTTCTCCTCTTTCTTTCGCTCTCTCTGTATCTTTCTCTCTCAGCTTGTTTAACAGCTTGGGCATTTTGTAATGCCTCTTTTCATCACTATGGCAACAGTTAAAAATTAAGGTATGAGGAGGGAGTTTGGAGTGGGAGCTGGGAGGGCAGGAAAAAATGAGATCTGATTTTTATTTTTATTTTATTTTCCCTGCTATGAGAGAACCAGCTACCATAGAATCAGGAGAGCAACTAAATGCTGAGGAGACAATGAAAGGATTTGTGTGTGCGCATGTGTTATGGAGCCCTTTAGAAAACAAACTTCCAACAGTATGTTGTTTATTTCTGATACCACAATGGGCAAACTTTCTGCCACACCCAAGAGAAAAGAAGAAGAAGAGTTGGCTTTTCTACCCCACTTTTCTCACCCATTTAAGGGGACTCAGAGCAGCTGACAAACCTTCTGTTCTTCTCCCCATAACAGAAAACCCTATAGGGTAGGTGGGGCCGTGAGAGCTTGGAAAAGAGCTGTGACTAGCCCAAGGTCACTCAGCTGGCTTTGTGGAGGAGTGCAGAATTAAACCCGGTATTCTGTTTGGTCTAGTGGGTGAGCCTGTTTGGTCTAGCGGTTTAGGAGCCGGACTCTGATCTGGGAACACTGGGTTTGATTCCAGGTGAGTTCCTGGTAAAGGTGTGGAGCACGTAGTGAACATCTGAAAAGTCAAGGCATGCTTGGAGGCTGTAGCAGCCTCTTCCAAGTACGGATGCCCTTCCCCAGAAGTTCCCTAATCGTTGACTATCAGCCTAAGTGAGTAGAGGCCCCTGGAAGATGCTCCATCAGGTGTGGGGTAGAACTGTTGGTCCCTTCCCTGTTTGAGACCCTCCATGCCACTGATAAATTGGATGGCTGCCCTTGTCTGCATCTGTTTCTTGCTAAAACAGACTCAATGCTGGGATTATCCAATCCCAGGATTCTCTTATTGGAGGAAGGAAAGTCCAGGGGGGGGGGCAGAAACATAGGGTGTTTTTCCACTGCAGCCCTTAGATCTAAGGAAGGAAGGAGGGGGGAGAGAAGGAAGGAAGGAAGGAGGGGAAGGAAGGAAGGAGGGAGGGAGGGAAGGAAGGAAGGAAGGAAGGAAGGAAGGAAGGAAGGAAGGAAGGAAGGAAGGAAGGAAGGAAGGAAGGAAGGAAGGAAGGAAGGAGGGGAAATGGGTGCTAACACCCCTGCTGTGGAAACAGCTTTGCACCCATCTGGGGAATCTGGATTGACCCACAAGGGGTCGGTCCATTACCCCAGGTGTTTTGGGGGGCAGAAAATCCGGATTAAAGGCCAAAAAGATCTGGATTTCCCCCACAGCAGTGGAAACAATCGGGTTCAAAATGGGTGCCGTAGTGGAAATGGGATCATCCGGCTCACAGCCAAAAGGTACAAAAATGGGTGCAAAAATGGGTACAATTGACAGTGGAAAAGCACCCATACTTTGGCATCTGGGAAAGAGCACGCAGACTAAAACAAAGTTGCAACATATAGGTAAGGTGAATTGAGTTGCCCGGTTTTGCCAGCATTCAATCCTTAAATGCCATCTAGACTAGGGATGTGTACAGATATTCAAAAAATTGAAAATCCAATTCAAATTCGATGAATGTCGATATTTGAATTTGAATTGGATTTTCAAAGATCCAAATTTTCAAATTTGGATCAAATTCGGATTTTTGAAAATCCGATATGGATTTGACTGAATAGAGCGTCCTTTATCACATCCAAAAATACGATCTATTTGTGCATATAATACGGGGTGCAAATGGGATGCAAATGGGATACAAACAAGAAAAAAAACAGGATGCAAACGGATTTGAAAACCAGACATGAATGTTCCCGACATTCGTATCATTCGATTTGAATCCGTTTTTTTGAAAATACATATCTGGACAATCCGGATTCAGATTGGATTTTCAAAAATCCAGATATTCGAATTTTGATTTGAATTGAATATTCAAATGTTCAATTCGAATGGAATTCAAATGCAAAAAAAATGCATTTGTGCACATCCCTGGTCTTGGCTATTTTGTGCATTAAAAATAAAGACAGGCAACTTTACATTTAACCATTTTCCAAGTTTCCTTTTAAATCAGTCGTTCCCCCCCCCCCCCCACACACACACACTTAACATATGTATTTCTAAGTCTAAAATATAACTTCTGGGCACGCTTCTCTCTGCACTGAAATTTGGAGGCCTGCAAGGTGTGACTCAGAGTTCTTTTAGCATCTGGAAGCAATTTCCGGAGCTCTTTGCTACTTCACGCTGGTCTCCTTTACAAAGCACAAACTGTAGGCTGTCGAGTAGAACGCTTCCCACAGTACAATTAACTCAAAGTTACGATTTGACATGTCAAACCTATCTTGGAAGGTCTTCGATATTTGGCTAATTAAGGACTTCCATATGTTTCCTCGTTGAAAACGCACACAAAGTGAAAGAGAGAGAGATTGACGCTGCAGGGCAGTCGCTTGGGGGATGCCAGATATATAACAGAGCTGGGGTGGGGACGGCATTAACTATCACAGATCAAAAACTGCATTAGCACTCATGGCAATGGGAGGCAGTGAGCCAGTTTGGACTTGTGGTTAGAGGGCTGGACTCATATCTCATAGTCACCAGTTTGATTCCGCACTCCTCCAGAAAGCCAGCTGGGTGACCTTGAGCTAGCCACGGCTCTCCTTCTGAGCTCTCACAACCCCACCTACCTCACAGAAGGATTGATCAGCCACTTTGAGTCTCCATGAAACAGTGAGAAAAGCAGGGTAGAAAAAGCCAACTCTCTTCTTCTTCTTCTTCTTCTTCTTCTTCTTCTTCTTCTTCTTCTTCTTCTTCTTCTTCTTCTTCTTCTTCTTCTTCTTCTTCTTCTTCTTCTTCTTCTTCTTCTTCTTCTTCTTCTTCTTCTTCTTCTTCTTCTTCTTCAGCCAGCTCCTGGGGGACTCCAAGCTGAGCAAGTGGTATGTTCATGTCCTTCTGGTGGCTCACATGTGCAGTTGGCTGCACCACTGTTGAGATCAAGGTACCTTCCAGACTAGCAGATCACAGTCATGTACAAATCTGCGGCTTACCTGACTGTGAAGTGATGACCCATTGCGCCAACTCCAAACAGCAGTCCCCAGCTTCCTCCTTGACAGCCAATGGGAGCTGAGCTGCAGGCTCAGCTCTCATTGGCTGTACTTACCTGATACTGCAGAATGAGTGTTGATCATTCTCCAGCAGGTAAATCTTCAGTAGTGGCAGCATAATGTGCCACTGCTATGAAGTATCGGGTGTCCGGTGTGACAGCCATGCACCAGCTGCACATCAGAATGGACAACCCCTAAAATGCTGGATTAGATGGATGCTGGACCTGACTTAGTTTCTTATGTTAATGGAAGTCAGAGCCCTGATGCCTGCGGGAAGCATCAGGTCTTCAAAGCCCAGCTGCTGGAAGACTGCAAGCAGATCAAGGTGTGTGCTCCATCTCTGCTAATAGGCTTTCTGGTGTTTCCGGTTGGCCATTGTGGTGGCATCTCCCCACAGTAAAATGAAGTGGTTCAAAAAAACAGCCTAGAGGTGATAACGTCCACATGCTAGTGTATTAAAGGCCAGAAAATGCCCTTCTAAAATGCATTCTGTGGCCTTAATGTGCATTACTCATGAGACGGCAACTCTTGCATGTGCATACTACCATCACTGTAACACTTCTGTGCTGCCGTTGTGTTTTCGTCTTGTTTTTGAAGTGTGCAGATGGAGTCTATGAGAGTAATGGACCATGGGTCTGATCCACTTCTTTTTTCTTACAAATCTTAAGAAAGAGAACTCCACAGCTGAAATCAATGCACAGCTGTTCCGAAGTCTCAGTGTATTCATTGGCCAGCAAACAGCAGGCAAAGAGCTCCAAGAGAAGTCACAGCCTTGGTGCCGCTTTAATCTTGTTAGGTACGCAGGGATGAAAATCCACTTTCTAGGCAGCACTTCTTTAGGGGGCAAAGCAGTAAATATTGATGCTTTAGGGCCTTTCCGCACTGGCTCTAAAAACGGATTTAGAGCCAGATGTGGAAAGGATTTAGACGTGGCTTTCGCATAGGGGCCGGAATTAGACCCCTTTGAGCAAGCCACGTCTGCATATCCGCAGGTTTTTAAACCGTTTTTTGCCGCCGAAATCCTACCCAGATGTAAGACCTGAAAAAATCAGGTCTTACATCTGGCTTTCCCCCTGAAAACGGTTTGGAAACAAACGTTTCCGCACCGGAGGGGGAAAAGCCGGATTGCCGGCGCCTGCCCAGATCTCAGAGAGACGCAGATCGCATGCTCTGCCATTCTGACAGCTGGGCAAGCCTGGCAGCAAGCTTCCCTGCCTTCCCACTGGCCAGAGAACGGAGAATCCTCCGTTCTCTGGCGAGGGCAAGGCACCCCCACCCCTTCTGTCACCCCAACCCCACGAACAGCCCCCTTCTACGTACCTGATCGCCTCCATTTCACCTCCATTTCGATCGTGAGTCTCGGAGGGACGGCAGCAATCGCGCACAGCGTGCGCCATTGCTCTGACGGCCCTCCAGGCAGCCCAGGACTACATTTCCCAGCGTCCCTGGACTGCTGGGGCTGTCAGAGCAATGGCGCATGCGTGCACAATTGCTGCCATCCCTCCGAGACTCACGATTGAAATGGAGGTGAAATGGAGGCGATCAGGTACGTAGAAGGGGGCTGTTCGTGGGGTTGGGGTGACAGAAGGAGTGGGGGTGCCTTGCCCTGGCCAGAGAACAGAGGATTCTCCATTCTCTGGTGAGGGAAAGGCAGGGAAGCTGGCTGCCAGGCTTGCCCAGCTGTCAGAATGGCAGAGCATGCGCTCTGCCTCTCTGAGAGCTGGGCAGGCGCCGGCAGGGCTGATTTGGGATGGGTGCTGGTGCACTCGCACAGCACCCATCCCAAACCATTTCCCAATCCGGCCTTGCCGCCGCGGCCCCGCACGTGTGTGTACACGTGGGGTCTGGGAGAAACCGTTTCTGCTCGAAACGGATTTCCCTTTGAAAGCATTTTGGCCGAAAACGGATCTTATATATCCGTTTTCGGCGGCAAATGCGGAAAGGCCCCTAGACTCCACAAAGGGCTGGAGATGAGCAGAAATGGTTCATATTCAGATTGGTCCAATTTGAACCAGATGGGGTTCACCTGGATCAAATTCAAACCATGCTACCCCCTGCATTAAGGGTGGTTCAAACTTAAACAGAACCAAAGGAGTTCAGCCAAACTAATTGAAACATCTGGGACCTATTTGCACTACAGCCAGTAGTGCATGATGAGGCCCTCCTGGTCATCCCACCGCCTTCAGTAATGAGGTTGGTGGGCACCCGGGACAGAGCTTTTTTGGCAGTGGCCCCAAGACTATGGAATGGCCTCCCCCTTGAGGTGCGCCATGCCCCTTCCTTGTATTTATTTAGGAGGGCTGTAAAGACTTATCTTTTTGCCTTGGCCTTTGGGTGAGGCTCTATTCTCCCTCCCCAGTTATAATGATACCATTATTAACGTCCTAGGGAATGCCTGGTTTTAATTTGTTGCATTTTTAAGGTGTTCTAACCGTGCATCTTGCTTTTAATCCGTATTTCATTTTAATCTGTATCTGTTTGAATTTGTATCCTGTTTGAATTTGTTTTAATCTGTTGTTACCCGCCCAGAGACCTTCGGGTATGGGGCGGGATAGAAATGTAAATAAATAAATAAATAAATAAATAAATAAATAAATAAATAAATAAATATATAGCTTCTGGGAATGGGCATCCACACTTGGAAGAGGCTGCTACAGACTCCAAGCGCCCTCTGCCTTCCCAGAAGTTCCCTGCTCCAAATCTTAACCAAACTTCATGCCCCACATCTTAACCATCCTTACCCAAAAGCTTACCTGGCACATCCAGGCAGGAGCTATTCCCACCTCTTCTGGTGCTCCGGGGTCATCTGAGGTGCCTCACAAGTGCATAGGCACCTCAGACAACCATAGATCATTGTGACCACGATGATGCATGTACAGTCACAAAGGAAGCCACAACCAAAATGATGGCACCCAGAAGAGGGCTGGCACCTGGATCAATTGCACAGGGCTTGGTCTGTTAGAGACTAGCGCTCACAAGTGCGAGTGCTAGTTAACGTTGGATCATTGAGCTGCTTTTCCATCCAGCAGACGGGAAACAAAGTGCAAAAACGCCCCTGGTTCAAATTGAACTGGTTTCTGCTCCTTTTCTGCCTTTTAAAGGATTTTAAAAGCATTTCTAGCCTTTATTTTTGAGCAAAAACAAGCTTGCACAGTTTATCCGATTCAAGCTCAAACCAAACTGTATAGGGTTCTATTCAATTTGAATGAAACCCCCTTTTTGTTTAGGTTCATCTGCTTTTGAACAAAGCACCATCATATGGTCAAAAGATAACCACGAGACTCTTACTTTAAAAAGATGAACAGTGATTTATTTCAGCTCAGTGTTAGGGCATTTCTTGTTGGGAGCAACTTGGAGCAGAAAGCCCAGCATATTTATATGTTTCATAGCTGGCCGGGGTTTGGCCTTCAACCAATGAACAATAACTATTTTTTCAGTACCAGTTTAAACTTGGAGCCAAAATGTACCACTTGCCACCAGCAGGGAGGGGGGAGTCAACTGTCACTTCCAAAACAACAGGCAGCTACTATATACATATATACAGAATCACCTAGGTGGCAGAGACCTTACATTCAAATATTATGGCAGGCAGCTAGCCCTGCTTGACAGGTATTCCTACACCTGTCAGGTGACCTCTGTGTGTATCTTTCAGGCAAACAGAAGTTTGATATCCTTCTTTTAGGAAAGGTATCCCAAGATTACTTTAAAGACATTTCCAAAGCATTTCAACCCTGCCATTTGCTTTCCTGGTATACAAGCTGGGACCTCAAATGTCCTATCTACATAGAGGAGGTCTCAGCATTTATTTTTTATTTTTATTTTTTTATTTTTGAGGGGGTGATTACAGCTTTAATTACCAAACACCTGGCATGGCACAAACAAAACTCCACTTGACAAGATGCATTATTATTAAACTTTTGATCTTCCTAACGGAACTGCAACTTAAACCAGTCTTTGCTTTTTGCTACATAGGCTGCAATTATCCTGAAGGGGTATTTTTCTTCCCAGCGTGATCACAAAGATAAATGCTAAAGTTTAAAATCCAAAAGTGCTTAACAAAGGACATTATGATAAGACAGCGATGATGCCACAGAAGTAGAGCAGTTGGAGAGCGAACCTGTGCCCTAACTTACTCTCCCACAATAAAGGTTTTGCATGCCTTTGATACAAAACAGATTGCTACATATTGAGACGTAGCTTTCTTCTTAAATAATAATAGTAAAAATGACGGTTCAGAGATGATGGTGCATTGCAACACCTTTAGCAAACAGGAAATACTGATAAAGTTTTCGAACAGCAGCAGAACGCAACTATCTGAACCACAATAATCAACAAAACAATTAGTGTAGTTTTGTTAAGGCAGGGAAAGAGGTAGAGGTTGGAAAGGTACGCACAAGGATTTTTGCAACTTACAGTAACAGAGAATAAAGCTCACGCCAAGCTGTTTTTGTTCATCTGAAGGGAAGCAATGCCACACAGCAGCTGATGCAGGAATAGCAAGCAAAAAATATCTGAGCACAATCAATGGCAGGGGGGAAAATCAGCTCTAAATTCTAGCTACTTTGTTCGGCTTTCTGAGATTCCGTATTCACACTTTTGTTCTCATGAGAACAGTCCCTATTAATGTAAAGTATTTCCAGAAATTAGAGCCAAAATGAAAGGTTTTGAATTAAAAGACAGAGAATGTTTACTACTATATTTAGGATTTCAACAGCTTCTCGAAACACACCAGAGTTCACCAAGGGCCTCTAGTTTGGTCTTAAAATGGATTACTGTTTTTAAGCTGCTTTCTGGTGTCCACCTTTTAGCATTTTCAAAATGCTGCATAACTTCTTCTACATTGCCCTGGAATTTTTATGAAGAACAGCTTTAAATGTTTAAAATAAATTTTAAAAAGAATAATTCCAAACCTATGCTATGGTAAAGCAGGCAGCCTTGAAAAGTGATAGCCTATCGGGTGTTTTTGGTGTATTTTAGGCAAAGGTTAGATGGTTCCAAAAATGCACACAGGGCAGGTCAAAGCAAGGAGCTGTCAAAATCCAGGAGTTTTCAAAATATGGAAGAAACTTTAATATCCTTAAATACAAACCATAGGCATTTCCGCACTGAATCGCGTTCCAGACGGAACGCGTTCAGGCGGAAAGCTTAAGCCAGCTTCGGGCGCTTTCCCCGTTCACACACAGACGCGCCAGAACGCGTGTAAACGCGTTCCGGAGCGTCTGGGTGCGAATGCTCAAAGCGCCCGAAGCTGCCTTAGCCGGCAAACGCCGGCAAGGGGCGCGATGACAGCCGCGGAGGCAGATCGACAATCAGCTGTTTGACAAACAGCTGATTGTCAAAGCCGCGCGGCGTCGGAGGCGCGCCGGCAGCCGTTCGGGAGACAGAAGAAGCGCGAACGCTTCTTCTCCCGAACGGCTGCGGGCGGCTCGTCCGCGTTGGAACGCGTGTAGAGCACTTCGAAGTGCTCTACATTTCGAACGCGGAAAAGACAGCTGCGGACACGTCGGAACGCAAGCCGCGCGCGGCCAATGCGTATGACGTGTCCTCAGCTGTCTTTTCCGCGTTCCGATCAGCCCCGTGCGAAAACGTCTCATGTTGCTAACTTAAAGCCAAATGCAGTCGGATTGTGTAAGTTCTTCCAGGATGGGAAATGGTGCAGAGATAAAGCCAGATGATCTGCATTTATGAAGGTGGAAAGAAGAATCCATGATTGTCATCCTCTCATATAGAAAGGTGCCAGGATGGATGTGAGAGAGGGCCTTCTTTGTGGCAGCCCCCAGTGTGAAACCTTGTCAGGACTGGAGAGAGAATAATCCACTTCTTTAGCACTTAAAAGCAAGGTTTATTTCAGATTTCCAAGGACCGCGTTACAAGATACTTTAAGCTTTGCAGAGAATGAGATTTAAAGGAGCCAAACAGATGGGTTTAAGCATAATCCTCTTGCTAAAGTGAAAGTTATATGCTGATTTATTCCAGCAGTTCTCACATTCTCAGTCTGCTCGATGCCCCTGTTGTCTGCACTAGATGGAGCAAGTTCTGGATTAAAAGGCCCTTAATCTGGATCTCTGCTGGACCCATTCAGTTGAGTCCACCAGAGGGACAGGGGCCTTGTTCTGGAACGTAGGAGGTGTGCAGGCAGCATGCCTCCATGTTCTGGGAATACCAGAGGTGGCGATGCTCTTCAGTGATGCTATAGTGCAGCACCAAAAACAATCCCCCATAGCCCCAAGGCTAGGAACTTTCATTCCTAGCCTTGGAGGTGTGGTGGCATGGCTGTGAAGGGCATGGGTTAATGCAAATCAGTGCAGTCACAGAGTCTAGATCAGTGGGTCCACTGACATAGGTTAAATCCAGGTAATGGCAGAAAGGGCCATAATGTGTCAAGAGAGCATCAAGGTACAAGAAAAAGAAGACACACCATCACTTCTTCCAGAGTTTGTATCCCGTTTTGGGCTCCTCCCATGAGACACTGAAAGAGGGCCAGAAGGTTCTGGATATCAGTTTCAGGAGTGGCTGAAACACCCAACCAGGATACCATAAACTGCAGTAGAAGGGAAGAGTCACTTTAATTCCTAAGCATAAGGTGGGGGGTTGCAGCTGTGCAGTCATGTACCATGACACAATCGCTATAGCAACAGTAGTTGTGGCCATTGCTATGGTGATTCAGACAGTCATGGATGGACCATCCACAATGCAACAGCTCCCAGATAAGTTGGAGATGGTGCTGACACTCCTGGTGCATACCTCAGCCAACGTCCACGGTCCATGACATGCCAGCAGGCCAATGCAGAGGGCAGGGACCAATCCTGGTGATCCTGTGGATTGGTCCACGGCCAGCCAGCTGCTGCAGCACCAGCCCATGGGGACCTGCTTGATTACAGTTGCATTGTGCATGTGCAAGACACCAACATCCAATCAGTGCTGCCAATGTGGCTGTACCTGTTCAAGACACCGAGAATCACTCCTGACCAGCAATGTGGCCACTCCCTGCCCTAGATGAAGAGTGAATGGTCAGGCTGTTGGATGCTTGCGGTAAGTCTGGAGTAAAGGTCGGTAAAGATGCAGCGCATGATTTTGTGCTCCACACCCAAACAGAAGTTAGTGTACCTCTAGTGGAGGCAGACACACTTCTAGGCTGTAACAGCCTAGTGGGTATGTGTATGCTCTCTACCAGAGCTGTACTAATTGCTTACCAGAGGCCCAAAGTGTGAATTGGCCTCAGGTTGGAGAGACAGGCAAGACTAGATAGGCTGGACTAGATAGGCTGTAGCCTCCTCCCGCAGGGCTCCTCTTCGGCCCTTCTGTTATTCATTTTGTCCTTTGCAACCAAATTTCCTTTCCATTACCACTTTGCAATGAGAATCAGCCATATGGAGGATCTAGGGAGTCCATGGTTCAAATCCCCTCTTCCCTATGGAAGTTTTCTGGGTGACTGTGGATGGCTTGTTGCTTTTCAAGCCTTTCCTGCAAATGCCTGTTTTGGAGACAAAATAGAGTGATGGAGAATGCAGGTCAGCCCAACCTTTCTGGGGTGGGGAGCAGGGGTGCAAAGGCAAGATACAAATGAAATATGGAATACGATACTTCCACCTTTTTATTAGGCCTGGGTATGTTTTATTGGTGTATCATATTGGCATAAATTCAAACTCCAAGAATGACAGTGCATCAGGGAGGAAAAAACTTATTATAACTGATAGTCTTCATTCTTGCAGATGTTTGTATTTTCAGCTAAATATCCCAGCCAGAGGCAATGGCGCTTAAAGCTGATTTACACCATTCTGGGTCACTTCCCCAGCCACTAAAGAATTGCTGCAGTGGGGAAGAAAAAAAAATTACAGTACTCAGCTTTTTATTTTTCTTCTTTGTAATAGATTTTTTCCCCCCTTCACTTTGCCAAACTCTTTAGGATTTCCATACAACGGAAAGTATTAAAGCTAAGCATTCTTTCCAGGTAAGAGCAAATATCAATATAAATGGAAGGAGGAAAAATAGAGAGCATACTGCTCAAAAATTAGTCACAGACGTGCGTGCGTCCACCAAATGCTCTATGCAGTCTAGGTGGAACATAATCCAAAATGAAGAACTTGAAATTCCCATTGATTTCACGGGAAGAGAGCTGATCGCTGTGCTTTAAATCAGTCCGCTATAAATCTTCCGCCCTGAAATCAATAGGAATACACAAAGCAATAATTTTGTTTGGATATTTACTTAATAAATTATTTTCAGGCTACTATTCTATTACTGTGGTCTTTGTATACCCTCCCAATGCACACTTTCTTTTAAATGCTTAAGTACAGTTGGACCCCTGTATCCACTGATTTGGTCATCATGGTTTCAGTTATCCATGGTTACCAGATCAGCCGCACTGCATTCTCCTTGGGTGCCATAAGGGAAAAGCGCTCAGAACCGGAAGGCCTCCGGAAGGTCCATTTCGGCCTCTAGAGTGTTGGAATAGGCACATGACACCACTGGAGCCCATCCCAAATGGTGGGAGGTGGGTGGGAGGGGTCCGGTGGCATTGCATGCCTATTCCAATGCTCTACAGAGGCAGAAATAGGCCTTCTGGGGGGCAGAAAAGCACTTCCAGTTTTGGGGTTGCATGATCCTATTCGCAATTATCCATGGTTTCAGGTAACCATAGTAGGAGGTGGAACGTATCCCCAACAGATATGGGGTGTTTTTCCACTTAGCACTAGAGTACCCATTAAAGACCCATTAAGGACCCATTAATGGGTCCTTGGGTTTTTTTCCACTAGCACTAGAGTACCCATTAAGGACCCGGGCTCTAGTACTAAGTGGAAAAACACCCATGGGGGTCCAACTGTAATTCAAAAATATCACTAATCCTTATAACCACCGAGCAAAGTTTTCTAAACAACTGCTTCTATATTTCAGAGAAAAAAAGATGAAGCCTCGAAGGTTATGACTTCTCAAAGGGCTGGGATACAGTTTGAGCAAATGGACCTTACATTTCATAGTTCTCAGATTTTGCAACTATAAAACAACTGTAAAGGCTATATAAGAAACCCAGAAATCCTCTTATTTACCTGTTGGAGATGCAAATTCAGGAGCATCAGCTTTTGCTCTGTCAGACACCCAAATGACAGCTAGATAGGGTCATAAGAGCAGCCCTCTTGCTCAGCATCCAGGCCGATCAATTGCTTCTGAGAATCTCAAGCAGAAAACAAATCTTCACCTGCTTTTGAATCCTTGCAGATGACCTATAGAGGCGTCCTGCTTAGCAATGTACACAATTGTTTTTCTGTATTCAAATTCGAGTCGAATGTCAAAACATTCTATTCGATTTGAATATTTAAGACC
The DNA here is from genome assembly GCA_023333525.1 of Aspidoscelis tigris stejnegeri. Taxonomy (NCBI): domain Eukaryota; kingdom Metazoa; phylum Chordata; class Lepidosauria; order Squamata; family Teiidae; genus Aspidoscelis; species Aspidoscelis tigris. The sequence continues at coordinate 5,954,582 of JALMGA010000007.1, forward strand.
CGGACGCAACAAAATCCAATTCAATTCTGATACATTTGAATCTATTCATTCGAATGTTAGATACGAATTTGAAGATACAAATGTCAACAACATTCATATGCATTATACGTATCTGTATTTCATATGCATCCTGTTTTATCCTGTATGCATCCTGTTTTCGTTCCGTATTATAAACACAAATACATACAGATACGTATGATATTCGTACAGATACGTATGTAATACACACGTATCTGTACATTTGAATGATTCAAATCATTCGAACAAATGTTTTGGAACATTCAAAATTCGCTTGTCTAAATTCAAATGTGAAGACATTCTATTTGAATTTGAATGTCCACATTCAAATGAATTTGATCAATGTTTCAAATGTTTAGAATATTCATACACCTCCCTAATCCTGCTTGTTTATCCAACCTGAGATGTTTCTACACTTTGCTTCCCGTCCGTGGGATGGGAATAGTGCTTTCCCAACAGTATTCGCACTTGTGAATGCTAATGCACACCAAATCAACCCCCACCCGATGCACGAGTTCACTCACCTGGATTCAGATGCATGGCTGGCCACCGCCATCTTGGCCGTGGAGCCCAGCAAGGCTGCATGTGTGCTGGTTCCATCATCATGGTAATGGTGTCACGCTGCACAGGTGCAGTTGTGTTTCTAGTAACGTTTGGTGCAAGTGTACTTGTGCAGCACATCTGCCAATCCCTGTCGATGGCAGAGGTGTGGATAGGTAAGATTGTGGAGAGGTGTGGTCCACAATTTCATGCTGCTGGAGTAGCTTCTGGTATAGCAGGAGACATTTCTGATGTGGGAAAGCCTCCTGCAAGTGCAGATGGTGCTTCCCAGAAGCTACCCCAGTATCTACAAGCAAGACAAATGCTAATTGGACTTTGGAGGCAGTACCTAGACATCCAAGAATTTATTGAACCCTTTCTTAAAACCATCCTCTTCTGGTAGTACATTCTATAGACCAATGATTCTCTGGGTGAAAATAAAAAACAAAAACTTCCCCTTGTTGGTCCTGGCTGGCATGCCTTGTTCCCACTCTGACTCCTCGGATGGTGAGGTCCCCACCCATGCCAGCCAAAATGGGGACCCACACTCCAGGAGCCAAACTTAATTGATTCTGTCCCCACAGAAGAGGACAATTCAGACTCAGATGCTGAGCAGCACCCAGAGCCAAGTTCTCTCTGGAGAAAGCAGGAACACCTGAGACGCTTAGCATGCCTAAGTTGCACCGGAAGGGTGGGGTAGTCCAAACCCCACATAAGGAAGTCACACCTAGTAGCCTCCATTGTAAGCAAAGGATCTTCTTGGCAACCCCCGGCTCATGCAACTTCTGGACTCTTGACTCTGACAGACTCCTGAGTGATGACGAATCTCTGGTAACCTGACCCTGACCCATTTGACTCTGTGTAACTCTATAACCTGACTGACACTTGAAACTGACTTGGCTCCACGTACCCTGCATGTACATTTGCTTGCTGCTGCTGCCCACTCCGAACATGATACTGGCTCTCCTGCACATCAGCTTCACTGAGTGTCTCCTAGTTCTAATGTTCTGAAATAGGGAAAAGAATCTATCTACCTTTTCCACGCTATGCATGATTTTATAAACTACAGTCATGCTACCTCTTAAATGTTGTCTTTAAAGTCCTACAATGTTGCAAACTGATTTCATAAAGGAGGCATCCAGCTCCTCGGTCACCTGCCTCTCCTGCTCTGCTTCTGCTCTATGATCCTGGAACCTGAAGGTCCACCACCAATATGACTTCCTTCTGAGGTCTCTCCCACGTGCACTTCCTCTTTCTTCTTGGGAAGGCATGAGAAAGCTTCCTTCTCCTTCTCATCAAATTTATGTAGATAGTTGTTAGGATTACAAATTTCTCAATAAATTCTTGGTTGACCCCCATGTATCCTCTGTTGATCGGAACACCTCAGCAGACAAATCCACATGCATTATTCTGAGTCATGTAAGAGATCTTCTGCCATCTTTCTTAGATTTGCCAATGAGGTTTTCATTGCTGTTGTAATTGAGTCATCTATCCACCTAATAGCTAGCAATTATTTTCTTCTATAAAGTGCTCTCAGTACGGCACAGCTAAGGGCAGACTGAAAGACAATGGCTTCCCAAAGACTCAAGACCTTTCCACATTGGCTGCAGACAGGACCTGGGCCCAAACTAAGACTTCTACATCAAAATGTACACCTAGAACCATTGATACAGATGAATGCAAGTATATTTTTGAATTTTGCAAGGCACCTCAAAAAGGTGTATTTTGAAGAAAGGTATTAAAAATACATAATATACATGTGTAAAAAACATCACAACAAACATGTTTTTATGCTAGGAAATACTCCTTGCAAAATTTATCTGATAGTGCTAATGGCTAGCTCCTAAGTGTGAGCACTTGAAAACACCTTGTGTAAGTTTGTTATTATTATTGTCATCATCATCATCATTATTAATAATAATTATGAAGTCCAAAACATGGCACAGAACTGTCAGATACTTTCAGATTTAAGACAGACACAGGGCAGGTTTAGGGATGGTTCACAGTATTCAATAAAATACACAAACACAATTAAAACAAAGAAAAACAATGCATAATCAAAATAATATTGAAAGTATTTTTTCAGAACTGAAAGACATTAACAGGGAGCTAATAATCAAAGGACTAGAATTCCTTAACTAGGTGGCTATTCCAAGTATGGGGGTCACCAAAGAAACAACCCTCTGTGAGCCAGTTTGGTTTAGTGGTCAAGGAGCTGGACTCTTATCTGGGAATACCAGGTTTGATTCCACTCTCCCCCTTGAAGCCAGCTGGGTGACCTTGGGCTAGTCACAGCTCTCTTCTAAGCTCTCTCTGTTGTGGGGAGAAGAATAGAAGGTTTGTCCACTTTGAGTCCTCTTAAATGGGTGAGAAAAGTGGGGTAGAAAAGCCAACCATATTCTTCTTCTGATATACTGTCACTAGGGATGTGCGCATATTTTTTTTTTGGGGGGGGGATTCATTTAATAATGAATCAAATGTTAGAAAATTTGTATTTGTTCAAATAGATCCCCTTCAAATGTGGTAGAATTCTATTGGATATGTATGTATTTGTATGAATTCGCATGAATATCCAATACGAATGCATACATAACCTATCTGAAAGTATACATATCAGATATATATCCTATACCAACGCATACGTATTGATATGTCTCTGATACGTATCCCCAGTTTAACAAATGTCCAAACTATTTGTATGAGTGTTCTGAAACAGTCATATTAGTACAACACCTCCTGAAGGCAAGGGCTGCCAGCAGCAGCCTCGGCCATTCAGGAGGCGCGCAGGACGTGGGCGCGCTGCATCCTGGGTTCCTCCTTGCAGAATCGGGGTGACTCTGAACAGGTAAGGAGGGGATTACGCGCGCTCCCCCCTGGGTGGGCTAGGGTGGGCTTTAGGGAAGCTCACCCTGGCTCCAGAAGCAGCGATCCGCCGCTTCTGGGGCGAGGGCGAGCCAAAAGGTAGGAGCCCCCCGGTTTGCCATGCTTGGCTCCAAGAAGCCAAGCATGGCAGGCCGGGGGAGGGCCCCGGAGCACGGATGAGAGGCAGGTGCTGTGCACACAGCACCCACCTCCAATCCGGATCTATTCCACCCTCCCACCGCATGTGCAGAGGGGCAGGGAGGGGGGTAGATCCGCATCTATTAGATGCGGATCTACCCCGTAAATCCGGATCTACCGGGGATCCAGATTTAGTAAAACCAGGTGTTCTGGAACCCGGTTTTACTAAATCTGGGTGCAGTAGATCCGGATTTATTTGAGCCTTTGCGGAAGCACCCTATGATAATTACATGCTCCTTCTCTGATTATGTTCAGGAAGGTTGTGAAGACGTACCTCTTTGCTCAGGCCTTTGGCCAAATGTTGGTTATGTTTTCCTCCCCCTGCAAATACTACTGTTTTAACTGATATTGTGTTGTTTTTTAACAGGATGGATTTTAAATGTTATGATGTCTATTATTGTTTTAATATAGGTTTTTTTTTTTAATAAGCTGGATTTTAAAAGTTGTTACCTGCCCTGAAACCTTCGGGTTTAGGGCAGGATGGATAGATAGATAGATAGATAGATAGATAGATAGATAGATAGATAGATAGATAGATAGATAGATAGATAGATAGATAGATAGATAGATAGATAGATAGATAGATAGATAGATAGATAGATAGATAGATAGAGCAAGCCAAAGTTTAAGTTGGTAAACAGAAGGAACCTACAGAAAGTTAAATTTGGCAGATTTGCAGATTTACCAACCCTCCAGCCAAATGCATTTTTTGAAAAAATAAAGTTGCGTTCTCTCTCTCTCTCTTTCTTTCTCTCAATCTGAGTTTAAGGTACAGACAGCTTCAGCACACAAAGACAAATCCTACAGCTGGCCACTTGAAATCAGAATTGTTATTATGAAGGAGAAGAAAACCAGTGATGAATGCAGTTCTTTCTCTTCACCTGTCACATTTCAGCTCTTGGTCTTGAATTATTATTTTTGAGGAGAGTAAAGTCTGCTTAGGAACCCAATGGTCTTTGGGAATGCTTTAAAAAAAAAAAAGGAAAAAGAAAAAGAAAAAAATCATCTGCAGGTTCCTGTTGCTTCCTTTTGCATTTAGACACTATATTTATTGTCCACTCCTTTTCCCCCCTTTTATGGGCTTCTCTGTTAGTATTTTGTCTCCACTGTTTTATTTTATTCCATCGAGGGGTCAGACAAATGGCAGGCAATCACTAATATTTCTCATCCCTGATCGTATCAGTCAAAGGTGCAGATGGAAATAGGTTACATCTGTTCCTAGAATGGCTCTCTCTCTCCCTCTCTCTGCGAGTATTTTGGGAAAGCTGCCCTACACAAAGAACACTTCAGTCCATTACATTTAAGAGCACACACATGTGCATGAATGTGAATTATAATACTTTTATTAGGGAGTAGGAGAGGTGTTAAAAATAGTTATTTTGCTGCAGTTTTGCTCCTGTTGATTCGTGGAGAAAGCAAGAGGACCAATGAATTCTAAATTCAGACCCCTATTGTGTTGGCTTTAATAAGAAGATTTCTCCATAGGGGTGTGCACAAAGTATTTTTGGGTTTGAGTCATATTGAATTGAATGCAAGAAAATTCAAATTCTATGATTCCCCTTAGAATGTGATAAGATTTGAATGTGATTTGAATGTTCGATACAAATTAAATATGAATCTTCCATACAATCCCCTATGAATACCTTACAAATCTTCTCTGAACACGTGAAATCTGCCCTGAATCCACTTTGAATCCACTCTGGATCCATTGCAGATGTGGCTGGGACAGCTGCTTTTCCACTTCCCCAGGTTCACAAATGTAATGAAGCTTTGTACAAATGTTCTGAAGCATTTGGTTCACATTTGAATGTCAGTCTTCTAATGTCCTGACATTTGACTCAAATTTGAATGCCCAAATTCGGATGAATTTGTACAAATTTCAAGCACAGTGAATATTCATGCACATGCCTATTTCCCCATCCTTGGGACTCAGAGGGCCTTTCTGCACTTGATTTCATAGTCAAGGCTGCGAGAGTTTCTGGATGATTCCACACCTCACAGAGCTGATTCTTAACCAGAACTTCTCACAAGCAGCATAAGTGTGAAACACCTGTTGGAAGATGTGCAGGAGGAGCACATGGCTGGTGGCACACACACATTGATGCACTGTGTCACCAGCACACTTGTGCCATCACTGGAGGTCTTAGGTAAGTTTAGAATGCTCTAGCATAGTGCAGAAGGATCGTGCCTATTCTCAGGGTGCCTCCAGACATTGGTGTCCTGTGCAAGGGCTTCTGGTCCACCACACTGGTGAATCAGAAGCTTTGAAGGGATGCTGACTGGAAGTTTTGGAGCCTCTGTGGAGCAGCTTGCCTTCTGCCAGATGGGAATCTCCATCAGCTGCAGGGCAGTGGAACATTAAAAGGTGGCGAGTGTAGAATACTTGGCTTCTTCCGTCCCCATCTGGAGGAACTCTCATTTATCCAGAATGGAAGCATTAGAAACAATGGGATGAAACTTCAAGGGGGTCAATACAGATTAGATATTAAGAACAACTTCCTAAAAGTGAGAGCAATCAGTCAATGGAATAGGATGCCATAGGAGGTAGTGGGTTCTCCTTTTCTGGAGGTCTTCAAACAGAGGCTGGGCAGACATCTGTTCTGAGATAATTTAGGGAATCCTGCATTAAGCAGGGGGTTGGACTCAATAGCCCTAGAGGTCCCTTCCAATTCTATAATTCTGTGATTCTAAGTGCAAATAACTAGAGCATTCTAGCACTTTGCCTCTCAGTGATGGATGGCAAAGTGTGAATTCAGCCTAAGGCCATTTTCACATTTTACCTTTGGTGTACACAGGGCTGTTTTCAGTGGTGCACCCCTCCTGATGTCACTATTTTCTCTGGAGCACTGCTCAAAGCCCCCCCCCATAGTATTTTGGTACCCTATCTTGATTTCTTGCTCCATCCAGTGAGGATGAAGCCTTTGAGAAGGGGGGGGGGAGAGAAATCTTCTATCCTGCAATAGGACATGTAAGGAAGGTGAGTGGAGAAATGTTGCATGGAGAAAGGGCTTGAGGCTCAGCACCAAATTGGCCCTTCTGCCTATGGTATTGGCTTTTGTCTCTTATTCTACCTCCATCTACTCAGAGGTGGGAGAACCATGCACACCGATCATTGCCAGAAGATGAGCACGAAGGGAAGAATATTCAGCTTTGTGCAAATCCCCCTTTGAATGTGGGGGCATCAGCTTTGCACACAACTATCTACTGAATGTTCACATTCCCTTCAGTTCTATCTCACCTCATCCCCCCACTCATCTACCACCTCTGATTTCCTATGATTCCAGATGGAGGTGCACACACACACCTCTGGAAGGCCTACTTTGGCCTTGGAGGAGCGCACAATGATGGGGGAGATCATGAAGACAATAGCCGAGGTCACATTCAGAGGTAAGAGGGCGTGACCAGGAGTGGCCAGATCTATGAAGCTTCAGTGAAGGCCGGATCCAGTTGATTAATGTGTGAATGTAGGCCCCTTTCAGTTCACCCACACATGTTCATACAAATTTCAAATAGCACAAATTCTTGTGCACATCCCTACTACAGACTCTGTTATCTAGGTCAATAAAAAGGTCTTAATCTAGGACCTGATATGACTCCAGTGGTGGTTCCAAGTGAAGGTTTTATTCGAGATCCAAGTGGCCACCACCAAAAAAAAGATGTCTTCTTTATGGTGGTCCCAGGTTGTTCTATGACATCATCCTGAAGAACAAAAAAGGAACATCATTTAAAATGTGGTACTTGGTGAAAATATACCTTCTAATCCAAGCCTTTAGCTATTATTATTTTTCTCTATTGTATACTGAACTTTTAGCTTTACCCATTATTTTGTTCAGTGTTTTTAACTGAATTGCTTAATTAGATTTTGCTCTGTTTTCCTTTTGCTTTCCTCCTTTCATTTCATTTTGTTACCTAGCCTGAGACCAAGGACAGGTTAGAAATGCAATACATAAATTAAATCATAGGTCCAAGCTGGTCATGGCTGGTTCATAACTTAATCTCTCGGACTTCAGTTATGGTGACTTGAAGTCATCAAAAACACTTCTAAATGGGTCCTAAGTTTTGATATCACATTCAGAAGAAGAGGAAGAAAAGCATGCAAGGGTAGGATTTTTACTTTATGTTCTGCATTTTGCAAGGCAGAAAATGCAATTCTTAACATATTATTGCTTTTAGATTTTCAGTGAAAGCTTGCTTTATCACAGCTCGGACGATAAAAATAATAATAAAGCATCCCTTTCTCCCTCCCGCTATGTGTATTTCTCCATTTATGTATTGGTTATAATAATAAGCAAATGCTTACTTTCATGAATGTCCTCAAGGAAAATTCATTACAAACAAGAAAAAAGGAAAAGGAATGAAAATGCCAGAAAACGAATGGATATTATGACTATGCTTGTGGTCATATAATATGCAGAATTTAATTTGGCTCAGTAGCAGTTTGGACACACGCACACAAAATCACAAGTGTAAACTTGAAAGCCTATCCCATTTGTAACAATATTTCAATTATTATTGTTATAATTATTTTATTGAAGTTGTTTAGCCTCTGTAACCCGGCCTCTTTTTATTTCTTGAGTGCAAATATGGAATTCGATTTTGATTTTCTCATTTGAGAAAAAAATAAAATGCATTATTTATATTGCAGTTCCAGCTCCTAACTCCTGCTGAGAGTTGGTTAGGCATTATACATTGGAGGAATACATGACAACAGCAGCCTCAAAAACCTGAAAACATGGACTGCCTAGGACTAGCTTGGAAATTCCAGGGAAAGATGGGTTATTCCCACAATGTCTGGGCACCTTAAGTGTAGTTCACACGAGCAGAAAATATTCTAGCATCCTTCTTGCATTTACCTATAAATCCAGATCAAGGAGCCACTTAATACACACTGTCTGCCTGGGACTAGTGTTAATCCAGATTAAATCCATGGTAAGGATGCATTTATCTGGATTTGTGGTAGACCTGGAGTGATTTCACACTTCCCTTCCTGTCTGCTGGATGGAAAAGGAGTGTAATCACCCAACATTAACTAGTGCTCACACTCATGAGTGCTAGATAACTACAGCCCATGCTGCGCATGATCGGTCACTCACCTCTGACCGATCCAGGGATCAGTTGTCTTCAGAGTGGCACCCTTTGGACTGTGCATGCATCATCACCGTTATCATGATGATGCTGATGCTCTATGGAGTTGCAGTCACATCAGGAGTGCCTAATTATGCCCTATGGGCTGTAGTGTGAATAGGCCCCTGATAAATCCAGTCCACCTCTGTGCTAGTGCCTTCTAATCCAGATCAAGGAAGGGGCATCTGCATGCAGAACATAACAAGGAAGAATGTGAACATGGATTCGAGTGGTGTGCACATTTAAGACACAACTACAAAGTTGCCTTTGCAGTGCCTCCACACCAATGTATGCATTTGTGGCAAGAGTATCAATGAGTTGATATCAAAGACATACCCATGTCTGCAGAGAAGTTGCCTTCCTATTGACTCTGAAGCTTCCATGGACACTGTCTTTGATGTCTCTTTGCCTCCTCCATGCCCCACGTTTAGGTTGCCAGGATCCCATGGCATCGAACAATGGCTTGTGATCTCGACATGTGTTTTTGAGGAAATATAGCTCACTTCAGCCACCAATGCTAAATGAAGCATCAGAATCATAAACTGGCCATGTACTCCAATAATACAAGTAGGCAGCATGGCAAAATACTTTCTAAGTCAGTTTCTTCAATACAAAATCAAAAACTTTGTTAAAACTCAGCAAAAAAGAAAACAAACAAACTTAAAAAGCAGGAGCAGTGGCAGCAACCAGTCCGAATTCACCGGCAATTGCCAACAATGGACAATTTCTTTAATATGCTTAATATCGTATGGCTTTAATGTGTTTATTTTATATGTTGTAGCCCACCCTGAGACCCTGGGGATAAAAATGTAAATGAACAAACAGACAGAGAGACAGATGATAGATAGATAGATAGATAGATAGATAGATAGATAGATAGATAGATAGATAGATAGATAGATAGATAGATAGACAGACAGACAGACAGACAGACAGACAGACAGACAGACAGACAGACAGACAGACAGACAGACAGATGGACAAGAGCAGGGGGAAAGAAAGAAAAGCAACAAACCAAGAAACAAAAGGTCTTCGCTTCAAGAATAGTCAAGAAGACCCAGCTACTGCAGCTAAATGCCTGGGGAAAAGCTTTAAATCCTGACACTAAGGAGAAAGTAAACAAAGACAAGACCTATTAGTCTCACAACTAAACTGAAAAAAACACACCTTAAAATGCACTCTTCTTTGAGGAGCAGAGTTCCTCTCTTCAATTCAATTCTTCAAACCTCTAGTGTTAAAAGAAGAAACAGCTACCAGAAAGAAAAATGGTCTGAGAAGGATGATTTTAAAATGTTTTCTTCTTTCTTTTGTACGTTGCAGTGATGAAGTGAGGAAGGCATTCATACAGAATGGGGGGCAAAAGAACCTGGACTCTTTATATGTGTGTGTTTTTATATATTCCTAAGTGGAAATGGGAGAAAATCTACTGCATTGGATAAAAGATGGGTTGAAATCCTCACTTTTTTTATTGGTCTGTTTGAACCCAAGGGTTTGACGTGAGTGGTCATCCTCACAGAGAGATGAGGGACAGGTGAAGTCATGCGTGCATAAACTGTTTTCCAAACATGGTTTTCCCATCCTTTTGGACAAATGTGACCTTAACGTTTGACGGAATTATGTCTGCAGACTCCTGGTAGCACACAAGAGCAATGGGTGTCACCTACATCAGATAAAGCTAATCAGTAACTTAATTTGGATTTCATTATTTCTGCCTGGGATCCTTTAACAGGAATCTTTCCTGGTGTTTACTGTGAGATAAAGGTTGGTCTAGATTGCCAAACAACTTATTTAGTGCTGGCCAGGGAACTATCAATCCAGACTTCAAGGAATTATCTCTTTGAGCTCAGCTCTTCTTTTATGCAGTTTTCTGTAGTAACCACAAAAGCTGCTCAAGTTTCCCTTCCAGCCTCCAAGCCCCTTGCTGACCAAGAAGACAAACCTCATCATAAAGGGCACCAGGAAAATTCCTCCTGCCCCTGCATGACCTCGGGCCATCTGTGGATCTTCTGCTGAATGGGCTGCCAAAGGGTGTGAGTGGAGGTGATCTCGAAATACAGAAATCTGCCCATCATGGAGCCCAGGCGCATGGCCCCCACCGAGAACAACCCTTTCTTTTCCTGCTGAGGATTCTCCCCACCTCCCGCCACAGGATGTGACATCAGAAGGACTTCTGACCTGCTCACCTGACACAGCTTCACCTATCACCTCCCTGGATTGTGCCTTTACATCACTTCCTCCCCACCCCTCTTGTGGTGCCCTATTTAAAGCTCTACAGAGAAATAAAGTGTCTCTTCTCCAGCTGATCCCTGCCTCATCTCTTCTCTCCCTCTCTCCCCATTTTCTAGCTACTCAGGGTCAGGCCAGACACATGGGCCTGATCCCCGGTTATCTGGGCCAGTCAGATAACTGGAAAACTTTTGTAACAGCCAGCATTCAGGGGCAGCAGCAATCAGCTGTTGCTCCCCATTTCCCGAAGGCCTCGCATTTCATGGCATAAGCTGGATACGCCATAGTTTTCAAAGTTTTCTGCTTTGAAACATAGTTTTGCAATCTGCTCCCTCTTTCATTGTTCTTACTAGAATGGAGGTCTGTGTTCTAAAATGGTATATTTTGGATCTCTGATTCTGATGTAATCCATAGATTTCAGGTTTCCTGGTCTTTCCTTTGTACTTGCAACTTGTATGCCAATTGTAACTGGAGGTATTTCTGTCTTGGCAGAACCCTGAATATATTGGCACAGCACTCTCAAAGCTGGGGATTCTTGGAAATCCATGGCTACACACAGTGCCCAGATGCAGAGTTTCAGCAACACCATGCTGGACACATTGTGTTGTGTAATGGGTAATTCTTTCAGGGGTAGTACTCACCTATTGATACTGATCTATATTGCGGCATTTGAATTTTGATGCTCCTTTAGCATGTATTTGCCACTGTCCAGGCTGCTCAGTGCAGACAGCACTTCTTGCTGTTGAACCATATCTAAATTGTACCCTATTTGGTAGTATGAATGGGATAACTTGATAAAATTCCCTTTATAATGAAATCTCTTGTATCTACAAATTTAGAGTTTAAGGGGGTTGACACACTTACCACTTGAAATCTGGATTAAGGAAATCTGCATTTCTGAAATCCATCCCTGGGAAAATCCGCCTGAAATAGGGATGGATCCAAATGAGGCCTAAGGTATCTGCATTGGGAGAATGGTTACTGAGGAATGCATTATGTGGCTGCTGTGCAGACGTCACAGCACCGATATCCAAAAGGATCAGATGTAACTTGTCGCATGTCCAATGTGAAGCAACTGCGGGATGGACTACATAGCCAGAATGTGATGCTGCCATCTTGCTCAACATGGCAACTTCCAGTCCCATCCACATCTGTTCCCTATTCTGTCCCTGTGCAGAAGCATCCTCCTTTGATCCGGAACTTTGGGTGCAATTAGACACACGTAAACAGGTGCCCTGTGGACAAATTAGTGTCTGAAATGACATATCTCCCCGCTCCCCTCCATTTGCTTTACCCCAGTTGCAGAAATGGCATTATTTCAACATTTGGGAGATGTTTTGAAGCCATCTCTTTCTTTAAGCCAAATTGGTCAGTCAGTGGGCTGAACCTGACAGGTGCAAATATAGGCTGCAGGGTGGTAAAAATAAGGTGGGATCTCAGCTCTATATTCAGATAAATGTTTGGATCCCATTTTTTGGTGGGTCTAGGGGTGGGTCACTTTTTCTTTAAAAACATGACTGAAAATAGCACTGTCTGATCTCACCCTCTATCTTGCTGGTTTGGAGCATGATACAAGTACGATACATCCATACCACTAGAGATTGAAATGGAAGTGGAGCCAGAAGTATGCTGATGATGTGTGAGAGTTTGTTCAGAGAAGAGAGCATCTGGACAGGGGGAAAAAAATCTTAGGGAATACAATGTCTGAAACTTCATTCTGGACTGCTGCTTAAAATGTTTTAATCATCTTCTCACTATTCTGCAAAACAGAAGGCTCAGAAAAGTATGAACTTTTCAGCTGAGTCAGCAGTTTCCACCATCCACCTAGTCTCTAATCCTACCCCCTTTATGCTCCACTTGCGATATTCTGGACCCTTGTTAAGATTAGAAAGAGTGCAAAGAAAGCTTCTGCTGCTCTAACCTTTGCAATTCCTTATGTTTTATTATTTTTTTTAGGGGTATCTAATAGTCAGTCTTCCCCTTTAAACCTACAGTAAAAAGCAAAGTATTTGCAATCAAATCCAAATTTAATAATCATAAAATAGAAGGGGTAATGGTAACATTTGTTCTAATGAGCACATGGTCGGGAGCCAGTAAAATAAAAGAAAGTAATTGCCTGTTCTTCAGTCCTATTACAAAGGGGAGGAAAAATGAGAGAGAGAGAGAGAGAAGAAAGCAACAAGGTGGTAATAGGGAAAAAGGACAGAATATTCTAATGGAATAATCAACTAACACCAATTCCTTAAACACATAAACATCTATCTCTGCACCTAGATTTTGTTTAGCTAGCCTATTTGCTAATGAATTGTATGAGAAATAAATGCTGTCCCACCTGCTTTTTTGCATTTCTATCTATCTATCTATCTATCTATCTATCTATCTATCTATCTATCTATCTATCTATCTATCTATCTATCTATCTATCTATCTATCTATCTATCTATCTATCTATCTATCTATCTATCTATTTTGGTCTCTCTCGACTTCTTTAAGGCAAATCATATGAGCAAGAACATTGCTGTAGAAATAGTTACAACTCACTGGGGAACCCTAATGTATATACAAAGAGGGAAAGAACCAGTGGGTTTTATCCCTTGTACTAGATGTGATTTCCTACATCCTGTTGATTTGAGTTGGATCTGATTTTAATAAGCCAGAAAGTCACTATCAAGTAATTATTTTCATCTCATTTATTTGATTAATGGTGAAAACCTGGATATCTCAAGCCCCAAATAATTAATCTTCTCACATTTGAAAAGAAGAAGAAAGATTTCAGGGTACCCCTGGACTATGATTAGAGGCAGTAGAATTTCACATATATTTGCTCTTGTGACCCACAAAAACCAAGGGCATGAAAGAGAAATGGAAGAGGGTTATTTAGGTCAAGTTAGGAAAGAAAAATGGGGGAATTGGGGGGGGGGATATTCCATCTTGAGATCTGTTGAGCTTATCATCTTAGCATACGTATGCTTCTGGGAACTCTGAGAAGAGATAGATAGATAGATAGATAGATAGATAGATAGATAGATAGATAGATAGATAGATAGATAGATAGATAGATAGATAGATAGATAGATAGATAGATAGATAGATAGATAGATAGATAGATGGACGGACGGACGGACGGACGGACGGACGGACGGACGGATGGATGGATGGACAGACCGATGGACGATAATCCACCTTACCCACACCTAATTAATTTCCCAAAATGGAATGTACAGTAGTAATCAAGATTTTTTTAAAAATCCATATATTGAATGGGGGGGAGGGAATCTTAATTGTCCCAAGTCCATTCAAGATTCATCCCCAAAATTGCTCCATATCAAGTTGCTTAATACGATGAAGAAAAAGATTGTGCAAGACATTAAAACAGAATGAACAACCACTAATAACAATGTGGCTGAAACAAAACAATGAAAGAAAAGAGTAAATTAAAGGGAGAAGATTTCAGGCCATGCAGGCAGGACCAGATGTTTTCCATATTCCATAGGACAGGTTGCATATTGTGGGCCAGGGCAGCCTGCTGGCCTAGTATACATGGTGCTGGTGAGAAAAAGAGAAAAGTTTCTCAGATTCACAGGAAACTGGACCCCAGAGTTGGAATTAGTCAGATGGAGGTATCCACAGCACCATTCCTGTTATGTTGGAATGGTTTCAAATATTGCAGTTTAAGTAGACAAAAAAGTGGTTGCCGGAGTCCATGTCTCTTTGATCTTTATCGTTCATGGCTTACATACATCTTGATGTTCTTGGAAGACCTTCACTGGCTCAATCCACAGCTCATTTCAAGGTGCCGATGGCTTGGAACCTGAATAACTGAATTCTCCCATGTAGACCTGATTGAGGGTTAAGATCATCAGTTGCAGTTCTGACACCTTCAGATAGGTGAGAGGCAGTATTGAACTAGAGAGCCTTCCTTTGTGGTGGCTTTCAGACTTTGGAATAGTCTTTCTCTGGAAGATAGACAAGGACCAATGCTATATTCTTTCAGGACTCAGGTTTTTTTTAAAAAAAACTTTTTCACTCAGGGCTTTGATATTTAGGATGGTTCCACACTGGTTGGTATACTGGCCAGATTGAAATTGCCCTGGTTTAGTTGTGCCAGGGAGGAAATGAGGGTTGTACTCTAAGTATGTCTTAGGCTGTGTTCAGACATAACAAAATGGCTCCCTCAGAGATACCTCAGTGAGACAGTGTGTGATCCTTCACTACTATATTGTCTCTTCTACCAGGAGGCTCATGCAGTTCGTATCACTCCCGTTGTGTCTCAAACTCTTAACAATAGGGGAAGACAAGTGTCTGAAGCACCTATTCCAAGGCAACTAGAATACTTGGTCTATGGTGAAGTTCTGCTTGACTGCAGTCAAACTGAGAGGAAGTGCAAGTGCGGACAACAGATAGGATCACAGGAAAACAAGAATCATTGTATTTTAAATTTTGAAAGGGGAAAAATACCCTCAAATTTTCCCAGCATACTTTAAATTTTTTTGTTGTTGTTATGTATGTATATAATAATAATATAAGAATAATAAATTTAAAATTTATATAGATATATATGTACAGTATATTCTGGCGTATAACAGTACTTTTTAACCCAGGAAAATCTTCTCAAAAGTCGGGGGACGTCTTATACGCCGGGTGTCATCTTCTTATACGGCGAGTATATCCCAAACTCTATATTTTAAGTGGAAAAGTTGGTGGGAAAATTTGAGGAGTTTTCTTTCCCTTTCCAAAATTTAAAATACAATGAATATATATTCTTTTTTCTAATATGGTGACCTGAAATAGTAATGTATTTTTATTTTCTGAATTTGGTCTGTGACCGTAAATAAAACATTCATTCAGCATGTGACCCTTTGGTTCCCAAGCCTTCTCTAATCCACCTTTTCTAGCCTAGAATGTTGATGGGAGGGAGAATGGGAAGGCTGATGTGTGGACAACGGCACCTCTATGTCTTCTCTAAGCTGCCCCAGAAGTGCCCCAGAGATGCTTTTTTGTTGTTTTTAAAAAATGTGTCTAATCTCAGCCTTACTCTGTTATATGGATAATTGTATCTATATTCTTATGACTTGAGACCTTTCGGATAAAAATACTTGAATAAATGAATAAATAAATAAATATGTACATATAAGTAGGAGAAATCATGACAATTTTCCCTACCCAGCTATTATTAAATCTTGCCTGGATTGTGAAGTTTATAATTACTTGATCCAGAGCAATATTAGAGCTTTAGCAATCAGTATTTCATCCCATGAGTTCTTTGCTTTCTTTATTTTTATTTCCTGGGCTGGTTTGCACCCTAATCTGCAGCTTTCTGCAGGGTTCACATTTCTCCCTTTCCATATAGATTATGTATGTGCACATTTTGATTAAATCACAGCCAGACAGAAATATCAATGTGACCACGATGAACTTTTTATTTCGTTTCATTTCATTTTAGTACTTGTTTGTAAAGATCTGCGGAGATTGTGCACGGGCCAATTCATTATTTATTTATTTTTATAGGACTTTGCCCACCCTGGAAAGCCTTCAACGTGGCAGAACGAGTTCGAGAAGTAATACTAATGGCACAAAATCAACCCACAGTGTATATATTCAGATACATGTAGTAACACTGTGCTAGGACTGCAAAAAAGGGGGTGCTAGGATTACTGAGATAATAGCTGAATAAAAAAGGATCAGGAAAAAGATACACATTTTAAAAGCAGACATGATAATCACAAACTG
This sequence comes from Aspidoscelis tigris stejnegeri, assembly GCA_023333525.1. NCBI lineage: Eukaryota > Metazoa > Chordata > Lepidosauria > Squamata > Teiidae > Aspidoscelis > Aspidoscelis tigris. Next base: position 5,971,280 of record JALMGA010000007.1, read on the forward strand.
AAATCAGGGTGGGTGGGACCTAAATTATTTGAGATAAATCAATGTCAAAACTAGCCAAATCTTAGTAAAAGCTCTTTTGTAAACCAGTATTTAAAATCTCTGGTTTTGTGGGCTTCAAGTTCTATGCTGCCATCTGCTGTTAGTGAGGCAAGTCAAAGAAAGAAAGAAAGAAAGAAAGAAAGAAAGAAAGAAAGAAAGAAAGAAAGAAAGAAAGAAAGAAAGAAAGAAAGAAAGAAAGAAAGAAAGAAAGGTGTGTACTTATGACTTCTGTATTGTATTGTATTTCTCAAACCTTTTTTAGCCTGTAAAGTAATCCAGCCCTAATGCTATGCGGCTTGGCAAACTTAGCAAACATTTAATGAGTTCTCTAGAGATGTTTTTGTGGTACCACAGCCTTCTGTCTGCCAAATATGGCTACTTATTTAGCACCTTAAGAGTATAAGAGGGTCTCTGCTGGATCAGGGCAGCTCATCTAGTCCAATGTCCTGACTCACACAGAGTCCCATCACTTGCTTCTGGACATCTCAAGCAGAACACAAAGGCAAAGCATTCACTTGTTCTCAGTTCCCTGCATATGGCCGTGAGAGACATCCATCCTGCTTGCTTCTCCATCCCAGAATCCGTAGCCAGACGTCTATTCTAGTAGCCATTGATATATCTATCCACCATGAATTTATCTAATCCTTTCTTAAAGCCATTCAAACTGGTTGCTATCATTACATGCATAGACCAATGAGACTCTGGGTGAAAAAAATACTTCTCCTTGTCTGCCCTAACTCTCCTTTCCAGCTGCTTCATGGAGTATACCTTGGTTCTAGACTCGTGTGTCAGAGAAAACTTCTTTTTTCTCTATCCACCTTTTATGTACTTCAATCTAAACCTTTCTCTCGACACTACTGCCTCATCCACACATTGAGTCTTCTGAACTCAACCTGTCTAGCTGGCCGTGCATGTGGGATAGGCAGCATTTCTGAGAATGCAACCTTGGAGGTTCTGGACTTCAGTTTCCTGCCTAACAACCTAATTTTGATTCAATGAGGTTTTTTCCACTAGTACTAAGTACCCATTAAGTACTCATTAGGGACCCATTGAGGACCCATTAGGCTAAGAGCAGGAAGACCCCATTTCCACTGCAGACACCATTACAGCCACATTTGTTTCCACCAGTTCTAGGGAAATCCGGATTACATGGGTCCTTCAGGACCTATAATCCGGATTTCCTGTAGATAATGGGGTCTACAATGGGATCACCACATGGATGCTCTGGCATTTCCACTGAGGGCAGGCTAGCGCCCATTGCTATTAAATGCTGCAGCACTCGTGGGGACGTATCGGGTACCTCCCTTAATCTGGATCTACTAGATCTGGATTAGTTAAAGGACCCATTCCTTAGATCCGGATTAAGGGAGGTCAGTGTAAAAACCCTCAATGGCCCCCTGCTTAGTCTTCAACATCATTTGTACTAACATGGACCACAACCCTGGCTCCTCTCCAGCACTGTCTGCCAAAATATTGAAACATTGTGTGATGTTTGCTACCTTTGCATCCAGCAGGCAATTCACCATGTGATCAACAAAGCCTTCACAAACCCACTTCCCTATATTTCTAATAATTGTATTCCTCACTACAAGAAGCCCCCTCCCCTGCTACATTTTAGGGGTGTACACGAATGCAATTTTCAACATTCAATTAGATTTGAACTGAATATTCAAATATCTGAATCCATACAATGAAATACGACTGCGGTCTCTGAGGACAATGCAGAAGTTGCCAAGCCTTTTTCATGTAGGGATACTTGCCAAGCTCAGTTTTTCTGGATTGTCCTGATTTGCATGTTTCTAAGCCAATGAATGAATCTGAGTATTTCTGTATGTCTGAATTTATTTGGTTGTTTGTTTGTTTGTTTGCATTTTTATCCTACCCTTTACCCAGAGGTCTCAGGGCAGGTTACAGCATTTAAAAGCAAATATAAACATATTAAAACAATAAAAACAATGATAGTGTCTGAAAAGTAGGGAGAAAAAGCTATATTCTCATTTAGCTAAAAACCAAGGCAAAGGGCTACATCTTCACTGCTGTCCTAAACATGTAAAGTGAGGGTGCAGTTCTTCATACACACTTGTGCTTTGCTTAAACTCATCTTTTAGGGTGAAACATGTGGGCATTAATGTCTGCTTCAATACAATTAATTTAAAAAACCAGTTAGTTAAAAGGTGCATGGTAAAGCAGGAATTTGCAGAAACAGGACCATGGCTTCCCTTTTGATATGCATCAGATGACTTTATGAGTTTAGATGTCAAGAGAGAATGCACCCCTTTACCCCAGTCCTTGGCTGAAGAAACAGCCTCTGTTCCAGTTTCAAGCACTGGTATTTGTTGTTTCATTCAATTCATTTTAATTCTGTTTTACAGTGGTTTATTTTAACCCATCCTGAGTTCGCTAGGTATCGGTTAGGATAGAAACACAGATAAAGACAGACAGACAGACAGACAGACAGAAGACAGACAGACAGACAGACAGACAGACAGACAGACAGACAGACAGATAGATAGATAGATAGATAGATAGATAGATAGATAGATAGATAGATAGATAGATAGATAGATAATGTTTTACATATTTTATCTTTTACTGTCTTATTAATCTGCCTTTTTTCTTTTCTCTACATAATTTGGTAGTTCAAAAGACATTTAAAAGAATGGGGCACTTGCTAGCTTGCTAATTGTTTTTTTTTTTTTTTTTTACAATCCTTATCATGCAGCAAGGTGGTCAGTTATTCCAGATCACTTTGTGGGACCCTCATTCTTGGAGGCACAATCCTGGCTTTTCTCTCAGCTCTGTGCCTTGTGAGGTGGATAAGTGACCTGCAATGATCACCCCTTTCAGAACCCATATAGTCTCTCTCACGTCAGGCCTGGCAACCATATAATTGCCGTCCCTTGGGGGAAAAGTCAGTGACAATTTTGCATGTCTGAAATAAAGATGTTCAAATTGGCCCTCAAAGACATGGCTGCATCGGTCAGAGCTAATGGCCATTTGTCATTGATCATTGCAAGTTCCATTATTTAGACGATATGGTACGCATCGTCCCAGCCTGGACGGTAATCTCTCACATAATTTCAGCAAAGGACAGGGGGGAAGAAAGGGTGCTGGAATGCCACCTTGACAAATGGCTCCTTTTGTCAAGTCGGTATATTCATGAAGGAGTTGTGGGAGGGGGAAAACTACTAGCAAAAGAGCTAGCAGATAAGCATGAAGTGACAGTAATTACTTGAAGCCGGCCTTGCAGAAATTCTCTGAGATCATACTTCTGCAAGGAAATACACGGGAGGATTTCTACATGCCGCTGTAATTATTACACCCTTCTCAGCCATGTCCTTTGGCTCGCAGCTGAATTACTCACCAGCGGCTAGTGAAAGTGACATCCCATCATTTAAACAGGGCAGGAGAAACGGCGCATCACACCGGCAGGTGATAGCATCCAGGTACAGCCCACCCCCACCCCCTGTTGGCCCCCCTTCTGCATGCCAAAATCTTACTTATCTATTTAATTTTATTTTTTAACAACAAGGAAGCAGTGCTGGAAATAATTCGCAAGGACTTTGTAGGGTATAGTCACTGTAGTTTGGGGTTGCATAGGATCATTAGGGGAAGTGTCATAAATAATAAGTATAAAACAGCGAGAGGGCATTGGTGTGGTATAGTGCGGGCCAGCGTGGACCATTTGGGGATAGAGGTCTAGAAACTCCAGCTCGAACCTGGTTTCACCATACTGGGTGATAAATTCAGGAGAGGGGTAAATGGTCTACAGAATTTGCTGCCAGAAGAGGTGGTAACAACAACCAGCCTGGATGGCTTTAAGGAAGGGTTAGACATATTTATGGATGATAGATGTAACAATGGTTACTAGAATGGATGCATAGGTACATCTCCCAGGATGCCTCTAAGGGTGGTTCCACACTGGCTCTAATACTGTCCGTGCCTGGCTTCAGGAGGCCCTCTGCACATGCACGCAGCACAGCACTCACCTCAAATCCATCTCTAAATCCTTCCTTCCCTTGTGGGTGTGGACAGAAGGGGTCTTAGTAGATCCGTATCTACAGATCTACTAGACATGGATTTCCAAAATACCTACCCCTCCTAGCCCACCCTGGGGAGAGCATGAGCGATCCCCCCTTACCTTAATGCAGCCAGGCTGATTCTGGCTGCGGGGTCCCAGTTTGCTTTGCGCGTGAGTCCAGCACACCTCCTGATTGGCCAGGGCGGTGCCTAGCTTCAGGAGACTCTCTGCGCAGGCGCCGGCTCTGGCCAATTTGTATGAATTTGTATGAATTCAGACATTTGTAAACAAATCAAATGTGATGACATTTGTACATTGACATTTGTACGAATACAAATATTTTGGAACATTAGTACGAATGCTTTGGAACATTCATGAAACGGGGAGGTAGGAAAGCAGCTGCACTAGTCACATCTACAACTGATCTAGAGTGAATTTGAGATGGTTTGAGAGTGGATTCAAACTGGATTCAGGGTGGATTTGATGCTTTCAAAGTGGATATGTAATGGAATACATATCGGATATCCATATGAATTCATACTAATACATTCATGTTGAATAGAAACTAACCACATTCGAAGGGGATCTATTCAAACAAATATGAATTTTCTTACATTCTATTTGTTATGAATCAAATGCAAAACAACAACAACAACACACCATTCGTGCACATCCCTACCTAGCACACTCTGAGATGGAGCATGTACCCATCCAGCGACATCTCTGTCCTACAATGGCTCAGAGCCATCCTGACCATCAACAACTGTGGAGCAATAAGAACTGTTTCACAGCTTAACCATCACCCCCCGGACACAATGTTCACATTACTTCCCATGCAAATATTATGTAGTGGTGGTACTGTGTGGATGGGGCTGCACAGCCACATGTCGTATCACCGATCACCATAGAAACAGCTCAGCATACATAGTCATTTCTGTGGTGAAGCAGACAGGACTGGATGGGATGGTCCACACTCCAATGGGACCCAAGTAAATCTGGGTTAAGTTTGGGATGGGCCAGCACTGACAATGCAAACACAGGCCATTGTCCCTATACTTAACTTCTGTGGGATAGTTAACTCATATGGAAGAAGAAGAAGAAGAAGAAGAAGAAGAAGAAGAAGAAGAAGAAGAAGAAGAAGAAGAAGAAGAAGAAGAAGAGTTGGCTTTTCTATCCTGCTTTTCTCACCCATTTAAGGGGACTCAAAGTGGCTGACAAAGCTTTTTCTTTTCCCCGTAACAGACATCCTGTGAGGTAAGTGGGACTGTGAGAGCTTAGAAGAGAGCTGTGACTAGCCCAAGGTCTCCCATCTGGCTTCATGGGTGAGGGCAGAATCAAACCCAGTATTCCCAGATAAGAGTCTGGTTCCCTAACCACTAGACCAAACTGGTTCACTGGAAGTGCAAAGAGGCTCTGATACTGAAAGTTAAGACATTCCTAGTGTCCACAGCTACATATTAACTCTCCAGATATAAGTCTAGTAGTTTGGGTGAGATTGAGGTGCAATGAAGCTTGTATTCTGGAAAGCACAAACTTGGGATTATATCCCTGATGACACGTTTCCATTTGCTGCTTATTTATTATGTATATTACACTGGCAACTGAACATTTCTCCAAGGATATCCAATTCTTAGACATATTGAATCCATTCGGGTCCAGAGCTCTTTAGAATCATACAATTTAATCAGCTCGTTATTTATCACTATTTATAGAAGACCGTCACTGTACATGACATCTTACAAAGCAAGATAAGGGAATAGATCCCATTGTCTCTCCACCTCCATTCCCCAAGAGGAAAAGACAAAGGATCTAAATTTCAAAGGCACCAAAGGGAAATGAGGGTGAGAAGGAGAAGGAGAAGGAATGAAGTCAGTAAGTGAGAGAAAGGCCTCATTCTTTCTGAAGCAAGAATCCAATACGGGGATTGACCTGAGGCCATTCTGCACTTAGCTGATATGGGATGTTTCCACACTAGCTGCGGAAACCATTAAAACAAAAACAAAACAAAAACCCAGCCAGATTAAGAACACTTACCTTAAGCGGCTTCCACATTGGAGTCTTCTTCTGCGACCCTTTGCAGAAGCAGCTTCCGCATTTTGGCGTGCAAGACCAGTTTTTCAGTTTTGCTGCCGAAATCCGGATTAAATGTAAGACCTGAAAAATCAGGTCTTACATCCGTCTCTTCGCCTGGATGTGTGCAGAAGCAGGACGCTTCCACACATGGCCAGGCAAAGGGATGGATTCCCTCCGCCCGCCATGTTGGGAAGGGCGGAAGCAGGACTGCCTGCTTCCAAAGCCCTTTCCCCGCATGCCGGGCACCACTAGCAACACGCGGTGACTGGCAGCTGCGTGCTCCAGTCCTGCAGCTCCAGAGGCGGCATCACCAGCACGCAAGCTAGAGGACCTTTGGAATGGGTGCTGATGTGTCTGCACAGCACCCACTCCATCCATCGTCCGGAATCCGTCCTCCCCGCACATGTGCAGATGCGTGAGGGCCCTTTGGCTCTGTCACTATTTGTGACGGATCAAGGGGAGGACGGATCACCAAAAATCAGATCTTTTTAGATCTATTTTTTGGCGGCCAATGCGGAAGCACCCTAGGCTGCCATAATAATAATAATAATAATAATAATATTTATTTGTATACCGCCCTATGGCAAACCAATCCGGGCGGTTAACAGTAAAATGTAAAATATAACAATTAAAAACACCTTATCCCTCCCCCCCTTAAGACGGTATTAAACAGTATAACATATTAAAACATAATATCAATGCATAAAACATATAAAAACTAAAAACCCTGATGTCCCTCTACTGATCCTCAACCATCACTAAGATGGGGCCACGGGAGGAATCAGGGAATCTGGGCCGGGATGGTTAATCTGGAAAGGCCTGCCGGAAGAGATCCGTCTTGACCGCCTTTTTAAAGCTGTCTAATGATGTTATCTGACGGATCTCATCCGGCAGGTCGTTCCAGAGTTTGGGGGCGACAGCAGAGAACGCCCTCTGGGAGGTCGCCGCAAGCCTAGATTTTAGAGGCTGCAGTAAGTTCCTCCCAGAGGACCGGAGAGTGCGGGGAGGATTGTACGGGAGGAGGCGGTCCCTGAGATAGCTTGGACCCAAGCCATTTAGGGCTTTAAAGGTGATAACCAACACCTTGTACTGGGCCCGGAAGCTGATAGGCAGCCATTGGAGGGACCTCAAAACGGGAGTGATGTGGTCCCTCCTAGATGTTCCTGAGACAAGCCTGGCTGCCATATTTTGAACCAGCTGTAATTTCCAAGTCAAGCAATGCTGGACTAGATGGGCTGTGGCCTGATCCAGCAGGGCTCCTCTTATGTTCTTATGTTCTTATCTATTCAAATACAAATTTTTGTGCATTCAATTAGATATGAATCAAACACACACAAAAATTGTGCACCTCCCTAACCCACAGTTCTGATGAGAGTGCAAGAAGAATAAAGAGAGTTAAGAAAGATTGGGGCAAAAGCCAAGAGCTGCTTTAGATTTAAAGCAAATGAAAATGGAGGTTTGTGGCACCTTTCAATAGTTCCCAGAGCTGTTCTTCAGGAAATGGGGGAGAAGCCATTGTGGAGTCGGCTGTTATTGACACTAAAATTTTCACGTATCAATCAATATAAAATTGAAGCCATTTCTTACAAACACTCCTCTACACACACCCTCCAAATACTTGGGCTGCAATGATTTTGCAATAGCACTGAATGGCTCATTCGTGTTTCTCCCTTCCCATTTCATTCTTAATTGCCTTTTTATTATACATATATTTACTATCACCAAGAGCCTTGGGAGGATTTTGGCATGAAAGGTGGCACCTGAAGAAAGTTGTATTGATCAAATGATAAGCAAAGAAATCAAAGGAGGAAACTATTTCCTAATCAACGTGCATATTACATGAAGACTGAATGATTTTCTTTCTTTTCTTTTATGCCCGTATTGGCTGAAAGTTTTGCTGCTTTCCAATTAATACTCCCTGCTGGATCTTTGACTGACAACTTGACTTCTGTCAGCCTTCCTCTGCAAACTCCTGTAGAAAGGTTTAATTGTGTTTTGTAATTAATTGGATTTTAATCAGACTGTATGAAAGAAATTTTGTGGAAGGCTTTCTTGTTCTTTTTTTTTAATGCCTCGTGGTAGATTGCTTGTGAAGCAAAATATTAAATGCTACAATATCTTGAATGGCAAATTAAAATGTATTCACAATTCAATACAAAACTCATTAGATTAGTTAACATTTGAAGAACAGCTCCAAATTTTGCAAGGGGAGAAAAGGGAAAAAAATTACGCTTAGTTTATTTCAAGCCAAATGTCTGTCTGGGAGAACCGAGCTGACAAGATACATATCTTCGAAGCCTTTTAAATGACTTACACTGAAACTCATAAACATTGGTGAATAATGTACTATGAGAAATAATTTTCTGCACAACATGCCAATGTGTGTGAAAATGACATTTGGCTCTATCAGAAAGATACATTCTAATATGGGAAGCAATTAAAGTCACACAGAGAAACAAACATTTTCTTCACGTTATCTCTAAGTACCAACTGGTAATGAATTGAACGGAGAAATCTGTGTGGGAACCAGTTGCCTTTTAGGTATTTTAGGGGCTTGGATGGGCTCCTGGCCCTGGTTTTCTGCATTCAGTGTCCATCTGGGACCTCCATTCCACAAGTCCGCACTAAATCTAAGCCGGGAGAGTTTTATGTCTTCTAAAAGGCTGACCTAAGACTTGGAATGCTTCTGGGAAGAGGAGCTCTTCACATGGTCTAGCAATTACTACTTAAACTGTTTTGCTTTTTGTTTTTCACTTGCAAAGCAGTAAGTCGGGACTTCATCAGAGACTGAAAAATAGAAAAGGAATAATGTAGACTCTGGCTCCAAGGAACAGCTTCTCTAATGGGCAAAATAGATTTATGTGCATCCCAAGTGTTTTGGGAACAAAACTAAATTGCACCTTCCAGTAGAATGCACAAGCTGGAACATAATTAGACATTCGACTGAGCATTTATCCAAATTTTGCAATATTTCCCCCCTTGCTCAATATGTGTATAATTACATACATTGAAATGCAAGTAGAAACAGAAGTTGCGAATACATGCTTACAAAGTTGGCATAGGGCCTTTTGGCACCAGTTTTTAGTTAGATTCCAGAAGAAAACTGTGGGACTCCCTTCCATATGTTAATGCATAATACAGGTGGCCCCACCTAACATTGGTATACTCCATCCACATAGAATGGAATATAATCCAGACCAAGGGGTCCTTGACCTGCATCACCCTTGATTTTGAAGTCAACTAGTGGACCAGTGTGGCCTAGTTTGGAATGCATAGCTCTAGGGGGACCTATCTCATAGCACAATAAACTGAAACAGGGAGGAGGCTGTCCTTCTCTGTTCCTCCCATTCCAGCAATATTCATTGTACAAATATTTAAATTTCAGGTTCTCATTGCCTCCTTTGAGTGTTCACCTTGCCTTTGTTCTCATGCAGTTGCAGAAATTGGAGAAGCAGGGAGTGAACGTGATTTATATAATTCCAAAATGACTGAAGAACTCAGACTAGGAGGCAGTTTTTGCAATGGGGAGGCTTTTGGATATGAACTGGAGTCAAGGTATGCAGTATATTGGGCTACAGAAGCCTCTGGAATAACCTTTAAGGATCTCAAATAAGCAAATTTCTTCTGAGACAAGTAGTTCCAAAACTGTGCAAATAAGGGGCATGGTATAGAAAAGGTGGATAGAGAAAATTTCTTTATCACACAGCACTAGAATCAGGGGGCGTCTATGAAGCTGATGGGTAGGAGAGTCAGATCAGACAAGGGAAAGTATTTTTTCACCCAGAGGGTCATCAGTTTATGGAATTTGCTGCCAGAAGAGGTGGTAACAGCTACCAGCCTAGATGGCTATAAGGAAGAGTTATACAAGTTTATGGACAACAGATGTATCAATGGCTACTATAATGGAGCCCTTTCTGCACTAGCCCTTATTCCAGAGTATATCTTGGGACAGGGGTCTGTTGTCCATATGCTAATGCAGACTATGGAAGGCTTCAGCTGGGATCTACCATAGTCTGCACTACCATGCAGATAACAAGTCCATGTTCTGAGATATGTTCCAGAATAAGGTCAAGTGCGGAAAGGCCCTGTATGCCTAGGTACATCTTTCAGGCTGGGATGGAAAGCAGGATGCTTCTAAGACCATTTGCTAGGATTCAAGAGCAGGAGAAGGTTCACCCTTGTCTCTGCTTGAGATGCCCATGAACAATTGGTGGGCCACTGTGTGTGATAGAATGCTCGACTAGATAGACTGTGGTCTAATCCAGCAGGGATCCTCTTATGTTCTTAAGGTGAGAGTTGTAGAAAACAGAAGGTATACTGAAGGGAAATTAGGAAGAAGAAAAGCAGCTAGCAGGTATGCAAGCATTGAGATGGACCCCATTTGCAGTCACTGGAAATGGACCATTCAGTTTATTCTTTGACTATCCACCACACTTGGAATGCTGGCCAGCCACCAAAATAGCAGTTGAGTTATATGAGAAGCACCACAAGTATGCAATTAAGGTTAGAGCGCCAGAGCAAGCTTTCATCTCTAGAACATTAACCTGCACAAAGTGGATCCTTTGCAATGAACATGATTTATTTTCTGCATATCATCTTATGCTTAATAAAACTAACATAGAAAGTCAGTTATTTGATCCTTTTGTCAACTTCTCATCCCAGTAGCCATCGCAGCAGAATCCTGCAACAGTACTATAAACAATCTGATAGCAACACAAACTAGGGATGTGCATGAGAATTTAAAATATTTGTTATTCGTATGAATTTAGACAAATTTGGACATTTGTATACAAATCAAATGTCCAGACACTGGAATTTCTGAATTTAAACAAATACAGATATTTTGAGTTTTTCATACGAATAATTTAGGCATTTGTATGCATATGGATACATACGCATCAAGTACATATCCACGTGCATCTGGTGTATATCCATATGCATATGTACGGGATAAAAACAGGAAGTATATGGGATGCATACAAATGCATATGGGTATGTTTGAGATGCATACACAGCTGTTGAGATATGAATGTCCAAATTATTATGAATGCATGCAAATGTATTTGTATCGAATTGAATGTCCAGACATTATTTTTTTTCGTAATTTGGAAACATTTGGATTTTCAAATATTCAAGTCTTTGCAAATCGAATTTGACAATTACATTTGCGCACACCTCTAGCACAAATCTCTTTGGGCGTGTCTGCATGGCAGCTGGATGATGCGATTTGGACACGTATGAAAAAAATCCACGTTGTAACACACAATAAAGTGTCCCCAAGTGATTTGGGGCAACGCGGATTCAAAACTCACCTGCCTTTCCAGATGGAAGCCGCTTTTTGGGAACCCTTTCTCCATAGCAGCAGCAGCAGCAATCCTTCAAGATGAAAGGACTAATGAACGTGCCTTCCCCTCCTCCCTCTCTCCCTCTTACATGTTCTTTCCTTCCTTCTACATGTTCGCCTTCCTCCCCTCTCCCCCTCCCTTGGTTCTCCTCCCCCCAATCCTTTCAGCTGGGATAGGGGCTGTTGTGTGCACATACAGAGCTTCGCTAAGATGATCCTTTTACTTCCCAGTGCCAGTAAGCTCTGATCATGATTGCAGCAAGGAGCTAATTAAATATGCACCTCTTTGTCAGCTAGCAAGGAGCTCATTAATATGAGTCAGCCTCCAACCAGCCTGACTGGCAAGGAGAAAGACTCTTTATGGCTCAGAGGCAACAGGCAGCTTGAATCCTTTCGTCTCCCATTCTGCAGCCTCATGAGCACTTGTGTCTGTGTGGGAGAAGGCAAATGACAGCCTCCTAATGACAGCACTAATGAATGATAACTGGGAGCATCCTCAGGGCTCCAGGACAATACATGTTAGCCTCTTATTTCGGATGCAGTACACTTGCAAAGTGTTTTTTTTTTTAAACACATATTGTCTCCCACACAACCCATATTAGGGCTTTGCATGGAGACGCTCCCAGGGCAGACACGGAATACTTTTGTATTATTTTTGGCATGTGGACAGGCCCTTTGAGAAGGATGGTCTTCTTTTTTTCTGAAGAAGGTATTTAAGAACAACCTGGGGCCTTTCTGCTCTTGGCAGTGCCCTTTGGAGCAGCTTCTGGGTAGCATCATCTGCACTTGCAGGAGCTGTTTCCACACCAGAAACCGATCCTGCCATTCCAGAAAATATGCCAGTATTCACTAGCGGTGGTGCACAAAATCCTGCACCACACGTAATTACCTTTCCTGGCCCCTGGAGAAGCCATTTGCACCTACTTCAGGTGCCTAGGGTCATATGACATGCTGTGCAAGTGCACTGGCATATCAGGCAACCTGGGAAGCTAGCACATGTGCATATCACATCACCGTTGTCCCAGTGACAGTGCAGGCATTCGCGTCCTGGCACCAACAGCCAAAGAGAAGATTTTTTCTCATCATTTCATTTCCATTTTATTTGTATACTGCCTTTCCAGAAGAAAATTTGCCCAAGGCAGTTTACAACAAACAGAAAATATGCAATGCAAGATAATAATCTAAACATTATAATAAAAATGCATTATAAAAATTGCACATCATACAAAACATTGCAAAATAAGCCAAACACACAAACACAAACAAATTGAGGCAGCTGAGGTCAAGTGGAGTCCAGAGCAGCTGACAAAAGGCCCCAATCCCACAAAGAATTATCTGCTACCAGTAGACCACCATCCCTGGAAGGATGGCAAAGTTCTCCTCCTCCTTGGCTAAGGCTTCCAGCAGTGCCCTGACATGCATCCGGAGCCAGGTAAGTGTCTGGCCACGTGGGTAGGGGGTTGATATCTACTAGCATTCACAAAAGTAGATGCTAGTACACACCAGTGGAAATTCACTATGTCTGTTATTGTTGTGAGTCCGGCTCTCACAACTGAAATCCAGGGGCCCTGGGAAATAGAGGGGAGCAGTGAGGGGCTGCCAAATTCAGAGGAGCAGCTTGAGGGCTGCTACGATGGTCAATCTGGGATCTCTGTTCTCTGAGGTCTACCATGTGTTTAATGGAAGCTGGAAGATGGTAAATGATCAGCTGGAGGCAGGGTGCAGGCAGAAAGACTAAGAATTTAATTTTTCTTGGGTTTAAATACAGTAGGCAATAAGGGCATGGAGGAAATGATGTAGAAGGAGAATCTACTACATCATTTGGATTGGGTGATTGGCTGGAATGTTTCTGTCTTCCAAGGCATAGGTCCTTCTGATGTCACATCCTGTGGTAGAAGGCAGGGAAAATCCTCAAACAGGAAACAAAGAGTTATCCTTTTTAAAGCCATGTGCTTTACAGATGCCATAATGCCCAAAGGCAACCACATGGAATGGAAAGAATTCAGCACCCTGGTGGTGCTCAGCGTGTACTACAAGCCTATGGAAACAGGAAAATTGTTGCTCTTTTTACTCTCGGGGCTTGAGAATTGGAGAGCTGAAGAAAAGGAAGCCGTAGTAAAAGCTGTGCAGCTTTCGTGGTTACTACAGTCTGTCCCCCAGATGGGACATGAAGTTTGAGCTTCCCTCTGGTTAGCACCTCAGGTTCACTGCAAACCTTTCTAGTGAATATGGGGTTAGATTGGCCCCCTTTTTCCACACACAAAGATCCAGATCTTCAAGATCCAGATCTTTGAGATTGGGTCCTCCTGGAGATCTGGATCTTGAAGATGCCTAAAGACCCCATTGTGGACACCTTTAACCGGGTCCACATAAAATCCAGATTTAAGGGCTTGAAGGATCCATTAAATCCAGATTTCCTCTGCTCTTGTGGGGACAAGGCCTTGCAGATGGGGCCTTCAGTGGGGTTCAGGTGGGGACAGGACCTTCCTGATTAGTACCAATCAGGTACTAATTGGGTTCCTAATGGGGTCTTTGAAGGGTTCTAAACCCTAGTGGGAAAAAAGCCCTAGATATCCTCCAAGTTCCCTCTATGACCACCTACAATTTCCCAGAGTAAGATATGATGATAATCACATAGGTGCTGCCTCTCTGTTTCTCGAAATTTCCTTGAAGCAAGTTTGGCCAAGTAAAAAGTCTCCCTTTGAAGTTTTGATTTCTACAGTCTTTTCCTTTCTGTTATCTCTGTCACCTTCACAGCAAAGAAAGAATGACTCTTTGAAGAAGCCTCCCGGGTAGTGTATGATTTAAGGTCACCCAGGAATGAGTTAGCTGTACATTAAGTTATACCAGGCTGATAACAAGATGGATTTAGGAAGTGATGAAAAATGACAGGGTACACATGTACATTAAAGCAGATGACAGGAAATTGAAAACATTACTGTAACTTATTAAAGATTGATTTTCTAGACATTCGTTGATATCGTTTGACAAAAACAAATGTTAATGATAACAAAAGTTGAAACAGCCTGATGGGATCACAGCCTTGGAGCTGTGGGTGCAAGTGGGAGGTACAGAATTCTTTGGCCAGAGGTGTCGTGGGAAGTGCAGGCGACCTTCAAGAAATAATATGAAGGTCAGGAGGTACACAAGGTGATCCTCTCCTCCTTTCGCTTTTGGAACAGCGTGGCTTTGCAATCTGATTGGAACATCAGCAATGAGCTTGCAACTGCAATGAGCATTCTGAATTTAAGGGATGAAACACGTTTGCAAGCAATCGATGAGTCAACGCTTGAGATTCAGAACTGTCACAGCGTTAATAAGTAGTTTGCCATTATCTGTAGGGATGTGCCTGAATGCAATTTTCGGGATTAAATTTGAATCAAATATCCAAAGATTTGAATCAATTTGAATGTTTAAAATTCGAATGCATTCACATTCTATTAGAATCGAACACATTCAAATCTATTCGTATGAATTTTTGATGTGTATTTGCAGATACAAATGTCGACAACATTCAAATGTGCCCATACATATCCTGTTTTTATCCCATATGCATCCCAGGGCCTTTCCGCACTGGCTCTAAAAATGGATTTAGAGCCAGATGTGGAACGGATTTAGACCTGGCTTCCGCATAGGGGATGGAATTAGGACCCCCTTGAGGAAGCCGCGTCCGCATATCGGCAGGCAAAAACGGTTGTTTAAACTGTTTTTGCCGCCAAAATCCTACCCAGATGTAAGACCTGAAAAAATCAGGTCTCACATCTGACTTTCCCCCTGAAAATGGTTTGGAAATGAACGTTTCCGCACCGGAGGGGGAAGAGCCGGATTGCCGGCACATGCCCAGTTGTTAAACAGGGAGAGCGCATGCTCCCCGTTTGACAGCTGGCCATGGTGCGGCCGGCTGCCACCTTCCCTGGCTTTGCCCTGGCAAGAAAAGCTGGTCATGACCCCTTATCTTTGCCAGGGAAGCCAAAGTAGAAACCCCCCGCCCCCCCTCCAAGGTTTCACGGCCCGATCGGGTCTTTCCCCTCGGAAGAGAAAGGGCCATGGCCCCTTCCCTTTCCAGGGGAAGCTGCAGCTGCCACCCCGCACCCCACCCATGGCCACTTTTGGGGTTCTTACCTGATCGCTGGTGGGGCGACTGTGAGAGTAGCACGGCCGGCATCCATTGAGTCTAGGCGTGCCGCTGCCTACATTTCCCAGGAAGCCTTGCGAGGGTAGCTGGCACTCCTCTACCCTGTATGCATCCTTTTTACATCCCATACACACCTACACATATGAACGTCCAAATTATTTGTATGAATAACTCAAAATACGAAAATACGAAAGTCTGAACGTTCGTTTCGTATACAAATGTTCACATTGATCGAATTTGAACAAATAACTAATGTTTTGAATATTCATGCACATCCCCACTCTGAAGCAGAAATGTTAATGAGCCTAAAAATTATAGTTTAGTTTGAGCTGAACCAAATGTAGCTCAATTCTTTTCTGTTCAAACTTCATTTTAAAAGAGACGAGCTGTTTGAAATTTGGATTCAAACCTGTCTGAGTTGGTTCAACCCCTTAAAGTATATGAAAAAGCCTTTAAAAGGGGCTCAACAAAGGCCATCCTGTTAGCTTGATTTCTTCTGGGGATTCCGCTGGAAGTGTGTTATTCATCCTAAAAGGGCCAAACTACAGTCCATTGTCTGCAAAGTGTAAAATGAGGGTGAGGGGTGTCCAAATTTCACCTTACATCTCCATAGGTTTTGATTGCTTGAGAAGTGGATCCTCAGACTGTTACTACATAATACATCAATGACATTTCAGATGGTAATGAATTAGATTAAATGGACGCAGAAATGTAAAAAGTGAGTGTTACACAAAGAAGCAGATTTCTTGAAAGTTTCTGACAGCAACCATGCTCCCCGATGTTTAAGATTGTTCTTCCCATCACAAAATGATTGAGCAAAACCACTCATGTGCAAGAGCTCTTACTCCTCTGGACTGGGGCAGAACCGGGATTTCACAAAAGCTTTGATTGTCACATTCCTATCTAGTATTTGACTTTTCAATCTCTGCGCTCCAAGAACAAAGACATTATATTTGTTATCTAACGCCAATTCAGGTGCTGTGGTTATGGGATGCAGGTGTCTTGCAATTTCAAAATATGGATTTCCAAATAATTAAAATGCCAAGTTTAAAATTGATTTGAATGTCCTCAATCGTGTTTTGAAGCTTACCAGTCATGCATTCTGAATTCCTCTCAGCTCCGTTGTCTGGACTGCCTCATTTTTGACAGCAAGCGCCAGCATTTAAGAATCCAGTGCTGGACCAGCAAGTTTCCTTGTTGTCTTTAGATACTAGTGAAGTACTCAAGAAGCAATAAGGTATGTTCCGTTGCATCAGAAGTCTGTCATTAATCAGCATAACTAATGAAGACATGAGGCTATTTCTATGCTAATGCAAATGTATTATTAAACTGCAAAACACGTTCCATGCAAAAGAGGACATTTTACATTGATAATTAATATGTCTCAAGTATATTATTTTCACCTCAAGGGAAGAATCTCTTGAGCTATACAAAGTTGCAATGAGACAGTTGCTAGTGCTGCTGCTGGTGGTGTGTGTGTTTGTCATGATCAATGAAGGAGGCTGCCATCAAACCATGATAGATTTCATTGGAGGCTCCCAAAAAGGATCATTTCCCACCCATTAGATGACGCAACCTCACATCTAGCAATGGTGGAACTGACCTCCTCTACCCAGACTTCAAAAGCAAACTACCTATTTAAAATTGGAAACATGGAAGGATAGGAGCAAACTTCTGTACTACTGCCAAGAGAATCTCATGTTTTTCTCTGGGCCTTTTCACATCTTTAATAGATGCAATGGCCAATAAAGTTCTGGGATGAATCAGGCATCTGGACTTTGTGATGCCTGATGCATCCAAAACTTACCCAGGACTTCACCTAGCTCTGGGTAAGCGTAATCACAGTGATTGGACAATGTGTCATGTTACCACTGATGCGCCACCCCACCCTACATTCCATTTGCTCAGAAGAAGAAGAGTTGGCTTTTCTACCCCACTTTTCTCACCCTTTTAAGGGGACTCAAAGTGGCTGGCAAAGCTTTCTATTCCTCTACCCACAACAGATACCCTGTGAGGTAGGTGGGGCTGTGAGAGCTCAGAAGAGAGCTGTGACTAGCCCAGGGTCACCCAGCTGGCTTTGTGGAGGAATCAAACCTGATGACTATGAGATATGAGTCCAGCACAGAACTGTGGTGGTGGGTACTAGATGATGGCTAGTATAACTGTAGAGCCCATGGGATGCTTCGGTATGCACAGAGCTGATTCTGGGATAGAGCAAGTGTGAAAGGACCCTTCATCTAATGACCTGTAACCTGGCTTGGTGGCATCTTTTATTTATTTTTTACCCTTGTATACACATTCATCCATAAAAGTGGGTCTAGACCAGCTGTGCTCACTGATACATATAATGTTAAGCCATGGGTCAGATCAGCACTGTTTGCACAGATGGCACTGATCTGGCTCCATCAAGTGCAGATGGAACTGGACCAACAGGGCCAGGGGCTCCTTGATCCCCATTAACGTGAGGATCAAGAAGCCCATGATCTTGATTACGGGGTTCCTTAATCCAAATTACCAGTCTATGGAGAAAGGGCCTATGTCTATTTCTCTCAGTCGTAGGCTGCATCCCCAAAAGACTTATTTGCCTCTCTGGGTTCCCTTTGCCATCACTCTATTAAAGCGGACTTTAAAAGTGCCGTGCACTTCCGGAATAAGCGTCCGCATGAGGCGCAGCAAAACACGCATTTTAAACGCAACTTCCATCCCCACAGAAGCATGTTTTCTTTGTGCGCATCTTTTTCTCCCCGCCCCCTCCCTGGTTGATAGGCTGCCAGTGGGAATGGGAGGGACTGTGCTCTGCGTGGCCACAACCAGGAAGACAAACCCTGACAAGTCCAAAGGAAAAATAGCCATCGGTTCTCTGTTCATCTCCCAGATCTCCACCCCCTGAAATGGCTTCCCATGCCGGCAAAGGCAGCGGCTGCAGCCATCGGCCACGCAATCTCTCTCAAGACTTCACTCTCAACACTTTCCCTCTGACAGCCATTACGCTGTAGCAATAATCCACCCACTTCACACCTGATAGCAGTTGCAACAATGTTGCAATTCTGTGCTATTCTGGCTCTTTGAAAGTTCTGAGCTTTAGAAAGGGAAGGGAAGGGAAGCTGCTGCAGTTCTGGGAGATGTGTGAATGTGTTACTGCTGTGTGTGCAGACAGCAATCCCCGCCCCTTTTGCCACGGAGCGTCCCCATAGTAAATGCTGCCAGGAAAACCCACGACTTCCAAAAAGAGCGCTGAAACTCTTCTTTAAAGGGCACTTTTTTTGTCGCAAGTTTTCCTCCTTTTGTAGTGCTGGAAGCTCGTTAAAAACCCTGGGGGCGCTCAGAGGCAAAATAAGATTTTTAGCAGACTTTAAATTGCTTGGGGACAGGGCTGTACTTTTAAGGTGGTTTGTTTCTTGATTTTTAACAGCTGACTTCTTTTCATCTGTTTATAGTTTAGATCAATCAAGGTCACATGTTTGCTTAAGTGTGCATGCACAAATGTAAAAGTAAATTACAATTTAAATAGGAAAAAAACATAAAATAAGGTGAAAATAATTGCAAATCAGGATTCAACAAAAATAAGTCAGATACTGAGGATGCTACCTAGATAACACAGGTATTTTTGTGCATGTGTGAATGACTGGGAATGGTTCCAGATGTAGTTGCAAGATTCCCAATAGAGCTTCAGGTTAGTTAAGCAATAACCAGTATTATCATGGGAATCTGAAAATGATGCTGGGTTTGCTGTAATAATGATTCTTGGCCCTATTCGCACTCACCTGACTGGTATGGTATATAATAATACCTTACCAGTCAGGTAATGATCCAGCATGATAGCAGCCATCCACATGTCACATCTGGTGAAGCCCCATACCTGGTCAGCAGCAGATGGCCAGGCCAGGCCAGGTCAAATTGCCATGGCAAACACACAGATATTGCAGTGGTGATCTGGAGGCCACACATGACAGCACAGACAGAGTGATGCACAGACCCATTCCTCACACAGCACCTGGAAGAGGGTGGGGCTGCTGCTGCCCAGGAGGCATCTAACGTCTCCTGGTCAGGTTATGGACATCTAATTAACTCCAGTGAGGGCTTAGTGAACTCCGGGGTGGCAGCAGCATGTAGAACCACTTGTCACTGGAGATCTTCAAGCAGAGCCTGGGCAGACATCTGTCTGGAATGGTTTAGTGAATCTTGCATTGAGCAGGGGGCTGGACTCAATGGTCCTGGAGGTCCCTTCCAACTCTATGGTTCGATGAAGTGAGAAGACCACCAGTCGCTAGCAAGTAAGTGTGAAAAGTTCTTTTGTGTCTCTGGGCAGTTTCCAGATTCAGGTTGCTTGGAACTGCTGGAAGACCTCCAAGTGCACAAAAAATACTTAAAAAAACCCCAAAAAACCATAGACAGATAGATAAAGATAGATATATCATATGGATATCTGGGTGATGCAATTTTCCCAAGGAAGTGGGTGAATGCTTGGTTGAATTCCAAGCAAGCTTTTTGCAAAAACTGCCAGTCAACAGGATGGTAACTTACTCTTCACATCTGCCTGAGATGTTCTTTTCAATGCATCTGGGTGTAGCCTAGGTAACTGCGGATCCACTGGAATGGTATGAACGTTTTTACACAGTTTACACCATCTGTATACATTTTTGATGACAGGCAACTGTGCCAATATTGTGCCCAAATTCAACAGTGAATTTCATTTGTCTTTAACTCTTTCTGACAGTGAACATGGGGAGACATCTCACTGTTCATTTGAAGCTCGGTCTGACATGGGAAGGGCTGTTAGGAATAACGTAATGCAAGATCTGCTTACTCGCATATCTGAAATATACTGACAATCACATCATAGACACATGTTATGGGAAACATAAAATCTTATTAATATTTGATTCCATTTTCCTCTTGTTATGAGATCATTTTGGATTAAAACCAGATTATGCCAAGTTTCTGATGAATGCATTGTGAGTGCCACAATTTGTTCTTTCTGATGTTTTCCCCAGTCTCCCAAACTATGTCTTTCCCCGCTGACCACCTTCCATCTGCTAATCCACTCTCCTTCCCACCACCTTTCCAGTTTTGATGCTCCAGCTGATGAATTCAACCTTTCTACTCAATAGGAACCATGGGAAAGAAAACTCCACACAAGGTCTCCAAAATGAATATTCTACCCCCATCCCCCAAAGAGCGTGTTGTGTAGCTGGGGAAGGTGCAGGAAAGGATTTCACAAATGACCTTGAGTTGGAAGAATTCCTCTGCAGAAAGATTAAATTGGGGCATATTCCAATGTTTGGTGGTTATTTGAAGCCACATTCAAGCACAGCCTGGGTGCATTGGATGGATGGATGGATGGATGGATGGATGGATGGATGGATGGATGGATGGATGGATGGATGGATGGATGGGTGGGTGGGTGGGTGGGTGGGTGGGTGGGTGGGTGATAAATTAGGAAGGCATTGCCTAGGACAAAAAGATAACTATGGAGCTGATACACTGAGTGAAGGAAGCTCTCAGGAAAAAATACTGTCTTCCTAAGAAAGTTCTGCTTTAAAGAAAAAAGGGAGGAAGGAAGGAAGGAAGGAAGGAAGGAAGGAAGGAAGGAAGGAAGGAAGGAAGGAAGGAAGGAAGGAAGAGAATTATAGAGAGTATAAAAAAGAACACTTAGTTTATTTTTTGTATCCGTATTGTCTAGTTGCCTAAGGCCATTTAGGTAAGATAATCTGTACACTTTGATTTCTTTCACATCATAAGGGTTTCCTGAGAATAAAAACAAAAGTATTATAGGCAAGAGGCCAAGAGTGGAATAGAAGGTTGAGGATTCCAAGATGTTGTTAGTGCTGTTCAGAGCCCATTGTCCATGACCACACCAGCTAATGCTGATGAAATCTAAGTGCATTTCTTCAATGAGGCTGTGTTCACACATCAGCCTGCCCCCCTCCCCAACATCCTATGGCAGTGCCAACAAGGCCACCACCGTGAGGCATGAGCTGCTTCAAGAGCTCTGGAATGCAGACACCATAAGGGCACTCGTGGAGGCACAGAAAGGGGAGCGGGTGACATCTATGTAAATGCAGTGCTCTTCCTCCTCATTGCTCTTTCAAGACACCATAAGGGTGGTTCACGGATCCAGCCAAAAATGTATGTTAAGGCATGAATAGGGTCTTGTGATGACTGTGGGGGAAGCTAAGGTAGGAAGGTAAAGGTCTGAAGGAAGGATGTCAATAATTGTATGAGAAAGGGGTGTGGCATACAGGACCCTAGCAGGAGGGGTATGTGAGCCCACCAGAAGAACCAATGAGAGCCAAGGAACACCAAGGTAGGGAGTATAAAAGGGCAAGTAATGGCTGTCAAAAGGTTCTTTGTCTGGGGTACTCACAGTGGGTGGGACAGAAGGGAACCAGGCTTATTCTATACTCACTGAAGGGAAGGGGAAGATGAGTCGTGATTGCTTTATGCCAGTTACTGTGGGTGTTTTTTCCACTGCGCTCCTTTAATCCAGATCTAAGAAGATCCAGATCTAAGGATGGGGACTTCCTTTCATTGTGAAGGACCCATATGATTCAGATTTCCCTAACTGTGGTGGAAACAGATGTGTCCCTAATGGGGTCTGTGGTGGAAATGGGGTCACCTGGCTCTCAACCAAATGGGTCCTTAATGGGTGCTTCAGTGTGTACTTAGTGCCAGTGGAAAAACACCCTACATTAGAGCAGTGAACCAGTTATTAATGAAACTAAAAGAACATGTGCTTAACAAGAAGTTTTAAACAATAAAACATTTCATGTTAGAGCTTGGGAAAGTGCCCATGTGTCGTGTACTAGTAGAGGCGAGAGTCCTCAGTAAGGAGCTCTTTTCCTTGAAGAAATGAAGGAAGAGCACTTAAGAGCCTGCAACTGGCCAACATAGGAAACCTTTGCTGAGAATAGAATAAAACCCAAAGGGTGTTGGCGCGGCACAGCGTCTGTCAACTCAGAACCACAACTGACGGGGCTGGTGTAGAGTGATCCCGGGCGAGAGAGGATTGTGTGAGTTGTGAGCTGCGACAGGTCTGAGGCTGCATTCACACAGGGTGCATTCCCATACAAGATTAAAAGGGAATCCAGTCCATTTTCAGGATTGTCCGATTCCATTTACTAGGACTATCCTACTAAAATCCGCAGAAAAAAAGTCCTCAGAAAAATTGTTCTCAGTCCTGTTTTCGTGCCCAGCCATCTTCCCCCCCCCCAATCTGGGAACACTACTGGGCTGTCTGGGAAGGAGATCAGCCTTTGGAACTGCCCCTAGTATGCTCCTGGCCAGTGCCTGCCACGGATGGGTGGGATTTCGCATCTGGAAGGTCTGCCCCCTCCCCTTGCCATGCCTGCAATGCTAGCTAGCTGGAGATAAAAGAAAAAAGAAAAATGCTTGGATCTTTGAACACCCTGAAATTATGAGAGATACATTTAGCAATCACAGAGGAAAACTTTAAAAAAAACAGGAGCCTCCATTTACGAGAGATACATTTGTAACAAGGATTGCAGAGGAGGGGGAAACTTTTTTTAAAAACCCACCAGCCTCCATTTACAAGAGATACATCTGTGGCAACAACGGCAGAGGGGAGGGAAACTGAAAGGTAGAGTAATTGCTTTGTGAAAGCCCTGTGTCTGTTCTTTTGCACAGCTGATTCTAAGCGGAGCAGGCTTACAGGGGTTGGACAAGGGGTACAGATGAAAATATCTTGTTTCTCATGCTGGGGATTTTTGCAGTTTGAGTGGGAACTGTAGTATTCACATTCAGCCCATGTTATCCTCTGGCAAATGGGGACAGCCAGAATCCAGATTAAAATAGTCCAATCCAGATTTAAAAAGTCCAGTGGGAACACAACCACAGAGGTGTTTTTTTTTTTAAGAAGTGCCTTGAAACTACTTATCCACACACCAGTGCATCTAATCCATAGTGAAGACCAGAAAATGTCCCTTGAAATGGCTTTAATTTGGATTCAAGGCAGAATGGAAACACTCATGTCCACATACTACCACCTCCAAGGCTCTTTGAAGCCACAGGCAAGTGATCCTTTAGTTCAGCAGATTGTTCTCTAGCCATGTGCCTATGAGAAGCTCACAAGGAAGCCACAGGAGTTCTGCAGCAAGCCCCCTACAAACTCCTAGCCTATGATGAGAGAAAGAATGACAAACCTCCCCTGCATGTAGCACCTGCAGACAGGGGAATTGCAGAAAGTCACCAGCAGCAATTTGACAGCATCCGCAACAACTGCACAGTGATATTCCAAGTCCCAAGAACCTTAACCAAAGGACCTTAAAAGTTGCTGCTCTTGCATGCTTGTTTATCAATTAACAAGTACAGTCCAACTGGGATCCTCTAAATGAGTTACACACACATTTACTGACTTCTTAATTATTCCAGGAGCTGCTCATAGGGATGTCCTTCTGAGATCTATCAGCAAGAAGGGCAGCCCTCTATACTTATGAATTGTCTCCAGCAGCCAGGAGGGTGACATTGAGTCTTATCTGCTGAGCAAGTTAAAAGCGCAAATACACAACTGGGCTGGATCAGCTTAAGGTCTGTCCTGTCCCATATCTAGACACTTGCTGCTCCTGTTCCCCTGGTATAGACAAAAAATGATTAGAAAGACCACCAATGTGTTATATAGGCAACAGATGTTCGTTAGTGGTCTAGTGGTTAGGGAGCTGTACTTTTATCTGGGAATACTGGGCTTGAATCTGCATTCCCCCATGAAGCCAGCTGGGTGACCTTGGGCTAGTCACAGCTCTCTTCTGAGCTCTCACAGCCCCACGTACCTCACAGGGTGTTCTGTTGTGGGGAGAAGAACAGAAGGTTTGCCAGCTGCTTTGAGTCCCCTTAAATAGGTGAGAAAAGTTGGGTAGAAAAGCCAACTCTTCTTCATTGAAATCTTCCTCTTATTCAGAACCCTGAGTCTCTGGGATCTTACCTTGCCTCTAAGAAGCTATAGCTCAATACTTTGCTTGTAGATAGTCCCAGGTTCAGTCTAGAGGATAAATGTTTTCTTGTAATCATGCTGTGCTATTAAGAACATAAGAACATAAGAGGAGCCCTGCTGGATCAGCCCAGAGCCCATCATGTCCACCACACACATTGACCTACCATCTGGGCATCTCAAGCCTAAGATGAAGGCAAAACCCTCACCTGCTTCTGATTCCTTGCAGATGGCCTTTAGGGGCATCATGCCCATCTCTCCAACCTGTAGGCAGCACATAGGTTTTTGGGCTGCTGTGGGTGACAATCTCACCTGCTGCAGGGTTCCCTTTCTTCTACAGTACCTTGGCAGAGAGACTTAAATTAAGTCAACTGTGCATATAGATGGCAGGACACTATTCCAGGATATAATACAGAATAAAGTCCAGTGAAGAAAGGGTGCTCATTTCAGAGGTAATAGTCAGTAGCAAATAGCATCAGCCTTTCACTAAGCAAAACTCAGCTTGTCCAGGGATTTCCCTAATCTCTCCCATTAGGACTTTATTGTATTGTGTTTGTAGTAAGCCACTTTAGATACAATTTTTTCCCCTGTCTATTAATTAAATTATTTAAGGAAACAATTTGTTGCGAGCTACTTTGATCCTAATTTTCCAGGGTATTTTGTTATTTTAACACATTGTTAACCCTTGTCGGTTGACCAGAATTTAGATGGCGGCAGAGAAGCAAAAGTGAGTTGTCATGTATAGCACCTTGGCATACTGAAAAAGCGTATGTTATAATCCGAAATATAAAATAGGTGAGGCAATGAAATACAAAACCCATAAAACTTCAAAATTTAATCCAATTGGGGAGCTTATCCATAAAACACAGCTCTGATTTTTAGAAATCCCAACCTCCTGACAGGAGCAGGACGGAACAAGCTCATGGGGCTGCTCCGTGCGAAGGCCCTAGGCCTGCTGCCACCTTTGGATATCTCATTTTCGCCACCGTTAGAGTGGACATCTCATCAAAACTGTGTATTTCACAGAATGCTTTATCAGGCTTCACTTACAACCACCTCAGAAATAAGCTGTCATCAGCAAATTTAATCTGTCTCTGGCTGCTTTAATTGTTAGCCCTTTCGCTGCCAAGTTCTTCACATCTGCTTGAGATGACAAAGTTTCAGTTAAACTTCCAATTTAGAAGCAAAATTATGACAACTTTCCTTCTCCTTATTTTTTCCCTTCCTCCCCCTTCCCCGTCGCTCCTCGCTTGTAATCAATGGGATGAGATGTAGAAGAACCTTGAACAGAGTCTTGAATTATAGAACGCCAACCGGCCTGAGAAATTAATTCTGAGCTCTGCAGGGGAACTCAGATGAGGAAGATGCTCTGTGCTCCAGAGATGTGCACGAATTTTGACATTCAAATCCGAGTACATTAAAATGTCATAAAATCCAATTCAATTTGGATATTTAAGATCCGAAGGTCTTAAAATCCGATTCGAATCCATAACATTCAAATCCATACATTCAAATGTTAGATTCATATTTAAAGATACGAATGTCAACAACATTTGAATCTGTTACACATAACAGTGCGCATGCCAGAAAAATCCGTATTCATCCTGTATTATCCTGTATGCATCCCATTTTAATCCCATATTTTAAGTGCAAGATGCGTATAATTTTCGTGCAGATTCGTATGTGACAGATATGAAAATCCGTATTGTTTTAATCCCATATTTTAAATGCAAGATGCGTATAATTTTCGTGCAGATTCACGTATGACAGATACGAATCTACACATTCAAATCATTCGAATATTCGTATCATTTTAATCCCATATTTTAAGTGCAAGATACGTATAATTTTCATGCAGATTCGCATATGACAGATACTAAAATCTGTAACATTTTAATTCCGTATTTTAAGTGCAAGATACGTATAATTTTCATGCAGATTCGTACATGACAGATACAAAAACTACACATTCAAATCATTCAAAAATCCGTTTTTGAGTTCTAATATTCAGATTTGGATTTTTGAAAACCCTATTTGAGTTCAAATGTCAACATCTGTCAGATTTGAATCAAATATTCGAGGTTTACAATATTTGTGCCCATCCCTACTGTGGTCTCATTTTGAGCAAGGTCGATGGATGAACAGGAAATAGGACCTTTTTGCATTTTAGGCCATGGGGCAGTGTCCCATGGAAGTTAAGTTAAAAAAAAATGGTGGCCAGCATTTGCACTGTGAATGCTATCCCTGTTCCCAACTTACCCGGAACGTTCCCTCCAGCAGGGTGAGTGTGGACGCTCCCATCTGGCAGCATCTGCCTTGCCATAGCAATGGCCATGCATGTTGGGCTATTACTACAGCAGTCAGGTGAGACAGTGTGAGACAATGGAGCCACAGCCGTACTGGCCTGTCCCATCCCCATGCAAGCTTCTCACAGAAGTAGTTGCAAAGGCTGCATCTGGGGCTGTACTAGGAGCACTGTTGGTGCACCCAGGATAGCTGTAGAGCAGTTTTACTGTTCCATGGCTGCTGAAGATTAGGGATGGCTGTGCATGCTGAGAGCCACTCCAAGACAGTAGGGATGGATAGAATCATAGAGTTGGAAGGGACCTCTAGGGTCATGGAGTCCAGCCCCCTGCTCAATGCAGGATTTTCTAAACCATCCCAGACAGGTGTAGGTCCAGCCTCTGCCTGAAGGCCTCCAGTGAAGGAGAACCCACTACCTCCCATGGCAACCCACTGACTGATCGCCCTCACTGTCATGAAGTTTTTCCTAATATCTCATCTGTATTTGACTCCCTTGAAGTTTCATACTGTTGTTTCTAGTCCCCCCATCTTGTGCAATTGAGAATAGGAACAATCCCTCTACACTGTGACAGTCCTTCAGATACTTGAAGACCATGATCATTTCTCCTCTCAGTCTTCTTTTCTGCAGGCTAAACATTCCTAGATCCTTCAACCGTTCCTTGTAGGACATGGTTTCCGGACCATTAACCATTTTGGTAGCCCTCCTTTGGACTTGCTCTGGTTTGTCAATGACTTTTTTGAATTGGGGTACCCAGAACTGGACACAGGACTCTAGATGAGATCTGACAAAGGTAGGGTAAAGTTGAATAATTACTTCATGTTCTCAATGCTTCTTTAATCCACCTTTTCTGGCACAAAACATGAATTGTGAGATCTCGTTTAGGAGATTACATGCAATCCTTTCTTGCTGCCCCTAACAGGTAGCAGAAGGCAATCCCAAGGCAATAATGGGGTTCTTTCCATCTCCTTGCAGGCTCATTCTTTTGAAACACCAGGACACCTAAACAGGCACCCCACACACTTCACTTTGATTTGTCCTCCCCCCCATCCCTAGACTTGCTCATTTCTGAGTATTTTCCAAAAACAGCAATCCTGTAACCCATCAGACAAGGTAAGTGGAGGTATTGCTACTAATATTACAAGAAATCTGGTGTCATTGCTGGACTTCTCATAATATTGGTATTGCAGAATGTCAATTGGGCTGCTACAGATCTGTGGGGTATCTCAAAGCAATCCTGGGAGAATCACAGCTTTTTACCAACATCTCAAGGCCCCCTGGCATGTGACCCATCCCTTGAGGGAACCAACTCTAACTAGTCTTTAAGGCTGCATTCACATGCAGCCAAAGAAAGACAAAGTTGCTTAAGAGCACCTCATGTGCTCATCCCATCTGTAATCCACCTTTTCTAACCTAGAGACCTGGGGAGGTGAGATGGGCATGAGAACACAATCCCATTTGCAAAAGTGCCTCAGGGTGTTTCCACATTGACTGCGAAAACTGGTTTAACTCACCCAAAAGACACATTAAAGTCACCTACCTTAAATGCCTTCTGCATTGGAGACACTTTCTAGCACCCTTTGCGGAGAGCGCTTCTGCATTTTGCTGTGCAAGACCGTTTTGGGTTTTTTTTTTTACCGGTTTTGCCGCTGAAATCCGGATTAAATGTAAGAACTGAACAATCAGGTCTTACATCTGTCACTTCCCTCTGCACACAGCCAGGGGAAGAGATGGATCCCTGGCTGCCGCCTGCTTCCAAAGCCCTTCCTCCATGTACCAGTTGCTGCCAGAAACACACGATGACTGGCAGCTCCATGCTCCAGTCCTGCGGCTCCAGGGGTGGTGTTGCTGGCGCACAAGCTGGAGGACAGATGGGAATGGATGCTGGTGCATCTGCACAACACCCACTCCAATCTGTCCTCCAGAATCCGTCCTCCCCACACGTGTGCGGACGCGCGGGGGTCCCTCCAATCCATCACAAATAGTGACAGATTGTCGAAAAGTGGATCTATTTAGATCTGCTTTTCAGCGGCAAATGCGTAATGACCCTCTGTGTCTCCTATAAGCTGTGTCTTACGTGCTCTCTGCCAGAAGAAGAAGAAAAAGAAGAAGAAGGGTTGGCTTTTCTACCCCACTTTTCTCACACATTCAATTGGACTAAAAGGGGCTGACAAAGCTTCTGTTCTTCTCCCTGCAACAGAACATCCTTTGAGGTAGGTGGGGCTGTGAGAGCTCAGAATAGAGCTGTGATTAGCCCAAGGTCTGGCTCCTTAACCACTAGATCAAACTAGGAAATGATGGCCAGTGTCTCTCACTGCTTGAGCCTCAGCAGAGCAAATGACAGTCAGAAGGACCAAGAACAACAGCCAAAAATGCCCAGTAAGATAAGTACCTTTGTCCCTGTGTTTAAAAGCCCCATGTTACCAGACACACAAACCCTGACACATTTAAGGTTGTCTTCTTCTTCTTCTTCTTCTTCTTCTTCTTCTTCTTCTTCTTCTTCTTCTTCTTCTTCTTCTTCTTCTTCTTCTTCTTCTTCTTCTTCTTCTTCTTCCCCCTTGCCATTTTATTATCAGTGCATAGCAACACAGACCAAGATCCCTGTAGACATTTCTTGTACAGCTTCTTAGATGATCTTGCAATTATTGGCAAGGGAGAAACAATAGAGCCCAACAAAAGCAATTATTTGACACAGCCATTTTTAAATAAAATATTAATCTGAGGACTTCAGCTGTCTGCCTTTATGGGTCTGCTGGCTGCCAATGACTTATTCACTGCAACAAACGGACCTTGGTGTCTCCATTCTATGCTTTTATTTTCTTTATTGAGTTCCGTCTTCTGTGGATTTATTTTTTCCCTCCCTTCCTTTCTGCTTCAGACAATGCTGCTGAGAAGTTTTCATGTGTCTCCTTGACAGATACAAACATTATTCCCATTGTGTCCTCACTGAATGAAAAATTTAAAGAGCAACGC
This sequence comes from Aspidoscelis tigris stejnegeri, assembly GCA_023333525.1. NCBI lineage: Eukaryota > Metazoa > Chordata > Lepidosauria > Squamata > Teiidae > Aspidoscelis > Aspidoscelis tigris. The sequence continues at coordinate 6,001,111 of JALMGA010000007.1, forward strand.
TGGCACCGAAAGATTGACTGGATTCTAAATGAACTTTCTGATATCCAACGTAAAACTAGAGGGAGTGTTGCCTTCTGTAATGAAGTGAAATACAAGGTTAAGTATTGGAAACTCATTAGTGAGTTCATCAGCGACAACTCTTTGATGGGTTGTACTGCTTCCATAAAGATAAGGGTATATTGTTGGGAAAAAATAACAGTTAAATCCCAACCCATGGGCTCGCAGATAATTATTTCTTATTCACATGTAAATTTGGCAGCATTGATATGCTCACAGCCTGATCCGCCATAGAAGGGAGAGCTGGGCTGGGTTTTTTTTCTTTCTTTCTCTTTTTCTGAGCCTAAATGCTACTTATGGATTCTGGAATTCTATGCAAGGGAGATGCCAGAGAAAGAATATTAAAAAGCAAAAAGGCATCACCTTGCGAACAGAGGTCCATATAACCAAAGATATGGTATTTCTAGGAGTAACATATTACTATATCTGTGATCACACCTTCACTTTAATCCTTCTTCAGTCCACCTTCAGGACCCACTTTATTTGTGGACTTTCTTCTCTTCAGTCATACTTTCCTGAGTCCTGATTATTACAGATCTCCAGCCAGTATAGAGTGTTAATATGTCTTCATTCTGGGGTGTGATCAGGGAAGAGGATTACAGGGGGCTGAACCATACTATAGTGGGTTGATCCTACATGAAGTTGCCTTCCCTTTCTCCCAATGTGTGGTGACAACTGTTGAGTGACAGAACTTTTAACCTATCCAAAAGCAAGGGGGTATTGTGACCATGGAGGAAGGTGGAGATCTAAAAAAAACTCTCACAAAGGAGTCTCAGGACAGGAACAGAAAAGTGTGAGCTGAGAACCCAAACTGAGGAGGGACTATCAGGTATTGGGTGTGATCAGAGTTAGTGCATTTTGAGTCCTGTTTCTTAACACAACAGACTACTTCAGCGAGGTGTGACCACGGCCTATGAGATCTGGAGTATAAGGAAGGCTGAGCACCAACAAACTGGTGCTTTCAAAATGTGGTGCTGAAGAAAATGTCCGAAAGCCCCTTGGACTACAAGTCGATCAAATCAGTCAATACTGAAGGAAATCATCTCTTACTGGCCACTTGGATCTGGAAATGTTGGGCCAGAATGGGCCACTTGCAGAGCACTTTCTGAGATTGTTCCCTGATTCAGGCCCCTGTGACCCACTCAGGTATCGGTTACTTATTCCACCATATTTCAATATTCTGGAATTAAGCATGGATATTCCCAAATATCCATGCTTTATTCTGGGATATCCAAATGTAGCAGAATAAGTAACCAACATCTGAATGCAGCCCTTGTACCTCAGAATTCTTAGGACTAACTGATTCCATTGAGCTGCACTCAACATTTGGTAGAAGTTCACACTTGGACACATTGTGTGCAATATGAAAGTTCAGATTCTGATAAATTGAGAATTTGGGGGTCTGGCCCATCTCTTTTCGTGGCTGATAGCTATCTAGCCTCAGTCAGAACATATTCAGTGAGAAAGAGGCCCTGCAAACTCTATATGCAATTAGTTTTGATTGCTCCCCTTCTGCTTAATGCTTACTTCTGACACTTTACTGGAATAGAAGTTGGTTGTCCAAATACCATGATTCCACATTTAGCCTACAAGTCACATCCACCCACTGAGCTTTCAATTATAAAGTTCTGACTGTGAGTTATCTTAACTTCCACAGTATGTTATGCCATGCTGATCAAGAAGTTCTCTTCCCTCCCACTTCCCAACTAGGTAAGCTTCACAAGGTGAAAAAGTTTCCCTGAATTAATATTTATTTTGCAACATAAAAGGTACAAGTGCCATCAACAAATAGCCTAATTAATTGGGATTAATTTCATGTGCACTGTTCAACTCTGCAGGTGTTGATGGAGTCATACATCAAAGAGGCTTCACCTCTGGAAAAGGGGGGGGATCAATGCTGAAGTAACCTTGATTACATCCGTTGATGTCCCACCCAGCACTAATCAGTCAGGCTTTGCATGGAACAGTATAAGGAGCAAATATTATTTCTTCTTCTATTGGAAATTCCCCCCCCCCCCCGAATTTGGGCAGGACAGCTTCTAACAAGGGTTTTTCAAATATCACAGAATTGCACAAAAGGAATGTTGTTGCAATTCAAGTTAGAGAATACAGTCAAATATGGTATTTCAAAAAAGAAAAGAAAAGAAATTGGTCCTTTGAATATTTGCCACGCTTAATCATTTTAGGTCAAACAAGAATAAGAATAGACAAGCACAAAATACCGCTTTCAAATGATTACTTCATCTATTGAAGGAAAAAAGAAATTATTGAAAAAATATATCACCCATGTGAAAAAGATTTTTTTTTTTTAAGATCCAGGGGTGATCCAGCAAATTGCAGACCAGTTAGCTTGATGTCGGTTCCATGTAAGATGATGAAAGCCATCATTAAAGATTGTTGAACAGAAGTCAGAATGGCTTCTGTAAAGGCAATCCTTGTTACCCTTCTTTGAGAGCGTCAATAAGCAGATGGATAATGGTGAACCAGCTGGCATTGTCTATCTGGACTTTCAGAAGGCTTTTGACAAAGTCCCTCATCAAAGGCTACTGAATAAATCCATCAGCCATGGAATAAGGGGACAAGTTCTGTCCTGGATTGGTGACTGGCTTAAGGATAGGAAGTAGACAGTAATAATAAATGGCCACTTTTCAGAGAGGAAAGAGCTGAGAAGTGGAGTCCCCCAAAATTCAGTATTGAGACTGATCCTTTTTAATTTATTTGTAAATGATCTAGAAGAAAGGGTACATAATAAGATGGCAAAGTTTGCTGATGATATTAAGTTATTCAGGACAGTGAAAACTGAAAGATATTGTTAGAGCTCCAGAGGGATCTTTTGGCATTGGGTGAGTGGGCAGCCAACTGGTAAATTTGTTTTAATCTTAATAAGTGCAAAGTAATGTATATTGGGGCCAAAAATCCTAATTATGTCTATAAATGGATGGGGGTTGAGTTTTCTGTGACACACCAGGAAAGGGATCTTGGGGTTCTGGTGGACAGTTCAATGAAGGTGTCAGCCCAGTGTGCAACAGTGGCAAAAAGCTAATTCAATGCTAGGAAGTGGGGGGGGGGCAAGTCAGAAAGTTTCTCTTTTATATAAATCCATGGTGATCCACATTTGTGATATTGTGCACAATTCTGGTCACCACACCTCAAAAAGGGTATTGTGGAACTGAAAAGGGGATGGAACACCTCCCATATGAAAGCAGACTGCAACATCTTGGCCTCTTCGGTCCTACGAGTCAATATTCAAAAGGGGATCAGACTGAAGGATATAAAATTATGCATGGCATAGAAAGGATGGATGGGGACGACGACGACTCCATTGATCAACACTAGAACCAGGAGGCCCTCTATGAAGCTGATGGGTAGAAGAGTCAGATCAGACAAGAGGAAGTACTTCTTCACCCAGAGGGTCATCAGTCTATAGAATTTGCTGCCAGAAGAGGTGGTAAAAGCAACCAGCCTAGATGGCTTTAAGAAGGGGTTGGACAAGTCATGGATAACAGGCATATCAATGGCTACTAGAATGCATGCCTAGGTATATCCTTCAGGTTGGAGAGACAGGCAGGATGCCTCTAAAGACCATTTGCAGGGAGTTGACAGCAGGTGAAGTTTTTCCCCATTTTCTTGAGATGTCCGGGATGCAGGACTAGATGGACTAGAAGATGCTGTGTGGATCCTCCTTGTAAGGAAAGAATGGGTATTGTACGTCTATGATATAGTACAGTTGGGAGTATGACATAAATGTTTGGATTTAATTAGGAAATATTGAGATAATCATTGGAACATCTTGCTAGGGAGTTTCCTAGTTTCTTATAGTCAATGAGAATGTTGGGAAGATACTGGAAATAGAGTTTCTTCCACGACACCACTGTGATATTGCCAGACAAAGGTTATGATGGCAAGCAATTGCTCATACAGACACAAGGAGTCAAACACAATTCAACAACAACAACAAATGCTATCCTTTGTGGCCAGCAGGATGTCAAAATGTCTTATTCTGAACAGAATAGTCATATGTTTAAACCATATTAGAAAGAGCCCTCTCTGTAAGGTATTCACTGTGCCAAGTTTAAAGATGAAATACACTTGTCTTTGTTCACCACAATGATTCCATTCTCATGAACTGCTGCACAATTAAAATTGTATTGGCGAAGCTGTTCGAATGCCAACTTCACCTAGAAAGCAGAAGTACATTTCGGGGAATTGTTTTTATTATGAAACTCTGCCTTCTGCCGCCTCATGGCATGCAAGTGAAGCTGCATTTGGCTTTCCACCTATAGCAAGGTCCATCCTATAAAAAGTCCATCTGTATGGTAAGAAGGAAGAGTAGATCCAGGGCACAATCAAAAGCTTTACTTTCAGTTTGCCAAACTTTCCACTCAGAACAATTATACTTTGGGTTACAATAATAACAAAGGGGAAAAAAAACAAATCAAAGTTACCAATCTGGCCAGTGGACAAACCTTTTGGGGTTTCTTAGGGAAGGAGAGAAGTCATTTCAACTTTCTTGAAATTTCTGGTGAGGGAAATAGGGGATTGATTTGGGATGTGCACAAATATTCAAATGCATTCAAAATTTGATTGAATCAACTGAATTTTGACATTCAAATTCAAATTGAATGTCCTTAAATTCGAATTTAAAGATTAGATTCGAATTTCAAATTTAGGATCTATTCGTTCGAATTATCTAGACATTTGTATGTGTACAGGCTTGTACACAATCCAACCTGAAGATCCACATCTTTCCCATATCCATACGCATATGTACAGATCCGTATGGGATGAAAACGGCTAACTACAGGATGCAGATGGATGTGTACAGATGTGTACAGATGTGTACAGACCCGAGGAAGATGCGTACGGACATCTACGAATATTGTCAACATTCATAAGTGCAAATTTGAATAAAAAATGTGAATTAAATTTGGTTATATTTGAACTTTAAACATTCAGATCAAATTGAATTTTTGAGTACTTGAGTTGGATCGAATCCCAGAAATTCCATTCGCGCACACCCCTAGGGTTGATGTCTCCGCAGAGCTCAGCTGAGGAAATCTCCATGTAGGAAAATTAGGCAGAAAATTGGTGGTGAAGGAGAAATTTCCAGTTGACCAATTCCCACCGTTCCCAGACATGGGAAAATGTACGGTATAGAAAAGGTGGATAGAGAAGATTTCTTTTCTCTATCGCACAACACTAGAACCAGGGGGCATCTATGAAGCTGATGGGTAGGAGTGTTGGATCAGACAAGGGGAAGGATTTCTTCACCCAGAGGGTCATCGGCTTATGGAATGTGCTGCCGGAGGAGGTGGTGACAGCTACCAGTCTGGATGGCTTTAAGGTAGGGTTAGACAAATTTATGGATGACAGATGTATCAATGGCTACTAGAACGAATGCCTAGGTGCACCTTTCAGGCTGGGGGGGGGGGGAACCAGGGCACTCCTAAGGCCATTTGCTGGGATTCGAGAGCAGGAGAAGGTTTGTCCTTGTCTCTGCTTGAGATGCCCATGAGCATTTGGTGGGCCACTGTGTGCGACAGGATGCTGGACTAGATGGGCTGTGGCCTGATCCAGCAAGGCTTCTCTTGTGTTCTTATGTTCTTATGTACGTTATGTCAGGCATCCTCAGTATATGTGCTCAGCCCACTAGCGAAGATGAACTTCTCAATCCTGGGACCTACTCCCACCACAGCCGATAGTGCATGATTAGTGGGCTTCTGATGAAGAACATCTGCACATGTTGGAGGCTGTTATAGCCTCCAAGCATGCCCTCTTGGGGATACCACAGGCCCAGGGGAGAGCATGAGGCATCAAAAGGATGATGGAGCAAATCCATACTCCAGCAATGAGACCTCGTCCCATGCTTCAACAGGCACCTGAAATTGCCAAAAGTAGATATCAGGAAGCACCCTGGTGCCAGTATGGGATGCCACCCCAGTTGGCAGCTGAGGGATGCCGCCTCCAGGTGACCAGATGGAATGCAAACCCAAGGTGCCACACAACTGAGGACACATAGCTATATTTTAGTTGTTTTTATGGAATTTCTTAGACACAGGACAAATGCTATTATTATCTTTTACGAAAAACACAAAATGTGGGTGTACACATACACACATACACATATTATGATGACAATGTTCAGGGTAGTTTTTGATTTAAAAAAATGGCAGGAAAAGCATTCTGTACAGCTGGTTGGTTTTGTCACCCTGTCTGCTGGACTGAATTTCACTTTTGTCTTTGCAGATCCACCCAACAGACATTCTGGCTGTGCTTCAGGCATTCAAATTGTTCATTAGTGTAATGCCTCCCGTCGTGTCTCCCGACGCCAGCTCCTCGGTGGACGAGGCAGACGCGCCCACACCCACGCCTGTGCCCCCGTCATCGCCAGGAGCAGACAGCGCCGGCCCCAACACCGAGGACCCTGCCCGTGAGGAGCGCGTGATCTCCTCCTCAGGTGAGAGCGAGGAGGGACCCGCCCACCCCACCCCACAGGTGTTGCACAGGGAGAAGCAAGTCACGCACCGCTCATTACAGATCAGACACCTGCAGAGAAAAGGGCGTGATGCAGCTTCCCCTATTTAAGGAATCGGGTGGCGCCCAGAGCGCCTTGCAGACAAAGCTGTGCAACCTTGCTGTGTGACTGGACTTGTGCCTTGGACCTTGGAATCTGCTGGACTTGCAGACCTTCTGGAACCCCCCGACCCTGGACTGTGCCCCGACTTGCTGAAACTCTGAACCCTGACCGTGGACCGTGACCCGACCTTGAAAACGCTACGCCCTGGAGCGCTGCTGACGTGCGTGCACCCTCCTGCGCACCCTGCCGCCGTGAGACAGGACAATTAGTTCCTCCAGACCACTTAGTATTTGTGGTGCCCTTGTGTAAGAGTACTGAGCAAGTAGTTACTGTTACTTTCTCATGATCTCCAAAATATTCCAAAGGCTTTGGGGTACTTGTTGCAGAGAACAAGAAGATATTCTTTTCCTGTCCTACATACAAGATAAAACTAATCAGGCAACTGAAGTTGCACCAAGGGCTGCACCTACACAAATACCTAAGGTGCTTTCACAGGTCCCAAGGGGACATGGTGATCAAACAACCAGGATGCCAGAGGAAAGATAATCGGTTACACCTACCTCCATGTTATCCTGAGCCACCATATACTCTAAATGAACCACTCTACTGATAAGGCAATTGCAAACACTTTTGGAACAGTTTGATCAGGGAAAATTGTTTCCCCTTTCATTTGGATGTATAGGGGGGCAAGGGCACCACTCAGTTAGTGAGTGCCCCACTCAGAATTGCCATAAGAAGGACCAAGAATGGCTAAGGAAAGTTAGATTCACAGCAGTGTCCTAAAGAAAAAGAAGAAAAGTTGGCTTTTCTTCCCAACTTTTCTCATCCATTTAAGAGGACTCTAAGTGGTTGACAAAGCTTTTATGTTCTTCCCCCCAGTACAGAACACCCTGTGAAGAATGTGGGACTGTGAGAGCTCAGAAGAGAGCTGTAAGTAGCCCAAGGTCACCCAGCTGGCTTCGTGGAGGAGGGCGGAATTGAACCCGGTGTTCCCAGATAAGAGTCCGGCTCCCTAGCCACTAGACCAAATTAAAGAGGTGTTCTCTGGGTCAACTGAGACTCTTAAGACATCCCACCTCAAAGCCTGGGAATGGTCTCCAAGGATGACTTTTCCTTTTAGTCAGACTGGGTGAGGAATTTAGCCAACCACAACACTGGAACAAATGCTTCTGGGTAAGAGACCAAACAGAGCTATGGAGGGGCACATGAGAAACCATCATGTGCTGAGCACTTGTTGTCAGGGAAGGTGTTGCCAGACTTGGAGGCAAAACACAAAAACAGAACAAACCCACACTGGACTGAGGCAAACGGAGGCAAGTGTATTCCTTTGTTTAAGCATTTGTTTTACTGTGGCTACTTCAGGAATGCTTTCTCTTGAAGGACTGAACCCTCAAAAAGCCCTGTCTGATTGCACCCTACATCTGTGCAAGATTAAGGCCATCTAGAGCACCTGTTCTTAAACCACTAACCTCCTGTTCCTCACCAGTCCCTTTTTTCTCATACGTTGCATCGTTTTTAGATTATAAACTTGAGAGTGAGGACTTGTCTAAGGTTACATACTGTGAGCTGCACTGAGTTTCTGCAGTCCAAAGGTCAGCATAGAAATGAACAAAATAAACAGCAAAAACAGCAGTGAAGAAAACAGCAAAAACTAAATAGACCTTAGAAAGTCAGAAGGAACAATTGTGAGCTGTCTTTGTTCCCTTGTATCTCTACACCAGGTCACAGTGCCCTTTGGTCTTGTGGTTATAGTGCTGGACTCTTATCTCGTAGTCACCAGGTTTGATTCTGCACTCCTCCATGAGGCCAGCTGGGTGGCCTTAAGCTAGCCACAGCTCTCCTTCTGAGCTCTCACAGCCCCACCTACCTCACAAGGTGTCTACTGTGGGGAGAAGAACAGAAGATTTATCCCCTTAAATGGGTAAGAAAAGTGGGTATAAATGCCAAATCCTAATCCTACTTCAGTTCGGTCTAGTGGTTAAGGAGCCAGACTCTTATCTGAGAATACCAGGTTTGAGTCTTCCCTCATCCACAAAGCAAGCTGGGTGACCTTGGGCTAGTCACAGCTCTCCTTCTGAGGTCTTACATCCCCACCTCCCTCACAGGCAGTTCTGTTGAAGAACAGAAGCTTTGTCAGCTGCTTTAAGTCCCCTTAAATGGGTGAGAAAGTGGGGTAGAAAAGCCAACTCTTTTCTTCTTCTTCTTCTTCTTCTTCTTCTTCTTCTTCTTCTTCTTCTTCTTCTTCTTCTTCTTCTTCTTCTTCTTCTTCTCCTCCTTCTCCTTCTCCTTCTCCTTCTCCTCTGAAAGTCTGCATGTAACAAGAAACATTAAGGACCAGTACAAGTTTGATTCCAGGAAACTGAGCTTAGGAGGGCAGCCTAAATGAGTTTCCATCCTTCTTCAAGTTTCTTACAATATCTTTCAGCTCACAGGTGTGTTCCACTTGGCAATCTTCCATGAAATAGCAGAAGTTAAGTGGTAGCCCCATGAATCACACACTTCCTTGTTACGCACCAGAACGGCCAGGCAGCAACAGATGGCATCTGAACTCCAGACCTCCTGACCTATAAAATGCATGTGTGAGACAAATTCATCTCTGATGTGTCTTCATTAAATCCATAACCCTAGTGAAAGCTCCTCCATCTGCACGTAGATAGCCAATGAAACACGCCGGATGCTGTTTGCAACCGTCTGTTATGTGCAATAGTTCTCTGTAATGATAGCTTTTGTAAAACTATCATTAACATGGTTGCTGGTTATAAAACAATACCATAGATATACTGCGCAAATGTGGATACAGGCACAGTCATTCGGGTACCTTGGGGACAGGAAAATTGCAAAAAATTGCTAGGGTCCCAGATTGCGAGGTCATCACGCACATGTTCAGCATTCTAACTTGGTTAAATTGAAAGTCTGGGAAGCAGCAAACATGGTCGGAAGCTTAAAAATCTATATGGGTGTAATATCGGTCTGGACAACAACAAGGCATTTGCTCTTTTTGCAAACAATATTGTGCAAAATGAAAGCATGGTTGTAGCTAACCTATATTCAAACAGGCTGTTGTTGTTTAGTGATGGAGATATTCCCCCCCACCACCACAGACATTATCTATTAGCACATTGGCAATACTAATAATTTGTCTTTTAGAATAAGCTCCACAAAATATGAGGCTGAAGCATTTTGCCTCAATGTTTGTTCAAGAGCTGTTTGACAGTCACATAGACTTTAAGCACTTCTTCACTAGAGGTGTTTAAACAGGACAATTGCATGCAAAAAAGGTGTAATTTCATCCCATTTTTGCACATCCTGGACTGGGCAGGATTGACTCTGGGTCCTTTTCATTATCTGTGACTTACTTTTTGGGAGCAATTTCATCAAGGTATCAATTACTGATTAGTAGGTTGCCCTGCATTAAAGTAGGAAGAATCCAGGAGTGTTGTGGCACCGAAAGATTGAGTGGATTCTAAATGAACTTTCTGATATCCAACGTAAAACCAGAGGGAGTGTTGCCTTCTGTAATGAAGTGAAATACAAGGATAAGTATTGGAAACAATACTTCTCTGCTTTAAAGTAGGAAGAATTCAGGAGGGCTGAATTTTAAATTTTAAATATGGGAAGGAGAAAGGATGCTTGACAATTTTGGTCTTAACTAAAAAGAAGGAGGAAGGAGAAGGAAAATTTCCTTGGACCTGATATAACTCAATTCAGGAGGTAATATATTTTCTTTTCTAACATCATTGATATAACACTTAACTTTCATTTCTATTTGCCTGAAGTTACTAAGGATTAGGAATGTGTATGAATGCAATTTGAATCAAATTTTTATTATCCCACTTTTCTCACCCTTTAAGGGGACTCAAAGCAGCTGACAATAGAGAGGCGCACAAATGGGTTTTTGACATTCGATTCGTAACTAATTGAATGTTAGAAAATTTGTATTCTTCTGAATAGATCCCCTTCGAATGTAGTAGCATTTTATTCAATACAAATGTATTTGTACAAATGTGTGCAAATATCGGATACGTATCCGATACCAACAAATACGTAGCCAGTAACATATCCACGCTCTGAAAGTGTCAAATCTGACCAGAATGCACTCTCAATCCATGTTGAATGCAATCTGGATCTGTTGCAGATGTGACTAGCGCAGCCACTTTCCCATCTCTCTAGTTCAATGAATGTCTGAACTGTACATACAAAAGTTCTGAAACAATCATATTTGTACAAATGTTAATGTAAAAATGTTGTAAAATTTGATTCCTGTACAAATGTCCAAATTTGGATGAATAACAAACGTTATGAATATTTGTGCACATCCCTAGCTGACAAAACCTCCGTTCTTCTGCCTACAACACATACCCAAAGTTACCCAGCTGGCTTTGTGTAGGAGTGCGGAATCAAACTAGGACTCCAGATAAGAGTTCAAACTCTAACCACAAGAGCAGCTCTGCACAAGAAGAGCAGCAACTGGTATCCAGATTCAGGTCCAGGCAGTTCTTTTATGGCTGATCTTTTCACATGAGAAAAAACTAATTCTGGAAGTTGGGGGTGGGGGATCAGATAGAAACCACCCAGGAGGGACGGCAGACTGCAACAGGCTGCAATGCTTGTCACATTTTACCCAGCTATCAAGATGACAGCCAGTGAAGGTTCGGCAAGATCTGCCCTGCTCAAGAAGACTTACCTGTCTCCTTGGCAGCTTGTATGAATCCATCAAATGTAATAAATGCCAGATATCAAGATCACAATTGGGTAAAAAAAGGTCCGATCTTTGGTCCCCAGTAAACACAGTGCCTGTATTGCCATAACTCTCAGTAGAATTGCGCACCAACATGGACAAGGCATTGGAGAGAAAGCCCAGTAAGACAGCAATGTTGGAGCCCATTCCCATAAGAGATTGCTGTGAAATTGTATCCCTTGAATTCCCCAGCGATAGACTGACCTGGGCTCATGGGCAGTGAGTGGCTGGTCAGGTCTGCCAGATGCACGGATTCCAAAATCATTTTGCCTGGACTCCTGGAAGTAGCCTTGGAAATGTGCTGCTCCTCTGCATCTTGCTAAGAAAAAGCCTGGCCTGCTACTTTGTAGGCTGAGAACATTTGATCCAGCCCAAGTTTAAGACCTCCTTGAGAAGCAGCCTTTGTTACCCAGCTGCAATTGTGATGCTTGGGACCATTTCTTGCGTTCAGTGACTTCACCCAGGCTGCCAAGGGGGCAAGGAAGCGTCCTCAAGCAGTGGCCACAAAAAGGCCACCACTCACCCTTCTCAGAACTTTTCTTGCCACTCTGTCATGCAAGTGCCATCAGGAGCACTTATGCAGGCATGTTAGACAAGCACAAGTTCGTATTTGAATAGAATATTAGCTGCTTTTGAAGACTGACATTTGAATGTGAAACAAACTAGGGATGGGTAAGAATGTGTCTTTTTATTCGATTTGTGCTGCATTGAATGCAAGAAAATTTGTATTTGTTCAAATAGATCCCCTTCAAATGTGGTAGGATTTGTATGCAATATAAATGTCCAATCCCCTATGAATCCCATACAAATGCCATGCAAAGTTTCATACAAAGCTTCATCCAAACGTATCAAGAAGTTTGATTCAAGTTCGATTGTCCAAATTTGTATGAATTCAAATGAATTTTGAATGTTCCAAATATTCATGCACATCCCCAAAGCAAATGTTTTGTGCATTTGTTTGATGCACCGTTATATTTCCAAAGTTGTGGAGGCAGCTGCCCAGCCACATCTGCAGCAGATTCAAAGCGGATTCAAAGTGGGTTCAGAACTAGGGATGTGCACGAGTATCTGTAATGTTCATTATTCATACAAATTTGTACAATTTTGGACATTCGTGCATGAATTGAATGTTACAACATTCATACAGTAACATTCATACGAATACAAATGTTTCAGAACATTCATACAAATAGTTCAGACATTTGTTAAACTGGGAATGCATACCAGATACGTATCGGATATGTATCCATTCATACTGGATACGTATCCATTCATACTGGATAGGTATCCATTCATACTGGATATGTATCCATTCATATAGGATACATATCCATTCATATAGGATACATATTTGATACGTATCTGTTTGTATCAGATATACGTACAAATTCATACAAATATATTTCTATTGACTAGAATCCTACCATATTCGAAGGGGATCTATTTGAATGAATATGAATTTTCTAGCATTCGATTCATTGCAAATCAAATGCCCCAAGCCCCATTTGTGCACATCCCTATTCAGAACAGATTTGGAGGGCATTCAGAGGGATGCCTGGTGGCAGGGATTCAAAGCAGATTTGAATAGCATTCAAGAAACATTCGTGGTGGATTTGAACCTTACCACATTCAAATGGCTCCATTCGCACAAATGTGGATACCCTTCATGTTCACTTTGATTAGAAGTGAACCCAGACAAAAACTGTGCACCTTGCTAGCAGTGTCGTTTGATGGCAAAACATCTACGGAAAAGGGAGCAAGATCAGAGAACCCCCGTTATGCAGCTTACTCCTGATGGTTTTGGGGGACTTCTCCGAGATTGTAAAATGGGATTAGTAGGGAGCAAGGCCCAGCTGACGCCAAAGGGACATTCTTTTCCCTTTTGTAAACCTTAGTTTTCCAGGATTTTCTGTGTATCATTTGTGTCCATCCTCAGTTACATCAGGAGAAGGCTTACTGCACGATCCCAGCAGTGGAGCCCACAGCATTTGAAGTCCCGTTCTAAATAAATAAATAAATAATGCTGGGATGATAGCATACTTAATAACAATTGTCTTGTTCTTGTTTTTTGGAGGGAGGGGGTGGTAAAGATTGCTGCCAGCGGGACATTAAAATATAAGATGAAAACATGTTAGGCATTCCACATCTTTGTGGCATAGGTCATTTATATTGTTGACTCAAGACAATGAATAATACCCTCCCTACTGAACATGAGATCTTAATGAGACCACCCACCTCCTTCTCCCCTGCTGTGGTCAGTTAGATGTATCAATTATTTGTTTCTCTGTAATGACAGTGTTGCATAATCATCAAAGGAGGATGCTTTACCAGCTGAGGTTTACTGAAAGAAACTCATGTACAGAAAGTAATAAGGCCACTTTGTCACTGTGCTTTGCTTTATGGGCCCTTTGGTGTGCCTGCTGAGGGCCCACCTGTTGGTTCTTTAGCAGTGGCATCAGAATGCCAATACATTTCAGTCCCAATATTAGTCATAGGGTGTTTTTCCACTGCAGCCCTTAGATCCGGATCTAAGAAGTTTTGGATCTAAGGAATGGGTACATTCCTTAATCCAAATCTGGTAGGTCCGGATTAAGGGAAGCACCCAATGTGTTTCCACGGGAGGTGTAGCACCCATTAGCAATCGATGCTAACATCCCTGCTGTGGAAACAGCTTTGCACCCATGTGGGGAATCCGGATCGACCCCCAAGGGGTCGGTCCATTATCCCAGGTGTTTCAGGGGGCAGGGGGCTGCAGTCTTCGAAGCCACTTTGAATTGACTTCAAAGTCATTTCGAAGTCATTTCGAAGTCATTTTGAAGTCTGTGCAAAATAGCTCCGGAGTGTCTTTGAAGTCTGTGCTGATCTTCAGAGTGAACTTCGAAATGACTTTGGAGTCACTTTGGAGACACTTCAGAGTCACTCTGAAGTTCACTCCAAAGATCAGCACAGATCTTCTAAGTGTGAAGGGATGGATGTCCCAGCGGTTGCCATGTTGGGGAGGGTAGAAGCAGGACAGTCTGCCTCCTTCTGCCCTCCCCTGTCCGTCACGTGCCACCAGAAACACACAGTGACTGGCAGCTGCCTCCTGCAGTCCCGTGGCTCCAGGGGGAGGTGCCAGCAGCACGGGAATCTGGCGGACTTTTCAAATGGGTGCTGTGGCATCCACACAGCACCCAGACAATCTGTCCTGCCAGATCCGTCTTTCCTGCACATGTGCGGATGTGCGGGGCCTCCGAGAATCCCCTTCTATTTGGGCCAATGCAGAAAGATCCCTAATTGCATACCAGAGGCCTAAGTGTGAATAGGCCCTCTGTCTCTGTCTCCCTATCTATAGTTAATGGGTAGTATCAAGTTGCGGTTGACTCTTAATTGCCTGGCATGGGCACCTCCATGGGCACCACTAACTAATTCTCTTCTCATAGGTACAAAAGTGGTTTGCCACTGCTTACTTCCAGATTGAGGTTGGGAATTGAACTGGTGGTGACCCTCTGCTTTCCAGGGTCTTGGCTATATTGGGCAATTCTGCACTACTAGGTGGAGTCCAAGGGAGGCTCCCTTCTGCATGATGGTGGGGTCTAAGGGAGGGTCCACTACACTCCATCCTGCGCAGATGAGCAAACTAGAAGGGAATTGGGCCTCTCTCTGACTACACCAACAAGTGGAAGGGAAGCTCTTTGTTCACTTGCTGGTCAACTTGGAATCACCCTAAGAGTACTCAGAGTCAAAATTAATATAACAATAAAAAACATATTTAAAAGAACACAAATCTCATGGAACATACTAGTCAGGGGGAGAGGGCCTCCCTTCAGGTTCCTTCCATTGGGTGGAACCTGCCTTTGGTTGGTCATTTTAGATTGCAACTAAAAACCAAACTGGAAAAAACACACATTGCAAATACTTAAGGGGACTGGATTCTGTCCATGACAGAACAAGTCCTTATTCCCCTCTTCGATTCAGCAGTTAACTCGAGAAATGCCCAGACAGCTTAGGGAAACACCAGCTTTAGCAAAGAAAATACTAGTGTTTTTCCACAGTAGCGTGAAAGGGGCCTTCACATTCCCATAACATGTGCCGCCTCATCATGCATGTGAAGATCATTGGTGAATGGATAAAAACCTAAGTTGTTCAGTCCAAATAAGGACAAATGAAACGTAAAAATTCTTTATTTTATTTTTTACTTATATTTCTATCCCACACTATATCTGAAGGTCTCAGGGTGGGTAACAACCTTTAAAATCCACCATATCGAACCAAACAATATATATTAAAACAATAAAAACCATTACAGCATTTAAAATCCAACATGTTAAAAGCAAAACAATATAAGTTAAAACAGTTGTGTTTACAGTGGGGGATAGAAATGACCAACATTTAGCCAAAGGCCTGAGCAAAGAGGTGCGTCTTTACCGGCTTCCTGAACGTAAACAGAGAAGGAGCCTGACACACCTCAAGGGCGAGACTATTCCAGAGCCTCGCCTATGTCATCAGAAGAATATGCCTCTTTCTTGCAGCCTGAACTTTCTGTTCTGTGGAATTTCAAGGTGCAATAGTTTTGAATTCAGAGCAAGCCTTTCTTTGAAAGGGAATTTTCCTCCTGTTCTGAGTCCAAACCCTGGAAAGATCCCCACCAAACAGCGAGGTGTGACTGGCAGAAAGAAGCTCAGTAGCAACTCACCCGTGAGCTTAGCTGTGTTTGGAACCACAGCAGCTCAAAATGTGGTTCAGTGGAAATGAGGATAAAGTGATAATTACCACCCTGTTCCTCCTCTGCTGTTGAACTGATGAATTGTAAATTTGATTGAAAGTGAATGTGACATATGACATGATGGGGAACAATTGAGGATCAAGACTGAAAATGTAAATAAAGCCAACAGTTCACAATGCAAACAGGAAGAAGAAGAAGAAGAAGAAGAAGAAGAAGAAGAAGAAGAAGAAGAAGAAGAAGAAGAAGAGTTGGCTTTTCTACTGAGCTTTTCTCAACCATTTTAGGGGACTCACGGTGAACACCCTGTGAGGTAGGTGGGGATGTGATAGCTCAGAAGAGAGCTGTGACTAGCCCAATATCATCCAGCTGGCTTGGTGGAGGAGTGCGGAATCAAACCCAGTATTCCAGATAACAGTCCAGCTACCTAACCACTAGACCAAACTGGCTTAGGAAGAGGCTGAAAAGGATGAGGAAAATGACTAGGGAAACAGAAGGAGTGAGAGAGGAGCAAAAACATATATAAGTAGGCAAACCTTACAATCCAGGTTGAATTTGGAGATGACTTTTGAAATACTCACAGTGTGTCTTTGCTTCCAGGAAGATTTTTCCTCCTTGCTGCAGCATCATGGTTTGACTCTGAACTCTGATCCCCCTGAAAACAGCAGAGACGTGACACTGTAGCATGAACAAGCCACGCAGCTCTCCAGAACAAGCACCGTGACAAGTGTATCTGCCCTGACTATTTCCCTGGACATGTTGCATGCAGCAACCCAGCAGGGATCAGTGCTAAGCAAAACAAATGTTCTTCAGAGTCCATTTGTTTAAAATGTGGTAGCAACAACTCGGAAACTTAGTTACTTGGCAGGGGGAAAAAGAAAAAAAAGAAGTGCTTGCCCTGTGTGAAATGGCGCAGAGATGTTTCCAGCAACTTCACAAAGGCATTTTATTTGTTTGTGTTTATTCACTTTATTAGATTTATATACTGTGGATTTCAGAAGATGCTATGGGGTTCACAAAAAGGGAATAGCAAAGACTACAGTAAAGAGAAAAAAATAGCCCATGCTGCTGATGCCAAAGACAGATCTCATTTTCCTATTTGCCTGTATGCTGCTGAGACAGGGCAGGACACACCTGTCCCACTGTGGGTCAGGTTACTGCTGGAGCAAGACAGGGCCACCAACACAGGCATGACCCATCCTGTTCCAGCCCTGGTGGTCAACTCTAAAGTCTTGGCCAGCCCTTGGGACCAGTGCTAGACCCTTCAATGGTTGACAAGGCAAGCTTTGTTCCTGGCCTTTGAACTTTCCGGGGGAGGCCATTTTGGTGGTGTTCACTTCCGGCATCACTTCCAATAGTGCTTCCTGGAGCACTTTGCAATGGTACTACTGGATAGATGTGCTGAAACAGCAGGACAATCTGGGGCACTTCTGCACTGAGCTTCCCGTCCGTTGGATGGAAAAAGTGCCTAACAGACTAACATGTATTAGCATTCACCCTTGTGTACACTAGTACATGACAGCCCAGCCCACGGACTTCCGCCCAAGGGCAGATCCGATCGCTAACAGGCCTTTGCCATTTTGATGGCAGCACCTGGCACAACTGTGCATGCTACAGCAACGGTGATGTTCTGCATGCATGCAGTTGCCTTTGGGGGTCATCTAAGGTGCCAATGTGCTTGCACTGAAGCTCAGATGACCTCTGGCACCAGTAGTGGTATGAGTACTTATCGCTGGGCACTCCAAGTAAGTTTTGGGTTAGGGTTAATTTGTGTGTGGTGCATGATTTCATGTCCTAACATCTTGGCAGGCAGGAGGCATTTCTAGGCTATAAATGTCTCTTGCAAGTGCAGATGCAACTGCCCAGACGCTGACCTATTGAAAACTATGAAGTCAAGTGTGAATTGGCCTCAGATCTGCACCAAATGAGTACAAAAAAGACCTTTGCCTTTTTTTTCTTTGTATCAGGCATCAGATTCTGGGAGAAGTTCAGATCTAGATAAACTCTTGAGGTGCATGTTAAAAGTGAAGTCACTGGGGCTCTTCACAGTCTTAAAGTCACCTGTGTGTGTAATTGCTTACAAGATTATGTTTTCGCAAACTGGGGCACTGATATAAGAAAAATGCAAAAAGCAAGAAACCCCCAAATTAGAGTGGATGCAAATACTTTCAATTTGCAAGGTGATTTTGGCTGTTGGAATCTCATCTTCCTACACTTTCACAAATATTACCTTTAAATCCTGGGGGTGGGGGGATTGAAGAATATGAGTTGTCATTACTTTGGCTTCCTCTTGGCTTGAGGTAAATGCCACAATCTCCTTGGCATTGCACTGGGAATACCAGATCTGTGAAATTCCCCAATCCAATACTGGCTGTAATACACAGAAAAGACATCGTAAAACTACCTTGGGAAATCTGGCAGTGGCATTTCCTGAAAGAGTCCTACTTTACCTACATGTCTGGTGAGGTGCAAATGAAATGATGTCACTGTGGATTTCTGGTTGGGCAGACATGTTGAAATCAGACTGCAACATCTAGGAAGTCTGGAAAGACGTCTTTTAAGTATTGAAGTACATAAAATCATGCACAGTATATAAAAGGTATGTAGAGAAAATTTATTTTTTCTATCACACAACACTGGAACCAGAGGGCACTCTATGAAGCTGATGGGTAGGAGAGTCGGATACGACAAGGGGAAGTATTCCTTTGATTCATGGAATTTGCTGCCGGAAGAGGTAGTAACAGCTACCAGCCTAGATGGCTTTAAGGAAGGGTTCAACTAGTTTATGTATGACAGATGTATCAATGGCTACTAAAATGAATGCCTAGGTACATCCTTCAGGCTGGGGGGGACAAGCAGGACACTTCTAAGGCCATTTGCTGGGATTCAAGAGCAAGAGGTTTGTCCTTGTCTCTGCTTGAGATGCCCATGGGCAATTGGTGGACCACTGTGTGTGATGGGATGCTGGACTAGATGGGCTGTAGCCTGACCCAGCAGGGCTCCTCTTATGTTCTTATGTGTTTGCCCCCTTCTTTTTGTTGTTTTCACTTCATTTCATTTGCTTCCAGAAGTCCTCAACGAGATGTGCAAGCAAGTGAGACTATGACAAGAAATTCAATGCCACTGCTGGATTTTGCAACATGATTTCATTACATTGCAAGTGGCTTTGTCATTGCTTTGGGGAAACCACAGATATGTCTGGTAATCCCAGTGCAATCCTAAAATGATTGAAGGGTTTTGATTGCATGTTGCCAGATATGCAGGTAAGCCTGGTTTTGCAGCACACACTGCATGGGGCTGCATCAACACTGCAGACCAGTCTACCAGAAACATGGCCTTCCAATCGAAAGCCAGCATGGAAGTTGACGGCTCCGTAACCTCCTCCAGAGGAGGATTCCTCATGAGTGGTCTAGGAAGCATTCCCAATTAGTGGAATGTCCAGTGCTCACACAAAGAAACCAGCAAGCATCCAGGCTGATTTATCTGGTGGAAGGAGGCTGATACCATCTCACTGAGCTTCCAGAAGCAGCAAAAGTTGGGCACCTTGCTGAAAGGGCCTCCACCAGAAACTTGAGAAGGTGGGAACACAAAGTTCTCAGCCTCCATAATTAGGCTAGGATGGGCCTTCTGTAATGCAGTTGCCCTTTGGTATAGGCTGTTGGCTGCACCTCTGATCTCGAGCTGGACCATTAGGTCTGGTCCAAGACTGAGCCTCCATGGCACAAAATATGGGGATGCACACGAATGCTTTCCTCATGTTTGATTCATATAGCATCAAATGCATAAAAATTGTATTTGTTTGAATAAATCCCCTTCAAATGTGGTAGGATAAACATTCGATATGAATATTTGATACAAATCCAATTCAAATCCCCCCTTTGAATTGCCTACATATATCCTACGTCTCGCCTACAAATCCCCTACGTATCCACCTTGGATGCACCAAATTCACTCTCAATCCACAGTTAATCCACTCTAGGTCCATTACAGATGTGAATGGGCGGCTACTTTCCCACCTCCCCAGGTTCACAAATGTAACCAAGCTTCAAAGGAATGTATTGAAGCATTTGATTTGTATTGAAATGTCAATCTTCGAATGCTACCAACATTCAATGCAAATTCAAATGTCCGAATCTGGGCAAATTTGCACAAATTTTGAATGTGACAAATATACTTGCACATCCCTAAGGGGGTAAATATGCCCACACAGGTCTTTTTCGGTGTTGCTTCTCGCTGCCTTGAAGCAAAGAAGAGAAAGTTTTTGAGAACTGCGAACATTATGTGCTTTCACTGCCGTTCCTTGAGAAAGCACTAAAGAACATTAAACCGGTAAATCTAATCATGGAAATCTTTTTTAAAAAATAAAATAAAATCACAGTGTTTGGGCTGTCCCCAAAGCATTAGCTGTCAAACATCATTTCAGGAGCTTGTATCAGAAGCTGAGGGCATGGAGAGCAACCAAATTATCACATTATGGTTTTCTTTCATGTGAGTGCAGAGCTTCAGAGCCATGGCTACCAAAGACGCTCCCCTTAATCCTCTAGATGTTTCTTTTAAGAAGAAACAGCCAAACTTTTAAAGTAAAACACAGAGCAAACTACCATGAGCCAGTTTTGTCTAATGGTTAGGGAGGTGAGATCTTTCTTCACTGAGACTTGTTCCAGATTAAGGATCTGCCATCCACATGAAGGTGCAGAGAATGGCAGGTCCTGCCTGGGACCTACCGTAGTCTGAACCAGCATGCAGATGGCATGTCCCTATTCCAGGATTTTATCCAAAATAAGGCTCAGTGCAGAAAGGGCCCTGGACTCTTATCTGGGGATACTGGGTTTGATTCTACACTCCTCCACAACTGGGTGACCTTGGGCTAGTCACAGCTCTCTTCTGAGCTCTCACAGCCCCACCTGCCTCACAGGGTGTTCGGTTGTGGGGAGAAGAATGGAAGGTTTGTCAGCCATTTGAGTCCCCTTAAATGGGTGAGAAAAGTGGGGTAGAAAAGCCAACTCTTCTGCTGCTGCTGCTGCTACTACTACTACTATTACTGTATAACTACTACTACTACTACTACTACTACTACTACTACTACTACTACTACTACTACTACTACTACTACTACTGTATATTCTGGCATATAAGGCTACTTTTTAACCCAGGAAAATCTTCTCAAAAGTTGGGGGTCGTCTTATGCGATGGGTGTCATCTTCTTATACGGCAAGTATAACCCAAACTCTTTATTTTAACTGGAAAGTTGGGGGTCGTCTTATACGCCCAGTCATCTTATACGCCGGAATATATGGTAATACTATTTTGAGGTCCCTTTTTCTCTCCTACTACCCAAAAGAAGAGTGTGTGTTTCATTGGTACAGATTTCACCATCAGAATCACAATCATATTCATGAGCACCACTGTGGGACTGATTCGGACGCTTTTCAGCCAGTCTATTCAAGGCCCCATTCCTCTGGGATTATGACACCATCAGGCATCCCGCAGTCTCCATTTGGCATATAAAAGGACAGCTGACTGCACAGATAAAAGCAGGGAGCATTTATCAACGTGGTTTCTGTTCTGGAAACCCTGGCGGGCAAATCCTCATCGCAGCTTGTCTCTCCTCCTAAAATAGCCCCTACCCATCTTGTCAATCCCATTCAGGAATAATCTACAGCTCAGGCCGCTTTCTTCCCTCTGTCCTGTTTATTTATCTCCCCGCTACCAGCATCTCCTTTCCGCTGCTTCGTACAAAGTCCTGCTCCAAGAGAATTCAGTTGCTACCCAGAAAACTGGCAGAAGGATGCAAGAGAATGGGCTTTCTTAAGGGTTTTGGAACAGGGGAAGCTCAGCAGTCCCCTCTCTTTTGCTGAAAGACACAGAGAGATCTCCTGCTCTCGGAAGCACCAAAGAACAGCAGCAAAAATATGCACAGTCGGTGGTTTCTTTCTATTTGTTTTTGTGTACTGCTTGGCACACAACTCTGATGGATAAATTAAAACGATGCCTGCCTTATCCCTCGGAGAGATTTGATTGCAACTTGGATCAGAAAATTCTTTCCTTCTATTTCTCTCCCCCCCCTTTTTCTTTTCTTCTTCTTTTTTTTAAAGCAGAGGCTTTCATTCATTTGGCATCATGGGATAATTATTTTTTTTAAATACTCAATGTTCTAATATCTTAGCACCGTTGCAGAAGCAAAATAACAAAGCTGATGTATTGTTGCTGGACTGATGGGAGCATTCAGGATTTCCCTATTGCCTAAATCTGAAATGTCTTTGAATTAGGGATGTGCACGAATATTCAAAACATTCAAATCGAATGTCTATAAATTTGAATTTAAGCATTCAAAGAAATTTTGAATTTTTAAAACATTCATACAAATTATTCAAATTGAATGTAAATGAATTTGAATTTTAAATATTGAAATCGATTCAAATTTTTGGATATTCAGTTCAAATATTGAATCGTGCATACTCCTAGTCCACACACTTTTATGGAGCCTTGAATGTGCAGTGAGGGTGCAGTGTTGCACAATTCTGAATGTTCTGACCTTTAGGAAGAGAAAAGAAAGGAAAGCAACTGCAGGTTCTGGGAGATGTGTGAATGTTTTTAAGGCTATGGTGGTGAGCAGGTGAAGGGGGCTTGAGTTGCCACTGCTGCTGTTGCCCTGGGCAATGGGGAGAGGAGGGGAAAGAATCGCTGGCTGCCCAGTGCCATTTTTTCTCCATCCAGGCAAGCGGCAGCCACCCAGCTAGACTCCCTGAAGGGGTCCCTTATGGGTGGTGCTTTCATGCCAGGAGGAAGAGGGCAGGGCAGCCCCCAAAAGCGGCTTTTAGAAAGTCTCCCCTTGAGTCACGTACACCATGTATGATCCTGAGAATCTGGATTGAACGCAATTAAGTTGAAAGCAATGGGAGCAGGCAAATTCACGTTTGCATTCGGTTCTATTATTTCAGTTTAGGGAAACTGTATTAAGCTTGTAATGGGAATGCGGCCAAGTCCCCTTAAATGGGTGAGAAAAGTGGGATAGAAAAGTCAACTCTTCTTCTTCTTCTTCTCTGTTAAAACTGCAGTAAGTGAATCCTCATTTATGGTTTTGTTGGGTGCAGGAGAATTTGTTCTCCCATTCTGTGTTAGGATCACCTGTAATACCAACATGGAAGAGAGAGGTTGACTCAAAAGAGGAAGGAAGAGGTAGCCTCCACCCTCTAGTCTGGAAATAAAAAGTGGTCCTCCTGGGGTGGGGTGGGGAGAAAACTTCCTCCACCCATAAAAACTGCATCTGGAGTGGTAAGATCTTGGTGAAAACCAACCAAGTTCTTCATTGTGAATGATGGCATTTAGGGTGTCAGCTGTCCACATTTCTGTGTTCTACAAGAAGAATATCATTTAATTAAACATTTCTGTACTACTTCATTTAAAAAAAATCTAAAACAGTTTATAAAGTTTAAAATACAATTAAAACCAATTAAAACAACAAACTAGCAAAAAAAAAAATAGTACTAAAAACTGGCTGAAATAATGAAGGGCCCGTTATGGGACAATGGAAGGAAGCATTTGATAATTGTTCAAACCCACTACAAGAATTCCCAGATAGGTTAAGTGCTGTGCTGTTAAATTGTTATTCTTTCCATTACAGGGTTATTTAGATGCACCATAATTTGGCTAAGCAGTTTTTAAACAATAAAGCTGCAGAATAGGTGCTTCTATGCAAAAGGCTCACAATAAGGTCTCCTAAGAAACGTGACTTATGGCAGGCTCTGAGAGGGTAGTGGAATGGGGATGCGTAGGGGTGCACACAAATGCAATTTGGGGGG
The DNA here is from genome assembly GCA_023333525.1 of Aspidoscelis tigris stejnegeri. Taxonomy (NCBI): domain Eukaryota; kingdom Metazoa; phylum Chordata; class Lepidosauria; order Squamata; family Teiidae; genus Aspidoscelis; species Aspidoscelis tigris. The sequence continues at coordinate 6,024,987 of JALMGA010000007.1, forward strand.
TTCAATTCAATTTGAATCGAATATCCAAAAATGCAATTTGATTTGAATATTTAAAATTTGAATTTGCCCACATTCTATTCGAATTAAGCAAATTTGAAACTATTTGTTTGAATTTTCAATTCGAATTTCCACTTACAAATATTGAAATCATTTGTATGTACCTGTACACATCATTATGCATCCTGTACATGTCCCATATTTCTCCAGTATGCAACCTGTTTTTGTCCTGTATGGATCCATACAAATGTGTATGGATGTGGGAAAGATGCATACAGGCAAGTATATATTGTGTACATATCCATACACATACGAATGTCCGAATAATTCGAACAAGTGGATTCCAACAGCTGACAAACCTTTTGTTCTTCTCCCCACCACAGACCCCCAGTGAGGTAGGTGGGGCTGTGAGAGCTCAGAAGAGAGCTGTGACTAGTCCAAGCCACCCAACTGGCTTCATGGAAGAGGGCAGAATCAAACCCAGTATTCCCAGATAAGAGTCCGGCTCCCTAACCACTAGACCAAACTGGCTCATTAGTGCCATTATGATCTAGGAGGAGCTGCTTTTATATATACATAGAATTGTGTAGTGAAAATTCATACAGCCTCCTAGATGACATTGCTCACTCCATGGGTGATTTTGCTCTTTGAAATGCACAAAAGGAGACAAGTTTGAAGTACACACACACAAATTGCATCTCTTTTTTTGGTACGAGAATGTAAAGCTAGCATGATCTCGTATATGTGACAGTAAAGTTGCTCAGCGTTGTAGCCCTAAGGTTCATCTACTGTGCTACCAACAAGTAATGCTCCTGGTTGCTTATTTATTCTTAGCAAGCCTGTCGGCAAACACACCATCTTTCTGAACTGCTGCTGACATACCAATTTGTGGGGTATCTATAATGTTCTTATTAAAGAGACAAATGAGTTATTTTTGCTTAAGCAAACAAAGGAAGCATTACCCCCAGGAACACCCAGACCATCTCAATCAATATTGTGGAGCGGATTCCAAGGTTGTTCACTCTGCATTTTGTTTCACCGAGGAACAAAAAAATAACAATATGAAAATTTGTACTTTAAATTAACATATTGTTTGAAGAAACTCATAGCAAGGATTTTTCGCTCCCCCAGGACTAGGACCCTATAGCATCTATAAGGATCGAAAGCTATTTCCCCCCCCCATTGTTTTAAAAAATATTGAATAATATACAACGAAAAAACAGTAGTATCACATAAGATCTCAGTTGTTCATCAGTTACAAAAATAAAACAAACAAATAAACATAACCTCCCCTGCACAGAATAGCAAAACATTAATAACCCTTAATTAATATTGTTTAAATGGCAAATCAAACTTATTTTTCTTCTCAATGGCTGGCTTCCCCTGATACACAAAGCATATGTCATAAACTTTCCCTAATTGCTGAACCAATAAGGTTTAAGTTTTATTCCCCTCAGAAACAACCTTCTTTGTCTGATAAGATCATATAAACCTAACATAGAGGCATCTTAGTAATTTAATGTCCATAGGCTGAAGTCTTTCCATCCCTTTGCTAACACCATTTGGGCAACTCTCATTGATTGTTTCATAAGATATTTGTCATTTTCAGTACAATTAGCCATATTTATCTGATGTGTTATACACATTTCTTTATACCACCCAGGTCTGGTTATTAATAATCTTGTCTGTTTCTATATTAACCTGTTGCCAAAGGCCCTTGTTCTTGGACACTCCTGCCAAAACTAGTTTGATGAGTGTCTATCTAGGACCCATTAAGTTAGCAGGGGTGGCTTATGTTGTTGGGTCATGGGATGAAGTGATAGTTTCCCTTCAGGTGCAGATATCAGAGAATGGCATTCTGATGGGTTTGAGGAAATTCATCCTTTGCGGTCATCAAAGGCTTGTGGCAACTCAGCACCCAGTTCATCTCCTGCATCCCATTATGTTGGCCATTACTGGATGACAGGATTCAAACCTTGTGAAATGCACTGGGAGGGCTGGTATATGGAAGAGGTTAATACCCTAGACTGCAACTAGGGATCCTTGGAGAACCCTGGGAGTGCCCCTGCATGCAGCGTCTGCATTTCCTGGAACAATTACTACAGTAAAAAGCACCAGGCACAACCTCCGTTGCATCTCTTCTTGTCAGGAGAAGTTCAAAGGGAACTGGAGGAGGGGTGGTGTAAGTACGGTTAGGGCTGTGTTGCTCTGTGACTATGGCAACAGTGCCACATTACTGTTTTGGGGACATTGCCACAGTTCCCAGTAGCAGTGTGCACTGCACAAATACTTGCAGGTATTTGAAATTTAATTTAATCTGCCTGAATTTGAACAAATTTTGAATTTTGAATCTATTCGTTCAAGTTATATGAACATTTGCATGAGTACTTGCAGATACCCATCTTTCCTGCATCTGTATGCATTTGTACGGATTCATACAGGATGAAAACGGGATGCATACGGATGTGTACGGATGCATACATGATGTGTAATGATGCGTACAGGCACATACAAATGTTGTTGACATTTGTAAGTGCAAATTAGAATAAAAAAATTCACAGCGCCATCAGCATCCTAGAGCTCGCTCCAGCTGCACTGGTCTTCACTAGCTGTGGACAATCTAAATCTTGTCCAGAGCTTGGACCAGGTGCAGCTAGTGAGCTCCTGGTCAGCAGTGTTTGCAAACTCTTTTAGGTCCGACACTGAGGATGGGCAGGATGGGATAACTATAGGCCAATCTCCATGGCAAAATTCAAGTGCAAACAATAAAACCAGGCATTAAACAACCACAGTAAATAATCATACCTGAGTTGACAGGAAATTGCAGAGAGTGGGGACTGCAACTGAAAAGGTTATCTTCCTCATCCTGGTTCCAGATATCATATCAGAGCCAGTTATTTTGAGATGTAAAACAGAGTTCTTATGTAAATATCTGAAAGCATCAGACCTTGCCCAAAAACAATAGGTTTCGCCGCCAAAATCCTACCCAGATGTAAGACCTGAAATATTAGGTCTTACATCTAGCTTTTCCCCTGAAACAGTTTTGGAAGGGAGAGGTGGCCCAGTGTTCACTGTGCATGCGTGCGCCATGGCCACCATTGGCCAGCCACCCTCATGATGGTGGCTGGCCAATGGGAAGGGGCCAACCACCCTCGTGAGGGTGGCTGGCCAATGGAGGCCATGGCCCATGCACGCGCAGTGGACGCCGGGCCTCTCTCTGCCAGAAGCTGCCGCACAGCGACCAGGTAAGGACTGGATCATGAGCACGTGACCCTGGGTGGGGTGGGAGGTGGTGGCTGTGGATTCCCTCTCACTCGAGAAGGTGCCATCGCGCATTCTCAGGTGAAGGGGAGTCTGGGGAAACCAGCTGCCGGCCTCACCATGCTGGCTTCGAAGGAGCCAATGGCAGAGGCTGGTGGGCAGAGCCAGCTGTCAAACAGGGAGAGCATGCACTCTCCCTCTTTGACAGGGCAGGGCCTCCGGAGACCAGATTGGGATGGGTGCTGGTGCATCTGCACCAGCACCCTCTCCAATCCAGCCCTGCTGCCTTCATCCCACATGTCTGCGAACACATGGGGCCTCCGAGAATCTGTCCCTCTTATAGATCTGTTTTCCGACAGCATGTGCAGAAAGGCCCATGGTTTCCTTCCATGCTCCTTGAAGAAGAACTGTTACAGGAAGTATTCATGATTTAAGTAGCATTCTCCCAAGTATGCATGATTTTTAAGGGTTACTGGATGGCTTAACTGATAACAGATTGGAGTGAGGGGGGAGACACTTTATTAACATTTTTAAAAGCACACAGGAAATAACTTTATTATGTACCAAGCATAAATAATAAAAGTAAGCAGCAATAGTAAAGAACAAACAGCAAAAATAAACTACTTTCAAAGGTGGGTGAATTAGTCAAATGGCAATTTGCAGCCTATAGCAGGAAGTCACTTTGAAATCTTGTCACGTTTGGGTGAATTAGTCAAGTTATAACATGTAGCAAGAGGGAAAATGCAACTGTGATAAGATACTTTTTTGTCACAAGAGAGGTAGCTATATATAGTTTAGCAAAAGACACACACAGTAACCATTTTCCATTGCTTCCAGGATTAAAGTCAAGTAGCAGCATGTGCTATTAAGGAAACAAGGAAGTTAAACTTCCTTGTCTTCTTAACGGCAAGACACATTCCGTGAGGATTTTTTCGAGCCAGTCAACCATTTGTTGTCAAGCAGGAGCTGGTAGAGCCAAGATAAGGCTTAGTTCTGGAAGTTGTTGCAGGTGAGGGGAGGGAACACGTGAATCAAGTGTTAGTTCATGAAGAATCCTGGCACATTTCTTTTTTTCAAAAAAATATACTTGATATGATATGATATGAAATTATAATATGTTGCACTGATGTTCAGAAATTCAGCAGATACAAATAGAAAGGGGGATTATCTCTACTTCATTTGATTTCTTTCTTATCTAGCAAACAAAGCTGGGGGAAACCCAGAAGGCTAGTCCCCTGTATGGGCAGAGAAAGAGGGAAGAAAGCAGCTAATCATATATTCCCCCTGGATGTGGGAATCAGCTATCATGCTGAAGTGCAAGCCATGAGATTTGGGGAAAGGTGTAAATAATGCATGCTGGTGGGAGACATCAGATGGAATTTTGTCTCTCTTACTGAAGAGCTTCTAACACAAAATCCTGCTTTGTATCCATTAGATGGAAATCAATTTCATGGGCTGAAAGAGAGCGAGCGAGCAAGAGACCAACGGCCAGATATAGCAGTTTTCCTTACTCGTGCCAACTGACAACCCTCACAAAAACTATCTCTTAATTTAAAGCAATTGTCTTTGATGCTTTTAAAATTCAGATGCATGCATATAGATATATGGATGTTAAAAAATCATGAACATCATGCACACTGAGAATGCCATGCATGCATTTGAGTTATGGTTCTTCCTTGCAAAATAAGTGGACAGATGCCACACTATCAATTTATTTGTCTTGATTTAATGTACTAGACCCAATAAACCCTCAAATAAAACTGAGCAATATGCTAAGTATAATACACTTGGGATGCTATTGAATTCAAATTGTTGGAGAGAAATTCAAGATGGGGGAAAGCCTTAAAGATGAGCATCTGACTCGCTTTACATGGTTTTGACTGAGGAACCAAAAATAGTTACAGCTTCACAAAGGGAAATGAAGGAAGGAAGGAAGGAAGGAATAGGGGTTTGCACGAATGCAATTTTCGGGATTCAATTCTATTCAAATTGAATACCCAAAATTTGATTCAATTTGAATGTTTAAAATTCAAATTTAACCAAATTCTATTCAAATTAAGCAAATTCCAATCTATTCATTCAAATTTGCACTTATGAATGTCGACAACATTCATAGATGCCCGTACGCATCTTCCCTGTGTCCATACACATCTGTACATGTCCGTATCCATCTTGTAGTTATCAAGTATGCAACCTGTTTTCATCCCCAAACTTCAGGTATGCATCATGTACAAGCCCGCACACATACGGATGTCCAAATAGTTTGAATGAATAGATCCAAAATTTGAATCAAATATTTAAATTTGAATTCAAATGTCAAAATTTGGTTCATTCAATGAAGTTTTGAATGTTTTTGAATATTCATGCACATCCCTAGGAAGGAATGAAGTAAGAAAGGCTTGGGTCCTTTCCTTTTGGACCTCATCAGCATGTTAATGACAATTAAGGAGGCCTCTTCCCCTATAAATGATGTCGATTCTCCTGAAATTCACCATCACAGGAGAAAGCTAGATTCAGATTAAGGGCCTCACACCCCTATGAAGATTCCACAAGGGCCAGATACATTCGATTTGTGGGCAAAGTGGGAACTTAGAATCTAGGCCCCTTTCAATTCGCTCATGAATATTCAAATTTGTATGAATTGCGAACATGACAAATATTTTTCACCCATCCCCAGACCTTCTTAGTCTTGATCATGGGTCTTCCTGTTCAAATGCTAATGCAGTTCAAGGAGACCCAACCCCTACTGCTCCAGCTCCATCTGCACTGGACAGAGCCAGATCTGGATTATGGAGGCCCCTAATTCAGATCTCTTGTGGACCCATTTTAATCTGGTCCACCATAGGACTAAGGGCTTTGTTTTGGAACATGGGAGGCTTGCAGCTGATATACCTCTTGGTTCCAGAACTAATGGGGGTTGCTTTTCAGAGGTACACCATGGTTTCTAGCTCACCAGCACCAGCACCACCAAAGACAACTTTCTAACATGTTCTGCTGAAGATTCTCTATTCTTCCTTCTATATGATCCTCTTCCATCCCTTTGATTTCTTCTCCCACCTTCTTGCAGAATTGTCCATGTGACTTTCCCTGATGTCAACTCTCCTGAAACTCTAAATATTTTTTTTCCAAAAAAAATCTGCTGTCAATCTGTGTCAGGCTCTTCACACCTTACCAGCTAATGTCTTTTCAACCCACTCTTGTATGATACCTACAGTAGCGGTGAAAATCAGTTTCTGGTTTAATGAGTTCCAAATGCAGAAGAAGATGTATATATTTCTATTTCTTTTATTTATTTACCCCCCCCTTTGGCTCATGTTACATATATGGATGTTAATTTGCTACCCAAAGAATCAAACCATCTAGATTTTTCTTTACTGCATTTAATGGCATTACAGTTTTACTGCTGGAAATCTCCCTAAGGGGAAGTAGAGCTGTTAAAGAAAGGAGGGGTACAAAGGGGGGGGGGGTTAGAGTTAGAAATAATCATTGAGGTACATCCTAGGGGAACAAAAAGGATGTAATACTGCCAGAAATGAAGCAGCTTATTCCACTTTGACGGCCCCAAAACTACTGGAACACCTTATAGAAAATAATCACTTGTATAGGAAAAATTGAATAGGAAAAAATACGAATTTACATGACTAAAATTTCATCGCAGGGAGCTGTTGTCTTTTGGAGTAATAGAAGATGAGAAATGCAGCTCATAGCTGGCAGAAAATAGAACAGAAGGAAGGAAGGAAGGAAGGAAGGAAGGAAGGAAGGAAGGAAGGAAGGAAGGAAGGAAGGAGAGTTGGTTTTTCTACCCTGCTTTTCTCGCCTATTTAAGGAGACTCAAAGTGGCTGACAGAATACCCAGTGAGGTAGGTGGGGCTGTGAGAGCTCAGAAGAAATCTGTGGCTAGCCCAAGGTCACCCAGCTGGCTTCATGAGGGAGAGCGGAATCAAAGCCAGTATTTCCAGATAAGAGTCTGGCTCCCTAACCACTAGACCAAACTGGAAGGAAGGAAGGAAGGAGGGAGGTGGGAGGGAGGGAGGAGGACATATACATAAATGTGTTTATTGTTTCAACTGTAAAGACAGCTTGAAAGACATTGCTTTTTAAAAAATGAAGTGCAAACTGATATATAGAATAAAGATTTATAATATATTATCCACAATTTATATGTGTATATGGTGATATTTGCATTATTAAGCCAAATAATCTAATCTTATTTTGATGTATTTCACAACCTGAAATACAGCTGTCAGCTGGATTTTGCTGTGTTCTAACTTTTGTAATATAGCTTTGAATCACAGTAACACACATCATGGCATTCTTTTCAAATATTTTGAATAAAATGTGTGCAAGTGCATAGTAGATTTGTACTGAGTGAAAATATGTATCAAAACATTTTTGATGCAAGTGAGGCTAGCTGGCTAAGTCTGTAAATTTATAAACAATTTACTACATACAAATCTACTATGCACTTGCGCACATCTTTTGGAGATATTTAAAAAGAATACAAAGATTTGCATTACTGTGATTCCAAGCTGTATTACAATTCTCACTTGGCCCCGTAGCTCATGATAGGGTAACATCTGGTAAGGAGTATCTGCAGTTGCGGGAGGCGTTTCCAACCCAGAAACGCCTCCTGCCTTACCAGATGTTACCCTACCATCTACTAGCAGTGGTGCTCATGATAGGGTTCAACTCCTAGTGGTCCAGTTGGAGAGTACACCAGGCACTTCAACCTGATGACAGAGGTGGAGGTGGTTTCGGGGATGCGGTGGAGGCAACAGAGGTGGTGATTGGAGCCACCTCTGCCAGTGCAGCCCCATTGCCAACACCACCGCCAGCACCCCCAACCCCCAGGAGGCTGCTTCATGCCGGGAAGCAGGAGGCTAGAGGAGGCCATGGCAGGGGGAGCACTGGGGCCACGATCTGGCCTGTTAGCCAAAGCAGCTGAGAGTGGTGTCTTTCCCCCCCCCCCCCCGGCAGGGACACCAGTCCTAGCTACAGAGCCTATGCAAGGCTTTGTAGCTGCTTGTGGTGAGGCAGAGCTGGTGCCCAGCCAGTGAACCTCATCAAGCAGGTAAGTTGTGTGGATGTGCATGAAGACCGGCACATGCACATCTTTAAAGAGGTCCACACAAAATCCTGATTTAAGGATCCTCCCCTCGTGGGGACAGGGCCTGCCAGATTGGTCCTTCAGTGGAGTCCACATGGAAACAGGGCGTTCTCAATTGGTATCAGTCGGGTTCCTAATGGGATCTAGAATGGGTTCCTAGTGCTTGTGCAAAAAGGCCTCAGGTGTGGATGTCTCCCTCTGCATCTGAACTTTGCTTCACTGGAATGGGCCCTTGTTTTGTTGTGTCTCAACTTTCCATTCCCTACTGACTTCCTATGAGCACAGAAAACAACAACAATAATAATTGGCCTTGAGAACTCAAGTTCTTGTTTGGTCTTTCTCAACCATCTGAAGGATCTGCAAAGTTTCCAGGCAGTGATGGCTTTAACTTTTAGGTAAATATTCCTTGAAATTAAAGTCATTGTGGCTATAGAGTGAATACTGAGCGTAAGATGCATTTGGAAGTTCAAAGAAGCAGACTTCCTTGTGCTCAGGACTCTGCAGAGATCAATGACAGATTTGCCACTTTTTCCAGTCCCTTAAGCATTTTCAAGCACCATTATTTTAAACTAAGAATTTCTGCCACACAGATGATACTAAATTGGGAGGAAAGGTCACCTGAAAGAAACAATGCAGGCAGGTAGGGAAAGTTTTCGATCAGTTAAGCGCACCGGCTAATAGATAGCAAATTCAATGCAGATAAATGTAGAATAATGACGCTCGGAGAAAGTAATAAAAGGACATAATATCTGCTTAATGGGAAGTTACTACTGCATATTGACCTGGAGAGAGTATGGGGAGTGATTTTAATAATAGAAGGACCCCAGGTTTAAAGTATTTGGCTCAGGATTGTTAAAGAAACATCAGAAATATCCAAACCACTTTGGTGTATATTAAATTCAGAGTATGGTGTGTGCTTGAAATTGATCATAAAAGGGGGCCACATTTAAGAGCAGAGCAGAGCCATCTATGAAAACTGTGCAGGCAAGGGAGACATTTCTCGGAGTGCTGCTCAATTTTACCCAAATGAAATGTTGAGGGAAACATATGCATTTGAAAAGATAGCAAAAGATTTTTGTCTGGGCTTGGTGAGCAAAAAGAGAGGATGTAAGCCGAAGCCTAGAACCAAATGTCACTTGGGCTGTTCAAGGAACTTCACATCTCATAGGACTACACATTTATTTCCCTTCTCTTGCCCACTCAGGGAAAATGTGCACTTTTGCTCCATGCACTAGGGGGCAGAGCTCTGGGCATGTGCACTTACGGATTCCTAGAGCGTTCAAGTCCAACCCATAGTGCAAATGGCTATCCAGATCGTCGCCATCACATAGCTCTGGTGACAGCACCAGCATGCCTGTGTGCACTGTCTCCAGGGCAACCTGGCAACATAGTGCATTGTTGTCCCTGCAGCAGCACTAGTTACATACTCCTCTTGCATGTTTTCCAACAAGAACACATGAAGAAGACAAACATGGAGCCTTACCAGCTCTGCCACTACTCTATGCGTGGTGCTTTTTTTTAACTGTGCCACACTTATACTATGAAGGGGATGCTCCAGGACACATGGAGCTGTTTCTGGTAGGGATGGGCACAAATATTTGTAACATTTGAAATTTGGCTGAATTCAGCTGAATTCTGATGTTTTAATTTGAATTGAATGTTTACACATTTGAAGCTGACATTCAAATTTGAATAGAATGTGTTGATACATCTGTATGAAGCTTTGTATGGGATTTATGAGGGAGCTGTATGGGATCCGTTCATTCGTATGGGATCCGTATGCTATTCATATGTTTTCATATGTGTCATGCCCTGTTTGGCCTCATCAGAAGAGGAGGATATGCCTGCAATGCGACCACAGGCTGAGGAGCAGCCACAGCAGGGCATTGCAGGCATGGAAGTGCTAAGGCCGGGCCCAGGTGAGCAGCCAGACAGCTCTGGTGATGAATCCACTAGCAGTGAGCCTAATCAAAGGCTCTCTCATTGCCTGCTTAGGCAGCAGAAGCAGGTGAGATGGAGATCAGAGCAATTAGCCCAGCTGCACTGTGGCTCTGACTCCTCTATTTAAGAACAAGCTCCCCTTGCCTCAAGTTGCTGCAGACAACGTCTTAGCATCCTCGTATTACCTGAGATTGAAATCCTGGACTCCTTGTGACCTGCTGACCCTTGGACTGCCTGACCCTTGCTGACTTCTGGACTCCTAGACCCCGGACTGGAACTGACCACGAGTACGCCTGGAACCCTTGGGAGTGAGTAGCTGCATAAGTGTTTGCCTGTTGCCTGATGAGCCTGTGACATAACAATATGGGATTCGTATGGGATTCGTATGGGACTGAACATTAGTATCAAATACGAATCCTACCACATCAAAAGGGTATCTATTCGAACCAATACCAATGCACATCCCTAGTTTCTAGTAAAGAAATGGCTCTGTAAAGAACAAATACTTCTTGTTCCAGAGTGTCCCCACAAAACCCACTCAACAAGATGGCTGCCACATTTTGCACTAGTTGCAGCTTCCAGGTACAAGGATAGCCCCATGTAGAGTGTATTACAATGATCTAAATGTGAAGCAATCTGCAAATATACAAGAATGGCCAAGCTGTCTTTGCCCAGGTGTGGGTGGGTACTCCAAGTCATTGAGGTCACTTGAACCTCCAATGCCACAGCACCCCAAAACTATGTACCCTTTCCCTCTGTGGGAATGCATTCCAATCTAGAACAGGTAAGTTCCCAGGCACCCAATACATCTTGTTGGGATTCATCTTTAGTTTATTTCCCATCACTGCTTCTCTAAAGCACTTTGCACAAAGCTTTGTCCAAATGATCCTGATGAAATATGGTCAGATGAAGATATGATGTCCTGTTTGTGCCATGCTTTCAGTAGAACTTCAAAGTATATTGGACAATTTGAACTGTGGTTGTGTGAAAGAATGAATACAGGGAGCTCTCAAGTGAATTGGCAGCATTTTCAACAAATCAATTCTCAAAGTCCTCAGGAAATGCTCTCACAACCTGATATAAACTGATAGTGGCCTATATTTGTTTTACATCTGCCTCTCATTCTGTGAAGAAGGATCATTGTTCACACTTTGGATTGCCCTGGATTTCAGAGTCAGCCCTGCTGACATCCGAGTGACCTTGAAATCAATGTTTTTGGATGATCACAGATCTGTTTTATTGGGAAGGGAAAGCCTTTGCTGAACAGAAGGCAGGGGAACAATAAAGACTTCTGAAGTGTAATCTTTATAAGTTTTCAAATAGGATCGAAGAAAGTCTAATAAACTTTGGCTTCAGCTCTAATGCACTATCAAACCCTGTGGATTTTCCACCTCCTCTTCTTTTTATGATCCACTTGTCTAGTCCCTGTGAAAAGATCTGTACCAAAAATGATGAGGGCAGAGGGCAGATCTGATGACCCATTGTTGGATTGGGTACCAATGATTCCTATTCTCATCACGGCGATCAATAATTTGCTAAAGTGGCATTCTGGTTTGTGAGACACAGTTGCACCAGTTGAATGAGATCACACACAGAGAGAGGGACTCACATTGCTGAATAATATGAGCTTGCTGAAGGGAAAGGCAAGAGAGAAGAAAATCCTGGTTGTCTTCTTCCTATTGTAGTAATACAGGTGAAGGAATCAATACAAGGCATGGTAAGGTGGTCCCATAGAAATGCTTTATCAGCCTGGAGAAGGATCATGACAGGATGACTGCAAAAGCACCTGCCTTCTCTATTTCAAACTCCAGAATACAGCAAATAGCAGGATCTTTGTTCATTCACAAACATTTTCATCACAGAAGCTGCAAACAGTCGTGTTCATTTGGTCTAGTGGATAGGCAGCCACACTCTTATCTGGGAATACCGAGCTGATTCTGCTCTCCTCCACGAAGCCAACTGGGGGACCTTGAGCTAGTCACAGCTCTCTTCCTGAGCTGCCACAGCCCCACCTACTTCACAGGGTGTTCTGTTGTGGGGAGAAGAAGAGACAAGCTTTGTCAGCCACTTTGTGTTCCTTTAAATGGGTAAGAAAAGTAGGGTAGAGAAGCCAACTCTTCTTCTCTTCCTTCTTCTCCTTCTCCTTCTTCCATGCATCTACTGGAAAGTGCAAGAGGGTGATGAAATTAGGGACGCTGATGCCATCAGAGGCTTGCAGAAAATATGGGATGCATGTAGGCTTTTGTTGACAAACTTAACATGAAGCAGATGGTTGTCCATCAGGGACATTCAAAATTTGATTCACGTTTGCAAATTCAATCTTCACATAGGGACGTAAATTTTTTTTGTTTGTTTTTCCTGTTTGCTTCATGTCGATTTGAATGAGATGTAACTAGGGATGTGCAGGAAGCCAATTTTCCCCCATTTCATTTGATATTCATCTTCGTTTGAATACCCCCCCCCAAACGTGGTTTTGTGCATGTACATCCAATGAATGTTTGCATGTGAAAAGAGCCCCCAATCCACCCCTCTCTTGCCTTCCCTTCCCTTCTCATCCTATCTCACCCTTCCCACTCACTTGCTGCCACTGATGCTATCATGCACTCCTTGAAGCCCACCTAAGCCATCTGGAGGTGCACACACACCTCTGGAAGGTCTAGTTGGGCCTCAGAGGTCTTCATGAATGGTGGTGGAGGCCACCGCTGGCCACCACATTTAGAAGTAAGAGGCGTGGCCAGTGAGGACTAGAGGCTGGTGATGGGTAGCTTCGATGAAGCTTCGATGAAGACCAGACCCATTCTATTTGTGGGTGAATGGGTTTGAATCACCCATGAATGTTGAAATTCATAAATATTCGTACAAATTTTGCACACCTTGAATATTTGTGCTCATCCCTAGATGGAACTCTGCATTTGTGCAAATGGAGCCATTTCAAATGTGCTAGGCTTCAAATTCGCTTTGAATCCCTGCTGTCGCCAATTGTACCTCTGAACCCATTCCAGGTCAACTCCGAATCTGCTCCGAATCTGTTCCAAAACTTCAAATGAAGCCATAAAAGCTCGCTCTGCAGATTTCTATTCTGCACTTAGAGCAACTGTTCCATCTTTGTCCCAAGATACAGTAGAATGAAGGAGAATAAACTGGAGAAGATCAACAAATATAGATTTCTAAAGGCTTGTATCCACACATAGTGAAAAAACAGCTCAAAAGCAGTTTAAAGGTGGTAGCATGTGGATGCTAGTGTTCCCATTGCACCTCTAATCTAAATGCATTTGAAAGTACATAGAATCATAAAATGATAGAGTTGGAAGGGACCTCTAGGGTCAGGGAGTCCACCCCCCTGCTCAATGCTGGATTTCCTAAACCGCCTAGACAGATATACAGTAGGTCCACCCTCTGCTTGAAGACCTCCAGTGAAGGAGAACTCACTACCTCCCATGGCAACCTATTCCATTGACTGATCGCCCTCACTGTCAGGAAGTTTTTCCTAATATCTAATCTGCACTGACTCCCATTTTCTGACTTTATCTAGGGATGTGCATGAATATTCTACACATTCAAAATCCGATTGAATTCATTCGAATGTGGACATTCCAATTCAAATAGAACATCTTCACATTCAAATGTAGGCATTCAAATGAATTGCGAATGTTCTGAAACATTCATTCAAATGATACGTACCTGTATGAATATCATACGTATATGTACGCATTTGTGCTTATAATACGGAACGAAAACAGGATGTATATGGGATAAAACAGGATGCATACAAAATGTATCGTATATGTATAACACATACGAATGTTGTTGATATTCATATCTTCAGATTTGTATCTAATATTTGAATGAATAGATTTGAATGTATTGGATTCGGATCGGTTTTGCTGCATTTGGATTTTAAACATTCAAATCAAATCGAATATTTTGACTCAAATTTGAATGCAAAAAATCCACATTCGTGCACACCCCTGGCTTTAATGTGGATTCAGGCTCTAGATGCAGACACAACCACCCCTATGTTGCATTTGACTCACTTTTTTATTTTCAGAAGTACAGCAGCCATTTCAGTCACTGTCTGTGCCCTAGGTGTAAAACCAAAGAAACTAAAGAAATATTTGGAAGACCCTGGAATAGACCAAGCACAGTTCAAAAAGATCAGTACTATTTCATACTAGCCATATTCTTTTAAGATGCCTTGCTGATTCCTCCATCCTTGGTTAGGATTAATGGCGCCCCAAACCTCCAGTTATTACATCTGGTGGACCTCATAACAAACATGCAAAAATGAAATGTCCCTTGCTCCTTTCTGCTTCAGTAAGAGAAGATGGAATTGATATGAAGGAAGGTATAACTGGAATGAGAAAAGAGTGGGAGAAAATAATGGTGTATGAATTCCACAGCCGTTAGCATTTTTTTCCCTCCTGTCCACATTCCCTATGAGAACAGCTATATTAACAAAACATGTTAATGGAGTAATACAGCTGTCCCAGAGGGGAAAGAGGGGGATTATTTGATTCCCATTTTATCACAATTTATGTCAGTATAAAAGTCATGGAGATTGCCAGAAACAAAAGGAACATGATGTAGAATTGCATGAAAAAGTGTAAAATCAATACCAGCAGGTTTTTGAACACTGTGTTTGGCAACCCTTTTCTAATCCATAGTCAACGCTATGTTTTATGGATATATAGCAGAGACCGGGGGCTGCTGGAAAAATCTCTTTGTGTCAGAGAATTCGCTCCTGGAAGCATAAAAACTGAAGACAGTGTGGCATCACATAGTAAACTACTTGGGCAGCGTTCCCACTAGGGTTTTATGGCACGTTGAAAACAGTTTTAAAATTCTTTGTCCACATTAGAAATTGGCTACCTGCATTTTCAGAGGAGTAAATCAAAACAACAACAACACACATTAAAAAGGCATTTGTTTAAACAACTCTCGCTCCCATTTTTGTTGCTAAAACACTTTATTTTTCCTTTGGGAATGGGATCGTACCAGCTAGTCCGCCCGGCTGCCCTTTTGGGCTGTGCCACCACCTTGCAACACTGCTGCCTTCTCGCTGTACCACAGCAGCTGTCTCGCTTACCCGGCTGCTCGCCCACCCACCTGGCTGCCCTTTTGGGCTACACTGCCCCCACTGCTACTGCCGCTACCTCCTCGCTCACCCACCTGGGCACTTGCCCGCCCATCGGGCTCCCCACCCTTTCAGCCACTGCTGTCACCGCTGCCTCGCTCACCTGCCTGGCTGCTCACCCTTTCAGCAGCAACCACTGCAGTGCTCCCGGGGCGTGGGGAGGAGGAACACCAGGCTGTGAGTGATCCCTGCTGGCTCGCCCACCTCCCCTTTCAGTTGCCACAGCCACCATGCTCCCTTTAAAGCAGAATTAACAAAAAACAATGGGAATGGGCAGAATGAAGTGCATGGATGTATTTTTTTGCATTTGAATTCTATTCAAATATCAAAATATTCAATTTGATTTGAATAAAAAATCTGAATTTTCAAGAATCCAATTCGAATCCAGATTATCCAAATCCTCACATTTGTAAATCCAATTCGAGTTTGAAAATACGAACGTCAATAACATTCGTATTCATTTTTTGAATTTGCACGATTCCACTTTCATCCCATTTTCATCCTGTTATAAGCACAAATCCGTATTGTTTTGCACAGATTCATATATGATATATGCAGACTTGTTCATTCAAATTATTAAAAAATCCATATTGGATTTTCAAAAATCCAAAATTTATCAGATTGTGTAAATTCGAAAGTTTTAAAATCTGATTGACCCATTTAGACAACAATTCACCAATGCACGATTTGAATTGATTGATTCTATGGTGAAGCATGGCAGAGACCATAAGATATGCTATGAAGATAGGCTATGCATCTGTGGGGCACCGGAGGTTGAAAATCTCCCACATATTTTGTTTACCTGTCCCCTGTATTCCCAAATAAGAATAACATGTTTGGATCCCCTCCTGCAAAATATGGCTTACTGGAATACAGAGCATAAAGTGACTTGCCTCTTGCAGGGAGAGAATGCTCAGGTAACATACAAGGTAGCTTTATATTTGGTTAAGGCAGCCCGACTTAGGAAATCATTCATTGAGCTTAATGGAGTGCCTTGTAAGGGTGATGAGGATAAGTAATGGCAATACATACACAGACTTGATTTTATTCTTGTATAGTTTTATTTTGTATGTCTAAAATTTGATATGGTCAAGTGACTAATCAATAAAGTTTATTCTATTCTATTCTAAAATCTGATTCAAATTCAAATGTTGATATTCATCAGATTTGAATCAGATTTTTGAATATTCGTGCACAACCCTAGAATGCATGGTCACCTCTGTTTTTTTGTTAATTCCGTTTTTAAAAAGTCAAGTGAGATTGCAGCCTTGGTGAAGGAAATAAATTAGGTGAAACCTGGCATATCTCATCACATACCAGGGTCCTTTCAGCGTGGTGTGAAAAGAGCCTAGGTAGACTACTCCAAGAGATGCCCACCTTGTGAACAGCCTATCGGGACCCAGACCCAAACGTTTTGAAGTCATCAGGCAAGACTTCAAACTCTCTGGCAAGGACTTTGAAATTCCCAGGGCCTTCTGCTTCTGCCCTTGGGAGGTGAGAGACCCATCAACCACAGGCACAAAGACTTCAGGAATGCTTCCTAT
This sequence comes from Aspidoscelis tigris stejnegeri, assembly GCA_023333525.1. NCBI lineage: Eukaryota > Metazoa > Chordata > Lepidosauria > Squamata > Teiidae > Aspidoscelis > Aspidoscelis tigris. Next base: position 6,041,971 of record JALMGA010000007.1, read on the forward strand.
GGGAGAACAATGGAGCTGGAAAAGCCCTTTCCAAGGCTGTGAGAATAATGACGGTGGGCCTGCTGATAATGCACTGGCCTTTCTCTCCATCAGGAACCTGAAACAGCATTAAGAAAACTTCACAAATAGTTTGTTGCAGAATGGAAAGGGTCTACGGGAGAAAAATATGTTTCTGTGTTGACAGGATTGCATAGAGCTTGGAAGGAAGGAAGGAAGGAAGGAAGGAAGGAAGGAAGGAAGGAAGGAAGGAAGGAAGGAAGGAAGGAAGGAAGGAAGGAAGGAAGGAAGGAAATGATGGAAACAAAATAAAGATGTAATGCCTACTATATTGGTTGCCTCTCCAGGCTGGGGAGACAGGAAGGAAGGAAGGAAGGAAGGAAGGAAGGAAGGAAGGAAGGAAGGAAGGAAGGAAGGAAGGAAGGAAGGAAGGAAGGAAGGAAGGAAGGAAGGAAGGAAGGAAGGAAGGAAGGAAGGAAGGAAGGAAGGAAGGAAGGAAGGAAGGAAGGAAGGAAGGAAGGAAGGAAGGAAGGAAGGAAGGAAGGAAGGAAGGAAGGAAGGAAATGATGGAAACAAAATAAAGATGTAATGCCTACTATATTGGATGCCTCTCCAGGCTGGGGAGACAGGCAGGGTGCCTCCAAAGACCACTTGCTGGGATTTGAGAGCAGGTGAAGGTTTGGCCTTGCCTTCTGCTTGAGATGTCCATAAGCAAATGGTGGGCCACATTGTGGGACATGCTGCTGGACTAGGTGGGCTGGCGCTTGTTCCACCAGGACTCCTCTCTTATTTTCTTATATTTGTGAATAGGACCTCCTGGTTAAAAGTGGTTATCGTGTCCATCGAATGGAAAGGCAAGCAAAAGCGATGTATATTTTTAACATTTGCTGATAACTACTTCCATCATTTCTGCCCCTATCCAAAATAAGATCCCAAATATCAGTTTCCCAAAATGGACTATATGGCCCTGAGGAGATAGAGATTATATTCTGTGCTCTCTCACCTATCTGCATTAATGGATCTGACCCCCCCCCCTTTAAACTAAGTCTAGAATTGAAGAAAAAAAAGCACAGGCCTATGTGAAGCAAATTCACTCGGAGAAAACACAGTCGGAATCATTACACAAACTCAATTTACATAATAGCTCACTTTGCATAATTACTCGGTTTGCATAATTGATTTAGGTTGGAATCTAATAACAGCAATATTTCTTTAGCAATCTTTTAAAATGGAAAGTGCTTGACTTTCGTTATCTTGATCTCTTTTACAAGATCTTTATGTCCCAGTAATTTCCATTTTATGGATGAGGAATCGATCCTCCTCAACTGCCCATTAGTTGCCAGCTCACTTACGTGATCTCATCCAGACACTCTTCCGGCTGATGATGTGGAGATGCTGCCAGGGTGGGGAAATCTTATCAGCTCAAGGGCACGCTTCAAAAATAAATAAATTCTGTGAGCTCTCTAGTTTGGGTTATGCTGTTGACCAATAATGGGCGGCGGGGGGGGAGGGGATCTCTGATTCTGGAGGATAATTTTCTAGGGATATGCACTAATATCTGTAATATTTGAAATTTGGCCGAATTTGGACATTTGCATTTAAATAGAATGTTGGCACATCCAAAGACTGACATTCAAATTCAAATCAAAATATTTTGATACATTTATATGGGATTTGTAGGGGATTTCTATGGGGTTGAACATGTGTATTGAATTTAAATCCTATCACATTTGAAGGGAATCTATTCAACGAAATACAAATTTTCTTGCATATCATTCAATATGAATGAAAAAAAAAGTTATATATAATAGCAATGAAGGTATTTATTTAAAGATTTTATAATCCTGCCTTTTTAATAAAAAGCTTTAAGTGATTTGTATAACATGAAAAACCAAGTATAAAAGGATGAAAACTTTGACATAATAGGGATTCTAACTGTTCTAGATCTACGTTCCCTGCAACCCAGCATGGCTCTTTCTGTTCAGATGGATTGTGGTGACAGGCGGCACAAGTGCGGTTAGTGCCCCTTCGCCCCATCACTGCGGCAAGGATGCCACACAGGTGCATTGATGCCGTTACCACAGTTCTGTGATCATTACTCAATTGAAGTACTTGAAAGGTGAGGGAGAAATCTGGTGTCCAAAATCCAAATGCCAGAATAAGGATTTGAATTTGCCCTAAAAAGGGTGATCTTTCAACCTAGGCAAAGGGAACTAGTGAAACTTCATCCAGACTGTCTTATCCTGCATTATTTGGATAATCCAGAGTAAAGCATAGCCAGACACATTTTGTTTTGGATTATCCATGCTTTATTCCACATTATCCAAATAATGCAGAGGAAGTGCCATCTGGATGAATGGATGCCCAGGTACGTCCTCCAGGCTGGGGAGATTTGCAGGATGCTTCCAAATGTTGTTTGTTGAGATTTGAGAGCACCTGAAGGTTCGGTGTTTGTCTTCAGCTTGAGAATGGCCAGAAGCAATTGGCAGAGCACTGTGGGGGATGGGATGCTGGACTGGAAAGGCTGTGGTCTGATTCAGCAGGGCTCCTCTTATGTTCTTATGGATGAAGCAGTGTTTGTCTAATTGTAATGTGCTCTACATGGGGCTGCCCCTGAAGATGACCTGGAAGCTGTAGCTGGTGCAGAATGCAGCTGCTAGACTGCTAACTGGAACAGCTGGCCGGACGCACATCATGCCAGTCTTAAAAGAGTTGTACTGGCTACCAATTTGCTACTGAGCCCAGAGGAAGGTGCTAATTTTATCATATAAGTCCCTTAATGTCTTGGGCTTTTTGATCAGAATATGCACATAGGAATGTCAACATTTGTATGTGCTCGTACACCTCTTCCCCACATCTGTACACATCTGTACATATCCATACACGTCTATATGAGTCCCATAGTTATCCTGTATGCAACCCGTTTTCTTCCCTTACAGATCCATACAAATGCATATGGACGCAGGAAAGACGTGGATCTTCAAGTACACACTGTGTACGAACCTATACACATACAAATGTCTGGATAATTTGAATGAATAGATCCAAAATTTGACATTTGATTTGAATGTTTACATTCCAATTTTAGGACATTCGATTTGAGTTCAAATGTCAAAATTTGGGACATTCGATCGGATTTCGAATCCCTACGAATATTCGTGCACATCCCTAATTTGCAGTGGATGCAAATCCTACTGTATTCAAAGTGGTTCTATTTGCCCAAATGTGGATTTCATTCACATTAACTTTGATGTGAAGTGAACACAAAAAAAGACTTTTTGGACATTCCCAGCTCCCTGTTTTGTGTTAACTACTTGGGAGTAAAGGGGTGGTGCTGAAGAGACAGCCCTTGAACTCTAACTGTTGTCTGTGTTCAACAAACAGCAATTCAGTGCATAGCTAGATTTGATTCATTAATTGATTAATCAAGTAGAAGGTGGATGATGAACCAACTCAACATTTTTAATGGACCTGTAAAGAACGCCATTACATAGTTCCTTGATCTGATCCCCCAAAATAAACACATTAACACCTTCACCCACTTATATCCATGTCAACAATAATTTGGATGGATTCCGTAATGTAGGCAGTGAACCCTGAGAAGCCTTCAGAAAGCAGACACTTACTCTTAAGCCTACGATTATCAGCACCGCTGAGCTAACGCTAAATGCAAACACAGAGGCAAAAGTGGTTTGTGGGTCACCTAGCTCACCTTAAAATATTTAATATTTTCCAAACCCATCCAAGGGCTGCATGCAACAAGGCTTCACCTCAGCATCTGGATATGTTAATGAGAATGTAAAATGAGGTTATACTAGCGCGCAATTTATACCCGAGAGAGAGAAACCCATTAATTAAAAGGTAGAAGGTAGACCATGGTGCTGAACAATTTAAAGTTTCCTCCTTCCTGTTCTGCACAGATTCAATTAAATGTTCTTAATTTCCAACCTGGTATACTTTATTGTCAACATATGCACGTTCAATACAACTTTGTGCAGTTAAATGCCACAATCAGCAAGCTAAACTTTATTGGAAGCCTCGCTTTCTTCCACAGCCAGGAGCAGGGTTATCTCTTTGATACAAGGGCTTCGGCTGAGACCACACATCTCTGGGAAATTGATCCTGTATAATATTTAAATGACAAAATCTGTAAGGAATCATAATTCAAAGGAACAGGATGTTCCATTCAGGGTTTTATACCTTGGTAGTAATTAATACTGACTTGGCGTGCTGAAGAGGTTTCCTTTAGGAACGTCCTCAAATGGAAAAAGAGAAATGCATGGTAATAAATCCTTGCATACATTACACACTAATGTACCAGGCAGAATATCTAATGGCTGAGTGTTTTATGCAGTTTTCTCAAGGCAGGAACTTTTCTATGGAGACTTTCCACTTGCAGAGCCCATTAGTCCTGGAAGTGTAGAGTCTTAAGGGCATTTCCGCATTGGTCACTAAATACTCATTAAGCACCCATTAAGGATGGATTTGAAAAACCTCATCCGCACTACAACACTCATTAGAGACCCATGTATCTGCATTGGCTCACGCAAGATGTGTCTCTAATAGGTGTTAAGAGGCCCTTAATCCGGATTAAGGGAAGACTACCTTGGTGGTAGTCTTAATGGGTACTTAATGGGTACTTGTGCTCTAAATCCATATCATCGGAGGACGCATCCACACATGGCCAGGAGAAAGAACACATGTGGGCGGGACAGGAAGTCACCATGTTGAGTGCGGAGGTGGCAAGAAGCTGCCATGTTGAGTGAGGTGGCAGCAGCAAGCTGCCATGTTGAAAGAGGTGGGTGAAGCACAGTCCAGCCATGAAGTCCCCCTCACACGGGCTTCGCATCGGGCAGGCGCCCAGCTATGGCGGCAGAGGGACAGCAAGTCTGAATGCAGTGATTCCATGCACAAAAAGCGGGCTTCAGCGCCAGCCAGGCACTGGGTCTTGGACATGCTGCTGATTGGTCCGCAGACGGCAGGGAAGGAGCGGTGACTTATGGCTGAATGCTCCAATCACGCGGCTCCTGGGGCGGGCATCTGGAAATCTGTACTATTGCATCTGCACTGGCAAGGCACCACAATCCGTCCTTGCCAAGAGAGTGCATAAGTACGGGCCCTTACTTACTAAATACCCATTCCATAAATCCGGATTTACTTAATCCGTATTTTGGAGGGCCAGTGTGGAAAGACCCTAAGTTGAAGAACCCGGAGCCTTTCTGCACTTGGTCACACAGATTGCATGCAGTTTGCTCACAGATGGAGCATTTGCACTTGAAGGGGCCATTTCCAGCTCAGAAACAGCCCCATCCGTGCAGAAGTGCACTGGGAGCAAACTACTTGTGCAGCCCATTCACATTTTTATGATAGGGATGTGCATGAATATTCATCACATTCAATATGCGTACAAATTTGGATATTCATATACAAATTGTTATAGCTTGACTGGGAGCAGCTGGTGACCTTCCGGTTGCAGCATCCACACCCTCTTTTAGATGTGAACCCTGTGGATGAGCATAGCAGCATGGCAGCAGCTGTGCAATAGTGCACCAGGGAGCGATCACCACGGCAGCATCCACATGTTTCTGTGGCCATTGCTATGGCAATCTAGCTGGGCTGGGCCATCCACATTTCAAGCACTCATGGTGTAGGCGGAAAGTGCACCAGCTCTTGAAGTGCAGATGCCCACCTCTGCACCGGTATCATTAAACCATTCCACGGAGGGAAGTGAGGACAACTGATAACTATTCCTTAGTAGACATCCACAGGATATTCACAGTGACATGGTGTTTCCAGAGGTATGGAGGGTATTGGAGGGGAAGCGGTGTGTGCATGGTATTTCTCAGATGCAGCATCACAAACTTACTGGAATTGGAGTCAGTCTTATACAGAATGACATCTGGCAGATTTCTGCATTAGCACAATCTCCTGTAATTTTATTTTTTTAAAAAACACTTTCCTATACTAAAAACATGTTTTACAAATTGTACTTCAATTATCCTCCCACAGACACTGATGATTCATTTTATCATTTGAGTGGGGAATTTCCTCCCCCCCCACACACAAAAAAGGCTCATTTCCCCCACCCAAGTTGATCAAGTTCAAATTGCTTCGGCATGCAACCATGTGCCAGGATACCCATGAGCAGCTGGGCATGAGACTGAATATGACAAAGCTGCCTGGAGGCATATTCCTGGCACCCAGGTATGTGTGGAGCATATGTCCTCAGTGGGAGGCAGCTTTGCGGTGATTCAGACAGGCTTGATAAGCAGGTGGAAATGTGGGGCGGATGCTCCCCCCACTTCATTCTGTTTGTGGCAACCTTGGAAGTGTGGAGAGAAGCCAACAGCATGGTTCCCATAAGGCTGTGAGCAGAGTCAGAGAGAAAGAAAAAGAGGATAGCAGAAATATCCATACCCAGCCAATGGAGAGCGCACATTCACAACACAAACACGCTTCTCCTCAGACGAAGCACAAAAGTTACATAAGAACATAAGAGAACATAAGAGGAGCCCTGCTGGATCAGGCCACAGCCCATCTAGTCGAGCATCCTGTCGCTCACAGTGGGCCACCAATTGCCCATGGACATCTCAAGCAAAGAAAAGGGCAAACCTTTTTCTGCTCTCGAATCCCAGCAAATGGTCTTAGAAGAATCCTGCTTGTCCCCCAGCCTGAAAGATGTAATTAGGCATCCATTCTGGTAGCCACGGATACATCCGTCACCCATAAACCTGTCTAAGTTCTTTTTGATGTATTTATATTTATACCCTCAACTTCATCAGAAAGTCCTAGGGTGGGCCACAGCAATAAAAAGATACATAGAAAATTCTCAAAACATATTTAAAATATGAATTCCCTTCCTGGCAGGACCACACTTAGAGTAAGCTAAATGTCAAAGGCTTGGATGAAGCAGTATGTTTTACTAGGTGCCAGAGAACATAACAGCAATCTTCAGGTCTGCCTGCTCGTACCTTTTCACTTCTATACCTTTTAGGCCCCATTGCCGGGTTCTCTTCCAGTGGGGCATGAGTGGGAACTGGTACGGATTAGGGTTGTGCATGAATGCAATTCTCAGGATTCGATTCAATTCAAACCCAATCTCCAAAAATTCAATTTGATTTGAAACTTTAAAATTCAAATTTACCCAAATTCAATTCGAATTAAGCAAATGCAAATATATTCGTTTTAATTTCTGATTCTAATTTGCACTTACGAATGTCGACAACATTTGCACATGCCCACATGCATCGTTAAAAATCCCATACACATCTGTACACATCCGTATGCATCCCATATTTATCCCATATGCAACCTGTTTTCATTCCATACGGATCCGTACAAATGCATACGGATGTGGGAAAGATACGTGCATGCAAGTACGCATCATGTACAAACCCATACATATACCAATGTCCAAATAATTCAAATGAACAGATTCAAAAATCTGAAATTTGTTTGAATGTTTGAATTTGTTTGAATTGTGAATGTCTTTGAATATTCATGAACATCCCTGCTATGGATTTATGCCCTAGAATGACTTTTTTTCCCCAAAAATCTCATCCCATCCCTTTTAGTAGAACATAAATAACATCAAACCCACGTCTAGTGTTCTTCTCTGCACTCCTGCCTATTTATTTCCACTGATTTCCTCTTGACGATCTGACCACTGATTAGAGTGGAGGAGTATAGACAGGGCAGATTGACATGAGTTTCATTTAAATTCAAGGAACTCTGTTCCACCGAGGGCACAGCTAACTTCCTTACACATGACAAGCATCCCCACTGATAATTCTCCCTCACCCCTCTGCTAAAGGAATTAAATCTACCAAAAGAAAACCCTTGTCTGGAATTCCCCAAATCAAGTGGTTCATCTACACAGAAATTCTTTATACTGTCATTCTTAAGTACCTCGGGGTTCTCGCTGAAAGACAAGTGGCCAGGAGGGAACGGAGACGGTTGCTTTCAGCACCCCTCGGATACACAGGCAGCAGATGGGGGGAGGCAGTGGAATTATAAAGTACACACGATAAAACCTGCTGCTTGGGCAGGCACCAGACACAGGGTATTTGCTTACCCATCTTTCCTCTGATAAGAAGTGGAGATGAAATTCTTGCCATGGTGACATGTCAAGGATGTGTACCAAGCTGGCAGTTATCTAACTCATTAAGCCATTTCAAAGATGAATATTGAACTGTATTTTCAAGAAAATAAGGGCCTTTCTGCACTGGCTCTAAAAACGGATTTAGAGCCAGATGTGGAACGCATTTACACTTGGCTTTCGCATAGGGGCCAGAATTAGGACCCCTTTGAGTAAGCCGCATATCGGCAGGTTTTGCCGCCAAAATCCTACCCAGATGTAAGACCTGGGTAAGAAATCTAGCTTTCCCCCTGAAAACGGTTTGGAAACGAACGTTTCCACACCGGAGGGGGAAAAGCCGGATTGCTGGCGCATGCCCAGCTGTCAGAGTGGCAGAGGGAATGTTCTGCCACTCTGACAGCTGGGCGGGTCCGGCAGCCGGCTTCCCTGTCTTCCCTTTGCCAGAGAACTGACGATCCTCGGTTCTCTGGCAAGGGTAAGGCACCCCCACACCCACTCTCACCCCCAACAACCCCAGAAAGACCCTACAGGACTTACCTGACCGGCTCCACCTCAATTCTGAGCCTCGACACGCCGGCGCGAATCGCACATGCCCGCGCAGCCTTGCAGGTCCCTGCTCGCCAGGGATCATGGGAAATGTAGTTCTGGCCTGCTGCAACCGGCAGCGATTCACGCCGGCGCTGCTAGGCTCAGCATTGACCTGCAGAGGATCAAGGACATCTAGGTGGGGTGGCAAGGGTAAGGCACCCCCTACGTTCACCCCCACCCCACCAAGAATCCCTCCCTCCGATGTCCCTGATGGTCTGCAGGTCAATGCTGAGACTACATTTTCCAGCATCCAGTGGCCTTGCCGGTCCCAGCACCCCAATGCTCTGGGGGGACGATCGTGAGGGGGGGTGATTGGGTGGGGGTGGGGGAGTGGGCCCCTCCCCCTTCCCCTCCCCCTCCTGGCATCAAAAACTTTTACTGCAGGTTCCAACATGGAAGCAACAGTAAAGGTTTTTGTTCTCTCTGCGAGATCGCAGGCTTGGAGGGGTGGGGTGGGCCGTCCCCCCTGCTCCAGGTGGGCACCCCCGGGGCCTCTCAGGAGCAGGTGGGAGGGAGCCCCATGCCCCTCCCCCCCGGCGATCTGGCCGGGTAAAACTTTACTCCACTTTAACGCAAATTGGAGTAAAGTTTTACCTGGCGAGATCGCCAGGGGGGAGGGGCATGGGGCTCCTTCCCACCTGCTCCTGAGAGGCCCCGGGGGTGCCCACCTGGGGCAGGGGGGCAGGCCCCCCCCGTCCCCACAAGCCTGCGATCTCCCAGGAAGATCCAGGAGGGAGGTGCTTTTACTCCACTTCCAAAGTGGAAGCAGGAGTCAAAGTTTTTGTTCTCCCTGCGAGATCACAGGCTTGGGGGGGTGGGGGGCCCCGCCCCCCCTGCCCCAGGTGGGCACCCCTAGGGCCTCTCAGGAGCAGGTGGGAGGGGCCCCACACCCCTCCCCCCGGTGATCTCGCCAGGTAAAACTTTACTCCAGTTTGCGTTAAAGTGAAGATTTACCCGACCAGATCGCGGGGTGGGAGGGGCGGGGGGCTCCCTCCCACCTGCTCCTGGGAGGCCCCGGGGGTGCCCACCTGGGGCAGGGGGGCCAACCCACCCAACCACTCCAAGCCTGCGATCTCGCAGGGAGAACAAAAACCTTTACTGTTGCTTCCACTTTGGAACCTGCAGTAAATGTTTTTGATGCTGGGAGGGGGAGAGGGAGGGGGAGGGGGAGGGGGAGGATCCCACCCACCCCCAATCACCCCCCTCACAATCGCCCCTCATCCCAGGGCATTGGGGTGCTGAGACCGGCAAGGCCACGGGATGCTGGGAAATGTAGTCTCAGCATTGACCTGCAGACCATCAGGGACATCGGAGGGAGGGATTCTCGGTGGGGTGGGGGTGAAAGTAGGATTTGCCGTACCCTTGCCACCCCACCTAGATGTCCCTGATCGTTTGCAGGTCAATGCTGAGCCTTGCAGCGCCAGTGCGAATCGCTGCCGGTCGCAGCAGGCCAGGTCTACATTTCCCATGATCCCTGGCGAGCAGGGACCTGCAAGGCCGCACGCGCATGCGCGATTCACGCCAGCCTGCCGAGGCTCAGAATTGAGGTGGAGCCGGTCAGGTAAGTCCTGTAGGGTCTTTCTGGGGGTGTTGGGGGTGAGAGTGGGTGTGGGGGTGCCTTACCCTTGCCAGAGAACCGAGGATCGTCAGTTCTCTGGGACAGGGAAGGCAGGGGAGCTTGGTGCCGGACTCGCCTACCTGTCAGGCTGTCAGAGCATGCGTTCTGCCTCCCTGACAGCTTGGCAGGTGCCGGCAGGGCCGGTTTGGGGTGGGTGCATTTGCACAGCACCAACCCCAAACCGTTTCCCAATCCGGCCTTGCCGCCGCGGCCCCGCATGTGCGCGTACGCACGGGGTCTGGGAGAAACCGTTTGTCCGGGAAAGCTGCCCGCTCACCTACAAACACACAGCTGGTAAGAGATTGCTCCGCAAAGATACAGCCCCAAACGATGTCCGAAAAGCAGGAATCCAAAACAGTCCAAGTCCAGGGTTAACGAGGGTCGTACAAACAGTCCAGTCCGAGGTCAGGGCAGCCAGAAGGGTGGTCAACGGGTACGTTCCAAGGTCTAGGGTTTCCAAGCAGTCCAGGAGTCAGATACAGCAGCTTTCTCTTAAGGTGAACAAATAGTTTCTGACAAAGGGCTTGAGCATCTGCCCCGTGTTTTAACTTTGCAGATTGAGTTCACAGGTGCAGGTGATCTGCATGTTTCTGGGCCAGCCTGTTTGATCTTCTTAACCCTTGCTTCTCTGCTCTCCTTTGCTTAAAGCTGGGGATCTCTGGGCTCTGCTGTTCCCTGTCTCCCACATCCTGCACCTCTGCTGTGGTAGGGCTGGGCTGCTGAACCCCAGGTTCCAATGGGGCTGGGGGGTCAGAACTGGGTCCTGGCATCACCTCAGGTTCCTCCTGTACCTCAGGAAGTGAATCCTCCTCATCCTCTAAGTCATCATCCTGGCTGACCATGACACCGTTTCTGCTCGAAACGGATTTCCCTTTGAAAACGTTTTGGCCGAAAACGGATCTCATAGATCCGTTTTCGGCGGCAAATGCAGAAAGGCCCTAAGTCTCCTCATCTTCCTTCCTTCCTTCCAGTTTAGTCTAGTGGTTAGGGAGCCGGACTCTTATCTGGGAATACCGAGTTCGATTCCGCCCTCCCCCATGAAGCCAGATGAGTGACCTTGGGCTAGTCACAGCTTTCTTCTGAGGTCTCACAGCCCCACCTACCTCACAAGGAGAAGAATAGAAAAGCTTTGTCACCACTTTCAGTCCCCTTAAATGGGTGAGAAAAGTGTGATAGAAAAGCCGACTCTTCTTCCTTCCTTCTTTCCTTCCTTCCTCCTTCCTTCCCTTACCCCCTCCCTATCATTTTACATCAAAACACCAAAGGTTATGTTACATAGGAGGCAAAATGCTCCCCTACATGCAAAAGCAGTGTGCCACCAGTCATGTGCTCCTCCTGCACAATTTCCAACCGGAAGACACATGGATAGGGATGTATACAAATATTCGTAACATTTGAAATTTGTACACATTTGGCTGAATTTGGACATTCGTATTCAAATTGAATGTTGGTACATTTGAAGATTGACATTCAAATTCGAATCAGCTGTTCTGATACATTCATATGATGTTTTGCATGGGACTCGTAGATGGGATTCATATGGGATTGAACTTTTGTATCAAATCGAATCCGACAACATTTGAAAGAGATCTATTCAAACAAATATGAATTTTCTTGCATTCGATTCAATGCAAATTGAATTTTTAAAAATCCATACACATCTCTACATGGGGATGGAGAATCCAGAGCCTTACCAGCTCTGCTGCTAGTATAAGAGTTGTGCACTATTTGGAATCTCACTCATGCTGCACTACCAAGGCAAGAGCAAAAAGCCTGGAATCTTTTCCTTGTTGTTTTCTCTTGCCCTGCTTCTGTAAGTCAAACATTTAGTAACTGCAGTGTAGCATAGTGAGTATGGAATGGAGCAGTTGAGGTAAATAAAAGCAAAAGCCCTCCTGCAAGAAGCCAGTATTTAATGTGACTTAATAAAAAAAAATGGAAATCTATTCTTGTAGCATGGATAAGTAATAATGTTATGTGAATGACTTGCAATAGTGTTTCATCTGCATCCCTCAAAGAAGCATTGCATAATCCCTGGTCCTCCCTGGGACCCATTTCAAACCGGCTTTAGGACAGGCTTTGGGGTTGAGACCGCCATGGTTGCCTTGACCGACGATCTGCGTCTGAGCATTGACGGGGGGAGTGTGACCCTGTTGGTGCTCCTAGACCTCTCAGCGGCTTTTGACACTATAGATCACGGCATCCTCTTGGACCGCCTGAAGGGGTTAGGTATCGGGGGCACTGCTTTGCAGTGGTTCCGGTCCTTCCTCTCGGGCAGATCTCAGAGGGTGCTGCTCGGGGACTGTAGCTCCAGTAAGAGGTACCTCACTTGTGGGGTTCCTCAGGGGGCTATTTTGTCCCCGATGTTATTTAACATCTATATGAAGCCGCTGGGTGAGATAATACGGAGTCATGGTGCTGGGTCTTATCAGTACGCTGATGACACCCAAATCTATTTCTCCGTGTCTCGTTCGTCGGCCTCGAACTCCGATGGCATCTCTTCTCTCAATGAATGTCTTCAGGCGGTAATGGGCTGGATGAGGAAAAACAGACTGAAACTGAATCCAGACAAGACGGAGGTGCTCATGGTAGCGGCCCCGAAACCAAGAATTGGGTTGCAACCTCCAGTCCTGGATGGGGTCACACTCTCCTCCAGTGACTGTGTTCGCAGTCTGGGGGTGCTCCTTGACTCGTCGCTCCTGATGACAAATCAGGTAAATGCGACGGTCAGGAGTGCCTGTTATCAGCTTCGGCTGATACGCCAGCTGCGCCCTTTTCTGGAAGTAAGGGATCTCGAGACTGTTGTGCACGCGCTGGTAACCTCACGCCTTGACTTCTGTAACGCACTCTACATGGGGCTACCCCTGTGCTTGACTCGGAAATTACAGCTGGTTCAAAACATGGCAGCCAGGCTTGTCTCAGGAACATCTAGGAGGGACCACATCACTCCCGTTTTGAGGTCCCTCCACTGGCTGCCTATCAGCTTCCGGGCCCAGTACAAGGTGTTGGTTATCACCTTTAAAGCCCTAAATGGCTTGGGTCCAAGCTATCTCAGGGACCGCCTCCTCCCGTACAATCCTCCCCGCACTCTCCGGTCCTCTGGGAGGAACTTACTGCAGCCTCTAAAATCTAGGCTTGCGGCGACCTCCCAGAGGGCGTTCTCTGCTGTCGCCCCCAAACTCTGGAACGACCTGCCGGATGAGATCCGTCAGATAACATCATTAGACAGCTTTAAAAAGGCGGTCAAGACGGATCTCTTCCGGCAGGCCTTTCCAGATTAACCATCCCGGCCCAGATTCCCTGATTCCTCCCGTGGCCCCATCTTAGTGATGGTTGAGGATCAGTAGAGGGACATCAGGGTTTTTAGTTTTTATATGTTTTATGCATTGATATTATGTTTTAATATGTTATACTGTTTAATACCGTCTTAAGGGGGGGAGGGATAAGGTGTTTTTAATTGTTATATTTTACATTTTACTGTTAACCGCCCGGATTGGTTTGCCATAGGGCGGTATACAAATAAATATTATTATTATTATTATTATATCCTGCCAGCAGACTTGGAAAGCCAAGGATCGAGAGGGCTGGTAGTTATTGACTTTTGGACACCCAAACCATTCAAAACATAGCCAGCACTTAACTACATGCTAGCTAAGTGCAAATCATCTCCATGAAGAAGGCGATTGGCGTGTCATGACTGTGCACTCTTGTGCACCGCAATCGCAACAGCAGACATGTGTGGCGCCTTTGCTGCAGGAGTTGAGCAACACAGCAAGCAACTGTGCCTACGCCACCAAGTCATATGCCCTGTTTGAATGTAGCGTGCAGGAGTTTAACAGCCAGCAGCCACCAAAGGTATGTGGTGGAGCACGAAATGTGTTGCACACTTATCCTGGCTGTGGGACACTCCAGCATTGTGCAGAGACTCTTCTGGTATAGAAGTGTCTCTGTGCAATGCAATGCATATTTTATGTCTGGGAGCATAGCCTGAGTGTCTCTTTTCACCAAGTGCAAAAAAGCCCTCTGCCCAGAAGGGGTTTAGCTGTCAAACTAAGTAACTTGCTAGTTAGTTATTCAGTTCTAACATTTCTCTCCTACCCTTCACCTGCAGGTCCCATGGTAGCCCACAAAGATGCACTAAAACAGGTACTAAAACATATTTTGAAATATAACCCATTCCACCTCCCTACCTCCTTGGTAAGACCACATACAGAGGATCTAGGAATTAAAGACCCAGGTGAAAAGGTACATTTTAACCAGGGGAAAGTTTGCACTTCCCGTCCCATCCAGGTGATGAGAATGGTGAACTTGCCTCCACATGAGCTAGCATTCACATTGCAAATGCTAGTACATGCCATTCCCCCCCCCCCTCCATGTCCACAGACTTACTTGAAGTGAAGATGCACAGTCTGGTTGCTGCCATCTTGGGTGTTTTTCCACTGTCACTAGAAGTACCCATTAATGGGTACTTAATGGCATTTTTGTACCCATTAATGAGTACTTAATGGGTACTTTTAGTGACAGTGGAAAAACACCCCTTGTCTCTGCATGCTGTCACCGTTGTGTGTGTGCTGGTGCTGTCTCTGGGATAACAGTGATGCAACATGCATGCATGCTGATGCTGGCATGTCACGTACCCCTCTGTGTACCATAGAAGTTTGGATGGGCTCGCTGGAAGACACGGCAGAATGCATCTGGATTTAATAAGTGTGCATGGGGAACATGAAATTGTGCTCTATATGTAGTTTACTTCCAGTGTGCTCCTGCATGGAAGGGGCTGTTTCTGAGTTGGAAACAGCTCCTTCCAGTTCAGATGCTCCATCTGGGAGTACACTGGAAGCTGACAACCGGACCAAATGCAGAAAGGCCTCTGGGTGCCAAAAAACATATCAAGTTGGCACTTGACGCACCTCTTCTGGAAGGCTATTCCAAAGCCAGGGGGCTGCTACGGAGAAGTTTCTTTTGTACGTAGAGTACTGGGAACACAAGAGTCACAGTCATGTGCACAAATGAAATTTTTGGGATTTGATTTGATTCAAATTGAATACTCAAAAATTCAATTCGATTCGAATCTTTAAAATTCAAATTTAACAAAATTCAATTTGAATTAAGCAAATTCGAATCTATTCATCCAAATTTTTTATTCAAATTTGCACTTACGAATGTCAACAACATTCACATGTGCCCATAGGCATCGTTAGGCATCCTGCATGCTTCCATACCCAAACATACACGTTTGTATGCACCCTGTAGTTATCCTGCATGCAACTCATTTTTGTCCCGTGCACATCTGTACAAATGTGTACGGATGCTGGAAAGATGCATATCTGCAAGCACGCATTGTGTACGAACCCGTACATATGCAAATGTCTGGATAATTCAAACAAATAGATCCAAAATTCAAAATTTGTTCAAATCGTTAAATTCAAACTTATGGACATTTGATTCAAATTCAGATCTTGAAATTCAGGCAGATTCTACCAAATTCCGAATACCTTTGAATGTCTGTGCACGCCCTTAGTCTTGGGGCACTCTGACTGCACCTCCTGGCTGTGAGACCAGAGCAAATGCTCTGACCCACCCAGAAGAGACCTTCTTCCCAGAGGAGACACTGCTGCAGAATCAGTCTGAACTTCCTTTCCCATTTTTCTTCTGTGACGTGGACCTACTAATAGTCTAGTCCTTATATCGGTAGAAGCATACAGATGTTGAAATAAAATCTCACTGCTCAACTTTTACAGTATAGTTGGCTTTTCCCTCGATATGAATAAATCTTTCTCTGTTCTTCTCGCCAAGAAAGATTCTGCCATTAGCCAAAGTCTAGTCCAGTTTGGTGGAAAGGAATGAGGTGATATAGGATGGGGAAAGGAGGGAGGGAAACGCTCAGAGACATTTAAAATTTCAATTACCTGGGTGACTGGGATGGTTTTCTGAAAATATAGTCTGAGAAGGGCAGCTATTGGAGGTGTCTTGTTTAATATGCATTCCTGGAAATATAAGCACTACATAATAATTTCCAGAGTGGTACAAATGTTCTGCCTTGTATTGGAGATGTTGCTGAGTGCATAATGACAGAAGCTTTTGTCATCTGAGCATTACCACTTCAGTCCAGGTAGGAATTAATGCCTCTGGAAAAAGACTATTATAATGTAACATGATACAGAGCAATCTCTCAGCAAATTGTGGGGAATATGACAGTACATCACGGCACCGAGGAAAGAGCACGGCACAACGAAATGCAAAATGATGGTTAATACACCTTCTCTTTCCTTCCACATTAAAGTCAGGGAAATGAGATTCAGTGCGGTGGCTACTTCCTTGGATCCATTCTCTTCTCTCAACTTTCTGTCTTTCACTTCTGCTGATTGCTTGAGCCGTTTCTGAAGCAAGAGATTAGTAAAGAGCAATCATTCATCTGTTCTCCTCTAGATGCATTTGCTGTTGGAGAAGATCCATTGGTCATCTATTGGTTCCAAGTAGGGATGTGCATGAATATTCATAATATTCAAAATTCGTACGAACGCATATGAATTTGTACATTCGAATTTGAATTGAATGTTGGCACATTCGAAGATTGACGTTCAAATTTAGATGGAATGTTTTGATACATTTGTGTGATGCTTTGTATGGGATATGTATGCATTTGTGTGGGATTCATATGGGATTGACCATTTGTATCAAATTCAAATCCTACTACATTTGATGGGGATCTATTCAAATGGATACAAATTTTCTTGCATTCGATTCAATATGAATCAAATACCCCCCCCCCAAAAAAAAAGAATAAATTCATGCACATCCCTAGTTCCAAGTAATCTGAACCTCTTTTGACATTTCCGTTAAACTTCTTTGGACATATTCCAGAACCTGTCCAAGTTATTTGGCTATTCTGGGGGTTCATTAGTCAGTTCTTCCATAATGAAAATGTCTTAATCTTTACAAAATCTCAATCACTTTTTCAAAATGGTTTTACTAAATGGAAAGGACATAAGAACCTAAGAGGAGCCCCACTGGATCAGGCCATAGCCCATGTAGTCCTGCATCCCATCTCAACATCCGTTGCTTTTGGATAACACAAACAGAAGACAAAGGCAAAACCTCCACATGCTCTAGAACCCCTACAAATGGCCTTGAGAGGCATCCTTCCCTTCTCTCCAACCTGGAGGAAGAACCTAGTAGCCATTCTAGGCACCACATAGGGCATTTTTTGTACCCATTAATGGGTACTTACTGGGTACTTCTAGTGACAGTGGAAAAACACCCATAAGCATCCATTCTAGTAGCCATGGACACAGCTGTCCTCCATGAATTTATCTAATCCTTTTTTAAAAAGCAGGTTGATTGCTATCACCACTAGCTCTTCTGTCAGGCTGGAAGCCCTGCCTGAGGAGGAAGAGGAGGACCTTGCTATCTCTCCAAGGGTGGTGATCTAGTAGTGGCATCCTAGACTCCTGTGCCCTCTGCATGACTCTTCAGCTGGGATGGGCCCTGATCATTTGGAGCTGCTTCCTTGCAGGACTGGGTCCCTCTTGTCAGCTGCTCTGGACTCCACCTGGTCTCAGCTACACCAGAGACCATCAAGGACAGCTGCTTATGCCACCACTCCTGTGGGTGGTCTAGTAGTGGCAGCCTTGACCCCTCTGCCCTCTGGGTGACTCTCCAGCCTGGCAGGGCACAGACATCTTAATGGAGGGGATTGTTTGTGGAACTGGGGCCCTTAGTCAGCTATTCTGGACCCCACTTTCCCTTAGCTGCCTCAGTCTGTCTGTGTAGGCGTTCGGCTTATTTTACAATGTTTTGTGTGATGTACAATTTTTATAATGTATTTTTTATTATAATGTTTTGGTTTTTATTTTGCATTGTGTATTTTTGGTTTGTTGTAAACCACCTTGGGCAAATTTTATTTTGTCACGCAGCATACAAATAAAATGGAAGTGAAATGAAATGGTATGACCTTCTAGGTGAAAAAAACCACACACCTTCCCTCTTTGGTCCTAACTCTCCTGCTCACAAGCTTCATAGAGTGGTCTCTGGTTCTAGTGTTGTAAGACAAAGAATTTTTCTTCATTCACCTTTTCCACAGCATGCCTCTTTATTTGATACTATGGGAGTGTGAGGAGGACAGCCAAACTCTAACAAGGGATGTCATGGGACTGTAGCCTACATGACCCCCCAAATCCTCTTCTTTCTCTGAGCCATGGACATTGCCAGGCAGTGCTGTCTTGTAGATCCCATGACAAGTGGGAACTGGCATTTTGGCATGAGGCTGGATGTACAGATTTGATAATATATATATCACAACTCTATGCCAGGCCCAATAAAGATATTTCGTATACTATAAAGTATGTTTTCAGGAAAAGAAAAACTTCCTGGAAATGCTTAAAAGACAAACAAAAGATCACTCCTTAGTTTGCTTATGCAGATCTGATCAGTCTGAAATCATTAGCACCTGAACAGTTTTGTTTGCCTTTTGTTAAGATGTCCGGCTGAAAACAATATCTTATCTCAAGTGGCAGAACAAAATCTGGCTAATCAAGCAGCCAGGCAGGTCAAAAGTTCAGCCTTGGGACTCCTTGAGGTGGTCTGGCCCTGCTCCTTCACAAGATTCAAATTTCCCGCTTCAGATCTGATTGGTTTGGCCCTGCATTTGGGGGGTGGGGGAATAAAATAAAATATGTATCTGATAAGAACTAATACATATCCAATATATATCCTGTAACATTCCTTCTCTGAAAGTATCAAATCTGACCTGAATCCACTTTTAATCCACTCTTGATCCATGTCGAATGCAATCTGCATCCATTGCAGATGTGACTGGCGCAGCCACTTTCCCACCTCCCCAGTTTAACCACTGTCCAACCTATTTGTACAAATGTTCAAACGATTCCTAATAACGCCCAGAACATTCATATTCACACGAATGCTAATGTACAAATATCCTAACATTGTATTTGTATATGAATGTCCAGATCCATACGAATTCGTATGAATAATGAATGGTACAAATATTCGTGCCCATCCCTACTTGTAACCCACTCTGGGGAAATGGAAACTGTGAATTATAATGATATTACTGAACGTGCACATTATCACCAAAAGTTAGCTTAGTCTTACCTCTCACGACTACATATAATACCTTTGTAAGCTCAAATACTGTCCTCCTTAGCCCAACCCTGTGTCCTCAACACCTTAATCATGTGGTGTAGATATGTGATTAGGAGCTACACAATTGCCCGATGACTGTAAAAATCAACTCCTCATTGTTACTGAGCTTTAGATCTTTTTTATCCTACCCTTACTCTCCAGAGCTTGGGGTGGAACCTAGCAATAAACCCAGCAGATTAATTCTGCCCACTTTAAGTTTTCCAGGCATATACCGAGAGGTCCATTCTGTGCTACTTTACACATTTACATAAAATATGACTATAGATGTAAAGTAAGCGTTTTAACATGTTTGGTGGAATTCATTGCTTGGTTCTGTTGTTGATCTCCCCCACCCCCCACCCCCAAGAAACTACCTTCGCTCTGGGGTTCTTATATAAAACATATCTTCTGTTATGTTGCAACTGTTGTATTTTCCATCAGAAAATACAGGGTTTTTTTTTCATGTTCATTTTCTCCGGAAAGTGCACATTTTGTACGTATCAAACTGAAATATAGAATCTGTACCTGTGAGTCAGTTTGCTCTTGTGGGTGTCTTGTCATGCCCTTGTCATGGGGTGTTTCTGCACTGGCTGCGGAAATCCCAAAAAGAACACATGTAAGACACATACAGAACACATATAAGACTTACCTTCTGCATTGGAGGCCAGATCCGGGACTCTTCGCGGCGGCCGCTTCTGCACACTGGCACGTGAGACCTGTTCTTAATGGGGTCTCACCTCCAAAAGATCCAGTCTCTGGGAAGACCTCGAAAATTAGGTCTTCCATCCAGCCCCTGGCCTCTATCCATTTGGAAGCAAGACACTTCTGCACGTGGAGAGGTGAGGGGTCAGATGTGCTGGCAGCACGTGAGGCTGGATCCCGTTTGGAATGGGTCCTGCGACCTCTGCACAGCACCCAGGGGATCTGGCTGGCCAAATCTGTCCTCCCCGTGTGTATGCGGATGTGGGAGGCCTCCAAGAATCCGTCCCTATTTCGGACGGATCCTCAGGAGGACAGATCACTTGGAAATGGATTTTCTTAAATCTGTTTCTCAGTGGCAGGTGCAGAAGCATTCATGGGGTGTTTCCACAGGCCCTTTCTGCACTGGCTCTAAAAACAGATTTAGAGCCAGTTTGGGGAGGGATTAAGATGCAGCTTCCACAAAGGAAACCCAATTAGGGACCCTTTGGGGAAGCCGTGACCGCATTTTGGCATGCAAGACCAGTTCTTAAACCGGTTTTGCTGCCAAAATCCTACTCAGATGTAAGACCTAAAAAATTAGGTCTTACATCTGGCTCTTCCCCTGAAACTGTTTTGGAAGCAGGACGTTTCCGCAAATGGCAGGGGAAGAGCCAGGTTGCCGGCACATGCCCAGCTGGCACAGAGGGAGAGCGCATGCTTTCCCTCTTTGACAGCTGGGCCCTCCCCCCGGCCTCCACGCTTGGCTCCATAGGAGCCAGCACGGGGAAGCTGGCAGCCGGGTTCCCCAGGTTCCCCTTCACCCAAGAAGGCACGATTGCACCTTTTCAGGTGAAGGAGAACCCGGGGAAGCCAGCTGCCGGCCTCTCCATGCTGGCTCCGATGGAGCCAATCGTGGAGGCCAGGGAGAGGGCCCAGCTGTCAAAGAGGGCTTTGATGGGGGAGGGCCTTCAGAGGCTGGATTGGGATGGGTGCTGGTGCATCTGCACAGCACCCACCCCAATCCGTTTCCCCCATCCAGCCTAGCTGCTGCTGCCCCACACATGTGCGTGTGAGGCCTCTGAGGATCTATCCCAAATAGGACTACCCTTGAAGATGGTCTGGAAGCTGCAACTAGTGCAGAATGCAGCGTCTCAACTACTGATGGGATTCTTTGGCCAAATGCAAAACATGCCAGTCCTGAAAGGCCTGCATTGAGAGTCTAATTCAAGGTTGATATATAAAGCCCTAAACAGCTCAGGACATGGGTATTAAGATCTCAGAGAGAGGACCTTCTTATAGTCCCCAAGTAAATAAGACCACTAGCTCTCAAAAACAAAGTGTTAAATGAAATGAACAGGTGTGAATGGGTAATCCATCCCCGTGTGGCCTAGCCTTCCTGCACTACAGCCTAGAAGGTGTACTTGGGCATCCATTCTAGTAGCCATTGATACATCTGATTAGATTTTTGTCACTGTCGCACTTTGGCATATTTTTGTATGCCCTGAATAAAATTCACCAGTGAAAAACAACAATTTGCCTCATTCCTTATATCAACGTGCCTTTTTTCCTAACCATGCCTGCCCAAGTAGCAGTTGAGAAAGAATATCATTTAATTCTGCTGGAGGTCACTAAGTGCATTGTGGGGAAAGAAGGTAGCAAAGGAAGAAGCTCCCAAAGCAAACAGAAGGAACACAGGAGTTTGCTCATTGACAGAGACACTGGAAACTGCCTGAGGCAGCAGATAGGAGCAAGTAGCCTAACATCTAAATCTGGACCCCATCCCCTTCCTTCCAGATCCTCATCATTTATTTATTATTAGCATCTCCTCCTTCCCCAAATGTTCCCAAAGCTGTGTGCAACTGTGCTATTGTCATTTGCACAGTTCTGGTGAAATATACAACTCTCAGAAGCCACCAATGTCAATTTGAACTGCCTTAGCATGTCAGAGATGTTCTCAGTAGCCGCTGCTTAACAGGACTCTTGCATTTCTCATCTCTCATTACTGAGCTTAAAAAGATGTGGACTTTCCTGTCAATCCACTCATTATGTGAGAGGGCCATCATAGAGGCTAATTGTAATGGCAAAAGAAGAAGAAGTAAAAAACAACTTCATCCTTTTTTCACTCCTTTAACTAGCTGCTCTCCTGGCAAGGAAGGGAACAAAGGAAGCAGCAGAAATGTGACTTTATTGACTTGTTAGTTCTAAACTGCTGGTACATTCTGATCTTATTTCTCTCCAAGGTGTTCACGAGCCCAGGAAGGGAATGCATTAAGCATCATGATGGCATTAAAAAGAAACTGCGTAGTGATTTAGTTCCACCTTGCACAATCACTGTGAAGAATTGTGTTATGCCAGAATTGTATAATTTGTAGGGAAAATGCAGTGTTTCAAAACACCTCTTCATGTTGGTAGGAACAAAGTTGAATTCTCAGGGAGCTTTCATTTTAAAAGTCAACTTTGCAAATAAAAAATAATAATAAAAGTGGCACCCCCTACTCCAAATTAAGGAGATTGGACTTATTATTGTGTGCTCCCCATATTACACATCTTGGACATGCACAACAAGGAAAATGAGGGTTCACCAAGCAGGAAATGAACATAAAGAACAGGAACCGGTTAACATTTTAAAAGTGGTGGGGTAAAAAGAAAAACAATATGTGCCTGGAAAAATAAAAGTAAACTTTCTTTTTTGTAAATAGTACAAGTATATTTGAGTACTAATGGATAATATCTGAAGGAACAGCTTCTCCCATATCGACCTGCCCGTACCTTAAGATCTGGAAAGGAGCCCTTCTGGTTGTCCCACCGCCCTCAGCAGCAAAAGGGGTGGGTACCCCAGAGAGGGCCTTCTCAGTGATGGCCCCCACACTATGGAATCGTCTCCTCCTTGAGGTGTGTTTATCTCCTTCACTGTCCACATTTAGGAAGGCAGTGAAGACGCACCTCTTTGCCCTGGCCTTTGATTACATGATACACTTTCCTTTCCCACTTGCAGATGCTACTGTTGTAATACATAGGGCGAATACCCACCGCAAGCTTATTTTGCTTTCCCTAAACCGAAATAATAGAACCGGATGCAAACATGAATTTGCCTGTTCCCATTACTTTTAACTTAATTGCGTTGGATCTGGATTCTGAGGATCATATGTGGGGTACGTGACTGAAGGTGGGACTCAAGTGGCTACTTTTTAAAAGCCGTTTTTCGGGGCTGCTCTGCCCTCTTCCTTCTGGCATGGACATGCCACCCATAAGGGACCCCTTCACTGAGCCTAACTGGGTGGCTGCCGCTTCCATGGATGGAGGAAAAATGGCAGCGGGCAGTCAGCCAGCGATTCTTTCCCCTCCTCTCCCCATTGCTCAGGGCACACAGCAGCAGCGGCAACTAAAGCCCCTTTGCTTTAAACATTCACATTCAGCTGCTTTCCTCCCTTTCCCTTTCTAAAGTCAGAACTCCAATGAGCTAGAATTGCGCAAAATTGCAACATTGTTATTCCAACCATCAAGGTGTGAAGTGGTTCCATCGCTACAGTGTAGCGATCCCTGTTAAGTGGATTTTTACACTGAAATCACTGTCTTTGGAAGCAAGCTATTGGGAGAGGGAAACCCTAAACATGGATTCTCTTCTCTTAAAATGGTACTTTCCACACAGTAAAAAATGTAAAACATTTCAAGCGCACGATCGGGAGTGAGACCTGTTGAAAACAGGATTGAGATTCACCACGCTTTGGGGTGGTTTAACACGGGAAAAGCGTGTTAAGCCAAACTGCCATGCGGACTCCAAGGATTGAAAACGTTTTGAATCCGAGATAAGGTTACCGTGAAGACACTGTCTTAGTGTTGTTCTTTTAATGTTTGATTTTAGATGTTGTTACCCACCTGGAGACCTTTTGGTATAAGGTAGGATAAAATGTAAAGAAACAAATGTATTTGACATCAAATATGCATTATGCAGGGTCAAGCACCAAAGGTGTCCTTTTCGGAACAATGAAAACCCTTTCATTAGGTAGGAACTGCATAGCAACTTTATGATACTTTGAATGCACAATGTGGGTGCATGTGTATTATGCATGCAAATGGAGCTACTCCTGGAGTTTGATAATCCCTCTGCCATCAAATCTAAAGTTGGGTATTCCTTAGTGATGGGCCAAATTAGTTTATGTTCAAGCAAAGGATGTTCAATTGGTTCAAATTTGATTTTTTGTTTTTTCTTTCTTAATTTTTATTGTTTCCTCAGGATAATTTAAAACATACAATATTCAAAATGATTAAAATTAGACACTTGCTATTCTCTTGATTATGTCAAAGACTTTCAGTCGCCTTCTTTTTGCTTCATTATAGTTCTAACAGTCTGTATCCCAAAAAGTTTTCCCCTTCTTCCAGTTTGTTTTATTAGTCTATAAAACATACAACTAGTAAACCATTTTCTTCTCTTGTGGATAATAAACGATTACCAATTTTTAATACATTTTTCCAATGATGAGTCTCTTACCAGAATAGTTAATTTGCCCATTTCTGTGAATTCCATCACATTAACCACCTCACCTTCTATTGAGGGAATATGCCTGTTTTCCATCTCTGGGCATATACAAGACTCATGGTTGTTACCATATATAGTATTAAAATTATCCATTCATCTATTTTTTTTCCAATTAAATCTAGCAGTGTCACGTCACAGGCCGGTCAGGCAACAGACAAACACTTGTGCAGCTACTCAGTTCCGAGGGTCCCAGGCGTTCTCAAGGTCAGTTCCGGTCTGGGGTCTAGGAGTCCTGAAAGTCAGCAAAGGTCAGGCAGTCCAAAGGGTCAGCAGGTCACAAGGAGTCCAGGATTTCAAGCTCAGGTAACACAAGACTACAAAGACGGTGTCTGGAGCAACTTAAGGCAAGGTGAGCTTGTTCTTAAATAGAAGAGCCAGAGCCATGCCCACGGTGCAGCTGGGCTAATTGCTCTGATCTGCGTCTCACCTGCTTCTGCTGCCTAAGCAGGCAATGAGAGAGCCTTTGATTAGGCCCACTGCTGGTGGATTCATCATCAGAGCTGTCTGGCTGCTCACCTGGAACCGGCCTTAACTTTTCCATGTCATGCTGTGGCTGCTCCTCAGCCTGTGGTAGCATTGCAGCCATATCCTCTTCTGATGAGGCTGAACAGGGCATGACAAGCAGAAACATTTAAGGTTTCAGTCTTAAATATACTCTTAACACTGTTTGCATTTCTTTATGTATTCCGAACCAAAATTGTTTTGCTTTTGAACATCTCCACCACATGGGATACATTGTTCCTAATTTTTTTTTTCAAATTTCCCACACTGATTGGGGCCTTCAGCATACATTTTGGACAACTTATGTGGGGTCAAATACCATCTGCACAAATGCGTATGGATATGGAAAAGTTGTGTACATGCAAGAACACATTGTGTACAGACACGTGCATATACAAACGTCCGAATAATTCAAATGAATAGATTCAAAAATCCAAATTTTTTTGAAGGCCTAAATTCAAATTTATGGACATTCTATTCAAATTCATATGCCAAATCTGGATGAATTCAATTGAATTTCAAATATCTTGAATGTTCGTGCACTTCACTACTTTGTACATCATTGCAATATTACCTCTTTCCTCTTTCTTTCAGTTCTTAGTCCCAAACTGATTTCTCTTTCAAATGTATTTTTGTTTTGTCAAGTCTAAATCTCTCCAGTAGTAGAGGAAGAGTTGGCATAAAGTAACCACTGTATATTGAGGCCCTCTACAGCTAAATAATCTTCAGACTTCATTTCATATTCATTTATTTGGTTATTCTAATTCAGCAACTTCTCATAAGTCACCCATTCTCCCCTTTTACCATATTCTCTAGATAGTGCTTCCCGTGGGAAGACCCAGACTGGCATTCCAATCTAAAATTTGTTTTTATATTTGTTCCAAACTATTAACAATGCTTGACTTACAACGTGGTTAGAAAAAGGTACATTAACTTTATTATGCCACAGATACCTATGTCATCTACATTTAAAACCAGACATATATTAAAACAACAACAGTATATATGAAAACAGTAAGAGCATCTGTAAAGTGGGAAGAGACAGTATATCCCTATTTAACCAAAGGCGAGGGCAAAGAGGTGCGTCTTCACTGCCTCCCTAAACATATACAGTGAAGCAGCCTGACACACCTCAAGGGGAAAACTATTCCATAGCCTGGGGGCCATCACTGAGAATGCCCTCTCCCAGGTGCTTACCCCTTTTACTACTGAGTGTGGTTGGACAACCAGGAGGGCCTCCCCTCCAGATCTTAAGGCAAGGGCAGGTTAATATGGAAGAAGATGTTCCTTTAGATATTTGGGGCCCAAATCATGTAGGGCCTTATAAGTTAAAGTTAACATCTTGAATTGGGTTCTATAGCAAATCAGAAGCCAATGCGACTCTTTTAGGACTGGCATGATGTGTGTCCAGCCAGCTGTTCGATTCAGCAGTCTAGTAGCTGCATTCTGCACTAGCTGCAGCTTCCGATCTGTCTCCAAGGGCAGCCCCATGTAGAGTGCACTGCAGTAGTCTAATCTGGAGATTTCCAGAGCATGGATAACTGTGGTTTTGAAAACTCTGAACTATCAGATTAAAGGCAATTTTGGTCTGATAGTTGGTGAGAGATCCCATGTAGGTAGCAGGCCTCCTAATTAATGTGATGTTCTTTAAGGCAAAAGGCAGAAATGTGATAGTTGCACCATTTTTCCCAGCCTTAATGTCCTTCCCATTTTGGATCAAGCATCTGTTGCTTCGGTAGCAATCCAATGTTTTCTGTGAATATTAGTAGATTAATGGACACTTGCATACATTAATATGACAAATACATATTTAGTTTTCATTGGTCATAGATAAATAGAGGTTTCCCCACATATAGATGACTTATTCATTATTAATTACACACTCTCATTTTCGTAGTTATATGCTGTTATTCATTTTCTGTGATATATTGACTTCTGTGTTTTTGGACAACATTTATTTACTGGAGTGTTATTTTGTAAAATGTTATTATGAATCCTATGTAACTGAAATGATTTAATCCATTAAACCACTCAAAAGAAAATGCACCTCATATTCCCATGAAGGCCCTTCTGCCACCCTGGGTTAGGATATACTAGGGATGTGCATGAATATTCAAAGGCATTCAAAATCCAATTGAATGTGCCAAATTTTGACATTTGAGTTGAAATAGAATGTCCCTAAATTTGGATGTAAACATTCAAATCGAATTTCAAACTTCAGGTCTATTCATTCAAATTATCCGGACATTTGTATGTGTACAGGTTCATACACAAATGCGTACTTGAAGATCCGGATCTTTCCCTGCATCCATATGCATTTGTATGGATCTGTACGGGATGAAAATGGGTTGCATACAGGATAACTACAGGATGTTTACGGATGCGCACAGATGTGTACGGATGTGGAGAAGATGGTTGCTTCTGCACTTACCATTTTAAATCCGGATCTATTACATCCAGATTTACTAAAACCGGTTTATAATAGAGGCGGATCTACTCAATCTGGTGTAGAATAGATGCGGATCTACTAAGTCCAGTTTCTGTAGATCTGTTTTTACTACATCCATTTTCTGTTAGATCCACATCTATTAGATACGGATCTGCCAACACCCCTTCCGTCTGCACACACGTGGGAAGGACAGCTTGCGAGGAACAGATTTGGCCCTCATTGTATGGATGCAGTAGCACGGGCTTGCAGACGGCTGCCCCAGGAGCTGCGTGATTGGCGCAGCCAGCCGTCACTCACTGCTACTTTCTGGCCGTGCCGGTGCACCAACGGCTGCAGAGTTCAAGTCACAGCCCTAGCCCCCCTCCAGATCTCCCTTCTCTTCCCTGGAGCCTCCTCCCAACCCTGTACAGGTGCCCTCTCTGACATACCCGCCCTACACTCCGCGACCTGGCATGCTGCATCAGCCACTGGGATGTCCTTTACGTGCTGGGGAGAAGCAGTATAGGAGAACCACCACTCCAGAGACTTCCCCGCAGGTGGTGGGGCCAGCGAGGGGCTCCCTCCTGCACCCTGATGCAGCCCTTGCTCAACGTAAGCAGGCGCCAGCCCGTGGCAAAGCCCATTGGGGGAGGACTTCATGGCCGGACTGTGCTTGGCCCTGCCCTCTCAATGTGGCGGCTTCGCACTGTGCCGCCCCACTCAACATGGCGACTTCCTGTCCCACCCCATGTGTTCTCTCTCCCGTCCATATGCAGATGTGTGCTGCGTTAATGCGGATCTAGAGGGAAAACACCCATTAAGACCACCTTCAATGTGGTGTTCAGTTAAACCCCATTAAGCACACATTAGAGATGGATATGTGCGGACGCGCCTCACCGGAAGTGTGCTAAACAGGTCCACCTGTACGAATGCGGTTTTCCCGATGTGTGCTTAATGGGTGTTACTCTGCGGACGCGCCTCACCGGAAGTGTACTAAATAGATACGCATGTGTGGACGCGGGTTTCCCAATGTGTGCTTAATAGGTGTTAAAAGGCCTATGCGGAAGCACCCGATACATTCATGAACATATGAATGTTGTCAACATTTGTATGTGCAGAGCCAAACCAAAAATTTGAATGAATAGATTTGAATTTGGTAAATACGAATCAAATCTTGTGAAATTCAAATTTAAAAGATTTGAATTGGATTGGATTTTTGGATATTTGATTCAATTTTAATAGAAAGTAAAAAAAAAAATGCACATCTCTAGGATATACTGCCCCTTTATGTCTATATGGAAACCTCTGCCCCATCAATGTGGATCATGGAGGACATTTAGGTACTCAGCTGCAAATTGCTACATAAACAGCCATGAAGTAGCTCCACTTACCAGACAAGATATGTTCTAGTAGAGAAACCCAGGCCTTTCAGGTTCAAGGCCTGTATGGTCCACTCACAATGTGTGCACAGGGGCATCTCTGATAAGTTTACAGTCATATAGTCATGCAGCCCATATTCCCTTACCTCATAGGGGCCGAAAGAGGTACAACCGTGGTCCCTGGGACATTCTAGCCTGAGAACTACCATTAAGTTGTCCAAAGCTGGATTGCTCCAGGGAAGGTTGGTCAACTCCAAGACTACCGCAGCAATATCCTTTTTGGGAAGAGGTTGTCCAGCAAGCACCTTGGATCATTCCAACAAATAAGTGTGAAAAGGCCTGAAGAGTATGCAAGCATGGTCTTGGCCAATGTAGATCTTTTCAGTGTGTCTGAAAATAGATTTAAGATTTCAGCTTGAATTTCATCTTTTAAACCAAGAGGAGCAGGTATTTTGGGAATCCCATCTGTTTATTTCCATTGAAGCATGTTGTGAACAGGTTGCAGAAAAGGTCCTCATTCTCACTAGATGCTTTTTTGGTTGTTGTTGTAGCTGTCACAAACATATATTGTTGCCAGGTAATGAGAGTGGCCAATATATTTGTATAACATTGTGAATGTGCTTTGGCAAACATGATGCTGCATCATCATCATCATGGGTGGAAGATGTACATGATACCTTAAGATGTTATTCAGGCAGCATTCACATGGCCAAGGTGAGTTTTTTGTATGGTCCCATCTTACATTCCTAAAAAGTAATTGAAACTAGGGATGTGCATGAATATTCATAATATTTGTTATTCATCCAAATTCATCCAAATTCAGACATTCATAAACAAATCAAATGTTACAACATTCATACATTGACATTTGTATGAATACAAATGTTTCAGAACATTTGTGAAACAGGGAGGTGGGAAAACAGCTGCACCAGTCACAGATCCAGAGTGAATTCAACATGGTTTGAGAGTAGATTCAAAGTGGATTCAGGGTGGATTTGACACTTTCAGAGTGGATATGTTAAGAGATACCTATCGGATACCTATCGGATATGCATGTGCTCGTATCGGATATTTGTATGAATTTGTACGAATACATTTGTATGGAATAGAATCCTACCACATTTGAAGGGGATCTCTTCAAATGAATATGAAATTTTTTACATTCTATTTGATACTAATCAAGTGCAAAAAAATCCGTTTGTGCACATCCCTAATTGAAACCACCCAATTGAACAAAATGTTCTAGAGCAAAGGTCTCAAACTGTGGCCCTGCAGATGTTCCTAGAATATCTAGATGCTTCTGATTATGTCTTGGAATGCTGGAAATGGAATGCTGGAAGATGCAGTTCAGGAACATCAGGAGGACTTCAGTCTGAGACTCTGCTCTAGCTGCCATTCAGATGGAGCCTATGGACCTGTCCAAATTAGGTGATAATCTAGGGGAGAAGTCATACTTATCATAGTGAGGAGCTCCAGAGATGCTCCCAGACCACATTTTAGACACTTGGGAAAACCGTGTCTGCACAGCAGCACCCATTAGAGACACATCGGGGAGTCCGCTTCTGCACTGACTCGCGCCAGATGTGTCACTAATAGGTGTTAAGCGGCCCTTAAACCAGTTTCCCATAAGACCACATAAATGATAGTCTTAATGGGTGTTTTTGCTGCTAGGACACATCCAAAAAGGATGCATCCACACAGCAAAAAAGGGTCTCTAACTGGGCCCTCCCCCGGCCCACCATGATTGGCTCTGCCAGAGCCGAGCATGGCGAGCTTTGGAACTCTGATTTCGGGGCCCACCCTCGCCCCAGAAGCGGCAATCTAGAAGCGCTTCTCGGGTGAGGGCGAGCCCCGAAATCGGAGTCCCGCGGCTTGCCATGCTCGGCTCCTGAGGAGCCAATCATGGCAGGCCGGGGGAGGGCCTCCAGAGATTCAGATTGAGGTGGGTGCTGTGCTTCTGCACAGCACCCATCTCAAATCTGGATCTAATTCCGTCCCACCATTGCACGTGTGGACGGAATCGGTGGCAGTAGATCCGTATCTATTAGATACTGATTTACCATGGATCTCCGAAATCCAGATCTAAATAGATCCAGATTTTGGAGGCAAGTGCGGAAGCACCCCAGCAGTAGAGCAGTTTTAACTGTTCTACAACTATACCAGTGATAGCCTTTGGAGTCAGTGATGCAGGCTGGCATCCCAATGCAGACAGACACAGCCTGCATCAGTGGCAACCCAACCCAGCTTGGGACAGGTTAGGTATCTTGGCACGAGGTGTATTGTCCTGTCTCAGGACATGAAGATCAAGCATGGAAATGGCCTACAACCTTACTATTGTGAAAGAAAGCATTTCAGACTCTCCCTCTGTTGGTGCTCATGTATCTGATGGCATGGAAAGAAAATCAAAGGAAGGGGATTAAAAAGGAGAGACTATGTGGGTTTCTTTCCTGAGCAAGTATTGATTTCTACCATAGAACTCATTTCATACCGTGGCCCAAAAATTAAATGATCTATTTAGTTCCAATACAGGCCAGGATTCTAATTGGATTTTTGAGCCTGTAATTTATGTAATATTAATGGATACTTTCAGAAAGCCACTAATTAACGGCTGACCTTTATTTTTCCCAGTGCTTTTTCTTTTTCTTTTTTAAAGAATGAACCCGTGCAGTATAATAAAGTAGAGGAAAGAAACAACCTTTATCTCCCCCTTTTTTCCTTTCACTAAGAAGGGTGTGATTTTAATTAGCAGAAACTGGAACGCATCAGGGCTGTTGCAAAGTGTTCCAACGCTACATTATCTATCTGATCACCTTCTGCCTATAAAAAAGACTAAATAATTTAAAATGCAATTCAAGAAAAAATGTATTTTCAATGAGAAAGGCAAGGCTGTAGGTGATGGATTAAAAGCTTCATATAAACCCCCAGTTTTTATAAGCTATTGCTGAACGAATCCAAAAGTAAAAGATTACATTTTGTTTCTCTTTTTTTATGTGGCAAGATTTCTTCATTTTGTGCTGTTTTCTTAACAACCTGAGAAATAAATATATACAGCATCATTTAAATGCTTTATGAAAAGCCAAAGGAAGATAGAACACTATCACTGAAGTGCTTCATGAGGGGAAAACAATCATCAAGTTGGAAACGGTGTTATTTCTTGCATTCTTTTCAATGTCACCCCCGTAGCTTAAAACCTTCCTAATAAACACAAGGTTCTAATAGAAACTCCTGGACAGGGAACATTTCTGGGGGGAGGGATATGGGTGGGGTGGAGAGGAAGCTTTTCAGGCAGTAATCTCAGAACTGAGCAATAGAGATGTGTCAAACCAATTCAATGGGTTTGTGGGGTTCGTGGTGAATTAGAGTGTTTGTGTTGTCTGCCTGTGAATCGAATCACTCTGTTGTTGGAAAAGCCTGATTTAAATCAAACAAAAACCAAGGGATGGCCTAATGGACCAAAGTAACCCGTCGTGAACCAGAGGCCTATTCGCACTTAGGCTGGCAGTCAACTATGAAGAAGAAGAAGAAGAAGAAGAAGAAGAAGAAGAAGAAGAAGAGGAAGAGGAAGAGGAAGAGGAGGACGAAGAGGAGGAGGAGGAGGAGAGTTGGCTTTTCTACCCCACTTTTCTCACCCATCTGGGGACTCAAAGTGGCCAGCAAAGCTTTCTATTCTTCTCTGCACAATAGAACACCCTGTGAGGTAGGTGGGGCTGTGAAGGTTTCAGGAGACACCTTTGACTAGCCAAGGTCAACCAACTAGCTTCATGGGGGGGGGGGAGCAGGGAATCAAACCCAGTATTCTCAGGTGAGGTGGTGTGCATGCAGGCATGGTGGTGTTGTTGGCCCTGATCAATCGCTGACCTCTGATGTGTCTGGACCACTGATCCCCGGGAGTGGTGTCTGGTCATTGAGTTGCAAGAGGGGTGTTTGATCAGCAACAGTAATGCGTGCTGCACATTCAATCATGGCCATTGATGTGATTGGCCGCAATACGTCCCTCTGCTTGAACACACCCCTCTGCAATGGTGTCCGAGCATGTCTGTGAAGAGGTGGAACTTCCAGCTTTGGACGCAGCAGCACAAGCTGGTAAACGGGAGGACCATCCGTACTTCTGGCGGTAACAGATGCTTTGGGGAAGCTTCCCTCATGACAAGTGCAAGTGGTTCACCGTTACCAGACATTTACCAGCCCTAATTCACGGCAGCCTAATCAGCTAAGTGTGAAAAGGCCCCAGGATGGTTCGCAGGTGGTTCACAAGGATTCAGTTACATAAGAACATAAGAGAAGCCTTGCTGGATCAGGCCACAGCCCATCTAGTCCAGCATCCTGTTGCACACAGTGGCCCACCAAATGCTCACGGGCATCTCAAGCAGAGACAAGGACAAACCTTCTCCTGCTCTCGAGTCCCAGCAGATGGCCTTAGAAGCGCCCCAGTTCCTCCCCCCGCCCCCAGCCTGAAAGATGCACCTAGGCATTGGTTCTAGTAGCCATTGATACATCTGTCATCCATAAATTTGTCTAACCCTACCTTAAAGCCATCCAGACTGGTAGCTGTCACCACCTCTTCCAGCAGCACATTCCATAAGCCGATGACCCTCTGGGTTAAGAAATACTTCCCCCTGTCAGACCTTAATCTCCTACCCATCAGCTTCACAGAGTGCCCTCTGGTTCTAGTGTTGTGCGATAGAGAAAAGAAATTTTCTCTATCCACCCTTTCTATACCTTGCATAATTTTATATACTTCAATCAGGTCCCCTCTCAAACGCCGTCTCTCCAGACTGAAGAGGCCTAGACGTTGCAGCCTGGTTTCGTAAGGGAGGTGTTCCAGACCCTTAATCATTCTGGTTGCCCTTCTCTGCACCTTCTCTAGTTCCACAATATCCTTTTTGAGGTGTGGTGACCAGAATTGTACACAATACTCCAAATGTGGCCTCACCATATATTTATAAAGGGGCAAAATGACACTTGCTGTCTTATTTTCTATTCCCTTCCTAATTATTCCCAGCATTGAATTTGCTTTTTTCACTGCTGCCGCGCACTGGGTTGACACCTTCATGGAACTGTCCACCAGAACTCCGAGATCCCTTTCCTGGTGTGTTGCAGAAAGCTCAGACCCCATCAGTTTATAGACATAATTTGGATTCTTGGCCCTAATGTGCATTACTTTGCACTTGTTAAGATTAAAGCACATTTGCCACTTGGTTGCCCACTCACCCAATGCTAAGAGATCCCTCTGGAGTTAGTTTGCATGTGAACCAAACCACCTTGTGGTTTGAGGGGGGGAGGGAAGCTTCAAACCAAACCAAGGGTATTTTGGTTCAATTTGAAGTGAACTATTACATTTCAGTTCATGCACGTTTCTAATGAGAAAGCAGCTAAAATACCTCACAGCCCAGGCAGCAGCGTAAAAACAGGAGCATTGATCCAAAACCCTTTAAGCTCAAAGACTCCTACCTACCATTAAATGATAATTATTTCCTTCATGAAAAGGTACTCTGAATCGTCATCAACATTCCTGCTGGGCTGCATGACGAGGACATCAGACCCGAGGCCTGACAAGGTAAGAGGTGCGTATGGGTGTGGGGGTAGGTGGGTGGCCCTGGGAGAGGGTGGTGGTGGCAGGAGGTCCAGAACGCAATTAGGCCACCATGGGACCAGCAGAGCAAATGCTCTGTCCCAGGGCTTGTCTAGTTCATCCAGAGGCCGTAGTCATAGTGCGAATAGGCCTCTTGTCTGGCTATAACATATACCCCGGATGAAAAAATCTTTTCTGCTCTTGCAGTATCTAAGGCTATTAATTCCATTATACCAACCGAAAGAGCTTTGGAATCTGAAGTGCATGCTTATGTTGTGAGCATAACACCGCTTCCAGGGGCAGACAATAAAGTGAAGTGTATTAAAGTGGAAACAGACAGGGATCCATCACTGAGGCATTAAACTGGTTCATTATTCAGTGTCCAAAGCATCTCCCAAAATTAGAAACTGAAAACTGGGGAACTTGGAAATTTTAGCTGAATTTGAACATTGATCAACTTTCAGACAGCCAGCAATGAGAAAGAATTCCAGTGTTAAGCGCAGGCATATGCCCACAGCAGCCATTAATATGAGAGAGATTTCATGTTTGGGTAGGAATCATAAAATAATGGGATTCTTCATCTGGAAAGTTCCATCCAGACTAATCCAACCTGGCTAGTGTAGAGCTCTATTAAAGTGCCCTAGAAATACCTGTGTCTTATATATGGGACATAATAAATTGAGAACAGTTATTTTTTTGGCTTCAGTTTGGCCTGCTATCTAGGTAGCCAGATGGAAAGAAAGACAGATGTCCTTGCTCCTTTCGTAGTTTCACAGAAAATGGAAATTTCAACAGCTGTGGCCTACATGGTGAACTGCATTTACTTTAACCTCTTATTCCACGCTACTATAGAAGGACCAGGAGCCTGGTCCTTTCATTCCACACACCTCCCTAAATACTATCCTTCTAAATACTAAGGAAATCACCTGATGTACTTCTCCATTGTAAGCCTTTAATTCCATCCTGAATAGGAGTTACTAATCCAAAATTGCCTCGAAGGTTCAGGAATTAACAGGGCTCAGAGTATGTATTTTCGGGAGCCCGGTGAGATGTGGGGACCCGGGATTACTCCCTAAGTGATTTTGTGCAGGCTTTTATGGAGACTCTATCAGTGCTTAGTTACCCATCAGGCTGATTGGGAAGCTTTATTGTTTCATAAACCTCTGCTTGGTCTACCACCAAAGCACATTAACAATCTGTTAATGGCTTTCATTATTCCCAAAGCATGCACCATAGGTGTGTACGATCAGGAAATGTTCCCTGGAGGAACAAAGAGGGATGGGGGTAATTTGTGTTGATCTCTTCTGCTGGTGACACTTTCTGATGACAGCAGCTTATCCCAGACACTCAGAATAATTTTTTTAAAACATGAGCTTCCAGTCTGGGGGTCTGAGTAGCTCATAAACAAATGAACAATGGCAGAGAAATGTCACTGTACCCAGCAACAGATTTTGAGCATGGAGGACCTGTTTTGCAAGCGCAGATGCAACTGTCCAGATGTTAACTAACTGCAAACTAAGAGGCCAAGTGTTGATTGGCCTACGGACTGCTAAAAGATAGTCCATAGCCTGCCAAGAAGTGCTGGTATGGTATGGTATACGGGTTTCATAACAAGCTTTCATGGTGGTGTCCATTTGCACATATAAACACTAAACTAGCCCCATACTTGGCCAGCAATAAGTGTGGATGGCCAGCCCCAGGGCTGCACAGATTGTGAAGGCAATGCCCAAAGCACCATTTAGAATCAGGCCAACTTAAGAACATAAGAGGAGCTCTGCTGGATCTGGCCACAGCCCATCTTGTCTAGCATCTTGTCACATACAGTGGCCCACCTATTGTCATGGGCATCTCAAGCAGAGACAAGAGCAAATCTTCTCCTGCTCTCAAATCCCAGCAAATGGCCTTAGAAGCATCCTGCTTGTCGCCCCCCCCCCCCCAGCTTGAAAGATGTACTCAGGCATGTATTTCTAGTAACCACTGATACATCTCTCATACATAGATTTGCCTAACCCTTCCTTAAAGCCATTTGCCACGCCACACCCAGAAGAGGGTGCAAATTCATCCCTCAGGGACTAATCCAGAATTCTTGGCAGGCTATGGACTATCTTTTAGCAGCCCATAGGCCAATTAACATCCAACCGAATGTGCCAGATTTTGACATTTGAACTCAAATATAATGTCCTGAAATTTGAATGTAAACATTTGAATCAAACTTCAAACTTCAGATCTATTTATTCAAATTATCTGGACATTCGGATGTGTACCGGTGCATATATGATGCGTACTTGAATATCCACATCTTTCCCGCATCCATATGCCTTTGTATGGATCCGTACAGGATGAAAATGGGTTGCATATGAGATAACTATGGGATGCATATGGACTTGTTTGAATCTGTACAGATGTGTAAAGATGTGGAGAAGATGCATATGTGCACATACAAATGTTATTGAGTCAAAAGTTCGAAAAATAGATTTGAATTTGGTAAATATGAATCGAATCTTGTTAAATTTCAATTTAAAAGTTTCGAATTGAATCGGATTTTTGGGTATTCAATTTGAATAGGATAGAATGTCAAAAAATATGTGCCCATCTCTAGCCCTCAGTAGAAGTGGGAAATGGCCCTCTGGTCCTGCTTCAGAGATCTTCCATGGAACAGCCTGCACTCTGAGTAGCACTTTTTTTTTTTTTGCATTAGAAAAGTGACTGGTTTTCAAGCTCCTCAGGACATTCAATTAGATAATTGAGATATTTTTTTCTCAATTAATTATGAATTAGCCCAGGAATGTATGTTAACTTATCTCTAATTGCTTTCCAAAGGACTTTCAGGTTTAAAGAAAGTTCTAGTGGTGTTACTACTTTTGGTGAGTGTTGAAAAAAAAAGCCTTCACATCTCCAGGGGTTTGTCAAGCAGTCAAATTGCTGCTTCTTGCTTTAGAGATATTAAACAAAATGCACTCGCCCTAGCTGCCATCATTTCCTCCCTGTGCTTAAAAACCGCATCAGTGCCCTGGTTGCTTACTACTGCAATGCTGTGATGACAAGAAGGGCCAAAAGAAGCTTGCTGCCAAAGCCTGCAATGGCGAGATAAGGGTAGCACAACCTCTTGAGCTGAGATGGCTTGTAGAAGAACCTCAAGGTTTCCTTCCATCCAGCTCCTTAGCAGCTTAAGGGCCTTAATCTGCTTTGGAACACCTTGTTTTCTGAAGAGAAAAGGCAGGCAAAGATGTCTGCAGCGAGCGGAACCAAGCTGAGATTACACTGCCCAGGTATACCATGTGATTCTGCGATGGAATAAGCAAAAGGTTCCATCACGCTCAGCTTTTGGCACCTCTAGTTCAAAAGATTCTGTGGGCAGAGTGTGGAAGATAATGGCCTGAGATCTTTGGTTGGTTCCGTTCATCCAAATATTTTAAGGCTCCAGGTCCCAAAGAACTGAATA
Source organism: Aspidoscelis tigris stejnegeri (assembly GCA_023333525.1). Classification (NCBI taxonomy): domain Eukaryota; kingdom Metazoa; phylum Chordata; class Lepidosauria; order Squamata; family Teiidae; genus Aspidoscelis; species Aspidoscelis tigris. The sequence goes on from JALMGA010000007.1 coordinate 6,079,956, forward strand.
TACATTTCTGAACTGGTGTTTTGACTTAGCATCATATCAGTTGACTTGTTTTGCAATAGCGAAAGTTCTTATTCCTGAAAGTGAGTAGACATAAGCCCTTCTTTGCATGGGACAAAATCTAGGGACCTTCCTTCTACATCCTGGTGAAGGATAAGAGAGGCCCCAGCACATCTTAGCTTGGATTATCCATACAGCACAGAGTATAGACTGGGCTAGAGCTCTCTGAATAGTTCCCCAGCCTGGTTTACTGGTAGACCTCAATGACAAAGCCTACCAGAGGACCAGGGACAGGTTTCCAGAATATGGAGATCTGCAGACAGCATACCTGCTGTGTAGGCAGAACCCAAGGGGGGACCCTTTTTGGTAACGTTCCAGGAAGAGCCACCAGAAGCGGTGCTTGAAATGGTACCCAACTGAAAAGTCCCTTCAAAATCCCCAGCACTGGCTCTGAGGGCTGGTGCAACCTTTGGTGTCAGCCAATGCAGCAAGATCAACATGGGCTACCTGGCATGTGGACACTAGATCTCTTAGCTCTCCCTTGGGTTAGTCCAGCCTATCTCAGGGCCCTTTCTGCACTTGGCCTTATTTCAGAATATATCTTGGGATAGGGGTCTGTTGTAGAAATGTGCACAAACTTTTTTTTTGCCATTCTATTCAAATCAAATTGAATACCCCAAAATCCAATTCAATTTGAATTTTTTTAAATTCAAATTTAACAAGATTCTATTCAAATTTACCAAATTCGAATCTATTTGTTCGATTTTTTTTATTTGAAACTGCACATACAAATGTCGACAACATTCGTATGTGCACATACGCATCTTCCCCACATCTGTACAAATCCGTACGCATCCGTACACGTCTGTATGCGTCCTGTAGTTATCCTGTATGCAAAACGTTTTTGTCCCATGTGGATCTGTACAAATGAGTATGGAAGTGGGAAAGATGTGGATGTTCAAGTACGCGTCATGTACAAACTCATACACATACGAATGTCCGGATAATTCGAACAAATAGATACAAAATTCAAAATTTGATTTTTATGTTTACATGCGACATTCTATTTCCGTTCGAAAGTTGATATTCGGCACATTCAATCGGATTTCAAATGCCTGCAAATATTTGTGCACATCCCTGGTCTGTTGTCCACATGCTAATGCAGAAAACGGCAGGACTCATCTGATATGAGGTCCATCGCAGTCTGCACTACCATGTGGATATCAGCTCCCTGTTCTGAGCTATGTTCCAGAATAAGACCAAGTGCAGAAAGGACCCAGGAAAGTGCAACACTGTGTGGGCAGAATGCTGGACTAGATCTGTTGTGACCTGATCCAGCAGAGTTTCTCTGATGTTCTCAGGCCCAACTAGTCCAAGAGCCTGTTCTCACAGTAGCAACCAGTTTCGTATGGAAGCCCAGGAGCAGGGCATAAGAACACACCAAATTGCAATTTCATTTCTGTGCAGATCCATTCTCTCTTCAAAGAACAGCAACTCATTAATCCCTCAGCATGCTCAGGGGGATTCTCTTCAGAGTTTCTACCTTTCAGAGCTTGCAAAGTTTGATATCCTTCCCATATGTTCAGTACTTTCTACCTTGGCTTCCAAGCTAGTAAGTATCATGCCTGGTGTGTGTGTTTTTCCCAGCTAGTTTCTCATTAGTGCCAGTGGACAAAGGCAGGCCATTTCAATTTGTCCCAAAGCCAAAAAGAAGGATTTTGGCAAAGGCACAAGTGTCATTGCTACAGTAAATGATCCCGTACTGCAAATCCAAGACATTGCCGCCGCTGCGCTACCCTGGCTGCCTCTTTTGCTGCAGGCTCGATATTCTCCATCTGCATTTGATATGTGGTTAAATCTTTGGGGAAGGAGACAGAAGAAGGGGGCGAACGTGTGCCCTTGTTTCGATAAAAGGGAGAAAACAAGTTGATAGGAACACGACTCTCCAGATAATGGCTACGGTGCTGTGAGTTCAGCCATAATCACGTGGAGATGGAAAAACTTTCAGAAGGGAGAGAAAGAAGAAATTCAGATTAGTTATTGCTCGGGAAGGGTAATTTTAATGAGATATTTAAGAGGAATTTTAAAAACGACAAAACAAAATCAACATCTTTTTGGAGAACAGAGGTCACAGCATGTTACTGTCAAGAGGAAATAAGAGAATGAGATAATGGTTTTATATCCATAGGCCGCGTTCCTATTATAAGCTTAATTCAGTTTCCCTAAACTGAAATAACAGAACCGGATGCAAACGCGAATTTGCCTGATCCCATTACTTTCAGACAGAATCGTGTTCAATCTGGATTCTGAGGACGTACGTGACTCAAGGGAGGACTCAAGTGGCTACTTTTTAAAAGCCGCTTTTCGGGGCTGCCCTGTCCTCTTCCTCCTGCCGTGAACGTGCCACCCATAAGGGACCCCTTCAGGGAGCCTAGCTGGGTGGCTGGGTGGCTGCCGCTTGCCTGGATGGAGGAAAAACGGCAGCGGGCAGACAGCGATTCTTTCCCCTCCTCTCCTCATTGCCCAGGGCACACAGCAACAGCGGCAACTCAAGCCCCCTTCGCCCATCACCGTCACAGCCTTTAAAACATTCACACATCTAACCCAAACTTCAGCTGCTTTCCTCCCTTTCCCCCTTTTTAAAGGTCAGAACTTTCAAAATTGCAACATCATTATCAGGTGTGAAGTGTTTGGATTGCTACAGTGTAGCGGCTGCTTTAAGGGGTGGATTTTTACAGCTTGCTTTGGAAGCAAGCTATTGGGGGAGGGAAACTTTCATCCCTTAACACGGAATGATTCCCACAGTAAAAAGTGTAAAACGTTTCAAGCGTACGAACCAGAGTGAGACCTATTGAAATGAGGATTAACATTTACAACGCTTTGGGGCGATTTAACAAGCACAAAGCGTGTTAAGCCAACCTGATGTGGGAACTGCGAGGATTGAAATAAGCTTATAATGGGAACGTGGCCATAGAAGAAGAAAAATGTGGCTTGAAAGCAGCTTAGAGGTGGGAGCATCTTTATGCTAGGGCTTCCATCTACAATGAAGGCCAGAACATATCTCCTTTTAGCCTTTAATGTGGATTAGAGATAGGATGGGAACAGGGATGTGCACAAATATTTGAAACAATCGTTATTTGGAAAAATTTGGATGAATTCAGATGTTCATATACAAATTGAATATCCAGACATTCCTTTTTTACTATTGGGACTAATACAAATATTTTGAGTTATTTGCATGTATAATTTGGACATTTGTATGTGTACGGGTATGTACACACTGCATACATATCCGTACGCATCCTGTGCATATCCGTACACATCCATACAGATACGTACGGGATAAAAACAGGATGCGTACGGATGTGTACCAGAGTCGTATCATTGGCTACTGTTAGAGATTTCACTGATATGGAGCAGAGATTGCATGAGGCAAATGTGCAGAGTAAGTGTATTGGTCCCTCGACATCACAGACTGGAGTAGTGAGGCACTTGGATGTATTCCACAAAGGAAGGTTTATTACTTAGTGCATGAAAAGTAAGCACTGACTAATATACAGGGATAAATGTTGCAGAGTTGCATGGATATCAGAAAATAAAACAACTTAATAACTAGATAAGGATAAATGATGAGGCTCCTACTCATTACTAGGAAGCAGGGCAGATACACAGGCTACATTATGCCCAATACATAATGGATTATAAGACAAGCAGTTACACTCATGTGAAGCTTGTAGTAAGGCAGTGGTGTTGTATACATGCTTTGGCCTAGGTAGAGGCCTACACAGTGTTGCAATGAAGGTCGGTTCTCATGGCACCAGTTGCATCGCATGGGAAAAGATACTTTGTTATGACTGGTTAGGAGAGATAATGGCACAGCTGCGTGGCTGTTCTATTATTTCCTGCAGGATGTTATCCCAACACAATTACCTATATTTTACTATCTCAACAGATACATATAGATTATCTAAATGAATAGATACAAATGTATTTGTATCACTTCAAGTGCCAGAACACTTGCAATCAGAAGCACCGCTGGGTGCATGTGGTGCACATTCCCGGCTGCCCCAGGTAATAGAGAGGCAGGACAGCAAGAAGGGAAGAGCTCCATGCACGTGGGTGCATCCCTGGGCCCCGGGGTGGGGGTGCCTGGGTGCCTCTGTGGGGCTTAGTTGCCTCGATTGAGGTGGCTCAACCCTGCAGAGGTTTGTGATCTGCTGCAGTGAGTTTGGGGATGTGGGATCCCAGTATACCAGACCTATGTGGGTCCGGTCTACCAAAGGGTCCCACATCCCCCCCAGCCCATAGACAGCCACAGAAAGGGGTGAGGGGAAGCCGATCTGGGTGACTCCCCAACTCCTGCAGTTCTGATGGGACTGCAGGAGCCAGGAGTAAGCCACCTCTTCCCCGCACAAGACCTTCACTTACCTTGCCGGGCCGGGGTTGCCCATCACGCAGGCACGCACACTCCCAGTAAACTGGGCCTTGTGGGTCCTGTCTACCACACTCGGCATGCCTGTTTGATGGCAACCCCAGTCGGGCAAGGTAAGTGATTTGCGCAGCCCCCCGCCCTGATTTTCAGCCAGTTGTGGGGGGGGGGGTCAGGGAGAGAAGCATGTGATAATGCTTCCCTCCCTGGATAGCCAGGGACACTTCCAACACGCAAAGGTGGATGGAGAGCAGTTTTAACTGCTCTACATCTTGAACGTGCATAGAACACTCCGGGACGGGCTGGGACGGATCCACCGCCCCAGCAGTGTGTATGCTGCGTCCCCACGTGTTCTCCGCATGTTTGAAAACCCCTTGTGCGAAAAGGCCTCTGGACTACTGATGTCCTGGTGGCTATTTTACTCACCTGTACTGGGCTAAAGAGAGGATCATCGGTCTATGGAATGTGCTGCTGGAAGAGGTGGTGACAGCTACCTGCCTAGATGGCTTTAAGGAAGGATTAGACAAATTTATAGATGACAGATGTATCAATGGCTACAAGAATGGATGCCTAAGTACAGCTTTCAGGCTGGGCAGACAAGCAGGATGCCCCTAAGGCCACTTGATGGAATTCGAGAGCAGGAGGAGGTTGGCCCTTGTCTCTGCTTGAGATGCCCATGGGCAATTGGTGGCCCACTGTGTGCAACAGGATGCTCGACTAGATGGGCTGTGGCCTGATCCAGCAGGGCTCTTCTTATGTTCTTATGAGAAGGTTTGCCTTTGTCTGCTTGAGATGCCCATGGGCAATTGGTGGGCCACTGTGTGAGACAGGATGCTGGACTAGATAGGCTGTGGCCTAATCCAGCAGGGCTCCTCTTAGGTTCTCAGATTTTGGGTTTGGGTCTGTCACAGTCTCTCATCATAAAATGGAAAGGAGGAGAGTAAACTCAGTATCTGGAAAATACCTGAGATATAATTATAAAAGTATAACAATAAGTAAATACTGTTGGAACGTTGACCCCATATGGGATAAAAAGGAGCTCCACCCTATAACAATTTGGTCCAGAAGCATCCAGCATGATCTTCTTCTGACTTATATTGAAGGTTCTCTTTCTTGGACAGGCTTCCTTAAGGCGACCCGACATCCCCAGAAGGAAAAACTCTCTTTCATCCTTGTTATATTGGAAAATAAATTAGTTGGACTCACACTATCAGGGAGTCTGTCATTAGAGGAATATTTGTCTTTTTCTGTCTCCCCTGCAGTTTCTATCAAGGGCTTGCGTTTGAGGGGTTATATCTCTTTTTTATCTCTCTTATGTGTTAACTTAGAAGAGAAGGAAAACAGAACAGATATTTTATCTGAGTGCTCTGGAAGGATTGTTGTTATTGCTGAGGTATCCATATATATTATCTCTCTTTCTCTCTGACCTCTTTTCTCCAAGAAAAAAATGGGTTGAGATATTTCCACTTTGAAGAAGAAAAAAATGGAAGAGGGAAAGGAGGAGGAAGGAGGGAAGAAGGAACACATTGATGTGATTTCAAATGAGCTTTGGTTATTAAAGTTATAAAATTTCTGTAATGTGCCCCTACCTCTTCCTTCAAATCTCTTGTTAATCTCTGCTTTCCCCCTTCAAGTGCTGGTTCTTATAAAAAATTAAACTGTCTTAAATGTGTCTTCTCCACTGTTGGGCTGTACAAATAGCTCTGCTGGACCCCTCATCATTTTGTGCCCAGAACTCTGGTTTAAAAGACAACCTGCAATATTACATATTAATTTAGGAATTGCGGTTTGTGGACAGATGGAAAGCATCTGCTTGATTTAAGCCTTCTTAGCAGATACGTTTGAGAAAGTTGTCCACATAAGGGAATAATTGTGTGATGGGCTTTTCTCTTATTGTTGTCACAGATGTTTTGAAGGATGCCTTCCCTGGGGCGATTTCACACTTCCCTTCCTGCCCACTAGCTTGGAAAGGAGTGTAATCACCTATGCCGTGTCTTCACGGCAACCTTATCTCAGATTCAAAACGTTTTCAATCCTCGGAGTCCGCACGGCAGTTTGGCTTAACACGCTTTCCCCGTGTTAAACCACCCCAAAGTGTGGTGAATCTCAATCCTGATTTCAACAGGTCTCACTCTGGATTGTGCGCTTGATACATGTTTCATTTTTTAATGTGTAGACAGTACCGTGTTAAGGGATGAGAATCCATGTTCAGGGTTTCCCTCTCCCAATAGCTTGCTTCCAAAGACAGTGATTTCAGTGTAAAAATCCACCTTTAACAGCAGCGCTACACTGTAGCAATGGAACCACTTCACACCTGATTAACAATGTTGCAATTTTGTGCAATTCTAAAAGTTCTGACCTTTAGAAAGGGAAAGGAAGGGAGGGAAGCAGCTGAAGTTCTGTGCGAATGTTTAAAGCAAAGGGGCTTTAGTTGCTGCTGCTGTGTGCCTTGAGCAATGGGGAGAGGAGGGGAAAGAATCACTGGCTGGCTGCCCACTGCCATTTTTCCTCCATCCATGGAAGCGGCAGCCACCCAGCCACCCAGCTAGGCTCCGTGAAGGGGTCCCTTATGGGTGGTGCGTCCATGCGAGGAGGAAGAGGGCAGGGCAGCTCCGAAAAGCTGCTTTTAAAAAGTAGCCACTTGAGTCTGCCCTTGAGTCACGTACGCCACCTATGATCCTCAGAATCTGGATCAAACGTGATTAAGTTAAAAGTAATGGGAACAGGCAAATTCGCGTTTGCATCCGGTTCTATTATTTCAGTTTAGGGAAAGCGAAATAAGCTTGTAATGTTAACTAGAACTCACACTTGCGAGCACTAGGAAACTACAGCCCCTGCCCCACACAATCGGTCACTCACCTGAGACCAGTTCTGTGGCCGGTCCCCATCAGGGCACCGCCATTCTGTTTGCATCACCCACTACGACTGTGACTGCATCAGTGCTGTCACTGTGACAATGTTGACTCTCTGCATACGTGCAGTCACATCTATGGCTGTCCGAGGTGCCATCACGCCTGTGCTGCACCTCAGATGACCCCGGACCACTGGAAAAGGTGCAGATGCTCACTGCTGGACATGCCAGGTAAGTTATTAGTTAAGGTTAGTAATGTGCATGATTGAGGGACCTCTGGGAAGGCAGGGGGCACCTGGAGGCTGTAACAGCCTCCTTAAGGTGCGGAAGTTCTTCCCCTGAAGTTCCCTAATCATGCACTATGGGCTGTAGTGTGAATAGATGCCTTGTCTTATTCCACATGGACATACTAAGGAAACTTGCATCCCTTTGTAATGATAATCACCTTTGCATGCTGATTTGTCTTTGCTGGACTCAAGATTCCCATGGATAGAGATGGAGGAGAAAAGTCCTCTTCTTGGTGTATGGCCCTTTCTGCACTTACCTGGCGTCTGGTCCAGCACAAGGACTAGCCCCATTTTGGCCCCTCTTTTTCACATGCAGGAGTGGAGAAGAGAGCACCCCTTCCCAGGACACTCCATCCCCACTGGGATGGACTGAGGCTTGACTAAGTAGCCATTTTGTGTTTATAGGTCTACTACCATAACACTATCCTGGGGAGATGTGCAGACAGGGTGCATCTCTCCCTGTTCGGGTTCAGCAGGGGGACTCACTTCAGCTGCAAACCAAATTGTGCTGCCAAAACAGGTCCCCAGGGGGAACCAAGAATAGGAACCCCAGTTCTTGATCCTTGCTGGAAGTGGTTGAGTTTTAAGGTGACATGAAACGGGTTTTGCTAGAGGTGTACATGTACAAAAGGATGACAAAGGTAGAAAAAAAGGAAGGAAGGAAGGAAGGAAGGAAGGAAGGAAGGAAGGAAGGAAGGAAGGAAGGAAGGAAGGAAGGAAGAAAGAAAGAAAGAAAGAAAGAAAGAAAGAAAGAAAGAAAGAAAGAAAGAAAGAAAGAAAGAAAGAAAGAAAGAAAGAAAGAAAGAAAGAAAGAAAGAAAGAAAGAAAGAAAGAAAGAAAGAAAGAAAGAAAGAAAGAAAGAAAAAGAAGTAACCTGTGTGGGGGCACAAGATGCAAGTCAGACTTCCAAGCCTCGGAGTTTCTGCAAAAACTGTTAAAAATCACTCTATATTATTGTGTAGCAAGTATCAAAATCCTCTCCATTGGCTTTGATAAACTCACACATGGTTTTCCTTCCTTCCTTCCTTCTTCTCTGTCTGTACCGCAAAGGTATCAACCTTCATCATCTCCCTTTGCAATCTCTCCCTCTGCCTTCCCCCCTCCCTTCCTTTTGGCCTTGTAAGGGAACATTTTACAAATGGGTGAATATGAGAGCAGAATAGAGAAAGTTGTGGTCATACATATTTAAAAGTGAAGTTTGCAAGAGGCTGTGGAGATAACAGTGTATATTTATTTATCTCTGGGAAGCTTTGTTGTAGTTCTCCTTGACACCTTATCTATCATAGTGTTTCCACTGCATATTCTAACATTGTGCTTCTTTTAATCTTTGGGTGTAAACAAAAGCTTCCTTTCCTGTTCCTCCCTCCCCTCATTCCCTCCCTTTTTTCTTTCTCATGACACAATCCCATCCTGACAAAAGGAGAAGCTGAATATTGATTCATCTGCTCCAAGGAAATCTCCAAAGATAATTTAAAATACCACCCAATCTAGCAAATGCCCATTATATGATAGATTTTTCTCCTCCCCTTTTCCTTTTCTTATTAGAATTCTCATAGACTCTATTTGAAGTACACATACATTTAGATCTGAAGGCTGAAAATCTTTCTTGCAGTTTTGATTCAAATGGAAGCAAACAAGGAGGCAGAGAATAGACTATTTGCTTCCAGCCTCTTTGGAAGGAAGGGTTGAAATAGCTCTTGGAGCCTCTGCCTGTTTTTAACCCTTTCCAAAACTTCCTCCCTCCCTCCAGCAATATGCAAAAACACCTTGTGTGTTTTTTTTGGGGGGGGCTGACATTTTTGTATTTCTGAACCCTGCTGCAATGTGTTTGCTCAGAAGGCATATAGAATATCTCTTCTTCCCAGATCTATATGTAATTCTGTACAAATAATAATATAATTAATCTGGTGCAAATAAAATTTGAACAGGGATGGGGATGGTTGGGCCATAAGGATAAGATCTCTTCCGCACTTTACTAATTTGGATTTACTGGGCCAGCTGATCTGGATTATGAGGAGGTGTGGGCCAGATCAGTGTCATTTGCAGTGATGTCGCTGATCTAACCCAAAGCCATCTCTGCACTTATCTTTAGATCCAGACCACATTAACTCTGGTCCAAATTGTAGGCTTCCATAAACACACATTAATGCAGATCAAGATGGAACCAGCTACAGATTAAGAAGCCCTTAAGGGCTGTAATCCTGATCATGGAGGTGTGGAGATGACATGGCCTCCATGGTCTGGAACTACGAGGGCCTGCTGTTTGGTGACACACTAAGTACTGCCTACAGCCTACATGACCAAACTGGCTCACAAAGCTTATCTTTCCATGAAGACTCAGGGTGTCAGCTGCCTGGTAAGTGTGACCTGGCCGGAGGAGGCCTTTTTGAGCTTGTAGCCCACCCTCAGACCTTTTTGTGTAAGCCACCCTCAGGCCTTTATATTTTAAAAAATATATATGATGTTTATATTTATATGTATTTATATTTATATTTATTTATATCCTGCCCTATACCCGAAGGTCTCAGGGTGGGTAACAACCTTTAAAACAAGAAATTAAAACCAATTTTAAAATCAATAATACGCATAAATGTAGTAGCCAGAAGCAGCCCTGACCAATCAGGAGGTGCTCAGGATGCAGGCGCACAGCCTCCTAGGACCCTGTGGCCAGAATCGGGGTGACACCAAAGAGGTAAGGAGGGGATTGCTTGGGCTCTCCCCTGGGGGGGGGCTAGGGAGGGCTTCGGAGCAGCTCCCCCTGGCTCCAGAAGCGGCGATCCGCCACTTCTGTGGTGAGGGGGAGCCGCAACAGCGGAGTCCCCCGGCTCACCATGCTCAGCTTCGGCGGAGCCAATATCCGCACAGCACCCACCTCAAATCTGGATCTAAGTCATCCTTCTGCCGCGTGTGTGGAAGGACGGCGGGGAGGGTGTAGATATGGATCTACCCAGCATCCAAATTTAGTAAATCCAGATCTATTCTAAACTGGATTTACTAAATCCAGAAGACGTAGATCCGGATTTACAAAGGTAAATGTGTAAGCACCCTTACATATCTGCATATGAACAGATATTTTTCTGCTATGGACAAATATGTATCTGCTACGAATAGTTACACATCTGCTATGAGCAAATACGTATCTGATATGAGTAGATATGTTTCTGCTATGAACAGATATATATCTGCATAAGGACAGATACATATCTGCTATGAACAGATATGTATCTGCTATGGATAGTTACGTATCTGCTATGAACAAATACATATCTAATACGAATAGATATGTATCTGCATATGAACAGATATGTATCTGATATGAATAGATGCATATAGGATATGTTTTCCCAGTTTAACAAGTGTCTGAACTATTTGTAGGAATGTCCAGAAACATTTGTATTAGTTCTAATGTTAGTGTATGGATATTGTAACATGGGATTTGAGTTTGGATGTCCGAATTTGGCCTAATTTCAAATGTTACGATTATTCATGCACATCCCTAGTTCACATGCATGCAAACTGAACAACCCTGTAGATTTAAAAAAAAAAGTTCAAAGTAAATCCAATCTAAGGGATATTCTAACACACCAAATGAATCACAAAGAAGTAAGGCTGGTTGCACACAAACCAAAATACCCTATAGTTAAAAACAAAAAAGGACATAGCAAACCTCAACCAAACTGAGTCAAACTGAACCACTAAGGCCTCTCCACATTTGGCCTTATTCTGGAAGATATCGCAGAATAGGGCCCTATTGTCTGCATGCTCAGATGAGACCTGCCATAGTCTGCATTAACAAGTGGGCTACAGACCTCTCTGTCCTGAGAAATATTTCAGAATAAGGCCAACTGCAGAAAAGACCTTTAAATTTTAGCTCCTGCTTATCTCTAAGAAGGTCTATGGATATAAAAGTTTGGGAGATTTATATGATGAAAATGGTGAGCTAACTATGAAGAAAAGACTGTTGGAAGGGTTAGAGGTGATTAACTAGTTCCAAATAATGGGAGTTCCTAAATATAAATGAAAATACAAAGAAAGAAGCAGTGCTGTCTGTGACTTTGCATTTACACTCTCAGTGGGAGTGAATATTTTTAGTGATCCCAATTGCCCCTTTGCCAGAGCCGTCTTTCACTGAGATACTTTGTATGAAGGTTGTTTTTTGGACTTAGCATGGAGGCCATACTCAAAATGGCTGCTTTCTGCTCTGAAATGAAGACGTGATGGAGGCACCTTTCCCTGTGGCCAATGTGGATGCCTCTCCCAAACAGCCACCCACAGAATCATCTCCAACAGGAAGTGGAAGTGTACCCTAAGTCTCTGGTGATCATAGGCCTATTTGCAGTCCAGCCTCTAGTGCATGATTAGTGAACTTCTGGTGAGGAGCACCTGCATGTGGATTAGGTTGTTACAGCCTCCATGGAGTCAGAGGGAGTGCCACAGCTGAAATGGCAGCAGCCAGAAGAGGACCAGGCCCTGGATCAAATAAGGTAAGTATCCAATCATGGGGGCGGGGAGGGGGCAGCCCAAGTTGACTAGTGCTCCAAGTGTGAGCATTAGTCAATGCTGGTTAACCGTGCCCAATATCTACTTTTGACACCATCCATCTATCCCACCCACACCCATTCCCACATCTTCTAGGCTCCAGCCACGTTTCACATCTCTGATACACTGTGCTTTTTCAGAAGCCTCTTTTATCTCCTAGCCAGCACAGGGCTTGGTTGCTTCATTCTTTCCCCCCAGCATTTCATCATCCATCATCAATGCAAGCCAGACTGCAAAGGTGGCTTCCCCCCCCCTCCTTTCTTTTTTTCCTACTGAGTAAATTCAGCAGCCAACAGGGAAAGAGATTGATGTTTCTGCACCAGGACAATTTTGGCCAGCAGAACATTTTGGAAATATGATAAGCCCAAAGTAGCAGCTGGTCTCATCGTTTAATAGAAAACCTCATTTTCTGCTGACATTTTGGTTGCGATAATGGACTTTGTTTACTGCTGTGATTAAGCAGAAAATTATTCCATTATATGGGAGTAGTTGTCACTGTTGCTGCTGCAACTATTTCTATTGATAGTACTACTAGTAGTATTGCAACTGCTACTTTACTGAGTGACAGCAAGGAGGCCCATTAGCGGTTCTGAACAACTAGATGTCCACAAAATCCCTATCAAGGAATGCACCAAAAATTGTAAAAGTTAAAATGATAAGTAGAAATGATAGTATGGTGCAGAGAAATAATGAGAAACTGATTCTGATTTTACATGAGTCACAAACAGTGGAAACTGTTTGGAAATACACAAATACAGGTCTGTTCTACTGAGGCCTTTTCACACTTAGCCTGCTAGTGCATGTTGGGCTAGATTCTGGATAGCACCACCTGCACTTGGAGTTCTTGCAGGGGGCATTTCCACACTGGACACAACTCCTGCTATCCCAGAAGTTACCTCAGCCTCTGCTATTAGCAGTGTAGGAAATTGTGTACCACATACAACAGAAACTTTGCCTTCCTGGCCACCAGAGGGACCATGCACACCTCTTCTGGGTGCCGGGGTCATCTGAGGTGCCGTGCAAGCGCACTGGCATATCAGGTGATCAAAAATATGAGTGTGGCTGCACATCGCATCACCATCATCCTGGCACGAGGGATGTGCACAAATGGTTTGGTTTTTTTGCATTTGAATTTGAGTCAAATTGAATGTCAAAACATTCTATTCAATTTGCATGTTTAGATTCTGAACGCAGCAAAAACCGATTTGAATCCAATAGTTTCGAAACTATTTGATCAAGTGTTAGATTCAAATTTGAAGATACAAATGTCGACATTCATATTTAAAGATATGAATGTATCTGTACATCTTCAGTTTGATTTGAACCACAGGTTTGAAGGGGCTGGTTCAATTCAAACTGAACCAAATGGTTCACTTTTAGCAGTTCATAATGACCTTATCAGGCCCTTCGAATGTGGCCTTTAAAATGCATATTTAATGCACTTTTTATTAAACAGTCAAGCAGTTCTAGACAACCAAATTCAAGAAGGTTCAAAATGAACCTTTGAATTTGAGTTCCAGGAGGGCATGACAAAATTTGTCCCAAACTCTAAACCCTGAAAAATGTATCCTTCCACATCCACAGCAGAGTTGCTCCAACTCACTTAACCCAGCAAAGAGTTAAGCAGGTTGAATTCAGCATTACTTTGAAGGAATATTATATTTAGGGGAAATTGTTGGAGCTTGAGTTTTATCTTTTCCCTTGCAATGGTCCTTTTCTCCCTTTGAGCCAACAAAAAGGGTCATGGATATTTTCTTCTCTAAAGAAAACCAAAGAAACAAAAAAAGTGGTTGCATTCGTGAAAAACCATAGTGGCCTCCGTTTACATGCCTGCAAATTGTCTTCTAATTTTAGGTCCCTAGAAACAGATAGCAAGCTCATTATGCGTTTGATTTACTTTTAAAAAGTGATTTCCCATTTCTAAATCTCTCAGTCTAGTTCTTAAATAAATTCAATTAATTGGAAGTCTGGAATGATCTTAAGTGATTTTACACAGCCTGAAGGCTTTTACTCATGCCTAGACTAGACCACTTGGTGAACAGACTAGCAGGATTTTACAGTGTTGCAAAGGAGACCTTGTGAGAAGTTCTTAGAATACATGAAAATCATAAAAAGAGGCAGTAGAGTGCAATAAGGATGTGCACAAATGGGCTTTTTTGCATTCATTTTGTATCAAATCAAATGTAAGAGAATTCATATTTGTTCAAATAGGTCCCCTTTGAATGTGATAGGATTCTGTTCGATATGAATATACTTGTACAAACTCATGCGAATATCCAATACGAATGCATACGTATCATGTAACATATCCAGTCTGAGAATGTCAAAACCAGCCTGAATCCACATTGAATCTGCTCTCAATCCATGTCAAATGCTCTCTGGATGCATTGCTGATGTGACTGGTGTAGCCACCTTCTCACCTCCCCAGGTAAGAAATGTTCCCAAGTATTTGTACAAATATAAACATCAATGTAGGAATGTCATAACATTTGATTTGTATACAAATGTCCGAATGTGGATAAATTCATACGAATATCGAATGTTACGGATATTTGTGGACATCCTTAGTGGGTAATAGCCAGGGTGTTGGGCTACATGATTCCCTAAGTGCTAATCCTCGGCTGGCCGTGAAAACTTACTGGCTAACTTTGAGATACTTATTGCCTCCCTTTGGTTTTGTTTTGGGTGTGGCCGAGTCATGAACAACTCCTGTTCGACTTCATGAACACCTCTATGCAGTTTTTTTAGCGAAGATACAGAAGTGGTTTGCCATTGCCTACTTCCAGGGAGACGCTGGAGATCCGCACTCCACTCCACCCTCTGCGCTCCATACAGTTTGTTCCTGCCCAGAGTTCCAGCCCATCCCAGACTCCAACGTTCTGGTGCTGAGAGTGGCAGTGAGTTGATATTGAAGTTACACCTGTGGCCACAAAGAAGCCATGCCTGCATTGCCTTCAAAGGCATTTTGCATCAACAGCAAAAGTCATCAGGCTGCCTTTGCATTTGACAATGTTCTGCCTGGATGCAGGATTTGAGCAATGACACACTGGACAAGTGGTGATATGGTTTAGGTGGTTCTTTCTGCGGTAGTGTGCATCCACTGGTGCTGATCCATGCTGAGACATTTGCACTGAATTGCTTCTTGGCATATATATGCCCACGGTACAGCCCTTTCAGTGCGGACAGCACTGCCAACTGTCTAGCTAATCCAGATTCACAGAAACGGATTAACCAAGAAAACTACAGAAATTACCCCCAATTTTGATCCTTACGCCCAGTGGTTTGACACAGTTATTTTCATCTTTCTTGGACCAACTGTAGGGTGCTAATCCTGGAGCCAATCTGCTAATATAACATTGCATGATCCTCATGAAACCCAGACAATGGCCCTTTCTGCACTGAGCCTTATTCTGGAATATTTTCCAGAATGGGAAGCTGCTGTCTGCTTGCTAGTGCAGGCTCCAAAAGGCCCTGGATGGGACCTGCCTTAGTCTGCACTAGCACATGGACAGACAGCTCCTATTCCAGGATAGAATCCAGAATAAGGCCCAGTGTAGAAAGGATCAATGTTGCTGCAATTACACTTTATAGCATTTTACCACAGCAGGGGTTCACAAAGTATGGCATGTGCACAACTTTTAGTACACAAGATAATTTTATGGTAGTTAGTGCACAAATATTCGAAGACATTCAAAATTCGATCGAATTTGTCCAAATTTTGATATTCAAATTTGAATCAAATGTCCAAAAATTCAAACTGAAACATTTGAACGGATTTCAGATT
Source organism: Aspidoscelis tigris stejnegeri (assembly GCA_023333525.1). NCBI lineage: Eukaryota > Metazoa > Chordata > Lepidosauria > Squamata > Teiidae > Aspidoscelis > Aspidoscelis tigris. Next base: position 6,095,843 of record JALMGA010000007.1, read on the forward strand.
TCAAATCTGTTTGTTCAAATTATTGGGACATTTGTATGTGTACATGGTGCATAGATTCAAATTTGCTTAATTCAAATAATCTTTGTGTCAATTCAAATTTTAAAGATTCACATCAAATTGAATATGGAAAATTGCATTCGTGCATCAGGATTGGCTGTGATCTTGAGGCTGGAGAGGAGGCAGCCTCCCCAACCATCAGATCTTGACCCCAGGGAGGAGACAGACTCACTCCTGCCATGAAGATCTTGATCCAGGAGGGAGGCAATCCGGTACCATCAGGACCATAGCTGGATAATCTCTGGCTTCTATTTTGATGGCCAGATCCAGACATCACACTGACACATCTAAAAACAATAGAGACAAGGAAGTTCCTCCCCTACGTTGTCGTCATTTTTAATTCACAATTCTCTCAGTTACTGCAACATCTAGGCATCTTCAGTCTGGAGAGACGGTGTTTAAGAGGGGACCTGATTGAAGTATATAAAAATATACACTGTATAAAAAAGGTGGATAGAGAAAATTTCTTTTCTCTGGGCGCATTCCCACCTATAGCGAACTCCTCCTCTTCCTCTGATCCTCAGCTGCCTGCAACCTCTTCTCTTCCCCCCTCCATTCCTCCCCTCCCCACACTCCCCTGTCTGATGTCACCACATCTGAGGGGCCCCTTCACCATCCCAACCAATGCCACCACATCCAAGGGACGGGCTCCTTTCCCCGCATGCCCCTGCTCACTTAGTCACTCACTTGCTCACAGCGACCACCGGCTCTCCTTTTTTGCTTGCCTAAAATCCGAACTGCATCAGAAACTCCTCTTCTGATGAGGGGCCCCCGCCCCCCGGATTTCTGCAGGAGTTTCTGCAGAAAATGCAGGGAAAAAGAACTGGCACGGGGATGGCCCTTCCCGGATTCGAACAACTGGGGAATTTAATGGGATCCCTTGATGTCGAGTCTGAATCAAGTCTGGATTTTAGTGCCTTTGGGAATGGGGCCTCTATCACACAACACTAAAACCAGGGGGCACTCTATGAAGCTGATGGTCAGGAGAGTCAGATCCGTCAATGGGAAGTATTTCTTCACCCAGAGAGTCATCGGTTTATGGAATTTGCTGCTGGAAGAGGTAATAACAGCTACCAGTCTAGATGGCTTTAAGAAAGGGTTGGACAAATTTATGGATGACAGATGTATCAATGGCTACTAGAATGAATGCCTAAGTACATCTTTCAGACTGGGGAGGAAAGCAGGACACTTTTAAGGCCATTTTCTGGGATTTGAGAGCAGGAAAATTTTGTCCTTGTCTCAGCTTGAGATGCCCATGAGCATTTGGTGGGCCACCGTGTGCAACGGGACATTGGACTAGATGCGCTGTGGTCTGATACAGCAGGGCTTCTCTTATGTTCTTATGTTCTTAACTGGGTTCCACTTGCATACTAAGTGCATACTAAGGCTTTCCTTCTGTGCTCTTCCAGAATGTATTGCCTAACTGAAATATATCAAATGCATTCTGTGCAAACAAAATGCAGATGAACACATTTTTGCTAATTCCTGCCAAATCCCAATGTACACAGTGCCTAGTCTCAATATATACCACTGAGTCTGTAAGAAATTTTCCTATGTACACAGTCATTTTGTGCATTCAAATAAAACTAGAAACTACAAATCTGTACAAAATTAATTCTTACCCACCACTGAAATCAGTTCAGACAGAAATCTTCCCAGTGGGTCCCTAAAAATGTTCTTGTAACAGAGCAGAAAGAGATATTTTGACCAAGATTGACTTCACGCTCATACACTGTATATGGACATCTTCAGTGGTAGAGCATCAAGGGCTAAGAGATGTGACCATTAGAAGAACTAGATTTAGGAGACTGTAAAAATGTGATCTTTGGGTTGATGGGAGACTCTGGATTTGCCTCAAAGGATGGAGATGCACTGATTACCTAGCAGGCACCCCTCAAACCCCAGTGTTCTCACGGCTGCAGAACGTTTTCACCCATGACTTCATGGTTCCTTCCCATGACAGTTTAGTGTTGAAATAGAACCTGCCTCAGAGGTTGGACATTTTTTGGTCTGATGGTTAAACCAGGATAGGCTGAAATGACACCAAGCAATGTGTTTTCCTTGTTCTCCATCATTCTACGCATGCCATAATTTCCCATCTGCTAACATAGATTTGGGTTCCATACCTCTGGGTTAGCCTCTTGGACAGTCATGGCTGGATGTGTTTGCCTTCTGGATGTATTTGCCTGGGGGTGCCCAAAATTGCAGTGTGGATGCATCCTCAACCTACTGTCTTTCTTACCATTGATTGAGAAGCATAAAAATCTAAGAGGAGCCCTGCTGGATCAGGCCACGCCCCATCTAGTCCAGCATCCTGGCCCACCAGTGGCCCACCAATTGCTTACGGGCATCTCAAGCAGAAGATCTCAGATGCCAGCAAATGACCTTTGGAGGAAAGATAGTTCACTTCCTTTGAGTTAAACTTTGTAGGGAAAAAGAAGTGTGCCAAAGCAAATGCTTTGCTTCCTTCTGGCATGCATACAGAGCCAGAGCAGTCATGTCTGTCTTACAGAATCAGCCCATCTGAAGGTTGGGAACTTGCAGCAACAATCTCTCTCAGGTTACACTCCAACTGCCCTTCATTTTATCCACAACTGTCATCTCGCCACATCAATCCTTGTTGACAAATTTCAGATTCTTCAACAACTCTAATATTGACTTAGGGATTTATTGAGCAATTGAGTTGTTTGATGCATTGATTTCCATCACTTCTTGTGACTACCAGCTTTGAGTGTTCTGGGAACCGGATTCAGCAATGAGGGCCACAAAGGTCATCCGTGGCAAGGTGTTTTACAATCTTTATCTTCCTCGTCCTCACAGCAAACAGGATAATCCTAGGAGGAAGGTGCTGTTCATCTCTTCCCCCACCCCCACCCTACACAAGCACCTAAAACTGGGTGAAAGAAAAAGAAAGAGAAAGTATGGTCTGACCAATGCAGAATGAAGGAAAGCAACTCGAAGCCTCAAAACTTACTAAGAAGCAAAATTACCTCTTCAACTTCTGATAGATTTTGTGATTCTCATATTTCACATAACCATGACTTGAGCAATGTTCACATGGAGCCTTTATGTTTATGTAAATGCAATATGGGGGGGGGGAGAGAGAGAGAATTCAAACACCCCTGTTCCCTCATTGTGGTGCATTGATCTTATTCAATCAAATAGATCCCCTTCAAATGTGGTAGGATTCTATTCGATATGAATGTATTCGTAAGAATTCATGTGAATATCCGATACAAATCCATACAGAACCTGCATACGGATCCTATACAAATGCATATGTATCGATACGTTATCCTATATCTATCCAATACAGTTTAATGAATGTACAAACTATTCATATGAATGTTCCGAAACATTTGTATTTGTACAAATGTTAATGTACGAATGTCGTAACATTTGATTTGTATTCGAATGTCCAAATGCGTCCAAATAATGTTTCAAATACTTATGCATCTCCTACAGTGCAGAGACAGTGCACAGACCAACACTTCCATCCTGACATAAAGAGCCCTCAGAGTGCTTGAACATCAAAGTGAGGTTCACTGTTCTGTTAACAATTCCAGTACTCCCACAGTCATTGCCTCTGCTACCACCATGCTGCCAACCTGTGTACCCTCTGGCCTTTCCTGCACCTCTCCACGAAATGGGATAGTGTGAGGCCTAACACACTTCCTTACCACACTCTGGAGCAGAAGATACAGGCCCTGCCTCCTGCTTAGGACATTTCATCCAGACTGAATGGTGAGTAGCCCAACCTAGGTGTCAAAAATGGTTGCCGTGACCAAGATACCAATAGACTTGCTAAACAGGTTGTCCGTTGGCCGAGGGACTGCTAGGCCAACCCAAGGAGGAAGGGACTGGTTTAGTAGAGGACCCATTTTGGTGGTGCACAAAATGGGTAACCCAGGGGCTCTGAGGCTAAGAACTTGATATATCTACTTGTTACTTATTACTTGTTACATTATTTATATCCCGTCTTTCCCCCAAAGGGATTCGAAATGGCATATACAAAATTAACACTCCAATACAACATATAACATTCAGACAACTGCATTGTTTAAAATCCAAATATAGAATCTAAAACATACAAAACAAGCTATATAACACATACAAAACATATACAACAAGCTATCGGGGCATTGGATAACTTCATTTTAAATATAAGGAGTCCAACCTATTGAATTAAGGATAAGATTGGAAAACCTCCTGGAACAAATAAAGTTTACAAAACAATACCAGAGATGGGGCCAGCCTAACTTCACTAGGGAGCGAATACCAGAGCTTAGGTGCAGCCACTGAAAAGGCCCTATCCCTAGTTTCCACCAATTGGAACAAATGAGTTGGAGGGACAGAGAGAAAGACCTTGTTAGTGGATCTCAGAGCCCTGGCAGGCTCATAGCAGGTGAGCTGGTCTTTCAAGTATTGCGGCCCTAAACCATTTAGGACTTTATAAGTAAACCACCAATTTAAATCAAGCCCTAGCCGGGATTGGTAGCCAATCGAGATCCTTCAACAATTGAGGAGTGTGGTCTCTGTATCCAGCTTCAGTTGACAATCTGAACCAACTTAAGTTTCTGGACACATTTTGCTGGTAATCCCACATACAGAGAGTTATAACAATCTACTGGGATGTAACCAACAGAGATGTACAAGAATATTCAAAAAATTAGAATTCAATTGAATTTGTTCAAATTGAATGTCTATACATTTGTTTTTTAACATTAGAATGAATTTTGAATGTTTGGAATCATTTGTATGAATTATTCAGACACTCGTATGGATAAGTACGCATTTACATACATATCCGTACACATCTTATTCATATCCGTATGGATACATACAGGACAAAAATGGGATGTATATGGGATAAAAATGAGATGTGTACAGATGTGTACAGACACATAAGAATGTTGTCGACATTCATAACTTTAAATATGAATTGAATATTTGAATTGATTTGAATTTCCGGGTATTTGATTCAAATCAAATTGAATGCCAAAAATTGCACCTGTACATGCCCCTAGTAACCAATGCATGAATTACAGTGTTCATATCTGGCTGTTCAGGATATGGGCTTAGTTGGCGCCCCAGTTTGCTTCACAACAGAGGCCAAACCTGGCCTGGAGAGCAGAGGCAGGAGGAGTTAGCTTTTCTACCCGGCTTTTCTCACCCATTGAAGGGGACTCAATGCTGCTGACAAAGATTTCAGACACCCTGGGTGCGTCTTCATGGCATGTGTTATTTCAGTTTAAAGAATTCGAAATAAAAGAAATGGAACAAAGCTGTCCACACGACTTGCAAGTTGATTCGGTTCCGAGAGCATTCTTCTGCAGCCTTAATGCGGAATCAATCCTGGGAGTCCAGACTGCAGCCCTGTCCTCCCGCCATTGCCCAGCCCCTCTCTTGTGATTGGTGCTCCATCCGAGGGTCCCACCCTCCATTCCCTTTGCGTCATCCATGCTTCACCGGGGATCCCCTGCCCGCTTTGCCCAGCTCCGATGCTGGCTGCTCTTCCCTCGGTGCCAGGCTAGAAGAGGAGGAGAGCCGAGAGAGACGGGCGGCAGTGGGTGTGTTAGGTGGTCCCCACACAGCAGAGGGGAAAATTAGTTCCTAAAGAGAGAGAGGGGAGGGGGAGAGGGCAGCTGGGGATGGGGTGGGGGACTGACTGGCTGGCTGCTTGGGAGGGAGCTGGAAGGAAAAAGAGAAGGGGGGAAGAACGGAGCCACCGCCGATCAGGAACGGGGAGGAACGGAGGAAGCCAAATCGGGGGGGGCATGAGGAAGATGAGGATGGGGGGAGAGGGGGCAGCAGCAGCTGGGTGGGGGTGGGGAGGGGAAGGGAGGCATTGCTAAGGCACCAAGGAAAAGAGTCTTGGGGGGGACTAGCAAAGGGGGGGTTGTCGTCCTTGCACAGACGGGATTCTAAAGTGAGAGAAGCCCCCCTTTCCCAAAAAGAGAGAGGGAGGAAGGAAGGAAGGAGGGGTATCTGAGAAGCCCCCCTTTCCCAAAAAGAGAGAGGAGAGAGGGAGGGGTTCCTAAGAAGCCCCCCCTTTCCCAAAGAGAGAGAGGAAGGAGGGGTACCTGGGGGGGGAGACATTGCATGAGCATCTCACGTCTCCCACCCTCCCAAAGCCGGTGTATATGGTACATCAAAAAAGGAAAGCTGCACTGAGCATACGCAGAGTGCCTTACTGCCAAAAGAAGCAATCATAACCAAGCATTCCTATAAAAATAAGCACATGTGCACACACACGCACACACACACAGAGAGGTACTATCGCAGGTGCCAGCCCCAGAACCTCTGCTACGTTCCCAAGTTCCTGTCCCACACGTCTGAAGGGGCTCTGGACCTTTAGTTTGTGGGGCAGGAGAAATGCATAAGGACTTTAAAACCGTCACCTTTAAAAGAGTTTTTATTTTTATTTGTCTGTGCTGAAGAACACTTTTGCTACAGCCTTCACAAAGCGGCTACAGTGTTTCAGGGAGCCCCTTCACTCCTGATTATCAATGTTGCAAATTTCCGCAATTTCAATACAGCTCTGTATCAAAGGACCGGGGCTTTAAACATTAAAGAGGCATAGGGTGGCTGTGGTGGGGTGTCATTCATTCATATTTTTATCCCACTCTATACACAAGGCTCTCAGTGCGGGTCACAACACATTGGTTTTAATGTGTTCATATTAAACATGACTGTGGGCTAGTCATGGCTCTCTTCTGAGCTCTCACAGGGTGTGGGGAGGAGAACAGAAGGTTTGTCAGCAGCTTTGAGCCTCCTTAAATGGGTGAGAAAAGTGGGGTAAAAAAGCCAACTCTTCTTCTCCTCCTCCGTGAAGCCAGCTCAGTGGCCTTGGGCTAGTCACAGCTCTTACAGGGCATCTGTTGTGGAGTGAAGAATGGAAGCTTTGTCAGCCTCTTTGAGTCACCTTAAATGGGTGAGAAATGCCAATTCCTTCTCCTTCTCCCTCCCTTCTTCTGGGAGGTTTGGTATGGGGTAGCATTATTATAAAGAGGTATAGAAATCCAAGTCAAGGTTCCTATCTTTTTTTAACAGTTGTGCAAAGCATGGAACTTCAGCAAGTGCATCCTTCCTTCCTTCCTTCCTTCCTTCCTTCCTTCCTTCCTTCCTTCCTTCCTTCCTTCCTTCCTTCCTTCCTTCCTTCCTTCCTTCCTTCCTTCCTTCCTCCCCCCCCACCTGCCTCGCGGGGTGTCTGTTGTGGGAGAAGAACAGAAGGTTTATCAGCTGCCTTGAGTCCCCTTGAATGGATGAGAAAAACGGCCACCGCTGGAAAAGGAGGAGAGCCGAGAGGTGGCGGGCGGGCGGGCGCAGTGTGCCCTCCGCGGGAGAGGGCAAAGGGGGCTCTCCTCGCTCACCTCTTCCCTCCGGGAAGAGAGAAAAGGCCGGGGCCACGCGGGGCCGTCGGGGGGTGACAGTGAAGGAAAAGGTCGCGTGGAGAGGGAAGCGGCCCCCGACCGGCTCGGCTTTGCCGCCTGGCGAAGGGACGGGAGGAAGTCCTCCGGAGCCGCCACTGAATCGTAGCTGGATTCTTTGAACTGAAACTGGATTAAACCTTAGGTGTAACCACAGGCAGAGGCAAAGTAGCCTCTGAAGGGGACTCAAAGCTGCTGAGAAACCTTCTGTAATCACCTGTTAAAGGGGGCTCAAAGCAGCTGATAAAGAAAATGAATGGTCACTTTGCTGCTGCACAGGAGTAGCAGCAATGGCAAAGAAGGGGGGAGGAGGGCCACAGCTTTTAAAATACAGGCTCCAGGGCTTTCCTTTCCCTGTAGTTCCGAACCTTCAAAGGCCTGAAATTGCGCAAAACTGCAACATTGTTTTTAAGGTGTGAAGTGCTTACAGCGATACAGTGTATCTTTAAGGACTGGAGGTTTATAGTGGGTGTTTGAGGGTGGATTTTTTCAGTGAAGGAAACCCTAAACTTGACGTGCTTCTAATACGTTCAGCCATTGGTTACAGTGCGATTGGGGGGGTGGGACAGCCTTAAAACGGAATCTCATCCCGGAACGATACTGTCCACACAGTAAAAAATTAAACACGTGTCAAGGGCATGTTCCGGAGTGAGACCTGTTGAGATCAGGATTTATTTCAAATCGGGATAACGTGGTTTATCACGGAAATACCGCATTAAGCCGAAGTGACGTGTGCACGGCCCGAAATCAAAACGTTTTGAATTCGAGATAACGACGTCGTGGGGATGCGGCCCCTGTGAGGTAGGTGGGGCCGTGAGAGCTCAGAAGAGAGCTGTGACTAGCCCAAGGCCACCCTGCTGGCTTCATGGAGGCATGCAGAATCAAAGCCGGTATTCCCAGATAAGAGTCCAGCTCCCTAACCACTGGACCAGACTGGCCCATATATATCACCACTGAGAGTTCAACTGGCAGTGATGGCTTTATAGCTTTAAGCCCCTTTAAACTAATTCACTTCCTATTCCATCCCTACACCTTTATACTAGTAACTACATAGACCTTGAATATGCCAATTTTACTGGTGTATTCCCTTCCCTTCCCTTCCCTTTCTACCCTCCCTTTAATATGACTGTTAGGTTTTATTCAGCCTCTTTGCAAAGCCATCTTTCACTTGTGCCAGTAAAATCCATATGCTACATTTTAAAAATAAAGAAGTAAAAAAAGAGAAATAAATAAAAATAAAAATAAATCCTCCCTGGTAATGTTGGAAACCTTACAGGCTTTGATTGAAATGCCCTGGGTCAAATTGAACATCTGGTGAAGAAATCCAACCTTGGATGTCATTTTCTATCCTTCAATGCTCAAATGACTGATCTCTCGGAAAGACGCTAGGTAGGAACGGAACAGCCGGGGGTGGGGGGAACAGTATGGACACCCGCTTCCCCTCAGGGCTGGATTAAAGACTCTGAAGGCCTTATTCTGGATCTCACCAAACAGATGGCTGCATGTGAGTCTCAGCTGTGAGCAGGACAGTGGCTTCAGTATCAGTTCTGTAACTCATCGGACACAATTCTCCATAGGGTAGAATAGCAGCATGGATGGAGCTTCACCTATTGGTTTCTTGCCACAAGGGCTCCTTTGGAGCTACCCTGGAAGGAAGTTTTGAAGCTCATAACTAGTGCAGAATGCAATAACTCCACTGCTGATGGGAGTTTCTGGCCAGGCACACATCATGCTGGTCCTAAAATATGTGCACTGGTTACCAATTTGCTACGGAGCATAATTTAAGATGTTGATGGGGACCTATAAAGACCTAAAATATCTTGTGCACCAAATATCTGAAGGGAGGGGTTTGGAGAAGCTCCCCCTGGCTTCAGAAGCGGCGATCCACTGCTTCTGGGTTGAGGGCGAACCGCGACAGCAGAGTCCCCCAGCTCGCCATGCTTGGCTCCAAGGGGGAGGGCCCTGGGTAGGCATCGTTTCACTGTGCGGAAACACCCTTTAAGGGCACATTATATGTGGGGTTTTTTTTTAACACCCATTAAGAACACGTTAGAGACAGATAGGTGTGGACAAGGCCACCCCTATCTGTCTCTAATGGGTAACGCTGTGCGGACACGATCTATCCATTCCGTCCTTAATGGGTGCCCCTGTGCGGACGCGGTTTCCCACGTGTGTGCTTAATGGGTGTTACTGTGCGGACGCTCTGTACTAAAAGCAGCTTTACAAGGTGCCGCTGTGCGGATGCGTGCTTCCACATGTGTCCTTAATGGGTGTTTAAGGGCATGTGCGGAAGCACCCTAAGACTCCAAGGAGAGGCCCTTCTTGTAGTTCCACTGCTAACAGACACATGAGGGATTGTGACATGTGAGATGGCCTTCTTTGTGGTGGTACCCAAACTTTGGAATAGCTGTCCTCTGAAGATACATCAGGCATTTCTGTAGAAAACATCTCAGTGAAAAAGGCATCTGAATTTCCGTGGTCCATTTCACCCTTTCTGAAAGCACACTTTTTTTCTGACCAAATATTGGCCCTTTCGGCACTGGGCCTTGGATTGGAGTATATTCTGATCTGAAGAGCCTTCCACGTGTATTACAGTATACAGTAAGCCGTGCCCCCCTCTTAATCCAATTTGTCTCCACAAGATAAAACAATGGGCCTTTCTAAAGGTCCACAAGCAGGCCAGGGTCCATATTCTGGACTAGAAACGATGGGCCTGTTTGCACTTACCTGCTAGTGAGCTGCCATCCAGTCATTAGGGAAGTGTGGACATACACCGCCACCACCACCCAAGACTGAGCTATCTCCTTCCTGGAGCTTCCTGACCAGCAACATCTGCACCCTCTTCCAGTGTGGTGCTCCAAGTGGACACAGCAGCAGGACTACAGCTGCACAGCCACACAGCACATCCAGATCGCCATGTCAAGATCTGGGCGCATGGCAAGTGTTGCCACAGATATTGTCATGTAGATCTTGCCTGCGCTACCCATCTGCATTTTGAGTGTTGCTGTCCCAGTACAGAGTGTTTCCATCATTAAAAGTCCAGGTGGCAACCTCTGACCTGGGTCTTCACCTGACTAATATGATATTATTATACCATATCAATCAGGTAAGTGCAAACAGAAGTAAAAGAAGAAGAAGAAGAAAGAAGAAGAAGAAAGAAGAAGAAGAAAGAAGAAGATTTGGCTTTTCTACCCTGCTTTTCTCACCCATTTAAGGGAACTCAAAGCGGCTGACAAAGCTTTCTATTCTTCTCTCCACAACAGACACCCTGTGAGGTGGGTGGGGCTGTGAGAGCTCAGAAGAGAGTTGTGACCAGCCCAAGGTCACCAAGATGGCTTCACAGTGGAGTGCAGAATCAAACCCCGTATTCCCAGATAAGAGTCCGGCTCCCTAACCACTAGACCAAGCTGGTTCAGATCCTGCTATTTCATAAATCGATGTCTAAAATTATAATGCATATCATTTTCTATAGGACAGAACATTTGAGGCACTTATGACATCCACCGAAGACACAACATGCTGAACATTTATTATTATTATTATTATTTTTTGGTGAGAGATCTCTCAATCCTATTTTCATAACTTATTTAAATTCTGGTAAAGTTGGTTGCATCTTTCATCGTCTAATCGCATTCCTCCCCTTGAAGGTTGCAGAGAAAACATGATAATCTTGCTAAAGCAAACATTAATTCCCTCTCCACCACCCTTCCACTCCCCCACCCACCGTTCAGCTTGGGTTGTCCCCTGATCTTTAAAACCTCTCATTGATTTTACATCTTACTTCCCCAATATAAAATTGTCTCACCACTGATTTTACATCTGTCCTTATGTTGCTGCTTCTGCTGAGCTAGTCTAGACTCCCGACATGCTGTTCCAAATGGAAGCCTCTTCTGTGAAGGCAGATGCTGACAGAACAGTGACAGCTCAAGATGACAATTCCAAATTACTAACATCAAGAGCCATCACTGGGGGCAGGCTGGGGAAGGGACTAAAAAAGCTACAAAAAAGGAGCAATTAAGAGCACTTTGAAAAAAACCCCCACACACCAAACTTTGTACCAATGCAGCCCAGAGGCCTTTTTTGCACTACAGCCCTAGTGCACAATTAATGTACCTCTGTGGAAGAGCATATGCATGCAGAGTAGGCTGCTACAGCCTCCAAGCGTGCCCTCCCTCCCTCCTCAGAAGTGCACTAATCGTTGATTAGGTGTAGAGCACAACATCATTAACTAATGTTACCTAATTATTTACCTGAAGCATCCAGTAGTGTGACCATTTGCTCTTACCGATGCTCACCGCGTGTGCACAGAGCATCAGCATTGTCAAAGCAGCGGTGCTGATGCAAGTACAGTCACAGAGGGTGCTGGAGCCAAAGCTGTGGCACCCAGCTCAGGACTGGGGCCTGGATTGAATATGGTAAGTCTCTGATCCAAGGGGGGAGGGGATGGGTCAAGCTGACTAGCACTCAAGTGCACGTGCTAGTCAACATTGGGTCATCACGCTCCTTTCCCATCCAGTGGACAGGAAGTATAGTGCGAAAACACCCCAGGGGAGACACCTTAATAAGTTGCCACGTGAGTGAAGTCACAGAATAAGCTAAATTTGGTTCATTGGTGGTGCAAGCCCTACATGAATGTCCGCTCCTTTGTCTTTCTTTTTACTACCCCTTTCTCTTTTCAATTTGTGGATTTTATTATTTTTAATAATGGTTTTTAGCTTTTTGTGAACTTCTCCAGAACCTGCATAAAGATCTGTTTTAAAATGGCATAAACACAACCACATAATTGTCATAAGAACAATACACTAGATGTGTCTCCTTCATTGAGGGCACATTGAGAAACCTGGAGTTTACTTCATTCTGCAGAACGAATTCAAGACTCCTAGTCACTTCTATATTGACATGCTTCAGAATAAAAAGGAGAAGATCAGCAGCATGTGTTAAATAATTCTGACACTCAGATACTCACAGCAGCTGTCGAGGAATGCCACTTTCTTCTGTTTACCCTTTTTGGAATCAATTAGCAGAAGGAACATCTACCCTGTTGCCAAGAAGAATTTGGAAGCTTTTCCATGCTTCCCTTCTTGCCTTCTTCTCCCCAAGACACATCTGGAGAGGAAACTCCATTCCTTCTGGCCGCTGATTAGCAGCTCTAATTCATCGTTCAAGAAAGGCATCACGGGTAAACAATGTAAGGAAAACAAGTCCAGCTTGGAACGGATTTAGTGGCTAAGTAATTATATATCATTTTATGCTCTTCCGCAACAACAGGTCCAGATCCAATTGGTACCGTGCCTCAGTGAGATGTCTGTGTGTTCAGCTAAAGTCAAGAAAGCTTTGAAGTGTTTTGGCATTGACCAGGTGATCAGGATACGTGTATCAGTGGCTGCTAACATGTATGCCTAAGTACTGCCTCCAGGGGCAATTTCCTACTTCCCTTAACATCCTGTGGATGGAAAAGGTGTGCGAGAGATTATCACTGACTAGCACTCACATCTGCAGGCAATAGTCAATGACAGCCCAGTCCCCATGTGATTGGTCACTTACCTGAGATTGATCGTGCAGCCGATCTGCTCCTGAGTGCTGCTATCTTGAGTGTGGTGCCCTGCGTAACTGTGCGTGCATCAGTGCTGTTGGTGATGCTGATGCTCTGCACAGTCACAGTCACGTTAGGGGGTCGTGTGAGCTGCCATTGTGCTTGCACGGCAGCTCCGATGACCTTCTCAGCTGGCCAGAGTACAGATGTTGCCCAGCTGGATGCTTAGGGTAAGGATACGGTCAGGATTGGGGACATGTGGGTTGCTTGCAGTGCATGATTTCGTGCACCACAGCTACTTAGCGATTAGACAACACCTGGGCAGGCAGGGGACATTTGTAGGCTCTAAGTACCTCCTGTAAATGCAGATGCACTTGCCCAGATGTTGATTAATTGCAACCAATGGGCCAAAGTGTAAATAGGTCCTAGGTTGGAGAGACAGCTTACCTTTAAAGGCCATGTGGTGGTCTACAGTGTGAGACAGGATGCTGGACTAGGTGGGTTGTGGCCCAACCAACAGGGCTCTTTTTATGTTCTTATGTTCTTATCTCAGAGCTGATGCTTCCCAAACTCCAAAGCTTCCATGCCCCCAAATAGAGATGCGAAGCATGGCGTTTTCAGCATCCACCCAAACCAAGCCAACTCCACCGGAACTGGAGATGCAACCTTGGATAAGCAGTGTCAATAACCCCATGCAGAGGTTATGCATGCAGGTATCCTTTGAAAACCTACTGATATATTCATAGGTTACTATGAATGCTTTGAGAGCCTATGACCGTTGAGCAGAGTCATAATCCACATGGGATGAAATTAATTTAAGAAACTCCTAAGGTGCCTGATAAAGCAATTAGAGAATTAAAGTTAGCAAGAACAAAACTTCTGTTATTGTCCCTGCAACTTGGTTTTCTGATCATGTCAGTTTATTACCATGCATCTGGCATCTTTCTATTTGTGCAACTGTCTCTGTCATTGATTAATATAGCTACCAGTTTTTTGGCACACATAGGTGTTTTGATTGCAATCACGTTGTGTTGTGGACTTTGCGGTTCAAAGACTGTAGAAGCAGCTTTTAAGATTCCACCTTGTGCTTCAAGTGACGCTTCAGAAAGTCCAAGAGTTTCAGTGGAGAGAAGTCTTGAGCACTGATGGTTAGAAGAACAAATCAAGAGAGTCCCTGAATGCCATTTTTCACCTTTAACTTCAGTGGGGCACCACCATCCCACTGAAGTTAAGTACAGGGAGCACCAACACTGGCCTCAGCTTCCCTACTGGCCCTTGAAGGACCATCTGTATCACCATAGCAATGGCCATGGCAACTTCCAGCAGGCTCTTGGCTGTTGCCATGGTGATCATGACACAGTGTGTGACTACGCAGCCACAGCTGTGACACACTGTGCTGCATTTACACAAGAAAGTACAGTCGGGCCTCCATATCTGCTGATCCATTAACCACAGTCTCATGGTGACCAGAACAGCACCCCTGACACCGCTGGTGCCATTAGGCCTACCTGGAGCTTCTCAGAGGCCTGGGAAACTCAGTGCATTTCCCTGCATTTGAAATATTCACAGTTTTTCATTAACTGCAGTACAACCTTGGAATCTATCCCCTATGGATACCAAGGTCCAACTGTAGTGTGAACGCTGCTTCTGGGAGTTTACTGGGATATTCCCAGTAAAACTGTGGAGCAGTTTTTACTCCTGGTCAGCTACAGATGACTGGGATGATCATGCATGCTCTGGGCCACTCTGGAATGGAGGCAGCGGCACAAACAGAACATCCTGGAGCATCTGTGGATGCCCTGGTTGTCTTAAGGGCAGAAGGGTCCTGAGGTTGTTCTGTTGTGATGAGTGGAGGAACATCACAATGATCTCTTAAACCAGCTTGTTGCTTGTCCACTTTCTCAGACTGAAATTGACTGAAATTGATCCAATGTGGCATGGACATATCCTTACTGCTCAATGACATTAGACTTTTAGCTACCCAGAACAGCTCCGCTGGACAGTCACTTGAGGAGACTTTGCTGCCAATGTCACCACATGGTGGGCACAATAATGTGTTCTTATCAGCCTTCATTCAGAATATAGGTTGATGGCCACACTGTTGTCATCAAGGCAACATTGTTCAAGTCACTGTTCCTACAAATGGAGTGCCTCCTCACCCTCTGCATGCAAGCAAGGGTTGCCCTTGAATGATCGTGGCACATTTTGCATTGGTGCATGCCTTGTTCAGGACATGAAAAGCTATCATAGAATTTCTGCTTCTTCACTGAACTTGTTGTGCCTTGGAGAAACAACAAAGTCCCTCCAAGCACTCTCATGTTCTTCAGCAGAAAATGCTGTGAAGATACAATGACTTTGATGCCCTTCCAAAGCATCTTCCACACCTTTTGAAGATGTAACCACCAAGAACTTGCTTGACATTTGCACCAGAAGAAAGCAGCCCTAGACTGTAGCATATACATCTTTGATGCATATATCAGAATGCGGATTTCATTATCACTCTAACCCTTGATCTCTCGCATCAACAGCTCTTACTTGAAGAATCCCCCTGATATCTGAAAAGAAACTGGTTGAAGTTTGGAGAATCCAGCATATTGAGTTTCAGATGTTAGGCTACAGTTTCCATTGCCATTACTCATGCTACATGCTAGCTGGGGGGGCACCCTGGCTGATATGCCTCTTAGCATACATAAAGCCATTCTCTTGTCTACCCTGACAGTGAATCCAGTGACGGAGAGAATAACCAGGGCAAAGAGGTAGGAAACAGTTCATGTGATGTACAGACATTTTCACCAATAGGGTAGTGAGCTCCATCAGGCCCTAGTAGTATTTCTCCTACTCAGAAACAAACAGGGAAGGAAGAAAAAGAAGAGGAGGAAGAGGAGGAGGAGACATGACAGTGGTCTTCAAATATCTGAAGGGCTGTCACAGTGGAGACGGATCATCCCTCTTCTCACTTGCACAAGATGGGAGGACTAGAAACAATGATATGAAACTTCAAGGGAATCAGTACAGATTAGATATTAGGAAGAACTTCCCGACAGTGAGGGCAATCAGTACATGGAACAGGTTGCCACAGGAGGTAGTGAGTTCTCCTTCACAGGAGGTCTTCAAGCAGAGGCTGGACCTACATCTGTCTGAGATGGTTTAGGAAATCCTGCATTGAGCAGGGGGTTGGACTCGATAACCTTGGAGGTCCCTTCCAACTCTCTGATTCTTTGATTCGGAGAAGAAGGAGGAGGGGGAGGGGGAGCTAGCTTTTCACTCCTGCTTCACCCCCTCCCTTTAATGGGACTCAAACCAGCTGACAATTACCTTCTCTTCTTCTCACAAAAGACACCTTGTGAGGTAGGTGGGGCTGTGGGAGTTCAGAAGGAGAGCTGTGACTAGCCCAAGGTCACCCAGATGGCTTAATGGAGAAGTGCGGTATCAAACCCAGTTACTGTGAAATATGAGTCCAGGGACGCATCCCCATTACAAGCTTATTTCGCTTTCCCTAAACCGAAATAATAGAACCGAATGCAAACGTGAATTTGCCTGTTCCCATTACTTTTAACTTAATCACGTTCGATCCGGATTCTGAGGATTGTACATGGTGTACATGACTTAAGTGGGGACTCAAGTGGCTACTTTTTAAAAGCCGCTTTCTGGGGCTGCCCTGCCCTCTTCCTCCTGGCATGGACGCGCCACCCATAACGGACCCCTTCACGGAGCCTAGCTGGGTGGCTGGGTGGCTTCCATTTCCATTGATGGAGGAAAAATGGCAGTAGGCAGTCAGCCAGTGATTCTTTCCCCTCCTCTCCCCATTGCTCAGGGCACACAGCAGCAGCGGCAACTAAAGCCCCTTTGCTTTAAACATTCACACAGAACTTCAGCTGCTTCCCTCCCTTCCTTTCCCTTTCTAAAGGTCAGAACTTTTAGAATTGCGCAAAATTGCAACATTGTTAATCAGGTGTGAAGTGGTTCCGTTGCTACAGTGTAGCGCTGCTGTTAAGGGTGGATTTTTATAATGAAATCACTGTCTTTGGAAGCAAGCTATTGGGAGAGGGAAACCCTAAACATGGATTCTCATCCCTTAAAATGGTAGGGTCCCCACAGTAAAAAATGTAACACATATCAAGCGCAGGATCTGGAGTGAGACCTGTTGAAATGAGGATTAACATTTACAACGCTTTGGGGCGATTTAACACGCAGAAAGCGTGTTAAGCCAAACTGACATGGGGTCTGCCAGGATTGAAAACGTTTTGAATTCGAAATAAGCTTGCTGTGGGGATTCGCCCCAGGACTCTAAGCACAAGACCAAACCAACTCACATGACGTCTGTCCATTCGTATCAGAGTGCTAGCACTGAGCTGTGGGTGGATCCTACTTACTGTATCTGCTATGGCAAACCTAGTCCAAGAGGGCTTCATCTGATCAGGCCCTCTTCATCTGATCTTGTACTGTAATGGCCATGCAGCAAAAGCTCCTTAAAAAGAGGCATGTGAAACTCTGCATGCATTCAAAAATTCAGTTGGATAGTTCATGTATGATGTTTGCATCAAACTGAACACGTGACTGTTTGAATACATTGAATCAAATCAGTCTCCCACTTGCAAACATGAAGCAAATGATTTATGTCTGGTCTGTTTTTGTCCTTGAGATTTTTTTTTAATAGTAACTATAACAACAATAATAACAATAACAATATAATTGAAAAATTGGTGTGGTGCATTTTTTGTTTTGGGGCAAAAACAATTGAATGCAATTCAATTGAATTTGAATTGAATGCGAACAATTTTATTTAATTATTTTTAAACAGTTTGCTGCCAAGCCAAACAGATGGTTCTTCAGTTTGACAGCAAACCAAACACAAGATTTTCATTTGTGCACATTTCTCCTCCTTCAGTGAGACCAGTTTCCATTACTCCCAATGGAGACTAGCTGCCCTGAAGGCCTAATTAAGGTGCCTTTAATTCATCAAGGAGACTCATCCTTAGATAAATTAACATCAGATCAAACATCTGAAATAATGTCTGTACAACACATTTACTTCCTATGCAGATTTTGCTAAGATCACCTCAGTTTAGCCCATTTTCCTATGCTATGTATTTATTTTTTGCTTATGCCTACAAACACGTTCTGTACCCAGATTTTTTTTGAAAAAAAACCCTGGTAAATAGTTCTCCAGATTATTTAGCATTCAATCACTGTTTACCCCCAGCCTTACTTGGAATAGATCTGTTTGCACATTTTTGCTCTACATCATTAATGTTCATCACCCAATTTCAGGTCCTTTTAACCTTTACTATTTGCAAGGCAAACTGTAACATTTTTTCAGAGCCCATCCTTTGTTTATGATTTGGTTGCATATCCCAAGGCCTAAATGTGCATGTAAAATGTTTGCTAGACATGTAGCATTTTTTAAAGCAATGCCTTTAATTTCTTCACTAAGAAACAAGGCAAACAGCAACAGCCTGATCTTTTAACTTTCCAGAAGCCTTGTCAGAGATTAAATAAATTTATGAAGAAGGATGCCTTCAGAGTCTGTTGGACAGATAATTCTACATGCCTCATTCTAAAACAGAGAGCCTGTTCACACTTCCATCACTGGAATGGCATAGTAACACTGGGATGGTATAATAATAATAATACCATTCCAGTGAGCTGAAGGGTGTTTTTGCACTTTCCTTCTCGTCCACTGGGATGGGAAAGAAGTGCTAGTCAACTCTGGCTGCCCCCCCACAATTGAATACTTACCAGATTTGGTCACACGGCCAATCCGCCTCTGGGTACCACCATTTTGGCTGTGGCACCCTCCATGATAGCGCATGTGTCAGCGCTATCACCATGACTGCACGCGAAGTCACATTTATGGTTATCCAATATGTCAGCACACTTGCACAGTACCGCAAACAAACCCAGAGCACCAGAAGAGGTGCGGATGGTCGCACCACTGGATGGTCCAGGTAAGTTCCTGGTAAATGTTGGTTAAGGTGTGGAGCACAATGTCATTTTCCACACTTAATCAACAGTTAGTGAACTTCTGGTGAGGCAGGGCCCACTTGGAGGCTGTAGCAGCCTCCACCAAGTGCTGATGCTCTTCACCAGAAGTTCACTAATTCTTGACTAGAGGCTGTAGTGCAAATAGAAGATGAAACACAGAGGGAACCATCCACACTTCAAGTGCTGGTGGGGTCCTGTGAACCAGACCATCAGCATGTGAAATGCAAATGGTTGGGTCCAGACAGGAAGGATTACCAGATGTTGCCATGGTGATGAGGACACAATGTGCAAATGTGCAATTGTAGATGCACCACCATGCCAACTCACTGTATCACACCTAGAAAAGGGGGCGAACACTACTGACAGGATGTTCCTGCTCCCAGTCAAACTGTGGGCAACATTTTAGTTGTTCACATCTAGTTAGAACCAGGCAAGCTTGGTGACCTTTGGGAGGCCATGGTGGTGGTGTGTGGACAGGCCTGACCAGGGAGCTGGTGGAACCTTTGTACCAGTGTGCGGACAGGCCCAGAGATCCCGTATTTTTGAATACTTGTTAATGGGAGGGAAACACACTACACGTATGGCCTCATTCTGGGTATCTCGGGTGTATCTGCTTAGCCAAGATTCAGCTAGAATAATGGATGAGATGGGCCTTTGTTCTGAGACAGTATTTCCATTTTTATATCCTTTGTATGTTCCTGTAGAACCTTACTTAAAATTTCCTCTGATATTTAAGCTCTGGTGGGGATTCCCAAACCACTGTCCAATTTTTTCAGCATAAGGTCAGTTGCTGTTGAGTACCATCAAGTTGTGGCTGACTTCTGTATAACGGCACAGACACCTCCATGGGTCTGTCTGTGCAGTTTTCTTGACATAGATACAGAGGTGGGCAGTTTGCCACTGCCTTCTTCCACGGAGAGGCTGGAGGCTGAACTGTCAACTCTCTGCTATCTGGATAGTTTGCTCTGCTACTCAGTTACAACCACGCCTGAGGTCACTGCCATATTTCTGAAGATGCTTTCTTGTGTGATCTTGGGGATGACTCCAAACCTACATGCACATATGCAAAAATAACCCAGGCACCAAAACCAGCTAGAAAATGTCAGATGCGAATGCACACACTTCCAGGTCATTGAAATACCTGGATCATGCAAAACACCATCATGGAAGTGTCATGCCCTGTTCAGCCTCATCAGGCAGCAGAAGCAGGTGAGATGCAGATCAGAGCAATTAGCCCAGCTGCACCGTGGGCATGGCTCTGGCTCTTCTATTTAAGAACAAGCTCACCTTACCTTAAGTTGCTCCAGACACCGTCTTTGTAGTCTTGTGTTACCTGAGCTTGAAATCCTGGACTCCTTGTGACCTGCTGACCCTTTGGACTGCCTGACCCTTGCTGACTTTCTGGACTCCTAGATCCCGGACTGGAACTGACCTTGAGAAAGCCTGGAACCCTTGGGACTGAGTAGCTGCGCAAGTGTTTGCCTGTTCCCTGACTGGCCTGTGACGTGACAGGAAGCAACACCAGTTTCACGACCTGCACCACCCTTGCAATGTTGCCCTGTTGTCAGGCAGGGGTGTTGAGAAGGAATTGTGCGATCCAAGCAAGATTCCCACATCCTCCTATAGCCTTCTGGGTGCAGCCACTGTTAAAGCACAAGGAGAAATGAGTAGATAAATCCATGGAGACGCTGACCTAGATAGGATGTGGCCTGATCCAGAAGGGTTACCTCTATACATCTGTGTTAAAGTTAAGGACTGCTTCTACCTCCGTGTTTCTCTCTTTAGGGACAGTTTGTTTTGTCCTTTGTGTCTTGGAACATTCTTTTTTAAAAAATAGTTTGAATGCTATCATCTCTCTCCCTTGCCATTTGTATTTGTGTATTTTTTCCATGTTTCTTAAAAAGTGTTTTGTTGTTTAATATCCTGTGCAGCATTTTGGCTTCACACAGAAAGGTGGCTAAGAAATAAATCAATAATAACACCCAAAATAGCAGTCCCTTCATCTTTTTGCCTCTCATTATGCTCTCTCTCTCTCTCTCTCTCCAAAATTACTCACGCGCCACATCCATTAGTGCACAGACAAGGAGGCACACAACCTCTTTTGTTTATCTCTCTCCCTCTCCCGCCATCGCCTTTCTTTCACACACACACACACAGACACGCAGCAAGTGGAATGCAAATCGGCCTTCTTTGATCTGGCAAACGAACAGAGTGAGAAAAAGTAAAGGGACAGACAGGTCTTCCTTCCAAGAAGAGGAAGAAGAAGAGTTGGCTTTTCTACCCCACATTTCTCACCCATTTAAGGGGACTCAAAGTGGCTGACAAACCTTCTGTTCTTCTCCCCATAGCAGGCACCCTATGAGGTAGATGGGGCTGTGGGACCTCAGAAGAGAGCTGTGACTAGCCCAAGGTCACCCAGCTGGCTCTATGGAGGAGAACGGAATCAAACCCGGTATTCCCAAATAAAACTCCAGCTCCAAACTGGCTAACAGTAGGCCTGTTTTAGGTCTACAGCAGCCCATTAAGACCCTGCTCACACTTAAGGTCTAATCCAGCTTCAGTCCACTTTCAGAGTGAAAGAACAAATCAGCACAGTGACAAGCTACTTTCAGTGTTAAATAAGGCAGAAAATTTACCTTTGGGATAGGTAGGAAAGAAAATTACTGATCACTTTGCTGATGTGTTATCTTGCTCCAAAAGTGGACTGAAGCTGGATTAAACTGTAGGTATGACCAGAGCCAGTGAGAGAATACATCAGCAAAGTGACAGGCTATTTTCTTTCACTGTTAAATAACTCAGAAAATTCATCTTTGAGATAGATGGTGTGGAAAGGTTTGTTTGTTTGTTTGTTTGTTTGTTTATCCCATCCTATACCCTAAGGTCTCAGGGTGGGTAACAGCATTTAAAATCAAACATGCTAAAATAGAGCCATATGTATGAAACAATATAAAACAATAATGTCTGCAGTCGGGGAAAATTATAGCCACATTTAGCCAAAGGCCTGGGCAAAGAAGTGCATCTTCACCACCTTCCTAAACATATACAGTGAAAGAGCCTTATGCACCTCAAGGGGGAGACTATTCCATAGCCTAGGGGCCATCACTGAGAAGGCCCTCTCCTGGATGCCCACCCCCTTTACAACTGACGGTGGTGGGACAACAAGAAGGGCATCCCCTCCAGATCTTAAGGCACAGGCAGGTCTGTAGGGGAGATGTTCCTTCAGATATTTGATGTTCTCTCCCTCTGAAGGTGGACTAAAGCTGCATTAAACCAAAGACTTCAACAACCCTCAGCCTCTTGTCTCCGGGTCCAATGTGATGTAAATAAGGAAATAACATGGGGCTCGTCGGGCAGGCAAAAAATACAGTGGGAGGAAGGTGGGAGGAAGAGGCCTCCCCGTATCAGGTGGAGTTGTCTGGTGCGAAGTCTCTCGCTTTGATTTAATGCTGCAGCTGAAGAGAGCAGACAGACAGAGCTCCTGGCACAAGTTCTAGTTTTTTGCCTGGCTGGCCAGCAAGGCACCCAGCCAATGTTCTGCTTGAGATGCCCATGAGCATTTGGTGGGCCACTGTGTGCGACAGGAAGCTGGGATAGATGGGCTGTGGCCTGATGCAGCAGGGCTCCTCTTAGGTTCTTATGAGAAGGTTTGCCCTTGTCTGCTTGAGATGCCCATGGGCAATTGGTGTGCGACAGGATGCTGGACTAGATGGGCTGTGGCCTCTTATATTCTTATGTTCTTATGCTTTTGAAAAGCGAGAGAAAAAGACAGAGAGAGAGCGCATTTGTGCACAAGCGGGCAGCACCGGCCGTGCACACGTGTGAATGTGCACGCGCGCCCGTGTCGCCAAAAAGCCCAGGCTGTCGCTGAGACCGAGAACCGCTTGGGCTTCCTCAGAGGAATCCAGTTAAATGAACTCATCCGTCATCTTGCCTGGTATTGATGAGCATCGCGGTTTGGCGGCGAGTGACACAGCAGAACAAATAGCACCGACGCCCAGGCTCCCTTCTTGTCTCACGCCGGGACGCCCGGACCCCCCCAAAAAATGAGTCATTAGTTATTACATCCGTTATTAACTCAGCCCAGGGCTCATTAAGCATGGAAATTGAGGAGAGCAAAATCGGGAGCCCAAATAGCGCCAAGCGAGGATGGAAATGCACACTGTGTGTGTGTGTGTGTGGACGGAGGGGGGAATGGGACAGGACGGCAATGCAACGTGGGGGGGGAGCAGTTGAAAGCTGCAACTCAGCATTTGTGATGCTCCCGGATCTTAAGGATCGTGGGTTGCTGCCGATCGCAGACTTCCTTGCTCGCTTCTGGAATGAGGGCTTTGAAGGCTGCCGCATTGGGAAGTGCCGGGGCCAAAGCACAGGGGTCGGAGAAGTACATCATTAGCTCTCCGCTGAGACCTTTCGGCGAAAAGTTTGTTCAGAGCATGATGGAGCACTGTTCGGCGGCTGGAGTCTGCTGGGGTGGGGGGGCTGAGAAGGACTGTGTTGATAGGAGAAAGGATGAAGGCATCTTAGAAATAAGACAGCTTTTTTATTTTTTCTTCTTCTTCTTCTTCTTCTTCTTCATCATCATCATCATCATCATCATCATCATCATCATCATCATCATCATCATCATTATTATTATTATTATTATTATTATTATTATTATTATTATTATTATTATTATTATTATTATTATTATTATTATTATTATTATTATTATTATTATTATTATTATTATTATTATTATTATTATTATTATTATGTAAAACAACAGTTACACACAGCAAATGAGATCACTATGCTGGATTTCGTATTATATCACTAGTCAGGCACTTTCCAAGCACCTAGGACTGCGTAATGTATTGGCGAATAATTATGTGAAGCAAGGCAGGATGGTAAGGAGAAGAACCTTACAAATGTAGCACATAAGAACCTAAGAGGAGCCCTGCTGGATCAGGCCACAGCCCAGCTAGTTCATAACAACCTAAGAGGAGCCCTGCTGGATCAGGCCACAGTCCATCTAGTCCATAAGAACCTAAGAGGAGCCCTGCTGGATCAGGCCACAGCCCATCTAGTTCATAACAACCTAAGAGGAGCCCTGCTCGATCAGGCCACAGTCCATCTAGTCCATAAGAACCTATAAGAGGAGCCCTGCTGGATCAGGCCACAGCCCATCTAGTCCATAAGAACCTAAGAGGAACCCTGCTGGATCAGGCCACAGCCCATCTAGTCCAGCATCCTGCAACACACAGTGGCCCATCAGTTACTTATGGGCATCTCGTGTGGAAGACAAAGGCAAAACCTTCACCTGCTCTCAACTCCCTTCAAATGGTCTTTGGAGGCAACCTGCCTGTCCCACCAACCTGGAGGCAGTATTTGGACATCAATTCTAGTACCCATTTCTATACCTGACCTCTGTGAGTTTGTCCAACCTCATAAGAACCTAAGAGGAGCCCTGCTGGATCAGGCCACAGCACATCTTGTCCAGCATCCTGTCCCACATAGTGGCCCACCAGCTGCTTATGGGCATCTTAAGCAGAAGAAAAGGGCAAAACCTTCAGCTGCTCTCACATCCCAGCAAATGGCCTTTAGAGGAATCCTGCTTGTCTCTCCAACCTGGAAGTGGTACCTAGGCATCGCTTCTAGCAGCCATTGAGACATCTGTCCTGTTTCTTAAAGCTATCTAGGCTGGTTGCTGCCAGCACTCTTCTGGTAGTAAATTACAAAGACCAAATGACCTTCTGGAATTCTCAGGACCACACAGACTATAGAACAACCCCACTCATCCACCTTTCCCCCCTCCCTTCAATCTTGCTTTCCTGAGTCCTGGTTTTTACAAGTCTCAAGCTGTTATAGAGTGTTAATCCATTTTCATATTTTGGGTGTCATCCAGAAGAGGAGTAAAAGGGGGTGACCCGTACTGTAGTGGCTGGATCCGGCATGCATTGGATTTTGGAGAGGGATGGAGATCTAAGAAGATCTTGTAATGGAGTCTCAGGATGGGCACAGAAAGGTGTGAGCAAAGTGACCCAAACTGAGGACGAACTGAGGAAGGATGTTCAGCTGTTGGGTGTTGCTGGAGTTAGTGAGTTTTGAGTCTGGTTCCATAATAAGAAGGATTATTTCAGCAAGGTGTGACCAAGGCTTTTGGGAAACGCACTCATGCACAGAGCCAGAATTCTGACATGTGGACTGGGCAGAAACTATCTAGGTGTCTGTGGGTGTCTGTGGGTCCATTGCTCTCCCTTGGCCTATACTACCTCAGCAAATTGTTGTGGGAATAGAATGGAAGCCATGGGGGATGGTGTGCACCATTTTGTATTCCTTGAAGAAGAAGAAGAAGAAGAAGAAGAAGAAGAAGAAGAAGAAGAAGAAGAAGAAGAAGAAGAAGAAGAAGAAGAGAGTTGGCTTTTCTACCTTGCTTTTCTCACCCATTTAAGTGGCTGACAAAGCTTTTCTATTCTTCTCCCCACAACAGAACACCCTGTGAGGTGGATGGGTCTGTGAGAGCTCAGAAGAGAGCTGTGACTAGCCCAAGGTCACCCAGCTGGCTTCGTTGGGGAGGGCAGAATTGAACCCAGTATTCCCAGATAAGAGTCCGGCTCCCTAACCACTAGACCAAAGGTGGGGCACGAATTTAGCTTCCCATCTGTGGAGCAGAGCAAGGAGTGCTCTCTCTCACAGAGCCAGCGTGAGAATAATTAAAACAAAGAATCTGGAAACTGTAAGTGCTGTATGAATGATACTTAGCGGTAATTTGTATGTTTCATCAGTGTGGCCCTCTGGGAGAAACCAAAAGGGTGGGGGTGAGGGAACTGTCAGAAGGATATGGAAGCTTACAATCAGCAGAATTTGGAACAAAGGAAGTAGGAAACGGGGGAGGAAAAAGGGCAACAGAAAATGAAGGAAATTGGAGTGGACTCTTTAAAAAATCTGAAATAAGTTACTGAATGAAAACATTTATTAAATAACCTATAGAGTAATATTGGGGGGGGGGAGTATATTAAAAAGCTGGTAAAGACAGCCAAAAACAGATTAGCAGAGCATTACATTTTATAGTGGAGTACAAATGTTCCATTGCTTTCTCTGAGCTCCTAATCAGCATTTTTCATTATTTCTCCTTCCTCGGATTTGGCACCCATGCTTCGATGCTCCGGGCAGAACCTCCAGGAACGTTAAAAACTCGAAGCGTCAACAGCCTTCCCAGGCAGAAACCATGCCAAGGCCCTCTATTTGATCCAAAGAGAAGCACATGCCCGCTGAAAGCTACAAGGTCATAATAATAATTCTCCCTTCAGGGGCAAACAAGCTTAGGAATGATCCCTCGCCGTTCTCCCCCGCTGTTTTGCCTCAATTTGATCTCTGTTGTTAGTAAGCTCGTTTTGGGCTGCAACTGAAGTTAGCTGCTTGTTTATTTACAGGGATAAATGTTTTTCTTTCTTTCCTTCCTTCTTTCCAGAAAAGAAAAAAGAGAGAGACTGGGAAAGAGGTGGGATGGAAAGGAAAAGAAAAGAAACTCTGGAAACAGTGTGGGGACGAGTGTGGGCGTTGGATCAGAAGTGCAGCTGGCACTTTCCTGGGGGAGCTAGGAGCACAGAAAGGGAGATTTGGGGGCATATGCCTTCCCTTTGACAATTTTCGGCTGCAAGACATCAACCTCCTTGGCGAAGCCTACGGACGCTTGCTTCTTCATCGGCCAGCTTTTTTGTGGGCTCTATCTCCCTTCTCCTCTTCGTTTCCCTGCCTGCCTTTCAGAGATGACTAGAGTTGGGCACAGATGCAATTTTCGACATTTGACTTCATTTGAATAGAATATTCAAATATCTGAATTCGTGCGAATAAAGTAAAATGAATGTCTGGTCATTTGAACCGATACAGATATGTTTGTATCTATCTGTACGAATATACGATGCATATCAGATGATATGAATCTCGTATGCATCTGTACGCATCCCGTTTTTATCCCGTACGCATCCCGTTTTCATCCTGTACGTATCCATAAGGATACGTACGGATATATACAAACAGCCGAGCCCAGAGGCCTATTTGCACTAAGGTCTCTGGAGAAGAATTAGCACAGGTCTGGGACAGACCATAAGCATTCCAGGAAGGCTGGTTCCACCCAGAAGCGTGCCGGCCTGTCCCAGAGCTGTGCTAATTGCAGCCAGGGTGCGGAGCATGAAGTTGTGTGCTACACCCGGCCCAACGCTAACCCTAGGAGTCCTAGAGCTGTCCGGCAGGGAGAGCATTTGCATTGCTCCTTGCTGGACAGCTCAGGAGTCTCACCCCGGGCTGCCGCCATTGGGCCCTACTAGCCCTGCCGGCTATCAGCCTGATGCTGTGTGTGTGTGGGGGGGGGGCTAGCCTGGTCTGGGGGCATGTTGGAGTCCTGCGGGCTCTCACCACCTGGATCGGACTGGCGGCTGCCAGCAGGGATGTTCTTGGTGCCTGTCCTTGCCCGGGGGTGGGGGGGTATGTCCTCCCAGCCCCCTGAGCCACACTTACCTGTTTGGACTGGTGGTCCAGTTCCAGATGTGTCCTCCTGATGCTTCCTGGCGCCCAATTTCCCCAGGGGTGCATGCGGCCTCCCAGCCCCCCACACCCCATTCACCTGTCCGGACCGCTGGTCTGGTCCAGATGGATCCTCCTCCTGCTTCCTGTGACCAATCTGCCACATTGTGCACATACACGCACTGTGGCATCACCCCCCACACAGAACTGAAGTCATTGGCTGGGAGGGCAGCCCAATCTGGGCTGGCCGATGCCCCCCATCTAACAGTTGGTGGGAGGGGTCAGGCAGGGAGCAAGTGGACAGCCCGGACTACGCTGCCCTCCCAGCCAATGGCAGTAGCCCGGGCGTGGGACGTCCAGCCCCTGCAGCAGCCCTACACACAGGAACAGCTTGACTATTCACACCTCGGCCAGTAAGGGGCGTTCTGTGAATGCATCCCTTACTGGCCAATGTGAACAGTCAAGCTGTCCCCTGCATGTACCAGCCTTAGGAGGACTGGGCTAGCTGTACCAGCCCCAGGAGGACTGGCCTAACCTGGGCCAGTTTCAGTGGCAGAAGCAGCGCCACTGTCATAGAACAAGCATTCCATGCTTGGAAGGCTGTTCCTGAACGCCCCTAGTGCGTGATGTTTGGAGCCAGCATCCAGTTCTCCAATGGCTAGGAACTAAACCAGGGTGATCCATTCTAGGGGGACGTGAAAGGAAGCGCAAAATCACAGGCTAGGCTCTGTCCCCTGGGCAGACAAAGAAGCCTATGAAGATGATGGGGGCTCACTCTAGAAGAGAGGACCCAGAAGAGGACTAGGGCTCATACTATATTGGGATACTGGTAAGTGTCTGTGCATGCGTGTGTGGGGGGGGGGAAGACCTCCATTGTCTAGTACTGAACACCTGTAATAAGAGCTATTATTAGTCATGATTCAACTAAACAAATTTAAGCATACCACAAAAATCAACAAGAAAGAGTGAAGCTTATTATTATTTATAAATCTTGATACCAATTCGCAGACCTGATGCATCATTCTTCTGGACTGATTAAAACCCAGGGTGAGAGAGCATAGATCATTTGTATATAGCACCAGTGTGTAGGCAAATGATGGTGTGATGATGTTTCCCTTGGAAGAACCAATCTTGCCTGCGTTCACATTTATGCAGCCAAACGTTCCTAAGCCACCATCAGGAAAATAAAGATAAGACAGTTAGAAGTAAATGCACAGCTTCTCTTAAAATTTTTACAGAGCTAAAGACTAGCAAGAAATATGTATTTAATCACAGGCTAAACAAGAGATCACAATTTGTCAGGAATTTTATGCACAAATTTCCTTCCTTCTCTACCTGAATTAAAAATAAATAAAATGGGTGGGAAAAAAAAACAAGCCTTTTAAATCTGCTGGCAAGAATTTCACACCTTTTCTTTCCTCCTTACTCTGTTTTATGTGATCCACTGTTCATTTCTATTACCTCTTTATGGCTGTTTTCCTAAAGTTCATACCACAAAGACGAGTAAAAGAAATTTACTGCTCATGGAGTTTCTACCATTTCTAAAGAACCATCACATGCATATGAAGAAATAATTAAAGACATGCTAGTAACAGAGATGGTGACATTTAAGCACCCCCATGTCATGTAAATTGTTCAAAAAATGGAATGACATAGACTATGGGCCTTTCCGCACAGGGTCTAAAAACGCATTTAGAGCCAGATTAGGATGTGGCCTGCGCAAAGGGACCGGAATTAGGGTCCCTTTGAGGACGCCACATCTGTACGTCGGCACGCAAAACTGGTTGCTTGAACCGGTTTTGCTGCTGAAATCTGACCCAGATGTAAGACCTGAAAAATCATGCCCAGCTGTCAGAGAGGCAGAGTGGATGCTCTGCCTCTCTGACAAGTGGGCGACCCGGTGGCCGGCTTCCCAGGGCTGCTGGGAAATGTAGTGCATGGCGCACGCATGCACAATTGATGCCAGCCCTGCCAGGCCCAGAATTGGGCTGGCGGTGACGAGGTAAGGCGCGAGCGCGGGACCCTCGGCAGGGTGGGGGTGGGGGTAGGACTCGGCTTCCCCTGGCCAGAGAAGGGCCAATCGCCCCTTCTCTTGCCAGGGGGAAGCCAGGGAAGCTGGCCACCGGACTCACCCACCTGTCAGAGAGTCAGAGCATGCACTCTGCCTCTGTGACAGCTGGGCATACACAGCACCCACCCCAATCTGTTTCCCTATCTGGGCCTCCCGCTGCCGCCCCGCACATATGCGGACATGCGTGGCCTCCGAGAATCTGACCCTATTTGGGTCAGATTCTTTTTTTAAACGTTCCGCCGGAAAACAGATCTTAAAGATTTGTTTTCTGGTGGCAAATGCAGAAAGGCTCTTTGGTACATAATTTCACAATCAGGTATTTCTAATGGATACCTTTATAACTTGACCATGAGAAAACCAACTGTACTTGTTTTAACCTGGGTGGACAGGTACAGAACCCTGACCTGGTGGCGTGCTTTGCCATCTCTGGACCAAGCCTCCCGTCAACCTGCCCATGCAGGGCATCGCTTGGGGGGAGGCATCCCTGGATGGCCTCCTGCCACCAATTGCTTCTGGTCATCTCAAGCAGAAGACAAGGGCAAAACCTTCACCTGGGGGTCCTTCTGCACTTAGCTGATTAGGCTGCAATGAACTAGGGCTGGTAAACCTATTTATTTATTTATTCCTAAAGTCTCAGGCCAAGTAATAGCATTTAAAAAGAGACATGTTAAAATAAAGCCATATATATAAAACAATATAAAACAATAATGTCTGGGGAGGGGGGAATCTACCACATTTAGCCAAAGGCCAAAGCAAAGAGGTGTGTCTTCATCGCCTTCCTGAATGTATACAGTGAAGGAACCTGATGCACCTAGAGAGGGAGACTATTCAACAGCCTGGGGGCTATTACTGAGAAGGCCCTCTCTCGAGCACCCACCTGTTTTACTATTGAGGGTGGTGGGGCAATGAGGAGGGCCTCCCCTCCAGATCTTAAGGCACGGGCAGGTCGGTATGGTAAAGGTAAATATGGACCATTCACACTTGTCAAAGCTTCCCCAAAACATCCATTACCAGCCAGAAGTACAAATGGTCCTCCTGTTTACCCGTCTGCACTGCTAGAATTTCTGAACTCCTTGATGCCGTGATTGGCTATTTCATGACATGCTCAGACACCATTGCAGAGGGACGTGTTCAATCAGAGTGAGATTTTGTGACCGATCACGTCAGTGCCCAAGATCACGCCCCTCTCATGACTCTATGACTAGACACCACTCCTGGGGATCGGTGGTCCGGTCATGTCAGAGGTCAGCAATCGATCACGGCCACCAACGTCACCACACCTGGCGGACGCTGCCTACCCCACTCACTGACCGCAGGGAACTGGAAGAAGAGTGAATGGTCATGCCGTTGGATGCTTCAGGCAAGCTTTTGGTCAATGTTAGTACTAAATTGTACTCCACACCTAATCAACCATTAGTGAAAGTCTGGGGAGGTAGGAGCTTGGAGGCCATAACAGCCTACTCCAAGTGCAGATGCACTTCACCAGAAGTTCACTAATTGTTGACTACCACCCAAAGTGCAAATAGGCCTCTGCTCTCAACCTTCAGCAAACAGCCTTTAGATGCCTCCTGCCTGTCTCTCTAACCTGGAAGGGGGCACCTAGGCATCCATTCTAGTAGCCATCAGCACACCTTTCCTCCACAAATTCACCTAATCCTTCCTTAAAGCTATCCCAACTGGTTGCTGTCACCACCTCTTCTTGTGATAATTTCCAAGACCAATGAGGCTCTGATGTAGTTAATCCTTGGAGGTCAGACATGGGGAGAAGAAATCCCAAGTTTTCTCAGATCTCTCCCCAAATTCTGCAGCTTTATGCCATATCTGCTTCCTTGCATTCATTTTATGTACTCCCTTTTTCTCTGCTGCACTTTAATATCCTGTGAGTTGCACACTCTCAGTTCTCCAATTGAATGAGACATTCCCTCCAGTGGAAGTCTTGCCTTGACAAACAGCCGGGGAATAATTATTATTCCTTTCAAGAGGCAGAGGTACGTAATAAGGACTGTAATTTCCCCGGCTTGAGTACTGAGAAATTTATGCTGTACTTTTCCATCCATTGGAGTCTTCATCTGAGATTGTATTTCAGGCCTTTCCCCTTTGATGATATGATTAAGATAATTCCTTTATGAAGCTAGACTCTCAGCAAAGTATCCAGGAAACCTGTTTCATTTGCTTTCCTTCCTTAATGTCAGCTGCAGATGAAACAGAAAAAGAAAGAAAGAGTTTATTATTGTTTTCTGACCTAGATGGCCTGGTAGAAGAGCACAGAACGTTTCCTTGGCACGGTGAAGCTGGCTGATGTTGCACTGGCAACTGAGCCAGTGGCTAATTTTTAAAATGAAAAATACACATGGGTAATTTCTGACTTCCACACAAAAGAAGAGAACGGGAAGGTGCCATATAGAAGTGTCACACGTGGGCCAGAAAGAGAAGAAATTAATATTGGCGATTTCTTCAGTTCTGAGGCAAAGAAATTGCACTTTGGAAAATATAAGCGCAGCTGACAAATAAAACCAACGGCTTTCCAATGGTTATTCATTACAAGATAGGGGGAGCATGGTATTGTGGAAATTTACTTACTTATTTATTTATTTATTTATTTATTTATTTATTTATTTATTTATTTATTTATTTATTTATTTATTTATTTATTTATTTATTCCGTGATCACGCCTTCACTTTAAACCTTCTTCAGTCTAGTTTCTCATTGCAGCATTCAGACATTTTCATTTTGTCATAAGAACCTCAGAGGAGCCCTGCTGGATCAGGCCACAGCCTGCCTAAAGTTCAAATATAACATCAAAACAAAAAAACTGATTTATCCACAAAAAGCACATTTCCCTGGGAGTTTGGATATATTCGCTCCATTCTCACATATAACCCTCTGGGTGTTTCTGCACTGGCCCTTTAGACCCCATTAGGGACCCGTTAGAAACCCATGCGGGACGGATCCTAAAAGATCCTTCCGCACAGCAGACTCCATTAGGACTGAATGAGGGAGCCCTCTTCTGCACAGCGACCTCCCAATTCCAGCTCTAATGGGGTCTTTAGGGCCCTAAATCCAGATTTCTGGAAGACCTAAAAAATTGGGTCTACAATCCAGTCTTCAGGCTTGAAACCGGATTATAGACCCACACATCTGCACACTTACTGTGCAGATGGGGTCTTCCAGACAGGCCTGGCAGAAGCAGAGCTGCTTGCGTAGGTGGCGCAAGCTCTGCCCTGCCACTGACATCTACGGAGGCCTGCATGGCCTCTGCAGTTGTCAGAGGACTCCAGCACAGTCCAGCGTGGCATGTGTGTGTGTGTGTGTGTGACAATCGTGTGTTGTCATCTCACTCCCGATGCAGCGGGGGGGGGGAGACGGAGGCAGCAAGCCCCCTCTCCTCCCCATGTAGCTGCTCCAACAATGGGGCTTGAATGGCAGGCAGGGGCAGAGGTTTGCCATCACTGTCGCCTGCCATGGATGCCCAATCGCTGGAGAGGAGGAGAAGTGGTGGCAGCAGCAGCGGCAGTGGCGGCAAGCCTTCCTCCTTCACAGCGATGGAGCAGCCATGGGGTGAAGGAGGCTGCCATAGTTTCTGCCGCCACCAGCTCCACACACACACACACACACACACACCGGAGGCTGCTTCCCTTGTCGCCTCTTCCTCCTCTCATGTCCAGCCTCCTGGGGAATGACATCTCCTTCAGATCTTAAGGCATGGGCACGTCGATATGGGAGTAGTCGTTCCTTCAGATACTTGTGGGCCAAGTCATTTAGGGAATACCTCAAATTAACATCTTGAATTTGACTCAGTAGTGAATCGGCAGCCAGTGAAACGCTGCGCCTGGCTAGCTGTGCATCTGGCTAGCTCTCTTCGTCAGCAACCAGCAGCTGCATTCTGCACTAGCTGCAGCTTCCGAACCATCTTCAAAGGCTGCCCCATGTAGAGGGCACTACAATACTCCAATCTAGAGGTTACCAGAGAGTGGATAACTGTGGCCAAGTCCTCTTTGTCCAAAAAAGGCTTCAACTGGCACACCAACATTAGTTGGGACTCTTGGCCATGGCGTCCACCTGAGCTTCAAGCATCAGCCCAGAGTCCAAGGGTCCAACTCCATGACACCCCCCCCCCGCCTTTTTGCTAAAATAGTTTCCTATTCAAACTGGCTTAAGGAAAAATAAACCTTCAGAGCTATGTTGAAGAGACTTTGAGACTGTGTAAAGTAATTCCACGGGGCAAACAAACAAACAAACAAACAAACTTGTTGTTACAGACTCAGTTTTGTCCAGAGGATGTCTCTTTAAGCGTGTCTCATTGCACCTTCACTTCCAATCTATCCACGACCACAAGATCTAATAATGGAATATGAACTATTTGTATTTAATAAAGACTACACTTCTTTGAATATGATGGGGCCGAATTCTCCAAACACATGTGCAGGAACTGCACAGATGGTACTTTAACACTTGTCAATGGTCAACGCTTGTAATTGTGTACCTTTTCTTTCTTCTTTCTTACCATATTCATTCATTTTATTGCTATTTCGTTTTCATTATGGAAACTAATTGCCCTTTGGAAATGTTAAAGGAGTTTCCTGCCAGTCCCTCGGCTATAGGGCCTTTCTTTGCTAATTATGATGTCCTGTAAGTCAGAAGTGATTGGCCTGCAAAATAATTGTTTTGTTGACAATGTGCAGCAATAGCTATATAATCACAGGGCAATTATGCATCATTTGTAAGGATACTGGTGCCTTGCAAATGTAATTTACCTTTCCCCCCTTGAAGAGGACACATCCTTAAGGTCAGACCCTGACTTCTCCTTAGGCAACCGCTTCATAAAAAGGGTTCTTCTTAAATGCTACTAAATTAATCCAAATTTTATTTGCTGGCTGCTCTCAAGGTCTTTGACAGCAGATTAGCTGGGAGATAATAAGCAGGATGAGGCAGGAAAAATACCCTAAATATTATAAACAAACAAATGAAAAAAAATTGCACCCATCAAGTTCTATCTGTCTCTTGACACTACTTATCTGTTCATATCAAGCACCAACCAGGTGCTGGGTGATTAAGACGACCCAAAATAAAACTATTATCTATCAAGTTAGCATTTCCCCCACATCACTGGGAGCAGTACATTGGCTGCAGCTTGGATTCTCAATCATGTGGAGTAGGCTGTTGGGTGACACTTGAATAAGACCCATTCTGCTACCGATTAGGAAAGAGAGCAAGGTTTAGCAGCCAGAGAGAATGTGTGAAGGACCTTCAGAGCTACAAGGGATGGGTGGTGGTGGTGGATAAGAACATAAGAGGGGCTCTTCTGGATCAAGCCACACAGTGGCCCACCAACTGCTTCTGGGCGTTATCAAGGAGAAGACAAAGGCAAAACCTTCAACTGCTCTTAAGTCCCAGCAACTGGCCATAGAGGCATCCTGCTTGTCCCCCCTTCATGACCTTCAGTAACAGGGGAAAGATGGCCTCAAGGGGGGAAACAAACCTTCTTTCAATGGTGCCAGAGGAGCAGAGCTTTCAGACTCTGTACTGTGGCATTGTCCACCCTGAAGCCTTTGCCGTCAAGGACTGCCGGCATGGGAGGGTTCTCTTTCAAGTGTGTTTTATATGCACGTATGGCTATGTTCAGACAAAACAAAAGGGCACCTCAGAGGGACAGTGCGTGACCCTCGTTTTCCCAGCCCTTCTCTAATTCACCTTTTCCAGCACAGAATGTTTTGGAGAAGGTGGATGGGCAGACTGGTTTGTGAACAATCTCATCTCGAAGCCTTCTCTGGCATACCTCAAATATTCTTTTCTCTCTTTTTTTGCTGGGTCTGATCACAACCAGCCTCTCTGAGGTGCCCCTTCTGTTACATCCAAACAAAGCCTATGACGATATACATGTTTTTATGGCTCTTATGAAATGCTGCGACCCACCCAAAGGACCAGAGCAAACACTGTGAGAGGAGGCATAGAGACAGGAGCCAACGGGCACATTGAGATTTGCCTCATCACAATTGCCATTCCTCAGAGGAAGGTTGCTGCAAAGTTCGGGTGCCTCCAGTCTGGGAGGGAACAGGGAAGCTTTGCAGCCACTGCAGATCTGGGAGTAATGTTTAGGGCTGTGCATGAATATTTGTAACATTTGAAATTTGGCCGAATTCAGCTGAATTCGGACATTCGGATTTGAATTGAATTTTGGCATTCAAATTCAAATCAAATATTTTGTTACATTCGTATGAGATTTTTATATGGGACTCGTATGTTATTTGTATGCAGTTGTATGGGATCCGTATGCTATTTGTACATAGGAACCATTAGGGATGTACACAATTTTTTAAAAAATTTGATTTGTATCGAATCTAATGCAAGAAAATGCATATTCAGTTTAATAGATCCCCTTCAAATGTGGTAGGATTCAAATTTGATACAAATCGTATACAAATCCCATACGAATCTGTAAGGAAGCTGCATACAAATGTATTAAAACATTCAGTTCAAGTTTAAATGTCAGTTTTTGGATGTGCCAACATTTTAGTTGAATTTGAATGTCCAAATTTGGCTGAATTTGTAAAAAATGTGAATGTTACGAATATTAACGCACATCCTTAGTATCGGTCTTCACTTGGTCTACCCATCCCCGCCTTGTGTCCCCCCCTCCCCCCCCTCAGCCATGCCTCCGCTGAGCCTCAACTAGACCTTCTGGAGGTCTGTGTGCAGGTTTAGAGTCCACCCCCATCCAGGAATCATGGGAAATCTTGTGAAGTTGAGCCTTGGAGGAAAGTGTGATAGCTGCAGAGTCAGCAGCATCAATGGCAGCAAAAGGTGAGGGGGGGGCAAGATGGGATGAGAAAGAAAGCATGGGGGGTTCCAGTTTGGTCTAGTGGCTAGGGAGTTGGACTCTTATCTGAGAATACGGGGTTCGATTCCGCCCTCCCCCATGAAGCCAGCTGGGTGACCTTGGGCTAGTCACAGCTCTCTTCTGAGCTCGCCCTGCCCCACCCACCTCACAGGGTGTTCTGTTGTGGAGAGGACTAGAAAAGCTTTGTCAGCATCTTTGAGTCCCCTTAAAATGGGTGAGAAAAGCGGGGTAGAAATGCCAACTCTTCTTCTTCTTCTTCTACGGTGTAGTCTTCTAGGACATATTCACCCTTAGGCCTCTGGTACGCAATTAGGTCAGCTCAGGTACAGAACACCTTTGCATACCAGAGGCCTAAGTATGAATAAGTCCCTAAGGGAAGAGTGCGAGCTTCCTCCACATAGTTTTTTACTGTGCTCAACCTCTCTGTTTGTAAGGGCTCCAATATTCAACCAGGCCAACAAAATATTTTGGAAGGAGATGGCAGACAGACAAACTGGAAGGAAGAAGTGATTAAGTTTCTCTTTTCTGCACTTACTGTACCCCCTGCTGCATTTAGAAAGATGCATGAATCTTGCATACTCTCCAGATTCCTTATCTATTGACTCTGCCTGTGAAATATTACTAGTTTTCACGTCTGTAACTTTTATTGTTTTTTATCTTTGACAAACTCTGAAATAGTACACTGGTGACATTTTTTTTTAAAGGAAAAAAAATTAGCCTCCTGAGCTTAAAGACCACTCATCATATTCATCCATCATTGTTTTTGAAATGTCACATTGATTTTATCCCTCTTGCAATAAATGGTTACATCCAAAAAATATATATATAAAGGAACGAAAGAAAGAAATAATGGCCTGACACTTCAAAATCAGCTGCCATTCTCCGCTAGAGCAAAAATAAATAAAAGGGCAATTTTCTTGAAGGACAGGAGAAAGGGGGAGGGAAAAAAATAAAATGAGAGTAAAAAATAAAGCTTTATCTACTTTCTGGCAGCCCTGACAACAGTTCAGAGTTCCCAGAAATTATAACTTTTTGCAATAACAGGTGTAGAATGAACTATAATGATAGGAAGAAAAGGCTAATATGCTACCAGAACAGTTTTCCAGGATGTTTTGTAGACCATTCTCACAAGACTCTCAGCATCTGACAGTCAAGAGAAGTGAATCTATTAATGCTGAAAACTTATATTCAGTTTTGGGTGGAGAAGTGGATGAAATGGTTAATGGAGGCCCAGGAGACCAAACAACTTGCAGTTCCTCTTGGTATAGTTAAATTTAATCTG
This sequence comes from Aspidoscelis tigris stejnegeri, assembly GCA_023333525.1. Classification (NCBI taxonomy): domain Eukaryota; kingdom Metazoa; phylum Chordata; class Lepidosauria; order Squamata; family Teiidae; genus Aspidoscelis; species Aspidoscelis tigris. The sequence goes on from JALMGA010000007.1 coordinate 6,133,545, forward strand.
CTGAAGGTGGTGGTGGTGGTGGTGGTAGAGCAGGAGTAGGGAGAAGAAGGGAGAGGAGTCATGAAGCAGAATGGGAGAAGGAAGAGGGAGGGCAGACAGAGGAGCAGGAGAAGGAGAGGAGGTAATAGAGAAGGGAAAGAGGAACAAGGAGAGGGAAGGAAAGGTTAACGAGATTTAACACTGGAAGTGAGAAAGAGATGGATCACGTCAGCATGAGACCGCCCTGCTGCCTGAATTAAGAACATAAGAAAAGACCTGTTGGAGCAGTCCACAGCCCATCTAGTCCAGCATCCTGTCTCACACAGTCATCCACCAACTGCTTCTGGCCATTCTCAAGCAGAAGACAAAGGCAAAACCTTCACCTGCTCTTGACTCCCTGCAATTGGCGTTTAGGGGCATCCTGCCTATCTCTCCAACCTGGGGCATTTTTGCACTTCCCTTTCTGTCCACTGGATGGGAAAGGAGTGCAATTAACCAACATTGACTAGAGCTCGGATTTGGAGCACGAGTCAAAATTACCCCTCCCCTCCAGTGACTGAATACTTACCTGATTTGATTGTGGGGCCTGTCCTCTTCTGGGTGCCGCCATTTTGGCAGTAGTGCCCTCCACAACTGCATGTGTGTCAGCATGGTCACTATGATTATGATAATGCTCTGGGCACATGCAGTCGCGTCTAGGGTCATCCGGGGTGCCAGCATGCTTGTGCGGCACCTCAGACAATCCCAGAGCACTGGAAGAGCAGCGGATATCTGTTGTCCATATACTCCAGGTAATCAACAATTAGAGAACTTCTGGTGAGGCAGGACATGCTTAGAGGCTGTAGCAACCTCTTGGAGGAAGAGGAGGAGAGTTGGCTTTTCTACCCTACTTTTTTCACCCATTTTAGGGGACTCAAAGTGGCTGACAAACCTTCTTCTACAGCAGAACACCCTGTGAGGCATGTGGGCCTGTGAGAGCTCAGAAGAGATCTGTGACTAGCCCAAGATCACCCAGCTGGCTTCATGGGGAGAGTGGAATCAAAGCCAGTATTCCCAGATAAGAGTCTGGCTCCCTAACCACTAGACCAAACTGGCAGATAGGACAATCAGAAGCTGTGTAGGAATGTCACGGCTGCTGTGCAGCTAATTCCCATTGTCCAGACTGGACAATGCACTGTCCCACAGGAAGAGCACAGCAATTGAGGGGAAATCTTCATGGGGGAGGGTGGAATCAAACCTGGTATTCCCAGATAAGAGTCCGGCTCCCTAACTACTAGACCAAACTAGAACTTCATCAGAAGTTCACTAATCATGCACTACTGGTAGTGCAAATAGGCCCCTGAAGTGGCACCTAGGTTCAGTTGCAGTGGCCAGTGATGCATCTGCCCTCCATGAATTTCTGTATAATTTCCACATTAGAGATGGATATTGCGCGAGCCTGTGCGGAAGCGGCGTCTTCGAAGTGTCCCAGATCTGGCTTCCATTGCGGAAGGTAAGTTCAAATGTGTTCTGTATATGCCTTTAATGTGTTTCTAAATATGTTCCATCGGCCTGTGCAGAAACACCCTCCTATCTCTGCTAAGCACCGTTTCATGGTCCATGGGCCAGGGTCTGCCATAGTCTGCACTACCATGTAGATAGCAGGTCCCTGTTCCAGGATATGTGTGTGTGTGGAAGTATACTCAGAAAGAGACAATGAATCTCAGCTATGGCTGAAGAAGGATTTTGAAGTGTCAGGCTATTACCTTCTCCATTACCTCCAGTGCCAGATTAATATCATTGGAGAGGTTCTCCAGGACATCTAGTATCAGGGGCAGAACCCCCACTGGATTGACTCCTCTCCATCTTTCTGGGTGCAAACCCTTCAGCTAGCTCAGCGGTTCTCAACGTGGCTAATGCCATGACCCCCCAATGCAGCTCCCAATGCCTCTGCGACCCCAGGGGCAGGGCCAGGGGTGGGCGCAGGGCGGGGCCAGGGGCTTGGGCGGGGCGGGGCGGGGCCAGGGGCAGGCCAGGGGTGGGGCCAGGGCCGCTGGCATCGTGTTCGGTCCTCCCCGACCCGCAACTCCTCCTTGGGGGGGCGACGCCGGATTCCAGCGGGCGAAGGGGGCGGGCGGCGAGGCACCAGGCGGTGCGGGTCTGGCGCCCTTCACCGCCATTGCCGCCTGGCAGGCAGGCAGGCATAGCACCGGGCGGGCGCCCGCCCTCAGCAGCCAGCCCAGCTGCCCGGGGCTGCCCACAGTCGCCGCTGACGCCGCCACCATCCTCCTCGCCTCGCTCGCCTCGCCTCAAGCGCCACTGGGGATGCTCCCGCTGCTGCCTCGAAGGCAACTCCCACCCGCTGCCGCCGATCTCTCCTCACAGCAGCGGCGGCGCAGCAGCGCGGCGGGGGCGTGGTGGTGGGGACACGGGGGGCTTGCGGGAGCTTTCTGCGACCCCGCTGAAATGGCTGCGCGACCCCCAATGGGGTCGCGACCCACAGGTTGAGAACCACTGAGCTAGCTGAACATAGAAGAAGGAGGAGAAGGAGAAGAAGACATATCATTTTCCTTCTTTTTTTCTCCCTGGTAATTTAGGAACGCTCTGATTCAAACCTCGTCTAGCACCTTGAGAAGCACTGGTGAGGTTCAGGAGAGAGGCAGTATCCATAAATGTGGCCACTGGAACTCTCCTCTGTGATCACTTCCTGGAGAACTCTTCCCCAGCAAGCAAATATGCAGAAAAGCTCCCTTATCCTTTCTTTCATATTCATGGAGGCTTCCAGAGTCTAGGCTCTCCACGTACAGTAATTTCAAATGGCCAGCTTGACCACTGTGAAATATTTCCCGATTCATTTATGTGTATGGCAGCTCTTCCTGACCCCTAGTGGTCTTTCTTTTATTTATCAAATGTAGGCATTCAACCCCCACTGTCAGGCTATATGAAAGCCATTTCCTAAGTATGAAGGCTGTTTCCTAAGGCACTTTTTGTTTTATTGGAACGATAGTGCAAACCGTAAAATCATAATCAAAATGATAATTCGCATATCAAAGCTTCATGAAATATAGGCAGCTGGGATTTCAGTCTCTGATACCGGGCACGCTGAACATTAACTGCTTATCTTCTGGGCATCAGCTGAAACGTGGACAAGGAGGTCTTTTCAGAACATGACATTTTAAAAATGTCAAAAGACCTTGACCTATATGCTTGTAATATAATATCATAGAAATAGGGTAAGCAAATAGGTGACCACCCAGGGGATCGGTCCGGCTGATGGGCCATTCCTATCAACCTAGCTTCAGATGTAGATGATGTGACAATCTTATTATGTGCCTTTGCAACTCCACACTTTCGTTCCTGTGCAGATTTTAGATTTAAACAGTGGCCATTTTCAGATCCTAGCTCCAACTTTAGTCTTAGGTTGTATCCAGATTAGTGGAATAAAATCCGCTATTAGAGAAAAAAGTGCAACTTACCTGCTGTGAAGCTACGACACGCCGTCAGGACTCCACCAGCCTCCCCACAGCTTTCTCAGAGAAAGCTATGATACTTCCGTGGCATGCATTACGTGGGATGGGGCAGGCAATGGGAGCAGAGCGGCAGGCTCAGCTCTCGCTCACTGTTCTCACCATCCTGTCTGGACTGGCGGGAACATTCGAATTTGCCTAATGCTGAGGAGCAAGTGCTCATCATCCCGCAGTAGGTAAATTCGGAGAAGTGGTGGCATAATGCTCCACTGCTACACAGTAATGGGTGTCAGGTGTGACGCCCATGCCCTGGCAGCGAATCAGAATGCGCAGTAACTGTAAGTCTGGGCACAACCTTACTCTTGCCTCACTCCCCAGAAGTGTATTGGTTAGTCTTGTTTGTACACAATATACCCAGAGGCTGAAGTCACAACCTACCCATATAGTCCATGGCTGTGTTCAGACTTGTTTATGCTCTACAGCAGAATTCACAGTCACGATGGGGGCATCACACACAACAATTATGTATCATTGTGGCATCACATTATCCAGTGGTTGCTGCACCCTTACCTTGATGCTGTTCTAAGGACACTCCAGTCCGGGCAGAATGGCAAGAAGGACGAGAGCAGGAGAGCAGCTCAAGTGTGGTCAGATGCCTCAACCCGCATGATGGTGTGGGCTGGTTCAGCTGTCTCAGCTTCTGATGGGAAGCTACGGAGCTGCTTTTTGAGTTGGGATGGACGGTCATCGCTGAGCAGTGGGTAAGCTGAGGTTTTACCTTTTAACTGAGAATGAAACTTACCCAGCAGCAGAGGCTCTGTGCAGGAATATTTCTCCAGACTGTGGAAATGGCTGCTCTGGATGTTGGCCATTTCCAGGACCTTCTCAAATGCCACTGGACCCATACTGCATGGCTGAAGCGGAAGCAGACCTGGGCTGCACCATATTTGCAACATCAGGAAGGGTCGGGTGCTGGCGACAGGCAGTCGCCTCACTCCAGCCTGTGTTTTGGGGGCAGAAAGTGATGCTCATTCACTGCATGTTTCTGGCACCATCCAAAAAAAGGCCCATTCTATCTTGCCTGAGAAACTCCAAAGAGAAAAGCTGCTCATCAGTGAATAGCCAGGAGTGAAATGGGTGGGGCCCAAGGTCTGATGCAGTATATATCAGTTTGCACTGTATTCCTTGGGCAGCAATTACAAACCTGCCTGCTCTCTGTAAATGCCATTTGTCTTTGCCCTGAGGTTCTAGCCACAGACTTGACAAAAGCAATCAGCAAGGGTGAGACCGGAGTCCGTGGATGGGCTTTGTTACCTCTTCACTTTGTGTTTCTTTTACTTTATTTCCAAAATTCGCTTTGTGGTTGTTGGTTGTTTTGTGTGTGTGTGTGTGTGTTTTGCTTTTGTTGTTGTTTTTCTGCTTTGTTTTTTGTTTTTTTTTAAGCAGCCCATATATCTTTTAATTTCCCTGCACTATCATTTCATTATTAATCTCTGTAATGGGTGTTGCTTAACTCTGGAAGGCAACCCTGGCAGATGCTGCTTAGCAGAAAAACGCTCAGGCAAATAAAACTGTATTGTGCAGTAATATGATGGACTCGAGCAATAGATTTACAAGGAACCGTTTTGGAAGAGAGAGGGTGGGGAGCGAAGGGGGAGAGGGGAAGGCCTCCATTTCTAGGCAGAGGGGAGAAAACAATCATTTGGCGTAACGGCTGCCTGGAATGGGTTTTTATTTAAACTTTTTTTCTCCCCCACTCGCAGGCGGACAAAAGGATCATTTGCATGAAGTGCTAAAAAAGTGAGAGGCCTTGCGCTGTGAATCCGACTCCCACTTCACGGATGCCATCATGTCCCCCCGGTTGAGGGGACAGAGATGCTGTTAATCATAGGTTCGGCCTTAAGAAGCGATGTGAGGAGGCATAAACGTGCCTGTGGAGTTTTTATCGTTGTGACCCTGACGCCAAGGCGCAAATTGCACTACATTTGGTGCCAGGAACCTCAGTGATTTACATATATTTCCCCCCCTTTCCAAACGGAGTGGACAGCTGGCGAATCCTCGTGCCTATTAATCTTTTAGTGCGCAATCATTTTCTGGTATGTAACAACTATTTTTCAATCTTTGGGGCATCAAGAGAGGTAATGAATAATTCCATTATATTCTTACTGGACAAATGGGTATTGCCGAATGACACATTCGGTTTGGAGCAGAGAAAGGAAGGGGTGGCATGGAAGCTCTTTATTGGCTTTTTGGTGGGATTTGTTGTTGCTGTTGTTGTGGGGAATAGCAAAGAGTCTTTCTAATCTTCTCCTAAGGGGGGGGGGGGTCGTTGTAAAACGGAGAAGCCAAGTACAATTTGGGTATTGTGTTCAAAGGTGGTCACATGGCTATGACGACTCTTCAACAACTTTCCGTTTTGTTTCCTCAGTTCCACTTGTGGGTCGCTCAACCTCCCGAAACCGGATCTCACTTGGGCTGCATAGGATAAAGACTGGATAAAGTTTTCCCTCTCTAGGCCAGAGTTCACCAAGCCTTCTGAGTGAGAGACTGACTTCTATAAGCCAGGCTGCATGAAATGGGTTTTACCAGAAGAAGAAGAAAAAGAAGTAGTAGTTGGCTTTTCTACCCCACTTTTCTCACCCATTTAAGGTGACTCAAAGTGGCTGAAAAACCTTCTGTTCTTCTCCCCGCAACATAAACCCTGAGCAGTAGGTGGGGCTGTGAGGGCTCAGAATAGAGCTGTGACTAGCCCAAGGTTACCCAGCTGGCTTCATGGGGAGAGTGGAATCAAAGCCAGTATTCCCAGATAAGAGTCTGGCTCCCTAACCACTAGACCAAACTGGCAGATAGGACAATCAGAAGCTGGGTAGGAATGTCACGGCTGCTGTGCAGCTAATTCCCATTGTCCAGACTGGACAATGGACTGTCCCACAGGAAGAGCACAGCAACTGATGGGAAATCTGCAGTAAAAAGCTGCCGATTAGTCAGCAGATTTCTACTGCGTAACTTCCCTACTGCTCTGCTGATGATGATGGTTGTCCCATTTCTGGCCATGTGCTTCATCGTCAACACAGTGGCTGTGAGGTTTTAAGCATGTCTGGAGGCACACTCAGATTCAGAATGTGGCATTGAGAAAGAGAAAGAAAGTAGGGATGGGCACGGATATTTGAATGCATTCAAAATTTGATCAAATTGACCAAATTTTGACATTCAGATTCGAATCTGATGTCCTTAAATTTGAACTTAAAGATTTGATTCAAATTTTGGATCTATTTGTTTGAACTATCTGGACATTCGTATGTATATGGGCTCGTACACGATGCCTACTTGAAGATCCGCATCTTTCACACATCCGTACGCATTTGTATGGGATGAAAATGGGTTGCATACTGGATAACTACGGGATGCATGCAGACATATACAGATGCATACAGATGTGTATGGATCCAGGGAAGATGCATATGGGCATTTACAAATGTTATTGATATTTGTAAGTGCAAATTCGAATGAAAAATTCAAACAAATAGATTCAAATTTGCTTAATTCAAATCGAATTTGGTTAAATTCAGACTTTAAACGTTCAAATCGAATCAAATTTTTGAGTATTCCATTTGAATCAATTCCTGAAAATTGCATTCACGCACACCCCTAAAAGAGAGAGAAATTCCAAATCTCAGAAGATAGATAAGTGTAATTTAAGCTTAATTCTGAATGTCTTTCTGGACTGGGACTAACTCTGGCATGTATCCCAGAATATGCGTCTGCTGTGTGCATGGAGGTGCAGACTACAACACATCCCAAGTAAGGCTTGCTGTAATCAGAACAATTGTGCACGTGGCAGGTTCCTATTTTGGAATATATCTTGGAATAAGGTCCAGTCCAGAAATGCCTTTCTATAGCTATCCTAAAAGGCAAGGCATTGAAAGCACTAAGGTGTAGAAGTATATTTGCTGAAGGAGCATCCAGTGCAAGTACCACTAGCTGCTCCTGATGTGTAGCTTCACATCCCAAAGATCATATGTAACTTTACCCAGTGCTTCAATATGATGGGCCAGTTCACACTTCAGCCTATAGTTCATGATAGGTGAACATCTGGGCAGGTGCATCTGCATCTGCAGAGGGTGTTTACAGCCTATGAGCGCCCCCTGCCTTCCCAGATGTTCACCTATTGTGAAGTAGCCATGGTGTCCGAAATCATGCACCACAAGCTGACCAACCCTTACCCCACATGCATGCGCAGTCACTCAGGGTGTTGCACTCAAGATTGTGGTGCCCAGAAGAGGAGCAGCCTGGCAAGCAAACACAGGTAAGTGATTGATCATGTGGCGGTGGGCTGTCAGCTCAAGTGTGAGCTCTAGTCAATGTTTGTTCATCATAAGAACATAACAGGAGCCCTGCTGGATCAGGCCACAGCCTATCTAGTCCAGCATTCTGTCCCACACAGTGGCCCACCAATTGCCCATAGACATCTCAAGCAGAGATAAAGGAAAACCTTATCCTGCTCTCAAAGCCCAGCAAATGGCCTTAGAGATAGCCTGCTTGCCCCCCCACCCAGCCCAAAAGACGTACTTAGGTATCCATTCTAGTAGCCATTGATACATTAGTCATCCATATTTTTTTCTAACCCTTCCTTAAAGCCATCCAGGCTGGTCGCTGTTACCACCTCTTCTGGCAGCAAGTCCCATAGACCAATGACCTTCTGGGTGAAGAAATACTTGCCCCTGTCTGGTCTGACTCTCCTACCCATCAGCTCCATAGAGTGCCCCGTGGTTCTAGTGTTGTGTGATAAAGAAAAGAAATTTTCACTATCCACCTTTTCTATACCATGCATGATTTTATATGCTTCAATCATATCCCCTCTTAAGTGCCAGCTTTCCAGGCTGAAGAGGCCGAGACGTTGCAGTCTGATTTTGTAAGGGCCCCTTAATCATCCCGGTTGCCCTTTTAATGCACCATTTCTAGTTCCCCAATATCCTTTTTGAGGTGTGGCAATCAGAATTGTACATGCAGGAAAGTTAGCACAAAATCACCCATGGGTCACTCTGGGAACAATGTTGAGTTGGATATGACAGCCCCTAAATTGAAAGCAAAAAGGTTGGGCAATTGGTAAGCAATCAAGAAGTCACTGGACTCAGCACGGACGGCATACAATTTCCAAAGCATCTCACTGCCTATTCTTTCCTCCCACTCTTTCTTCCCCACATTCACACCATCACAGCCCCGTCTGCAAGTACCTTATCTTCCCACTCTCTATGAGCCAGTGTGATACTTGTCAATCCGGACAATGAGCAAGAGAGCGAATGGACAAAGTCTGTTTATCTGAGATGTGCAGAACTTTTCCTCCGCTCTACTCCTTTCCTTCCTCCCCAAAGATAATATTACATTTCCTATTGGAACCTGACAAAGACCCTTCCGATTCACCATGATACATATAAATGCCGCACATATATTGCTGAAAAGAAAGAAGATCAGGATAGGCTACAGCTAACAAAGGTGTGTGTGTGCATGGGGGGGGGGGTTACTTTTATTTTTATTAGTAACACTTTAAAAGAATTGCTATTTTGCGCTCTTTCCATGAAAGAGTCCAGCTGCACAGTTCCTTCTGAAAATGGAAATGGTTTGGATATTGAATCAGAAAACCACCCACTGTAGAAAATTTCCTGCACAGGACTGTCTTTTACCAATGGTTGTCATGGCTTGATCGAGCCCTGTACAGCCCACAGGAAGTGGGGGAAGGGGCTTGACAGGGCTGCCCGCCTCTGGGTGCTCACACCCAATGGCAGGCAACCTTGTGGGATGCATCCCTGCCCCTGGCCGGCCTTTCCCGGCTAAGTAACTTCTGGACGCTGCTCTCATTCACACACAGGCATGCAGGAACCCGTGCAAACACGTTCCTGCGTGCCTGTGTGTGAATGGATGTAGCGTCCTGAAGTTACTTAGCCCATGTGCACTACATCTGTTCCGGATGTAGTGTTAAAAGGCCTCTGCTCTCAACCACAGACCTTCATCTCAAATTGCAGTTCCTGTCACATCAGCTTGGGCCTGGAGGCTTAGATCTTGCCCATCTGCCAAAAGCTGAACTGCTTCCATCATCCTGGACAGGGTCTGTCCCATCACAGACGAGAACCTTTTTCATGCTCTGAAGGATTTCCTCATTCTGAACTGGTGGTCTTCTGTTATCCTATCAGAAACATCACCTGGAGCCTAGAACTCGATAGCAAGACACAGGATTACTCATAGCAAGTTCCTCCATTTATTTAGATAGCGGAAGGCAAAGTATTGGGCTATGTTCCTCAGCAACCCTTTCTAACATGCCTCCAACACCTCTCAAGTTTTCTCGTATTGTGCCATTACTGAGATTAGGAATGCGCACAACTGTTTTTTTGTATTCAATTTGTATCGAATTGAATGCAAGAAAATTCATATTCATTCAAATAGGTCAAATAGTGGGATTCAAATTCGATACAAATGTTCAATACCAACATGAAGACATACAAATCCCATAAGAATCCCATGGCAAGCTTCATACGAATGTATCAAAACATTTTATTCAAATTCGAATGTCAATCTTCAAATGTGCCAACATTGAATTTGAATACAAATGTCTGAATTTGACCAAACCTGTATGAATTTTGAATGTTATAAATATGAATGTGCATTGCTGAGATAACACTTCTTACAGTCCTTCCATCTATTGTTGAGTCTATGCTGGAAGTAAACACTGGATCCAAAGACGAAGAAGAAGAAGAAGAAGAGTTGGCATTTCTACCCCACTTTTCTCACCCATTTAAGGCGACTCAAAGTGGCTGACAAAGCTTTTCTATTCTTCTCCCCACAACAGAATGCCCTGTGAGGTAGGTGGGGCTGTGAGAGCTCAGAAGAGAGCTGTAACTAGCCCAAGGTCACCCAGCTGACTTCATGGACAAGAGCAGAATCAAACCCGGTATTCCCAGATAAGAGTCCAGCTCCTTAACCACTAGACCAAATTGGCTCACTGGAAATGCCATCAAGCAAGGCTGAGTTCTAGCAAGAGTACAAGATGGACAAGCAATGGCCCTTACGTCTATGCGCTCTGGTGCCCCTGAGAACCCCATCCAATGATTCCCATGTCCATGAATTAAAATGATGCAGTTTTGCACATCTGGCAAATCTCTACCGTCAAGGGTAGAAAGCTGGAAAATGACTCTTTTCGGTGGGCCACTGAACCCATATAGCCAGTGACGGTGCATTTGTTGGGTGGCTGATAAACCAAGTGACCTTAGTTGATTGCAAATAAAAGTTTTACTGGTGTATTGCACAAACAAGGGCTTCTTTCCCATTTCCTCCATCTCCTTTTGTTTGTACTGCCGGTTTGCTCCATCCCTATATACAGTCTTACTATCTTCAGTCTTAAAAATCTTGTTTGGCATGTTCTTCCTTAGCCCCAAAGCCTTGTTATGCTATTTGATATATTTGGGGCATTAATGTGTCTCACACCTCCGTCCAAAGAAGCCTGCAAATGGGGATTGGCATCAAGTGAGTGATTGGCAGCAGTGATGAATTCTTATTGTGTTGAGAATTTTTCGGCATGACATTTATTGGTAAACCCATCCAAAATAATCCCCATTCAGACCTGCCAGATTTGCTGCAAAGTGATGTGATCCCGTCACGCGCTGCCAGAAGAATAATGATTGATGGCCAGTACCAATCAGTACAAAGAATCAGTCAGCTCCTTTCTGTCATTTTAAACTATGGCTGTGCGACCAGTTTTTATAAAACTCAGAACTGGGATTGCTGAGTTCGTTAATGGATATGGGTTACCTGCACAAGATTTGCTGGGAGAGAAATAAAATTCTTACAACAAACCAAAGGCCCAGCATTTAAATCTTGGTGGTAGGAGATTATTACTCAGAACTGGCCTGTTGGAGGTAAGGATATAAGATCCTAAGAGGAGCCCTCCTGGATCAGGCCACAGCCTGTCTAGTCCAGCATCCTGTCGCACACAGTGGCCCACCAATTGCCCATGGGCATCTCAAGCAGAAGACAAAAACAAAACCTTCCATAAGAACATAAGAGGAGCCCTGCTGGATCAGGCCACAGCCCATCTAGTCCAGCATCCTGTCTCACACAGTGGCCCACCAAATGCTCATGGGCATCTCAAACGGACAAGGACAAACTTTTTCCTTCTCTAGAATGCCAGCAAATGGCCTTAGAAGCTCTTGAATCCCAATGAATGCCCCTTAGAGGCAGCCTGCCTGTCTCCCCTGCCTGGAGGAGGTACCTAGGTGTCCATTCTGGTATTTTAGCTGTTTAAAGGCCATGGTCACACCTTCACTTTAAGCCTTCCGTCCATCTTCTGGGACCTATTTGCACTAGGGCCTCTGCAGTTTGTGCTTTAGCTCTTTCAAATGCATGGAACGAATGCAAAGATTTATTTATTTATTTATTTATTTATTTATTTATTTATTTATTTATTTATTTATTTATTTATTTATTTATTTATTTATTTATTTATTTATTTATTTATCTATCCCACCCTATACCTGGGGGTCTCCAGGCGGGTAACAACTTTTAAAATCAAACATTATTGAAACAATAACAGTATGCATTTAAATAGTAGCATCTGCAAGAGGAAAGCTAAAGTGTATCCCCATTTAACTGAAGGCCAGGGGAAAGAGGTGCATCTTCACTGCCTTCCTAAACAGGTACAGAGAAGGTGATAGATGCACCTCAAGGGGAAGACTATTCCATAGCCTAGGGGCCATCACTGAGAAGGCCCTCTCCCAAGTGCCCACCCTCTTTGCTGCTGTGGATGGTGGTACAACCAGGAGATCTTAAGGCATGGGCAGGTTGATATTCCTTCAGCTACTTGGGACCTACGTCATGGTGCCTTTGAACTCCATTTGTGAACATAAAGGGAGTAGCAAACAGATATTCTAATGGGTATGTTTTGTCCATTAGAGAGCTTGTCCCTCCTCCCAAAAAGTGTCTTCTGCTCCCTGCATCAAATTCCTTGACTTTGCCCCAATCCTGGCTCTATGTGGATTAAATATATATAATGCCAAATCTCTCTTAGCACTGGGGATCTATAATTTGAACTCAGTATGAAATAAACCCACACTGTCTAAATTCCCTTTTCTCTGTTTTCCCCAGCAGTACCCAATGTTGCTGGAATTCTGTTTGTATATATTTTTATACTAGGTTGTTTACTTTCTTTGCCAAACCGACATTTTTCAACATTTGGCTACTTTAACAAATGTTTATTATTATTATTATTATTATTATTATTATTATTATTATTATTATTATTATTATTATTATTATTATTATTATTATTATTATTATTATTATTATTATTATTAATTGTTAATTTTTTAAAAGGTTACAGAGAAGGAGAGCTGAGGGTTGAATTACTTCGTAACAAACCTTTGTTGGCTTGCATGTCAGAAACGGTCACGACCAAATCCAAAATGGAAGTGGGAAGCCTGTACATCATGGGAATTAATTAATAGTCAATGACACCCTATCGCTACAGTTAGATGAAAATGAAATGCATAATTAACCTGCAATCCTAGTTGTTTGAAGGTTTTTTAATGCTGATAATGAACCAAAAATAATAATGAATTAAAAGTAATAATGAGTGTGCAGGCAATGTGAACCCCTCTCTGATATTTACATAAGCTTGCTTACAGTCCTCACCTTGATTTACTGATACCTTTTAAATTATTTCTTAACGATCATAATGAATTCAAAATGAAACAGTTAATTGAGAATGAAATACATGCAATATTAGACCCTCTGCCTTACCCTCTACCCACATGGGTCTGTGAATGAAGCTGCTCAGCAAATTAATTGATGACTAAAAACATTCATTTCAAAGCGTCCTTTTTTTTTTTTTTCAGTCCACAGGTAAATTGATCCAGGGAGGCTGCGGCCACTCCAGAGACCAATTTGTGCTTCGCCTGCTAGTGGATGCTGGCGTAGGTTCTGGGAAGCACCACCTGCACTCACAGGAGGCATTTCCACATCACAAACATCTCCTGCCATGCCAGAAGCTACCCTGGTGGCTACTAGTGGTAGTGCACAAACCCATGCACCACATGCATCTGCAACCTTACCTGTTCTGGCCAGAGGAGTGACCATTTGCACCTCTTCTGGTATCGGGAATCATCTGAGGTGCCACACAAATGTGTTGGCACCTCAGATGACCCCAAATGCGACTGCATATAGGTGGTGTCTCACCGTCATCATGGTGATGACACTAGTGCATGAACAGACACACACGGGCTCTGTGAAGAAGATGGTGGCACTCGGACATGTATCTGGACCCAGGTAGGTCTGCAGACACATTGGCTGTTGGTTTGGTGTGCACTAGCGCTAGCGTGTGTGAATGCCAATGCACAGCAGTGGGGTGCACTTTTCCTGTCCTGTGGATGGAAAGCAAAATGCTGAATTGTCCCAGGTGTTTTGCAGTGGCAGCTATTGGGTGTGGATGCAAGAGGCCCCTTGATCTTGGCTCTAACTCAGAATGGTTCACGTCACAGGACAGGTTGCTTGTGCAGCATGACATTCAAAGAAAGCCTGCAATATATCCAGAGAAGGAACTTCTATCTGTTCACCTGCTTTGGCCGCTAAAGTCTTTCCCTGCTGATCCAGGTTTCCACAGTTCTCTCAACAACAACTAGCTAGAAAGAGGATAAAGTAAGTTTAAGTATTTGAGTGTGAGTGAGTGGGTGAGTGGGTGAGTGGGTGAGTGGGTGGGTGGGTGGGTGTTTCTTAACCAATTACTCATCTGCACTGAATTCCATCTGCCTTCCTGTGTAGCGATGCACACAAACATTTGGAGACCTTCGAAATTCAATAGAATGTGCTGAATTTTGACTTTCGAATTCGAATAGAATGTCCAGAAATTCTAATTTAAACATTTGAATCAAATTTTGAATTTTGGGACTATTTGTTTGAATTATTTGAACATTCGTATCCATATGGGTTAGTACGCGATGTGTACTTGAAGATCCACCCCTTTCCTGCATCCGTATGCATTTGTATGGATCCGTACAGTATGAAAACAGGATGCATACGGGATAACTATGGGATGCATACGCATGCATACGGATGCATACAGACGTGTAAGAATGTTGGGAAGATGCATACAGGCAACTACGCCTCTTGTCGACGTTCGTAATTGCAAATTCGAATTTTAAAAATTGAACAAAGAGATTCAAACTTGCTTAATTCAAATCAAATTTTGTTAAATTCGAATTTAAATAATTTGAATTGAATTGTCAATTATTCAAATTGGCTCAAATAGAATGTCAAAAAAACAAACAAACCATTCTTGCACACCCCTACTGCTGTGGTCTTCTTCCTTGCAGTTTGCAAGTGGTGCCGTTATATCAGCACCCCTGTGGATCAGCAAGTATATTCAACAAAAGCAATTATATATTATCATACTCCTTATTCCATTTATCTGTTATAGGTCAGCGCTGTTTATTCTTTTCTTTATACAGCCAAAAAAAATCAATGTCAGTAAACCTTGCTGATGCTGTCTGGGTCTTTAATTTTATTTTACTTTATTTTACAAAACAAAGGACATCCTGTTAGTCAAAGGCTAATCTCCAGTAACCAGAAGCTGATTTTATTTCTTCCAGTATGAAAAAGGGTTTATTTTTCTACTGCTTGAGACATGCTCTGACTGAATTCACATGGCTAACTTTTGCATTATAGCTGTGGCTATTCTGTTAGCACACAGTCTGCCAATTAAAACATCTAAAGGTCCCGGCCATCATGTTTGCAGAAGTGTGCAGAAAAAATGCTGCACTGATTTATTATCAATGATGCAAAAATTGTCTTTTTGCTTCTTGTCATTCCTTTCCAGGCTCTTTGACTCCCCCTCCCTCCCTCCCTCAATAAACAGTGCAACTATAAAGAGATAGAGGGGAAATTATGGCTAGGCATTTCAATTAATTCCCAAAGCTGGCGGTTATTGGGTTCCTTTTTTGGGAAAAGTTTTCAGTGTGCAAGCAAATTAAAGCAGATGTGTATTGACAAGTAGACATACCTTATTTTTCATCTTGGGGTCATGTGCTGCAACCAAAAGCCCTTTTGCACTTACAAGTTGGAGTGGTTCCATCCACTTGCTGTTGAGACCTTTCCTGATTGGACCACTGCTGCAGCTGGCCTCAGGCTTATCCATCCATCCATCCATCCATCCATCCATCCATCCATCCATCCATCCATCCATCCATCCATCCATCCATCCATCCACTCACTCACTCACTCACTCACTCACTCACTCACTCACTCACTCACTCACTCACTCACTCACTCACTCACTCATTTATCCTGCCCTGTACCCGTAGGTCTCCAGGTGGGTAACATCATTTAAATTCAAACATCAGTAAAACAATAATAACATCTGTCAGTGGGAAGAGAAAAGTGTATTCCCATTTAACTGAAGGGCAGGGCAAAGAGCTGCCTTCCTAAACATGTACAATGAAGGTGATAGATGCACCTCAGATGCACCTAGGGGCCACCACTGAAAAGGCGCTCTCCCAGGTGCCCACCCCTTTTGCTGCTGAGGGTGGTGGGACAACCAGGAGGGCCTCCCGTTCAGATCTTAAGGCACGAGCAGGTTGATATCAGAGTAGACATTCCTTCGGATATTTGGGCTCTAGTGCATAATTAGTAAACCTCTGTTGAAGAGCATACATACGTGGAGTAGACTGCTACAGTTTCCAAGGGTACCCACCCTCCCCAGAAGTTCACTAATCCTTGATTAGTTGTGGAGCACAAAATCATGATCCACACGTTAACCAACGTTTCCCTAACACCTCAAGCATCCGGATAGCAACCATTCTTCATCTGGTGCTCTGGGGTCATTTGAGGTGTTGTGCAAGTGCACTAGCACCTCACATGAGCATAGATGTGACTTTTCATGCACAGAGTATCTGCATCATCAAGGCAACAATGCTGTCACATGTGCAGTTGTGGAGGGTGTCACAGTCCTCAGGGAACAGGTCTGGATGGGCTACCCACAAGGTAGAAAAGATCTAGGCCGTGTCTCCATGGGTGCTGTACTGGCATGCAGGGGCCAGGCACGGGGGCTGGCATACATTTTGGGCATCCCCATGAGACACCTGGCAATGTGCACCAGGCTCAGAGCTTGGCGCGGATGTAGGCACTCCCAAGCAAGCTGTGCTGAGCCCCGGCATGGGGGAGCAGCTCCACCCCCTTTCTGCCCCCTCTCTCCTCAGCCCACCTCTAAGGCGCAGCCAGGATTGGGGTGTGCCCACTGAGATCCTTTGGCATTGTGCCCAGTGTGCCGAGGATGACTGGGGCCACTTTCACTGGTTTTCGCCAGAGTCACTGAAGTTCAATTCTCAGGGGGGCCTGGAGGTGGGGGAGCAGGCTTTAAAAAGAACTGCAAACGCACACCCTCGCGTCTGTTAAGTGACACAACAGCATCCAATAAGAAAGGAGGTAGATTTGATGCAGCAAAAGGGGTGGAGAGCCAAGAGTTTTGTGGACAAGGCTCAGGTCAATTGCAGAGAAAGGTGTGAGTGATACAGCCCAATGCAAGGACAGCCTGAGGAAGACCTAGGTGTGAACAGAGCTGGTATGACCTCAGTTTGAACTGCGAACCAGGACGTCATGTATCATACAGGTGTGACCAGGGCCAGTATTGTTCTTATGACGAGGACTGTCTTGCTCCTGCTAGTGGAGGACTTCATGTTCACATGTCTGCTCTTTTTCCCAGCCTAGTAAGAGGCTCGGCAGAAGTTTGTTGACTGGATTGGTTTACAACATAGATTGTTTTTTTCATTGACAAACTAATAACATACAAACACATCCCCAAATTATCAAGTTTCACACTGTGAGATTTTAGTAGCAGACAGTCTTAAGAACTGCATATATCTGCCCCTAGACAGCTGCAATATGGAGCTAAAGAAACTGCATCTAAATTCATGAGCTGATAAAATGTAATCTGGGTGAAGTCTTACACATCCACACGCAACACACACACACGTTTATAATCACAACCCCTTGATTTACAAATGTTCCATAGTCTCTGAAACTGCTTTGGAGGGACTGACATTATTTAAAATAATGGCACCATAAAATATACTTTAGAACACAAACCTATCACTTACTTCTCATATGGGGGGGAAAGAATATTTGAGATTACAACGGATGGAAGACTTGCTTTCATAGGCAATCAAGAATTTGGCTAAGAAAATTAAACTTACTCACCAACGGAGTTAAAACTTTTTATGGTTATGAAATGCATTTTCATAATTAGAAGAAGAAGAAGAAGTGTTGGCTTTTATATCCAACTTTTCTCACCCTTTTAAGTGGCTGACAAACCTTCTGTTCTTCACCCTGTGAGGTAGGGGGTGATGTGAGAGCTCAGAAAGAGAGCTGTGACTGGTCCAAGGTCACTGTGCTGGCTTCATGGAGAAGTGCAGAATTGAGCCAGGAGACCTCCAGATAAGAGTCTGGCACTCTAAGCACAAGTGTAAATTGGCTCTTGGTTCAGTGTCGTGATCCGGCATCACAACCTGAATTGACCCGGGAGGCAGGGGTGCAGCAGCACTTCATTGCCAGGTGTTACAATAGGTATTCCTGGGCTACCCTACTGGCTCGAGTCCTGGCTGGTTTGACCTGATCAGATTAGAAAAAGGGGAATTGTGAATAAAGAAGCTGGAGACAGGAGTTACAGCAGGAAAAGACCTCGTGTTTGTTCGTACAGTGCCTTAAATACAGCAGATCAAAGAGGTGTAGGGGAAATGACATCAAAGCAAGATCTGGAGACGTGATTGGAGGAGAGCAGGGCTTTTCCGGCTGGGGATCTCCTGATGCCACTTCCTGCAGTCCGCCGGAAGTAAGCTGTCCCCACGTGGGGGAGGACTCCCTTGGATCCCACATGGCTTGAGGACTCCATTGTTGCCGGAGGGCAGCTTCCACTTCACCGTGGTGAAGGAGAGCTGCCCACTTCAGGAGATAGCAGCAGCAGCAGAAGGCACCATTACAGTTCCTCCCAGGAACCCCAGCCTGCCTGCCCTCGTGGGGAGTGCACTTGGAACAGCAACAACAGGGATCCAAGGGGGATTCCAGAGAGGTGGATCCGAGGCCACCTGAGTGCACCCCGCCATCAAGCACTCTCAGCGCCTCCTCAACAGCCATAGCCACTGCCACTCGGACAGCTACCCCAAAGCAGCTAAGGGAGAGGCTGGCGTCCAGGGAGATGGCCGACAGGACCGCATGGAAAATGGAGGGAAAGCAGTGGCCCACTGGGGGAGGAGGCTTGCAGACTAGCGATTAATACAGTTCAGCTTTGTGGGCTTTCTCCATGAAATACTGTATGCTGCTATTTTCCCAGGTTTTTTAATCGCTGGTACTAATACCCAGATAAGTGTAAATGAAAATGACAGCACCACACGTCTTGGTACAATCATCATTTTAAAGGTCAACTGTAATTTCCAAGCAGACAATAATGAGCTATTTGTTCTCTCAGTACTCAGTGATATATTCAGAATGTCAGGTACCCTGTACTTCTTAAAAGTCCTCATTAGCTCCTGTTTTGGGTCAGTTTTAGATGCACTTATTTTCCACATGTAAAGAAGCTTTTTTGTCATCAACATCTCAGCAACCTCATGCAAGTGAGCCCCATATTACGAAAGAGTTTCCATACTCAAATCCATGTGATGACTTTGGTGGAGACCGCACGGGACCTTAAGACCACTATAGGACTGCAGCTAGGTCATGCCATCAACATGTCTGTGTGGCCAAAGAGTCCCCTTAGAGTATAGGATCCAGATGTTTTTACATCCTAAGAGCACTCCTCCATGAAGCCAGCTGGGTGACCTTGGGCAAGTCACAGCTCTGCTTCTGAGCTCTCACAGCCTCACCTACCTCACAGGGTGTCTGTTGTGGGGAGAAGAAGAGAAGTTAATTGTCAGCCACTTTAAATCCCCTCAAATGGGTAAGAGAGCAGTGGGGTCTTCTAATAATGTGCTCCCGTTCCAGAATTCATGCCAGAATTAGGCAGTCAGAGCACAGGTCCCCAGGTACTACTCTATTATGCAGACTCTACTTTCCCCAGCTTCCGAAAAGAGTGAGAAGGTAAAGATGGACTCCTTTCGATTGTGGATCTGGAGATGATTACCCAGAATACCACTGTCTGTGAGAAGTACAACTTGATGAAATAAAACCTTCCTGTCTGCTCTGTTGAGGCAATGATCTGAAAACAGAAACTCATGCAGTTTGGTCATGTGATAGAAGCCGATGTATAATGTACAATTCTGGTCACCATATCTCAGAAAGGATACTGTGGAACCAGAAAAAGTGCAGAAGATGGAAACTAGGATGATCAAGGGGCTGGAACACCTTCCTTATGAAATCAAGCTGCAATGTCTGGGCCCCTTCAGCCTTGAAAGACGGGGTTTAAGAGAGGACCTGACTGATGATACATAAAGTCATGCATGGTGTAGAAAAGGTGGATAAAGAAAAATCGCTAGAACTGGAGGACACTCTGTGAATTTTATGGGCAAGAGAGTTAGGACTGACAAGGGGATCGTTGGTCTATGGAGTTTTCACCCAGAGGGATCATTGGTCTATTCATTTTCACCCAGAGAGACCATTGGTCTATGGAGTTAGCTACCAGATGAGAGGCCAATTCACACTACAGCCTGTAGCTTGCAGGCAGTGCTTACAGTCTACAAGGGCCCCCTGCCTTCCCAGATGTCGCCTAATCATAAACTAGTGATAGTGCATAGAATTGTGCACCGCACACAAACTAATATTAACTGAGGAGTCCAGTGGTGACCATCTGCAACTTTCCCAGTGCAACAGGGGTCATCAGAGCTGCTGCACAAGCACGCTGGCACCTCAAACAACCCTGGACATGATTCCGCTTGGGAGAGCATCAGTGTCACTGGAGCAATGGCACTGGAGCATGTGCAGTCACAGTCGTGCAGGGCAGGGATGTGCGCAAATGTTCTAAACATTTGCAATTCAATCAAATTTGATCTAATGTGGACATTCAAATTCTAATTGAATGTCTACACATTCAAATTTAAACATTCGAATGAATTTTGAATGTTCTGAAACATTTGTTCAAATGATCCGAAGCGTTCTGTACGAATCTCATATGTATCTGTACACATTTGCGCTGATAGTACAGGATGAAAACAGGATGCATACGGGATAAAATGAATCTTCAACATTCCTATCTTCAGATTCAAATCTAGCATTCAAACAAATAGATTTGAATGTATTCAATTCAAATTTTGTCGCATTTGGATTCTAAACATTCAGATTGAATGTTTGGATATTCAATTCAAATGCAGATGCAACCCCCCCCCCCCCAAGAGGCTAGGTTAGCATTGAGTAGTGGTCACAAGTGTGAGCACTAGTCAACGTACTAGTCAATGTTAGTTTCTAACTCTCCTTTCCCTTCCACGGGACGGGAAAGGAAGTCTGATGACAGCAACCAACCTGGGGCGCATCCCCATTATAAGCTTACTCCAGTTTCCTTAAACCAAAATAATAGAACCGGATGCAAATGCGAATTTGCCTGTTCCCATTACTTTCAGCTTAATCGCGTTCGATCCGAATTCTGAGAATCGTACCTGGCATATGTGACTCAAGGGGGGACTCAAGTGGCTACTTTTTAAAAGCCGCTTTTTGGGGCTGCCCTGCCCTCTTTCTCCTGGCATGAATGTGCCACCCATAACAGACCCCTTCAGGGAGCCTAGCTGGGTGGCTGGGTGGTTGCTGCTTGCCTGATGGAAGAAAAACAGCAGTGGGCAGCCAGCAATTCTTTCCTCTCCTCTCCTCATTGCTCATTGCAGCAGCAGCAGCAACTCAAGCCCCCTTCACAGCCACAGCCTTTAAAACAGACCCTCCAGCTGCTTTACTTTCTTTTCTCTTTCTAAAGGTCAGAACTTTCAGAATTGCACAAATTTGCAACATTGTTATAAGGTGTGAAGTGGCTAGATCGCTACAGTGTAGCTTTAAGGAGTGGATTTTTATAGTGGCTGTTTTGAGGGGTGGATTTTTTTCAATGAAATCACTATCTTTGGAAGCAAGCTATTGGGGGAGGGAAACCCTAAACATGGATTCTCATCCCTTAACACCCTACGGTCCCCACAGTAAAAGAACTGGAGTGAGACCTGTTGAAATGAGGATTAACATTTACAATGCTTTTGGGTGGAAAGCGTGTTAAGCCAAACGGACATGGGGTCTGCCAGGATTGAAAACGGTTTGAAATCAAAATAAGGTTGTAATGGGGATGCGGCCCTGGATAGCTTCAAGAAAGGATTGGATAAATTCGTGGAGGACAGGTGTATCAATGGCTACTATAATGGATGCCTAGGTACTGCCTCCAGGTTAGACAGACAGCCAGGATACCTCTAAAGGCCATTTGCAGGGATTTGAGAGCAGGTGAATGTTTTGCCTTTGTCTTCTGCTTGACATGGCCAGAAGTGATTGGTGAGTCACTGCGTGAGACTAGATGGGCTGTGGTCCAGTCCAGCAAGGTTCCTATGATATTCTTATGATCTTAATGTACAGGTAGAAAACAAAGTCTCAAAGAAGTAAAAGAAGAAGTATGAGATCCCAAAAACTACTGGGATGTCCTTCAAAGGACAATGACTTATTATTAGAGACATGCAAGATGGCAAACATTGGTTCCCATTATCATCAGTGCTGAATCCCATCTCAGTGGCACTTAAAACA
The DNA here is from genome assembly GCA_023333525.1 of Aspidoscelis tigris stejnegeri. Lineage (NCBI taxonomy): Eukaryota > Metazoa > Chordata > Lepidosauria > Squamata > Teiidae > Aspidoscelis > Aspidoscelis tigris. Next base: position 6,155,690 of record JALMGA010000007.1, read on the forward strand.
GCCACAACCAAGGGCTTCCTCCATAATTCCATGCTACAATTATTTCCTCCATAATTCCATGCCACAATGTCTGTGCTAATATGAATCTTTGGCAATCCTAGGAGAACATATTTTATCTCCCTAAAACCTGCTGGTGCTAGTGATGATGCATTAGAATGACAACCAAGTTTCCCATAACCTTGTGATGAAGTCCAACTGCACAGATGGGGAGCTGGAGCGCCTTAGGAATCAGGAGAATGAAAGACTTTCCCCTAATTTCAGAAATGTGCAGCCTTTGAACAAAACATGACATCTTTGCCACTTGAGTTAACATTTTTTTTTTATTAAAAAATAAAATAAAGACATTGAAGGCAACAATACACAGCTGTGTGGTAGCTACATAATTGAGGCTTTGAAGGATCAAAGAAATGTCATCTTCAAATACTTGAGTAGCTTTATTCGAAAGATTCCTTTGCACAACAAAAGACTTACTCTGTTGTTGGAGATCAATGAATCTCTCAGAAAAAGCATGTCCCCACTTTCAAGCTGAAAACACTTGGGATGTTTACATGATATTGACTGCTTGCTTCAGAATTGCATAGCAGGGATTTATTAAAGGCAAGATCCAACCGTCAAGTAAGAAGCTGGGCCAAAATATAAGGCAGCGGCCACCGCAGAGTCAAACATTTGATCAGGTTTTGGATGCAAATTTTGGCTCTGAAAGAGACACAGCATTTTTTAAAAAATAAAGTAATCAGTCTGTAAAATTCTGAAATGTGTGTTTTCTTCAACTAGCTCTTTGTGTGATCTTTCATTTGTTTACTGATTTGTTTATTATTTTGGGCCTGGCAAAGAGTTATGATATCAAATAATAAATAAAATAATAAATATTATAGGATTAAGGGCACGATCAACAACCTCCAAGTCTAGAATGCTCCAACCATCAAAGTGGAAAGTGTACTAATCACACACACACACACACACCACATGCCACACACACACCACTTGCTACACATATACACACACTACATGCCACACACACATACCACTTGCCACACACACACGCACACCACATGCCACACACACACCACTTGCTACACACACACCACATGCCATACATACACCACTTGCCAAACATACACACCACTTGCCACACACACACACACGTACACTACATGCCACACACACACTACATGCCACATACACACCACTTGCCACATACACACACCACTTGCCACACACACGCCGCACACACACCACTTGCCACACACACACCACTTGCAGCAGTGGTAATGGCAAAGTCATTTGCAGTTATTAGCTTTGATGTTCCTGACAGATCTTGTTTTTGGAAATGCAGGAAGTGGCTCCAGATATCGGACTTTTTCTGTGTGCCTAAAAACAGGGCTGGCCAAATTGCTAGCAAGGAAACACTACCAGGAAAGTCCTCAAAGTGCTAATGGCAGAATGGTGGGAAGCACCACCAAGGGGGGATTTCACACTTCCCTTCCTGTCCGCTGGATGGGAAAGGAATGTAATCACCCAATGTTAACTAGCAGGGTAGAAGCAGGGTAGAAAAGCCAACGCTTCTTCTTCTTCTCCATGACTGTGCATGTGTCAGCACCATCACCATGATGACGATGACGCTCTGTACATGCACAGTCGTGTCTGTGATTGTCCCAGGTGCCAGAACCTCAGATGACCCTGGAGGACCGGAAGAGGTGCAGATGCATGCTGGATACTTCTGGTATGTCCCTGGGCAAGGTTAGTAAAAGTGTGGAGCGCGATTTTGTGCTCCACACCTAGTGCATGATTAGGGAACTTCTGGAAAGGCAGGGGGCACCTGGTGGCTGTAACAGCCTCCTCTAGGTGTGGATGCTCTTCTCCAGAAGTTCCCTAATCATGCACTACAGGCTGTAGTGTGAACAGGCTCAACAGTTCTTTCTTCTGGACTACAGGAAAATATGTTTCCACTCCACAGGGGAAGGATGGTGGTGCAATATGTGAAAGATCAGGTGGACCCCATGCCCTTTGGTCTAGCCCATTGTCCCATTAAGCCACCATTTGGATGCAGCAACACAGAGATAATAATACTGCTTTGGATCTAGACAGATATTTAGTTTACTCCTGCATAGTTGACCTTGGTTGAGTCAAACATGGTTGTAATCTATGGGCAATTTTGCACTTCCGCTGCCCTGGGAAAGCCTCCTGAGGAAGCAAAGATGGAGGATAGTTCTGGTGTTCGCCCTTTTGGACACAGGATCTATTCCTAACCTCCCCAGCACTTCCCTAAGCACTAGCGAGGTATGAATGACCACCATTACAAGACTACAATCATGGAACCGCAACAACGGCACCAACGCACCTGTGTGGTGCTACTGCTGTGGTGATGGGGTGATGCTAACAGTGCTTATGCCACCTTCCCCCAGGCCCTGTCCAAACCTCTCCCAGCAGCATGAGGTATGAATGGAGCAGCTCCTGGCATCAGGCAGCAAAGATGTAGAGTAGGAATGTGCACAAGTATTCAAAATATTCATTATTTGTACAAATTCATATACAAATCGAATGTCTGAATATTTGGATTTCCAAATTCTAATGGATACAAATATTGTGAGCTATTTGTATGAATAATTTGGATATTTGTATCTGTACAGATACATACGCATCTTGTATGTATCCATATGCATCCATACGCATCCGTACAGGATGAAAACAAGATGCATATGGGAAGCATACAGATGCATACGGGGGCGGTTACACACAAGATGCGTATGTACCCATAGGGATACGAATGTCTGAATTATTCATACAGATACATACAAATGTATTTGTACTGAATCAAATGTCTGGACGTTCATTTTTCCTTATCCGTATGAATTCTGATGATTGGATATTTGATTTGTTATGAACTGAGGCTGCTTCCACATTTGACTAAATAAATCCAGATCGACCTCATCCGGCTTTGGTAAAACCGGGTTCCAGTAGACCTGGTTTTACTAAAGCCGGATGCATGGGTATGATGCGGATCTACCCACCCCCGTCCTTCCGCACACGTGGCAGAAGGACGGATTAAATCGGGATTTGAGGTGGGTGCTGTGTGGATGCACAGCACCCGCCTCAGATCCATGGTTCGGGGCCCCTCCCCCAGCCCGCCATGATTGGCTCCTTGGAGCCAAGCATGGCGAGCTGGGGGACCCTGCTGCCGTGGCTTGCCCTCTCCCCAGAAGCGGTGGATCTGGGGAAGAAGCAGCCAGCTCAGTGTGGATGACCCATGCGGAACTTCCGCCAAACTTTTCCCCTCTGCAGGCAAGCGTAAAAAGCCTCTATGCTTCTCCAAAGTTCCTTGCAATATCTACATCCAAAATTGAATCTGGAACCTGCCTGACAGTTACAGTCTCTGCTGTTAATAACCTACTCATCACGTTTACTGTAGCCATTCCTTGAATCTTGGGGTGAGAAATCTTCTGTTTTGACATTCTTAGCATGGGCTGTTTTAACATCCCTTAATATTGCAATCATGGGACCCAAGGAGGGCCTAATTTTGTTTTTGCTTTGAGACATCTGTGAGATACTTGAAAAATGGTCTCATAAACCTCAGCCCAGAAGCAGCATCAACTCCCGTCCGTGAACTGGCTATACCAGTGTCCAAGCACTTGGAAAAAATATGATCTCAATATTGCCTTCTCACCACTGCCTTCTTCCAGAATTGATACCTTTGTGCTGAGGTTGCCCTGATCTTTTGTGGCTTACAATTAACGCCCAACACCAATCTCATTATGCCCCCATTAGACTGCCTGGTAGCTCAGTTTTTCAAGCAAATATAAATTGTGAACAGCGGAAGTGCAAAGTGTCCTCAGGTGGCCCTGTGAAAAAGATTCAGACATCCATTCAAGTTCCATCTTTGTCAATTCTCTTTTCGTTCATGCATGATGTCTCTTTTCAAATCCTTTATGCTGGAAGACCTGTGCCTTGAAAGTTGTTGCTGAGACCCATATTCAGCCAGCACCAGCCAGTATGATCCCCACTCATAATTGAAGAGCAATTCAAACTATGCTGAAAGGAAAGGCCAGTACACACTTGGTCTGCTAGTGCTGGTTGGGGTAGCTCCTGGCAAGCACCATCTGCACTTGTGGGGAGCATTTCCACACCCAAGACAACTCCTGCTATCCTAGAAACTACCTCTACATCCATCAGTGGTGGTACACAAAATCATGCACCATGTATGTCCCATTCCTTACCTTTCCTGGTCACCGGAGAGAAGATTTGCACTGCTTCTTGTGCTTGGGGGGGGGGGTCATCTGAGGACACTTATGTGCATGTGCAGCACATCGCCATTGTCCCGGTGATGGCATCAGTGCATGCACAGTCATGCCAGCTGCTGTGGCAAAGATGGTGGTGCCCAGGCATGAATCCAGACCTCCAGTTGGCCTGCAGATGTGTCTAGGGAGGGGAGGAGTGTACTAGTGCCCACAAATGTGAATGCTAGTGCACATCAGTAGCAGTGCACTATTCCCATCTTCTCGATGGGATGGGAAGTGCAGGAACACCTGAGGTTTGGGAATCCTTAACTAATTAAGTTCTGCACTTGCAGGTGGACTAGACTAGAACCCTCCCTTTCAGCAGTCTAAGGGAAGTCCAGTCTCCTGCTGGTACACTCCATCCACATAAGGTACAGCATAAATCAGACCGGAAAGTCCAAAATGTTGAGCAGGGCCGATCTACCAGTAGAGCCCTTTAAAGAGGTTTTCTAGTGTACAGTACTAAGGAATGGTAAAGTGGATCACAAAGGTATGCAGATGGTATGTGGTCCAGTATACCACAGACCCATTGAGCTGGTGCAACAAAACACGCTAGTGCAAATGGTCCCCCAGGCTTCCAAAGCTTTTGGTGTGCTCTCTCTCACACACAAACACTCACACCAGCTCCAAAGCTTATAAGAACTTCAGAGCTACCATGAGGGCTGGAACAAAGGAGGCCATCCCAATTCAGATGGTCATGCCGTGCATCCATGCTAAGGCCTATTTGCACTGTGGCCCCTAGTGAGGAATCAGTGAACTTTTGGTGAAGAGCATCTGCACCTGGAGTAGGCTGTTACAGCCTCCAAGCATGTCCTGCCTCACCAGAAGTTCACTAATTGTTGATTCGGTGTGGATAACAAAATCATGCTCCATACCTTAATCAACGTTTACACGAACCTTACCTCAAGTGTCCAGTGGTGTGACCATCTGCACCTCTTCTGGTGCTCTGGGTTCATCTGAGGTACCACACAAGCATGCTGGCACCTTAGATGACCACAGATGTGAATTCACATGTGCAGAGCATCAGCATTGTCAAAGTGATGGTGCTGATGCATGTGCAATCACAGAGGGTGCCGCAGCCAAAATGACAGTGCCTAGAAGAGACCCCAGTATCAAATAATGTAAGTAATTGATCCTGGTGGTGGTGGGAGGGGGAGGAATGGCCAAAGTTGACTAGCATTCCAAGTGGGAGCGCAAGTCAATGTTGCTTAATCACACTCCATTCCCATCCAGCTGATCCTATACAGCTCAAAACCTGCCAGGCCTCAAGGAAGCCAGGAAGCCTCATTCAGGAATGCACAGAAAATGGGCAACTTCCAAAGCCATATTCTGTGTGCTCCTTAATGGCACCATGCAGTTGGGGATGCCTTTTCTGGTCTTTAATATGAATTAGAAGTGGATTGGGAACACTAAGGCATAAGAGCCATCACCCCTTGCTGCTTTAGAGCTGTGCTTTTGTGCCTGTGTGTGAATGCAGCCTATGTTTTGGAAGGGAAATGCCCACGCTGCTCTGTGTATGCTGTCAGCTGGTTCCCTGGGCAAAACTATTATTCTTCAGAAAATATCCACTTGCCTAGGGGCATCGGCTGACAACACACTCTGAAAGAAAGGTCTGTCATGTAACTCCTAACCATTACACCCACATAAATCATTCTTCAGCACATCGGTCGCTCTTGCTGAATACGTCTACTGTACAGTAGGGATGCCGCAGCATCCTTATGCCTTTGAAATCCAACGCAAATAAGAAAGCATTAGCTGGAGGTTCATGACGCAAGTCTCTTTGGTAGGGATGTGCAAGATTGGGGGTTTTTGCATTCAGTTCGTACTGAATCAAATGTAAGAAAGTCCATATTAGTTGGTAATAGATCTCCTTCGAATGTGGTAGGATTGTATTCAATGCAAATGTTCCATACAACTTTGTACGAATATCTCATATGAACACACATATATAGCATGCATATACCATATGTATCCTATACGTATCCTGTAACTGTTACCATATCTGCTCTGAAAGTGACAAATCCACCTTGAATCCACTTTGAATTCACTCTCAATCCACATTGAATGCACTCTGGATCCATTGCAGATGTGACTAGCGCAGCCACTTTCCCACCTCCCCAGGTTCACGAATGTTCCAAAGTATTTGTACAAATGTTCTGAAACATTCGTACAAATATGAACAACATTTGATTTGTATATGAATGTCTGGATTTCTATGAACTCATACAAATATTGGATTTCATGGATATTTGTCCACATTCCTACTCCCTTGGCTGCATCCACATACAGAAAAAAACAAAGTTAAGTGGCAGCCTGGTTTTCCGCACCAGCCTAGTAGATCTACCCAGAGCCGTCCATAGCACACTTTAGGTCCTTCTGCACTTATACTTGAGCCAATCCACGAAGGGTTCCAGAGACTTTTCTTCTCATTGGTAGACTGGCTTAAAGGAAGGCCATGCCTTCTGCTAACATACTCTGGTCATATTTTGTCAGATCTCCATTAAAATCTAACAATTCTTCCTGAACTGTTTTTTCTTTCCTTCAGCTGCAATGTTGAAATTGAGGTAGCTCAACTTGCAAAGAATTACAGTCCTATCCTATCCTATCCTGTCCTACCCAAGCATCAAAACAGAGTAACTTTTTAAAATTCCTTCCATGAGTTAGATGCCCACAGAGACGCTGAATTTTTCAGAAATACCAATCCTTAAAAATTTTTAGGAAACTAGTATCCAAGAAGAAGTAGATATTCCTTCCTTCCTTCCTTCCTTCCTTCCTTCCTTCCTCCCTCCCTCCCTCCCTCCCTCTCTTTCTTCCTCCCTTCCTCCCTCCTTCTCTTTCTTTCTTTCTTTCTTTCTTTCAGCCAAGAAGCTTACACAATTCCCCTTCTTAACAATGACCCCACAATACTTTATGTTTTGTTTGTAGATTAAAATAAAAATTAAGCCAAAATATCATGCAATTGGTTTTAATGTCACTTAAAAAAAAGAAGAAGCTTTTTTAAAAAGCAGCTCTTTTTCATCAAATCTGCTATTGATTAACTGATATCTGGACTTTGGAGGCATCGCTTTTCAGCGTGCAACATAAGCATTCAAAAATTCTAGGAGAAATTAATTGCATGACAACCTCCCTTCCTGCCTCCCCCTTTTTTCTGGCACAGTGCTCTAAGATGGTTTATCAGGTTTATTATTATTAATATTAATGAGCAGAATTAGGCCCAAAGATCAGGGATCTGCGATAGCTCAGAGAACCTGCAAGGACCCCGTGGCCTCCCAAGGTTTATTATTTTTTAATCAAAATAGCTGACTTGGAGGCAGGAAAGTGAAAAAACTGAGTCCTTTTATGATTTTACGACGATTGAAATTAAAATGATCTATACTTGCATAATTCCAACAAACCATTTTCTGCTAGTTAAAAACAGTTAAAATGGCATAAAAGCATGATTTAAAGGCTACTGTGTCTGCTTCTTAATGAATGGTTTATTTTATGCAGTGTTCACAGAGTTTTCAGGAACGGAGCAATATGAACCTTTTCTCACTATGGGACTCCTGAACTAGGGTGGTGATACCTGCAAGTCTGTTAATCCATTAGTATGGAAATCCTACAGGGGACCAAGCCAATCTGATGGTTGAAGAGGGCTGACATTCCCACCCTAGCATGGACTTCTTTGCAAACTCCATTTGGCTTGAGAACTTCTGAAGGCCATATAATGCATCTTTGGAACTCGTTCCAAACCTGTTCCACTCATTCTCCTTCCCTGCCTGAACTGTCAACCAGAGGTAGCCATTTTGGGATGACAACTGCTCGCATCTGTGATGCTGCCTAAGTCTCACATGCTCCCTGGGTGGTGCTAAACAGCAGTCACTTCGAGGCTACCATCTAAAACTCAGACATGCGGCAACCACAACCAGTATACGTGGTATCCCCAGTACTGGGGACCTCTATGCAACTACCAACAGAACAACCAAAACAATGAAGAAGATGAAGAGAATCAGTGTGATGAGGCCCAGGGACAGCAGCCACCTCAACAGGACAGACGCAACTTCAACTACTGATGCAGATGCCCAAAAAACCCTAAACCACAAGATGGCAAAGAGACTACAGCAGCCGATCCACCAGTTGAGAAATCATCTAGTTCTGAGGCCAAGCAGGGTGGAGCTGAGTAGATGCCGGCTGTAAGCCTGAGGGCAGGGACCTGTCTAAGATTAATATAATATTGTAACCCTCCCTGAGACCTTCGGGTATAGGGTGAGATAGAAATACAAATAATTAATAATTAATAAATAATTATAAAAGATGCATCACTATAGGTTGTAACTAGTAGTGTGCACAAATGCAATTTTTGACATTTGATTCAATTTGTACAAATATTTGATACGTATCCAGTGATATGCATCTCGTACGCATCTGTACACATCCTGTTTTTATCTCATATGCATCCCATTTTCATCCCATATGTATCCCTATGGACATGGACAAGATGCATATGGATAAGTACGCAATGCATACGTATCCATACAGATATGGATGTCTGAATTATTCATATGAATAATTCAAAATATTTGTATTTGTTTGAATATAAAAAAAAAACAAATGTCTGGACATTCAATTTGAGTTTGGATGTCTGAATTCATCCGAATTCGATTGAATAACAAATATCTCATATATTCATGCACACCCCTAGTTATGACTGTTCTGTATCCAGGTAAAGCAAAGATTATGGGACATTTCTTTGTGTTCTTATTTGTACTTCCTAACTGTAACTGTCAGTGATCATGAGTTAGGCTGTATTCTAATGTCGCCTACTTGTTCCTCTATATCTGGATATTCTGAAATAAAGTGTGGATATTAAAATATTGCTTTTATTGTTATATAATTTGGTGTAGCTGGAAAGAAAGCCTCTGAAGTAGGCAACTATCTCAATCCTTCCAGAGTTTCTGCTTCAACCACTGAGAATTGCTTCATCCTTTCCTTGCACAGATACCCATCTGGGGTAACTTCACCATTTACCTCCATAAATACAGACTTTAAGAACTTTTTGTATGCTTTATTGGGACTAAGGAGGCAAAAAAAAAAAAAAGCATGAGGCCCATGCTTTATGGACAACTCTCTGAATTTTGGGAGCTTTTATATTGCATTACTGTTTAAAGTAACTTACATTTGAACTATCTTTACTCAGATCTCCTCTTGGCTTTACAAGTTTTAGAAAGTTTCATTGGACCAGTGAAGATGGCATTATGGTGAGCAGGAGTTTGAGTCCATAATCCACGTAGTCTTAGAAAGTATTATTAGGTGGAAAAACTGGAAAATATTTTATATAACCTGTACTTAAATAAAGAGCACTTTAAGACTAAAGTCCTTTCCGCACTTGGCATTATTCTGAAATATATCTCAGGACAGCCCTAATTGCATAGCAGAGGCCTAAGTGAGAATTCAGTCCTTGAAAGGAGAATAGCCTCTGGTATACTTCACCAAGAGCTGCCTTCTTCAGAACAGAAGAGAATTTTTGGTGAAATGAGGTCCAGCGTCCTTTCTCACACAGCTTTTGGACACTAATTGCTTCTGGACATTCTCAAACAGAAGACCAAGGCAAAAGCCTCACTTGTAATTGACTCCATGCAAAGGACTTTTAGAAGAATCCTGTCTGTCTCTCCAGTCTAGGCATCCACTATAGCAAACAGTGGTATCCCTGTCCTACATGAATTTGCCCATGTTTCTTAAACAAATCCAGGCCAGTGGCTCTCACCACCTTCTCTGGTGCTGCATTCCTGGCTCATAATTTTATAAGAATTCTGTGTTAATGCAGATCTATGGGACCCTGGCCCCACTGGCATGCTCTATCTGCTTTAGATGAAGTGTGAGGCCAAACAGAAAGAAATTGGGGTGGGAGGCAGCTGTATCTGTCCAAGGTAGGGGTGTGCACAAGTGCTTTCTTGGCTTTCGATTTGAAATGAATTGAATGTTTGAAAATCTATATTCTTATGAACAGACTGCATTCAAATGTGGTAAAATTCTATTTGATACGAATCTATTTGTATGTATTTGTACGAACATTTGCTATTTATCTGATACAAACAGACACGTATCTGATACAAATAGATATTTCTATTTCTTTTGGAAAGTTTTTAACTAAATAGTCAACAACCTGTTTTTAGTGTATGTTATGGTGTTTTATATACTTTTGTGTTTATTACTTGTTTTTATATATGGGTAGTTTTATACATTATTGTATTTCTATTTAATTACGTATGTCACCTTGAGTTCCTGTCTGGGAAAAAGGCGGGAAATAAATAAATAAATAAATAAATAAATAAATAAATAAATAAATAAATAAATATCTGATATGAACAGATATGTATCTGATACAAATAGATACATATCTGATATGTTTCCCCAGCTTAACGAATGTCCTAACTATTCATACAAATGTCTGGAAACATTTGTATTTGTTCAAATGGTAGCATACGAAAATCCTAACCTTTGATTTGAGTTCAAATGTCTGAATTCGGCCAATATGGCCAAATTTTGAATGTTACGAATATTCAAGACACATTTGCTCCCCACGGCCAACCTTGTTTCAGCTGTATATGCACCAAAACACTGAATAGATCTGGTCATGATATTCTGCACCAGGGCTGCTAGGAGATGGAGTTTCTGGAGAGGAAAGTACTAATTTGCTGTGGACCTACCCAGCATGATCAAATGCTAAGAGACATGCTTAGGCTTTATTAAATGATAAATTGTGTGGAGAGAAAGTAGATAGAAACAGATTTGTCTCACTCATAATGTGAGACCTTGGAGCCATCCAGGGAAATTGATGGGTTGTAGATTCAGACAGACAAGCAAAGAAACTGCTTGACACAGTGTATAATAAATTAATTGCCTTGGATGCCACAAGGTATGATGGTGGCCACTCTTTGCTGGATTTCAGAGAGAATTCAACAGATTCAACAGGATGAAACTTCAAGGGAGTTGATGCATAGATATTAGCAAAAACTTCCTGACAGTGAGGGCAAATCAGTCTATGGAATAGGTTGCCATGGGAGGTGGTTAGCTCTCCTTCACTGGAGGTCTTCAAGCAGAGGTTGGACCTACATCTGTCTGGGATGGTTTAGGAAATCCTGCATTCAGCAGGGGGTTGGACTTGATGACCCTTGAGATCCCTTCCAATTCTTCTATGATTCTATGATTCATCAAAGGTAGATCTAGAGTCAGCCATGGGTCATGGTGCCCAAGGGGAGTCACACTGCCAAGAAATAGATACATTTTACATTTTAAATAAATACATGCATGCATTGGCCAACCATAGCATCAGAGGGATTCTATGCTTTTATGCTCACAGCCTGCTTTATGGCTTCTTGGAAGGATCAGATTGGACACCGCGAAGAGAAATGCTAGGCTAGATGGGCTGTTAGTTTAATCTAACACCGTTGATCTCCTTAAGTACTTCTCAAATGAACACAAAGGTAACCATGTTGCTTTACAAGTACAAACCTGAAAGTGTAGCACAAATCCCAGGTACAAATCCTTGTTTCTCTAAAGCATATTTTGCTTCCTCTTCTTTCCCCCCCCCCCCCCGCACACTCTCGCCTTTTTTTCAGATGGGCTTTTTTGATATGCAGATTCGTAGCTGCATGTTTGAGGTAAGTCGAACTTCATTGATCTTTATCTCTTTTCAACAAATCCTCAAAGAGCACCATTATGGATTATAAAGTGTGGTTCAAACACATGGAACTGCCCCATAATCCTCATAACACTGCAATAGTAAAACCAGCCATTAAAATACACTGCCATTGTGTTTTCAGATGCTCTAAATCCATGGATCATCAGCAAGGTAGATGCTACCATTCCTTCAAAGAGTTTGCAATCTATCACAGCATGCATTTCATGAAGCAATGGATTTCTTTTCTTTCTTTTTTTCCCCCTGCAGACACTGTAATAGCAACTGCATACTAATCACCCTGGCCCAATCTTCGTAAGAGACTGTCATGAAGAGAAGGAGCAGATAGAAGGACTTTTCCAAGTCTCCAGAGCTTTGGTGTGTCCTAATGGGTGATTTGGCCACAGTTATTCATGCTCTGGTAACCTCTAGATTGGACTGTTGTAATGTGCTCTACATGGGGCTGCCCTTGAAGGTGGTTCGGAAGCTGCAGCTGGTGCAGAATGCAGCTGCTCAATTGCTGACCGGGAAAGCTGGCCAGGATCACATCATGGCAGTCTTGAAAGAGTTGCATTGGCCGCTGATTTGCTACCGAGCCTGATTCAAGGTGTTAACTTTGATTTATAAGGCCCTAAAAGACTCGGGCCCCAAATATTGACCTGCCTGTGCCACAAGATTTAGAGGAGAGGCCCTCCTGGTTGTCCCACCGCACTCAGTAGTAAAGGGGGTGGGCACCTGCGAGAGGGTTTTCTCAGTGATGGCCCCTAGGCTATGGAATATTCTTCCCCTTGAGGTGTGTCAGGCTCCTTCACTGTATATGTTTAGGAAGGCAGTGAAGACACACCTCTTTGCCCTGGCCTTTGGTTAAGTGGGAATATTCTGTCTCTTCCCGCATTACAGACGCTTTCACTGTTTTAATACATACTGTCTGATTTTAAATGTTACCTTCCTTGAGACCTGTGGGTATAGGCCAGGATAGAAATACAAATAATAAACAAACAAGCAAATAATAGATGATCAAAGTTTGTTTGTTAAGATTTCTGGTGGTTAATTTTTGGTGAGATTTCTGTGCTCCAGTTATTAGCATGATGATGGTGATTGCTCCAACTTCACATTGTTAGGGCTTTTATTTAAGTTTTATTATTAATGATATATAAAAATGATATATTATTATATATCATTAATAATAAAACTTAAATAAAAATACAGTACAATAAAGCCTCAGCATTATGATATCTCAGATTTTCTCAGCAATGAATCTGCCCCGAATCACCTACGAAGCTTCGCGTGAAAGCACAAAAGGTTTTGCTCCCCATGTGAAGGTCAGTCCTTGAATATAGCATGTAGCTCCATAGTTTGCAATTAGTTAACATCTGGGCAGATGCTTCTGCACTTGCAGGAGGCAGTTATAGGGTGTTTTCCCACTGTCACTAGAAGTACCCATTAAGTACCCATTAATGGGTGCAAAAATGCCATTTCGTACCCATTAATGGGTACTTAATGGGTACTTTTAGTGACAGTGGGAAAACACCCATAGGCTACAAATGCCTCCTGCCTGCCCAAATGTTACCTAATTGCAAACAGTGTGATACACAAAATTGTGCACCACAAGCAACCCAACCCTCCCCATTTGTGACTGGGAACTTACCTGGCATGTCCAGGAGGCGAGTACTCACAAATCAAATGAAAAAAGAATTGCCCACCCCTGGAATTTCCCCAAGAGAGAAAAACAACTCCCAAGATACCATTTTCCACGGAAAATGGGGTGCCATTTAATGCACACTGCCAGCTACAAATTTGGCCATCAGTGGCTTGTGTAGCAACTTCCTTCTGCATAATGGCTTCTTCAGTCTATTCATATAATTCCAGCCTCTCATCTACAGCTTAAAAAACTAAAAAGTATAAGGGAGAAAAGGGGCAAGGTGAGACTCCTGTTGGTGGACACATTTCAGCATTTTTACAGCTGAATAACTCAAGGCAGAAGAACGTAAGAAAAGCCCTGCTGGGTTTGGCCAAATCACATCTTGTCCAATAGTCCATCTCACATAGTGTTCCACCATTTGCTTTTGGACGTTATCTAGCAGAAGATGAGGGACATTAGCAGCTTGCGGCACAGGGGTGGGTTGATGTCAATCCGGCTTCCAATGAGGAGAGAGGGGGCAGAGAGGAGGAGGTTTGGTGTGGTTTGGTGTGGTTTGGTACAGAAATAACCAAGGAAGAGGTCCTGGTCACCGGGACCAGATGGTATTCATCCAAGAGTCCTTAAGGAACTCAAATGCGAAATTGCCGACCTTCTAGCAAAAATATATAATCTTTCCCTAACATCAGGCTCCGTACCTGAGGACTGGAGGGTAGCAAATGTAACACCAATATTCAAAAAAGGATCCAGGGGTGATCCAGGCAACTACAGACCAGTTAGCTTAACGTCAGTTCCGTGTAAGGTGATGGAAACCATTATTAAAGACAAAATTAGTGTGCATATGGAGCAGCAGGCTTTGCTGAACAAAAGCCAGCATGGCTTCTGCAAAGGTAAATCATGCCTCACAAATTTGTTGGAATTCTTTGAGAGTGTCAATAAACACGTGGATAAAGGTGAACCAGTAGACATTGTCTATCTGGACTTTCAGAAGGCTTTTGACAAAGTCCCACATCAAAGGCTACTGAGTAAACTCACCAGCCATGGAATAAAAGGACAGGTTCTGTCCTGGATTTGTGACTGGCTTAAGGGCAGTAAGCAGAGAGTAGTAGTAAACGGCAATTTCTCAGGATGGAAAGAAGTAAAAAGTGGGGTCCCTCAAGGCTCAGTACTGGGACCAATGCTTTTTAATTTATTCATCAATGATCTAGAAAAAGGGGTACATAGTAAAATAGCAAAGTTTGCTGATGATACTAAATTATTTAGGGTAGTAAAATCTGAAAGAGATTGCCAAGAGCTCCAGAGGGATCTCTTAGCATTGGGTGAGTGGGCAACCAAGTGGCAAATGTGCTTTAATCTTAACAAGTGTAAAGTAATGCACATTGGGGCCAAAAATCCAAATTACGTCTATAAACTGATGGGGTCTGAGCTTTCTGCAACACGCCAGGAAAGGGATCTCGGGGTTTTGGTGGACAGTTCAATGAAGGTGTCAACCCAGTGTGCGGCAGCAGCAAAAAAAGCAAATTCAATGCTGGGAATAATTAGGAAGGGAATAGAAAATAAGTCAGCAAGTGTCATTTTGCCCCTTTATAAATCTATAGTGAGGCCACATTTGGAATACTGTGTACAATTCTGGTCACCACACCTCAAAAAGGATATTGTGGAACTAGAGAAGGTGCAGAGAAGGGCAACCAGAATGATTAAGGGTCTGGAACACCTCCCTTACGAAACCAGGCTGCAACGTCTAGGCCTCTTCAGTCTGGAGAGACGGCGTTTGAGAGGGGACCTGATTGAAGTATATAAAATTATGCACGGCATAGAAAAGGTGGATAGAGAAAATTTCTTTTCTCTATCGCACAACACTAGAACCAGGGGGCACTCTATGAAGCTGATGGGTAGGAGCGTAAGGTCTGACAGGGGGAAGTATTTCTTCACACAGAGGGTCATCGGCTTATGGAATGTGCTGCCAGAAGAGGTGGTGACAGCTACCAGTCTGGATGGCTTTAAGGTAGGGTTAGACAAATTTATGGATGACAGATGTATCAATGGCTACTAGAACGAATGCCTAGGTGCATCTTTCGGGCTGAGGGGGGGGGAGGAAATGGGGCGCTTCTAGGGCCATCTGCTGGGACTCGAGAGCAGGAGAAGGTTTGTCCTTGTCTCTGCTTGAGATGCCCATGAGCATTTGGTGGGCCACTGTGTGCGACAGGATGCTGGACTAGATGGGCTGTGGCCTGATCCAGCAAGGCTTCTCTTATGTTCTTATGAGATGACTGCATCTGCACCCAACTGGCACCCAGCCTGCATCACCAGGAATGGCATGGGGATAGGCTGGGATCAACCTTGGACCCCCTCCCAGTCCCATGAATGCCCATTCTGTGCCAAACAGTATGCATGGGGATATGGTCTTAGTGGCCCACCAGTTGTTTCAGGACCTTGTCAAACAGAGGACGAGGGTGAACCCTTTACCTGCTCTTGAATCCCTTCAAACGGCCTTTAGAGGCATCCTGCCTGTCTCTCCAACCTAGAGGAAATTCCCAGGAATCCATTCTAGTAGCCATCGATACACCTGTCCTGCATGCATTTGTCCAACTCCTCCTCAGAGCCTCCCTGTCCACTTGCCATCACTCCTTTGGCACTGAATTCCAGAGACCAATGACTCGCTGTGGGGTGGGTCACTCTTCCCTTTTCAGTCCAAACTTCTTGCACATAAGCTCCATGGAGTGACCCCTGGTTCTAATGTTGTGTGACAGAGAAGAGACCGGCGTGTGTGCTTTTAATATTTTTCCTGGAGGTAGAAATACTCCAGTACGTGGGTCGGGATTTCTGTATGCTCACATTACTACTACTGGAGGTCATTATTTGACCTACTGGTGCGACTTGTGCTCCTTTAAACTTTTAATATGCTCAGAATGATCCATGTTTGTGGAAAACTCAGAAGAACGTCACTCGTCTGAATGTCAAAGTTCTAATCGCAAGGGCAATTAGGATGCAAATGCAAATATTTTTCCAAGGAGAGGAGATGTCAAAATAATAATAATATCATGACAGATTTTTGCCTCCTTCCTGCTTTATCAACTTCACATAGGCTGTGTTCTCAGGAAGCCCTCAGACATCTGGGACTAGTAGGCAGAATGTACCGTTTCAAGTTGGCTTTGCACCCTAACCTTTCTCCTCTCAGAAATTGCCCACTGCCTCAGCTATTTCAAAGGATCAGCCTGCCTTTAAACTCTCTAAACTGAAATAATGTAGCAACAGCAGCATGTATTCAGGAGCTGGGTGTATTATTTTAATTCTCAAAGGCATTACAACTTCCCATTATGGACTGTAATGGCAAGCAATTTTGTGTGTGTTATGTCAGTTCGCAAGGCAGGGCAATTTGGGTAGTTTCATAGACTGATGGATTCAAAAGCCAAAAGGGACAATTATCAGCATCTCGGGTGACCTCCCTTGTAACACAGGTCATAAAAATTCACCTAGTAATTTCTGGGTCAAGCCCAGCCTGACCTCAAGGTTAAACTTTAGTAAAGCTGTTCTTTCCCTCCCCAGCCCAGTTTCCTTTTCGAATTACAATAAAGGATCACTCCATTGTGGCTTCGGAGCTGTTCTGTTTGCCTTTGTGGAATGGCCTCCATGAACTGTCGTCTTTTTCTTTTTTTTCCCCCCCTCCAAATCTGCAAAAGAAATTTGCTGTGGGATTGTGAGCAGAACTGGAAAGCCTAGGGAGATTGGGTTTTGTTTTGTTTTTTATTTTCCCTTTGTTTTTGTCTCAGCTGGTGTTTTTTTGGCTGACCTACAACAGACGTCCCCTTTCAATGTGTGAGTTTATAATGGAAACGTTGACATCTCCAGAAATTGCCCAGTGGCCAATCCTTTAATACAATCATATTATGCCAAGTTTGGAGGGGAAAAAGGAAAAGAAAAAAAAAGAAAGGGGAAAAAAAGTATTATTTAAAAGCCGGATTTGCTACTTGGCAGCCCAGATGACTGGTAAAACCTTGCATAAATGATTGTCTTTCTGTAGCATTTCCATGGCTGCATAAAAATATGTAAATGTGACGCTTTTCCTCTTGGAAAACTCTAAACTCCCTCATGAGCCAAAGGGCCAAATACGTAAATTGAGCCTGTGATTCATGTCTTGGCTTCTCATTTATATTCACCAGATGCTTTTCCGTTTTTATTCTCACTAGCCCAACCCACCCTCTGCACATGCACAAAGTATCACTGAGGACTACTGCAGAGAGGAAAATAGAAGTATGTTTTCAATGAATGTGTGTAGGCTTTCTGCACTGTGACAGCCCTTCAGATACTTAAGAACATAAGAGAAGCCCTGCTGGATCAGGCCACAGCCCATCTAGTCCAGCATCCTGTCGCACACAGTGGCCCAACAAATGTTCATGGGCATCCTAAGCAGATTCTATTCCTGCTCTAGAATCCCAGCAAATGGCCTTAGAAGTGCCCCATTCCCCCCCTCCCAGCCTGAAAGATATACCTAGGCATTCATTCTAGTAGCCATTGATACATATGTCGTCCATAAATTTTTCTAACCCTACCTTAAAGCCATCTAAACTGGTAGCTGTCACCACCTCTTCCAGCAGCACATTCCATAAACCGATGACCCTTTGGGTGAAGAAATACTTCCCCTTGTCGGATCTGACTCTCCTACCCATCAGCTTCATAGATGCCCCCTGGTTCTAGTGTTGTGCGATAGAGAAAAGAAATTTTCTCTATCCACCTTTTCTATACCATGCATAATACTTGTAAACCATGATCCTGTCTCCTCTCAGTCTTCTCTTCTGCAAGCTAAACATTCCTAGATCCTTCAGCCTTTCCTTGTAGGACATGCTTTCCAGTCCACTAATCATTTTGGTGGCCCTCCTTCAGACTTGCTCTAGTTTGTCAATGTCCTTTTTAAAAAATTAGGGTGCCCAGAACTGGATGCAGTACTCTAGATGAGGTCTGACCAAGTTTGAGTGAAAAGGAATAATTACTTCTCGTGATCTAGATTCTGTGCTTCTCTTGATACATCCTAGGATGGTGTTTGCCTTTTTTGCAGCTGCACCACAATGTTGACTCATGTTCATCCTGTGATCAACCAGCACACCAAGATCCTTTTCAC